>JAVBJF010000051.1:0-1437107 GCA_033439095.1 Pseudococcus viburni
ACGGGATGGTTTTTAACCCCCGTTTTTTTTAAAAATTATGTATTTTAAAAACCCTGGTTGGGTTTTAAAACCACTGGTATGGTTTTTAAAAATGGTATCATTTCCAAAACCACTGGTATGTTTTAAAAACCACTGGTATGGTTTTGAAAACCACTGGTATGGTTTTAAAAACCACTGGTATGGTTTTAAAAACCACTGGTATGGTTTTAAAAACCACTGGTATGGTTTTAAAAACCACTGGTATGGTTTTGAAAACCACTGGTATGGTTTTGAAAACCACTGGTATGGTTTTAAAAATCACTGGTATGATTTCCAAAACCACTGGTATGGTTTTAAAACCACTGGTATGGTTTTTAAAAACCACTGGTAGGGTTTTCAAAACCCCTGGTATGGTTTTAAAACCACTGGGATGTTTTAAACCACTGGTATTTTTAAAAACCCCTGGATGTTTTTTAAACCTGGTATCATTTCCAAACCACTGGTATGGTTTTAAAAACCACTGGTATGTTTTTGAAAACCACTGGTATCGTTTCTAAAACCAATGGTATGGTTTTAAAAACCACTGGTATGGTTTTCAAAACCACTGGTATGGTTTTGAAAACCACTGGTATGGTTTTGAAAACCACGGGTATGGTTTTCAATACCACTGGTATGGTTTTAAAAAATACTGGTATCATTTCCAAATCCACTGGATGGTTTTGAAAACCACTGGTATGGTTTTGAAAACCACTGGTATCATTTTGAAAACCACTGGTATGGTTTTCAAAACCACTGGTATGTTTTAAAAACCCCTGGATGGTTTTAAAAATCTGATGGTTTGAAAACCCCTGGTATGGTTTTTGAAAACCACTGGTATGGGTTTTTAAAACCCCTGGTAAGTTTTAAAAAATACCACTTGGATGAAAAACACTGTATGGTTTAAAAAACTGGTAATTTTAAAAACATGTAGGTTTTAAAAACCCCCGGGATTGGGTTTTAAAAAAAAACCCGGTATGGTTTAAAAACACTGGGATGGTTTTAAAAACACGAGGTTTTTAAAACCCCGGTAGGTTTTTTTAAAAAACTGGTATCATTTCAAACCACTGGGATGGTTTTAAAATCCCCCTGGTATGGTTTTAAAACCTGGTTAAATAAAATTGGAAAACCCTGGAGGTTTTGAAAACACTGGTGGTTTTTAAACCCCGGTAGGTTTAAAAACCCGGTATGGTTTTAAAAAACACTGGGATGTTTAAAAAACGGGACATTTTAAAAAAATGGAAAGGTTTTTAAAACCCCTGGGATTTTTAAAACCACTGGGTTGGTTTTAAAACCCCTGGTATTTTTAAAAACCCCGTATGGTTTTTAAAAACCACTGGATTTTTTAAAAAAAATGGATATTTCCAAAAACCCCGGTATGGTTTTTAAAAAAACGGTTTTGGGTTTTAAAACACTGGTATGGTTTTAAAAAAATGGTTCCTTCCAAACCACTGGGTTGGTTTTAAAACCCTGGTATGGTTTAAAAAAATTGGTTTGGTTTTTAAAAACCCTGTATTTTTAAAAAACCTGTATATTTAAAAACCCTGTATATTTTAAACCACTGGTTTTTTTTTAAAAAAAATGGTTTTTTAAAACCATGGTAGGTTTTAAAAACCCCTGTGTTTTAAAACCCCGGGTATGGTTTAAAAACCCCTGGGATGTTTTAAAAAAACAAAAAAGTATGGTTTTAAAAAAAACGGTTTTTTTTTTTTTCCTGGATGGTTTTTTAAAAAAAGGTATTTTTAAAACAAAGGGGGAGGGAAAAACCTGGTATATTTTTAAAACAGATATTTTAAAAAAAACGGTTTTTTTAAAAATACTTGTATTTATTTTTTTAAATTGGATATTTTAAAAACCCCTTTTTTTTTCAAAAATTAGTTTAAAAACCCGGGGATTTTTTAAAAAATTTTTTAAAAAAATTTTTTTTTAAAAACCTTATGTTTTAAAACCATTATTTTAAAAAACATGTTTTTAAAACCAGGTTTTTTAAAAACCCTTGTAGTTTAAAAACACTGGATATTTTAAAACACTGGTAATATTTTTAAAACCACTGGTATGGGTTTTAAACCACTGTATGGTTTAAAACCCTGTTTTTTCAAACACTGGTTTTGTTTTAAAAAACCGGGATTGTTTTTAAAATCCTGGTATGGTTTTGAAAACACGGTAATGTTTTGAAAACCACTTGTTATGTTTGAAAACCACTGGGATGATTTTAAAACCCCTGGTAATATTTAAAAACCACTGGTATGGTTTTAAAATTCCGGTAATGGTTTTAAAAACCACTGTATGTTTTAAAACCAATGGGATGTTTTCCAAAACCACTGGTATGGATTTTAAAAAACACTGGTTTTGGTTTTAAAATACTGGTACATTTCCAAAACCCTGTAGGTTTTGAACATGCACTGTATGGTTTTAAAACCCTGTATATTTCCAAAACCTGGTATTGATTCCAAAACCACTGTATGGTTTTGAAAACCCTGTAGTTTTAAAACCACTGAATTTTGCCTTTTTTTAAAAAACACTGGTATGGATTCAAAATTCACTGGTATGATTTTGAAAACCACTGGTACCATTTCCAAAACCTTTGGTATGGTTCCAAAATCCACTGGGATGGTTTTAAAATTCACTGGTATCATTTCCAAAACCACTGGTATGGTTTTAAAATTCACTGGTATGGTCTTGAAAACCACTGGTATCATTTCCATAACCTTTGGTATGGTTTTAAAATTCACTGATATGATTTTTAAAACCACTGGAATCTATTTCAAAATCACTGGTATGGTTTTAAAATCCACTGGTATGGTTTTAATATCCACTGGTATGGCTTTTAAATTCACTGGTATGGTTTTAAAATCCACTGGCATGATTGTAAATACCACTGGTATCAGTTCCAAAACCACTGGTATGGTTTTAAAATTCACTGGTATGATTCCCAAAGCCACTGGTATGATTCCCAAAACCGCTGGTATGATTCCCAAAACCACTGGTGTCATAGGGAGACTTGGCCCGTCCGTTCCCCGCCGCCGCGGTACGTGTGCGGTGGTAAGACGGTAGATGTCGCCACCAGCGGTGCGGTTTGCTCGTCGGCACGATGAGCCGAACGCGCCGTCAGTACCTGGCTGTTGGTTGAGTGGAAACGACTCCGTTACACTCGCCTGCGTGCTGGGTATCGCGGTGCCAACCGCCACAGTTGCAAGTTCTCCGTATTTATCATTAATAAGTTCTCTGAATATATCATTACAAAGTTCCAATCTGTTTATTATTCCAAAGTCTAATCTGGTGCCTATGGACTGACCCCGGATGGTCCATAGGTCTTTCAGGGTACTGGAGATCGGTACCCGAAGAGAATGCGTCCGGTTGGCCAGCCGGACCAACTTTCTCACTGGTATGATTTTCAAAACCACTGGTATGTTTTCCAAAATCACTGATATGATTTCCAAATCCACTGGTCTGACTCCTAAAACCACTGGTTTCATTTCCAAAACCAGTGGTATGACTTACAAAATTGGTTATGGGGTCGTGTTATGATGTACATTCGATTTTATTCTCTTTGGGTTCAAAATTTTACTTTGTGTTGGGATATCCTTGGTGAGTTAATAACTTGACTTTAGCTTGATTGTTAGTCACCCTGTTTAGAAATTGGACAAGTTTTCTTAAACTGAACATATTATCGAAAATTGGATATTTTTTCCTCACAATGGGCAATCTTATGAGAATCATATAATTGTCTCGGAATTTGACGGTTCTCAAAAGTTGGAATATTTTCCCAATACTTGGCCAACCAATTCTTTAAAAATCACTCGGAGAAAGTTAGGTAATAGGTATATCTCAATGTTGAAAAAATTCCATTCTAAGATAGAAAAATTAGGGAAAGTGTCAGTTTGATTGGGAAAACTGGAAAACGCATTGAAAATATCGGGTTTGGAATAAAGGATTTTCAATTCCAGCTCCCTAAATTTTTTGGTCAACAAAAAAAATTATTTCAAAAACAAAGTCAGAAGAAACGAAGAATGAGGATTCCAAAATTTCATCCTAAAATTACACGTAAACACAACGATAGAAATTCGAAATTTGTGACGATGCCTCAAGAACAAGGACCTTACGATAAGATTCCTTCTGTTCTCTTTTCGTTCGAAACCCACACTAAATTCGACGAATCAATTCAATTTTTAAAATTTTCTTCAAAATTTGAACGCACCTCGTTCCTCTACTTTCAAAAAAGCAAAGGAATCCCAATGACGAAACGAAAAAACCTTCGGCAAATGTTCCAACGACACGTGTGTTCGCCATTTCACATTTACAGCATTCGAGGCGAATTACACCAACGAAGGCGATACGAATCCTACGCTCGATCGGTTTTGATTTCTATTCGGCTACCGACTACGAAGCGACCGTATCTCGCTATAAATATAAACCATCTTACAAAACTCGCCGGTAATTCCGATTTTACCTCTACCGTTGGAATTCGTATCTGGCATAGTTTTTAATTAAAACAACACCTCGGGGTATTCACGATTTAATATATGGCAAAGCTGAATTAAAAAAGTTGGCTTTCGGTCGCCACCTAACCGTCGCCGGCGCGCGATAAATGCCATTCGCGGACGCAAACTATCGCCCAACGTACGAAAAATCAAATCGCCACAGCTAGACTCGCACCTTCGCCAACATCTCAGTTAATAATCCAGACGTCAATCGGAATCTGTGGCAGCGGACGTCCAAATACCAAGACCGGCCGATTAGATCGAATTCTCGAGATCTTACGACCCACTGAACTAGAACAGTACGCTCGACATGGGGCCAATGCGCCTTAATGCAGCCCAAATCGCCACAGGCGGTTTCGGACTTTTGCAATAAAATCCACGTCGGCGCTAAGAACCGCGCACCGTGTAGCGTGTTGGCTGCGGGCAATTTTGAAATTTTTTTCCCTCCTCGACTTTTTTTTTAATTCCTACCCGAAGCTAGCGCGCTTGATCTAATAAAAGTGATGTAACAGCGTAATTTATTAAATCATTATTCGCGGCGCGCGATAAATAGGTCACTGGAGAAGTTTTTTTCTCTCCTTCGACGCTCGTCCGATCCTCGTTACCGGCGCAATTACCCGGCGTCGCGCGGAGTGGAAATTCGTTTCGACGACGTCCGTGACCTTGAAATTTAACGCGATTTGTGATTAATTAATGCCCGAGGGATTCGGCCCTTGGACTTAGGTAGCTTATAAGTTAAATACCGAAAGATTTTTGCCATCTTACTTGTAGGCGGAGAAGGACCGTATTTTTGGGCCGGGGGGGGGGGGGGACTTGAGCCTCAGCTGACAAAAATTGAAACGCGAATCAAAAATGTTTATTTTCGACCCTCCAAAAGTTTTTCTACCACTACCATTGCGTCATTTTTGTTTAACCCTTTTTCAATTAGAAGAATCGATAATCTGAAAACCCCTCCTGAGCCATTGATTTGTCGACTCATATTCTTAAAAAAAGAAAATTTGCTAAAGAGGGTGTTGCAGAATACCTAAGTATGATGGTTTGAGTTCAGAAAGGAATTCTGACGAAACTTACGTCAAAAGGTCATCATGATGAGAAATAATTTTGACAAAAATTTCGAACCCTTGGCACAAGTATTTTCGGGAGAAGGGGGGAGGGGCAAAAATGACTTTTTTCAAAAAAAAAAATGTTATTCCCCAAATGCAAATAAAAATTTTGTGTTTCAAGCAATTGATTTTAAAAAGTCAGTGGAAACCCAACAAATTTTTAAAATTGTTGAGCCATTTTTCGCCGAAGAATTTTCGTGGTGAGGGGAGGAGCGAAAATGTGTTTCTTAAAACTTTTTTTTGTTATTCACCAAACGTAGATAAAAATTTTGTGTTTCATGTAATTGATTTTAGAGGGTAAGAAGAACCACCAGAAAAATTTCAAAATTTTAGAGACATTTTTCTCCGAAGCATTTTTGGGTGGAAGGGACAAAAATGTGTTTTTTAAACTCTGTTTTGTTATTCGTCAAATGTAGATAAAAATTTTGTGATCTATGTAATTGATTTCAGAGGGTCAGAGGAATCCCCAACAAAATTCAAAATTTTTGAGCCATTTTTCGCCGAAGCATTTTTGGCTGGAAGGGGCAAAAATGTGTTTTTTAAACTTTCTTTTGTTATTCGCCGAATGTCGATAAAAATTTTGTGATCTATGTAATTGATTATAGAGGGTCAGAAGAACCCCCAAAAAATTCAAAATTTTTGTGCCATTTTTCGCCGAAGCATTTTCGGGGTGAGAGGAGGAGCAAAAATGTGTTTCTTAAAACTTTTTTTTGTTATTCACCAAATGTAGATAAAAATTTTGTGTTTTATGTAATTGATTTTAGAGGGTAAGAAGAACCACCAAAAAAATTTCAAAATTTTAGAGACTTTTTGTCCGAAGCATTTTTGGTTGGAAGGGGCAAAAATGTGTTTTTTAAACTTTTTTTTGTTATTCGCCAATGTCAATAAAAATTTTGAGATCTATGTAATTGATTTTAGAGAGTCAGAGGAACCCTCCAAAAAATTCAAAATTTTTGAGCTATTTTTCGCTGAAGAATTTTTGGGTGGAAATGGCAAAAATGTGTTTTTTAAACTTTTTTTTGTTATTCGCCAAAAAAATGTAGATAAAAATTTTGTGTTTTATGCAATTGATTTTATAAAGTCAGAGGAACACCAAAGAAAATTTCAATAATTTTGAGTCATTTTTCGCCTAGTTATGGCATTTTAAAAACTTTGAGTGGCCATTTTGTAAAAAAATTTCAAAGGTAAAGTCACCATTGTTTTTCAGAAAAAGTGTTATAGTGTTAATTATACCATATAGGTTTCGATCAATTGGATATGATGCATCATTGTCAAAAAAAAAATTAAAACTGACCCCATCGTGTTGAGTAAATAATAATATTTTTAGCAAGTGACTGTAAAAAATGAAAAATTGATGAAAAACAATGATTTTAAGGAACAAAAATGATGAAATAACACCGTTTTTAAAAAATATTTAACCACTTTCTACCACTTGAAAAAATCTTTAAAAATTCTCAACAGTGTGAAATACGTTCAGAAATTTAAATTAAAAAATTTTTTGAGACAGCACCAAAACTATGCCTCCCCTCCCCCCCCACAGGGCTATATTAAATTTTCAAAGTCAAATTCAAGGTAATTAAAGTGGTCGAAAACATCTGAAAAGTGGGCGAATTTCGTTATGAATAGGTTCATTTTTGAAAATTTTCAAGGCTATAGGTGAGTTGATTCTCAAAGAAAACTGATCTCCATTTTTTCGGGGTGCTAGTTGATTCCCATTTTTTTGAATTTTTGGCTCAACAATTTTTCCAATAATTTTTTTTTAAAAATTTCCTCTCATATTATTCTCAAGTATTTTTAACATCAACATTTTTTTTCAACCTGAAATTTTCTTCGATTTCTTCAAGTTTATACTTTTCTATATTTTTTTCTCAAAATTGTTTTCAATCTTGAAATTTTTCTTGAATTTTTTTCCAATTCTTAAATTTTTTCTCCAAGTTCTACTTTAAATTTCTTTGTATTTTTTTTCGAACTTCAACGTTTTTTCCGAATTTTTTTCAATTCTAAGATTGTTTCCATGGAATTTAAAAATAGATTTTTAGAATTTAAAGTTGGTACCTAAAGATTTTGAAATAATTGTATCTCCTGGGTAACAAAAGTTCGGAATCAACTCATACATACCTACTCCGACAGAAAATTGGAATCTATCCGTGCATACTTTGAAAAAAAAAGATACTTAATTCACATATTTCTGAATGTAGGTAACCAATTCATCAACTCCTAATTGCCTATTTACAATGAAATTTTCCCCTTTTTTGAGAAAATTTTCCTACTTTCGAAAAAATTCGTCGATTTACATCGAATTTGCCGATTAGGAAATTCATAATGATAATTTATTCTTCTAAAATTAAGTATTTATGATTTTTTCTCGAGTAAAACATAGGTACGTACGATTTTTTTTTTTTTTTTTTTTTGGGGGGGGGGGCTAATTCAACATTTGGTGAGCTTGAGCCCTCCCCCCCATGCCTCCTTATCTTCGCCTATGATCATACTTCGGACGTAGGTATAAATAAAGTGAAAAAAATGGCAGACCCATCAGTGATGAATTACGTAACACTGCTGGGCGACCGTTTAACCATTTAGAGATATTGTCAACCAGACGCAGACGTTGTTATATAATTTTAAAGCGGATAGGTATACGTATTACCGCATCCATATGCTCGAAAATATCACGTCTTTGTATACTCTGCACCGTTAATTAACGATTGTTGAATAGCTGCGAGCTATGTGCCATAATCAGGCTCCTCTTCCACGATTACACCGCGGGGTTAAAGTACCCATTCTCATTACCAAGGTGTAGGTGAATGTCTCGTTCATTCTCGTTTTATCTTCGCAAATGTACCAATTAGTTCTCGAAATAAAACACAGCTAGTTAGTTGGGTATCTTGATATATTATCACTTACGGTAGACTATGAATACTTATCCCATAAAAAAGATCAACAAAGGACATTTCGTTTGCAAAAAGTTACGAAAATAAAAAAAAAATAGAACGAGTACCCCAGATTTTGATGAAAATTATCAAGGATCTAGTTTACTTTGAGTAGGAGATCTTTCAAAAATAATTTAAACACGTTGACATTGATCATTGATGAAGTAACAAGCATCATTGAAACACGTACATATTATATCATTGTATAGGTAGAGGTACCTACACTGGAAAAGGAAAAATGGTACACCCCATTCCAATAAAGGTGATTGTCATTTATATTTTTTCAATGCGCAGAAGTAGGTGATTTATTGAAAAATTCCTCCCTTTTCCCATTGGGCTGGTTGTTGAAATTTCAAAATTGACGAGGGGGGAGGCACGGGTCCACCTCCCATCGATTGTCTGTTTCGAATTTTTTTTTTGGTGATTTTCTGACTGTTGAAAAAACTTGTAAATATAGCGATTTTTTCCTCATTCTTTTCGATGTTTTTCGCTTTAAATCAGTCTTCAAAAATTGAAAACTCCAAGTTTTTGGAAAATTTTTGCTACATTCTTCTTTTTTTAGAATACTCAAATGTGAAATATGTACTTGCGGACCATAGTTGAGAATCGAGTTTTGTGTTAAAAACATCGAAGCAATTGGGAAAAATCGTTATATTTATAAGTTTTTTCAACAGTCATTCATAAAATCACAAAAAAAATATTTCGAAACGGACTGGGTATACTCTAGATAACCTAAAACTATTCCTTATTGAGTAATTTTAACACCTACCCCTCCCCTGTCACCCATAACGACGTAAGAACATTTTTGTCAAGTAGCTCGTACGCAAAAAACTTCACCACCGCGTACGGTGGCAGGGTAGCATGTAACGCGCTCGGGCGTCGCGTCCTCTACTTTGAGTGTCCGGCGGCTCGGGTTAACCTCAACTCAGAGAAGTGAAATTTTCGGAATAATTTTTTTTTTCATACAAATAAACACTTTTGGGGCGAGCAATTTCAAAATAAAAAAAAAATTATCCATGCTTTTCATTGAAACTCTATCTAACCTTAATATTGGCGTATTTTTGAAAAATAACACAAGTCAACACGATTTTTGTGGTTGGGTTCCGATTGCGAAATTTGGTTTGCTTTTATGTATCCAATGAAGGGAAAAATAATTTTTTGTCCGAAGTCTGCTTTGGGGGGTAGGGGAGCCAAAAATGTGATTTTTCAAGAACAATACACAAGAATTTGAGAAAAATTTGAAAAAATTTGATTTTTTTTGTTTGATCGAATCTTATAGAAAATTTTACGCTGAATCGAATGCCGCAAACCGCAGACCTCTATCTCTTTTATAAAAAAAGTTACGGTTAAAACTTTCCTAAATTATGAGAAAAAAATCGCATTTTTTTCACCTTGCTCACCGAAAAGTGGGATTTCTGAGAAATCTAAGCGTTCTACGACCATAATGACCATGAACAAAGTTGTAGAGAATTAAATTTTCTATCAGATCAGTGCGTTCAGATTTTTTCGGGGGCGTAGTTTTTGAGATATTCTCGGGTAAGGTTGAACATTAGTTGAGGCAATTGAGAAAAAAAGAGAAATGAAGCAATTTTTTGCTGTCAAAAGTGTTACAGCGAAAAATTGTGGAAGGTCATGGTAACTTCTAAAGGTTAGTCACCTTCTACAATTTTTCGCTGTGACACTTTTGACAGCAAAAAATTGCTTCATTTCTCTTTTTTTCTCAATTGCCTCAACTAATGTTCAACTTTACCCGAGAATATCTCAAAAACTACGCCTCTAGGAAAAATCTAAATGCACTGATCCTATCGGAAATTTAATTCTCTACAACTTTGTTCATGGCTTAGATTTCTCAGAAATCCCACTTTTCGGTGAGCAAGGCGAAAAAATGCGATTTTTTCACATAATTTAGGAAAGTTTTAACCGTAACTTTTTTTCTAAAAGAGATAGAGGTCTGTGGTTTGCGGAATTAGATTCAGCGTAAAAATTTTTATAAGATTGGACCAAAAAAAAAATTCAAATTTTTTTCAAATTTTTCTCAAATTCTTGTTTATTGTTTTTGAAAAATCATATTTTTGACCCCCTATCCCCCCAAGAAAACTTTGGAAACCACAAATGAGCATATTGGTGTATTTTGATGTCTAGAATCAGAGTTTGACCATAAGAACTGAAACACAGAACATTTTTTTTTTGTTGACTCGTGTAATTCGTTAGGTGAAAGGTGAATTTTCAAAATTTGGGTGCTTTGATCGTATAAATGGGGTATATGCAAGTAGTTTGAGCTGCTAAACACAGATCTGCTACACATTTTTTTGCATGCCAATTTCGTGTACAAAGAAGGTGACATGTTCAATTTTGAGCCTTCTGCTGTACTTATTTGTACTTGAAATTACAAAAATTGCCCAATAGGAATGAAATAAAGTGAAAATCGGAAACGTGGTGTATAAATACGTATTTTGGGGTATAATTGCATAAAAAAAATTTCGACCAAAAATGACCCCTTTATGAGTGAAAAACGTTGTGGAAAAATGGTTTTTCACATTTTTCAAGATGTTCTACCACGTGGAAAATTCTGAAAAAAAATATCACGTTATACATAGGGACTAGGCACATGAAATATTTTTTTTCAGAATTGCACCTCTGAATCATCATGTAGAAAACTCGATTTGAAGTTTTCAAACACGAGTTTCAGCTAGAAGAAATCATCGAAATTTTTTTACAAATCATCAACTAATACCACTCAGTATAGTGTACCACCCAAGCAAGTTTGAAAAAATTTGGTTTTAAACTCGCGAAAATAAAAATTCTTAATGAAAAGTCTGAAAAAAAGAACGTTTTGGCCCATAACTAAGGATGGGAGAGGGCTTGGGAGCCAACAATTTTTCCACAAGGTTTTCAGACCATAAGAACCAACTTCCATTGGTTAGTTTCGAATTTCAGCTCGGAGGCGGATTCGCCTATCGTAACCGCCGGCACCCTTTCAAGTTGTACAAATTGTACAATCAAAAAAAAGGAAACTTTTCTACATACCACTCCTACCTACTAGGGACATGATGAGGCTGTGGTTTCCACGTACTGTCCAAAGTTTTTAAAAAAAAAAAAAGGTTGAAGGGAGGGAGGCAGCACAAACGTCAAGAATAACAGCACAGAACAGCACAAACGTAGCACAATCCTCCCATGTGAGTTTCACCCCCTCCCCCTCGGCTCAATGGGCAGGGCTACCGTTTCACCGACCCTGCCCGGAGTTTTTTCTAGAAAAGGGGTGAAGGAGCAGCACAAATGTCGAAAATAGCGGCACAAAACAGCACAAACGTAGCACAATCCTCTCATATGATTTTCATTCCCTCCCTTCTATGGGCAGGGCCCCTGAAATGGGAATATTCGAGGAACGAAATTCAAAAACTAATTCATCGAATGGGATGGAATCATCAAACGAACCATGCCTAATTTCGTGGCACAAAACTATATAGTTGTGGAAGGGATCGGTGATGGAGAGGGAAACATATCGAACCTAAAACATTTATGGATAATTTTCTTTCATACATCATGAATAATTAGGTGTAGGCTCATAACGTATAAAATTTCAAGGAAATTAGACCTTATCACCATAAAGTAAACGAAGCCCAGTGTGATAAATCTTCAAAAAAAGAAGTCTAGTTCGCGTAAAATATTCAAAAAAAATTTTTCAACCCTTAATCAACAAAACTGGAAGATTTTTCAAAACATCGAAAGAAAAGTAGAAGGTGGCTCAAATTGGGCGAAATTTTCTGTTATTTGGTTAAAATATTCGAAGTAAGTACACAATCAATTACACTTCTATCGACGTTGAAAAAAAGAACAGAAAGCCTCAGATTCGCGAGCCAACTCCGTAAATTTTTCGAAAATCACAAGCATCCATTTGGCATCCATAGTACACAGTTTTGTAAAACAATCCGCCAGTAAATTTCAAACCCGAAGGCAATGGAGAATATTATAGACGAGGAGTTTTTCCAGCAAAAATCATCAGCCATGAAGCTCGTCTATTACGTTCACTCTCTTGCAGGAGGAATGTACTACGAAGAATATGTAACTACTAAATTCAAATATTGTTCGAGAATTCTGCTAGGATTTTCCTATGCGATTGCAGTAGGTGGTAACGTGGCAAGACTGATTCGACAACAAGAAACCGATTTCCGTGTCATCGAAGATTCAGTGGCACAGTTGATTTTCATGCATATGTGGATCACCATTATACTGATGATTTATTTGAAACGAGACACCTTTCACGCATTGTTCGATTACATGAGTACAGATCTGAATGATTCGATCGCTCGTTTTATACCCAGCAATGCCATGGACGAGGAAATGAAAAATAAAATCAAACGATTTAATATTCGAGTAAGCGCATTGGAAGCGATAGGATTAGCGATGGTTTTTTTCGGGAAAATGATACACAAAGTTTCAACTTTTCATGATACTGGAGAATTTCAAATCGATTACGATTGGGATTTTTTCTCGCCTTTCCCGTTTACAATTTCTCAAACAGTGTTCGCCTACGTTTTCGTTAACATTTTGACTTTTATATCGGTAGTGGTGGAAGGTATGATAATTTTTGGATCATTTACATTACCAATCGTACTCAAAATGTGTCTTGAACACCGGATGAATTGTTTGCTGAACGATATCAAAGTTCATTCGGAGTTGGCTTTTGATTGTTTGGATGAGTGTTCTAGGCGCGAGAAACAAATACTAAACGAGGATTCGGAGTACGAAAACGTGAGAGCATTTCGATTACGCGAAAATGCGCGACAGCGTGACAGACACATCGAAGAGTTCATGTGGAAAGTTCGCCAATGGATCGTTATTCATCAAAAATGGATGAGGTACCTAAAGTTTTTTTTTTTTACGAATTTCGTTAAATAAGTAATGCACAGCTCTCTCATTTATAAATCAATGAAAATTATCGAAAATCACTGGAAAAAAATCAGAATTGCAGCACAGTAATAAATCAGTGAAAAAATGTCACCAAAGCAAATCGTGAAAAAAATTGTTGGAAAATCAGTGAAAGTTCACTGGGAAATCGGTAAAATTACTGAAATTTTCTAAAAAAAATCCGTAAAAATCTATGAAAGATCGGTAAAACTTTCTGAAAAACCAGCGAAAATTTGCTAAAAATCAAAGAATTTCGCTTATTTTTCCTGTACTTACTACAATTCTGACTGATTCAAAATAAGATTGTGGTTTTCAAGGAATAGCGTGACAATGGCAGATGAAGATTATGAATACAGAAATGATTTTCCCCGACTCCTCCTGGGTTTTCAGACCATCTAATTTTTCCGATACATATTTCCAGTTCTTTTATAAATTATAAATTCTATCAAGAGATAATGATCAAGGGCATCCGTATATAGTCCCTGCGGTTATCATGAAAAAACGGGGCATACTGCACTTTTTGAACACGGGTTAAAATGTGGTTTTTATTTTAATATCACCAAAAAGATAATTTTCGAGAAATGGAGACTTCAAAAATTTCCATGAGGAGTGGTGGGGAGGGGGAGTTTTGGGGGAGGGACCCCTATTTTTTCACATGCAGGGGTTGGGGTGAATTCGGTGTTATTTTCATATAATTCGACCCTTCTGAACTCGAATCTGCGATTAGTTTTCCAATCTGAAGCGCAGAATTCGCACAATCGTATGATTTGTGTCGCAAAAAGAAGCCAATTTTGAGGAAAAAGAGGAAAAATTGCGATTTTTTTCATCCTGAGACGAGTGATGTGGTTCAAATAAAGTTTGAAACCAGTTTTTTATATAATTCGAACCTTCTGAATTCGAACTTGTTATTGGTTTCCCCATACGAAGTGGGATAGCTTCTTGACCGTCGCTTTTTGGTAGTAAAAAACCAGGGATCCGGAGGGAGGGGGTCTGGTCCCTCCGGCTCCGGCTCCGAAAATTTTTAAAAAGTGCCTCCGGCTCCGTCTCCGGCTGCATGATTTTTTTAAAGTACCTCCGGTTCCGATTTTTTTTTCAAGTGCCTCCAGCTCCGGCTCCGGCTCCGGCTTAATAAAAAAGGCTCCGGAGGGCTCTCCGAAGATGAAAAATCAAAATTTTTATATAATTTTAAGGACCTAAAATGAAAATAATAAAAAATACAGTACTTGGTTAACCCTTTCGCGACCGATTTTGGAATCATTGCATTTTAAATTTTTTTAATGGAAATTGTTCCTCACCGCCATCCCCCCCCCTTCCAAACACAAATCAGGTGTCACAGAATTTTTTCCCCTCCCACAACCTCCTCAGGGGGCTTGCGGTACCGTATGTCCCAGTGGTATAGTAAATTGACCATGTGTGTCCCAGTGGTAGACAAAAGTGACATGTGTGTGTCCCAGCGGTGGTAGAGAAATTAGCAATGACTGTGTCCCAGTGGTAGAGAAATGAGAAATTTCACAGTGACACTGGACACTGATACAGTGATTCTCAAACCACACACATGTTGTGTGATGCGCAGTAGCGAGTGCGCATCACAGCGTGGGACCAAACTGGAATGGTGAGGGAAATGAACACGTTCTGAAATTGAAAATACAAAGGAGGGACCTCCGAAGAGGGACCTCCGGAGCGAGGAGCCGGAGGGGGTCCAATGTGGTCCTTCCGGCTCCAGCTCCGGCTCCGGAATTTTTTTAAACATCCTTCCGGCTCCGAAATTTTTACAAAAGTCCCTCTAGCTCCAGCTCCGGCTCCGGAAAATTCGCCCGGAGGGGGCCCTCCTCCCTCCTTCCTCCGGCTCCGCTCCGGATCCCTGTAAAAAACAGTCAATTTTCGCTAAAATCGACTCGAATTCGCAATTTCCTATCCTCTCAACCCAATACCTCGAACCAATCCTGGCATAAAATCATTTTTAGATGTAATTCGAATCTCCTGAACACGAATTTCATGATTAGTTTTCCGATTGGAAGTAGAGAATTCTCTCAATCGTGAAATTAGTGTGGTGTAAAACGCTCAATTTTCGCCAAAACTGACATGAAATTGTGATTTTTAATTTTTCCAAACACTACACGTCCTCCCAATTGTGCTATAAAATATTTTTTTTTGCCCAATTCGAACTTTTTGGACCCCGAGAAAGTACCAACATAATTTTTAGCTTCTTGGGACTCCAGGGGGCTGAGCCATGGCTTCTCAAAGTAGAGACCTCTTTAAAAAAAATTTATTCAGCCCCTTAAAGTCGCATGGAGCTAAAAAAAATGTTTGGAACATTCTCAACTAATCAGTTAATTACAACTTTTTTTTAGTTTTAACGAAAGTGGAGCTTTTTTTCGTATTTTCTATGTGTGAAATCCATTGGCCCGTGAACGCCGTACTTTCCACGAGAGCACCGTGCACCGTGGAAAATTTGACGCGTATCGTCCCACTAATGTTAAAACCGTCCAAGTGCCATTTTTCGTTTTTTACAGGAGAGCTGAAAAACATAACAAAATTTGCATTGCGATTATGGACTTTGCAAATTTTAAACTCTTTTTTTTAGGGTTTAAATTACCCCAAGTTACATTTTTTACATTTTAATCGATGCAGCTTGATTCGCAGAATCCAAAATTATAAAAAACTCAATTTTGAAAAAAGTGGCACATAGACGGTTCTAACATTAGTGGGACGATATGCCCGGGCTTGATACGGCGAGTGGTCAGTTTTAATATTTTCCAACACTTCGGGAAACTAATAAAAAAATCGTTATCAGGAGGTTCGAATTTGTCTAAAAATTGTTTCATACCAAGATTGGTTCAAGGTATTGGGTTGAGAAGATGAAAAATTGCGAATTCGAGTCGATTTTAGCAAAAATTGAGCGTTTTACACTACACTAATTTCACGATTGAGAGAACTCTCTACTTCCAATCGGAAAACTAATCATAAATTCGTGTTCAGGAGGTTTGAATTACATCTAAAAATGATTTCATACCAGGGTTGGTTTGAGGTATTGGGTTGAGAAGATGGGAAATTGCGAATTCGAATCGATTTTAGCGAAAAATTAACTGTTTTTTACTACCAAAAAGCGACGATCAAGAAGCTATCCCACTTCCTATGGGGAAACCAATAATAAATTCGAATTCAGAAGGTTCGAATTAAGTATATAAGAAACTGGTTTCAAACCTTACTTGAACCACATCACTCGTCTCAAGATACTTATGTAACTTTTCTTCACAATGATGTAGAGAGCTCCGGTTTGTTTTATACAATAGCTACATTCTTCTACTTTATTTTGGCTGTATTTCCAAAAATTTTTGTTATAAACCGCTTTTGTAGTACGCCAAAGAAGAGAGGTCCCGGATAGGACCTTTTTGAAAAGACAGGCATTTCTTGGGGTTATTTCACGATTTTGAGCTCCTAAACCTACCAACAATCCCGTCATGCAAAAGCCACCGTCACAGTGACGATGTTAAGGATGATAATTTTGACGGCACTCGTGACGGTATACTGACGGTAGTCCACCAATCAGAGAGAAGCGGATTAAAACCAGTTTTTCGTGGTCGCGAGTGGAAGAAATGACGGCATTGTGGCATTTCACTGTGACAGCGATCTGGTGTAAATCTGACGCTGAGGCAGTGAAATGTCTTGGATTTGGCGATGTTTTTGCGCATATATGACAAATATGTGGCACATTTATGACGAATAAATGGCGATTTTGTGGCATAAAAATGACAGAAGATAAGTGAACAAACTGGTTTTTGTGTGAAGTGTGGGGGTAGGTGTAGGCTACATTGCTGCGTTACTGTTGGGTTTAGTTTTCTGAACTTGTTAAGGAACTGTGTACCTACTCGGTATTTTTTACTTGCTGCGTAGGATCGGCGCGGATTCGAACCCCGGACCTTCCGGGTGGTAGTCGGCTGCTCTACCAACTTGGCTACTTCCAGTTTTGAGGTAGAGGGGAATCATAGGCGGAACCAGAATTTTTTTTTGCTAGGGCACAAAGGGCCAAGCGTGGGCCAGATTTTTATACGATTTTTTTGGGGGGGGAGGGTGAGAGGGTCAGTTATGAAAAGGGACCTCAAAATCAAAATGTAAAATTTCAAGTACACCTGATAAAATAAAAATTAATTCGCTCAAACATGTCATCTATTTTTTTTTAAAATAATATAGTTGGTAGACATTTGGCTACAAAATTTGAAGTAACGTAAATGAGTGATAATAATTTTGGTTTTTTGAAACTTATACATTAAAATTACAAAAGTTACGCAGCAGGGGTTATTCTAAAGAAATTTTGGAACTACTGGGATTTAAACTTCGATTGAAAAAAATTTGGAATGACAATTTTTCCTGAGAATAACCTGTTGGAAGAGGAAAAATTATTGTTGATTCAATTGAAGATCATTCAGTGGCATCAGAATCACTTTTTTGAGAGGTATAGGTAACAGAACAGATTGGTGTAGTGACTTAGAATAGTAGGGGAAGGGAGAAAAAGGGAGCCTTCTTTCGCATTATTGCCTCAAATAGTTCAAATATGTAACCATAATATGTTTTTGTTCATACCCGAGCGAAGCGAGGGCAAAGTTTTTGAAAAATTTGATTTTTTATGTCCAAAAAAGCATTTTTTTCATGTTTTAATGCTTTAAAAATCTCGATCTGATGTAATGTGGAAGTACATTTCATACTTTGCACTCCGGCCACCAATTTGGGGAATACAATGTACCCCTCGTACCCTACTTTCCAACGCTTTTGAGATAATTTTGAATGAATGTCAATTTTTTCCCACCACTCGCCGTCATCAATTTATAACCATGAGGGATTTTCATGCATGCAGTTGAAAAAAAAATTGAAAAAAATTTTAGTGTTGGAAAAAAGTTTTAAAAATATCGAATCGAAAATAATGTGAAGAAATTTAAGTTGGGAAAATTTTTAATACTGAAATTTTTTTCAACTTTGCAATTCTTTCTACGGTAAACTTTCTTAACATTTTTTCCACTTTGATTTTTTTAAATTTCCACCAACTCGATTTTAATCATTTAAAAATTTTTTCTCGTTTTTTTAATTTTTTAATTTTTTAAAGAAATTTCAGCTTCATGTTTTTTAAGATTTTTTCCAACATCCAAATCGATACTGCTAGAAAAATTTTAATATTGTATTAAATTTTAAAAAAATTTGGAATTAAAGAAACTGGAAAAATTCAGAATTGAAAAAATTTGTACTTGGAATAAATTTGGACTTGGGATTGTCGAAATCCTAGGAGCTAGTAAATCACCAAGCAATTTTGGAACTACCGAACAATTTTGGAGCTACCGACATAAATTTTTAGAACTACCCAAACAACCTGGAACTACCCCTTCCCCTGTTACGCAGATTTACAATACCTACTCAAATAACCTAGTGTGGTGTAAATATTCGAATATATTCACATCGCGAACATTCAATATTCACACCATACTATCCATCAACTCACATATATCAACTCTCGCATTCAAACAGCTTTTGAAAACAAACATCATCTCCTCGCCATTTTCTTTGACGTAAATAAAGCATTCGACACAATCTGGAAACATAAAATAATCTCAACTTTACACTCTTGGAACATCAGAGGCAACATGCTCTACTTCATCCACAACTTTCTAAGTAATAGAGAATTTGCTGTCAAAATTTCAAATACCTTATCCCAATACTACCCACTCACAAATGGAGTTCCTCAAGGTGCTGTACTTAGTCCTACCTTATTCAACATAGGAATTAATGATCTCTCCTCCATAATTCCCACCTTTATTTCAGAAGTTATTTTTGCAGATGACCTAGGTATTTTAATTGAATGTGCAGATCCTAGTGTAGGAGAAAGACTTCTTCAAAAAGCAGCAAACAACATCCACAATTGGTCATTATTAAACGGATTAAAAATGTCCTCCACTAAATCTGTCGCAATTCACTTTTGTAGAAAATATAAATGTCCCAAATCTCTCAATGTTAACATAAATTCAATCCCCATTCCATTATCTGACTCTGTTAAATACCTTGGCATGATTTTAGATAATAAACTCTCCTGGAAACAACATATCCTTAAATTAAAACAAAACTGTTTTTCAAAAATTAACCTCTTAAAAAAACTCTCTCATACTCAATATGGCTCGGATAGACTTACTCTACTCAAATTATATAGAACACTTATTCGTTCTACCCTTGACTATGGATCTTCCATTTACACTTCTGCAAATTCATCTACATTAAATAATCTCAACACAATTCATAATTCCAGTATCAGACTAGCTCTAGGCGCTTTTCGAACCACCCCCACTGTAAGTCTACTTTGTGAAGCTTCTGAACCCCCTTTACACATAAGAAGACAAGAAATTATCGCTTTATCCGCTTTAAATATATTTTCCACACCTAACTTTCATTTCAAATCTCAACCAAAACTCCCTTTAAACTTACTTACCCCAAACATATCCACTTTAATTCAATCTATAATAGAAAAAGATACACTCATCTTACATTACCCAATAAATCTTACCCCACCTTGGCTAAACTATAACTTGAACATAGATCTCTCATTAACAGAATTCTCAAAATCAGAAACAAATTCTCTCATATTTGGTACTCACTTTGCAGAACTTCATACAAAATTCTCTAACCTACAAACTCTATATACAGATGGATCTAAAAACTTTAACTCTACTACCTGTGCTGTGATTCATAAAAACAATCAAATCTTAACTCCCCTCCCACCACAATTTTCCATTCTATCAGCAGAACTTTACGCTATTAAAGTTGCCCTCACTTACATTATTGATTTTTCACTAAGTGATTCAGTGATATTCTCAGACTCTCTCTCTGCTCTACTCTCAATTCAACAATACCCCTCCAAAAAACAACATCCTATTGCTCAAGAAATCCTACAAATCCTTACCACCACACCCAAAAAAATTGTCTTGTGTTGGATACCCTCACATCAAAATATTTCTGGCAATGATATGGCTGACACTTATGCTAAACATGCTCTTCAACTATCCCCCATTCAAAATATTCCAATACCCTTAACTGATCTAAAGAACACTATCAAATCAAATACTCTTTCCTCTTTCCAACAATTTTGGAACCAAATTCCCTCTACTAACAAACTCAAAACCATCAAAGATGACACACTCCCCAGAAATTCCTTCAATAACATTTCTCGAAGAGCCGACATCATCTTCACTAGACTACGTACAGGGCACACTCTCCTAACTCACGCATACCTTCTTAAAAAAGACCCACCTCCCATTTGTAATTTATGCAATACTCAAATCACCACTCTTCACATTCTCACTCAATGTCCCAAATTTCAAAAAGAAAGGCTCACACTAACAAATTCTAATACCCCCACAGAAATTTTGAAAGACACCTCCCAACATATTCAAAAAATTTTAACATTCCTCTCCAATACAAATCTAAAATCCCTACTCTGACGTAACCCCCTTTTCCACACGCCTCTAGCCTTAGTTGCTGTATATGGCGTTAAATTAAAAAAATAAAAAAAAATAACCAATTTTTTTTTGGAATTTGGAAAAAAATTCAAAATTGGCCAGAAAAAAGCGGTTGGGCCAAAAAAATTCTCAACGGGGCCCGGCCCACCCCTGCCCGCCCTTAGTTCCGCCTATGAGGGGAATGAATAATGTACATAGGTCTCTGTTCTGGTTTGTTCCAATTTTAGTTACCATACATAAAGTTTTTGCAATTTTTAAAATTAAAATTTTTCTCATTCACATATTTTACCAAAACAATAAGTAATTTAAAAATCAGTTTTTAATTGATTTTTTTTAATGACTTACCTAGTCAAAGAACACAATTTTCAATATTTTGGTTTTAATTTTAAAAAAAATGATTTTAGTATGTTTAAGATTTTAGTATGTTTAAGTTTACACACTGCTTTGAATCTTGATTATTATTTTAGAATGCATAGAATTGTATCATTGAAAGTTGATGCACAATTTACTTTATGAAAAATTTGATGATCAGATAATATAAGAAAGTTGAAATTTTTTCATCTTGATTATTGTTTTATTGATTTTGAAATTTTCTATTTCTTGATTTAATACAAAATTTACTCAAAATCACAAAAATTATAATTAATTTAATTATTGCATTAATCAATCATAAGTGGGCATAATAGGCCAAAGCATTTTACAAAAGGTAGTAGGTACTAAATCAATGATTAAATTTGCAGGGATTTTTTTTTTCAACTTTTAGGAATTATTTTCTCTGAAAAGACATTTTTTGTCATAAATAATCAATCATAAGTGGGCATAATAGGCCAAATCATTTTACAAAAGGTAGGTAATAAGTACTAAATCAATGATTAAATTTGCAGGGATTTTTTTTTAAGTTTTAGGAATTATTTCCTTTAGTAAGACAATTTTTTTCATAAAGAGATCATATTTTTTTATTCTAAAAAAATACAATACTTACAAATGACTTTAAGAAAGACATTAATCAGTCAAGAGTTTATTTACCTACATATCTATTTTTAAATGATTGATTAATGATAAAATACTTTCAAGTAATTTCGGATATTTTTTTTAATCAATTAAAAATTTGGCTTACCTTTTAATTAAAATGATATTTCTAGTAAATGAAAGACAGAAGTAATTCCATTAACAAAATTTCAGTTGATATAAAAAACCATTTGTTTCGATTGTTATGTAAAGGCACCATTACAAAGTCTAATTAAAAAAAAATAGATGATCAGGACAGAAATTTCTAAAAATTTCTGGAAAAAAGAGGCCTAAAAATTAAGGTTTTGAGCTTTTTCTGTTTTATATTTTCCATAGAAAACGAAATTCAAAAAAAATGTTTAAAAAAATGTGTGTCATAAATTAGCCAGAAGTTCGTTAGGCTGGTTGATAAAGCTGCCAAACTGCTGTCAGATGTATGTCATATTATTGCCATAAACCAGTTGGGAGAAAATGTGACGATGTGACAAACATATGACAGTGTTTTGACTGTTGTGAAACCGCATCAATCTTGAAACAAGAAGAAGGCTCCGCCTTCTTTGCTCTGATTGGTGGAAATTTCATGACCGGTTTGTGACGGAATTATGACGCGTCACATGGCAGTACTGTGACGGTGTTTGCACGACGGGATGTTAAATTTCTTTGAAATACTTTGTATTTAAGACATTCGGATGTACACGAAACCATAACATAACAAACAGAAATGAAAAAACTGACAGAAAATCGTTTTATCTTTTCTCACCCTTTTTTTATATTTTTTTGGGGAAACCATTTTCAACAAACAATAAATTCAATAAAATGATGGAAGTTTAGTACGAAAAAATTCACAAATCACAACAGTAGGTACCCTAACGAAACGTAAACAAGTTTGCGATAACGAAGTTGCGGCTGCAGCTAGCTGCAGATACCCTGAATTTTAGTCACTTCCCGATCATCTTTAAATTGTAGTTTGGAAACTAGACTACATGGAGTGCTGCGGTTTGCACTATCTTGTAGAGAAAAGAACGGAGAATCGAATGCTCAAAACTCCCCAAAAAGGTCTTATCCTCGGCTAGGACCTTCTTGGATATCACCATTCACTTATGGTACAAAAATCAGCAAAAAGGTTTTGAAAAATGAGACGCAGCCAGGGATACCCGACCATATGTCGGAAAAGTAAATTTCAAGAGAAAAACGCAAATTAAGAAAAAATGACCAAAAATATGGAATTTTTTTTTATCAATTTGTATACTATGAACCCTCTACTTTCATATGAGAATAGGTTCAGGTCCCAAAAGTGTCATCTTCTTGGTTAAAAAACGAATTTTGCTGAAGGCCTCTGAGAAATTGAAACCATACCATATGTCGGAATTTTATAAAAATATGTTAAAATTTACAACTTTCATTATTATTGAAACGTAGTAGTGTTCAACAAATATCCGGATATCCAAATACCAAATATTATTTGGATTATCCGGATATCACACGGAAATTGCCGAACAGCTCCGAAAACATCCCGAAAACGGTTGAACTTTTCCCGAGAGTTCCTGAATTCTTTCACGAACCCTCACAAAATTTAAAGGTCGCTTATTGAAATCGAAAATTCAATTTTTTCCCGTTGAAACTCTTCATTTCGATTATCCGGATATTTGTTGAACACTAATTTTCAAAGCATGATTTTCACCGTTTGGTTTGTAAAGTTGTTTGACTTGCACTATGATTTCATTTCTCAATGTACGTAATTTCAGGTTCGTTTTAATGAACTACAGTGGTGTACGATTATTAAGAAAACAAATTTTGTACCAAAAATGTCATTATTTCTTGAAAAAAGATGATTCCCGACATATGGTATGGTTTCGATTTTCAATGCCGGCAACTTCTGGAAGGGGTCAATGACCTAAAGTGATGTAAGAGGACGTAAATAAACCATTTCCGATGAGAAAAGTCGTTTACAGAACATAATTTTTTTTTTATTCATTGAAAACAGTTCCAAATTTTGTTTTGCGTTTTTCTCAAAACTTTGATTTTTGAAAATCATTTTTTGGTAAACTTTGAAAAATCATAGAAAATTCATTTCTCAACCTTTTTTAATGTGCTTTGCGCTATTCGAAAGGTATAAGTCTGTACTATTTAAAGAGTCAAAAAAACGAAAAAAAAATTTCCGACATATGGTCGGGTATCCCTGGCTGCGTCTCAAATGATTATTTTAAAAGGGAGGAGAATTTGAAGCTCCTGAATCCGTATCTGGAATTATGTTAATCACAAACCCAGAACTGATTCCCTGCGGTGATAGAGGTAACCTTTTATTTCTTAAGTGTTGGTATTTTTGTCTTTAGGGGTGTGGAATTATTCAAGAAAAGTGTCTCACAAATTACCACAGTATTTATATCGGCAATGTATATGGGAATAATTGTTAATGGCTACCATCTTACCAAGGTAAGTAAATAAATAGGCCCTTTTAATAGATATCTACAATTCTACATAGCACACACAATAAGCGCAGATGTAGTCATTTTACACAAGCAGATTTTTAGTATGTTTTTTCTGCTGGAAGTAAATCTAAAATCGCGTAAGACCATATTTTGGTCGACGCTATTTTGCGCGACTCTGACTTTTACTTAAAAACTTATAAATTTTTATATTTTTGAAATTAACTTGATATCAGAAAGTCAAAAATATTGCTGATAAATTTTTAAATTAACTTGAAATGAGTAAACTTTATTACGAAAGGAAATATTGGTAACATGGATATATTTTTTTCTATTAAAAATTGGCGGAGGAAGATATATGATTTATATTTTTGACTTTCTGATATTAAGTTAATTCGGTAAATATAAAAATTTGTTTCGCAAAATCGTGTCGACTAAAATAGAAATATTTCGGGGGTGGGAGGGGGAGTGGAGAGAGGAGAGGAGGGGGAGAGGTGGGGTAATTTCAAAATTGAGCGAGAGTTAATTTCGAAAATATAAAAATTTATGTTTTTAAAAGTCGGCGATATTTCTGAACTACATTTATCAACTTGGATATGTTTTTTCCGCTGGGGTTAATTCCAAAATGCTGACTTTCGAAAACATAAACTTTTATATTTTCGACCTAAATATCATAAAATCGGAAATATGCAAAAGAAAAAATTAAACCTAAAAGTCACAAAACTTTTTTCAAGCTTTTAAAAATCCAACGAAATCCAAAAAAATCTCTAAGCACCTGAATACAATTGCTAGGCAAAAAAATAATAGATAAAAGTCAGAATTACCAATCATGGAGTTTTCTCCACCAATGTTTAAAGGAAAAAACATATCTATGTTAACAACATTTCCTATCAGAGGAAACTTTACTTCATTTTTAATAGTTTGTTGTTTGAAAAAATCCAATTTCTTTAGTGCAGAAATTTAGTGATTTTTGAAGTTTTATTTTACGAAATTACGTATTTTTTTGCCACATGGTTAAAACAAGATTTACAGAATTTTTGAAAAAATTTCAGTTTTAACAATCGATAATTGTGCATCGTTTGTGATCGATTAGGTATTAGTTCCCAAGCACCTAATTATTTTCTTTATCAAAAAGACCATTTCGGTAACTTGAAAAAAGCAGGAAATTCGTCACATATTGATAGTTAATCCCTTGAAAATTAGGTGTTTGTGATTTTTTCTTGAGTAAAACATAAACACGAAAATGAATTTAGAAGGGCTAATTCAACATTTGGAATTGGGCTTGAGCACCCCATGTCTTCCTATCAGTGATGGGAAACTGAAATGATATCAGTTTCAGTTTTAGTTTTCAGTTTTGGTTTTCAGTTTTTTAATTTCTTTTCCTTTTGCATTTGCTAAAAGTTTATCATTAATTTGAGTTGAAAAAAAAAAGAAAAAGAAAAAGTGACCACTTGGTTACAAAAGTATTTACTGAATTCTGAATCTATAGGTATGAAATTATGTTTCAAATGAGCAATTAGTGACCTCTTTTGGCTTTTTTCATGCAAAATTGACGATTTTTTGTAAGAATTTGAAATTTGTTGTTGGAAAACACGTTCCAAGTTGAGCTTTTGGAATGAAAATTTTCAATAAAAATATTTCGAAAACTAATGCCTTCCAGAAAAATCTAACCACTTCTACCGGACAGGAAATTGCATTCTCTGGATCTCGTCATTTTTTTCATAGGACGCTTTAGTTTGCTCAGAAATGTTTCTTTTTGGTAGGCAAGGCGCAAAAATATGCAATTTTTTTCACAGAATTTAGAAAAGTTTAAGCTGCTGTAACTTATGATTAGTGATTCGCGATTCTTTCGAAGAAATTTTTGTACTTTTTTAATCATTTTACGAATCATTTTTTTAAATATTTTTCTTTCTGATAATTTATCCTTATTTTTTTCAAAATTTTTACCAAATCTTGATTTTTGTTGACATTTTTCAACTCTTCAAACTTTTTCTCCCAATTTTTTCCAACTTCGAATTATTTTCTCCAACCTTTTCTTACTTCTCATTTTTCTGAGAATTTTAATTTTATTCACCTGAATTCAAATATCAAAATTATTTTTCCAAGCCAAGACTTTTCTCAATTTCATTTAACTTTGAATTAATTTTTTTCATAAATTCTGAATTTCGTTTCCCACTTTCCCAGCCAAAAGAAATCGAATTTCATTTCATTCATTCAATTATACTGAAGATTTCTTTTGGGTAAGAATGCGGGAAACGAAATTCAGAATTTTTGAGAAAAATTAATTCAAAGTTGAAAAAAATTGAGAAAAGTCTTAGGTTGGAAAAATGATTTTCAATTCAAGTGAAAACAATGAAAATTCATGCGAAGTAGGAGAAGGTTTGAGAAGATAATTCAATGTTGGGAAAAATTATGAGAAAAAATGTTAAAAGTTGAAAAATGTCAACAATAAATCAAAATTTAGTAAAAATTTCGAAAAAAAAATCAAGATACGAAAAAAATTACCTAAGAATAAATTTCACGGTTAAAAAATTGTCAATGAAAAAATTTCTAGGTGGGAAAATTTAGAAGAAAATTTTTAATTAATGTGAAGTAAAATTTTTTGGTAAAATCGTGCCGACTTGTGTAATAAAATTAAAAATTAAAAAAAACTGAAACTTGACTGAAATTCATTTCAGTTCAGTTTTTAGTTTTCATTATTTCAGTTTCAATTCCAGTTTCTGTTTCAGTTTCCCATCACTGACATTGATAAAGTTCAAAACTCAAGAACAAAAATTAACGTAGACTGAAAATTTTTAAATCCTACTTCATAACTTAAGCTCCAAGTAGTGGGCGAAGTCCACAAGTTTAAGAACATGGTGGAGACACCAAAAAAAAAGGAAAGAAGACAGGAGAGCTTGAATAAATATGGATAGGGACACAGCTTGAAAAGTCGATAGGCCTTGTAAAATGACTCTTTTATAGATCGGCAATTCAAGTAGGTACGTACCGAGAAAAACTTGAAAATAGGAATTTCAACCAAATAAAACGAGGAAGAACTATTGACGGACTCATGGTTTTTGGGTAACAATGAAATGAAAATTTTGAAAATTCGTACTTGCAGATGATTTTAGATTCGGAAGAAGAAGGAGGCTACCAGTTCGTTTTTTACATGGTGTTCGACATTTCTGTCTTATTCATGGCATGTAGCATTGGCGACTCCCTTTACGAAGCGGTAATCAGCATTTTATATTTTCGAATGAATGGATCGAAAAAAACAAATCCTTGCGATTTTTCTCTACGCCTCCTTCAACCACTGATCTCGAAACCAAATACCAATTTTTGACCGTAATAATAAATTTGAAAATTTACAGATCACGAATTTGAAGTTTGTTTGATTTTTACCTTCCTTCGAATCGAGCCAAAAATATTACTTGCTACCTAGAATAATTTTTAATGGCATTTTGGGAGGTTTCCCATTCAAAATGAACTACCTCAGCAGAGAGTTTCGTCGAAATCCATATGTTTACATTTTTTTCGATCCATTCTGATGTAATGTACTTAATCATGATTAATTTGAACTTTGGCATATTCTTTGTGTAATTGCCATTTTTGCAGAGTGATTCTTTATCAGATGCAATATATTCGATGCCGTGGTATTATTTGCCAAAAAAACATCAAAAGGTGCTGCTAAATTTTCTTTGTTTGGCTCAAAACGACAACGAAATGCGTATTTTCAACGTATTCCCTTTGTGTTTGGAACTACTTCCCAAAATTTTGAACGACGCATACGGAAATGTTCAAATTATGAGGGTGTTGGAAATGAAAAAATAACTACTGGGATTAGATTGTGGTAATGGTACCTATAAATAGTACATACAAACAGGTAGATAAATACTAGGGTGGAGTGAAAAAAAAACATATCTTGAATTTTGACCGGTGAGGTGGTCAACTTTTAGTGGGAGACCTCCCAAAAAAATTAGAGCCTCCCGGGGGCACGGGAGGAGATGAGGAGGAGAGGAGGAGGGGCTCAAAGTGCACCTCCTTTTGAAAAACCCACTGTTTTTTGTGATTTGAGTTTCTACATCTCCCTAAACTATCACCATTCTTTTTCGATCAAAACTCAGACTACTACCAGGGGGTTGAAAAGTTGCAGATTGAAATATTTCAATAAAATGAAATTTTCACTAAGTTAGCTGGAATGACTTTTTTTTCATTGAGTAATTGAACAAAAAATTTTTTTCAGTCACTGAAAGTGAATTTTGAAAAAAATTGAAAAATTTCTACACCAGTGCAGCCAACAGAAAATCATAAAATTCCAAAATACGGACTTTATTATTTTTTCGACTGAAAATATTATGTATTTTTTTTCAATCATTAGAAGTACTTACATTTCGAAAATTTTAGAAAAATTTTGTATACCAGTGCAGCCAGTTACAAATCGTGACATGCTACACTATGGAATTTGCGTTGACTTCGAATTAATTTTTTTATCGTTTGAAAAATTCACAATAATTTTGTTTTCAATCATCAGAAATGAAAATTTTAAAATTTTTCTATGAAAATTTTGTACGTTGCACAGTGGGCCAGGAGACCCCCTAAAACGTTCGTTTTGCTCAAAAACCCCGAAAGAACGTTCAAAAAATGTTTACCTCATGTTTTTGGGGTCGTAGATTTCAAATTTTGAAGAGAAAAAAATTTTCGAGTGAGGGGTGGGGCAGGAGAGAGGGGTCTAAATTGAAATTTCATAATAATATCGTGTAATATGTCTAAATATACGTTTTCGAGGTCGTAGATTACGAATTTCACCCTCAAAAAAATTTTGGAGTGTGAAGAGGGGCACGAGGGAGGGGTAAAAATTGAAATTTCACAATAATATAGTGTAACTTGTCAAAATATATGTTTTCGAGGTTGTAGATTACGAATTTCGTGCTCAAAAAATTTTTGGAGTGAGAGAGGGATCGAAATTGAAATTTCACAATGATAATGCACATATAATATGTCAAATTATATGCATTCAACAGGTTGTAGATTACAAATTTTGTACTCAAAAAATTGTACGAGTGAGGATAAAGCGAAATTTAAATTTAAACCCCACCTACTGCCTTCCTTCTACAATTTTTTGAGTACGAAATTCGTAATCTACGACTTCGAAAACATATATTTTGATATATTACACGATAGTATTGTGCAATTTCATTTTTTACCCCTCCCTCTTGCCCCTCCTCCAACTCCAAAATTTTTTGGAGAATGAAATTCGCAATCTACGACCTCGAAAACATATATTTTGACATATTACACGATAGTATGGTGTAATTTCATTTTTTACCCCTCCCTCCTGTCCCTCTTCCTACTCAAAAATTTTTTTGAGTACGAAATTCGTAATCTACGACCTCGAAAACGTATATGGCGATATATTATACGACACGATAGCATACCATACCGAATTTTTAATTTGAACCCCTCGCAAAAAAACGTGGATTTTTTTACTTATTTTTGTCAGAAAATTGCCCGTGTAGCCAAATCGTGCAACTTTGTGCAAAAAATAACACCGGATTCGGTTTCAGAACACTAAAATCTATAATTTAAACCATAAACGGACACTGACGCCGACTGAGAAAGTATAGTTTTATTCCAAAAACCGTTTAAAATCTTGCGAAAATATGGACATCTTTCGAGAGTTATGATTGAATTATCATTTCTCAAATCGAAAAACCAAATACATGGCTGAATAGCCCTTACTTTTCTGATCATTTTGCACTAATTGACATCTCAAAAATATTAACATGAACCAGAAAAATATTGCTTTGTAAACACCCTATAAACAAGATAGAACTAGTTGACTGCACATCGTCAACTTTGGTTGGTGCTGGAAGGGAGAGGGGGACGAAAATCAAAATTGCGCTACTCGTTTCGTGCTACCCTGATATCTAACAACAGGTTAGCAGTGTTGCCAACTTGATCCATGACAATTTTTTTTCGCAGAAAACTAACGTTTTTGGGGGTCTCCTGGCCCACTGTGCGTCGTCAGTGCAGCCAGTTGCTAATTGTGAAATTCTGATGTTATATGAACTCGAATGCATCATTTTTTCGTCAAGTGATTGGATCAACTTTTTCTCCCAATCAATAGAAGCATGTTTTGAATTTGAATATATCAGAATTTCACAATTAGCAACTGGCTGCACTGGCGTACAAAATTTTCAAAGAAAAATTTTAAATTTTTCATTTCTGATGATTGAAAACGAAATTATTGTGAATTTTTCAAACGATAAAAAAAATTAATTTGAAGTCAACATAAATTCCATAGTGTAGCATGTCACGATTTGCAACTGGCTGCACTGACACACAAAATTTTCTAAACAAATTTCCAAAATATTATACTAATTCTAGTGATTGAAAAAAATATATAATATTTTCAGACAAAAAAATAATCAATTCAAAGTCAATATAAATTCCGTATTTTGTAATGATATTATTTGCTTTTGGCTGCACTGGTGTTTCAAATTTTTAATTTTTTTCAAAATTCACTTTCAGTGTTTGAAAAAATTTTTTTACTCAATTACAAGATGAAAAAAAAAAAATCATTCCAGCTTTGTGAAAATTTCACATTATTGGAATATTGCAATCTGCAACTTTTCAACCCCCTGGTAGCGTTCTGAATTTTGATCGGAGAAGGGAGAATGATGGCGATGGTGTAGGAAGATGTGAAAACTCAAATCGCATCTTCTAAAGCTTCTCACACAATTTTGACTGACTGAAAAACACAAAAACAGCGTTTTTTTCAAAAGGAGGTGCACTTTGAGCACCTCTTGCTCCCCTCCCCTTGCTCCCAGGGGGTTCAAATTTTTTTGAGGAGGTCTCCCACTCAAAGTAAACCACCCCACCAAATCTGGTCAAAATCCAAGATGTGTTTTTTTTTTCACTCCACCCTAATACATACATACGAAATGACATGTCTCCCAGTCCCAGTGAAGATTCCGAGTATCTACGTTAACCGGTAGATATGCTGTCAAATTTTGAAAAGAAATAGGCGATGTGGAGTTAGTTGGAGAGAGGAAGCTCCTGAAAAAATTGAAAAATTTTAAGCCCAAGAGGTCAAAATAAGACTGAATACAATAGTACATGCTACATACCTAACCCTTTCGCTCCCGTCGTCACAGCATATGTGACGGCAGCTCAGCCCGTAGTAAGACCGCCGTCACACCATGTGTGACAGTGAACTAGTTGATTCTTATGTACGATTTATCTGCGGCGGTCTGTGCAAACGCTTTGAAAACTTTAGTGGTAGGCTACCAACACCCCAAAGAACCAACTTCGGGGTTGGGCTCGCGCAGTGTTACCAACATACACAAAAATTTGGTAAAATGAAAACTTTTTTTAAATAATTTTTTTTTCTTGAGAATTTTTGTTTTTTTTTGCGTTGTGGTTGCACTTTTTGGAGCTCCAATTGATAAAATAATCACTTGTAAACAAAAAAATATGCTTTTTGATGAAATTTGGAATAAAATTTGAATAAATTAGTTTTTTTTTGTAATTTAGCATCAAGTGGCGATGATGATGATGACCAAGTGTAAACAAAACAACATGCTTTTAGATGAAATTTGGAATAAAACTTGAATAAATTATAACTAATTATGATGAATTTCGTGTAAAAATGTCAAAAGAAAAAATATGTGACACCTTGTAGGGCGTTGGTAGTCTGCCGTCACACATGTTGTGACAGGGGGTTAAAACGGGGGCTGGAGCATTATTTCGGCCATACAACACATTGTACCATCTATGCACACCGCAACTGACCCAAAAATGCAAAAAAAAAGTTGGTCTGTGGGGTACCCCATTGAAATTTTTGACGGGAGCGAAAGGGCTAATCATTATTACATATCTACCTATAGGTAGATATGTAATTTACTTATCTAATTTCAATTTTTTTAGTATTAATGTGATCAAGTCGCAAGTGAAAAGGGGAGGCGGAGTAAATTTAACCACCCTTTTGTTAATTTATTGATAGGTAATTTTACATTCTAGGCTGTACTCGTATGATAAAAATTTGATGTACCTAAGTATTATTTTCTTATCAATAAATACTTAAATGTCTAACTTGTAAAATTCATTTGCAAATATACACTTGAAAATTGGTATTCTCTTTTTCATTATATCGAAACCATACCGAATAAATTTTGGATTTGAATCCCATGTGAAATGATTAAATTTTCAAAATTCACGTGTGTAATTCCTTCAAACACTTACTTTCGATTGCCAGTGCCTACGAATACTCTCTTAGGAATGAAGCGTTGGTGTGAAGAGGGATGAGGCCTTGAAAAATTTGAATTTTGTAATTTTCTCGAGTTTTATATCAAAATCTGTGTTTTTGAGCGCGTAAAATACAACTTTGACGATATTTTTCTCCTAGGGATAAAAGGTTGAGCAAAGGAGAAGGCGGCGGCAGGGGTAAAACTTGGAAAATTTTTAATTTTTAAATTTTTCGAATAATATTCGAAATTCATGTTTTTGAGGGTGTAGAATAATTTGACAATAAGTATCTTTTTTTTTTTTAGAGATAAGGCATTAGGGTGAAGAGGGGAGGGGGAGATTTGGAAAAATTTGAAATTTTCAGTTTTCTCGAGTAAACATTGAAATCTGAATTTTCAAAGGCGTAGAATATAAATTTGGCAATATTTTCCTCCTGAGGATAAAGGTTTAGAATGAAGAAGGGGAGGGGGAGATCTGAAAAATTCTGAATTTTGCAATTTTTCAAGTGATATATTGAATATTATGTTTTCGAGTGTGTAGAATTCAAATTTGGCAATAGGTAGTTTTCCCCTTGAGATGAAATGTTTGGGAGCATAAGCGGTCCCAAGGGGAGGAGGGGCTTAGGGGACTGCAGTCCTCTCCTCAACCTTGGCAAGGAGATTTTTTATCATAAAAATGTCGAAGAAGAAAATTATTTAAAAAAAAAAAACGTATTTTAGTAAGTAACTACCTATTGCTTGAATTAACATACCACTCTCTAAAACTGAATCAGTTGAGTTTGCAGAAATTCTGACTTTTTTTAATAAGTACAATAATTTGCATAGAAAATGTGATTTTTCACTGATTTTTCGATCAAAAATTACTAATTTCTCAATCAATGCCCCATTTATCAGAAAAAAATAAGTAATTTTGACCAACAAAAACAGAAACGTTCGTCATCTGTAGGTACTTATGAATTATTTTCCTACTGAAAATACCCTGAACTACTCCAGCTCCTTTGAAATAACAGGTTACTTTATTATTTCATTAAATTTTGATCCCCCCCCATTTTTTCAAAATCTGAGCCCCTCCCTTACACAATTTTTGGGTGCGCTCATGTTGGGATGGGAGTTGCGAGAATGAAACTTGGAAAATTTTTAATTTTGAAATTTTCCAAATAATATATCGAAATTTATGTTTTCGAGGGTGTAGAATACTCATAAATTTAGAAATATTTTTCTCTTCGGAATGAAAAATTGCGGAAGGGAAGAGAGGGGAAACGTGGAAAAATTTGAATATCGTAACATTGAACTTTCCCAAATAACATTTCAATTGATCTTAATGTCTTAGCGTTGTTGCTTCGCAATAAATAGCCACTGTTTTCAAATATTTGCACAGGTAAATGAGCCAAATGCGTAGAAGTTCGGAAAATTACTTTCCAGGTTGTTGAAAAATTTAAAAATTAAGGATATTAAAAAACGCTGTATCAACATCTCGAAGTCATTTCGAAAACAAAAAATTGTCAATATCTGACAAAACAACGTACAGATCTAGGTACCTACCAACCAAAATATCCGACGTACATGGCAGTCAATAAGTGATTCTCGGATAAGCCGGAATAGAAAAAAAAAAATGGAAAATATAATAAACGTAGAATTTTTCGATCAAAAATCCGGCGCGATGAAACACTTGTATTTTCTGCATTCGCTTTTAGGAGGAGTATTTTACGAAAATTACGTCACACGAAAGTTTCGATACCTTTGTGTGAGTTATGCAATCATCTCTTATCTGATGCTTGTCGTAACCAACACGATCAGAATAATTCAACAAGATCTGAGCTTCGGAGCAATCGTAGAATCATTGATGGCGCACTTAGCTTCCTTACATATGTGGATATTGATCGCGGTGGTCGTTTATTTGAAAAAGGGCACTCTTCATAAATTGTTCGATTATTTCGACGAAGATTTCCGAAATGAAACACTCCGTGAAAGATCTGTATCGTCCAGTGAAGTCGAAGAGATCCCTCTGGAAGACATCAGCATGAAAGCGATTGTGATCCATTGTTCAGCATTAGTGATAGTTTACCTGAGCAAGTTGATACAAAAACTGGCAACGTCTGACCAAGAATTCCACATCGATTACGAAACTAATTTCTTCACGCCGATTCCGTTCGCAAGTTCGCAAAATTTCTTGGTGTATATAGCATTTCACCACCTAACATTCGCCAGTGTAATTTTGTACGCAATCCTGTTCCACGGATCGATTATTTTACCACTTTTGCTCGTCTTGCATCTGAGAAATCGAATTCAACGTTTGCGAAATGATATGACATTTCATAACGATACAGCTTTCGAATATTTGGACGAATGTTTTAGACGAGAAGAACGAATAATGACGGAGCCAACGGTTCACCTACAATTACGTAATTTTCAATTGCAGGAAATTGCCCGGAGACGCGACAAATATATCGAAGAATTCATGATGAGGGTTCAGAATTGGATCAAAATTCATCAGAGATGGATAACGTAAGGCCTTTATTTGATTAGGTACCAATAACTCAAATCAAAATCCTTCGATGGCAGTATTTCCTATCACCATTTAAATATTTTTACAATTTGAACCCTTTCCCATTTGAATAAAATTATGACCTTGGAGGAGCAGGACAGTTTAAAATGATCTCACTTTTTGCAGATGCGCGAATTTATTCAAGAAATTTTTCCCAGAAATCGTGACAGTAGAAATATCAGATTGTGTTTTTGGAGGAGTTGCAGCAGGATATCACTTAGCAAAGGTATCGTATTATGTCTATTTATCAGGCACCATTTTTGTTCGAGAGCATGTTATTTTTTTGCCTTCTCGCTATCTCACTTCTAAATTAAACCTAATATTTTCAGAAATTTTTGTCACGTTCGAAATACTTTTAAAATTTTTTCCAACTGTAACTATTTTCCCAAAAAATTTTCGAACTCTGAAATTTTTCTCAATTTTTTTGCAACTCTTGAAATTTTTCTCAATTGTTTTTTCATCTTCCTACCATGAAATTTTACTTTGAAACTCTTTCTACTCTAAAATTTTTCTCAATTTTTTGACCACAAAAATTTTAAAAATTAATTTTTTCTCTAAGACTTTCTTCTAATTGTACAATTTTTCCTCAACTTTTTTCTAACCCTGAATTGAATGTGTCACAACAAAAAGGGCATAACTCAGCATATGTCCTTTTTGATGCGACAAGCGATTCGTATCCTCTGAAGTTTTCTCTATCCAATGAGCCCCCTCCAACCTTCCAATATGTTTTCCTCGAAGAGTTATGGCGTTTTTAAAATGCGAAGTTCGCAATTTCGATATCTACATTGCATGTTCGATTTTCGAGAATTTGCGTAATGTTTAATTTTTTTACTGTGCAGATGATTGTGAAATTTTAAAATTTTAATGAAGTGTTTTTTTAGTTAATTTTCGTCATAAATTTGAAAAAATAATAAAATTTGTCCAAAATGTATTTTTAGCATTTTTTTGTAACCAAGAAAATGAAAAAAAGTTGTTATTTTTCAAAGTGCGATATATCCGCTCCCTGAAGAGATAATTTGAAATTTTTTTCCCGAAAATATTCCTTTTTTCATTCTCTTCAACTTTTGTATGAAGATTTTTTTTTAATTTTCACTTCCGGTAAAATTATACGTCATAAAACGTAGAAGGGTCGAAATGAAATTTTGTCACAACAAAAAGGACATATAACTCGACCTTTTGTTTTCAATATAGAAAAAAATAGAATAGATATCAAGTGATGGGCGAGCTGTTTTCTTATAGCAAAAATATGAAATTTCAAGGAAAATTTTTTTCCCCAGCTCAATTTATTAATTTAGTATTTAAAAAAGTATACCTACTCAAACTTCAATCGCGATTTCCCAAAAACGCAATTTTTTCTATACGTCCTTTTTGCTGTGACATGTTCAATTCTTCTTGAATTTTTTTCAGCTCTAAAATTTTTTCCTGTTCTCCTCAAATAAAAGATGAAAAAATTTTCAGAATTCAAAGCGATTTTCAAAAATTTTCATAAAGTAGAGGGCATAAACAATTGAAAAAAAAGGTTTATTCTCTTATTTAAATCAGTTCAGCAAATTTCACTGATCTTTCAAAGAATTTCACTGATTTTTCAGCGAATTCCAGAAATTTTACCGACATTTCAGTGAATTTCTACTGATTTTCCAAGTATTTTTTTCACTGAATTATTACTGTGCTGCAATTCTGACTGTTTTCCAATGATTTTAGATAATTTTCACTGGTTTATAAATGAGAGAGTAAAAAATTCATATTTACTGCTTGGTTTCAAAAACCAACGAAAAAAATTAAGAGAAAAAATACTGGAATTCGAAAAAATAAAATTTGCAGAAAAAATTCCAAGACTGGGAAAAATTTGAGAACAAATGTAGGAGTTTAATTTCTGATAAGAAAATTTCAGATTAGGAAAAAAATTTGGGAATAGTTTGAATAATGTACCTAAAGTCGTAATCGTGATAATCATAAGTAGAACGAAGCTGCACGGGCTTATTCATAATTCGAAATTCGAATGGCACATCGTTAGTGTATCCTGCAAATTTGCCTTCGGCTTCGCCAATTTTTTGATATGGGATATCCTAATTTGTGTTGAAACACTTTCAGAAATTTGTTAGCACGTACCCCTCCTAACGATGCCAAGTGACTGAGACCGGAAATTCGTGAAATTTCCACCACCAATAAATTTACACATTACCTTCAACATGTCCAAATTTCAGCTTCCTGGCTCATCTTCTCTACTTTTGGGATCCAAAATTGTGAATTTTATTTTCATTTTTTCGACGTTGTCCAGCCTACAACTCAAACAAAACGAGCTCCAGAGATGAAAATTTGTAAGTAGGTATATCGGGTCGGAAAGGGTCACTGAGGTTTCTTTCGAAGGTTTTGACCTTTGAACGCGAAAACTGGAATAAGACCTTTTTTGTAAAAGTTCTAAAATTGGGCCAATGTGAAACCATTGATTAATGTCCAAAAATATCCTTTCTCAGATACTTTTAGATTCACAAGGGACAGGATTTCAATACATTCCTGTAACTCTACTCCATACAACTTGGTTATTGGTGGTGTGCTACATTGGAAGTTCACTATGCGAATCGGTAATCAAATGATTGAAAACTTGTAACATTGGTGGAAAATTATAATCCAAAATTTTCGAAGTAATTCATCTGCGATTATTGTATTTTTGCAGGGCGAAGTTCTACCTGAAGTAGTTTATTCGACGCCTTGGTATTATTTTCCAAAGAAATATCAAAAAGTGTTGCTGAATTTTTTGTGTATGTCCCAGAGAGACCAACAAATTAATGTTTTCAACACATATCCATTATCCTTGGAGCTTTATCCCACCTTGATGAATAATGGGTACGGCTATGTCCAATTGATGCGAATTTTAGAGCAGAAAAAGAACCGTTGAATGAAATACCTAGAAATTCATAAACATTTTTCCATTACTTACCGATGTTTAGGTATACGTTTTTGATTAAATATGTAATATAATGAAATATCGATTACCTACATCGAAGCATTCTCTTTGCTAGGGGAAATTCCCAGTTTTTTTTTATTTTCGGTTTTACCATTTTATTTAGATAGGTTAATGTATGATTCGATTATGCTAATAAATGTTTGAACCACCAAACACTGTTCATTTCCTTGAATTTTACGAAAAATTAAGACAACGGTACAGTAAACCACACACGGAAATACATACACCTGAACCTCAGGATAGGTTGAAAAAAATTCTGAGTTTTGAAGAAAATTGGTTAAATATTTTTATTCGAGTGGAGGCTATTCCAGAAAATCGTAAGCTACCCAGCTCACTAGGGTGGCCCTTATAAAAAAAAAGTTGGGATTGTTTTCGGAACCCCCCCCCCCCCCGTAGTTTGGTGCCACTACATGAGAAAATGACGTACAAAAATTTCAGCCCAATCGATGCATGTTAACCCGTCCCTCAAAGCCCATTTTGAAAAATTGATGGAGTGCGCCCGAGCTGATAATATTTCACTACGGCCACGCGGAAACGAAACGCTAAAAATACCCCTAGTGACCCGGCGACTTAAAATACACGCCAAAGGCATGGAAATGAAGATAGAATGTTCTGGTTTGCGGCATTCGATTCCTTATAAAATTTGGAATCGGAAAAGCTAATTTTCAATTTTTTTGCTCCCCCGGGGGGAAAAACGCTAGGGTTTTACAAAGTGCAACTGAAAAGAAAAAATCAAATTATTTGATAAAAATTTTTCAAACATGTTTTCCGAGTGGAAAGAATGAAAATTTAATCCTCGGGGTTATTCAGAGCATTCGAATCCAGTTTTGGGATCATTTTGACTTCGAACCACCACCAGTACCCAAGGTGTGGAAGGGGGGGGGGGGGAGGTGAAAAAATATTTCGAAAAATTGAGTGTGGTATCAAAATTCACATTTTTACTCGCGAAATCCGCTTCCGATTTTACTATATCAAAACCCCCAAAATGGGCCTGGGTGTCAGGGAAAGGCCAAATTAAAAACTTTTCATAAGAATCGAGTGTGGTATCAAAATTCAGGTTTTTTTTACCCAGAGAGTCAGTTTCCGATGTTACTTTCAACAAAATCCTCAAGATAGGCCCATTGAGGAGGTGTTGAGGAGGATCCAAATTGAAAATTTTACATAAATATGAAGTAAAGTGTCAAAATACATGTTTTTGACCGATTCACTGGGTAAAAACGTGAATTTTGATACCACACTCGATTCATATGATAAGTTTTTGATCTGGCCTTTCCCTGACACCTCCCCAATGGGCTCATTTTGGGGCATTTGATAAAGTACCATCAGAAACGGACTCTCTGGGTAAAAAAAACCTGAATTTTGATGCCACACTCGATTCATATGAAAAGTTTTCGATTTTTCCTTTCCCCGACACCTCCCCAATGGGCCCAATACCCATTTTGGAGGTTTTGATAAAGAAACATTGGGAACGGACTCTATGGGTAAAAAAAAACGTAAATTTTGATACCACACTCAATTTTATGAAATATTTTTTCAACCCCCCCCCCCCCCCTTCCACACCTTGGGTACTGGTGGTGGTTCGAAGTCAAAATGACCCCAAAACTGGATTCTAATGCTCTGAATAACCCCTAGGATTAAATTTTCATTCTTTCCCCTCGGAAAACATGTTTGAAAAATTTTTATCAAATAATTTGATTTTTTCTTTTCAGTTGCACTTTGTAAAACCCTAGCGCTTTTCCCCCGGGGGCGCAAAAAAGTTTAAAATTAGCTTTTCCGATTCCAAATTTTATAAGGAATCGAATGCCGCAAACCAGAACATTCTATCTTCATTTCCATGTCTTTGGCGTGAATTTTAAGTCGCCGGGTGACTAGGGGTATTTTTAGCGTTTCGTTTCCGCGTGGCCGTAGTGGAATATTATCAGCTCGGGCGCACTCCATCAATTTTTCAAAATGGGCTTTGAGGGACGGGTTAACATGCATCGATTGGGCTGAAATTTTTGTACGTCATTTTCTCATGTAGTGGCACCAAACTAGGGGGGGAGGTGTCCCGAAAACAATTCCAACATTTTTTTTCCACCAAGTATAAATAAGGGCCATCCTACTGCTCACAGACAGCAGGTACCTACCTTTCTAATTTTTGCAATTTGTTTGTGACCGGAATGATCAATGGAATGGGTTTTCATCCGAAAAAAATCATCCCACGATTTTTCCGATCATTTTTGAGCTGCGATCAATTTTGGATAAATTTTCATCGAAGTATTAATCGCAAGTTTTTTCTAATTTTTGAGAGCGGAATTCTCATTGAAATGGATTTTCATTCTAAAAAAATCATTCCACGATTTTTCCGAGCATTTTTCAGCTGCGATTAATTTGGGATGAATTATCATTGCAGAGGAAAATAGTGGTCCAAAAAAATTTGATAAAGTCTGTAATACCGAAAATGAATGAAATTGATAGGTAAAAAATAATACGTAGATACGTACTTGTAATTATTTGACGAAAAAAAAAGAAAAGGTGAAGGTTTTTCAATTTTTATAATGATTTTTTGAGAGTAGATAAGTACATAATATCAGGAAGTCAGAAAATACTCAAAATTTTCAAAATTCAAACATTGTCACACAATAGCTGACTTTTAAAAACGAATTTTCTTGTTTTTGAATGTAACATAATATCAGAAAATCAAAATGCTGCTAACAATTTTCAAGAGTTTATTTAATGATAGTTGATAAGGGACAGCTTTTTCGCGAAAAAAACCTTAACATACGTAAAAATGAATTATCTGGTTGGACGATGAGTCATAGAGCTTCCTCCACCAATGTTCAGGTACAGGAAAAAACATACTTATCCATGTTACCAACATTTCCTCTCAGAGGAAACTTCACTCATTTTTTCATTGAATTTTTGACCCCCTCTCCATTTTTTTCGAAATCTGAGCCCCTCCCTTACACAATTTTTGGGTTTGCTTATGTTGGGATAAGAGCTGAAGATGAAACTTGGAAAATTTTGAATTTTGAAATTTTCCTAGTGATATATCGAAATTTAGGAAAAATTTTAATTTCGCAACATTAAACTTTTCAAATAACATATCGAAATCTATGATCGCTGTAATCGTTTCCACACTTCGAGAACTCTCGATGGACTGGCAGGAATTGATCTAGGTAAATGCCACAGCGTTGCTTCGCAATAAATAGTCAATATTTTCGAATATTTGCACAGGTAAATGAGTCAGTTGCGTAGAAGTTCGGAAAATTACTTTCCAGGTTGTTGAAAAATTTAAAAATTATGGATATTAAAAAACGCTGTATCAACATCTCGAAGTCATTTCGAAAACAAAAAATAGTCAATATCTGACAAAACAACGTACAGATCTAGGTACCTGCCAACCAAAATATTCGACGTACATGGCAGTCGATAAATGATTCTCGGATAAGCCAGAATAGAAAAAAAAACCTTACGCAGTCGCGTAAGGTAACCGACTTTTCGGTTTTCACATACAACGTAATGTAAGTTTATTAGCATCGAAGGATGATTCAACTCGAAAAATTAAGGCCAAATTTGAAATCAACAATCCTTTTTACATAATTTATATTGCTTCTTTTCAAGTTAAGTTCAAAATTTTGAACTTCGATACCCCTTATGACATCTAGGGAAATTCAAATCGAAAAACTAAGGCCTTTGAAATCAGTTCCAAGTTATTACTCGAAATTAAAATTTTTGCCCAGTACCCAATTCCGAAATTTTGGACCTCTAAGCTGTCTAATGTACATAGGGGAACCTAGGGGGCTGAAATCGAAAAACCAAGGCCAAATTTGAAACATAACCCCAAATTACATAAAAGCTGTATGTATAATTTTAAAGTAATTGCCGAAATTGAAATTTCAGCCTTTCCCTCCTCCATCCCCTCAGGCATCCTCAAGTCCCTAGGGACATCTAGGGGATTCGAATGGGTAAAACAAAGACAAATTCGGAATCCGCGACCCACAATGTGTCAGAATGTGCCCTTTTATCGAATTTTGAATGCCAAAATGCAAAATGTGAGTTTTGAACCTCTCATTACGCCCTTTGGTGACCGTTTTTTGAGTAAAGGAGGCGTCCCGCAAAAAAGTTAGTGAAGGACGTTGTAGAGAATTAAATTTACTTTCGTCAGTGTGTCATCACATTTTTTTGAGTGGGCTTAGTTTTCAAGTTATTCACGCTCAAAGTTCAGATAAGAAATTCAAAAAAACTGTTAATCAATTTTCAGCTACCTGGTGGATGGCATACCTGAACCGATTGAACTGAAATTTTTACTGTATCACCTTCCAACTTTCCTCTGTAACTTCTGAAAATTTCAGCTCAATTGGTTCAGGGGTCCTTGAAAAATAAAAATTTAAAGCGTTCTGCAACTTTTACTTCATTTGATTGAAATTTCTAAAATTCCCACCTTTTTTATTTTATTTAAATTTCTCAAAGTTCAAAGTAAGATATCTCGAAAACGGCTGATTGGATTTTAAATCGGTTTGAAAATCTCAAAATTTCGATCCTTCCTCTACGATTTTTGTAATATCTGTCCCCTTATGAAAGTTCACAGCTTTCGTGTTTAATCAAAGACAAAAGTGTACCTTTTTCATTAAAATTTCACAAACTTTTTTTTATTCATTTATTCAAATTTCTCAAACTTTAAAGTTCAATATTTCGAAAACAGTTGAATGGATTTCAAATCGGTTTGAATATCTCAAAATTTAAATCCTTCCTCTACAATTTTTGTAATTTGTGTTTTTTTCTGAAAGTTCGCCGCTTTCGAGTTTAATCAAAGACAAAAGTGTACATCATTCATTCAAATTTCTCAAAGTTCAAAGGTGTGATATGTGTTTCCTTCTGAAAGTTCACAGTTTTCGAGTTTAATCAAAGACAAAATTGTACCTTTTCCATTCAAATTTCTCAAATTTTCACCTTTTTTATTCATTTATTCAAATTTCTCAAACTTCAAAGTTGAATATCTCGAAAACGGCCGAATGGATTTCCGAGATATCTTACTTTGAACTTTGAGAAATTTGAATGAATGATGTACACTTTTGTCTTTGATTAAACTTGAAAGCGGCGAACTTTCAGCAGAAAACACATTTCACAAAAATTGTAGAGGAAAGATTGAAATTTTGAGATTTTCAAACCGATTTGAAATCCATTCAGCCGTTCTCGAGATATTGAACTTTGAACTTTGATAAATTTGAATAAATGAATAAAAAATGTGAAAATGTGAGAAATTTGAATATAAAAGGTACAATTTTGTCCTCGATTAAACTCGAAAGCTGTGAACTTTCAGAACAAAACATAAGCATATCACAAAAATTGTAGAGGAAGGATCGAAATTGTGAAATTTTGAATCCGATTGAAAATCCATTCAGTCGTTTTCGAAATATCTAACTTTGAACTTTGAGAAATTTGAATGATTGATGTACACTTTTGTCTTTGATTAATCTCGAAAGCGGCGAACTTTCAGAAGAAAACACATATCACAAAAATTGTAGAGGAAGAATCGAAATTTTGAGATTTTTAAACCGATTTGAAATCCATTCGGCCGTTTTCGAGATATTCAACTTTGAAGTTTGAGAAATTTGAATAAATGAATAAAAAAGGTGAAAATTTGAGAAATTTGAATGGAAAAGGTACAATTTTGTCTTTGATTAAACTCGAAAACTGTGAACTTTCAGAAGGAAACACATATCACAACTTTGAACTTTGAGAAATTTGAATGAATGATGTACACTTTTGTCTTTGATTAAACTCGAAAGCGGCGAACTTTCAGAAAAAAACACAAATTACAAAAATTGTAGAGGAAGGATTTAAATTTTGAGATATTCAAACCGATTTGAAATCCATTCAACTGTTTTCGAAATATTGAACTTTAAAGTTTGAGAAATTTGAATAAATGAATAAAAAAAAGTTTGTGAAATTTTAATGAAAAAGGTACACTTTTGTCTTTGATTAAACACGAAAGCTGTGAACTTTCATAAGGGGACAGATATTACAAAAATCGTAGAGGAAGGATCGAAATTTTGAGCAATTTTTGTGATATGTGTTTTCTTCTGAAAGTTCGCCGCTTTCGAGTTTAATCAAAGACAAAAGTGTACATCATTCATTCAAATTTCTCAAAGTTCAAAGTGAGATATCTCGAAAACGGCTGAATGGATTTTTAATCGGTTTGAAAATCTCAAAATTTCGATCCTTCCTCTACAATTTTCGTGATATGTGTTTTCTTCTGAAAGTTCACAGCTTTCGAGTTTAATCGAGGACAAAATTGTACCTTTTCCATTCAAATGTCTCATATTTTCACCTTTTTTATTCATTTATTCAAATTTCTCAAACTTCAAAGTTCAATATCTCGAAAATGGTTGAATGGATTTCAAATCGGTTTTAAAATCTGAAAAGTTCAAGCTTTCCTCTACAATTTTTGTGATATGTGTCCTCTTCTGAAAGTTCGCAGTTTTCGAGTTTATTCAAGGACAAAGTGTACATTTTTCAGTCAAATTTCTCAAAGTTCAAACTTACGTTAGATATCTCGAAAACGACTGAATGGATTTTAAATCGGTTTGAAAATCTCAAAATTTCGATTCTTCCTCTACAATTTTTGTGATATGTGTTTTCTTCTGAAAGTTGGCCGCTTTCGAGTTTAATCAAAGACAAAAGTGTACATCATTCATTCAAATTTCTCAAAGTTCAAAGTAAGATATCTCGAAAACGGCTGAATGGATTTTAAATCGGTTTGAAAATCTCAAAATTTCGATCCTTCCTCTACAATTTTTGTGATATGTGTTTTCTTCTGAAAGTTCACAGCTTTCGAGTTTAATCGAGGACAAAATTGTACCTTTTCCATTCAAATGTCTCACATTTTCACCGTTTTTATTCATTTATTCAAATTTCTCAAACTTCAAAGGTCAATATCTCAAAAACGGTTGAATGGATTTCAAATCGGTTTGAAAATCTGAAAATTTCAAGCTTTCCTTTACAATTTTTGTGATATGTGTCCTCTTCTGAAAGTTCGCAGTTTTCGAGTTTATTCAAGGACAAAGTGTACATTTTTCAGTCAAATTTCTCAAAGTTCAAACTTAGATATCTCGAAAACGACTGAATGGATTTTAAATCGGTTTGAAAATCTCAAAATTTCGATTCTTCCTCTACAATTTTTGTGATATGTGTTTTCTTCTGAAAGTTGGCTGCTTTCGAGTTTAATCAAAGACAAAAGTGTACATCATTCATTCAAATTTCTCAAAGTTCAAAGTAAGATATCTCGAAAACGGCTGAATGGATTTTAAATCGGTTTGAAAATCTCAAAATTTCGATCCTTCCTCTACAATTTTTGTGATATGTGTTTTCTTCTGAAAGTTCACAGCTTTCGAGTTTAATCGAGGACAAAATTGTACCTTTTCCATTCAAATGTCTCACATTTTCACCGTTTTTATTCATTTATTCAAATTTCTCAAACTTCAAAGGTCAATATCTCGAAAACGGTTGAATGGATTTCAAATCGGTTTGAAAATCTGAAAATTTCAAGCTTTCCTTTACAATTTTTGTGATATGTGTCCTCTTCTGAAAGTTCGCAGCTTTCGAGTTTATTCAAGGACAAAGTGTACATTTTTCAGTCAAATTTCTCAAAGTTCAAAGTTCAATATCTCGACAACGGCTGAATGGATTTCAAATCGGTTTGAAAATCTCAAAATTTCAATCCTTCCTCTACAATTTTTGTGATATGTGTTTTCTTCTGAAAGTTCACCACTTTCGAGATTACTCAAAGACAAAAGTGTACATAAACGTATATATATATATATACAGGCATGCTGCAGCCTTACGAGACCCGTTTTGGATATCTCGCTATCCTTATTAGGCCCGTTTTTACCTTGTGAGGCCCGAAATCGGGTCTCGCAACGTCATGCCATATAAAGTGGTTTTTCATGATGTATGCATACTCAAGAGTCTGTAGGCAGAGGGTCTCGCAAGGTCGTTTGTATATCTTTGTATATAATTTACCTCGCCTCTCTGCACACAGCAACATTTGGAAACTTCAACCATGCGCCATTCAAATACGAATCAAGCTAAAGGGATGGCGCTTGCACAGTGAAATTCGTCTCATTTTCTATTATTTTTTCCGCTCCACACATCGGCGGTATTACCCGACCCTTCATTTATGCCGATTTTTAAAGTTTCGGGCCTCACAGTGCCTGTATTATCTCCTTTTGCAAAACGGGTCTCGCAAGGTTAGTATGATCCATATATATATATATGGATCATACTAACCTTGCGAGACCCGCTTTGCAAAAAGAGATCATACAGACACTGTGAGGCCCGAAACTTTAAAAATAGGCATAAATAAAGGGTCAGGTAAAAATGCCAATGTGTGTAACCAAAAAAATAGTAGAAAATGAGGCGAGTCTAATGGTGCTAGCGTCATATTTCTATCTCTTTATGCCTAAGAATGGCGCATGGTTAAAGTTTTTAAGTTTTGCTGTGTGCAGAGAGGCGAGGTAATTTGTATATAAAGATATACAAACGACCTTGCGAGACCCTCTGCCTACAGACTCCTGAGTATGCATACATCATGAAAAACCACTTTATATGGCATGACGTTGCGAGACCCGATTTCGGGCCTCACAAGGTAAAAACGGGCCTAATAAGGATAGCGAGATATCCAAAACGGGTCTCGCAACGCTGCAACATGCCTATATATATATACGTAGTAATATCCGTACATGTGAGCCACTTTGTGGGTTATTTCTACATACAAAGTGAGCCACCGTACTTCTCAGCCATGGCTGAGATTGAATGGGTTAATTCTACATACAAAGTGAGCCACCTGTTTTCAAAACTTCCACCAGAGTGCGCACCACTTAAAAATTGAGTCGCGAGGATGAACGTAGGCTCATTTTTTAAGTGGTGATGAGTAGAATAAGGAAAACAGGTCGAATTTTTTTTACCAGTACCAAATTTGGTTATGCACAATGTTAAATTTACCCCATCATTTTTTTGTCATTTTATCAACTTGAACAAAAATTTTTGACACCAAAAATTCTAATTTAAGCCAGGCTTTTTTGTAACAGAAAAACTTTTCCAAAATTTGCAATGGCTTGCAAAATTTTGCAATTTTTCTTCAAAAATTTTGTTGTAGGAGTCTCATTTTTTTTTGCCAAGGTGGAGTTTGTGTAGCTAAGCACGAATCTGCAATTAGAATTTTGATAAGTCAATTAGGAAAAGAATAAGAAAAGATTTAAAATTTTGAAAAATTTTAAAAATTTTTGAGTATATATAGAAAGTGGCTGACAACCTACGGTCGCGTGCAATTATATATATATATATATATACAGGCATGCTGCAGCCTTACGAGACCCGTTTTGGATATCTCGCTATCCTTATTAGGCCCGTTTTTACCTTGCGAGACCCGATTTCGGGCCTCGCAACGTCATGCCATATAAAGTGGTTTTTCATGATGTATGCATACTCAGGAGTCTGTAGGCAGAGGGTCTCGCAAGGTCGTTTGTATATCTTTGTATATGAATTACCTCGCCTCTCTGCACACAGCAACATTTGGAAATTTCAACCATGCGCCATTCAAATACGAATCAAGCTAAAGGGATGGCGCTTGCTCAGTGAAATTCGTCTCATTTTTTACTATTTTTTCCGCTCCACACATCGGCCGTATTACCTGACCCTTCATTTATGCCGATTTTTAAAGTTTCGGGCCTCACAGTGCCTGTATTATCTCCTTTTGCAAAACGGGTCTCGCAAGGTTAGTATGATCCATATATATATATATATATACACAGGCATGCTGCAGCCTTACGAGACCCGTTTTGGATATCTCGCTATCCTTATTAGGCCCGTTTTTACCTTGCGAGGCCCGAAATCGGGTCTCGCAACGTCATGCCATATAAAGTGGTTTTTCATGATGTATGCATACTCAGGAGTCTGTAGGCAGAGGGTCTCGCAAGGTCGTTTGTATATCTTTATATACAAATTACCTCGCCTCTCTGCACACAGCAAAACTTAAAAACTTTAACCATGCGCCATTCAAATACGAATTAATCTAAAGGGATGGCGCTTGCACAGTGAAATTTGTCTCATTTTCTATTATTTTTTCCGCTCCACACATCGGTGGTAATACCTGACCCTTTATTTATGCCGATTTTAAAGTTTCGGGCCTCACAGTGCCTGTATTATCTCCTTTTGCAAAACGGGTCTCACAAGGTTAGTATGATCCATAGGTATATATATATATATATATATAATTGCACGCGACCGTAGGTTGTGAGCCAAATTCTATATATATTCAAAAAATTTTCAAAATTTTCAAAATTTTCAATCTTTTCTCATTTTTTTCCTAGTTGACCAATCAAAATTCTGATTGTAGATTCTTTCTCAGCTACACAAAATCCACCTCAGCAAAAAAAATGAGACTCCTACAACAAAATTTTTGAAAAAAAATTGCAAAATTTTCCAAGTTATTGCAAATTTTGGAAAAGTTTTTCTGTTACAAAAAAACCTAGGTTAAATAGAAATTTTTGGTGTCAAAAATTTTTGTTCAAGTTGATAAAATGACAAAAAAAATATGGGCTAAATTTAACACTGTGCATAACCAAATTTGATACAGGTAAAAAAATTCCGACCAGTGCACCTCATTCTACTCATCACCAATTAAAAAATGGGCCTGCGTTCATCCTCACGACTCAATTTCTAAGTGGTGCGCACTCTGGTGGAAGTTTTGAAAATAGGTGGCTCACTTTGTATGTAGAATTAACCCATTCAATCTCAGCCATGGCTGAGAAGTACGGTGGCTCACTTTGTATGTAGAAATAACCCACAAAGTGGCTCACATGTACGGATATTACTACCTATATATATTTGCACGCGACCGTAGGTTGTCAGCCACTTTCTATATATACTCAAAATTTTTTGAAAATTTTCAAAATTTTCAAAATTTTCTAAAATTGTTACTAATTGACTTATCAAAATTCTAATTGCAGATTCGTGCTTAGCTACACAAAATCCACCTTAGCAAAAAAAATGAGACTCATGCAACAAAATTTTTGAAAAAAAATTGCAAAATTTTCTAAGCCATTGCAAATTTTGGAAAAGTTTTTCTATTACAAAAAAGCCTGGCTTAAATTAGAATTTTTGGTGTCAAAAAGTTTTGTTTAAGTTGATAAAATGACAAAAAAATGATGGGGTAAATTTAACATTGTGCATAACCAAATTTGGTACAGGTAAAAAAATTTCGACCTGTTTTCCTTATTCTACTCATCACCACTTAAAAAATGAGCCTACGTTCATCCTCGCGACTCAATTTCTAAGTGGTGCGCACTCTGGTGGAAGTTTTGAAAATAGGTGGCTCACTTTGTATGTAGAATTAACCCATTCAATCTCAGCCATGGCTGAGAAGTACGGTGGCTCACTTTGTATGTAGAAATAACCCACAAAGTGGCTCACATGTACGGATATTACTACCTATATATATATAAGGAAACCTCGTTTTTGCTCACACGTCCTATCGTGTTCAGAAGGTCCTAAAACGTGAAGAAAAGTTGGTCCCGGCGTCCATTTCAACTATGATGAACAATTTAGTACTCGACTTTTCCATAAATGGAAAAGTCGGTAAAAATGGAGAACATAATAAACGTAGAATTTTTCGATCAAAAATCCGGCGCGATGAAACACTTGTATTTTCTGCATTCGCTTTTAGGAGGAGTATTTTACGAAAATTACGTCACACGAAAGTTTCGATACCTATGTGTGAGTTACGCAATCTTTTCGTATCTGATGCTCGTTGTAACCAACGCGATCAGAATAATTCAACAAGATTTGAGCTTCGCAGCGATTGTAGATTCATTAATGTTGCACTTAGCTGCCCTACATATGTGGATATCGATCGCGGTGGTAGTTTATTTGAAAAAAGACACTCTCCACAAATTGTTCGATTATTTCGACGAAGATTTCCGAAATGAAAAACTCTGCGAAGGAACTATCCATCGTGTATCGTCCAGTGAAGTCAAAGAGATCCCTCTGGAAGACATCAGCATGAAAGTGATCGTGATCCATTGTGCAGCAATAATGATAGTTTACCTGAGCAAGTTGATACAAAAACTGGCAATTTCTGGCCAAGAATTCCACATCGATTACGAAACTGATTTCTTCATCCCGATTCCGTTCGCAAGTTCGCAAACTTTCATAGTGTATATGGCATTTCTCCACTTAACATTCGCCAGTGCAATGTTGTACGCAATCCTGGTCCACGGATCGATTGTTCTACCAGTTTTGCTCGTCTTGCATCTCAGAAATCGAATTCAACGTTTGCGAAATGATATGACATTCTATAATGATACAGCTTTCGAATATTTGGACGAATGTTTTAGACGAGAAGAACGATTAATGACGGAGCCCACGGTTTACCTACAATTACGTAATTTTCAATTGCATGAGATTGCCCGGAGACGCGACAAATACGTCGAAGAATTTATGCTCAGGGTTCAGAATTGGATCAAAATTCATCAAAGATGGATAAAGTAAGGCGTTTATTCGAATGCTAATAACTTGGCAGATGCCGAATAAAAATCCGTCGATGGCAGTAGCATCGTATTACCATTTAAATATTTTTAAAATTTCAATGCTTTTCCATTCAAATAAAATTTGGACTTTGGAGGAGAAAAATAGTCTAAAATGTTCTCACTTTTTGCAGATGCGCGGATTTATTCAAGAAATTTGCCACAGAACTCGTGACAATAGAAGTATCAGACTGTGTATTTGGAGGAGTTGCAACAGAATATCAGCTAGCAAAGGTATTACGTCTGTTTTTCTGGCACCATTCTCAGACGAGAGATTGCCATTCGCCTGTGTTCTTACTTCTTACTATCTTACTTCTATATTTAACCGAATAATTTCAGAAATTTTCATCACGTTCAAAATATTTTTCCATTTTTTAACCGTAACGATCTTCCCAAAAAAATTTTCAACTCTGAAATTTTTTCTTAATTTTTTCCCAACCCTTGAAAGGTTCTGGTGTTGTAAGGGGGTCATTTGGCCTCTGGTGGAACTTTGTCAAAATGTTAATGCCATTCGATTTTTCTTGGTAGGAGATGATTTTAGAGCGAATGAGCGAATTTTTATCTCATCCCTGGGAGGCTGCGGCTCCGAAATGCGTGATTTCCAAGCTAAAAATTCTACCGCGAGTTTTTCACCAAAATACCAAAATTTTGAGGCAGTATTATGATCAAAAAACCAGTATTTTTGTCATTTCAGTCAAAAATGTCCAATTTTGGGGAGCGATGGCTCAGCCCTCCGTGGTTGTGGAGGGCTGAACTTGAGCGAAATCGGCGCAAAACAATTTCCTCGTCCATATAGGGTCCATCCCCCAAAAAAAGCAATGAGGGCTGGATGTCTTTTTGAAGCACTGTTTTGATGCTATTTCTCCTGGACTAAAATAAAGAATTACACCGGATTTTTGAATATTTGACCAACTTCCACCACTCGAAAAAATCTGAAAAAATTCCGAGAGGTGTAAAATAGATCGAAAAACATTTTAAAAAATTATTTTTCATCCCATCTCAAAATTGTGTACCCATGCGGGCGATTTGAAATTTTCAAATTCAAATTCAAGGTCATTAAATAGTGATCGGAAAAATCTGAAAAAATTCAGGGTACTCCCTTCTAGCAAATATGTACTTCTACCTGCCAAGTATAAAAAAAAGTCGGCTGAAAACTCGCGGATATAGAATTTTCAACTTGGAAATCACGTATTTTGGGACCACAGCCTCCAGGGGTGAGATAAAAATTCGCTCATACGCTCTAAAATCATCTTCTACCGAGACAAATCGAACGGCATAAACATTTTGACAAAGTTTCACCGGAGGCTGACTGCCCCCTGACCCTCCATATCTTCTCACCAGAGCCTTTTTCTAAATTTTTTATTCTCCACCTACCATAATTTTTTTGAACACTTGCAATTTTTCTAAATTTTTTATGCTCTTCCAATCATGAATTTTTTCAACTCTGAATTTTTAAAAAAAATTTCTACTTCAGAATTTTTCTCAATTTTTTCAACCATGAAAATTCTAAAAATCAACTTCTTCTCTAAAACGTTCTTCTAATTCCTGAATTTTTGTTCAATATTTTTTCTAACCCTACATTTTTAACAACTTTTTTTCGTCTCCAAAATTTTTTCCTGTTCTCTTTTGGTACGCAAAGTCTCGTAATAAAATAAAAGTTGAAAATTGTTTCAAAATTCAAAACGATTTTTAAAAATTCCAAGTAATCGGAGGGAATGGAGAGTTGACCAAAAAGGTTCAGAAAATTCTTATTCACTGCTTGGTTTCAAAAATCAACGGAAAAAATGTGGAAAACAAATTTTACGGTTAGAAAAAATTGAAAATTTTGGAGTTGAAAAAAATCAGGAATTAGAAAAAATAAAATTTGCAGAAAAAATTCCAGGATTGGAAAAAAATTTGAGAACAAATGTAGGGGTTCAATTTTTAAGAAAAAAAGCATCCTCCCTCCTTTTGAGACCCAGAATCGGAGCTTCAAAGCCGAACATTTGTATATTGAGTCGGTAAGTGTCACTGTGGGGTTGACCTTTGAACGCGAAAATTGGAATAAGGCCATTTTTTGTAAGAGCTTTAAAAAAATTTCTGAAATATCCACCGCACTGATTCATATTCAAAAATATCATTTTTCAGGTACTTTTAGATTCACAAGGGACAGGATTTCAATACGTTCCTATAACTCTTCTCCATACAACTTGGTTATTGGTGGTGTGCTATATTGGAAGTTCACTATGCGAATCGGTAATCAAATGATTGAAAACTTGTACCATTGGTGGAAAATTATAATCCTTAATCTTTGAAATAGTTCATCTGCGATTACTGTATTTTTACAGGGCGAAGTTCTACCTGAAGTAGTCTATTCGACGCCTTGGTATTATTTTCCAAAAAAATATCAAAAAGTGTTGCTGAATTTTTTGTGCATGTCTCAGAGGGATCAACAAATGAATGTTTTGAACGCATATCCATTATCCTTGGAGCTTTATCCCACCTTGTTGAATAATGGGTACGGCTATGTCCAATTGATGCGAATTTTAGAGCAGAAAAAGAACCGTTAAGAATACCTAGAAATTCATAAACATTTTTCTATTACTTACCAATGTTTAGATATACGTTCTTGATTAAAATGTGTAATATAATGAAATATCGATTACATCGAAGAATTCTCATTGCTAGAGAAATTTTTCAGTTTTATTTTCTGTATTTTTGATTTTACCATTTTACTTAGATAGGTTAATGTATGATTCGATTATGCTAATAAATATTCGAACCACCAAACACTGTTCATTTCCTTGAATTTTACGAAAAAGTAACACAATGGTACAGTAAAATACACACGGACACAAGGCACTACAGGATCGCAGTGGGCCAGTTTGAAAAAATAAGTGGTAAAAAATCTTTCTGTCAGGAGTTTGAAAGTTAAAATTTAAATTTCAAAACTTTCGGTATAATTGAATTCAAAGTCGCTGATTCCGTTTTTGAAATTCATTTTTGGTTCTGACCACATCTGAGCCCGGGGGGGGGGGGTGAACTCAAACTTTTGAAAAATTTTAATATGGGTGTCGAAATATAGGTATTTAAAGTTGCTGATTCCGATTCTGACATTTAATTTCTGCCCTGACCGAATTTGAACCCCTAGGGGTAGGGTCAACACTCAAAATTTTGAAAAAAATTCAATATGGGTGTCAAAATGTAGGTATTCGAGGTCGTTGATTCCGATTCTGACATCTATTTTTTGCCCTGACCAAATTTAAGCCCCAAGGCGGAACCCAAAATTTGGAAAGATATCAATATAGGTATAGGTGTTGAAATGTGGGTATTATTAAAGCGAAACTCACAAAGAAGCAGAAATAATAATTCAAGCACACAAACAAAACTTTTTTAGTATAAATCGTTACTTAGCTTATTAATTATTAATATATTATTAATAAATATTAAATAAAAAAAAATTGAGAGAATTTTTGCATAAAAATGCAACAAACATTGAAATCGTATTATAAACAAAGGAACATGGTTGACGACTTTAAGATCATCTTCATTATCATTTGAATTGGGGCTCAAATTTGATCACAGCAAAAAATAAATGTCAGAATCGGAATCAGCGACTTCAAATACCTACATTTCGATACCCATATTGAAATTTTTCTAAATGTTGAGTTTTGAATCTCCTCCTTGGGGTTCAAATTTGGTCAGTGTGAAAAATAAATGTCTGAATTGGAATCAGCAACCGAATACCTACAATTCAATACCAATATCGAAATTTATCAAAATTCTGATTTTACCCCTCCCCCCGCCTAATTGAGGGTTAGAAAGGAAATAATCGTACTTATGTGAATAGACCATCAAGGGGAACTAGTAAAAAAATTGAGCGAAATCAGAAGGCTCGACTTCATAAACCACCTCTTTGACATTTTAATATCCAGAATCCCAGGTTCCGAAATAACATTATTTTTATCCCAAATTTTCCACCTTTCCACCATAAGTATAAACTCTCAGCCATAAATTGAAAAAAAAAAAACAATTTCAATAAATATTTCAATTATTGTTTCTCACCAATTTTTTGGCTACCATGGCAATGAGAATAAATTTTCTAACGAGGAGTGGAATTACGAACTCATCAAGGATCAGTTTTTAAATTTCATATTTACAAAACATGCACTCTGATGGGTAGGTGAATATACCTAATAATCCTCTTCAACGATATACCTAAATTCCCAGCGAAATTACCCAACATCGTGAAATTATAACTCAGTACTTCGAGAGCGAACACCGTGAGATAATTTTCTTGAAAAAACTTCGAAAATGGAAAACTTCGTAGACGTGGAATTTTTCGAAGAAAAATCATCCATCATGAGGCACGTTCACCTTTTGCACTGTTTCATGGGAGGAATATTATACGAAAATTATGTGACTCGTAAATTTAAATATCTTGCCAGAGGTTTCTTTATTTTTACCTATTCGACGGTGATCATTGGCAACATCTTGCGGTTCAATCAACAAGAAGAATCAAATTTCAAAGGAAAAGCAGATTCATTGGCACAGATTTTTTTCTGGAGCGTGTGGTGCACAATGGCTTTGATCGGGTATTCGAAACGTGACGATTTTCATGCGTTGTTCGATCTCATAAATCACCAGAATACACTGTGGAAATCCAACGTTGTCCCTGGTGTATTTAAAGAACTTGATGTGGAAAAGTTCAATTTCAAAGTGGGTAAATATTATTCAGTGTGGATGGCAGCCGCTTGTTTGGGTAAATTGTTTCAAAAATTCAATAGCTGGGATTTGAACAAAGAGTTCCGGGTCGATTACGATTGGGATTTTTTCGTGTCATTTCCATTCGCCCATTCTCAAACTTGGTCCAGTTATATTATATTTTATATGCTGACAATGAGCTTCATTTTGCTGATGGCGTTGATCTTATACGGTTCTATTGTATTACCAATAATACTCTCGATGCATCTGGAAAATCAAACCAGACGTTTGCTTAATGATATGAAATATCATACGGATTCGGGTTTCGAGTGTTTAGAGGAGTGTTTTGAACGCGAGCAATTGGTGATGGAGGCGGCGAGTTGCGACGAAATCCTTCGTGAATTCCAATTACGTGAAATTGCACGGAGACGTAAAAGACATATTGAAGCCTTTATGGTGAAACTACACCAGTGGATTGGCATTCATCAAAAATGGCAGTTGTAAGCATTCGATATTATTAATTATTTTTCGTTGAAATTCTGAATTACAAAACCTTTAGATGAATTTCCCCAAGTTTTTCAAGGGTTCCCAAAGTATCAAGAAATAAAAACTGTCTAAATTGAAAACAATTTACTATTGAAAAACAGATTTACAACAAAAACTGACGAATTTTTTAGACGCTGTTTCGGATTTTCGAAATTATTCAGCTCTTGAATCCGAATTGTGCTTCAAAGGGGTAGGGGGTTGGGGTGGAGCGCGAAAAAAAACATACATCGGATTTTGACCAAACCCGGCAGGGTTGTTGGGTCACCTTCGGAGACTACCTAAAAAAAATTGAGCCCCCTAGATGGAGGTGAAGGGGAGCTGAGGGTTCCCAAAGGGCACCTCCTTTTGAAAAAAACGTTGTTTTTTGTGTTTTTTAGCTACTTAAAGTGGCTGGAGAATTGTGGAACCGCACTAAAAAGGTACGATTTGAGTTTCTACATCTCCCTGAACCATTTCCATCCTTCTCGGGTCAAAACTCAGACTGCTACCAGGGGGTCGAAAAGTTGCAGATCGCAAAATTTCAATATTGCGAAATTTTTGCTGACTTTGAATTCTTTATTTTTGCGCCGGATAATTTTACTTTTTTTTGGGGGGTGGGGGGGAAATTTTTGAAGAAAATTTTCAAAATTTCCTCGATCAGTGTAGTCAATTGCAAATCGTGACAGTCAAATTAATGGAATTCGCGTTGATCTGAACATGTAGTACCTAACTATATCTTATCCCTGGAAAATTTCACAATTTTTTTTTCAATAATTTGAAAACAAATTGAGAAGAAAATTCTTCGTACCAGTGCAGTCACTTGTAAACCACGAAACTCCGGATTTTTCATTACGAAAAAATGAATTTTGAGGCTTGAAGTAAAATGATCGCGAAAAGAGTGTTTATCGAGGTATTTTGGTTCGCTGAACATGAATCTCCCGCAAGTTTCGTGATTCAGTATTGCCTATCTGCATAAAACGCTCAAAATTTGAAAATTGTGCTGAAATAACGACATTTCTGTATGGTTTTTCGCAATTTTCAATATGTGAGGCTGGATATAGAAACCACCCTTAGGTGTAAAAAATTGGTTTTTGAGTGGAGGTTCTCCTTTGATTCTATACCTTCTGAAACGCCCAAAATCAGTGTCAACTCAGAAATCAATTTTTTACACGGAAGGGTGGTTTCTATATTCAGGCTCACATATGTAAAAATTTTTCTGGCCCTGAATTAATTATTTTTGCATCGGGTGATTATTTTACTTTTTTTTTTAATTTTTGAAGGAAATTGTTGATTCCTCAATCAATGTAGCGAATTGGGAATTGTTATATTCAAAGTTAGGTTTGATTACATAACTGGAAAGTTTGAATAAAAATGAACTATCAATTTTTAAGTACAACCATTGAAAAATTCTAAATCCAGCCTAAAATCCTTAGAATTACTCAGAAATCAAAATTATTGCGTTTGGCAGCACTGCCTCAGAATTCATTTTTCCTTAATGAAAAATCCGGAGTTTCGTGGTTTACAAGTGGACTGCACTGGTACGAAAAATTTTCTTCTCAATTTCTTTTCAAATTATTGAAAAAAAAATTGTGAAATTTTCCAGGCATAAGATATACGAGTAGTTAGGTACTACATGTTCAGATCAACGCGAATTCCATTAATTTGACTATCATAATTTGCAATTGGCGACACTGATCGAGGAAATTTTGAAAATTTTCTTCAAAAATTTATTACAAAAAATTTTTTAAATTATTCGGCGCAAAAATAAAGAATTCAAAACTGGCAAAAATTCCGCAATATTGAAATTTCGCGATCTGCAATTTTTCGACCCCCTGGTAGCAGTCTGAGTTTTGATCCGAGAAGGATGGCAATGGTTCAGGGAGATGTAGAAATTCAAATCGCACCTTTTTAGTGCTGTTCCATAATTCTCCAGCCACTTTAAGTAGTTAAAAAACACAAAAAACAACGTTTTTTTCAAAAGGAGGTGCCCTTTGGGAACCCCCAGCTCCCCTCCACCTCCACCTAGGGGGCTCAAATTAGTTTTGGGTAGTCTCCGATGGTGACCCAACAACCCTACCGAGTTTGGTCAAAATCTGAGATATGTTTTTGTTTCGCGCTCCACCCTAAGGGGGATAAACATTTAAAAATTTGAAACAGAAAATTCAAAAACGCAGATACCAATGTTCGAATTATGTAAAATTTTAAATTTTAAACCGTCCGGGCTATTTTTAGGCCACTGTATGAACCACACCTTGAATGTTACACAATTATAAAAATTGAATGCATTTTGGAGCAAATGGACAGAAATGCCAGGGTAAAATGTTTTGAAAACCAATATAAAAATAATTAATTATCTTTCGTTCGAATCCAAGAGTACGAATTCGAAAGTTTTCTTCATAAGAAGCCTGCCACACTGCAAAACATATCCATTAGTGTGATGTCTGTAATATTTCTCTTTCTTGATCTATAGGTATGCGAACTTTTTTAAAAAAAGCACTACGACGATCTTGACGGTACAAATAGTTGGATACATGATTGGGATTATTATTTCTGGCTATCATATCTCAAAGGTAGAAGAAACTTCCTACTTTGATTAAAAAATCTCATATTTGCTACACATAGGTACATCAATGCAGCAGCTAACTGATTGGAATATAAAATTCTGTATACTCACGTAAATATTTTTATAGGCGATACTAGATGAAGAAGAAATATCATCAATGTATGTATTTTATCTTGCAAACAATGTGATTTTATTACTGATGGTGTGCGCGGTAGGCGATCCTCTTCACGAAGCGGTACGATGCAGAGTTTTTCACATGAATTTCGAACTGAATCAGTACATGTAAAGGTTGTTCCATAATGAATAATAGTAGGTTTCGTAGAAGTTCCTCTTCCTCTTCTGAAGCCAAAATTAAACCAGATCCTTGAAATTCAATATTTTTCATCGATTTAATATTTTTGAAAGGGGAGGGGAGGATGTCCAAGGGTCCAAAATTGAAGTTCATTTAGCCACCCCCTCCAATTTGAAGTAGGGGGCTAAAATTTGGCGAGGCGAGGATTAAAAAAATCACATTCTGCGATTAAAATTTTAATGTTGCCAAAAACATGATTATTGGAACTTATTTTGAATATTCTCCCAGAACCGTGGTACGTTTCTCTTTTTTTTTGACTTTGGTAAGTACAGTGAAGTACCATTTTGTGAATCATCTTGTTTAAAAATAATTTTTACATGGTCGGGGGAGCTCTGAGAGGGGAAAAACTTGGTCAAGCAGTAGTATGATCCTTCCTCCATACACTAAGGGACCCCCCAAAGAGTTTCAAGTCTGCACAGTTCCAGAATTTCAAAAAAGCTCTGTGATCCACATTTGTGTAAAAAGGACCAAAAAATGTGGATCAGCGTTGCAGATGAAAAGTAATGCTATATCTTACTTTCCTATGCTGTATAAAACCTAACATCAGTGGTGGCAACTATTGTATTGCCCAAAGGCTTGAGCAAGACATGAGCTGTGTTGGGCAAGACTCGAAGAGCCCCCCTTAAGCTCGGACAGGTGATTTTTTTATAACAAAAATGTGAAAAAAGTGAATTTTTTTGCTCTTGAAACATGATTTTTCAAAAAAATTTCACCCTCGCTTCGCTTGGCCAGTATTTTAATCCTTCTATTTTAAAAACTGATGTTTTTTTACTGATCTTTCCGTCAAAAATCACTGATTTTTCAATCAATTCCCGGTTTATCAGAATAAAATCCAAAATCAATAATTTTGACTGAAAAATCAGTGAAAAATAACAGAAATTCTGTAATTTTTTAATTTTATTTTGCACAAATCCGTTTATGAATTATCAAACCCTGACTATGCCAGCGCCACTGAAATAACAAGTTACTGAATTTTTAAATTGAAATTTCACCCCTCCCTATTTTTTCAGAATTCTGAGCCCCTCCCTTACTCTCTAAATTTGAATCAGTCAAATTGACTGATTTAAATCGACACAATCATGTCACTGTAAAATCAGTAAAAAAAATTTACTGATTCAATCAGTGAATTTTCATTGTTGAATCAGTAAATTTTGACTGATTTTAATCAGTTAAATAATTTTTACCGATTCAATAATGAAAATTCACTGATTGAATCGGTAATTTCTCACTGATTGGCAGTACTCTCTCATTCCGAATCAGTGAAGAATCACTGATAAACAGTAAGAATTGCAGCACAGGAAAAATCAGTGAAATTCACTGATTTTCAGTGATTTTTCACTGATTTTCAGTGATTTTTCACTGATTTTTAGTGATTTGGTCACTGATTTTTAGTGATTTTTCACTGATTATTCAAAGAATTTCACAGATTTTTCAGTAAATTTCATAAATATCACTGAGTTTTCAGTGAATTTTCACTTATTTCCAGTGATTTTTTTTCACTGATTTGTTTTCAGTGAAAAAATGTTCACTGATTTTCTCCTGTGCTGCAATTCTGACTGTTTCTCAGTGATTTTCGGTAATTTTCACTGATTTATAATTGAGAGAGTAGAATGTCACTGATTAACTGGAGAATCAGTGGAATTTGACTGATAATCAGTGATATGATCCGGACCATTTCATCAGTCAATTTTGGCATTTTTGACTGATTCAGATTTAGAGAGTACTCCCTTAATTTGAATCAGTTAATTTTCACTGGTTTAAAGTCAAAATTGAGTGAAAATGACTGAATGAAATAGTCAGAATCACGTTAATGCCAAATTCACTGAAAAAATATAATTTCCCTGATTCATCCAGTAAAAAAAAACTACTTTCGAATCAGTTGAAAAACTACCAAAATTTCAGTAATTTTCATTGATTCAGTAGTAATTTTTTTTCATTTAATGGATTCAACTGGTGTTTTTTCCACTGTAAATGTTGTTCAGTCAATTTTCACTGGTTTGCAGTTAAAAATGACTGATTGAAATCTGCAAAATTGAGTTACTGCCAAATCAGTAGAACTTCACTGATTCATTCGGTAAAAGAAACAAATCATCTCTGAATCAGTAGAAAAACTACCAAAAATTCAGTAATTTTTCACTGATTCATCCAGTAAAAAAAAGAAATACTTTTGAATCAGTTGAAAAACTACCAAAACTTCGGTAAATTTTACTGATTCAGTAGTAGATTTTGTAATGTACGAAATAAATCGGTAATATTTTACTGAATCATTCAGTTAAAATTGAAATTTTACTGATTCTATAGTATTATGCATGTTGAAAAACATCACTGATTAATCAGTTGTCTGAGAAATAATTTACTGTTACAAATTGAACCAGTGATATTTTGACTGATTCAGATTTAGAGAATACTCTCTAAATTTGAATCAGTCAAAAATGCCAAAATTGACTGATGAAATAGAGAAAATCAAGTCACATCACTGATAAGCAGTCAAATTTCATTGATTCCTCTGTTATTAAGTTACATTTTACTGCCAATCAGTGAAAAATTACCGATTCAAATATTGAATTTTGATTATTGAATCAGTGAAAATTAATTGACTGATTGAAATCAGTCAATAATTTACTGATTCAATCAGTGAATTTCGATAATTGAATCAGTAAAAAAAATTCACTGATTCAATCAGTACCTAATTAATTACACAAGTCAACACGATTTTTGTGTTTGGGTTCCGATTGCGAAATTTGGGTTGCTTTTATGTATCTAATGAAGGGAAAAATAATTTTTTTGTCCAAAGTTTGCTTTGGAGGTGGGGGAGCCAAAATGTGATTTTTCAAGAACAATACACACTTTGAGAAAAATTTGAAAAAAAATTGAAATGCCGCAAATCGCAGACCTTTATCTCTTTTAGAAAAAAAAGTTATGGTTAAAATTTTCGTAAATTATGTGAAAAAATCGCAATTTTTTCTCCTTGCTCACCGAAAAGTGAGATTTCTGAGAAATCTAAGCGTTCTACGAGAATAATGATTATGACAAAAGTTGTAGAGAATTAAATTTCCTATCGGAGAGGTGCATTCAAATTTTTCCGGGAGACGTAGTTTTTGAGATATTCTCGAGTAAAGTTGAACATTAGTTGAGGCAATTGAGAAAAAAAGAGAAATGAAGCAATTTTCGGGTGTAACACTATTGACAGCCAAAAATTGTTTCATTTCTCTCTTTTTCTCAATTGCCTCAACTAATGTTCAACTTTACTCGAGAATATCTCAAAAACTACGTCTCCCGGAAAAATTTGAATGCACCTCTCCGATAGGAAATTTAATTCTCTACAACTTTTGTCATAATCATTATTCTCGTAGAACGCTTAGATTTCTCAAAAATCTCACTTTTCGGTGTGCAAGGAGAAAAAATTGCGATTTTTTCACATAATTTAGGAAAATTTTAACCATAACTTTTTTTCTAAAAGAGATAGAGGTCTGCGGTTTGCGGAATTCGATTCAGCGTGAAATTTTCTATAAGATTGAATCAAAAAAAAAATTCAATTTTTTCTCAAATTCGTGTGTATTGTTTTTGAAAAATCACATTTTTGGCCCCCCATTCTCCCAAGCTAACTTTGGAAACCACGAATGAGCATATTGGTGTATTTTGATGTCTAGAATCAGAATTTGACCATGAGAACTGAAACACAGAATATTTTTTTTTTTTTGTTGTTGACTTGTGTTACTGATTCAATCAGTGAAATTTTTTTTACTTAATCAATAATGAAAATTGACCTGTAATGTTTTTACAGTCCTCTCTCCTCTGTATAGTATTCTTAATTTATGGAGAGATCTACCTACTGTTGGTCATTATGAGACATTCTTTGTTCAGGGCTGCGAGAGTGTATGAATTAGTGTTCAACTCTTTACCTACTCTTCCTTCTCACCACATTCTCGTTCTTCGTTCCATTCCCATTCTCAACCATTTTCTTTTTGGAATCTGTTTGTTTAATTTTTTTTTCAATCATTGGAAAATATGATGAAAAATACAAAATTTTCAAATGCCATTTCATACCGATAATTTTGGCGGCATTTTTTTGGTGGGGTAGGTCAGCTAGGGCACTATAAAAGGGGGTATGCTGGTCAACCATATTGTGACTTGGAAAACACCCGATCGCTAAAACTCATTCTACGACATTATGCGGGAGTTCAAATTTGACCTGCTTGATTAAACTTCTGGGTAATGTCATGGAACAAGTTTCAGCGTTCTGGCGTTTTCTAAGACATGCCCAATAGGGTTGGCCAAAAAGCCAAAAATTTTGATTTTTGAAAAGTTTCCCCTTGCAAAAGTTATTGACTGGATGGACTAGAAAAGTAAAATAAAAAAATTCAAAATCGATTCAAATCTTCCGATCGCGCAAGAGCCTTCAATTCTTCCAAAATTGTCAAAAATTCAATATTTTCAGAAATTGAAATTTTTTTAAAAAGAAAATCAAAATTTATTCAAATCAATTTTAGAGCTTATTTAGGGACTATCTAAAGCAAAAAGCAAAACTTTTTTGAAAAAATTCACGTTTTATAGTTTTTTTAAATTTCTCATATTTTTTCACCTCTGAAAAAAATTTTAAAAAGTTATAAAACACTGATTTTTTCAAAAAAAAAAAAGTGCTTTTCGGTCTAGATAGCCACTAAATAAGCTCTAAAATTCATTTTGATCAATTTTAAATTTTTTCGAAATTTTTAAAATTTTGAATTTTTGATAATTTTTGAAGAATTGAAGGTTCTTGCGCGATCGGAAGTCATGAATCGATTTTGAAATGTTTTATTTTATTTTTCTACTCGATCCAGGCAACAACTTTTGCAGGGGGTAACATCTCAAAAATCAAAATTTTTGGTTTTTCGGCCCACCCTAATGCCCACATCCATAATTTAGACTTTTGGAATGAAAAAACCAAAAAAATGAATAAAATTTTTTGTAAACGAAGAACATTTTCAATATTTTGAAGTTCTGCCCTATTGACAAAACAGCGGTTTTTTGAGACATCGGCGCTCGTGAACCGTGGTTTTATCGCATGTAAAACCCTAAGCACAAATTACTCAGAGCGCTGGTTTTTCCAAAAAATAATGCAACCATTTATTTCTAAAGTCTAAATAGCGAATGGCATGTGCGAAAGTCTCAAAAAACCGCTGTTATTTTTTATTAACAGCCCTTTTCTTTGTCCATGGGGTAGTTCTTCGTTCGCTCTTTATTCATTAAATTTTTCAAGTCATTAATCATTATTCTTTGTTTGTTCTCATTCTCCAGAAAAATTGCATTCTTTAGCATTCTTTATACTCTTGTTCTTTGTTTGTTCTCGCAGCCCTGCTTTTCAATCCATATCAACAGTCCACCTATCATACTTACAATAAATTAATTTTTTGATTTTGCAGAGTCATGCTTTACCAACAGCAATCTATTCGACGCCATGGTATCATTTACCAAAAACTCATCAGAAAGTGGTACTCAATTTCATTTGCTTGGCTCAAAACAGCAACGAAATGCTTATTTTTGATACGTTCCCATTGTCGTTGCAACTATTTCCCACAATGTTGAATGATGCATATGGGAAAGTTCAATTGATGAGGATACTCGAAATGAAATACAGACGTTAAATTGCATCGATAATTAATGGGAAGGAGATATAATACGTGCATGTCTCAGATGTGTGGGGGGGGAGTGACATTATGTTAGTCATAAAAAAATAAAATATTTCAAAAAATTGAAAAAATGTTGAAAAAATATTTCAAAAATAAATCGATACTTAAATTAAAAGTTTTAAAGTTGGATATGGTTTGAAAAAAAAATAATAAAATAAGGAAAAAATGGGAAAAAGTATTTTAAAATGTTGGAAAAATTAGAAAAAGATTGGAAATAGCATATAATGCAACTAGAGAGATAAATACTCGTTTGTACTAGCGAGCGATCGACGAGAGGGAGTAAAAGTGCACTTTTTCTCCCCGAGTAACAAAAAATAATTAGATGCATCGTAATTTTAATAAAAAGTTATGAAGTTTTGTCTCCATTGCCTCATCACCAAAGTAAGTGTATCTGAACATCTGAACATATCCATGATCTAAAATATTTACCCTAAAGGAAAAAGTGCGTTAATTTTTATTTTCAAAACATTTTAATATTCGCAAATGGATAAAATTCTTACTCACTAATTTTACATTAATTTTTCAAGTTGGCTATTTAGTAAAATTTTTTTAAAAGGAACTTATGTAGGTACTAAATAATAAATAAATACAATATGAGAATCGATTTTCGTTTTTTTTTTTTTTTTTAATAAATCCGATTTTTCGTTGTATGCCTGTAATTTTTCAACTACACTCGGGGCCGGCTGGAGACCATTGGGGCCCAGGAAGAAAAATGCACGCGCAAAAAAAAGTCTTTTGAACGTCGATGCGACGCGACGTGGTTAATTTTTTGCTTCTTAAATAAGCCAACTCTGATTTGTCCCTGCAAGATTCACATCTATTAAGATTTACCTACATAGTTTTCAAAATTATCCACATTTAAAATTACCTCCGACAGAAATTCACTCGACAGTTACGTATCTATTTAATCTCAATCAAGTATCGTTAGAATTAGAATTAACTTACAAGGTCGATTTTGAATGAAACCTTGAAAAAACCAATGACGCATGAAAGTGTGTAGGTCATTGAAGAGCGTCTCGTCCTTTGGAAGGCTTGAATGTCGAAAAACAGATTACCTAAAGGTATGGTATGCTGGTGATTCAAGATATAACGAGCAAATCGCGAGGAATTTTTCATTATTTCGACCTTAATATTAGTTTCTTCTGTGCGATTATCTGAGAAGGGGAAGCATTTATGAATTTTTTCTCAAAAGCAACATTTTACATCGTTTCTTCATAATTTTTAAAGGGAAAACACGGTTCGAATGGCGGAAAAAGGGGCAGAATTGACTTTCCTAAAAGAACTTTTCTTTGAAACAGTTGGTGACAGGAGTTCTCCTTGGAAGGGTATTTAGACTAGACCCAAGAATTTTTATACTTATCGAATTTTTTTTCGTTTAAAATTTTGTTGTTAGCAACAATGCCAAAGTCAAATTATCAAAAACTTTTACCAATAAAAATTCAAATTTTAGAATTCTTAAAACTCTTTTAGAATTCCATAATTTTTTTAATACATACTTCAGATGTCCGAATTTTTATTTGATGATGAGGCTTTGCGTACTACAGCAAATCAGGATAAATTTTAGACAAAATTCAAGAGTTTGAAAAAAATTGAGGGTCTGAAAAAAATTTGGAAAAAATTCTAGCGTTAGAAAAAGTATTGGAGAAGAAATAATGAAATGAGCTGAAAAAAATTTAGAGTAAAAAAATTGAAAAAATTAAGAAATTTCAAATACTGAAATATTGTTCTCTGGAAGGGAGTACGACAGAAATTTGAAATGATCAAATTCAGTTTCCAAAAGAAATCGGAGAGAAATTTTAATCGTCAAAACAGGGCATTTGCGTTTGCGCGGGTTCCATACCCCTTGCCTAACGGTCTGGTGTTCTGTTTACACTAATTTTTGATTTTTTTTTAAATAACTCGGAAAAGAAGCGAATTTGGATTTTTTTCATAATAAGTTGTTCGAAATAAGATGAAATAAACTTTCATTTGAAATCATTACTTTTTTATTTCGTGCAATTTAAAAATTTCCTCATTTTTAATTGAAAACAAGGAGCGATTTTCGAAGTACAAAGTAAGAGAAAATCAAAACGTAATGACATCAATCATAAGTTAATGTCATCCCTTTTCGAACAAACACTATGTCCTACTGCGCTCTGAAAAAGGAAAATGAAGGAAATTTTGTTTGTTTGGATTCTGTTCTTCCGGAAGTAAGGAAAAAGTTTTAATCACCGAAATTCTCCTTCGTAAGCGACAAACCGATATGAAAAGAGTATGACAGAATTTTTCGTCAACTAAAAAACTCCTCTGGAAAAACATCCGATAGAGCTATAATATTTTTCAAAGGGGGAGGGGGGCGCACAGTGAGATAGAAAAAATTCTAGGCGGCAAAAAATCAGAAACTTGATTTCCTGCGCAGAAAAAAATCTAAAACTTGGTAATTAGGGGTTTTTTGACACGCCGAATTCAATTTTGGGGAAATTTAGACAATTAACTTGTCAGAGAAGGGAGGGGGAGGGGGTTGAAACTCAAAATTTTGGAATTTTTCGAATGGGGTGTCAAAATATATGTTTTTGGGCCATCTGAATTCGAATCCGAGGGTACTTTTTCAATTCAACCCCATGGAAGGGTGGGGGAGGGGGTTGAAACCCAAAATTTGGAATTTTTCGAGTAGGGTGTTAACATAATATGTTTTCAAGTCTACAATCTCTGTATAAAAAAAGATTCGAGATGATTCGCCAAACAATTCTCGCGAATTGATAGCATGAAACCGGTATTATCAATAGCTTTTATCGAATTCACGCATAACTACCCATTTCGAGTCGTAGCCGGGGTACAGGTGTCCACAATTTTCACCAACAATCAAAAAAATGTAAAAAATGAAGAAACATATCGATTTCTACTAATTTGAAGCCGCTGAGTTCGAATATGTATTCCATTTTTTCATCCCAACTTTTTGACACCCCCTCCCCCCCATCAGCCCCTTAATAGGGTCAAAACTCGAAAAAAACAATAATTACGTGTGACGATGACGTGCCCTTTGTTAGGTTTTTGGGGGTACTGATTACGAATATTCGGTCCTTTTTTTGATTCGACCCCTTAGAGTCCCCTAGCCCCCCCTCATTTGGACAAACGCATGTAAGAAATCCAAGTGATGAATTATACCAGTTAATAGGCGATTTTTTACAGAGGGTCACAGTCCTCACTGACAATGCAATTCGTTTCTGATTTGTTCATCTACTAATTCATTCTGTGTTGTTATAGGGCTGTAATGGACTGTCGTACGAGGAAACGTCCTACGAATCAATGCACCAAAAGGTACAAGAAACGTATTAATCTCGCGAACCGATATGCGAGAAGGTATTCGACACGAATTACTTTACGAATCGAAACACAACTCGATATATTATTTTACTATTATTTTTATATTCGATTCGGAGAGAACTTCAGAGAATATCAAATAAATTATAATCAATGAAAACGCGAGAGGTATTTTGTAAGCATGTATTAAAGCAAAAGTAACAAGAGGGCATATACTAACGAACTAACTCGCGGTTTGAAAATGGGGTAGTATATATACTGTAAACTAGGTTCATAATGAGCGGATATTTCATCAGCCTTTGCTTATTCTAACGCGTTGCTCATGCATTATTGCTATAGGTTATTTCTATGAATCTTAGGATCTAACATGATATATTTCATCATTTCCCTTATAAAGGGTAGGGTTCAGCGTTTCCTTTCGGATACGTCTGAATTTACGTTCTAAGAATTATTATTTTATTTTGTACAGATTATCTTACGACATTTACCCCGTACTTATGAAAAAAAAGCTTCCTAGCTTTTGATTAAAAAAAAAATTTACATCTTATTTTGAAGATCGTCTATATTTAGACCCATTTATAGAAGTAATAGATATCGAATCGTTATGTTGAGTGGTCTGGGTATTTACATGTTTAAGGGGGTGGGATATAACAGCGTAAGGTTTATTTTCCATCATTTCTATTTTTACTTTATTTTTAACATTTGTTTCTCGTAATTTAAAACCTATATACAATAATACAATGTTACTAAGAGTAAGCAGTGTTAACCACAATATATAGATAAGGTCTCCTATAAAGTCGTATCCGAAAAATGATTTCGGAGGTTCTTTTAGTTCCAGTTTTGTTAATCGATTTTCTAGTGTTTTTTGTGAGGTTTTTATTTCAAAATGAGGTGTATTAGAACGCCAGTTAGAGTTAAAAATTTTGGTCATATTATGGAATTTCATGGTATTCGTGGTACTAAAATCTAGGGATGCAGAGTCCATGGTCGTCCATTGCAAGGGGATAATTCTTTCTATAGCGATATCATCTATTTCATATTTTAAGCAGGGGAATTTATCAGGTATAAGCAAATTTTCATCAGTTATGGTAGATTGATATAAGGAAATTTCACATGGTAAACTCAAAGATATGGCTCCAGGCATATTATAGTTTATTTGGATAGGCATTTTTGAAAGGTCAGTTGTGTTCATTAGAGTTAATGTTGGTTGTATATTAGATAGTAGATAAATATTAGTGTTTAATTTCCGAATTATGGTTCGATTATGGGAGGGTTCGCATTTAAAATGACAAACGTCGTTTAATTCTTCGTAATTTTTACTCTGGAATAGGTATTTTGCACATTCAGGTGCTTCGTTTGAATAGTCAAAATATTCGACAAAACATAGGCCCGTATTTACATCACAGTTTTTTAATGTTGTACCAGCAATAGTCTGAAAAATATCATTATTTCTATCAGATGCGACAAGCATCTCATCTGTATTTAAGATACATAGTTGATTTTGGTGTTTAAAAAATATAGGTATGTATTGGTACAGTTTCCAATTAGAATTTAGCTTTTTAATGGGGACACGGATCTCGATAAATATTTTGCTATCAGATATTTGACAATGGGTTATTTCTTTAACGTAGTATTGTAGTATGTCATGAATAGGAATGGCTATGGTTAATTTTTTCTTGCTGAGTTTCGAGTTTAGCATAGTCAAGTCTTTGCGTAATTGTTTAACGGGAATTAAAGATATAGGTAATTGATGATCGGCACAGTGGGTATAGATGTCGTTGTAAAATAAAGAATTTGTTAGTTCAGCTAATATTTGAATTATCATTCGAATATGTATTTCAGTTTCGATTTCTGTTCTTTGTTCTCTTTTTGCTTGTTCAGCAAGGCTTTGTAGCACATCAGTCACGTTGCCGAGGTTATCGTAAATATTAGTCGTAAATTGATTAAATTGGTCAGTTATGGTAATCAGGTTTGCGTGTTCTTCGAGTAATGTGTCTCTGATATTGTCATAATTTTCCCTAATTTTACGTTCGTTTTCGTACAAAGGATAAACTTCTTTTTTAGTTATAGCATTACAACAAAAATTAAGAAAATCTCCTAAAAATTGTATACCTCGCTTATTTCGTACTGGTAGCGTAGAGGATATATCCATTTTAATATCCTGAAGATGATTAGCAACTGTTTCTCGAATATTTCGCAGTGTGAGTTTTAATCCCGTTTGGCATATTACGTTGTTCTCGCAGAATGGAAATTCTTTAGGTTGTTTGTCGACGTTATTTGGTATAAGGTATTTCAAAGGGATAGATCGATCGTATATGATGGCGTCTTGGATTTCCGTTAAGTAAGAGCCTGGTACTATTTCAATACGTAATTCTTCTGAATAGCATGTTTTCAATAACCATGTCAGGGCGATAAGGGAAGGTATTGTCTGTAAAGTTAAGCGATACGTAATTATTCTGTCTATTTCATTCATAGTTCCTATTAAAGTCTAGTCATTATTCTAAATCATAGTTTATAATATGAACACATTACAAATATCAAAACGTTTATGCACGTTTGGTTGCTTCCCCGTCAGAATAGCGGAGTACCTACGACGTTGGTTAGCGCGCGACAGCGCCGTTGTCGATTATAGGTTAGGCAACAGTAATGACTCGTGGATATATGAAAAATGTTCATATATGCACGAGTGTTACGTGCGAATAAAACTAATATTAGGTGTGATATTTTTATTTTTGTTGTTTTTTTTTTTGATGGTGGGTACAAGACCTCACCTTTTTGAATTATTTTTTGTCAGAGCCATGAATTTCTGTGGCAAGTTTATTTTATTTTTCTAAACTCATGAGCCATCTTTTATCAATCTGAAAAGAGGTAAACACATGAGAAATATAGCGTTTAATAGATAATAATAAAAAATGGTTAGAGGGATGTTGCTGGGTCATCTTCATCAAGGGTTGGTTCGTTGTCGGCGGATTCGTCGTTTGTTTGATCCTCAGCATTAATTGGCGTGATTTCTTCGAGATTTTCAGTTACGTCGGGTGGATTCATTTCTGAATTAGAAGTGCTCGATGAGGTCGAATTTTCCTCCGATTGTGTATCTGGGTTTTGCTGTTCGATCGTTTCTTGTAATCGCATTTTTTGTTTGGCTTCTTTGTTTTGTGGCAAAACATATAGAGTTTTTGGGATATTACGGCAGAAAGGACAGGATCGATTTCTGACACACCAGTTTGCATAACATGCCACGCATGCTCCATGACCGCAGTCGAACATAGCGGTTACTTCCGAACTCCAACAATAGAAGCATGACCACTCACTAATGATTAGAGGGGGCCATGATGAGATGTCATCCTCTGAGTGATCGTCGATTTTTCTTTTTTTATACCCGCTGGGACCTGCTTGAGGTTGGGGATCTTCTGGTATAGGGTTGAAGTGAGATATGTTATTTTCTTGAGAATCTGTAGAGGTACATGTAGATGCATCTCTACAGGGTGGTTTAAGTTTATTAAGAAATTTTCGTCGCACTTCTTCACATTCCATATCTTCTGATCGTCTTTCTTCCATTGATTGGGGCGGGAAACGTAACCTGATGGTCCATGGTCTTTCTATAACGTGTTCATGAAGTTCATCAATGAGATCTGGCTCGTCTGGCTCGTCTTCGCCGTCGTCAGAGTCGGTATCCGTGATAACGTGAAGAGGTTCCGGGTTATACATAGGCGGCGTCGGTACCCTTGGAATAAGCGGTTGGCTAAATCCCTGTCTGTCGTGAAGATCACGGAGGCGGTTAAGTTCGTCACGTACGAGGTCGAGATGTTCCCATGGCACCATATCCTGAAGTTGGAGGCTGTATGCCATTCTAGCGATGAGGCCGTGTTGTTCTACGGGATTCATGGAATACGTTCCGGAACCAGGGAAATACGCGTGTATGCATTGTCCTATCAACGTATCGAGCCAATTGAAGTTGTTGCCATCAGTGATTTCCGTTCGAAATCTCCAATATGGATGAAATTCGTTCATGGTAAATTCCTCGAAATGGCTTCGACGCGTAATAGGCGGGGTATGTGTGACGGGGCGGCGTATAGATTGTTCCGTTATTTCGATATTTCGTGGTTGCGTTGTCATTGTATGAAATGTTATTCGAAGATTTTGATGGGGTTGGTGTGGCTCAGATGATGATTCAGAGGACGACAATGTACGTTTTCGTGGGTTTCCGTTACCATCGGTCACCACGAAACGTCCGAAGTACGTATCGATCATGCGAACCATTTCATCATCTTCCATGAAATCATCGGATGGTCGGATGTATGAATTTGATGTACGTATTCGTATTCCGGAGGTAGATGGCATTGGTTCTGGTATGGATGTGCTGGTCGATGGTTGTGGATCTGCATTGGTTGATACAGCTGACGTATTCTGGGATATCGGTCGTATCTCGGTGGTATGATATTCGTTCAATGTTGTATTAAAGATGGTTTCTATCTCCATATCGGTGACATCAATGATAGAGTCCGGATCGGGAGAGTTTTCGTCTCGTACCGGTGTAGTCGCCGTTGGTTTTTCGGTATTTTCCATTGAAAGCTGGATAAATCGTTAATAAAACGAAGAACGGACGAGTCGTGTTCGCAAGAAAAGAGGCGTCACACGAATTTCAAGGTATAAGACGTGAAAATCGGGTGCTAACTGTCATAGACACTAGTTGAAGCCGAATGAAGTTTATTACTGATTTATCGTCGTATATATTATAAAAATGTTATTACTCAGCAAAATGACACGTGAATTTTCTAAAAAATATAGGAAATTTTTCGGTGTGTTTGCTGAGGGTTCTCGTGATTCCAATATGTCATTACACAGCTCATTAAAGATCGAATTATAGAGCACGGAGTGTGAGCATAATTTCGATCGGCAATGAGAGGTGTTATATTTCATAGTCATATGGCCGTTCATTGACAAATCTCGGGGAAATGTTGTAAACGTAAAGTAAGCAGTAAATAATTATAGAGGTTTAGTTTTACTGTGTTATACGAATTGGACGTCTCCAATCGTTGTAATATGATATATTATTTAGCTGTGATATATTTTTATTGTATTTGGTAATGTAATTAATAACGGAAATGTAACTCTATACGTATATATTAAATGGGGGAGAGATTTGTCAATGCAATTATATTATTCTCGTATGATATATTTTTTTTAATCGACGTACGTGCACGGTTTCTATTTTATCCTCCATCTGAATTTCATAATTCAGTGGGTTTAGTATCCTAAGTACTTTGTATGGTCCTGTATATTTAACAGTTAATTTACTGTAGTACTTAAGTGGAATTTCGACGAGAACCAAGTCATCTACCTTTATGTCGGCTTCAACGTGTCGTTTATCGTATTGGGTTTTATCAGAACGTTGGTTTTTATATATAATTGCGGGAATTTGTAGACGTATTTTTCGTAGTTCTTCTATTTCATCTAGTCGTGATTTTTTCGCTTTTATGTTGATAGACAGTTTATTTTCGATAGGCATGTTTGGGTGTTGTCCGTACAAAATGAAATAAGGACTTAGTATCCATGGAATCGTACTAGAGGTGTGGTGATATATGCAAAAAACGAAAATTTACATAGGTATGACCAATTTGTCCTGGTTCGTTTACGTAATACGACAGGTGTTGCAAGGGTGCGTTATACCTTTCGACATTGGCCCTGCGTTTCTGGAGGTATATGAGAGCGTGCCCTAATCAATACCCAGATATTTGCACTACCACTCTAAAATCACGATGTTTTCGAAGTGTTACGTGATCCCCCATATCTGGAGTAAAGTTTTAGGGACGCCAGATTGTGTGGACTATTTCTATAGGAACTGAGTTACAGTTTCACCTTGATGCAGTACGGATTTTTTTTTTTTTTGAGCGTTGTTGTGCCATCGCAAAAATCTGGTTTGATTGAAAGTGCAACCCCCACTAGTATCATGGTTCTTTCCATTACTAGCGTTTGGAATGGGTCCAGACAAAAGTCAGAGTTCTAAATGTGATAATATTTCACAAACAGGTACTTTAATTGAGTGCAGTAAGCCTAGTTTTTTACCATGATGGAGTTTTCGAAATTGGCATTTATGGCAACTTCGTATATAATCTCGGACATCTTGTACAATTCCATTCCAATGGTATTTTGTTTGAATTTTACTTAGGGTCTTGTCTGTGCCCAGGTGAGCACCTGCTATCGATGAGTCGTGAAAAAATTCAAGTAAGTCGTTGACAAGATGTTTCGGTACTATTATTAATTTCCGAAATCCATGTTTTACCTTTAAAAGTTCGTCTTCTATTTCATAGCGTCTGCTTGCTCGGTGAATTTTTTTATATTCTGGATGTTTCTTGTCTAACAAGTCGTTTTTTGCATAATATCAGATTTTTACAAAATTCATCTTTATATTGTTCATCTTTCATCTTCATGCCATTTGTAATTTCGTAGATAGTTTCATGAACAGTTTGAGGGAGTGTCAGAAAGAAATCAGATATTCTGTAATTAATTTCTGTTCTACTCAAAACATCGGGGACAATATTCGATTTTCCTGGTGTATGTTTAATTTGAAATTCGTATTCGGAAAGCTTAAGTATCATTCTGGCCATTCTCGCGTTTGGTTCTTTCATTTTTTGTAGGCCAGAAGAGGGGCGTGATCTGTATATACCGTAAACGGTATACCGAAAAGGTATTCTCTGAAGTGTATTATCGTTTCCACTAGAGCGGTTAACTCTAAATCGTACGCGCAGTATTTCTTTTGGGCTGGTTGTAGTTTTCTACTAAAAAATGCAATAGGGTGTTTCTTTCCAGTTTCTTCATTAATTTGTGACAAAACACCACCTATTGCGATTTTAGAGGCGTCTGTTTCTACAATAGTTGGTCGTCCTTCTTTATAGATTGCTAGTACAGGTTCAGATGTAATTTTTTCTTTTAGGGTTTGGAAAGCTTTTTCATGTTCGTCTGTCCATTTTACCTTTGTGCTTAGTTGCACATCACCTTTAGTTAAATCACTAAGGCAAGCTGTGATTTTCGCGAAGTTTCGTATAAATTTTCGGTAGTGTCCTACCATACCAACAAAGGATTGAACGTCACGTACTGTTTTGGGTCTATTAAATTTTTGTATCGCAGCTGTGTTTTTGTCTAATGGTTCTATTTTAGTACCATTTACTTTATGTCCCAACATTTCTATCTCGTTATAGAAGAATTTGCATTTCGTTGTTTTCAATTTCAGGTTTAAGCGATCAAGGCGTTGTAGAATTTTTTCTAGGTTTCTTAGGGTTTCATCAAACGTGTTTCCGTATACGCACATGTCGTCCATATAGGCCACCATTATTTCGTATAGGTATTCGGCAAATTCAGTGTTTATTACTTTCGTGAAGGCGGCTGGGGAATTCGTCAATCCTTGTGGTAGTACCGTAAATTGGTATAATTGATTTTCTACATTTATGGCCGTTAGATATCTACACCATTCGGCAATAGGTATTTGATGAAAACCACTGTTAGCGTCAAGCAAACAGAAAAATGTTTTTCCCTGAATTGCCATAATGATGGTGTCGATTCTTGGAACAGAGTTGCGATCTTGTATTAATTTTTCGTTTAACTTTATAAAATTGCAGAGAAAACGGTACTTATCGTGCTGACGCAGCAAAAATGCGGGTGAACTGTAATTGGATCGTGATCGTTCGAGTATATTATTTTTTAATTTGGAATCAAGCTGACGTCTCATTTCACGTCGTTCTACCGGTGATAATTTATATGGACGTAGACAGACGGGTTCGTTGTCTTTAACTTTTAACTCGTACGGTTCGACATTGGCCTTGCCTAGTTGGCTTTCATTCATTGTAAATAAATGACGGAATCTGCGTAATAAGCGAATTACTTGATGTCGTTGGTGTCGTGTAAGGTGAGGGGAAATATCCAGTTTATTTCCATCGGTATCGGTTACATAATCCGATACATGTGTTTCTTCTGTGATAAGAATCGTATTAACGGGTTCTCGGTGTTCAGTGTCGTTTGGTGTTTTCTTGATAATTGTGGCAATACGTTGATTTTTATATACTCGTTGTGTTATTGTGGTGTAGTTTCGCAGATGTAACACCGGTTGCGTGTCATTAATGTACGTTGTTTTTGCCATGATGCCTGATTTTTTCACAAAGTTATCATTTGCAATAAACTTTTTATCATTGTTTACAGAGATGGGGATAAATTTTTCTTCTTTTGGTCCTAGGGTGAAATCTATCTCGGACGAAATGTCATCTCCTATGAGGTTAACGAGAAAGTTTCGTGATTTAAATCTCGTTAGCCAGGATTTTTTCATAGGTATTTTGATGAATGCTGATCCTTTCCCAAGCGTTATGTATTTGTTTGCGAAATCTACCACGGCGTAATGCCGAAGTAGAAAATTTATTCCTAATACAATGTTCGTATTTAATCCTTTTACTATATGAACATTAGTATCGTAACAATTTCCGAGTATTTCAAAAGTGGTGTTCGTCTGTCCTAAGACGGTGATAGTTGAATCGTTCGCACACGTTAATTTAACATCAGAATGAGTTAAATTAAAAGAACGTGGCGAAATATGATAGTTTATCAATGTTAAATTGCATCCTGTGTCTATAATTCCGTCGTAGACATGATTATTAAATTTTACTTGAACATCTAGATTTTTTCCTGATATGATGCGCAAGTTTTCATGGTTGGAATGGTCGTGTTTTGAGATTGATTTTGAAATGTTGTCGTTTTTAGTGATATTAATAAAAGATTTGATCTGTTCAATTTCATGGGAATTGAAATCATCTCTTAAAAGGGTGTATTTATTAAAATCACTATATTTGGAGAAATGATCTGTACTTTTTCCGTTTTGTAAGTAAAAGGATGGATTGAAAGCATCTTGGGAAAGGATCTTTAGTAGTTTTTTGAACGATCGTTGTCTCGTTTTATGAAATTGCATTGATCTGTATTGTGATTTGTCATTTTGCATCGTGTGCAAAAACGTCCGGTGCCTTCTCTGTAATTATTCGGGTTTGGTGTTTTCTTGTTTGTAAAGCACTGATCAGCGGAGTGCCCAATTTTTTGACAATTTGTGCATTTGGGGGAGTTTCGCTGTCCTGAGTTTCTGTTATTTCCGGAATTGTTGTTATTATTCTCGTTATTTCTTCTGTTGTTATTGTTTCCTTGAGGTCTACCGTTTATACGGTAGCATGTTTGAGACGTATGTCCATTTTTGTTGCAATATTGACAGTAGAGCGGCATAATTTGTCCTGGTTGGTTGCCCTGTGGCATTTGTCCATATAAAGGCTGAGCAAAGGGTTGAGGTTGTTGATTATAGCACATTTGTTGAGTTTGATTATATGGTGCGAGTGGTTGTTGAGTCTGCTGATTATAATATTGTTGTCCATAGGGTTGTTGAATATAGGTTGTTGAGCATAAGGTTGTTGGGGAAAGAGTTGTTGCTGCATTTGCGGATAATTTGGTTGTTGAATTGCTGTAGCGGTGGCGGGTGTGTTATCTGTTACCCGGTTTATGGGTTCTGTAGGGGAATCTTCCAAATTTAGCTTGTTTGATAGTAGAAAAAGGGTGTGTTCCATTTTAGCAGCGCGTTTTGCTTCTACGCTAGATTTTTTCTTACTTTCCTGTTTATCGTACATTTGGATACTCGCTTGAATTTGATCTATGGTGTCATGTGGTAACATTCCGATTTTATCAGTAACTGAATCTTGTAGACCGTTCATTATTAATTCACATATTTCGGATTCTGGCATTTGTTTGTTAATTTGATGGCATAGATCAACGATGGTGAGAAGATACTCCATAGGGGTTTCAGTTTCTAGTTGTGTGCGTTTTAATAATTGCGATCGTAATTGGGAAAGTGTAATAGCCTCATTAAAGCATGATTTTAATTTAGATGTTAGGCCTTCCCATGTACCGATTTCGGCGGCATTTGTTCGCGAAAGTCGAGTGTAAGTTTGCTTTGCTAGGCCAGTCAAAAAAAATGGTAAAAAGGATAATTTTGTTTCATCGTCCCATTTATTCATTTTCGCGCATTCCTCGAACTCCTCGAGATACGTAGAAAATAACTCATTTAAACCCGTATATTTTTTAGGAGGGAATAAAATTTTGGTATTTACCATTATGCGCGGTGCCGTGGGTGTAGCCATAGTTGATTGATCGGCTGTTTGTATAGGTTCGGTTTCTGTGTTTTTATTATGAACGGTTGTAGATTTGCTGATTCGATCTTTGAAGTACAGGTGTTCGACAAAACGAGCTCGGGTGTCACCGGAAAAAAGTAGATTACGTAGTGTTTTACGGTATGCTGTAACGGTAGGTTGAAGTGGTATATGTGCTGTCGTAAAGAAACTTTCGAATTGTTGTTTATGTACTCCTATTATCCAACTAGTGGTATCTGTTAATTGCTCTTCAGCTTGCGAAAGAATGTATGTTGTAAAAGGAGATGATGGGTTTTGAGGTGGTGTTTGTTCTGGTGTTTTAGTTCCACTCCCACCTGGATTCGGAGATAGCGAACGTGATCTGTGGTATGTGGACCGATTAAGGGGGCTTGGAGGGCTTGTATCCCTTGACGAGGCTCCGCTTGGGGTTGGCGTCTTGAATTTTTTCGCAAATGATGAGATGTCTTCTTCGTCACTGGAGTCGTAGTATGGTAGTAGCAAAGCAATACGCGAATTTGGCGAAAGATCAATAGGCATAAACCGTGAACCGCACTTTTCACATAACTGTTTTTCGCGCACTAAAAAAAAAGAAATAATTTTTTGTGGAAGGCTAAGGTATCGAATTTTGAAAAGAGCACTGTTGGGCGCCAGATGTCGTACGAGGAAACGTCCTACGAATCAATGCACCAAAAGGTACAAGAAACGTATTAATCTCGCGAACCGATATGCGAGAAGGTATTCGACACGAATTACTTTACGAATCGAAACACAACTCGATATATTATTTTACTATTATTTTTATATTCGATTCGGAGAGAACTTCAGAGAATATCAAATAAATTATAATCAATGAAAACGCGAGAGGTATTTTGTAAGCATGTATTAAAGCAAAAGTAACAAGAGGGCATATACTAACGAACTAACTCGCGGTTTGAAAATGGGGTAGTATATATACTGTAAACTAGGTTCATAATGAGCGGATATTTCATCAGCCTTTGCTTATTCTAACGCGTTGCTCATGCATTATTGCTATAGGTTATTTCTATGAATCTTAGGATCTAACATGATATATTTCATCATTTCCCTTATAAAGGGTAGGGTTCAGCGTTTCCTTTCGGATACGTCTGAATTTACGTTCTAAGAATTATTATTTTATTTTGTACAGATTATCTTACGACATGGACCATGTAGTTCGAACCCATTAAAAGGAAAAAAAAAAGAAATGAAAGTAGTGTATGGCATATCGATTTCCACTAATTCGAAGGTTCTGAGTTCAAATATGTATTCCATTTTTTCATCCCACCTTTGGGTTTCAACCCCCTTCCTCACTCTTCCATGGGGTTGAACTGAAAAAGTACCCTCGGATTCGAACTCAGGTGGCCCGAAAACATATATTTTGACACCCCACTCGGAAAATTCCAAAATTTTGGGTTTCAACCTCCTCCCCCTCCCTTCTCTGAAGGGTTTAGGGTCAAAATTTCCCCAAAACTGAATTCGACGTGTTAAAAAATCCCAAATTACTACGTTTCTGATTTTTTGCCGCCTAGAATTTTTTCTATCCCACTGTGGGGCGGAATGGTGCAAAAAATCAAAATTGGCTCATTCTATGTCAACTCGACCCGGTTTTGACTTTGGGTCTGCCGATTTCCCTCAAAATTTTTTTACGAGTTCTCCTCGATGGTCTAATGAAGGAATCACCGTCATTTCGATCCTAATCCATCAGGGGGGGCGAGGGGTGGCCCTTGTAATTTTCGTATAATTAGGATTTTTTGCGAAATGGTTCAACTTTGAAGGAGCGTATCTCGAGATTGGTTAGGCCTAAAATGAATATTTTCATGCTGTTTTGTAGAGAATTGAAAGGAGATTCAAAATTGATAATCACTTTTTGAAAAGTTCAAAGTTGAGCTTTTGTGATGGAAGCTCAACATTCATGATAAGTACAAAAGATGAAGGGCCCCATTTAAAAATCTGAAAAATTACTATAAAGAGGACTTTTAATGTATTTTCCAACTAATTATTTTTCAAGATGGGATCTCAATACCCCTGGGGGACACAGGGGTCCTAAATTTTGGTCAAAATTCAAAAAAATGGAAAAAGTGAAGTAATACATCGATTCCTACTAATTCGAAGGCGCTGAATTCGAATATCCCCTCTGAACTCCCCTATCAGCCCCCATAATGAGGTTAAAATTCAAAAAAATGAAAAATAACGTATGACGTGTCGTTTGTTGGGGTTTTGAGGGCGCTGAGTTCGAATATTTGCTTATTTTTGGGATTCGACCCATTGGTGCTCCCCTAGCCCCCAATTTTGAAAAAACACATTGATTTTTCAAATTTTTTAGTAATTTGGGAGTCAGTGTGGGGAACGAAGGAGGCGGATCGAGAAAGTAAGTTGATAATCGAGCTCAGAACCCTCGAATTAGTAGAAATCGATATGACACATGCGATTTCCATTTTTTTAATGTGTTTTTTCAAAATTGAGGGCTAGGGGGGCACCAATGGGTCGAATCCCAAAAATAAGCAAATATTCGAACTCAGCGCCCTCAAAAACCCAACAAACGACACGTCATACGTTATTTTTCATTTTTTTGAATTTTGACCTCATTATGGGGGCTGATAGGGGGGTTCAGAGGGATCGAATGAAAAAACTAAGCACATATTCGAACTCAGCGCTTTCGAATTTGTAGAAATCGATATATTACTTCACTTCTTCCATTTTTTTGAATTTTGACCAAAATTTAGGACCCCTGTGTCCCCCAGGGGTATTAAGATCCCATCTTGAAAAATAATTAGTTGGAAAATACATTAAAAGTCCTCTTTATAGTAATTTTTCAGATTTTTAAATGGGGCCCTTCATCTTTTGTACTTATCATGAATGTTGAGCTTCCATCACAAAAGCTCAACTTTGAACTTTTCAAAAAGTGATTATCAATTTTGAATCTCCTTTCAATTCTCTACAAAACAGCATGAAAATATTCATTTTAGGCCTAACCAATCTCGAGATACGCTCCTTCAAAGTTGAACCATTTCGCAAAAAATCCTAATTATACGAAAATTACAAGGGCCACCCCTCGCCCCCCTGATGGATTAGGATCGAAATGACGGTGATTCCTTCATTAGACCATCGAGGAGAACTCGTAAAAATATTTTGAGCGAAATCAGCAGACCCAAGGTCAAAACCTGGTCGAGTTGACATAGAATGAGCCATTTATAATTCGGAACGCGGAAACCAACGACGCGCGTTGATTTCAAATTTCGTCCAATCACAATTCAACGTTTTTAAATTTTGTGGTGGGAGAACGTAGGGGAAAAGTGCCTTCTTTCGTTGTACCGACTATAGTAATATAGTCGCAAAGTGCAAAAAAATGACTTTTAATGAAAGAATAAGCATGAAAGTTGGTATGATGAACAACAAGACCAAAACAAAATTTTAGAGAACGGGAGCCACTTTCAATTCACCATAGAGGGTCCGAGGGGGTGGTTTTTGAAGCTCCAGCCCGGCCCCCATGTGGTAAGGTTAAGCAAAGTCGACGTTCTTGGGGTCGATTTCATATATTTCAACTTCCTATTTTCAATCTTTCTTGAAGAAATTCGAACAAATTTCAAGCATAAAAATTTCATTCGAGTCCCCCGCCCATTGTCGTCCGGACTCGCGGCTAAAACTTTGTCCCTAACGAGCAATGTAGTTTTAGAAATACGTCTTAAATTAGGTATATAAAGAAAATTCGAAGGCCTAAGCAGGTAGAATATGACAGCAATTGATTCGTGAAAGTAGTTCGACTGGACTTGAAGAATCTACAATGGAGAAATTCATAGACGTGGAATTTTTTCAAACCAAGTCTTCTTTGGTAAAACATTTATTCGCAATTTATTCGTTTTGCGGAGGAATATGTTACGAAAGTTACGTACGTCTCAAGTTCAAACGGTTTTTGATAATCTACCTCTGCATTTCGTATCTTTTCTGTACGATTCCACCGCTCAAGGGATTTCAAGAAAACGACCTTCAAAAAGTTTTTCAGGCGATGGGATACTTGATTTTCATTCAATCGTCCGTCGTACACTATTATCGATTTTACTCGAAGAGGAAACAATTTCACAATTTGTTCGATTTGATCAACAACCACGTCCATTCACCAGAGCCAGTGAATGATCTGCAACTCGATGATGGCGAATTACAAGAAACAAATACACTGAACATCTGCGTCAAAATGTACCTTTTTAGTATGATAGTGTGGCTGGGTACATATTTGGGCAAATCATCTAGAATAGTATGGAGCATTTACAATGAAACGCCAATTTCTGTGAACCACGAATGGGAATTTTTCATACTATTTTTCTGCGAGAATTGCAACACAACCGCTAGTTACATGTTGGCACTAAATTCTACGTTTATTCTCATCATACCCGCCTTCATGGGTGGTTTTGCAGTGAGATGTCTACTCTTCGTACTCTCGACTTACATGCAAAACACAGCTATCATTTTATTAAAAGACATACGCTACCATTCTAATTTGGCCTTTGAGAAATTTCAAGAATCTGACACAACTTTCGAGCAAGAATTGGATACAAGTGCAAATGATTTCAGATTGCGTGCTATCGATCAACAGCGTGAGAAAGTGGTTCAGGATTACATGATCAATGTAAAGCGATGGATCGCGATTCATCAACGTTTGTTCGAGTGAGTATCATTTTCCTCACATGCCGAGTCATCATATTTAAATTCCCACATACAATCTAACAAGCAATTCATTCGTACTTTACAGATGGGTAAAGAGTTACCAAAAATGTGCTCAAAATATTCTGGAGGTGGAAATGGTATCTCATATTCTTTACTTGACTGTGATGTGGTTCATCTTGGAGAATGTAAGTATGTGGGGGTAACGAATAAATTAAACAAAAAAAATTCCATGAAAAATTATGTTAGGACAAGTATTTCAATCCATAAAAATCATCAGCGCAGATTTTCCACTATTTTTTCGATTTTCAAAAAAATGCACTAGGCGTTCTTCCTCATTGAATGAGGGTTGATGAAAGATAACGGAAAATGCCACCAATAATTTTGATGAGTTGAAAAATTCTTCATTTTTGAAAAAAAAAATTATTAAATATTGAAAAAACACGGGAAAAAGTCTGAAAAAATTCAAAGAATTTTCTTTTCAATTTTTCAAAATTTTTAAAAGTATGTAGTTAGATTTTTGGGATCACTGCAGAAAAGTGAATGTGGAACCAGAGGAATGAATTTTTTATCCTTTTATTCTTAGCTCCCTCTCTTCAACTTTGAAAAAAGTTCAAATCGATCAGTCTTGGTTAATACATCAGTAGGGAGGAATTGAAAAAAGGATTATCAAATAGGCCATAGGCGCACCCAAGAAGGGTGCTTAGTAGGGTGGGCCGAAAAACCAAAAATTTTGATTTTTGAAAAGTTACCCCTGCAAAAGTTGTTGGCTGGATAGACTAGAAAAATAAAATAAAAAAAATTCAAAATCGATTCATATCTTCCGATCGCGCAAGAGCCTTCAATTCTTCGAAAATTGCCAAAAATTCAATATTTTCCAAAATTGAATTTTTTTTTCAAGAAAATCAAAATTGATTAAAATCAATTTTAGAGCTTATTTAGAGACTATTTAAAGCAAAAAGCAAAACTTTTTTGAAAAAATCCATGTTTTATAGTTTTTTTAAATTTCTCATATTTTTTCACCTCTGAAAAAAATTTTAAAAAGTTATTAAACACGGATTTTTCCAAAAAAAAAAGTGCTTTTCGGTCTAGATAGTCATTAAATAAGCTCTAAAATTAATTTTGATCAATTTTAAATTTTTTCAAGATTTTTAAAATTTTGAATTTTTGGCAATTTTTGAAGAATTGAAGGCTCTTGCGCGATCGGAAGTCATGAATCGATTTTGAAATTTTTCATTTTATTTTTCTAGTCGATCCAGTCAACAACTTTTGCAGGGGGTAACTTTTCAAAAATCAAACTTTTTGGTTTTTCGGCCCACCCTAGTGCTTAGAGAGCTCGAACACACTCCTTAAGCTCTCCAAGGAGATTTTTCATCATAAAAATATCACACAGAAGTGCATTTTTTAGCTTTTCACGATTTTTCCATAAAATTCACCTCTCTAAATCGAAATCTGTAAAATTTAATAAAATTCTACGTTTTTAAATTAGTGAAACAAAATTAGTGATTTTTTTATTGATCTTTCAGCCAAAATTCACTAATTTCTCAGTCAATTTCCAGGTTTCCAGAAAAAATCAGTAATTTCGACTAAAATATCAGAAAAAATTACTGTTTTAAGTTAAATTTATTTTACTGATTCAAAAAGCAGAATTTTATCAAAGGGTACCCCCGGTTAAGATAGGTGAATCGGCCTAAGAGCTACTTTTTGAAACTAACCATCAGACATTATTAGGGACCCCAAAAAATAATTTTAGGCCGTATTTTCAACCCCCCACCTCACTCCCCTTCACCCCCACCCCCAAAATGTCGAATTTTCGTCAAAAAATCCTATCTCGGAACCTAATGAACCAAAAATTCTGAAATTTATGTGGTGTATACGAGGAAAGCTGACCAACTTTTGAGAATTTTTTCAGATTTTTTTTGCACCGCCTTCTAGCCAAAATCCCACTTTGAAAACTTAAAATCGCTCTAATTTTGAAACTAAAAGACATACATTTTTTCTTTTTGGCACAAATATAGTCCTACCTTGGTACAATATAATGATATTTTTTTCAGATTTTTAGCGTTGAGAGAACAGACGAAAAAATGCGGTTTTCTATTCAAAAATGCTCATTTCGTCATTCACGCAACCAAAAAATTTTGAAAATATTTTTATGGTATGAATGGGGAAAGGTAACAAATTTTTGAGAATTTTTTATGAATTTTTTTTCAATGCATTCCAGCCAAAACCCCACCCTCAAACTTTTAAAATTGCTCCAATTCCAAAACTATAAGGCAAACATTCGTTCTACTTTTTGAAACTAACCACCACACATAATTAAGGACTCCAAAAAAATTTTAGGATGCATATTCCACCTCCCATCTCACTCCGTTTCACCCCCATCCTCCCAATATTTAGTTTTGTCAAAAAATTCCATTTTGGTACCTCAATGAAGCAAAATTTTGAAATTCATTGGTATTGTATATGGAGAATGGTAATTGGTTACCAACTTTGAAAATTTTTTAGATTTTCTTGCACCTCGTTGTATTCAAACCCCCACTCAATAAATTTAAGGTCGTTGGTATTTACATGGTCAGGTATGAACAGTGTGAGGAACAAACTTTTGAGAATTTTTCAGATTTTTTTTGCAATGTATTCTCGTCCAAAACCCACCCTTCAACTACTAAACAGAAAGAATAATTATCTTTTAGTTTTGAAACTGGAACAATCCAAAGTTTGAGGGTGGGGTTTTGGCTAGAATGCACTGCAAAAAAAATCGATTTTTTTTTTTTAAATTGTAGTTTGTATGAATGACGAATCGGCTATTTTTGAATATAAAAAAGTATTTTTTCGCCTTTTCTTCTCAAGCTACAATTCTGAAAAAATTAACATTACGTATATTTGACCGTGTCGGGAAAAATCGACCTTATATGCGAAAACAAGTTTTCAAAAAACGAGCGTTCAAAATTAGCGATGCGATACGGCCAGGAAGTGTTTCTTCGCTTGTATAGCCCATCAACTATATTTTTCTGCTGAAATAAGCTACAAATTACCCTAAACAGTTAAACACCATTCCTAGGTACCTAGCTACCTACTACCTAGGTACCTACCTACGAGCTCTCAGTTAGTATAACTACGGATTTAGTTGATTTACGATGATTTTTAAATATTTCTTGTATTTTTTTTGTTTGATTTTTTTCATAGTCAATTTCACATTCTTGCTCATTATAAATTTATTTTAAACTTTGGGACTTCGGGTGGATTTCTACTCAATTTCGAGGCATCAGAGTATAACATTCTGGAAACAAGTGAAAATTGAAATTTTGACAACTAAGGTCGGTTCTGCCTGCCACGGTCACATATTGTACCAAAGAAGGACCATATTTGCACCAAAAAGAAAAAATGTATTCTTTCTCATTCTGAATCAGTAAAAAGTCACTGATAAACAGTCATAATTGCAGTACAGGAAAAATCAGCGAAATTCACTGGTTTTTCAGTTAATTTTCTCTGATTTTTCAGCAAATTTTATGAATTTCACTGATTTGTCAGTGAATTTTCACTGATTTGTCAGTGATTTTTCACTGATTTTCTCCTGTGCTGCAATTCTGACGATTTCTTAGTGATTTTCGATAATTTTCACTGATCTATAAATGAGAGAGTATCTTTTACTTTTAAAAGTAGAGCAATTTTAAAGTTTCTAAGTGGGCGTTTGGCCAAAACGCGGTGCAAAAAATCTAAAAAAAGTTCTCAATGTGGATTATCATTCCGCATGTACAAAAAAAAAAGAATTTCAAAATTTTGCTTCATTGAGGTACCAAAATGGAATTTTTTGACAAAACTAAATATTGGGAGGATGGGGGTGAAACGGAGTGAGATGGGAGGTGGAATATGCATCCTAAAATTTTTTTGGAGTCCTTAATTATGTGTGGTGGTTAGTTTCAAAAAGTAGAACGAATGTTTGCCTTATAGTTTTGGAATTGGAGCAATTTTAAAAGTTTGAGGGTGGGGTTTTGGCTGGAATGCATTGAAAAAAAATTCATAAAAAATTCTCAAAAATTTGTTACCTTTCCCCATTCATACCATAAAAATATTTTCAAAATTTTTTGGTTGCGTGAATGACGAAATGAGCATTTTTGAATAGAAAACCGCATTTTTTCGTCTGTTCTCTCAACGCTAAAAATCTGAAAAAAATATCATTATATTGTACCAAGGTAGGACTATATTTGTGCCAAAAAGAAAAAATGTATGTCTTTTAGTTTCAAAATTAGAGCGATTTTAAGTTTTCAAAGTGGGATTTTGGCTAGAAGGCGGTGCAAAAAAAATCTGAAAAAATTCTCAAAAGTTGGTCAGCTTTCCTCGTATACACCACATAAATTTCAGAATTTTTGGTTCATTAGGTTCCGAGATAGGATTTTTTGACGAAAATTCGACATTTTGGGGGGTGGGGGTGAAGGGGAGTGAGGTGGGGGGTTGAAAATACGGCCTAAAATTATTTTTTGGGGTCCCTAATAATGTCTGATGGTTAGTTTCAAAAAGTAGCTCTTAGGCCGATTCACCTATCTTAACCGGGGGTACCCTTTGACTGATTTAGATTCAGAAAATAGGTACCTATGTTGATTGCTTGTTCCAAAACATGTGCCATCCATCTGCTGAAAATAACTCAATTTTTTCATTGAATTTTGACTGTCCCTTTTTTCTTGAATTCTTAGCCCCTCCCTCCAGGGGCGTAGCTTTGGCGTCAGGAACTTACGTGAAAAAGTGCCTTTTTGGAGCATTAAAAATCAAATTTTCTCAATGCTTCGCCCTCGCTTCGCTCGGGCATGAAAAAAAATCATAATTATATAAACACTGTTTGAATCAACTATGCAAAAAATAGTTCCCTTCTGATATTCCAAGTCTCCATACCCACTTTGCACCCTCCCCAAAAAAGCTTCTGACGTCAATTCTTGGATTTGTTAGGTACGTTTATTGGTTTTTAAGGCCAAAATAATTAGTTGTTTGTTCCAAAATTACATTTTCATCAGTTTTTTTTCCTTAAACGTGCTGTGCAAATCGCATGAGAACTTTATAAAGTTTGAATTTATTGTTTTTACAGTAGAAGGAAATTTGATTGATGGGGAGGGAGGGGGGAACTCAGAATTCCTCAAAAAAAATACGAAATTTCGGACCCCCTCCATGAGAAATTTCTGTCTACGTCACTGCCTCCCTCCCTCACAAACTCGTAATTTCTGGGTGCAATTATGCAAATAAGAGACTGGAAATGAAGTAAATGAGAGGGGGATAAGGTCGACTTCTTTACAGTTTAGTTTAGTCGATAAAGGGCCTGGTAGGATAAGGGGGTCGAATCTGCCCTAAAAAGCTTTTCGATTGATTCCACGGCCAAAAGGTGGACCCTATCGAGAAAAAATTTTGACAAAATTTTTGGACCCCCACCCCGCCCCCTTTCCGAGATATAGGCAAAAACGTGTTTTTCGGTTTTTTTTTTCTCGCGTTGTTTTCAAGATAAAAAGTTGAAATTTTTCCTGTGACTTCTTGTCAGTAGAGGGTATACACAGGAATTTTTTCAATTTTTTCCGATCACTTCTCTTCGAGTTACGCGGTTTTGAAATTTTCAAATCGCCATATCTCAAAAATGCGACTAGAGTCAATCATGAAATTTTTTTAAAAGATGTATTTTTGTAGTAGAAATATACCATAAAAATTTCAGAATTTTTCAAGTGGTGGAACGTGGTCAAAAAAATTAAAAACCGCATTGGTATTGTGTAAAACGCGTGAAACATCTCGGGAGCGCGAAACACTACTCCACGGTGACGCGTGGAAGAAGCAACGTACGTTTCGCGTTCAAAACTACGTGTACCTAATAATGTGCAATTAATTCGGACATTTCAGGTTTGAAAGTTTAATAAGCCCAGAGGGGTATTATTTTAACATCCACGAACTTCCCTAAAATCAGTGAGTATTTTGTACCCTCTTTTGGGAGGAGAGGGGTTTAAATTCTGGGTTTTTGGCTATAACTTACAAAATCACGCATTTTACGAAAAAAAAAGGTTGAAACAAGAATAATTGTAGAGCATTAGAAAAATGAACAATGTTGCTATTCGCAATTCTTCTTTAGGGCGTCAAGAAGCGGAGCTTTTATAATAATTTGACCCCTGTATCTAAATTGAGCTCCAAGGGGGAGGGTTTAAAAATTTAAATTTCATCAAATTTGGGCATTGGAATCGACAATGGTGGCGTTGGAGAATTTTTCCGAGTGATGATCGCAGTAATATTATGAGTGGGTATCATGGCTGCTCAGATAAAAAATTTACCTAATCCCCCCCCCCGTATTTTCAACCAAATCACTCGTTCTGGTTTCTCATAAATCTTACCGGCACCAGTGTGAAATTCGGCAAAAAAATAGTACCTAACTTAAATGACATTTTTTGAGTCGGAAGATAACCAAAAAATCAGTTTTTTCTTCAATATAAGTTATAGAAATCATTCCTCTATTTTTTTAAAATATTGAACGTTTGATTACTTTAAGAAATTAATTTTTTTGTTCAGTTCAGATTTTTTTGGTCTAAAAATTCTACATTGCTTGTTTTAAACAAGCGATACCTATTCAAAAAATGTTCAGTAAGTGATTGAATAATAAATAACGCGTATATGTATAAGCCGGGTATAGCATTTAGCAAACAGTGTCGAACAAGTGGGTTTCTAGGGTTTTTGTGGGAACTGAACTCGATTTTAATAATAATTTGACCCCTGCATCCTAACTGGATGCGGGAGTAACAAAAAAATTAATTTCGTAAAGTAATCAAACATTCAATATTTAAAAAAAAATAGAGGAATGATTTCTATAACTTATATTGAAGAAAAAACTGATTTTTTGGTTATCTTCCGACTCAAAAAGTGTCATTTAAGTTAAGTACTATTTTTTCGCCGAATTTCACACTGGTGCCGGTAAGATTTATGAGAAACCAGAACGAGTGATTTGGTTGAAAATACGGGAGGGGGGGAAGTAGGTAAATTTTTTATCTGAGCAGCCATGATACCCACTCATAATATTACTGCGATCATCACTCGGAAAAATTCTCCAACGCCACCATTGTCGATTCCAATGCCCAAATTTGATGAAATTTAAATTTTTGAACCCCCCCCCCCCCTGGAGCTCAATTTAGATACAGGGGTCAAATTATTATAAAAGCTCCGCTTCTTGACGCCCTAAAGAAGAATTGCGAATAGCAACATTGTTCATTTTTCTAATGCTCTACAATTATTCTTGTTTCAACCTTTTTTTTTCGTAAAATGCGTGATTTTGTAAGTTATAGCCAAAAACCCAGAATTTGAACCCCTCTCCTCCCAAAAGAGGGTACAAAATACTCACTGATTTTAGGGAAGTTCGTGGATGTTAAAATAATACCCTTCTGGGCTTATTAAACTTTCAAACCTGAAATGTCCGAATTAATTGCACATTATTAGGTACACGTAGTTTTGAACGCGAAACGTACGTTGCTTCTTCCACGCGTCACCGTGGAGTAGTGTTTCGCGCTCCCGAGATGTTTCACGCGTTTTACACAATACCAATGCGGTTTTTAATTTTTTTGACCACGTTCCACCACTTGAAAAATTCTGAAATTTTTATGGTATATTCCTACTACAAAATTACATCTTTTAAAAAAATTTCGTGATTGACTCTAGTCGCATTTTTGAGATATGGCGATTTGAAAATTTCAAAACCGCGTAACTCGAAGAGAAGTGATCGGAAAAAATTGAAAAAATTCCTGTGTATACCCTCTACTGACAAGAAGTCACAGGAAAAATTTCAACTTTTTATCTTGAAAACAACGCGAGAAAAAAAATAAAACCCGAAAAACACGTTTTTGCCTATATCTCGGAAAGGGGGCGGGGTGGGGGTCCAAAAATTTTGTCAAAATTTTTTCTCGATAGGGTCCACCTTTTGGCCGTGGAATCAATCGAAAAGCTTTCCAGGGCAGATTCGACCCCCTTATCCTACCAGGCCCTTTGCAACATGCACCTCCACCAACAAAAAAGTCAGTCTGTTTCAAGCCTGAGTAAAGTAGTTTCCAAATTCCAAAATTTTCAATCATGTTCGTTGAAGCTACCTTCTACCAACGCTTTAGTTAGGTTGAAGTCCAAGTTGATTAAAAAAGGAGCATAGTGGGAAGGTAAAAAAAAAGTCTTACTGATGTAGATCTCACGCACAGTTGAGAAAAAATTTAAAAAATCCTAGTTGGAATATTTACAGATTTAACCCCCTTCCCCCTCCCACCGTTCTTTCCCGACAAAATGTGTACCTTCGAAACGTAACACCTTCCGTATTAACAAATACCTATTGTAGAAATATATTTTACAGGATAAAACAAAACCAACCAACTTTGTAATTATCATTTCATTTTGCTTGGCGATGAATTTTGTATTTTTAACGATTTTTTGTCATCTGGGGACCGCGTTGGAAAATTTGGTAAGCGAAATTGCCAAGCCAATTGGAACGATTTATTTGTTACCAAATTTTTTGATAATTCTCAGAGCGATGTCATTTCGGATGCTGTTTACTCAACTCCGTCGTATTACCTGCCGACAAAGGACCAGAAAACTATTCTGAATTTTTTGTCATTATCACAATCTGTACAACAGCTGCGTATTTTCAGCACCTACCCCCTCAGCTTGGAACTCATTCCGACGATTTTGGATAAAATAAACAGCTACGTTCAGATCATGCATTTACTGGTACAACGAAGTACCAGAAAATAATTAAATAGTGACAGAACTATGTAACAAAAAAAATGCATTTTTATTTCAAATCATAACGTACCTTTGTATTTTAAGAACCACTTTGTAATCTGCAGGCATAATAAATAATCGTGGACGGCGCAGATAATAAAATTTTCATTTTAGAATTGATTCAATTTTTAAGGAGATTTAAAAAAAATAGAAGTTTAAAAATAATTCTTAATCATTATTTATTTATTTTATTACGTTTTTCTTTTAGATTATTTTTATGAATTTAATTTCTTTATTAACTCAGTAGGTAGGTATTCATTTAATTTTAAATTTATATAAATTTTATTATTAGTTTTTTTGCAAATAAAATTTTGATTTTCATTATTATAATTTGGTCAGCTTGAAATAAATCTTAATTTAAAATATGGAATAATTTTTTGATAATTATTTTGACTCTTAAATCAATTTTCAATGAGATAAAAAAAAATCGAGAGGTGTTTTTTATCGTGTCCTCTTCCTCATCCATATCTACCGGCGATAAAAAGATGAAAAAAATTTGCTGGGTTTTTATTCGATTATTGGAAAAATAATTTTTTTTTCCAAACCGAAAATAGGTACATTAAAACATGAATAATTTTGTGAACTTCTGATCGATTTTCAAACACTCATTGTTCAACATTGTTACAAAGGTGCAAAAATGATTGCATGGCTGGGAAGTGGGAACTGGTTAAGGTGTTCTTCTCCGATTTGAACGGAAATAAGATTTTCACAAAGAATATGTACCTATTGGAATTTCAGCTGCTCGAATTTATTTTACAATTTTTGAAAGTTGAAATCATATTTTTCTGCACAAATATAATAGGTTGAACTTGAAAAAAATATCTTTGTCAATAAAATTGATGAAAACGATATCGACTTCTGTTAACCAAATTTCACCAGTTTCAGCCATTTAAATTTTTCGACGAGATTTAAATTTTATCAATAATTTTTTCTTCAAAAGGCGTTGAAATTAGCTTTGGTAGCTAAACATTGAATTTCCATTTCATTTTTACAAAATTATAAAAAGGAAATGTACTTTTTTCCGATTTCCAGAGACGAACACCACAAAAATGAGTTTTTCACGCCATCTTAATGTTATAGAGATTTTTTAAATTTCAGAAAAAAATACCTAAAAATATGGGTTTTATGGGTCCCAAAATTTGATTTTGGGTTATTTTTCTTCAATTTTAATAATATGTAGGGAACTTGTTTCATTTAGATTGCAATAACGGATTCGTTTTTGAAAGTACGTACTATATTGTAGAAAATTTTAACATGAATTATTTATTTTCAAAAGTATGTAATTATCTTTTAAGTATTTCACTTTCTTTACCTTCCGTTTTGGAATTTATAAAACATTTATCGGTTCCACTTTTAATTTACCTGAGCACAATTTTCTTTTCTTCACTGGAAATTTTTATACCGCTTTTCCTAATTAAAAAAAATGAGTGTGGGTACATATTTATCAATTTAAAAAAAATTATATTGGTATTCTTTCTCCTGAGGAGGGTAGAAGAAAAATAATCCTAAAATTGTATGGCTCAAAAAACAAAATTTTGATGTACAGGCGGTAATGTTTTCAATTTTTTCAGAATTTTGTATTGTTACCCCCTTCCCCGCAGGATATAGGATAAAAATAATTCCAAAATTGAATTTCTCGACCCAAAAAACCTAGATTTTGATATGCATGTCGATATTTTTCAATTTTTTCAAAATTTTGTATCAGTACCTCCTTCCCTGAGGAGTGTAGAAGAAAAATAACCTCAAAATTGAATTCCTCCATCAAAAAACCCTAGATTTTGACATTTATGTCGAAAATTTTCAATTCTTGGGTCCCTATCAGTGTACAATAATTTCAACCACGTTTTTTTTGCTTGTAAAATAGGTTCCTCACAATGGAGGTATCCCAACTCAAAGTAAAATTTTGAGCCCAAACAAAAAAAATCAAGAGTACATCATATCCAAAATTATAGGTGCTGAAGTTCATTTCTCGAATTTTGGCGAATTTTTGAAATTTCAAAATTACTTCACACTTTGCAAAATATGAAAATTTGATCTAACCAACGAAAAAATCTGAAATTTAGTATAGCACCTCCTTTGTCCCTAGGTAGCTCAACATTTTTTTTAGAAGCCTCCCACTTAAAGTAAACCACCCCATCAAATTTGGTCAAAATCTAAGATATATTTTTTTTTTCACTCCACCCTACTGATTACACAGGGCGACAAAAATTTTTTTTGCTCTTTGTCTGGGTTCTCATGCCGAAATTCTGTTTCTAGACATTAAAATACATCACCTTGCTCAATCCCGGCTTCTAAAGTTTGCTTTGGGGGTGGGGGGCCAAAAAATTGATTTTTCGAGGTAAATAAGCCTGAGCATTACAAAAAAATTGAAAAAAATTTTTTTGGACCAATCTTGTAGGAAATTTCACGGCGAATCCAATGCCGCAAACCGCAGACCTCCGTCTCTTTTTTTAAAAAAGTTACAGCTCATTCTTTCCAAAATTTTGTGAAAAAATCGTATTTTTTTGTTTCTTTTTCGCAAAGAAGTGAAATTTGAGAGAAAAGTAAGGGTTTTAAGGCCATAATGATCATGGTGAGAGTTGTAGGAAATTTCACGGCAAATCGAATGCCGTAAACCGCGGACCTCTATCTCTTATTGAAAAAAAGTTACAGCTCATTCCTTACAAAATTCTGTGAAAAAATCACATTTTTTGTGCCTTTTTCGCGAAAAAGTGAAATTTGAGAGAAAACTAAGGGTTTTAAAGATGAGCTGTAACTTTTTTTCAAAAAGAGATAGAGGTCCGCGGTTTGCGGCATTCGATTCGCCGTGAAATTTCCTACAACTCTCACTATGGTCATTATGGCCTTAAAATCCTTACTTTTCTCTCAAATTTCACCTCTTTGCGAAAAAAAACAAAAAAATGCGGTTTTTTTACAAAATTTTGGAAAGAATGAGCTGTAACTTTTTTAAAAAAAGAGACGAAGGTCTGCGGTTTGCGGCATTGGATTCGCCGTTAAATTTCCTACAAGATTGGTCCAAAAAAATTTTTTTCATTTTTTTTGTAATGCTCAGGTTTATTCACCTCGAAAAATCAGTTTTTTGCCCCCCCACCCCCAAAGCAAACTTTGGTCAAAAAAAATATTTTTTCCTTTATTATTTACATAAAAGCAACCCTTTGGCAATGAGAACCCAAAAACAAAATTCGTGTCGCCCTGTGTTATGTATCAAATTCATTGGTATCCAAAGAGCCCAAAATTAAAAATTTTGAAAAAAAACATCACCCCTCATTCCTTAATTAAATCGCCCCCCCCCCCTTAAACAATGCTTAATCATACTTGATTCTTATTCTGTTGTACCTACTTTTGAAAACATAGGTAGGTAACGATAATTAGGCGGAATTATATCAAATAGCAAGTGCAATAAATAAATCATCTTTCTCATCAAATATGTACCTCGTACTTAATTTTACCAATGTTGACAAAACATTTTAATTCCATCGATATACCTAAAGCAAATCACTCGAATATTTTTTCAGCGCAGTTCAGTTCGAAATGGAAAATTCAATACACGTCGAGTTTTTTCAAAACAATACTCCTATTTTGATCAAACATTTACACATATTGTACTTTTTGTGCGGTGCAATTTGTTACGAAAACTTCTTTCGGTACAAATTCCGATTATTTTTGTTGGTTTTCCTATGCGTCGCATATTTCTGCAGCGTTATTCCTCAATTCAAGGTCTTAATCGGGGGCTCCAAACTACAGGACATTTTCAACGCTTGGGGATTTTCTACATTTATTTCCTACATAGCTGTAGTGATCGGCGCCATTTATTGGAAAAGAAAACAGTTTTATCGATTGTTTGATCTTATTGAGAAAAATTTGGATAGATTGCTGGTCACAGTCGATTCGAAAAACAAAGAAGATTACTTGAAGGAAACAAAGATTTTGGAAGTTCATTACAAGATATACTGTTTCTTCGTTTTACTCATTGGGTTGCCGTATCTGGGAAAACTTTTCAAATTTTTATTCAATTACGACTCCGAGATGCCATTTCAAGTGAACCCTGAATCTGATTTTTTCATACCATTTTTGTACGATATCACTTGCGATACGCTGACAAGCTACATTCTCATTAACGGCATAGCATTCGTTTTTTTGACACCTTATGTAATATTTTATTACGGAGCGTTATTTCTAATTTTGGTGGTTGAGATGCATCTGAAAAATCGTGCCATCGTTTTACAAAACGATATCAGATATTTTTCCAATGCAACTGCCGAAAGTTTGGAAAAATTGGATCAAGAGGAAGAACGAGAATTAGAGCAAAGACATCCGAATTCGTTCAAGCTAAGAAATATCAGTCAAGAACGAGAGAAAAATATTGAAGAATATATGTCCAAAGTAAGGCAATGGATCAAAATGCACCAAGATTTAATAACGTGAGTTTTATCTGATCTCGAAAGCTCATTTTTAGTAGGTAGTAGGTACATGGTACACATTCTCAACTCAAACCAAAGTCTTCCATGAATCATTCATTTTTTTTTTTTTTTTCATTTCATAGAAGTATGGAAATTTTTAATTGGTCATTTGAAAGCCTGAAATTTTTATACTACAAATCCAAAGTAATAAAATAACACTCCGAATAAAATGAATTTTCATGGTACCTATCTATTTCTTTTTTAGAGATGAGTAATTTCGCATAATTTTTGTCCAATTTTCAACAAATCCAATTCAGAAAATTGAAAGCACGCAATAATTTAAGCGAGTATTCAATTTTCTGCTATGAAAATCATTTAGTTTACTTAACTTCAATTGGTTCTCAATAGGTACCTAAAAATTATTTTATTTCATTCCACATATTTGGTCTGGATGCAAAAAAGTTGATAAAGAACCAAAATTTTCCCTCCCACAGTCCCATTTTAATGGCAAAGAGTCTGTCCGGGTAAGATGATGAAATTCGCCTTTTCACCAATTGGGCTGAAACTCATCCAAAAGGTTAGTCTTGATGTAAAACCTCCCTAAAAAATTTTTCGGCTCGATCCCCCCACCCCAACCCAAATAAAATGACCGTATATGTCCAAAATCAAAAAATTCATATCTTCGGAAAAACTTTGAAATTTCCTCAGAAAATAGTTTTCAAATTTTTTACGCATGTTTGGAGAAGGGGGTTGGGAGGTTTGAAAATTTCAAAAATTTGTAAAAAAACATCGGAGGGGTACCCATGACTGGAATCATTCTTAAAAAGTTGGTCTTACCTTTAGATATAACATATATTTTTTTCAGACCCCGAGGGGGTGGAACATGGTCAAAAAAAATGAAAACCAAGTACAAAAAACGTGTTTTTTGACGTTTTTTTTGGCACTGGTACCCCCCGCCCGTTAAAATAGGTGAATCGGCCTAAGAGCTACTTTTTGAAACTAACCATCAGACATTATTAAGGGCTCAAAAAAATAATTGTAGGGCGCATTTTCCACCTCCCATCTCACTCCGTTCCACCCCCGACCCTAAAAAAAAGGATTTTCTTCAAAAAAATCACATTTTGGAACCTAACGAACAAAAAATATTGAAATTTATGTGGTATACCCGGGAAGTGGTAACCAACTTTTGAACCTTTTTTCAGTTTTTATTGCACCGCTTTCTAGCCAAAATCCCACTTAGAAACCTTAAAATCGCTCCAATTTCAAAACCAAAAGAAATACATTTTTCTTTTTGGTACAAATATGGGCCTATTTTGGTACAATATAATGCAAATTTTTTCAAATTTTTTGATTTGGGAGAACAGGCGAAAATATATGATTTTTTACTGAAAAACATGAAGTTGAAAATTTTTCTAAAAATTCAAAGTTGGAAAAAATGTTTTTCATACCTATCTACATAATTATATCTACCCTATTGACAAAAAAAAATGAAAAATGCTAGCAAAATGCTAGCACACCTTGCTAGCATGTGCTATCATCATTTTGGACACTTTTGAACCCGTTTTGTTAGCAATTATGCTAGCATTTTATGCTAGCACTTGCTAACAATTGCTAGCAAGTGCTAGCATAAAATGCTAGCATAATTGCTAACAAAACTGGTTCAAAAGTGTCCAAAATAATGATAGCATATGCTAGCAAAGCGTGCTAGCATTTTGCTAGCATTTTATGTGCTAGCGTAAAGCTAGCAATATTGCTAGCAAGTGCTCGCATAAAATGCTAGCATAATTGCTAACAAAACTGGTTCAAAAGTGTCCAAAATGATGATAGCATATGCTAGCAAAGCGTGCTAGCATTTTGCTAGCATTTTATGTGCTAGCGTAAAGCTAGCAATATTGCTAGCAAGTGCTCGCATAAAATGCTAGCATAATTGCTAACAAAACTGGTTCAAAAGTGTCCAAAATGATGATAGCATATGCTAGCAAAGCGTGCTAGCATTTTGCTAGCATTTTATGTGCTAGCGTAAAGCTAGCAATATTGCTAGCAAGTGCTCGCATAAAATGCTAGCATAATTGCTAACAAAACTTGGTCAAAAGTGTCTAAAATGATGATAGCAAATGCTAGCAACGTGTGCTATGTGTGCTAGCACTTGCTAGCACTTTATGTTAGCATTCTGCTAGTATTCTTTGGTAAGGTGTGCTAGCATTTTGCTAACCCTCATCTGGTATTCGTATGCTAGCATGGTTCTAGAGTTTTGCTGGTATGCTGTGCTAGCATTCTGTAAACATTTTACTAACAATTATTACACTGTTTTAACTTCTAATATTATGTACTTACCTTTGCTCTGGGTCTTGGGTTAGAGGAGTACGCCACCATGTCAGGTTGTATGTTAGGTATTAAAAGTAATATTTAAACTTGGAAGTCAAAAAATTTTTTTTCCTCAATTTTGACCAAATTTGGAAATTTTTTTGATTTTATAGAATATTGCAATAAAACAAAATTTCTAAGACATATTCAACAAATTTTTATCCCTCCCCTTGGGGGCTGGAGCCCCAAAATTCACAATTCAAGAACAATAGGAAATAAAATATAATAAAACTCAAATTTTGTAAAATTTGTGTGTGATATATTAAATATGTTTTTGAGGATGTAGGAATATGTAATCAGTCATAATTTTCTCTTGGAAATGAAGGGTTTGGGGGGGGGGGTGTAATAATGACTGAAAAAATTTGAATTTTGAAATTGTTTTGTGTGGTACATCAAAATCCATATTTTCGAGGGCGTAGAATACAAATTCGACAATATTTTTCTCTTGGGGATGAAAGTTTAGGGCTGGATGCGGGGGGAGGGGGTGGGGGTAAGACTTGAAAAATTTCAATTTTTCGAGTGATATATCAAAATCTAGGTTTTTGAGGACGCAGAATTCGAATTTGATGATATTTTTCTGTTAGGAATTCAAGAGTTGGGTGTGGAAGGAGTGGGGAGGGGTTGAGACTGGGAAAATTTTAATTTTTCGAGTGATATATCGAAATCTATGTTTTCGGGGACGTAGAATACGAATTCGACAAAATTTTTCTCTTGGGATGAAAATTTAGGGATGAATGTGGGGGAGGGAGTGGGGATGAGACTTGGAAAATTTCAATTTTTCAAGTGATATATCAAAATCTAGGTTTTTGAGGACGCAGAATTCGAATTTGATGATATTTTTCCGTTAAGAATTCAAGAGTTGGGTGTGGAGGAGTGGGGAGGGGTTGAGACTGGGAAAATTTTAATTTTTCGAGTGATATATCAAAATCTATGTTTTCGGGGACGTAGAATACGAATTCGACAAAATTTTTCTCTTGGGATGAAAATTTAGGGATGAATGCGGGGGAGGGAGTGGGGATGAGACTTGGAAAATTTCAATTTTTCAAGTGATATATCAAAATCTAGGTTTTTGAGGACGCAGAATTCGAATTTGATGATATTTTTCCGTTAAGAATTCAAGAGTTGGGTGTGGAGGAGTGGGGAGGGGTTGAGACTGGGAAAATTTTCATTTTTCAATTGATATATCGAAATCTATGTTTTCGGGGACATAGAATAAGAATTTGACAAGATTTTTCTCTTACGGGCCAAGGATAAGAGAGGGAGGGGGCAGGAAAAATTTGAATTTGCAGTTTTTTTGTGTTATATATCAAAATCCATGTTTTCGAGAGCGTAGGAAACGAATATATTTTTCTCTTAGGGATGAAGGTATAGGGTGTGATGAGAGGGAAGGGGAGGGGGATGCCTGGAAAAATTTGAATTACACAATTTTCCCTGGTGATATACCGGAATCTATATTTTTGTGAGTGAAGGATATGAATCTGGAAATATTTTTCTCGTAAGGATGAAGCGCCACGTGGGGGTGGAGAGGGGGTAAAACTTATAAAAATGTGAATTTTTCAATTTTTTCGAGTGATGTATCAAAATCTAAATTTTGAGGACGTAGAATGAGAATCCAGAAATCTTTTTTTCTTAGAGAAGAAAGATAGGGGTTGGAAGAAGGGACAAGACTTGAAAAACAATTCGCTATTCTTTCTTTTGTGATGTATCAAAACCTAGGTTCTCGAGGATGTGGAGTACAAATTTGACAATACTTTTCCTCAAACGTTTCAAAGAAATGAAGCATTGGGTTGAGGAGGTGAGTGTTGAAAAAATTATAATATTGCGATATTTCCATGTGGAATATAGCGTTATTTGTTTCTTATGTAGAGGGTGATGGATGAGATCTGGAATAATCGTAATTTTTTTCAACTTTTATCAAAATGAATGTTTTCAAGAGGGTGAAGATTACAAATTTGGTGATATTTTTCTGTTTGGTTAGTGAGGGGTTCTAAGGGTAAGACTTGGAAATTGTATAATATTTGGCAACATTCTTTAGTGATTTAGCCCTACTGAAAATTTTGCTAGCAAAATACTAGCATTTCTAACCCATCAAACACTAGCATCACTCTAGAATAAGTCAGGCTCTACAGATTTGCTAGCCTAAAATCAGCTAGTGGCAAAATGTTAGCGTTTTGCTAGCAGATTTGAAGCTAGTTCGCGCTAGTATTATTTATGTTAGTGAAATGCTAGCATTTTGTTGACAGTATAATGCTAGAAGTTTGCTGGTGGTGAAACGCTAGCATTTTGCTAGCAGATGCGAAGCTAAGTATTTGGCTATTGTAACTAATTGTTAGTAAATTGCGCTAGCAAAAGGCTAGCACTATGCTAGCAGACATAATGCTAGTCTAACTTGAGCCAGTGCGATGCTAGTATTTGGATACTTTAACTTTTTGTGAGAAAATTGTGCTAGCGAAATGCTAGCATTTTGCTAGCAAATCTGTAGCTAGCCTGTCTTATGCTAGAGTGATGCGAGTGTTTTGTTAGCTATGTTAGGAATGTGTTAGGAATGCTAGTAAAATACTAGCATTTTGTTAGTGGTAAAATGCTAGAACTTTGCTAGTGGTGAAACGCTAGCATTTCGCTAGCAGATGCGAAGTTAGTTCGAGCTAGCATCATTTGTGCTAGTAAAATGCTAGCATTTTGTTAGCGGAAAAATGCTAGAACTTTGCTAGTGGTGAAATGTTAGCATTTTGCTAGCAGATGGGAAGCTAGTTCAATTTATGCTAGCGTGATGCTAGTATTTGTCTACAGTAACTGATTGTTAGCAAATTGTGCTAGCAAAAAGCTAGCACTCTGCTAGCAGACATAATGCTAGTCTGACTTGAGCTAGTGCGATGCTAGTATTGTGCTACTGTATTTTTTGTTAGAATATTGTGCTCGCGAAATGCTAGCATTTTGTTAGAGGTAAAATGCTAGAACTTTGCTAGTGGTGAAACGCTAGCATTTCGCTAGCAGATGCGAAGTTAGTTCGAGCTAGCATCATTATGCTGGTAAAATGCTAGCATTGTGTTAGCGGTAAAATGCTAGAACTTTGCTAGTGGTGAAACGCTAGCATTTCGCTAGCAGATGCGAAGTTAGTTCAAGCTAGCATCATTTATGCTAGTAAAATGCTAGCATTGTGTTAGCGGGAAAATGCTAGAACTTTATAAATGATGCTAGCTCTAACTAACTTCGCATCTGCTAGCAAAATGCTAGCGTTTGACCACTAGCAAAGTTCTAGCATTTTAGCGCTAACACAATGCTAGCATTTCACTAGCACGTTTTTTTAAACATAAAGTTACATTTGCGAAATATTAGCATCACACTAACATCACTAAGCCTATCATAAACTAGCTTCGCATCTGCTAGCAAAATGCTAGCGTTTGACCACTAGCAAAGTTCTAGCATTTTACAGCTAACAAAACGCTAGCATTTCACTAGCACAATTTTTCTAACATAAAGTTACATTTTTGCCAAATACTAGCATCTCAATACCATAAATTAGACTAGCTTGAACTAGCTTCGCATTTGCTTTGCCAGCAGTAAATTTTTAGCAGTGTATATTAAAAATGTGCAACTGTAGCAATTGAACCGTTTTGTTATCTTATTCATAGAAAAGTAGGTAGATCCCTATTGACATTTTTGCTAGCAAAATACTAGCATTCCTAACACATCCCTAACGAAGCTAGTGGTGAAACGTTAGCATTTTGCTAGCAGATGGGATGCTAGTTTAATTTATGCTAGCGTGATGCTAGTATTTGTCTACAGTAACTGATTATTAGCAAATTGTGCTAGCAAAAAGCTAGCACTCTGCTAGCAGACATAATGCTAGTCTGACTTGAGGTAGTGCGATGCTAGTATTGTGCTACTGTATTTTTTGTTAGACACTTGTGAGGGTTCTCAAAATGCTAGCATTTTGCTAGCAAATCTGTAGCTAGCCTGATTTATGCTAGAGTGATGCGAGTGTTTTGCTAGCTTTGTTAGGGATGTGTTAGGAATGCTAGTATTTTGCTAGCAAAAATGTCAATAGGGATCTACCTACTTTTCTATGAATAAGATAACAAAACGGTTCAATTGCTACAGTTGCACATTTTTAATATACACTGCTAAAAATTTACTGGTGGCAAAGCAAATGCGAAGCTAGTTCAAGCTAGTCTAATTTATGGTATTGAGATGCTAGTATTTGGCAAAAATGTAACTTTATGTTAGAAAAATTGTGCTAGTGAAATGCTAGCGTTTTGTTAGCGGTAAAATGCTAGAACTCTGCTAGTGGTAAAACGCTAGCATTTTGCTAGCAGATGCGAAGTTAGTTCGAGCTAGCATCATTTATGCTAGTAAAATGCTAGCATTTTGTTAGCGGTAAAATGCTAGAACTCTGCTAGTGGTAAAACGCTAGCATTTTGCTAGCAGATGCGAAGTTGATTCGAGCTAGCATCATTTATAGATGCGAAGTTGATTCGAGCTAGCATCATTTACGCTAGTAAAATGCTAGCATTTTGTTAGCGGTAAAATGCTAGAACTCTGCTAGTGGTAAAACCGCTAGCATTTTGCTAGCAGATGCGAAGTTAGTTCGAGCTAGCATCATTTATGCTAGTAAAATGCTAGCATTTTGTTAGCGGTAAAATGCTAGAACTCTGCTAGTGGTAAAACGCTAGCATTTTGCTAGCAGATGCGAATTTAGTTCGAGCTAGCATCATTTATGCTAGTAAAATGCTAGCATTTTGTTAGAGGTAAAATGCTAGAACTTTGCTAGCGGTAAAACGCTAGCATTTTGCTAGCAGATGCGAAGTTAGTTCGAGCTAGCATCATTTATGCTAGTAAAATGCTAGCATTTTGTTAGCGGTAAAATGCTAGAACTTTGCTAGTGGTAAAACGCTAGCATTTTGTTAGCAGATGCGAATTTAGTTCGAGCTAGCATCATTTATGCTAGTAAAATGCTAGCATTTTGTTAGCGGTAAAATGCTAGAACTTTTCTAGTGGTGAAATGTTAGCATTTTGCTAGCAGATGGGATGCTAGCTCAATTTATGCTAGCGTGATGCTAGTATTTGTCTACAGTAACTGATTGTTAGCAAGTTGTGCTAGCAAAAAGCTAGCACTTTGCTAGCAGACATAATGCTAGTCTGACTTGAGCTAGTGCGATGCTAGTATTGTGCTACTGTATTTTTTGTGAGAAAATTGTGCTCGCGAAATGCTAGCATTTTGCTAGCAAATCTGTTGCTAGCATGATTTATGCTAGAGTGATGCGAGTGTTGTGCTAGCTTTGTTAGGGATGTGTTAGGAATGCTAGTATTTTGCTAGCAAAAATGTCAATAGGGTAGTTGAAAAAAAAAATAGAAAACAATTTTTGAATTATTCGAAACAGTTTTGGAGTTGGCAAAACTTGTTTTTAATAATATAAATTTGAAAAAATGAAGAAATTGACGTTGGAAAATTTTTCAATGTTTAAATTTTTTTTCTACCTGTGTCTCAACATTTCTTCAACTTTGATTTGTTAAAGTCTTACCCAACTTCTTATTTTTTAAAATTTTCTTTCACTCAACAATTTTTGCCCATGATTTCAAAAATTTTCCTCAATTTTAAATCCGAAAAAATTTCAACTTCGTGTTTCTCAAAATTTCTTCCAATTCAATAATTGGAAGAAATTTTTAAAAATATGAAATTGAAAAAAAATTTAAATATCAATAGAAAATTTAAGTTTCAGCAGCTGAAAAAATTTTAATATGGGAGACCAAATTTAGAATTAAAGAAATTTAAAAAAATTTGAACGTTGAATAAATTTGGACTGGGGGTCCTCGAAATTCCCTTTTACGTCAAAATGATTTAAGAGTTAGTTTCAAATAGAACATTGAATCATTTGAACATTTTAAAATCGAACCAATTTTTTTTTGTCAAATCAAGAATAAAATTGCATGAAATTTTTCAAAAAATATTCACAGCAATGCTGCCAACCTATGGCTCACACAATTACATTATAAAATTCACCATCTTACCGCGACAGGCTCTTTGCATTTTCATATGGAAAAATTAGGTCAACTATTGAGTAATGTTGAAAAAGTTATAAAACTGACCACTTTTTTTTTTGGAGAAAATCATAAGTATTGAGTTAAAATTTTTTTATCAATTTACCTAAGAATATTCTCAAGACGAATCTAATTATCACTCAACTGAGCCTCTCCCTCCTTCCACGAATAATTGTAAATTAAAGGGGGAACACAGATTGAATAATTTCAAATTAGACAACGAAAAGCAAAAAGGTACCTAACAATAGTTCAACTTCAAATTAGGTGAATTTTTGGGAACGAATCACTTGCATAGATACAGAATGCTGATTTATCAATATGAAAGTAAATTATTATTTTTCAAACGGGGGTTTCCAGCTGAAACGCTCTAATTTCGAGGAAATTGTTTAATTAAAAAAAAAAAATCAATCAACCCAGGTATTTTTGTGTATTTTTCGTACATAATTTCTCATGTCTCATGTATAACCGTAGATTCATGAACCAATTCAAGGCACGCGCGAAAAATGTTTTGGAATTAGAAATCACCAATTCGTGGCAGACGATGATTATATTGGGTTACGTGATATCACAAGTGAGATTTTTTTATATTATCCATAGATATGTAATATGAATGAACAACTCATTCCCAAATTATCTCGTTGGAGAGGAGGAATGAAGAAATTCCCCCATCTCTCCGAAAGGTTAAAAATGACAAGAAATGTTGACAAAATGGCCGTGTTTACTAGGGTGGGCCGAAAAACAAAAAATTTTGATTTTTGGAAAGTTATCTCCTGCAAAAGTTGTTGGCTGGATCGACTAGAAAAGTAAAATAAAAAATTTCAAAATCGATTCATATCTTCCGATCGCGCATGAGCCTTCAATTCTTCGGAAATTGTCAAAAATTCAACATTTTCATAAATTTTTAAAATTAAAAAAAAAATCAAAATTCATCAAAATCAATTTTAGAGCTTATTTAGGACCTATTTAAAGCAAAAAGCACAACTTTTTTGAAAAAATCCATGTTTTATTGTTTTTTCTCTCATGTTTCTTCGCCTCTGAAAAAAATTGAAAAAAGTTATAAAACACAGATTTTTTCCAAAAAATGTGCTTTTTGGTTTTAATCTTCACTACAGAAGTTCTAAAATTAATTTCAGTCAATTTTAAATTTTTTCAAAATTTTCAAATGATTTTTTGGCAATTTTTGAAGAATTGAAGACTCTTGCGTGATCGGAAGATATGAATCGATTTTGAAATTTTTTATTTTAATTTAGTAGTCTATCCAGCCAACAACTTTTGTGGGGGGTAACCTCTCGAAAATCAAAATTTTTGGTTTTTCGGCCCACCCTAGTGTTTACTCTTTTCAAAAATAATTTTCAATAAATTTTATTTTGCCTTCATTAATATAAAATCTTTTTGTATTTTGGAAAATTCTTCCAGAAACCAGGTAATTTTTCAATTTTTATTTGTCCAACTTTCAAAATAATCCGACCCTCTGAGAAAATCCGAAACAATAATGGTGAAAAAACTCAACCTCCCCCACCTTAAAATCATCGTCTGAATTCGCAGAAAACCACCATATTGATCAAAAAATCGAGTGGAAAAAAAGCCGAACTCTGTTAGCTGATTTTCTTCACCTCTTGGCAGAGAACAAGCGTAACAGTCGATTTTCTTTGAACCTATCGAATTTCTTCAAACATTTATGATTCAATAGCAATGCTTGTGTCGATCTAATCTGAAATATGAATTTACATCCGAAGTTGATCATTTTTATTTTCTCAAATGCTTATTCCAGAAAAGAAATGGATCGAGGTTTGTTAATAAAACTTGTTTTTCAGTTCTTGTTTGATGATGAAAATGTCCTATTTGAATACTTCTCTTACATCATGGTAAATTTAATTGCATTGATGGTTTGCTGTAGTATCGGAAATGTACTGAATGATGTGGTAAGATTTATCAAAGAAAATTAAGTTCTAATTCGATATTTATTCATAATTTCCAAATAAGTACTCATCTACCTAGCTTTATAGAAAGAATGGTTTTTAATGTTTTTTCAAAAGTTGAATGTGAGGTAGTTTAATAATTGAATTTATCGTACTACGTTTACGTAAAAATTACATCATCTTGACTTTAACTCAGTTCTCTTAATTTATATTTTCAAAATTTCGAAGTTTTTGAATTAAAATTGCCTTCGTGTATGACTTATATGTTTCAGTTCCTCAAACCGCTCTCTAAATTGATTTCTCGTCTTATTCAAATCAACTATTTTAAATGAATTAATACTTCTCAAAGCTGGAAGATTCCTAAATTTTCTGGACCCTCAAAAACATCGAAAATTTGATATAAATAAAATTCTAGCTTTTTAGATTTATATGAGATTATATTTTCGTGTTTTGCACTTTTACAAGATCTTGGGGTAAGAAATGAACTTGACCAGCTGAAATTTTGGGTAGTGTTCTTCCATGATGTAATTTCGATACATTTTTGTTTCGGCCCAAAATTTATATATTTCACAAGAACTCATCCATCCTTATTCAACTTTTTTGAATCTACCAACTTTAAATCCTTTGGTGTCCCGGAAAAAACTGCTACTTGAAATCCAAATAAACCCTTTTTAATTTCCGAAAAGAGGAAAAGTTCCCACCCCGAACATTTCTCAATATCTCAAAAGTGAAATGAGATATCAAGACGGTTCAAACGGCAATATGTTCCTAGCGTCGGTGTGGCGTCGAGGACATTGAAGATTGATAATCAAACTTTCAGCCCGACCTATAGGATGCCCACAAATTGAGAAACCGATTTGGGTCAAAAAATGGAGGTCCGATATTTTTATTGAAATGAAGTCTACGCACTGGCTCCATTAAAATGTGATAATTTTTGAAACCGGTTTAGCGGTTTCGAACCAGTTCTCAATAATATCCAAAAAAGTGAAAAAATCAAAAAAAGTTTGAAATAAAAGTTGTAGAAAAGTAAAAAATAAACTTTTTTTGTTCCATAATTTTTTTTCCATCTTGAAATGGAAAGAAGTTGTAGAAAAGGTTTGAGTATAATTTTTTGTTTTTCAAGTCATAACTCTTCTCCATCGCTAGATGAAAAAAAAATTACAGAACGTTAAATATTCAGTTTTCAATTCTCTATAACTTTTATTTCACACTTTTTTTGATATCTTCAACTTTTTGAAACCGATAATTTCTTTGGATGATTTTTTTGGCTGTAGGTGAGTTGATTCCCAAAGAAATATTTGTGCAAAAACCGCAGGGGAATTGATTCCCATTTTTTTTTTTTTTTTGAGATGTACGAATTGATTCCCCGTTTTTCAAGAGTGAATGTGTGAATTGATTCCCATTTCTTTGGCAGGGTATGTATGAATTGATTCCCACTTTATTTTCCAAAAAAGGAATTTTTCAGGAGAGCGAATTAATATTCTCAAAACGTTCCTACAACTTAAAATTAGGTTCAGCAAATGTTGATTTGTTTCAAAATGTGGGTTTGGGGCCTACAAAGCAGGCTTTCACTCCAGTTCTCAAGAACTGAAATGAAAAATTTTCCCATCTGGGTGCGCTTATGCTTGGGAATTTTTTAATCGCAGTTTCGGGAATAAAATTTTACGAAAAAAACAATGGTGTTATTTATTTTGGATTTAAAAAATTATTCCAACACCCTTTTTGTGTTTTTTAAATAAAAAGCTCGAAAACTTCGAAGATCTGTGATTTAGAAACATATGGGAAAATTTTTCATTTCAATTCTTGAGAACTGGAGTGAAACCTGCTCTGTAAGCCCTAAATCCATATTTTGAAACAAACCAACATCTGCTGAACCTAATTTCAAGTTGTAGAAACGTTTTGTGCATATTAATTCGCTCTCCTGAAAAATTCCTTTGTTGAAAGAGGTTGGGAATCAATTCGTATATGCTCCTGAAAAAAAAGGGGAATCAATTCGTATATACCACTGAAAAAAAGTGGGAATCAATTCGGACATTTCAAAAAAAAAAAATGGGAATCAATTAGAACCTTTTTCAAAGCAGGGAATCAATTCACCAACTCCCATTTTTTTCCAAGTCGATAACCGGTTATCGAAAAGTGGAGATATCGAAAAAAGTTTGAAACAAGAGTTGTAGAGAATTGAAGACTAAAAATTTTACGTTCTGTAATTTTTTCTTCATCTTGCAATGGAAAGAAGTAATGGTATAAACAACTTGAGTGTAATTATTTATTTTTATGCCATAACTCTTCCTCATTGCAAAATGAAGAAAAAATTACAGAACGTAATATTTTCAGTATTTAATTCTCTACAACTCTTGTTTCAAACTTTTTTCGATATCTTCACTTTCCGATAACCGGTTATACTTTGAAAAAAAAATCATCTAAAGAAATTATCGGTTTCAAAAAATTAGAGATATCAAAAAAAGTGTGAAATAAAAGTTGTAGAGAATTGAAAACTGAATATTTAACGTTCTGTAATTTTTTTTTCATCTAGCGATGGAGAAGAGTTATGACATGACTTGAAAAACAAAAAATTATACTCAAACCTTTTCTACAACTTCTTTCCATTTCAAGATGGAAAAAAAATTATGGAACAAAAATGTCCATTTTTTACTTTTCTACAACTTTTATTTCAAACCTTTTTTGATTTTTTCACTTTTTTGGATATTATTGACAACTGGTTCGAAGCCGCTAAACCGGTTTCAAAAATTATCACATTTTAATCGCGCCAGTGCGTAGACTTCATTTTTAATAAAAATATCGGACCTCCATTTTTTGACCCAAATCGGTTTCTCAATTTGTGGGCATCCTATAGGTCGGACTGAAAGTTTGATTATCAATTTTCAATCCACTCGACGCCAGGAACACATTGCCGTTTGAATCGTCTTGATATCTCTTTTCACTTTTGAGATATTGAGAAATGTTTCAATTTACCAAGACTTTTTTGTCATACTGTAGAGTGGTAGGAGGAATTCTAACGGATCTTAGCTAAAAAAAAAAAATCAACTTTAACAGTATTCTTATTTTTCATTTCGGAAGCTGGCTCATTCTATGTCAACTCGACCAGGTTTTGACCTTGGGTCTTCCGATTTCGCTCAAAATTTTTTTACGAGTTCTCCTCGGTGGTCTAATGAAGGAATCGCCGTCATTCCGATCCTAATCCTTCAGGGGGGCGTGGGGTGGCCCTTGTAATTTTCGTATAATTGGGATTTTTTGCGAAATTGCTTAACTTTGAAGGAGCATATCTCGAGATTGGTTGGGTCTAAGATAAATCTGTTCATGCTGTTTTGTAGAGAATTGAAAGGAGATTCAAAATTGATGATCACTTTTTGAAAAGTTCAAAGTTGAGCTTTTGTGATGGAAGCTCAACTTTCATGATAAGTACAAAAGATGAAGGGCCCCATTAAAAAATCTGAAAAAATTACTATGAAGAGAACTTTTAATGTATTTTTCAACTAATCACTTTTCAAGATGGGATCTCAATACCCCTGGGGGGCACAGGGGTCCTAAATTTTGGTCAAAATTCAAAAAAATGGAAAAAGTGAAGTAATATATCGATTTCTACTAATTCGAAGACGCTGAGTTCGAATATGTGCTTAGTTTTTTCATTCGACGCCTCTGAACCCCCCTATAAGCCCCCTAATAAGGTAAAAATTCTAAAAAATGAAATATAACGTATGACGTGTCGTTTGTTGGGTTTTTGAGGGTGCTGAGTTCGAATATTTGCTTATTTTTGGGATTCGACCCTATAGTGCTCCCCTAGCTCCCAATTTTGAAAAAAAACATTGATTTTTTAAATGATTTAGTAATTTTGGAGTCAGTGTGGAGAACGAAGGAGGCGGATCGAGAAAGTAAGTTTATAATCGAGCTCAGCACCCTCGAATTAGTAGAAATCGATATGACACATGCTATTTCCGATTTTTTGCATGTGTTTTTTCAAAAATTGGAGGCTAGGGGGCACTTAAGGGTGGAATCCCAAAAATAAGCGAATATTCGAACTCAGTGCCCTCAAAAACCTAACAAACGACACGTCATACGTTATTTTTCATTTTTTTGAATTTTGACCTCGTTAGAGGGCTGATAGGAGGGTTGAGAAGGGTCGAATGAAAAAACTAAGCACATATTCGAACTCAGCGCCTTTGAATTAGTAGAAATCAATATATTACTTCACTTTTACCATTTTTTTGAATTTTGACCAAAATTTAGGATCCCTGTGCTCCCCAGGGGTATTGAGATCCCATCTTGAAAAGTGATTAGTTGAAAAATACATTAAAAGTTCTCTTCATAGTATTTTTTTCAGATTTTTCAATGAGGCCCTTCATATTTTGTACTTATCACGAAAGTTGAGCTTCCATCACAAAAGCTCAACTTTGAACTTTTCAAAAAGTGATTTTCAATTTTGAATCTCCTTTCAATTCTCTACAAAACAGCATGAACAGATTTATCTTAGACCTAACCAATCTCGAGATATGCTCCTTCAAAGTTAAGCAATTTCGCAAAAAATCCCAATTATACGAAAATTACAAGGGCCACCCCCGCCCCCTGAAGGATTAGGATCGGAATGACGGTGATTCCTTCATTAGACCATCGAGGAGAGCTCGTAAAAAAAATTTGAGCGAAATCGGAAGACCCAAGGTCAAAACCTGGTCGAGTTGACATAGAATGAGCCAGCTACAAGATAAATCCCACGTTTGAAATAAAAAAACGAGACTTTTTCAGAACTACCATCAGATGACTTCTAGTTTCAAAATGAAAAATGAAAAAATTGTATTTTTATAATTTTTTCATATTTTAAATTACAAGTCTGGTTCAAGATGAAAAGATTTTTGACTTTTGAAATTACTCAATTGGTAGGTATCACAGTCAAAGTTGAAAAAAATGAAAATTTTCATCCCCAAAGTATTACTCAAGTATCATATTTGAAAACAACGATTTTTATCAGAGGGGGTGAAATACCGTTTCCAATGGAGATAATTTTTTGGAATTTTTTAATATATAATAATTTACTTTGGAGCATAATTTGACCTTGAAACTCGAACTCTGAAACGTTTTATGTTTTTATCACAAGTTTTTGCTGCTCACACCCTTTCCTCTGTCATATTTACCTGGAGTGTTTTCTTTCATTTTTTCGAATTACCAATCTATTTCGGTACTTTGGGGCGATATTTTCTGTTATTTTGGTTTGATATCGTATTGTTTACATGTTGGAATTCCCCTCTCCTCCCTCTCCCCTACAGAATAACTTTTTCTAATTCGGAAATGAAAAAGAAAGAATTTTAAAGATCACCGATTTTTGAAATAAAATTTTTCGCAGCACCGATTTTTTATGTGGATTCAAAATTACACAACATGCAATACAACGACTTGAAAATTTCGGATTTCAACCGGCAATTTTCCCTGGCGCACCAAAGAGTTTTAACTTTTACTCAAAAAATTTCGATAAAAATATATTCGAATCGAAAACTTGAAAGAATTCAATAGGTATTCGACTCGAAAACTTGAAAGAATTCAATATTCGACTCAAAAACTTGAAAGAATTCAATATTCGACTCAAAAACTTGAAAGAATTCAATATTCGACTCGAAAAATTGAAAGAATTCAAAGCTACAAATCCAAAATCATTAAATGGATCATTCTGAGCTTAAACTTTCAGAGTGAAATGATATCGAATGCTGTGTACTCAGTGCCATGGTACTACTTGCCGGCCACAGACCAGAAAACCATCTTGAATTTCTTGACCTTGTCGCAACAAACCCAAGAGCTGCGTGTCTTCGGAGTTTACTCATTGAGCTTGGAACTTGTTCCGGGAATTTTGAACGATGCATACAGCTACATCCAAATAATGCGTTTGCTTGTGATGAGAAATCGATATTGAAACGACATCAATAGGAGCTTTACATACCGTAATAGTGTAATCGTATGATTGAGTATTCTTTAAGCACCATCAGGCCAGCACTTTTTCAATAATTTATACCTACTTAATAATTAAGCACAGAGATGATGCCGTTATTCAGTTATAAGCTCTCATACAAATATAAATTTATCTGCTGCACCAACCTCGCAATTTCGTTTTCTATTTTTTATTTCTAAATTTAATTTAATTTTTGTTACGGATCGTAAAAGAAATAATTTTAAATTTACTCACATCTGACCAATGTATTATGTTTGTAACACCAGCACAATGTTGTTTCAATGTATGCAATTTTTAAATTCAGAAGTAATAAAATCATCGAATAAATTCACGCATGAAGTAGAAAAAAAAATCGTTCTTTATTTGACCTCAAATTGAATAGACGACTTTGGAAACATGGGTAATTTAGATTTTTTTTATCGAGTAAAATTTTTTCAGCGTCAAGATTTTTACATTTATTGAAATTTTTTCTCAACTGTCAACTCCAAAATTTTATTCTTTGATATTTTAAAATTCTCTTAAAAATATTTCATATCAAGTTTCTCAAAATTTCTCCCAACCGAAAATTTTTCAAACATTTTTTATCCTAAAACTTTCAGAGTCAAAAAATACCGAAGTTGAAACAATTTTGAAAAAAAAAATTAGAGGAGAATTTTTTGGAATTGAAGTTGAAATTTGAAAAAATTGAGAAAAAAACTATAAGAGTTGCAGAACAATTTTAAAATAAAATTTTACAATGCAGTAGATGAAGAAATATCGACTTTTTAGTCGAAAGGAGCGTGAAAAATCGTAGAATCGATACCTTGAAAATTTTGAGTTTTCCGTTCCTTCGGAAAAGTCGGGAAACTCGACTGGAACGCGATGATTGGTCGTAAGACGAAAGATAGAGCTTCCTAATTGGTCGATTCTGTTTTTCGCAGCTTTTCAGCTAGTACGGTCGGGATCCGCTTCGGGGACCTTTACGATAGATTTTCCAGACTTAAACTTCGGTTTAAGCTGGAAATAGGATACCCACTTTTCCGATGGTTCGGAAAAGCTCGATCTACGATAACGTAGATTTTCTCGTTATGATTTTCTCGCGGCGAGACAGGCACGTAGCTCAAAATCGAAATTTACGGTCACGTCGACCAATCAACAAGTATCGTTTACGGACATCGTCCTTTACGCAAAATTACGAAAAAAGAAAACTTTCAACGAATGAAAAATAACGCAGATTTTCTTTTAACTATTTATTATCGAATAAATAGACATTTCTTTTACAAAAAAAATACAAAACTGATTTCGATTTTCTAAAAAGAAAATCGAAACAGAAAAAGAAAAGTACATTGACCTATCCGACGTTAGGTACAAAACGATACAAACGGTCGCGGGTTAACGAACGAACGAACACGAATATAAATATAAAAAAAAATAAATTATAGGCCGTAGCCAACTATTTTACACGAAAAACGACCGCGTATATATCGATTAATTACAGTAAAATTAACAGTAGAAATGAATTTCAGAGTTGAAAAATTTTGAGAAAAATTTCATTTGAATTGAAAAGATTTTAAAAATTGAAAAATATTTTGAACAAAATACCAAAATCAAAAAAAATTGAGAAAAATTTTAGACATCAGAAAAAATTTTTAGGAAGAAAATTTATTGGAGTTGAAAATACATATGGAGAAAAAATTTTTAGAGTTGAATGACCAGAGTTGCAAAAAATTCTGGGAGAGAAGAAAAATGTTTATTGGAGTAAAAACTTTGAAAATGAAAATGATACGGATTTGGAAAAAAGCGAGTTCCATGCTAATCAAAAATTCGCACGAGTCAAACAAGTAAGATTTAATCGTTCGCACAATTTTTTATTTTCGTGCCTGATGCATATTCCGTGTAAATTTAATCGTGGGAGAATACATTTTGATGAAATTTTTTGAAAAATTTTCTTAGAAATTCAAGCTTAATGCAAAAAATAAATAGTGTTTTGGTCTTGAAAATGAATTAATTTTTTTTAGCGCTGTTGGTTGAAATTTTACGAAAATTGTTCAATTTTTCAGATTTGAAAAATTTGCTAAAATTCAAAAAATGAACTTCAGCACCTGAAATTTTGAATATAAGGTAAGGTTTTTAATGATGTACTTTCGATAAACGCATTTTTGTTCTGGCATAAAATTTCACCGCCGAATGGGATAAGGTTTCTTGTTGAAAAAAATGTTGTATTCTTTTTTCAAGGGGCTGTTTGAGTTTTTTATTTTCAATGTCATCATCATCATAATTTATGTATTGTAAAGATAGATCAATACTGGAGTGAGTATTCTTCTTAATTTACTTATAGCATGTTAAAATAACTCGAAAATGAAATGGTACGCCAACGCCAACATTCACAGAATATATCGAGGTAAGTGGAAAATTTCTGTCTTCAGTGCGAAAAAAATACATTCTACATAAAAAGACGGTGTGGTGTATTCAATTGCCCAGAATGAGTGACAACAGGCTCATACAGCTTAAGATGTATTTTTTAAAAAATTCCAAAAAATTGATTTAATACAAGTAGATAGAAAATAATCTTGGACTTCAAATTTACTTCAAGGGAAGCGTTGACCCGAAAAATATGATTTCTACATCTGACATGAATCGGAAATATTGCGTTTATGAACATCGGTAAATTTTGTCAAATTGTTTTGATTCAAAAAATGACCTTGAATCAACGAGTTTTGCAATTTCAAAATCTCGTGAAAATTCTACGCTTACTTGAACCTACCTGAATTTTAAAATAATTTTGTAGCTGCGTTATCCCCAAATACCCCAGTGATTAAAAATTGATAAAAATTCAATTTTGCAATCAAAGATACCTAATAAAAGGTATTTAATTTCAAAATCAATGGATTAGGGAAGAATAGAAACTGAACCCGAATTTAAATTTGCGAAGACCAAAGTACCACGCTGGTAATTTTACCCATAATTCTAGCCAAAAAATTACGATTTTATACCTTATCAATTTTTCAAATGTTGGTTTTTTTTCATAACCATCTACCCTTAGGTCTCTCTATCTCCTCCGCTGATGGTCGTACGAAAAAACTTTTTCCATAAAAAATATTGGAAATTGATTGTAAAACAAAAAAGTACTGAGGTACTTTTACCACAAAATCAAATCCAAATGAGATAGAAGCGAAACCCATTTTTTAGGGAGGTAGAACCCCACAAAAAAATTTAGGAAGGTGTCTGGATTACTCAGGAAACCTCTCTCGACAGTTTTCCTCGATAAAAGCTTTGCTGGCCAGAATTTTTTTTTCTTTTTGCTAATTTGCCCAGAGGCCTTCCGACCGGGGGGGGGGGGGGTGAGGGGGGTGTGCCCCCCCCCCCCCCCCCCAAGCATTTTCCAGTTGGAAAAGTTGGGTGAAGTTGGCAAAAAGTTGGCAGAAAAGCCCGAGTGATAAAAATTGAGAAAAGTTGTGAAATATTGAAATTGAAAAAAAAAAACAATTTTAAAATGGCAGTTTGGCAGTGTTGTAAATTTTTCATTAGAAAATTTCGTAGGTACCTATGTGCGATTTGTTAGATTAGTGACATACCGATAGGGGGCTAACTTCCTCCCCTGAGGAGATTTTTTACTCGTGAGTTGGGAAAATTGAACATTTCAACACATCAGTTGGGAAAATTGGACAGTTGGGATTAATTTTTTTGATGAAAAATAATAAATAAAATGATTATTTTAAAAGTTGGAAATGAACAAAATTTTCATTTGTTCCAACTCAAAATTGGTAACTTTCCCAACTCAAAAATGGTAAATTTCTAGACTCAAAATTGGTAATTTTCCCAATTCAAAATTGGTAATTTTCCCTACTCAAAATTGGTTATTTTTCCAACTCAAAATCGGTCGTTCTCCCAAGTGATGAGTAAAAATGTCAGTTGGGTTGGGACGATTGGTATTTTATTTTTTGAATGAAAAATGAATAAATAAAATGGTTACCTATTTTAAAAGTCGGAAATCAACAAAATTTTCACTTATAAGTTGGGAAAATTAGTCATTTTTCCAACCTTTTCCAACTGAAAATTTATCATTTTCCCAACAAAGAATTAAACCGTTGTAATAAATGTTTTTTTTTTTTAGGAAAAAAATGATTAATTATCTTGCATTTTGAAAATTTTTACTCGTCAACCAAAAAAATTTTATATAGTTGTACTTGTAATTTAAAAGAGATTTTTTCGCATTTTTCTTCAAAGGTATTCCAAATAATTTCATTGTTCTTGTTCTCCTTAAAACTAATTTTTGATATTTGAAAATCCAATTTTTCAAAAGCTTCGGCCTCGCTACGCTCGGCCATGGTATATTTCTGCTTTAATCATTTCAAAGTAGAAGCAGTCGATTTTTCATTAAAGTTTATTCTTTCAAAACACTACTTTATTGCACATTCAAATTGAGATTTTCTAAAATTTTCGCCCTCGCTTCGCTCGGGCTAAATCCATTTTTTTTTCATTTTGAAAAATCTAACTGTAAAGTTTTTAAAAATTATTTCATTCAAACAATTTTTCTGAAACTTGATTTTAGAACCCTTTTAATGAAGCAACTTCACGTTTTGATTTCTAAACATGATTTCAAGTTTTTAATTTTTCTCAAAATTGATTTTGATTTTTATAATAGGTATATGTACTTTTAGGTTCAACGGTTCAAGTAAGATATAGTTAAGCGGGGTATCACTTAAAGAGGCAGAGGGCAAGTAAGTCCTCAGAACGATTTTTTTGAGGACCTCCTTTCAGAAATCATAATCCAAGTCTCAAATTACTCCCCAAAATCACTATCCAAATCACAATTCTTCAACCCATCACTGAAATTACTTCACAATTAAAAATTTTCAAAAACTTCGGCCTCGCTGCGCTCGGCCTTTCTGTATTTTTCTTTCATAATTTTAAAATACTTAATTCAAATCCTACAAAAGTGATTTTTTTTGTATTTTTCCTCAAAATTATTTCAATTACTTTTATTACATTCTATCTTCTCAAAACTCATTTTCGATGTTTAAAAATCAAAATTCAAAAGCTTTGGCCTCATTGTGCTCCGCCTTATCACATTTCTTTTGTTAAAGTAAAAGCAGCCAATTTTTCAATTAAGTTTATTAATCCAAAATATTGTTTTATTGCACCTTAAATTTGAGGTTTTCTAAAATTTTCGCCCTCGCTTCGCTCGGGCTAGTTTCATTTCTCTCATCGGCTATTCATATTAATGCTACGTTAAGTACAAAATATTTCTTATTAAATTTGAAATTTTCTTGAAATTTTTCACCCTTGCTTCACTCGAGACAAATAAGACAATTCCGAAGGGGTTTTCATTTACAATGAAATTGGCCAGGGAAAAAATTCGAGATTGTAACATTTTTTTGTTATTATTATTTTTGAATCTGTTTTTATATGTGCCAAAAAAGTGGTAATTTCTATTCCTAAATAATTTTTTTAATGAATATTGCTTCCGCAATGTTTTGAGAAAAATTAGCACTGGTAAATTTTTTTAACAAATCAATTGGCAAATTTGGAAAAATTAGTTGGCAAATTTAAAAAAATTAGTTGGCAAATTTGAAGTTCTCACCCCCCCCCCCCCAGAGCATATCGCTTCGAAAGGCCTCTGAATTTGCCTACACTACTTTTCCACAAAAACCAACTTGATCAAATGTAATACCATGTAATACCTACTGGAAACATCCATGATGAATGTTTTGCGTGTTCAGAAGCATTTGAAAATATTGTTTACCATCGTTCAAGACAAAGCAAATGAAAAAAAATATAAAAAATCAAACAAACAAAAATTGTAACAAAACATTTGAAAACAGAAGCTTATACCTATAAGAACCTGAAATTCGTTTTCTTTTCTTTTTTGAAATCCAACATTCAGTTTTCAATTCAGTCATTACGATATTGTTACCAGTTGACGAGCTCGAAAAATGGAGAACATAGTAAATGTGGAATTTTTCGAAGAAAAATCTTCGGCTATGAAACATGTTTATTTGGTGCACTCCCTTTTGGGAGGAGTATTTTACGAGGACTACGTGACTCCTCCGATCAAACATTTTGCGAGGATTTTGGCAAGCTTTGCTAATTTAACCAGCACCGCATCTTTACTGATAAAATTATGCCAACCAGGATTAAATTTCCATACGATTCTCGACTTGGGGACAATGTTCATCTTGTTTCAAATGTGGATGGTAACCGCAGTATTGGTTTATTTGAAACGTGATTCATTTCATACGTTGTTCGAGCACATGAATGAATACCTGAACAAGCCAGTTTCTCATCACACTAAAAAGATATTTTCAAAAAAAAGTGTGAAAAAATTGAATGTAAAAATTGGAAAATATTTCATAGCATGGATTCTGATTATCTACTTGAGTATGCTGTGCCAAAAATTTGCAACCGACGAAGAATTTCACATAGATTACGAGTTAGATTTCATCATACCGTTTCCATTCACCAATTTTCAATCATTCGTCGGCTACATTTTAATCTATCATTGGACATTTATAATATTTTTGTTTTACAACTGTATTTTGTACGGATCCAGTGTTTTACCCATAATGTTATCGAATCATCTTGAAAACCAAATGACTCGTCTGCTGAATGATATCAATCATCACACCGAATTAACTTTCGAGTGTTTGGAGGAGTGTTTCAGAAAAGAGGAGAAATTATTGACGGAATCGACCGAAAATGAAGACTTGCGTCGAGTTTTGCTGAAAGACATTGCAAAGAGACGTGAAAGACATGTGGAAGAATTCATGTTGAAGATAAATCAGTGGATTGAGATGCATCAAAAATGGATATTGTAAGTTATATCTGTTTTGTTTAAACTTAGCACCTCAAAAAACGACCTCTTGGCAAAAATCACAGAAATTTTACAGTCATGTCAATTATCACAGTGCCTGTTTAAAACACAAAGTTAAAATTTCTATTGAAAAATTTCGAGTCGGAAAACTTTTTAGGAACTTTTTAGTTGGATAGATTTTAGAGTGGAAGAAATTCAAAAAATGTATAATGTTGAGACAAATTTAAAGGAAGCGAAATTAAAAAAATTATCAACAGTAAAAATTTTTTAAATTCAAATGTTCTCAAAATTTTTTTGACTTTGGTTTTTACAATTATTTTCAAATCAATATTTTTTATCCATCTCTAAGAAATTTTCATAATATTTTTTTCAACATTGGATTTTTAAAAAATTTCTAACATAAAGTTTTTCAATTTTTTTTTCAACTCAACAATTGTAAAAAAAAAACTTTCAAAAATTTAAAATTGAATAAGTCGAACTTGGAAAATTTTGAGAAACTTGAATTTGAAAAAAAATTTTCCGTTGGAAAATTTTCAAAATTGGATTCAAATTCAAAAAAAATTATAATGGAATTGAAAAAATTTGAACTCAGAAATAAGAATAGCAATAAAATTGAGAAAATTCAAATTTAATAAAATACTGATGGAAAATTTTTAAAACTGCGAAAGCAGTTTTAAAAAAAATTCAGAATTAAATAAATTGAAAAAAATTGGGGTCAAAAAGAGTTGAACTTGGAATAAAGGGTATAGCAGGATAAGTATGGTGTTTTGGCCCTGGAAAGGGATTTTGATAAAACCCACTCAAAAAATGAGTCATGATGAGAAAAAATTCTGAAAAAATTTTTGGACCCCCAAAGCAAGTATTTTCGGGGGGGGGGGGTGGAGAGGCCAAAATGTGTTTTTCAAACATTATTTTTTCATTTTTCGCCAAATGTAGATGAAAATTACGTGTTATTTTTTAAATTGAATCTAGAAGGCCAGAGGAACCCTAAAAATTATTTTTCAAAATTTTTGACCCATTTTTTGTCGAGTTATGGCGTTTTAAAAACTTTGAGGAGCCATTTTGGAAAGAAGTTTCAAAGGTACAGTCGCCATTTTTTTTTTTAGAAAATGTGTTATTTAGTGTTGATTATACCACATAAGTTTCAATGAGTTTGAGTTGGTGCAACATTGTCAAAAAAAAAATAAAAAACTAACCATCATTCGGAGCCCGAACGTTTATGTCAATTTCCCACGGCGCTCTGGTGGAAAGTACAGAGCTCGCGCCGTTTCTTTCGATTTCGCCTAATTTTCAAAGACATCGTTCCTCACCATTTTGAGGTAACCAACTTAGAATATTGACTTCATTTTTTGATCTGAGCCCTCCCAGTCTCATACCCAAGCTCTCACCCGACCCCCCCCCCCCATCTTAGAGGAACGGGAATTTATAAAAAGTCAATTATATGTATAATAATCTACCCGCGAATTTCGAAAAATTAAAAAAAAAAGATATGTTGGGAGATAGGCAGGTTCTACAAAGTAGATAACATTAGTATGTTACCTATTTATAGTTTAATTCGAGGAAAATGAGAAAATTTGAGTTGAAGGAACTTCTCTCCCACTAATTTCAAAAGTAATGTCATTTTTGAACTCAGCAGAATTCCATCTTATGGAAATGACACGAAAAAAAAAGATGGTTCAATTTTGAAAAATTAAAGGACCAGTGGTCAGTTTTTTATTTTTTTCGACAATGTTGCACCAACTCAAACTCATTGAAACGCATGTGGTATAATCAACACTAAATAACACATTTTCTAAAAAAAAATGGTGACTGTACCTTTGAAACTTCTTTCCAAAATGACTCCTCAAAGTTTTTAAAACGCCAAAACTCGACAAAAAATGGGTCAAAAATTTTGAAAAAGAATTTCTAGGATTCCTCTGGCCCTCTAAATTCAATTTAAAAAAAAAACACGAAATGTTTATCTACATTTGGCGAAAAACGAAAAAATAAAGTTTGAAAAACACATTTTGGCCTCTCCCCCCTCCGAAAATAATTGCTTTGGGGTCCAAAATTTTTGTCAACATTTTTTCTCATATGACTCAACTTTTGGGGTAGGTTTCATCAAAATACCTTTCCAGGGCCAAAACACCATTTATCCTGCTATACCCTTTAAACTTGGATTGTAAGAATTCCATTAGCGGCAAAATTATTTAGGAACCAGTGAATATTTTACATCACATTGTCAAATTTTTTAAATGTTGTACCAATCGATTTACGAAATATTTTTGTAATTATTCAGAATTATTTTTTTCTCTACATTTCTTCTTATGGTAATACCACACTCGGTGGCTGAGGTCGAAAATAGGATATCTACATACCAACTTTCAGTTTTTTACCTCGATGCGTATGCTGTTGGCGTATTTAAAAAAATTTTTCCAGAAAATCTTTCTGCCAAGAAATATGAATTTGAAGTCGAAGTTTCGAATTTTAGAAAATGATGTTTCAATCAATTAAATGAGTCACCAATTCGCGATTATGAGGCTTTCAATCCCCTTTTCAACAGTTCAAACCATATTTCTTGAAGTATCCCGATACAAAACATTGAGTTTGACAATTTTTATGAAAAATTCACCGAAATGAAATATGTACAACGAAGACCTCATCGCAGCTCTCGAAAAGATTGAAACCAAAAAATCAATGATTTTCTTACCTTTTGGATGAGGGAGGACCTCGTAAAATTTTTTTTGAGAAAAATCAGAATACCTTTTTTGTGAAAAATTCACCGAGATGAAATACAACGAAGACCTCATCGCAGCTCCCGAAAAGATTGAAACCAAAAAATCAATGATTTTCTTACCTTTTGGATGGGGGAGCACCTCGTAAATTTTTTTTTGAGAAAAATCAGAATACCTACCCAAGTTCAAAAAGTGGTTGGATAGACAGGGTGTCCACTATATTTCAGAAATGATTTTCCCCGACTTTTTCAGGTTTTCCAGACCAATTTTTCGAATGTTTCCAGATCTTATAAATATGATATTCGTAAACCAGGGAGAAGGAGGGGGGGGGGGTAATTTTTCCGCGTGATGTACTTACATCCCGAAATTTTGTATAAAACTGATATAAAATGCATAGGAGTCTAACGATTTTTTTTTCAAAATCACTACATAGAAACTTTTTACGAGATCTTTGGATGCCCCTCTTCGGGTCAAAAAAAATCACAAAAATTTGAAAATTTGAATTTATTACCTACAGAAAAGAATTTAAATAAAAAGGAAAAACCAAGTATTCCAACGCAAAATTAAGTTTTGAAAAATTAAAAAAAATTCCGAATCCATTATCCCGAACGGACGTTTCCCCGAACAATTATTTCCCCGAACACTCAATTCTCCGATTTTCATTTCCCCGAATCCCATTTCCCCGAATCCAATCCCCCGAATTTGAATTACCCGAAAGATTCTTGTCCCGAATACCTCTTTCTCGAATTCGTGTGGATACTGCCTAGCAGTTCGTATTTTATGCATGGGCGATACGGAGATAGCTGTTAGTGAACAGAGCATGGGTCTTCAAGTAAAAGTAGCGCCTAAAAAGCAATGGAGTGTTCTTCAAAAGCGCATTGCAGGCATCGCCCGGAAATACGAAGAGTATGTCGACGTGAAAGATGAACTAGGTTTTCTTCGTACCATGTCGTATAATATCAATTTCTAATAATAAAATGTTGTAAATTTCGGGGACTTTTGTTAATTCGGGGAAATGGGATTCGGGGAAATGAGATTCGGGGAATTGGATATTCGGGGAAAAGACTTTTCGGGGAAATGTCCGTTCGGGATATTGAATTCGGGCAAATGAACGGGAACCATGAGAAGGTAAAATATAAATTATTTTATGGAAATATATAAATGTGTTGAGCACGAGCGAAGCAAGGGCGAAAATTTTTGCGAAAAAAGATCTTCAAAAGATGACAACTCACCACTTTTCCCTCATTCATGTTTTCCAAAACATGGCCAATAATTTCGATTTCTGTTCCATTCCCTCCCTTTTTTTTCAACATCGTGGTCAAGGGCATCATGACATTTCTTTCTCATTACAGCTCATTAAAAAGTAAGTTTCCAAAAAACTTAAGATTAAAAATAAATTCTGCAGAAAGAAAGAGTGTAAATTACGCCGAGCGTAGCGAGGGAATTTTTTTTTTGGATAATTCATAATTCAATGAATAAAGACATTCATTTTTAATATCAATTTTATTGTACATTACAACAGACAAAAAATGATGAATAAAACAATAATTGGATAAAAGATGTAATAATTTGGCCCAAGCGGAGCGAGGGTGAAATTTTTTGAAAAATTCATAATAAGCAAAAAAAAAACATTTTTCTAAAAATGATTTACATTTTTTTTGGATTTTCGAAAAATTCCAGAGAAAATTCCAAAATTCCCTGACTTTTCCCGGGTTTCCAGAGAATGGACACCATGATAGACGTATATGAAATGATCTAGACGTAGGTATATTAATCAATTAATCATTCGCCAAAATAATTAGGTACCTGCACCAAACTTTCAACTATGTATTTTCTCATTAATATCAATTCTTTAATTCGTTTCCGTTTGGAAATCATTGGCGTCGTATTATCTGCAGTTGCGCGAATTTCATCAAAAAGTGCACCGTCGAAATTCTAACTATACACACTGCTCTCTATTTTACGGCGATCGTCGGATCCGGGTATCTTATAACCAAGATGGTATTGGATTTTCAGAAGATCGGATACCAATACTTTTTTTACTGCTCTTTGGATATTATTTTTTTGTTTATGGCGTGCACCGTTGGAGATTCTTTTGAAAAAATGGTATAAATTACTTAAAATACTTGAAAAGTATTTTCTCCGGTGATGATTTTTCATTTTTCGTGATTTTTTTTCGCAGAATGACGCCATATCTGATGCAATCTATTCGACACCCTGGTACTACTTATCGGCAAAAAATCAGAAAGTTGTACTGAATTTTCTATGCATGGCTCAAAACGGACCTAACATATGCATGTTCGATGTATTTCCATTGTCGCTGGAATTGTTTCCCAAGTTGTTGAACGACGCTTATAGCAATGTTCAGTTGATGCGTGTTCTCGAATTCAAAAATAAACATTAAATTTTTCCAATGATTTCGATAGATTAAGTAACAATTGTTTAGTAAAGCAGATCTAGGTGTAGGTACCTATCTATGATATCATACCTGTACTTGTAATAAACTGCGTAGAAAAAATATTCTATCTCAATAAATATTTACAGCGTCTTATTGCTTTAAAATATTCAATTTGGTACGGCAATGAATTCTCCACTCAGATTGTAGTCGAATTAGAGCATGAATTTTTTCAGTATTAAAACGCTTCCAAAATTTTGTTTTTTTCGAGTATAACCCCCTTAAAAGATTCCTTTTGGAAAATTGATGAATAATTTTTAAAATTGTCTCACCAGTCTAGTGCAATCAGACAAAAAAAGGGCAAAGTACAGACGAAAATTCCGATCCAAGGATTTTTGGCCTAATTTACTCAGGACACTACACGCCTGGGTCCCCAAAAGATGCAGGATTCTTCTGAGAGGGGGTTGAACCTCCCGAAAATCGGTTTTTTGCTTATAACTCGTCCAAAACGCCATTTTTGAAAAAAATAGCGATGTAAAATATTAATCTACGTTAAATATGCGACAAAAATGGTCATTTCCATTTTTTGTGTGAACCGCGAATTGAGCCCACAAACGCGTTCGATTACTTGTAGTATTTGAAAATTATTTTTAAAATTTTTTGGTCCGGCGTGGGGGTGAGCCAAAGGTGATTACAAAGTGTGACTGGAAGAAAAACAAGCTTTTCATTTTTCAGATCCAGGGTAGATACTGATCATGTATCAAATTCATTGATATCCAAAATAAGAAATTAAAAAAAACCTCCCCCCTACCACAATTAAATCGTTTTTTTCCTTAAACAATAATCATACTTGATTCTTATTCTAGTCCAGGAATTATAGAAAAATTTTAGGGGAAAGCTGAATTTCACATTATTTGTTCAGAATGGACTCCCAAAAATACTCCTAATTTGTGCACCCCGCAAGAGATCAATAACCTTTGCGGATATACGTTTTATGACTGTAGCGCCGAAAGGAAGGATCGGAAAGCAAAAAGTGGTGAGATAAAAAATATTCTTCGTAAAATTTCCTACAAACTTTATCAGTTCAGTTGTTCCCAAAATGGTGGCATTCGACTTACAGTGGAGGTTAAACTTTTCAACTTTTAAAACATTTGAAAAAATCGGTCATTTCAAATGTAACTTTAAGCTATAATGGGCTCAAAAATATGCTGTCGCCCCCTCGACGATGAATAGCTTTGATGAAGGATAGCAGTCCTTTCTTTAACACTTTGATTGTTTTACCATGCGACAGTGTTTTTTTACATATCATACACACTAGGACTAGGTCGAAATTTGCTTCCATCTATTAAAAATCTAATTTTTGGATTTTTTCCAAAATCACCTCAGGAGGTCAAAAAAGTTTCGTTTTTTGAAGAAACGACAATAAACGACGATTTGATAAAAACTTTTGAAAATCCAATTTTTGGATTTTTTCAAAAATCATCTCAGGAGGCCGAAAAAGTGTCGTTTCTTGAAAAAACGACAAGAAACGACAATGAACGACGATTTTATGAAAACTTTTGAAAATCCAATTTTTGGTTTTTTTCAAAGATCAGCTCAGGAGGCCCAAAAAGTGTCGTTTCTTGAAGAAACGACAATGAACGACGATTTTAGGAAATTTTTGAAAATCCAATTTTTGGATTTTTTCAAAAATCAGCTCAGGAGGCCGAAACAGTGTCGTTTCTTGAAAAAACAACTAGAAACGACAATAAACGACAATTTTATGAAAAATTTTGAAAATCCAAATTTTGAATTTTTTCAAAAATCAAGTCAGGAGGCCCAAATTGTTTCTTGAAGAAACGATAAGAAACGACAATAAACGACAATTTTATAAAAACTTTTGAAAATCGAATTTTTGGATTTTTTCAAAATCATCCCAGGAGGCTCAAAAAGTGTCGTTTCTTGAAGAAACGACAAGAAACGACAGAAAACGACGATTTTAGGGAGACTTTTGAAAATCTAATTTTCAGAAATTTAAAAAAAAATCAAAATTCATCAAAATCAATTTTAGAGCTTATTTAGGGCCTATTTAAGGCAAAAAGCATAACTTTTTTGAAAAACTTCATGTTTTATAGTTTTTTTCAAAGTTCCCATATGTTTCTTCGCACCTTTGAAAAAATTGAAAAAAGTTATAAAACACTATTTTTTTCAAAAAAATGTGCTTTTTGGCCTAGATAGTAACTAAAAAAGCTCTAAAATTAATTTTAGTCAATTTTAAATTTTTTCGAAATTTTTGAAATTTTGATTTTTTGGCAAGTTTTGAAGAATTGAAGTCTCTTGCGCGATCGGAAGATATGAATCGATTTTGAAATTTTTTATTTTATTTTTCTAGTCTATCCAGCCAACAACTTTTGTGGGGATAACTTTTCAAAAATCAAAATTTTTTGTTTTTCGGCCCACCCTAATGTGTAATGAACGATAATTTTCGAACGGTGAAGGATACTGATCCTCTATACAAATCTTCGCCTTCGCTCCAAAAATTCCAATTTATGGTTATATTTCCATTTCTCAAATATTTTCATCGTTAAAATTTTATTTTTTATTCTAATTTCTTATTTTTATTACTTTTTAAGATTTCATTGATTGAGTTAGGAAGAAATTATGAAAAATATAATTTGAAAACTTTTTAAAAAAAATTAAAGGTCATTTTCAAACTGAAATTTTTTTTAAAAAACATGAATTTGAAAAAAATTTGAAGAAATTCACTAGTAGGTAGGTAGGTACTAAAATGTTTCCAACCATTGGCCATGTTCCAACTGTAAAATTTTTTTAATCCAAATTTTCTCAAAATTTTTCCAACTTGGGATTTTTAAAATTTTTTTTTCAAATTCATATTTTTAAAAATAAATTTCTTCTAATTTGAACATTTTTTTCAAATATTTTAAAAGTGTTTCTATTTTTTTTCAAGTTTGAAGTTTTAAAAAAATCAACTTCATGTTTTCCAAAATTTCTTCTGACTAAATAATTGGCAAGAAGTTAAATTTAAAAAAAATATTAAATTGAAAATAAATTAATAAAATCAGAATTGAAAAACCTTTCGTGAAAACTGAAATTTAAAAAAATGTTATGGTGGGGAAAATTTTAAAAATGGGATTATTTGAAGAACATCTAATATTAAGTAAGCGTATGTAGATCAGAGATTCGTTTGTAGATACTAAGGGTGATCATTTTGTACATTTTTTCAAAAAATTGAATGGAATGAGGGAGAGGAAGTAAACAGAAAAAAGTTGTATCTAGATCTGAATTTCAAAACGATGTATGTAGGTAGTTGAAATTTCACCCCCGTGACTCCACATTTACTTCTCTTTCCTCTCTCCGTCGAACCTGAAAACCTGACCACGTTTAAAAAATTCCAAAAAATAGTAGGTAGGTGCATATTTTATTTTGGAGCCCTATGAGGGATGGGGTTAAAAATTTTCCACCAATGGTTTTAATGACTAAAATCTCAGTAAGGTTTGCTCAAAAATAATTTTGTCTTATTTTTTGAGCTGAATTGAAAAACCATGTAAAATTACATCCCCCCCTCATCGAAAAGAGAACGAAAGTCAAAAATCGTCACCAATGATATTTTTGGACTTAACCATCTACTTTAAAATCATTCCTCGATTTTTTTTCAATTTTTAAAAATTTCAGACTAAACAAGAATGGATAAAAGTGGACGTAGGGTAATGAAATTCTTACCACATTGTTTTGAGGTCTAGACAGGGCGTCCGTGCTACTCCCGTTCAATTTTTGTAAAAAGTTGCCGAGGATCACTCTATACCTCACAAAAGCAAGGCTGAAACCAATCGATTTTCAGAAAAGACGAGAAAATTTTTAAAAATTTGAAGGGAGGCATGCAGAAGTAAAATAAAGTAACAAAACCAAGTACGTCTTGTCTTCGGCCCTTAATGTTTGTATAGCATGTTCAAAAGCACTTTGAGATTGTCTTCGATCACCATGTAAGATGCTCACAAAGAAGACGGAAAAAATATATAATTCAAAGATGAAATTTTATCCAACAATTATAAATATTTGATCTTGAAACTATCTTCATTCTGAAAATTAAATTACCTATATTCCGGAATCGTAAAAATACATGTAGGTATAAATTTAAACTAAATTTTCGAAAGTCAGTCAGTCTCTGGTTAACTCGATCAAGTGGATCTTACTCTTTCACAAGTTCAAGACATGGAATTCATCATAAATACAGAATTCTTTGAAGAAAAGTCTTCTTTCATGAAACATGTTTATTTAGTGCATTCGCTTTCGGGAGGAATATTTTACGAGGATTACGTGATTTCTCCGATCAAGTATTTAGCAAGGATTTTAGCCAGCTTTGCTTATTTAACCAACACCGCAGCTTTGGTGATGCAATTATGCCAACCAGGAACAACTTTTCAAGTAGTTCAGAGTGCATTGATAATGTTCATCCTGTTTCAAATGTGGATCGCATTGGCAGTATTCGTTTATTTGAAACGTGATACATTTCACACGTTGTTCGAGCACATGAATGAATATCTGAACCAGCCAGTTTCTCAGCACATCAGAGAGAGATTTCAACAAAACAGAATGAAGAATTGTAATCTAATACTGGGAAAATATTTCATAGCATGGAATCTGATTATCTACTTGAGTATGCTGTGCCAAAAATTTGCAGATGGCGACGAAGAATTCCACATCGATTACGAGTTTGATTTCATCACACCGTTTCCATTCACCAATTCTCAATCATTCATCGGTTACATTTTAATTTATCATTGGACATTTGTAATATTTTTGTTTCATGGATATATAGGGTACGGACTACAGGTTTTATCAATAATGTTATCAGATCATCTTGAAAATCAAATGGCTCGTCTGCTGAATGATATCGATCATCATACTGAATCAACATTCGAGTGCATGGAGGAGTGTTTCAGAAGAGAGGAACAATTATTGATGGAATCGACAGGAAATGAAGACCTGCGTAGGGTTTTGCTGAAAGACATTGCAAAGAGACGTGAAAGACACGAGGAAGAATTCACGTTGAAGATGAATCAGTGGATTGAGATGCATCAAAATTGGATCTTGTAAGTTACCTATATTATTTTATTTCGATATTTATTTTTCATTTATCAGTTTCATCTTTGATTTTCATTCTAACCACCTCAGTTTGTGTCCCTGGATGTAAAAAATTCCGGGAAAATTTGTGGCCGCCCACCTCCTCTCATTCTCTCTTTCAAAATAAGGGCCAATACGTTGCATTATTTTCAAAAATTATTCTTTTCAACGGAAATTTAAAAAATGTTCTGTTCTTTGGGGCAATGTTACATTAAAGGCCTGCGCCGCCGTGCCGCCGAAAAACACCGAGTTTTTGTCGTCGTCGCCGCCGCCGATAAATGCATCGGCTTCGAGCCGATTTTTCTATACTTGCGTTTTGAAGTTGTGTGAGCAACAGAAAATCATGCACTACTTCCTAAATCATGTTGACGCAAATGGGATGGGATTTCGATGATCCAAGTTCAAATTTATTCCAAGTTCAAAGTTCAACTCAAAATTTAATAAATTTTGATTATTAAATATTTTTTTGCAATTTCATATTTTTAAAATTTTCTTCCAATTATTGAGTTGAAAGAAATTTTAAAGAACAAAGTTGAAATTTTTTTAAATTCAATTGAAAAAAAAAATGAGGAAAAGAGTAAAGTAGAAAAAGAGGTGAAGTTGACCTAGAACGATTTTCGATTTAACCCTCTTCGATGGCACCGGTGGCGCGGCGTCCCTTGATGCAAAATTTGCTGGAAAATTTTTCGAGCCCACCCCTACGTTTCTCTATGAATTGGAACGTTGTGCCAAAGAGCAGAAAATTTCCTTCTTTCCCTTGAAATTAAAAACTCCTGAGAATAATGCAATACAGAATTTTTTCATCAAGAGACACTATGGGAGGAAAGGGGGGTACATAAAAAATTGAAGCGAGGAACTCATTTGAAATTATTGGAAACTGTGAGGGTAAGATACGAGGTCTGTCAATTAAGTTCTAGGACTTTTTTTCTAGAGCTAAATGTGGTAACACTGGGAAGTCGCGGTTGGTCTCATTGGAAAGAGGACTCAATTCTATGAGATTTCAAGTGGATTCAGTGTATGTTTTAAGTTGGATACCTTGCGTTGCATGTTGTAGCATTTAAAACGTCTGTAACACCTTTGTATCAAATCCTTTGAGGTAGGACTTGAGCTGAGGGAGGAGATAAAAGTTGCAGGGGGCCAGATCTGAGGTAGCATTGGGATGGATTTTCTGGTCAAAAATTCACGTATTGCGAAAGACGAATGTTCTGGTGATTGCTGGTGCACATGCACACATTGGGAATCATTTCTACACACAGCTTGTTCATGCCTAAATCCTTGTGTAACGCCGTGTTTAGCTTGTCTACTAACATTCTGTCACACAACAATTTTCATGGACATGCGCGAGCAAACGTTTGAGATTTCACTCTTCAGGAGATGTGTTTTGAACACCCTCCCGCCAATCCTCTGTGATCAACACCCGGTCTTCTCCGAACGACAGGCTTGCTTGTAGACATGTTTTTTTGATTGACATTCATCGTTTTACACAACAAAAATTTTCCGGAGAATTTTGGCCGGGTTTTCCTCGAATTTCATCAAAAATTACAATTTTTAAGATTTCTGCTCAAAACATCTCATCTGAGGTACCACACAGAACTCAGACAAACCAAGATATCCCGTTGAAATTTTGTATTCTATTAGAGAATTGATAGTTGGGAGGCAAACCCCAAAAAAACTGCATTTAATGAAAGAAGCGTGAATTTTGGTATGATGAATCTTGGGGCCCAAACAAAGGTTTTGAGACCGGGAGCCATCCGCGCTCCCCTCCTCTTCGAGGGGGGTGGGGCTCACAATTTTGAAAAAATTCCTAAAAATCTATTTTTTGTTAGAAATGAAATATCTTGATGTCTAATGTTAGATATTGATCTGTAGATTCCATTTTCACCATAAAAATCATTTTTCCTCCCCCACCTTCTTGAGGGGACACAACCCCCCAAAATGTGGATTTTGTGGAAGTGAACACTCGAAACCGAAATTTTGTGAAAATATACTACGTAAGGTGTACAAAACACTGCCGTAGTCCATTTTTCGATTCGCACCCCCTCCTGCCCCCTGTGGACCCTTAAAACTTAAAAAACGCTCAAAATTGTCATTGTAACGCCGAAATACGACAGGAATTGTGATCCAAAAGGTAATTCTTGTTGGAAATATTTTTTCAAACCAAAACAGGATGTGAAAACGTTGGTGCCTCTGACCCTCTCCCCCCAGCGCGCTCCCTCAGAGCTCCCAACTACGAAAATTTTTTGCTGTTCAAAATCACATTGAAATCAAAATATTATGACATTTGCTGTTCATTATTGATCGATACATTCCGTTTGAATTGTTAGAATTGTCGCGTAACCCCTACCTCTTTGAGGGGGCAGATCCCTAAAATGTGGGGTCCCAAAAAAATGAAGGTCCAAGGCTGAAATTTGGTGAAGTTATGCTACATAGGGTATAGAAATGTTTTCCATATTACATTTCACCCAATTACTCCCCCCCCCCCCCTCATGACGGCCCAAACTCAGAGATATTCACTCCCCTATTGCTTGAACTTCTATTACGTCTAGAATTTTATGAAGCAATATGGGCAACAAGTCAACAACGACGCTTATGAAATGGGACAATTGTAGGATAGCTTTTCGATGCTGTCATAATTTTTTCTCTTGAAAAAAAAACAATTTGAAATGCGCTACTGATTAAAATTGTACAATTTTCTGCGGAATTCAACCATAGATCGAAAACATTCTGATAAACCTTTTAGCATAAGCGTTCCAAGGAGGGGGCTCAGGGAACTCGAGCTTTTTATACAAAAATGTGTAAAAAGTGCATTTTTTTACTCTTCAAACAGGATTTTTTAAAAATTTTGCTTTCCCTTCGCTCAGGGAGTATTTTAGTCATTTATTTATTTCTTAAATAAAAATTTATAACTGTGAAAGTGAATCTGAATCAGTCTTTGATGAAAATCTGTGTTTTAGAATCAGTGGAATGATTTTCATTCCTTGAAAATCAATGGTGGTCAAAAATCACAGATTTCTCAATCAATTCCCAATTTGTCAGGAAAAATCAATAAAATCACTGATTTTCAGTTAAATTTTATTCACTGATTGAAACACGTAAATTTTACTAAAAAGTGTATTAGTGGTTTGTTCCAAAAAATTCTGTAATTTTTCAAGTTTTCTCATTGCTAAAATCTGTTTACATTTCATCAACCTACTGAAAATACCTTGATCACGAGTGCCATTGAAATAATAGGTTAGTTGATTTTTCATTCAAATTTGACCCCTATATTTTTTCGAATTTTCAGCTCATTATACCTTGAATAATTTCTGCTTGCGCTCATGCCTTTTAGATATTTAGGACTGTAATTCAACTTTCATAAGTTGTATTTGGTTGATGATACATTTTTCAAACTTGAATCATTTTGTTTGGAAGTTATCTTAAATCATTTTCCTTACTACCGTTGAATTTTCAACAAAATGAGATGGGGTTTAAAATTTTACCACCAGCTAAATGAAAGTCGTGAAAGCTTAAAGTAGAAGAAACATATTCGAATTGCATCAGATATGGTAATTTTTCAATTTTCAGTGAAATTACTCATAAATTCTAGTGAGCACATAGATGTCAAAGATGAAAAAAAAAAAAAAAGGATCTACTCATAATAAATTTTCTACAGGATTGTACAAGTTTGAAAGTTCCTGGTAAAATTTTCACAATTGTCCCATTTTATGGAGGATTAAACATTCGAAAAATTTCTTGGCTTGTTTCACACTGATTGTTAAAAAAGTTTTCAGACAAATTGAGAATGTTTGTTTCGAGACAAGACGGGACAATGAGCAAAATTAATATCTAATACACAGGTAATAACTATTATTCAATGGAGAATTTTCTGAGTTCGGGCCACCATAAGGGGGAGGGGGAGAGAAAGTAATTTGGTGAAATGTAATATGGAAAACATTTCTGTACCCTATGTAGCATAACTTCACCAAATTTCAGCCTTGGACCTTCATTTTTTTGGGACCCCACATTTTAGGGATCTGCCCCCTCAAAGAGGTAGGGGTTAGGCGACAATTCTAACAATTCAAACGGAATGTATCGATCAATAATAAACAGCAAATGTCATAATATGTGACCTTCCAGGAAGAAACCGACCTTCGGTTCGAAAAAAAATTGAAAAAAAAGTTTCTCAATCAATCCAAAACAAATTATAATCATTGTTTTGGATTGATTGAGAAACTTTTATTTTAAATTTTTTTTCGGACCGAGCGAAGGTCGGTTTCTTCCTGGAAGGTCACATATTTTGATTTCAATGTGATTTTGAACAGCAAAAAATGTTCGTAGTTGGGAGCTCTGAGGGAGCGCGCTGGGGGGGAGGGGGTCAGAGGCACCAACGTTTTCACATCCTGTTTTGGTTTGAAAAAATATTTCCAACAAGAATTACCTTTTGGATCACAATTCCTGTCGTATTTCGGCGTTACAATGACAATTTTGACTTTTGAGCGTTTTTCAAGTTTTAAGGGTCCACAGGGGGCAGGAGGGGGTGCGAATCGAAAAATGGACTACGGCAGTGTTTTGTACACCTTACGTAGTATATTTTCACAAAATTTCGGTTTCGAGTGTTCACTTCCACAAAATCCACATTTTGGGGGTTGTGCCCCCTCAAGAAGGTGGGGGGAGGAAAAATGATTTTTATGGTGAAAATGGAATCTACAGATCAATATCTAACATTAGACATCAAGATATTTCATTTCTAACAAAAAATCGATTTTTAGGAATTTTTTCAAAATTGTGAGCCCCACCCCCCTCGAAGAGGAGGGGAGCGCGGATGGCTCCCGGTCTCAAAACCTTTGTTTGGGCCCCAAGATTCATCATACCAAAATTCACGCTTCTTTCATTAAATGCAGTTTTCTTTCCATATATAGCTGTTTGCCTCCCAACTATGAGTCCTCTTTCCAATGAGACCAACCACGACTTCCCAGTCTTACCACATTAGCTCTAGGAAAAGAGTCCGGAACTTAATTGACGGACCTCGTATGGCCCTGGGTTCCCACGCTACAAGGATGACGAGTAGCATAGAGGAACATCCGATGGTATGATCGTCACAAAGTCAATGGATTGCCAATGTTGGAGTGTAAGTAATCTAGTTGTGGGACCGAGCTCTCGATCATCGTTCACATATACTTCACTTTTTTTTTCAAGTTTATTTACACATAACTTATTACAAGGAGAGAAAATATATACAATTTTACAAATTAAGGTGCACACCTGAAGGTATATAGCACACTCGATTGTAAAATTATAAATAGGTAACATTTAATGGAAACAGTACAATTGTAATACAGTATTGTGATCTTTGAAAAAGTAATTTAAGCAAAGGAAGTTGGTGTTTAATGGTTTGAAAGTCGTAAAATAATTCGGGATTGACACAAGAAATGTAACACGAACGTAGCAAGATTTGTGTCCAGTGAAGAGGGACAAACTTAAAAACCCTGTTTTCAGGAATAGCTTTTTCGGGAGTTCTTCTATTTGGGAATTTGGTTGTTTGGGACACTGAACTTGGGAGAATGGGTAGGAACCTGGAAAAATAATTGAAATTTTGATATAATTAGCCTAGCAAAGGATTAATTTAAGTATGGGTCATTCCATATAAATTCAACAACTTTTCTAACTTGGGGTTTTAAATTTTCAACAAAAAAAAATAAGAAGGTTCTCTCATTCAAAATATTGGAAATTCATTGATTTTTTGGTTTCAATCTCCTTGGGGCTGCGATGTGGCCTTTGTTGTTTTTTATCTTGGCAAATTTTTCATAAAAATATCCGTTTTCAGTGGGTTGTATCACAAGACTGGTGATAGTGGAAGAAATTTGGCCTATAACTGAAAAAATGGATCGGACGGGGGGCTGAGAAAACAGATTTAGAAGAATTCTTTGACCAGGAATAATTTTCCAATTAATGTCAAGTCTGTGATTTGTTTTTGTTTGAAAATCTTTGACGTTGTATTATCTGCAGATGCGTGAATTTCCTGAAAAAGTGCACCGTTGGAATTTTAACTACTAACACTGCTCTCCATTTTGTGGCCATCACCGGAAACATATATTCTCTTTCCAAGATGATATTAGATTCTCAGGAAATTGGATACCAATACATTTTTTACATTTTTATAGATATTGTTTTTTTTCTAATGACGTGCACCGTTGGAGATTCTCTTGATGAAATGGTACAAATTACTTGAAATATTTGGAAGGTATTTTCTCCGGTGATGATTTTTTATTTTCAAGATTTTTTATTTACAGAATGACACCTTATCTGCTGCGATCTATTCGACACCCTGGTACTACTTATCAGCAAAAAATCAGAAAGTTGTACTGAATTTCCTATGCATGGCTCAAAACGGACCTAAAATATGTATGTTCGATGTATTTCCATTATCGCTGGAATTGTTGCCCAAGTTGTTGAACGACGCTTATAGTAATGCTCAGTTGATGCGTATTCTTGAATTCAAAAATAAACATTAAAATTTTCCAATGATTTCCATAGATTAAGTAACAATTGTTCAGTAAGTAGTAAGTACCTATCATAATCAGACTTGTGCTTGTTACTGATAAGCAGCACTGTAAAAAAATCTCACCTCAGTAAATAAAATACAGCGTTTTATTTCTCTAATATATCTACTCTATTTAATGTCTGTGAATGGTATAAAGGTACCATTCCTACCCTTTATGATTTTCACTGAAGCAGGGATGAAACAATTCCTAACATTGAATTTCCTTCAAAAGTCAGCAAATTTCGTTGTAAATCGGCATACTGGGTTGAAAATCGACAAACTTATTCCAAAAGATTGAAAATTTTGTTTTAAGTCGGCTGTTTGAAATTCGTCATTTTTTTTCCAAAAGTTAACCAATTTCCTTCAAGTACCAAATTATGATGGTGTTCAACAAATATCCGGATAATATCCGGATATCACACGGAAATTGCCGAACAGCTCCAAAAACATCCCGAAAATGGCTGAACTTTTCCGAGAGTTCCCGAATTCTTTTACGAACCCTCACAAAATTTAAAGGTCGATTATCGAAATCGAAAAATCGAAATTGAAGAATCGATTATCGAAATCGAAAATTCAATTTTTCCCGCTGAAACTCTTCATTTCGATTATCCGGATATTTGCCAAATATTCGAGTATTTGGATAGCTATCCAAATATCTAGATATCCAAATACCAAATACGATTTGGATAAATATCCAAATATCCGGATATCACACGGAAATTGCCGAACAGCTCCGAAAACATCCCGAAAACGGTTGAACTTTTCCGAGAGTTCCCGAATTCTTTTACGAACCCTCACAAAATTTAAAGGTCGATTATCGAAATCGAAAAATTGAAATTGAAGAATCGATTATCGAAATTGAAAAATTGAAATTGAAGAATTGATTATCGAAATCGAAAATTCAATTTTTTTTCCGCTGAAACTCTTCATTTCGATTATCCGGATATTTGTTGAACACTAGATGTAAATCGCCTAAATCGGCAAATTTTGTTAAAAATTGAAAAATTTTTGAAATGTGCCGCTTTACTTATAACAAAATTTTCTGATTTTAAACGAAAGGGTACCGGCGCGGCGGTCAAGATAGGCGAATCTGCCCCCAGCTGAAATTCGAAACTAACCGATGGAAGTTGGTTCGTATGGTCTGAAAACCTTGTGGAAAAATTTTTGGCCCCTAACTTAATTTTTTTTTTATATTTTTATAATTAATTTAATATATAATTTAAAATATTTTGTTTTTATTTTATTTAATTTTAATTTTAATTTTTTTTGATAATATAATTTATATAAAAATTAATATCTCCTATCCTTAATTATGGGCCAAAACGTCCTTTTTTTCAGCATTTTCATTAGGAATTTTTATTTTTGTGAGTTTTCAACCAATTTTTTTCAAACTTGCATGGGTGGTACACTATACTGAGGGGTACCGGTATTAGTTGATGGTTTGAAAAAAAATTTCGATGATTTCTTCTAGCTGAAACTCGTGTTTGAAAATTTTAAATAGCGTTTTATGCATGATGGCAGAGGTGCAATTCTGAAAAATAATATTTCAGGTACCTAGTCTCTATGTACAACGTGATATTTTTTTCAAAATTTTCCAGGTGGTAGAATATCTTGAAAAATGTGAAAAACCATTTTTCCACAACGTTTTTCACTCATAAAATGGTTATTTTTGGTCGAAAATTTTTTTTTGTATAATTATATCCCAAAATACGTATTTATACACCACTTTTCCGATTTCCACTTCATTCGTTCCTTTTATGCGATTTTTGTAATTTCAAGTACAAATAAGTACAGCAGAAGGCTCAAAATTGAACATGCCGCTTTTCTTTGTACACGAAATTGGCGTACGAAAAAATTTACAACAGATCCGTGTTCAGCAGCTCAAACTACTTAGGTACCTACATTTACCCCATTTATACGATCAAAGGACCCTAATTTTGAAAATTCACCTCCAACTCAACGAATTATTTTTCAAAAATACGCCAATACCAAGGTAGGTGAAGTGGAAATCGGAAAGGTTGTGTATAAATACGTATTTTGGAGTATAATTACACAAAAAAAAATTTCGACCCAAAAATGCCCACTTTATGAGTGAAAAACGTTGCGGAAAAATGGTTTTTCACATTTTTCAAGATGTTCTACCACCTGGAAAATTTTGAAAAAAAATATCACGTTGTACATAGAGACTAGGTATGTACATGAAATATATTTCTTTCAGAATTGCACCTCTAAACCATCATGGATAAAACTCTATTTGAAATTTTCAAACACGAGTTTCAGCTGGAAGAAATCATCAAAAAAAATTTTCAAACCATCAACTAATACCCCTTAGTATAGTGTACCACCCATGCAAGTTTGAAAAAATTTGGTTGAAAACTCGCGAAAATAAAAATTCCTAATGAAAAGGCTGAAAAAAGGACGTTTTGGCCCATAATTAAGGATATGAGAGGGGTTTGAGGCCAAAAATTTTTCCACAAGGTTTTCAGACCATAAGAACCAACTTTCATCGGTTAGTTTCTAATTTCAGCTCGGGGGCAGATTCACCTATCTCAACTGCCGGTACCCTTTGAAGGCTTGTGATTGGACAACTGTTTTGCTGTGATTTCGTAAAATTTCTCAGCAAGGGGTCGGCAGGTGAAATATTTTCTTTGATATACCGCCTGCTGTGTCGGCATTTTTGGACCAGCGTAAAAATGCCGACGCAGCAGGTGGCCCATCACAAAGAAAATAAAACAATGAAATTCGATAAAATTTTTAATGAAATTTCTTTAGTTTCTTTTTCTTTGTGATGGGCCAACTACTGTGTCGGAATTTTTAGGCCAGGATAAAGACAGGTTTTATTGCCCTTTTGAAGCATCATTGAATTTTCAATAAATTTTTTTCAGCAGGGGGTCGGAGATGAGCTGCAATTAGATCCCAAAAGAATAAGTAGTATTTTTATGTGAAGGTCACCGCTCTAGAGAAAGATGAATTTAAAGTTTGAATCCTTGTGATTGGTCAAGTTTTCTAGTTTGATAAATTGACAGTACACAACAGTGACGTACCGAAGGTATTTTCCAGGGGGGAGGGGGGAGAAGAGGTGAAAATCCCAACTCGAATTCTCAAAATTCCCAACTACATATAGCCGATATCAGAATTCCCAGAATTCCGGAGGGGGGGGGGGGGTAGATTCAAATTTGCGAACCAATCCAATTTTTTTCAAACTTTTCCGGCTGATTTCTTAAAATTTACATGTAGGTACTGATTTTTCCCCAAGTCGTGAGGTTTTTGATTTTTTTTACTCGTTTTCATCATTTTTGCGAACTTTTGAAGTTTTTACAACCCATTACTATAAGACCCTTTTTTAGATAAGAAATCTGAATAAATTTTTCATTGGTTAGGTGCTCCATATTATTATTTTTTTAAACCTACAAGCAATGTCATTGTAGTTGAAAAAACATACGAAATAGTTTATTTGCCTTGAGCGAAGAAAGGGTGGAGTTTCGAAGAAAAATTATAATTTTACATTAATAAAATTTTGTAATTTCAATGTAAAGAATAGGGAGATGGATTTGGCCCGAGCGAAGCGAGGGCGAAAATTTTAGAAAACCTCAAATTGAATGTGCAATAAAATAATGTTTTGGAAAAATATACTTCAATGAAAAATCGACTGTTTCTACTTTGAAATAATTAAAGCAGAAATATATCATGGCCGAGCGTAGCGAGGCCGAAGCTTTTGAAAAATTGGATTTTCAAATATCAAAAATAAGTTTTAAGGAGAATAAGAACAATGAAATTAATTGGAATAATTTTGAAGAAAAGTGCGAAAAAAATCTCTTTTAAATTACAAGTACAACTATAAAAATTTTTTGGTTGACGAGTGAAAATTTTTAAATTGCAAGGTAATTAATAATTTTTTTTCTAAAAAAGCATTTATTGAAACGGTTTAATAATTCTTAGCTGGGAAAATGATCAATTTTCAGTTGGAAAAGGTTGGGAAAATGACTAATTTTCCCAATTAAAAAGTGAAAATTTTGTTGATTTCCGACTGTTAAAATAGGTACTTGACCATTTTATTTATTCATTTTTCATTAAAAAAATAAATACTAATCGTCCCAACTGACATTTTTACTCATCACTTGGGAGAACGACCAATTTTGAATTGTGAAAATTACAAATTTTGAATTGGGAAAATTACCATTTTCGAGTTGGGAAAATTACCAATTTTGAGTTGGAACAAGTGAAAATTTTGTTGATTCAACTTTTGAAATAACTATTTTATTTATTATTTTTCATCAAAAAAATTAATCCCAACTGTCCAATTTTCCCAACTGATGTGTTGAAATGTTCAATTTTCCCAACTCACAAGTAAAAAATTTCCTCAGGGGGAAGCTCCCCCCTCCCCCCAATCGGTACGTCACTGGTACACAAAATGAATAAAAGGAAGACCGCTATTATTACACAGTGTGTCTAGTTTGCTTACCTATTTATTTATTTATTTATTTATTTATTTGTTGAAGCCTTTTTTTTCTAATGCGATTTCTCTCATTTAACTCAACAGATCGGGCTGAAATTTTTACAGCAGGTGTCGATCATATAGGAGCAGAGCTAATTAATTTTTGGTGAAATTCTGTGTGCAGGAAGCTGAGCTTTTCAACTTTAAAGCTCACTTTTGGGAAATTTCATCCCAACATGACTGACGTTAGAGTTCGCCAATCAACTTGAAATTGCTATGGTGATTAGAACGTGTATAGGAGAAGAGCTGATTAAATTTTGAAGTCGATCTGTGCTTTGAAAGTTGAACTTTTCCAAGTTCAAAGTTTATTCAGTTTTTCGAAAAATATCTCGCAAACGGCACATCATAGAGGAAAATGAAGGCCACAAGGATGGTTAAGAATTTCACGCTCGACAACTTTTGTTCTGAAGAATTTTTCTTAAAAGCTCACTGTTTACGAGAAAACCCGGTTCAAAGTTTGAAGGCTTGTGATTGGTCAACTTTTCAGCTACGATTTCGTCAAATTTCTCAGCAAAGAGTCGGCAGATAAAATAGGACAACGACTGGTCTATTGCCGCTTTGAGGATTCATGTTTCTCAGCAGAGCGTCGTAGAAGAGATGCAAGTAGATGCCAAAAGAATAGCATTTTTTTTTTTGTAAAGCTCATAGTCCTGGAGAAAGATGAATTTAAAGTTTGAATCTTTGTGATTGATCAAATTTTCAAATTTGACAATGACAATACACAAAATGAATGTATGGAAGTTCGCTATTATGACACGGTGTGTCTAGTAGGGTGGGCCAAAACACCAAAAATTTTGATTTTTAAAAAATACCCCCACAAAAGTTGTTGGCTGGATAGACTAGAGAAATAAAATAAAAAAATTCAAACTCGATTCATATCTTCCGATCGCTCAAAAATTGTCAAAAATTTAAAATTTCAAAAATTTCAAGAAAATTTAGAATCGACCAAGATTAATTTTAGAGCTTCTGCACTTCGTGACTATCTAGACCAAAAAGCACTTTTTTTTTGGAAAAAATCAGTGTTTTATAACTTTTTTCATATTTTTTCAGAGGTGAAGAAATATGAGAAATTTAAAAAAAACTATAAAACATAGATTTTTTCAAAAAAAGTTGTGCTTTTTGCTTTAAACAGACCCTAAATAAGCTCTAAAATTGATTTTGATGAATTTTGATTTTTTTTTTATCTTTAAAAATTTCTGAAAATGTTGAATTTTTGACAATTTTTGGAATTGAAGGCTCTTGCGCGATCGAAAGATATGAATCGATTTTGAAATTTTTCATTTCATTTTTCTAGACTATCCAGCCAACAGCTTTTTTGGGGGTAACTTTTCAAAAATCAAAATTTTTGGTTTTTCGGCCCACTGTAGTGTCTAGTTTCCTTATGTTGTTTGTTGAGATTTCTAATTAAAATAGTGTTTTTGAAATGTAAATTTTAAGTACTCTCTTGCTATTTCGATTAATATTGGACGTATTTTGAAGTAACATCTCTGTGTACACCTAAATAAACCCATGAAGTATGTGTAATGATTTTTAAATGAGATCGACATATAATCTATTTTTCAAAATACCGCAACAAATTACAATGTTGACAAAACATTCGAATCGCATTAATGAAATATTCAAAAAATCCACAGAGCTTTGTTGAAATTGAAAATACCACCCACGTTGAACCAGTTTCTATATAAATAACAGAAAAATAAAAGCTTGAACAGTCATTTTCCAAGAAGTTATCCAATGCGTTGAGAAACCTCACAAAAAATGGATAATTTCGTGGATGTAGAATTTTTTCAAAACCAGTGTGCGATTTTGGTGAAACATTTATACATAGTTTACTCTTTTTGTGGGGCTTTTTGTTACGAAAAATTTATAAGATTCAAATTTCGTTGCTTTTTGGCGGTTTTCTTATGCGTTGGATATTTCTATAGTTCGATTCCGCAACTTTTCATATTGTTCGATCATGATTCCAAGCTTCAAGATATTTTCCCAGCTTCGGGGTTTTTCATTTTCATACAAATTCCAGTCTTGCTGGCCATCATATTTTACTTGAAGAAAACCCAATTTCCTCAAATGTTTGGTATTATAAACGAATTCGCGAATGGATTGTCCACTTCTTTGGTCTCGAATGATGAGAAAACTTATTCGAAGGAAGCCAACATAATGATGGTCCATTTCAATGCATATCTTTACGTTGAGATATTCTTCATGTCGTTGTATTTGGGTAAATTTTCTCGAATTTTGATGAACATCGCAAACGGAACGCCATTTCAAGTGGATCCAGAATCGGAATTCTTCATTCCGTATTTGTGCTACAGCTGCAATACAACGACCAGTTACTTATTCGCTTTCAATTCTTCATTCGTTCTGTCGGTGGTTTTTCCAATTATGTATTTCGGATCGTTGAGCTTATTCTGGGTGCTTTCGTTACATTTGAAAAATCGAGCTATTGTTTTACAAAATACAATCAGATTTCATTCGAATTCAGCGTTCGACTGGTTGGAAAAAGGGTGCGCGGAGGAAGAGCAAGAATTGGAAAAACCATATCCCAGTAGCTTTCGGTTACGAGAAATTAATCGAAAAAGAGAGCAACATATTCAAGAGTATATGGTCAAAGTACGAGGCTGGATCAAGATTCATCAACATTTCATCAAGTGAGTTTCAATTTTCAAAAAATAAGAAGTTACTAACACACCCATGTTTTCCCAATCTTCCCAATAGGAGCCCCTAAAATTGATACTTTACCGACAATTTATAAAAATATAAATCAATTCAAAAAACCGATAAATCTTCCGAAAACTGAAGATTTTTCCAAAAAATTACTCAATTTTTCAATGAGATTTTTTTCAAAATTTGAACGATATTTTGAAAATTGGACGGGTTTTCTAAAGTTAGACGACCTTCCAAAAACTGAATTAACGCACTTATTCCTTTAAGGTAAACCCCTTAGATCATGGATATGTTCAAATGTAATAACTTTGTAGACGAGACAATAGAGACAAAACTTCGTAACTTTCTATCAAAATGTCAATTTACTTACCTAATTTTTTTTTGAATTTTCTGATTTTTTCAACATTTTAAAATAGGTACCTACTCTTTTCAGTTTATTTCTCATTTTTTGAAATATTTTCTTCTTTTTTTCAAAACATATCCCATTTTATAACATTTTATTGAAATATAAAATGCATTTTTTTGTTTTTTAAACAAATTTTTCAACATTTCAAAATCCTTTTTCTTTTTTTTTTTAAAGAATTTAAAATATTTCATTTTTCTCAAGTCCAACTGTCATCGTGTCTTGATCTAAAAAATATATAAGTTTATTATTTTTTCAACATTTTCAAACTACCTTTTTCTTTTCTTTTTTTAAATTTCAAAATATTATATTTTTTTCAAGTTTAAAATAATATCATTGTGTCTTCATCTAAAATCAATTTTTCCCCCAGTTTTTTCAAGTCCAACATAATGTCATTATGTCTTTACCTAAAAACATGAAGCGTTACTTTCTGGTACGTAACGCTTTTCAAATTTCACCTCCCCCCCCCCCCGCTTCAAGACATATCCATGTCGAAAACCTATGTTAGATTTGAGATCAAAATTACTTTTGTAGACTAGTTATTTGGACGAATATGCTTGCCAATGTCCTAAAAATAAATTTTTTCCGCTTGAGATTTTTCAAATTTTGAATGTTTTGTGCGAGAGAAAAAAATCATATGGAAAAACAAACACCCAGGGGGTCCACTTTCTGTAAAACCTGAAAAAATCAGAGAATTTTGATAGTCAGGAAAAGTCAGGGAATTTTGGGATTTTTCCTGGAATTTTTTAAAAACTCAAAATAATTATAAATTATTTTATAAAGTGTTTCCTTGCTTATTTTATTACATATTTTTTAAAACATTTCACCCTCGTTCCGCTCGGACCTATAATTGTCACACCTCTTGATTGATTTTTTTATTCGTCATTTTATGTTGATTGTGATTTACAACAAAAAAAAAAGAAGATATTTAAATGCATGTCTTTATCCATTGAATGATGAATTTTGCAAAAAAAAAAAGTTCCCTCGCCATGCTCGGGAGTAATTTATTCTCTTTCCCGCACGTACAATTGATTTAAAATTTGATTTTTTTTTGGGACCGTACTTTTTAATAAGCTGTGATGAGAAACGAATGCCATGATACCCTAACTAGTAGGGTATCAATTTCACGAAAAAGCACATCTGCTCGAGTGAGCTGTAAAAAGCAATTTTATAATTGATTCGTGTTCTAGACATTACAACAAACAAATTTAGTCCAGACGCCTTTTTTTTTTACCCTCCCCTTTTTCCGAGGGTCCACCCCCTTTCTTAAAAACGCCTGTAGCGCTCCTCCTATGGGTTCTAGTGAAAAAAATTTCCCACAAAAGTTGTCTCTCAACATCTCAGCTACAAATTACTTTTTATAGAAAATCCAATTTGGGGCCACCGGTGCCCCTCAAATTTGAAAAAAGTATTTCAAAAAATCATAAAAATCACCTTTTTTCCATTTTTACCGAAAAGTTTCTGAGATGAGTAAAATTTGTAAATGACTAAAAGTATTCAGAATTAAATTTCCTATTCGGTGAGTTATATCACGACTATTTTCGTCCCGCTCCCCGTTACATACAGGCCCACCCCCTCCCCCACATCAAAAATTTTCGTCTTGTAGAAAAATTTTCCAGCAAAAATTATTTTCAACCACCTAATCAACAAATTTGGTCATTATAAAAATTATTTTTTGAGCAATCCCTACCCCTTAAATTCGAAAAATATCCCTCAAAGCTACATAAAAATACGCTTTTTTACACTTTCAATGCAAAGCTTTAAAGATAATTATGTAGACAGAAATTGAGGGGAAAGTATCTAAAAATCTTAATTTTTAATTTCCAGTTTTCTGTCTACATAATTATCTTTAAAGCTTTGCATTGGAAGTGTAAAAAAGCGTATTTTTATGTATATTTGAGGGATATTTTTCGAATTTAAGGGGTAGGGATTGCTCAAAAAATAATTTTTATAATGGCCGAAATTGTAGATTAGGTGGTGAAAAATAATTTTTGCTGGAAAATTTTTCTATGAGACCGAAATTTTTGATGTGGGGGAGGGGGTGGGCCTGTATGTAACGGGGAGCTGGACGAAAATAGTCGTGATATAACTCGCCGAACAGGAAATTTAATTATGAATAATTTTGAGTATTTACAAATTTTACTCATCTTAAAAATTTTTCGGTAAAAATGAAAAAAACGTGATTTTTATGATTTTTTGAAATACTTTTTTCAAGTTTGAGGGGCACCGGTGGCTCCAAATTGGATTTTCTATAGAAAGTAATTTGTAGCTGAGATGTTGAGAGACAACTTTTGTGAGAAATTTTTTTCTCTAGAACTCATTGGAGGAGCCCTACATGCGTTTTTAAGAAAGGGATATGAACCCTCAGAAATGGGGGAGGAGTAAAAAAAGGCATCTGGACTAAATTTGTTTGTTGTAATGTCTAGAGCACGAATCAATCATAAAATTGCTTTTTACAGCTCAGTTGAGCGGATATGAAATTGAGACCTGACTAAACCACGATGTTGATGAAAAATATGAAGAAATAGAAGAAAATTCGAAATTATTGGTCACGTTTTAGTTTTAGAAAACCTCAATGAGGAAAAACCGATCATTTCACCCCCTTATAGATTTTTTATTTGCTGGAATAAGCCGAAATTCATGAATTTACAGCTCGAGTTTTTTGAGGGGGAGTGGGAGCAGTGATGAATTGTGAGGAAATTTTCAACTTTTCAGCCCGGAAAAATCCGAATTTTTATTAGCATGATTTAGTAGACATCCCGCTTCATTTTTCAAAATTTCATAATTGTGCTTTGAAACATAGTTTTCCCTTTAAATTTGGCATGCTTTCTCGATGAATTCAATTTCTCAAATTTTATGCAGGGGGAGGTTCAGAAATTTTCAGAATTGAATTTGAGTCGTTTTTGTGGCCGGAAAAGAGGCATCTATGTACATATGTAGATATCATGCGAAAAATTTACCCTCTCTTCCATGATTCATGAATATCATGGAAAAAATCTGGAAAACTTTGAAAAATTAGTCTGGAAAGGAAAGTGGAAAAGTCAGAGAAAATCATTTCTGAAATGTTGTGAACTCCCTGAACACCGGATTTGTATTCAGTATGTCAATATATGTAATTGAAAACCCATTATTTTCTCCATCGTTTTGATAAAAAATTTTAAATTTTATTTTTTGTTTTGTTTTTCCATGATTAAAACGTTTTTGACAGAATTTAGTGAATTGAATTATCCAATTGGAAATTTCCAAGGATGGGGTAGAGAGCTGTTTTTTAAAAGAATATTTGACGAGGCATCCAAAAAAAATTACCATGTGATATAAAAATAACACGATGAAACTTTCAGTCCTCAAATTTAACCCCTTATGAAGTTGTCCCTTACCAATTTTGCTTTAAAACTGAAAAAAAATCGAATTTGGAAAAAATTACACAACTTTTGCTTCGGAACCAAAATACTAAAATCAAGGATTTGTTTTAGAGTTAACTTTTCATTAAATTGTGAGATAAATTAATCATTTTTATTCTTCGATTTGATTAATTTTCGGTTTAGAATTATAATTTGATATTTCTAGTTCTACAACTTTTTGATGTTTCATTAGATGCCGCTATCAATTCGCCAAAATTTTCCAAAGTTTTCTAAGTGAAACAAAATTTCATAAGATCAATAATTTTATCAAAATTTTTCTATAAGTGGTATGAAAAATTCGACCTTAATTATTATGAACTGACCCTTATGTTAAAAATACTACTAAGATATGAATCTATGAAATACCTATGTAAACGATTTTAGAAGAAGGATATTCTTAAAGATCACAAATGGTGAGAGTCAGAACGAACAAATGTTTAAATATGCGTTTTTTCGATAAATCATAATTTTATCGACCCCTCCCTTCCAACTTTTCCAAAAAAAATCCTCAAAAAATTAAGAAATTTTCTCATTAACTTCGATCTTTCGTATTAATATTTCGAGATGCATTGAAATTATAATCACGAATCCAACCAAACCTATTTTACGAGCCTATTTTTATAGAAGCATAAACCAATATCAGACGTGTGCGAAATACGTTCTGGAGCTGGTAATGTTCAATTCTTCATTGTGCGTTGTTTGCGTGGGATACTTTATTTCGCGAGTAAGTATACATACGAGAAACCCCTTTCGTTGAAAAACAAGTACCTAAACAAATAAAAATAATTAAATGATCAAACAATATGAAATTGTTTTCCAGTTTTTAATTGACAGCGAAGATTTCAAATATCAATATTTACCCTTCATGGTGATAAATTCCATCATTTTGTTGATTTGTTGCAAATTGGGCACCATATTAAACGATGTGGTATGATAATGGAAAATTTTCGATATTATTTAGCTTCATTGTGTACACTGTACAGCAGGGTGGGCCGAAAAACCAAAAATTTTAATTTTTGAAAAACTACCCCCTGCAAAAGTTGTTGGCTGGATAGACTAGAAAAGTAAAATAAAAAATTTCAAAATCGATTCATATCTTCCGATTGCGCAAAGAAACTTCAATTCTTTAAAAATAACCAAAAATTCAAAATTTTAAAAATTTTGAAAAAATAAAAAATTGACCAAAATTAATTAGTGACTGTCTAGACCGAAAAGCGATTTTTTTTTGAAAAAATCAGTGTTTTATAACTGTTTTTAATTTTTCTTCAGAGGTGAAGAAATATAAGAAATTTAAAAAAACTATAAAACATGGATTTTTTCAAAAAAATTTTGCTTTTCGCTTTAAATAGTACCTAAATAAGCTCTAAAATTGATTTTAATGAATTTTGATTTTCTTTAAAAAAAAATTCAATTGCTGAAAATAATACCTATTGAATTTTTGGCAATTTTCGAAGAATTGAAGGCTCTTGCGCGATCGGAAGATATGAATCGATTTTGAATTTTTTTCAATTTTACTTTTCTAGTCTATCCAGCCAACAACTTTTTCATTGGGTAACTTTTCAAAAATTAAAATTTTTGGTTTTTCGGCCCACTCTACTGTACAGTAGGGTGGAGCGCGAAAACAAAACATACCTCGGATTTTGACCAAACTCAGTAGAGTTGTTCAGTCACTATCGGAGACTACCCAAAAAAAATTTGAGCTTCTCAGGTGGAAGTGAGGGGGAGCTAGGGGTCCCCAAAGAGCACCAACTTTAGAAAAAACGCGATTTTTTGTGATTCTAGGCAAGTTAAAATGGTGTAAGATTCATGAAACAGCACTAGAAAGGTGCGATTTGAATTTCTACATCTCCCTGAACCGTTGCCACCCTTCTCGGATCAACCCTCTTTCTCCTACCAGGGAGTCGAAAAGTTGCAGATCGCGAAATTCAAATATTGTGAAATTTTTGCTGGCTCCGAGTTAATTATTTTGGCACCGGGTAATTTTACCTTCTTTTTCAAAATAAATTTTTGAAGATAATTTTCAAAATTTTCTCGATTAGTCAAATTATTGGAATTCGCGTTGATCTGATCATGTTGTATCTTACTACCTATATCTTATCCCTGGAAAAATTCACAATTTTTTTTGTTTTTTCATTAAGTAATCAAAAACAAACTGAGAAGAAAATTTTCCGTACTAGTGCAGTCGCTTGTAAACCACGATACTTCAATAACTGAAAATTATTCTAAATAAAATTCCAATTATATAGTCAAATATAAATTTGAATCTCACAATTCGCAATTCACCAGTTCGAGGAAATTCTCAAAAATTTTCTTCAAAAATTAAAAGAAAAAAGGTAAAGTAATTACCCGGTGACAAAAACAATTAATTCAGGGTCAGAAAAAATTTCACATATTAACGAAGTGCTGAAAATTTCAAAAAACGATACAGAAATGAAGTTATTTTAGCACATTTTTTAGCGTTTTATGCGGATAGGTAATACCAGATCAAGAAACTAACGAGGGATTCGTAAAATCATAAAATTCAGTTTTTTTCCTGATTTTTCATTGAAAAAATTAATTTTGAGACTTGAAAGCAAAATTATCGCAAAAAGGATGTTTATCGGGGTATTATGACCTGTTGAACACGAATATTGAATTAATTTTCCCATTTGGCCATTTCTTCTTCGAAAATTCGTCATTTTTTGCTCGAGATGCGAAATTTTAACTTGAAAATGACTAATTTTCAGTGAAGAAATTGCCAAATGAAAAAACCAATCTCATATTCGTGTTCAGCAGGTCAAAATACCTCGATTAACAACCTTTTCGCGATAATTTTGCTTCAAGTCTCGAAATTAATTTTTTCATAATTAAAAATCAGGGTTTCTGTGGTTTACAAGTGACTGGACTGGTACGAAAAATTTTCTCCTCAGTTTGTTTTCGATTAATGAAAAAACAAAAAAAATTGTGAATTTTTCAAGGGATAAGATATAGTAAAATACAACATGATCAGATCAACGCGAATTCCAATAATTTGACCTTCAAAATTTGCAATTGGCTACACTGATCGAGAAAATTTAGAAAATCATCTTCAAAAATTTATTTTGAAAAAGAAGGTAAAATTACCCGGCGCCAAATTAATTAACTCGGAGCCAGCAAAAATTTCACAATATTTTAATTTCTCGATCTGCAACTTTTCGACCCCCTGGTAGCAGAAAGAGGTTTGATCCGAGAAGGGTGGCAACGGTTCAGGGAGATGTAGATACTGAAATCGCACCTATTTAGTGCTGTTTCATGAACCTAACGTCATTTTTACTTGCCTAGAATCACAAAAAACTGCGTTTTTTTCAAAAGTAGGTGTCCTTTGGGAACCCCTAGCTCCCCTCCACTTCTACCTGGGGGGCTCAAATTTTTTTGGGGTAGTCTCCGATAGTGACCCAACAACCTTACCGAGTTTGGTCAAAATCCGAGGTATGTTTTTTATTCGCGCTCCACCCTACTGTACAGGCTGCAGATTAATATTATTTCTAATTTTTTAGAGTGCAACGATTTCGGATGCTGTTTATTCGACGCCTTGGTATTATTTGCCAGTGAACGAGCAGAAAATTATGTTGATTTTTTTGACATTGTCTCAGAAAACTCAGGAATTGCGTCTTTTCAACATATTCTCACTCAGTCTGGAACGTTTTCCTGGTATTTTGAACGAGGCGTACAATGACATTCAGATAATGCGTTTGCTTGTAATGAGATCCAGAAAATGACCAATCAGCCAATAATACCGAGTTGAATAATCAATTACTTCAATTTAATTGATTTTGATCACTAGATGATCATGAATACTGTAACCAATGTGAAATTTAATAAATTTATCAGATTATTCTCGAGGTACTCAATTTTTTATTTACCTTTATAATTCTTCCGAATAATGGATTAAAAATGATATGTATCATAAATTGATGAAATACTTGAACGTATTTCAACATAAACTTGAAATTTTAAAAAAAGGGGTACAAACAACAAATAGGTGATAAAAGTCTCTCCAGATAATCAAATAATTACAATAAAGTATCCAGCATAATGAAGACTTATTAGCACGAGGAGGGAAAGAGTTTTTATATACTATGTAACTACTGGTATTAGCTTGAAACATTATTCCTACAAAGAAACCTGGAATATGACTAGAATTTGAAAAATACAAAAAAAATCCTCCCTCCTAAGTTAAGAAATTCGAAAATCAAGTAATGGAACACTTGAAACAATAATGAAATAACGACTTTTTAATGAAAAAAAAAATGTAAGACTGAGCTCGAGAAAAATTTTAATTCCATTAAAAAAAAAACGTTTGGAAAAATATAATTCATTTGCAGAAATTTCGGTTCTAAAATTTTCTTTGGGGAGGGAATTAAAATAGCACAGTCGGTAGAAAACACAGGTAAAGATTTTTTAGGGGAACAAAATTTTTCATGTCCAATTTTTTTGAATTTTTTCTAAAATGGGTCAAAATATAACAAAAATTTGAAAAATAAGACATTTGCATGTTGAAAAATTGAATAATGGGGTAATTTTAGAAAGGCTTTCCACAAAATTAAGATATTTCATGCAAATAAAGATAAAAATACCATCCGAACAAAGTGAAAGTGAACATCTCTTTGAAAAGGTGGTTATTTTACCTAAAATCACTTCCCCTCCCCCACACTTTTTCACACTGAAAATACTGAAAATTACTTGAATATCCTTTTCTGGAAGAAAAAACTCATCAAGAATCGGATGACCAACAACATTATATAATTCGGCTCAAAAAGCAGGTATAGGTACAAAACGTGAAAAAATTTAAAAATTAAAATACCTACTTTCGATTTTTCACTCAACCTTAATCCACCTTCACATTAAAATGTTATTATTGAATTATTCGTAGAATTCGAATTCAAGCCACCAACGCTTATAAATATGTAGGTTCAGGTTCCTACTTGATTATTAACCAGAGGTGGTGGGCCAATCAATAAAGCTTCAACTTAAAGCTTAAAATTTGAAATTAATTTTTTTATAAAGTCAAAACTTGAGCTAAAGCTGAATGGCCGAAAAATCATTGGCGTATGGCTTGAGGCTTGGAAGATTACTCAGGTTTTTAATCAATGAGGAATTGAGAAATGAGAATACCGGTACCAGTTTCGAAACCAAATCGATTTTCTACTAGCTGTTAATTAATTTTAACGCAAATGGGATTCCAACGATCTAAGTCCAAATTTATTCAAAGTTCAAATTTCTTTCAACTCTAAATTTTTTCAATTTCTTTAATTCATTTTTTGCAAAATTGTATCAAATTTAAAAAATTTTCTACAGGTAAAATTTCATCAAAATTAATTTTTCTCAGAATTTTTCCAACCTGAATTTTTTAAATATTTTTTTGAAATTTCGTACTTTTGCAATTTTTTTCTAATTGTTGAATTGGAAGAATTTTTTTAATGGTTTATTTATTGTTGCGTTATTTTTGCGTTACAACTTAGCTAAATAGCGACAAATTTGAAAAAATTTAAGACAACCAAAGTTGAAAGAATCTTAAGAAAATTTAAATCAAAAAAATTCTTAGCAGTTTTTTCAACTTCATGTTTTTTAATATTTGTTCCAACTGAATAAGTAGGTAATTAGAATAAATTCTAAAAAGTAATGAAAATATGAGATTGAAGAAATTGAAGTTAGAAATTGAGAAATTGAGGTTGACAAATTTTCTGACTATTTGAAGTGGGTAAATAATTATGAAAATTTTTTCTTCAAATTCGAGTTTTAACATTTAGGTATCATCCCAAACCCCAGTTATCTGTAATCTCATATTTTTCCTTCTAAATCTCAATTTTTCACATTTTCAATCATTTACACGTTTCTTGAGGAAACTAGGAAAACGACGTTTATAATACAGTTTGTTAAAAATTTAGAAATCTTCAAGGTTTGAAATTGGTAAACTTTCAGAATTTTCTGGCTTCTGGTCTTTTACTCCAATTAAAAAAATTAAGGAACCTAAATTGGTATTTTAAACCGAAATCGTTATTTTTTTAACTTTAATCGTAACCGAACCCGAAACCGAGGAAAAATTTTTTCAACTTAAGAAAATATGAGCACAGTGGTAAATTTTTCAAACTTGATAAAATATGAGTACGAATTTAAAATTTGCGAATCCGGCCAACTCTGGAGGTACGATTCTATGGAAATGACGAATCCGACTCTTTGTCCGCGATTCCACAAAGACAGAAGAATCGGATTCTTATGCGATTCTTTTTACCCACAACTAAATTTAGACGAAATATGCATTTCTTTTTCTAAATTTTTTTGCCAGGAAATTTTTCCTCAAAACTTTAAATTTTCAACTTTAATAAAATTTTCTTTGTACTCTAAAATTTCTTCAACATTTTTTCCTGCTCCAAGTTTTTTCAACATTTCTCCATCTACCAAAATTTACTTCGGTTCTAAAATTTTTACATTTACTGAATTATTTTCTCAATTTCTGACTTGATACGGACGATTTAGCTTAAAAAAAGCCAAAAGCCAAAAAAAATTCCCGGAAACGGGAAAGTTCGTATATACGCTTTGTAGAGGGTGTATTTCAACATACCCGAATTTCCCTAAAATCGGTGAATATTTTGACCCCCCTTTTGGGAGGTGAGGGGTTCAAATTTTCGTTTTTCGGCTATAACTTTCAAAATTACGTATTTACGAAAAAATACATGGAACAAAAATTGTAGAGAATAAAAAAACAAACAATTTTATTATTTACAATTTTTTCCTAAGACGTCGTGGGAGGGAAGTAGGGGCTTCAGAAAAAAATCAATTTCGAAAATTTTCCATTATCAGAAAAAATCACCAAAAATCGGGTTAATCGACTTTAAGGGGCGGATCTTTTGCATAGTACATCCTATTACTATGCAGAATAAGAAAAATGAACAACCGACCCCTCATCTCACAGTAGGGGGATGGACCCCCTGTAGAAAAAGTGGCATTTTCCCCCTGAAATATCTCAGCTACAGTGAAAAATTCGAAAAATTGGTTCAAACAAACGTTGTGGAGCGTTAAAATACGAACATTTTCCTTTTTTTATATTTTTTCTACGTGGTCTTGGGGCTAAGCTAATGCCAAAAGAAAAATGATCGACGCAGCATTCAAAAATTTTTCACAAATTTTTAAACCCCCTCTTTTGGGGTCCAATTTGGGTCCAGGGGTTAGATGATTATTGGTTCGTTAGATTTTATACCAGGCCGACACACGTGTAATTTATTGAGTTGATGAAAAATTTTCAAACCCCGCGTCGATCTTTTTTCTTTTTGCATTAGCTCGGCCCCAAGACCACGTAGAAAAAATGTAAAAAAAAGGAAAATGTTCGTCTTTTAACGCTCTACAACGTTTGTTTGAACCAATTTTTCGAATTTTGCACTGCAGCAGAGCTATATTGGGAGAAAATGCGACTTTTTCTTCGGAGGATCCAGCCCCCTACTTTGAGATGAGGGGTCGGTTGTTCATTTTTCTTATTCTACATAGTAATAGGATGTACTATGCAAAAGAGCCGCTCCTAAAAGTCGATTAACCCGATTTTTGGTAATTTTTTCTGATAATGAGAAATTTTCAAAATTGATTTTTTCTGAAGCCTCTACCTCCCTCCCATGACGTCTTAGGAAAAAATTGTAAATAACAAAATTGTTTGTTTTTTTATTCTCTACAATTTTTGTTTCAAGTATTTTTTCGTAAATAAGTAATTTTGAAAGTTATAGCCGAAAAACGAAAATTTGAACCCCCTCACCCCCAAAAGGGGATCAAAATATTCACCGATTTTAGGGAAAGTCGGGTATGTTGAAATACACCCTCTACAAAGCTTATATAGGAACTTTCCCGTTTCCGGGAATTTTTTTTGGGTCAAAACCTAAAATGACCGTAGTAACTCTATAATTCCATTCTTTGACCTTAAAACTTAAAAAAAATTTAAATTCTCTTAAAATTTTTTCATCTGAAGTTTCTTAAAATTTCTATTTTTAAACTACAAAAATATTTTTTCTCGACTGACAACTCCAACATTTCATATTTGATCTTAAAATTTTAATTCTCTTTAATTTTTTCGAGTTTCTCAAAATTTCTTTATCCTCAAAATTCGCTTATATGATGTTTTTTACGATTGAAAACTTCAAATAGCCGAAAAAACGTGAAGGAGTGCACCAAAATTGTTGAAAAAATTATCATAAATACACCTCTACGAGATGTAACTTTGTGCCAAAGAACAGAAAATTTCCTTCACTTCCGTTGAAATTAAAAATTCTTGAAAATGTAGCAATAAAATGGCCATATCTCCGAAAGGGAGGGGGTTGGGGGTCAAAAATTTTTCCAGATTTTTTTTACATCAAGGTGTACCATTTATTTGGGGGAGTTGAATCGAAAATCGAAGCCAGGGCCAAATTCACCTCTTACCCGGCTATACCCTAGTTAATAATTGGAATCAAAATAAAAGTTTTAAAAAGTCAAAAATAAAATGCATCGAAAATTCTGATTTTAAGGAATTAACAAAAAAAAAAACACTTGAAACATTAAAAATGAGCAGAGAATTAAAAAAAGGAACACAAAAAATTGTTCAGTGCGGACGACTTCGCTACCTCAAATTTTTATGAATTCGAACTTCTTCTACAATAGTTCGATTTTTCCACCTTGGGAAAATATAAGTACAAATAGTGAATTTTCCCCACTCGTGGCCAAAAATTGGTGAATTTTCTCGACTAAATTCTGAAAATCTCGTCGAGGGCCTAACCCTCCTATCGCTACTTCCCTGTTTCCCCACTCAATACGAAAAAAAACTCACGCGTATAAATGAATAAAAACCATCATTTAATTTGAACACAAAATAATCAATGTATAAATACGAAAAAAAAAATGGTACACTAGTAAATATAATACGTACACACAGATGAGGGTAATCAAATCAATCAATGGTATCACAACGCATAGCGATAATATTTACGAGGTAATGTACCACTTAGTACGGTTTGTAAGCTGGACGAGGGTAAGCCGGAGCCGGATGAGCTGGGTATGCTGGGGCCGGGTACGAGGGGTATGCTGGAGCTGGGTAAGCTGGAGCTGAGTAAGCTGGCTTGTAGGCTGGCGAAGCATATCCGTCCTTTTTGACAACAGCGTTGAAACCGTATCCGTCATCGGAGTATTCTACGATACGTTTGGTACCGTCGGGTTCAACCAAACTGTATTGTCCCTGTTTTTTTCCCCCACGAAACGTGATTTTAATTCAATTTCATACCGATTTCTTAGCCTAGACCTTAGCCTAGCTCGAAATTCTTCGAGCAATTACCTTGACTACGTCTCCGTCTCTGTATTCGTATTGGCTTTTGTAGTCGCCGGTGTAGGAGTCAGCTACTTCGTACGAGAAATCGTATTTAGCCGGTAAGTCGTATTCGGGAGCAGCATATGGGTACGGTTTGTACGGAGCAGGGTAGGCAGGAGCGGGGTAAGATGGGTAGGGAGAGACGCAAGCTCCCAAAGCGAGCACGGAGGCGAATAAGACCAACTGTAAAATAAATTTCGTTGATTATTTACCTACGAAATAAGGTAGAATATCTATTTATTTTCCAGATAGGTACCGAACCCATACACATACACAAAGTATTATGCCTTTTCTATTGTATTATGCCTCTCTCACTCTTCGCCTCGGCCACACGTCTGTTCATAAACTCAATATAAGCGTACGTAGCTGTAAAGCTCGCAGCCAAAGTCCGGCATTACAAGACATATTCGAATATATTTAAGTGCTTTTCACTGTACCGCCATCGTCAGATCTATTATAACCGTGTTCCCATCAGACGACCAAACTTCTTCCCTTTAGCTTTTAAACTACCAATTCCGAGCCGAGCTATCGTAAAAATTGAAATACATATCCATTTTACAGCACGAGATACTCATCTGGGCTGAAATTTTACACCATAACTCGAGCTAAAGGGAAGGAGTTACATCGAAGAAGGAGATTCGCTGCTTTATGGAATTGGACCCCCTCCTTAAAAATTACTTATTTTACTGCCAAATCAAAAAGAGTTTTCATAAAATTGGTGGAAAATGCCACAAATGACTTTATTTCTTGGGCAAAAATTGAAAGTAAAATTTCTTATTCCCTCTCCTCTCCTGCTCTTTCAAAAATTCATCTCCAAATTTATATTCCAAAAATTAAATCGTCCATTGAAAAAGAAAAATCTCATTGCTAGATACTCGGTTTTTACGAAAATATTCTCGAAAGGTGAAAAACAAAACCGAAATTACCCTTCAAAGTCGTTTCAATGACAAAGAATACGAATAATTTATAAAAACGAGAAAAAATTACGTCGTGAATAAGAAGATATTCGAAGAAAAATTTGGCTACCATCAAAAAATATTCTCGAATGATGAAAAACAAACCCCAAATTACCCTTCAAAGTCGTTTCAATGATAAAAAATATGTATGTACCTACGAATAATTTACAAAAACGAGAAAAAAATTACTTCGTGAATAAGAAGATATTCGAGAAAAAAATTTTCATCGTCATAAAATTTTCAAAAAAGAAAGGCTCATTACTGTATACTTGAGCTTCGCCTAAATATTCCCGAAAGGTGAAAAACAAAACCGAAATTACCCTTGAAAGTCGTTTCAATGACAAAGAATACGAATAATTTATAAAAACGAGAAAAAAATTACTTCATGCATAAGAAGATATTGGAAGAAAAATTTGGCTTCCACCAAAAAATATTCTCAAATGATGAAAAACAAACCCCAAATTACCCTTCAAAGTCGTTTCAATGATAAAAAATATGTACCTACGAATAATTTACAAAGACGAGAAAAAAATTACTTCATGAATAAGAAGATATTCGAGAAAAAAATTTTCATCGTCATAAAATTTTCAAAAAAAAAGGCTCATTACTGTATACTTCAGCTTCACCTAAACGTCCTCGAATCGTGAAAAACAAAACCGAAATTACCCTTCAAAGTCGTTTCAATGACGAAGAATACGAATAATTTATAAAAACGAGAAAAAAATTACTTCATGCATAAGAAGATATTGGAAGAAAAATTTGGCTTCCACCAAAAAATATTCTCAAATGGTGAAAAACAAACCCCAAATTACCCTTCAAAGTCGTTTCAATGATGAAAAATACGTACCTACGAATAATTTACAAAAACGAGAAAAAAATTACTTCGTGAATAAGAAGATATTCGAGAAAACAATTTTTATCGTCATAAAATTTTCAAAAAAAAAAGGCTCATTACTGTATAAGTGTATACTTGAGCTTCACCTAAATATTCTCGAAAGGTGAAAAACAAAACCGAAATTACTCTTCAAAGTCGTTTCAATGACAAAGAATACGAATAATTTATAAAAATGAGAAAAAAATTACTTCGTGAATAAGAAGCTATTTAAAACGAAATTTGGCTTTCACCAAAAAATATTCTCGAATGGTGAAAAACAGCCTCAAATTACCCTTCAAAGTCGTTTCAATGACAAAAAATAGATACGAATAATTTATAACGACGAGAAAAAAATTATTTCGTGGGTAAGAAGATATTCGAGAAAAAATTTTTCATCGTCATAAAATTTTCAAAAATGAAAGGCTCATTACTGTATACTTGAGCTTCACCTAAACGTCCTCGAATGGTGAAAAACAAAACCCAAATTACCCTTCAAAGTCGTTTCAATGACAAAAGATACGAATAATTTATAAAAATGAGAAAAAAATTACTTCGCGAATAAGAAGATATTCAAAACAAAATTTGTAATTCACCAGAAATATTCTCGAATGGTAAAAAACAACCCCTAAATTACCCTTCAAAGTCGTTTCAATGACAAAAAATACGAATAATTTATAAAAACGAGAAAAAAATTACTTCATGTATAAAAAAGATATTCAAAGAAAAATTTGGCATTCACCAAAACTATTCCTCAAATGGTGAAAAACAACCCCCAAATTACCCTTCAAAGTCGTTTCAATGACACAGAATACAAATAATTTATAGAAACGAGAAAAAAATTACTTCGCGAATAAGAAGATATTCAAAACAAAATTTGTAATTCGCCAAAAATATTCTCGAATGGTAAAAAACAACCCCTAAATTACCCTTCAAAGTCGTTTCAATGACAAAAAATACGAATAATTTATAAAAACGAGAAAAAAATTATTTCGTGGGTAAGAAGATATTCGATAAAAAATTCTCATCATCATCAAATTTCCAAAAAAAAAAAAAAAGCTCATTACTGTATACTTGAGCTTTGCCTAAATGTCCTCGAATGGTGAAAAACAAAAGTCGAATTACCCTCCAAAATCGTTTCAATGACAAAGAATACGATTAATTTTTTATAAAAATGAAAAAGGAAATTATATCGTGGGTAGATATTCAGACATCATTTTCACTCCACTTTGTCCCACCACCTCCCAACCTCCTTCGAGCAAATTTATTCAAAAGGGAAGGCTCATTGCTGGATACGTGGGTGTCCTTGAAAAGCGAAAAATAAAAAAACAAATTACCCTTCAAAGTCATTTCAATGACATAGACTAAGAATAATTCATGAAAATGAGAAAAGAAATTATTTCGTGGTTAGGTATTCGAAAGCCAGAATTTTTCATTCCTCATTTGCCTCCCTTCCACTCTTCATCTATCTTTAAAAATATGTCCATAAGTGAATTGATATTCCATAAATACAATGCTACAAAATTATTCATAAGGAAATGTCTCATTAGGCACTGGGTATTTAGGTTTTGCGTAATAAATGCCCTTGAAAAGAGAAAAATAGAAAACAAATTACCCTTCAAAAAGGTTTCAATGACAAAGGCTAAGAATAATTTATGAAAATGAGAAATGAAATTATTTCTTGGGGAGAAATTCGAAAGACAGCATTTTTAATTCCCCTTTTGCCTAATTTCCGCTCTCCATGTATCTCCAAAAATATGTCGATAAGTAAATTGATATTCCATAAATACAATGCTACAAAATTATTAACAGGGAAAAGTCTCATTAGCCACTGGGCATTTAGGCTTTGCGTCATAAATGACCTTTAAAAGTTGAAAAACAGAAAACAAATTACCCTTCAAAGTCGTTTCAATGACAAATGTCATCAAAAATTTATTAATTACCAAATGCAAAATCGACAGCGACATGCTAGTAGGCTGGGTATTTCAAAATAATGAAAATGTCAAATTTCAAAACAAATTACGAATACCATTGATGACGTCTTCAAGAACCAAGAATAGGTACGATTAATCCACCAAAAAATTCAAAAATGACAAAATTCATCATCATCAACATTAAGAGAGAAAAATAACCTCGAGGACATTGAAAATTAAGAAAATTAAATTTTATACCAATTTCCAGAACTTCAAAATATTTTTATGCTCTCGTAAGTACATAAATATTTTGAAAAACTAAAAATTCGCTTTTTTCCCTGTCCAAATGGTGAATTCAAAATTTCCAAATTCAGGTCCCAATATGAAATCCAGATATTCCATCGAAATTCATGATTTTTTCATCGACAAACACAAATTAAATTTCGATAGTACAAATATTTTCAAAAATCAAAAAATAAGTCAATTATAGTTTTGGATTACGCATCTTGGTAACTAAAGTATTTCTCATCTCCTTATCTTCCCTTCCTGTTTTATCGCCACAATAAATAGGAAAATTTGAATAGAGAGCAAGAACATATACGCAAGAAAGAAGATTTTTATGGGAGAAAAAAATTAAGAAATCTATACTCTGTTGAAAAATTGAAACAATTTTCACTAAAATCTTGTAAAAAGACGTATTTTAGAAACGAGAATGGCCAAAAAATAAAAATTTTCATTAAACTAAATGAAATTTTTGGAAAAATTTTGAAGAAAAAAAATGTTGAAAATTTCCTGGAAGAAATACCTACGCAATAATTTAAGCTCACCTATGAATAAAAATCAGATATTCACCAAATTTTCATTACTTCAAAAATTTCATAGAAGAGAAGTTCTCATTTCGTGCCTTCTCTTGAATTCGCCACAGGTTTGAATACCCATTGAAAATTCAACAACAGAAAATAGGTAATTCAAGTACGTGGGTAATTTCAATTTATAAGTAAATAGGCCACTACAAAGCTGACGAGGGAGCAAGTGCATCCCTTCTCAGTGCAGAAATTATTCTTGCTTCCAAAAAATTCAAAATGAAATCGAATTTTCAACTCTCTTCCCTCCCTCCTCCCTCAGAAAATTGAAATTTTTCCAGATTTTTAAAGCAAATTTTCCCAAATAATGAAATCCCCTATTTCGAAACTATATAATTCCTACGTACCTATGTACTTATCAAAAATTTGAAATGGCCAAATGCCAAATTTTGATTACCTACTAGACTGAGTCATAATGCCAAATTCGTTTTTTGAAAATTTCAATTCAGTATTCTGACTAATTTTTCAAGATTTTTTTGATTTTTTTCCTAAAGTAATTCATAAATTTAAAAAAATATAGGTAAGTACCTACCTACATCTACTTCTTAAAAAACCACTGGTATATCAGTAATTTACTGATATTTTCGAAAAATTTGCTAGTTTTATCAAGAATTTGCTTCGATGGATCTTTTCCAGAATATTTTTTAAATGAGTACCTAAGTACCAAACTTATTTTTGTTTCACTTCAATATACCAACTTCTGGACAAAAAATAATATAATCAGTCAATTTTTCTTGAATATTTTTCCATTAGGTAAATTTAAAAAAAAAATCGAGTTAATCCATTAATTTGAAAAATCACATTTTTTTAATTGATAATGTCGAAATAAGCAACATGATTCCTACCTACCTTCCTACATATCTACTTACCTACCTATCTATCTATAGATGTTCAAATTTATACCTATTGATCGAAAAATTCTCAATTTTTAATCAAAATTACAGGCTGATTAGTGATCATAGCATATCTAACCATTGAATAATTTTTAGAAAAAAAAAACGAATAGACAAAATTTTGGGTATCCCTGAATTGATTATTATCATAGGTATCAAATTCTAATTCGTTTGAACAGCATTAAAAAATTATTTACAGCTTCAAATAATTTCTCAGGTTTTTAACAGAATGAAATAAATTTTAAAATTTTCGAATCAAAATGCATTTTATCAGAAAAAATTCATTCCAAAGCAATAAAATTGTCGAAATTTCAAAAATAAAGTTTGAATAATGTTTTTCTTTATAAAAAATAACTCTAAATTACACTCATAATTTAGATTAGCGAATTCAAGAGCAATTCCGAACATTTCCATTCGATGAAATAGATTTTACTGAAATTCAGTAATTGGTGAATTTGACTGAAAAATCACTTTAAAAAATGACGATTTTCAGTGAAAATCCATACTGCTGATTCAAATGGATAGAATTTCTTCAAATTTCACTGATTAAAATCAAGAAAGCACTCTTTAAATCTGAATCAGCCAACATTTGGTGGAAATTTTGCCTTTTTTGAAGCAGCGAAATAATGAAATGAAAAATCAACGATTTTTTCGCTGATTTTTTTTTCTTACAAATTACTCAATTGATGGAGAAATTAAAAAATTTTTATTGAAATTAATTCATAAATGAACAATTTTCAGTAAAAAATGTTACCGATTGAAATAGACAGAATTTCTTCCGATTTTACAGATCAAATTTAAGAAAATGATAAAATAGAAATTAATTTCGAAAAAAATTTGGACAGTGTCTCAAAAACTTGAATTCTGCAAAAAATTTGAACCAAAAACCCTCGATGTGGAATAATGGATGTGGTGTCTTAAAAATTCAGGTTTTATTTTTCGCATTTTTTTTCTCATTTTTTTTTTATTTTTGTAAAATTAAATGCATGAGTCATCATAAATTCCCGAAAAAATGCCAAAAATTTGAAAAACAGTTTAAAAATATTTCACAAACTACTCCCTACATCGACTCCCAAAACAGCAAATCTACTCTCTCATTTCGAATCAGTGAAAAATCACTGATAAACAGTCGGAATTGCAGCACAAAAAAATCAGTGAAATTCACTAGTGATTTTTCACTGATTATTCAAAGAATTTCACACGATTTTCACTAAATTTCATAAATATCACTGAGTTTTCAGTGATTTTTCACTGATTTCCAGTGATTTTCTTTCACTGGCTTGCTTTCAGTGAAAATTTTTTTACCGATTTATTACTGTGCTGCAATTCTGACTGTTTTCCAGCGATTTTCGATAAATTTCACTGATTTAGAAATGAGAGAGTAGTAATCGCACATAAATCAAGTTTTCAACCGAGATTTGATTAATTTTTCAATTAAAACGTAAAATACCAACGATCTCGAGCAATAAATCATTTTCACGTTACATTCCTTCCAATTTCCAGCCGAGTTCGACTATTAACTAAGACATTCAAAAAAAAGCCATAATTCAGCGTTACGTTATACCCGGTTTAATAACTTAATAAAATTACAAAGAATCACGATCCAGCGAGCAAGAATGGAGAAAAAAACCAAGCACCGAACAAACCGACGTATAATCAGCATAAGTAGTAATCGCGAACGAGACAGATTTTATACAGAAAAAAAAACACAAAAAATCTAGTCGTTGGGCGATCGTGACCTAATCAGAATCCTCGTTTATGGAAAATTTTGGCAACGAAATCGCCTTCTTCGGTGTCAAGTACACGGTCGACCGGAATAAAAAAAAAACGCACACCGCAAACCATCTCACTGGCGAACAAACTTTCGTTCACAATCAATATACGAATAAAACACGGGAAAAAATCGCGAACAAACTTCAAACACAAAATTTAAAAAAAAAATTTAAAAAAAAACTGTTCGAAAAAATCGATATCTTACCTGGAAAGCCATATTTACAAATTTTTTTGTTTTTTTTATTATAAAAAAGGTTTTAAAACCACGAGAGTACTTAACGGTACGATGGATTAATTAAAAATATGTAACGAAATGCAGTATCCGAGGTTTATATATATCAAAGAGGGTGTGTGCCTGGATCGGCTCGGTGCATGTCGTATATGCCTTATAGTGATTGTTTATCTAACTAGATCCGCCCTCAGCTAGGTTGCATTAACATTTTAGGATTTTTCAAAACCACATGGAGGTAAAATCAGTATGTAATCCGAGCTCGTATTGGTGTTACAATTTAAAACGAATGCTGTCGTATGATGTTCTATCTCGCTCTCGCCCAATCGGCCATAATTTGGCCCCAGGATATGGGTGTATTGTCCAAGAGCCGCTGCTACTCCCTCGTATTGACTTATGGCTTTTTTTTTTTTACATCGAACGAATGCAATATGCATATGTAAGTCGAAGCCTAGACCTAGTGCTCGCCATTTGCTCCGAATTACAAACACCGCACGTGCCCCTTTGCTAATTGGACGCAGCCCGGCAGCTTTTGTGTGCATTAGATAATTCATGATCGATAAATTATCTCGTCTGGGGCCAGACTGCACGACCGAGGAGGTGAAGGGATCGCAAGGTGGAGATTGACGGCAGAAAAAACTCGTTGGAATGCCAACCGACGGATAGCCAAGGCAGGGATAAGTGATTAAACGATATGGACAATTTTGGCGAGCGTATAATGTAACGAGTTTTACGTGCGGTTTAATTGAATCGCGAGGATATGGGCTGCCTCTCGACTCCTCCGCAGCCTCCGTTGAATTCTGCTCGATATTCTCGAATACCTACATGTCTACGTCTATTAATGAGCGAAAGTTTTTTAAAAACAACGCCTACTATTCTAATTTTAGAATTTGTACATAGGCATTGCCGCCGGTACTGTGTAAAAAAATTATATACGTAGAGTATTACCAGATATCGAGGTATAAGTTACATATAGGAAGGGTAACAAGGACATTGAGTCGGATTGTCGATATAAAATGTGAACTCGATCGAGGTATTGGGTTGGTTAGGGCTAAGGTGCTGACTTTGCAAGGTTTTCGAATGTCGTTGGCGCGTAGGTAGTGTAATTTGGGTGCTTTGATCGTCGATCCAGGTTCGAGATTGTAATTAGGTTAGCTGGTGTCTTTGAAGTTGCAGGAGCCAAGTTCGTTTGGGCTTTGATGAACAGTGTGGCTTTGATTTTCAAGGTATGGGCGAAATTTGTCGTTGGTTGAGGTCGTTGGATTGGAAGAAACGAGGTTTCAATGAGGTTTGAATCTTGGACTCCTAATAAATTGGAATTTTTTTCAATTCAAGGTGCCTTAATTACACAAGTCAAAAAAAAAAAATGTTCTGTGTTTCAGTTCTCATGGCCAAATTCTGATTCTAGACATCAAAATACACCAATATGCTCATTCGTGGCTTCCAAAGTTTGCTTGGGGGATGGGGGGGGGGGCAAAAATGTGATTTTTCAGAAACAATACACACGGATTTGAGAAAAATATGAGAAAAATTTGAAAAAAAATTTTTGGACCAATCTTATAGAAAATTTCACGCTGAATCGAATGCCGCAGACCTCCATCTCTTTTAGAAAAAAAGTTACGGTTAAAACTTCCCTAAATTATGTGAAAAAACCGATTTTTTTTCGCCTTGCTCACCGAAAAGTGAGATTTCTGAGAAATCTAAGCGTTCTACGACCATAATGTCCATGACAAAAGTTGTAGAGAATTAAATTTCCTATTGGATAAGTGCATTCAGATTTATCCGGAAGGCGTAGTTTTTGAGGTATTGTCGAGTAAAGTTGAACATTAGTTGAGGCAATTGAGAAAAAAAGAAAAATGAAGCAATTTTTGGCTGTCAAAAGTATTACAGCGAAAAATTATGGAAGGAGACAAACCTTTAGAAGTTATCACGACCTCTTACAATTTTTCGCTGTAACACTTTTGACAGCCAAAAGTTGCTTCATTTCTCTTTTTTTCTCAATTGCCTCAACTAATGTTCAACTTTACTCTATAATATCTCGAAAACTACGCCTCTCGGATAAATCTGAATGCACCTATCCAATAGGAAATTTAATTCTCTACAACTTTTGTCATGGTCATTATGGTCGTAGAACGCTTAGATTTCTCAGAAATCTCACTTTTCAGTGAGCAAGGCGGAAAAAATGCGATTTTTTCACATAATTTAGGGAAGTTTTAACCGTAACTTTTTTTCTAAAAGAGATAGAGGTCTGCAGTTTGCGGCATTCGATTCAGCGTAAAATTTTCTATAAGATTGGACCAAAAATTTTTTTTTCAAATTTTTCTTATATTTTTCTCAAATCCGCGTGTATTGTTCTTGAAAAATCACATTTTTGGCTTCCCCACCCCCCCCCCCAAAGCAAACTTTGGACAAAAAAAATCTTTTTCCTTTCATTAGATACATAAAAGCAACCCAAATTTCGCAATCGGAGCCCAAACACAAAAATCGTGTTGACTTTTGTTATTGAAGAACTCGAACAAAACATGACTCTTGATTCTGAATTTGTTGAAAATCAAAACGCAAGAGTGATGGAATTTTCTTTCGGGGATCTAGAAAATTATGAATTTTCTGATTTCAGAAATTTTCAAAACTGGTTCAAATTCTAAAATTTCGTGTTGCCAAATTGTTTTTTTTTACTCTTAAAAATTCTCAAAATCAATGGTAAAAAAATAAAACTCAAGTTTTCAGATTCCAATTTCGGTTCTCAACTCATCATTTTTTCCCTTCTTTTTCAAAATATTTTTCTGTTTTTTGGCAATTTTTTTTCGCTGTTTGAATGATAATTAAAAAGAAAATCTGATTTAATCAAACAATAAAATTTCAGCTTTTAAACCTGAATTTTTTCCAATTTAATAAATACAGTTTTCAAATAGGTAATTTTTCTTTTGAAAATTTTTTCAAATCGGATGAACTCGTAATTTTTGTGACTAAAAATTATTCAATTCTTGCGTAAACAGGTCCAGCTCACTTTTTGATCGAATTTCTGTTTTGTTCGAAAAGCACGGTCAAAAAATCATACCAAGTTAACTAATATATTTTTTCGCTCTCTTGATGGTTCCAAAGAAGTTGATTGTTGACTAGTTTTGCAATAGTCGATTCAAAATAATTTTCATGGTTTTCGAGGGAGACATCCTGAACCCCGCACTTGCCTGAAGACCAGTGTTCCCATGCAGGGTTGCCAATTTAGCATATTTATGCCAGATTCAGCATAATTTTTTTGGTGTTTTTTGGTTTCCTGGTATAATTTTATGATGCCAGGAAGCCAAAAATGAAAAAAAAAATTGGGTGATTTAGCATAATTTTTGGCATAATGCTAAAATTTTGGCAACACTGTTCCCATGATCATTCAATTTAATGGGCACAAACAGACAGACGGGGTATACCTAGATACCTACACCAAAAATATGACATTTTCGAGTTTCCTTGCGGTATTCAATTTTTCAGAGTGTTTTGAGTCGAGGAAGACTTTTTTCCACATTTTTTCTACCATCAGAGAAGATAAGCTCAATTAAGTTGCAAATCACTTTTAAAAAAATCAGAAAAAAAAACTCTAAAAAATATGTGAAAAAAATGTTTATTGCTGTAAGGGATTTTACCCCCTAATCCAATTTTTGGTGTATTTCGACTTGAAACCTAAAACTGAACTCTTGAGAAAAAATACGGAACCAAATTGGATAATTTTTTTAGATAGGTAAGTCTAAATTTTAAATCCTTTTCTTTCCTGTCACTCCACAGAATCGACGTTCAGGTTTAGGGTCAAAATGATATGAATAGAAATAATACAAAGATGACGAATAATGCAAACTAGAGGTCTTGATGATTTTTTAGAACGGAGTTATGGGACTTTGAAATTTTGGAAAATGTCCGTCAGTTGAAAATTTCAAGGGAGGATTACCAGGATTAGGTAAACTAAACATGGGGACTTGAAATTTTTCAAATTTTGTTCCACATTCAAAGGAGACTCGACCCGTGCTGACGAAATCAGTGCTGCCAGTTTTGGAGGCATGAAAAAATCGACTTAAAATATTCAAATTAAAAAAAGTATGATCTCAATGAGATTAAATTCTGAAAAAATTCACATTAGGTAGGTACCTAATATGTAGATTTTTTACGTAGAAAAACTTTTCAAAAAATTGTGATAACGTTTCTCGATTTTTTCGAGCATTTTTTTTGAAAATTGTGACTTATGGAGAAATTACGTAATTTAGTTAGAAAAAAATTATTTTTTCACATTTTCACCATATCTTACTAGTATCTTACGAGAAAAATGAAAAAAAATCCCTTCTTTTCGTAATTCGAGCACCAATCTACAAAAAAAAAACACATATTAACAAACTTTTTCGGGGGAAAAAAATTAAATTTAAGCCTTGAAAAAATGTAGGTAATTTATTTTTAATTTAAATTTTTGAAAATCTCGAAGCTTGAAAATTATTACTACTCGTATGAACTTTTGATAAAAAATCTCGAAAACAATACACTCCGAAATTTTTATTAAAAAGAAAATCCATACCTGGAATTCAATATTATACAATCTTTTTGGGCTCAATTTCACTGTATAGCTTACCACCTTGAAATATTACGAAAAAAACTAAGTAGAATTCATTTGCATTGATTCTTGGCAATTTAATTGAGTTTTTGAAAACGTGTTGCTAGAAAATGATTGTTTTCAATTTTCGATAAAATATCTCAAAAACAATGCACCCCGGACAGATTTTCTTTGAAAATGGAAATCGTAGGAAATTCAATTCTCTGCAATCGTTTTGGGGTCATAATCTTAGAATACAATCACCATTTTTGCTTCTTTCAGCTCCAGCTTAGAAAAACGAAATGTAGACTCGAATAATTCAATACATGCTGGGAAACCTTAAGAACACACTTCGAGATCATGGAGAAAATCTACGCAAGGAATCATAAGACTGGAATTTCTTCTATTTTATGCCACATAATATATGTTCAATTTTTCAGAAAAAAAATTAACAAAGATCAAGGCAAAAACTCTTTACTCAGCGTATCTTTTGCGGTTCATTCCACGTCAACTCGAGCAGAATTGACGTAAGGTCTTTCGATTTTTCTCAAAATGTTTTACGGGTTCCCCTCGATGGTCTGATGAAGGAATCACCCAATCACCGTCATTTCGACTAATCCTCCAGGAGGAGTGGGCGGTTTTCGTAATTTTTCTACAAGTGGGATTTTTCACGAAATGGCTCAATTTTGAAGGCTCATATCTCGAGATTGGTTAGGTCCAAAATGAGTCAGTTGGCCCAGTTTTGTAGAGAATTGAAAGGAAATTCAAAATTGTTAATAAAATTTTGAAAATTTCAAAGTTGAACTTTTGTGATGAAGGCTTAACTTTCATGATAAGTACAAAATATGGAGGCTACTATTTAAAACTCTGAAAAAGTTACAGAGAGGAGAACTTTTTATGTGTTTTTCAACTAATTACTTTTCAAGATGGGATCTCAACAGCCCTAGAGAGCACAAGGGTCCTCAATTTTGGCCAAATTCAATAAAAAACCTAAAAAGTTGAGTAACACATCGATTTCTACTATTTTGAAGGCGCTGAGTTCAAATATGTGCTTAGTTTTTCATCCGATTCCTTTGAATCCCCATAATCCCCCGTGATAAGGTAAAAATTCAAAAAAATCTTAATTTCTCAATCTGCCTCCCTCGTGTCCCACACTGATCCCCAAATCACCAAAAAAATTAAAAAATCTATGCTTTTTTAAATGGAGGCTACATGGGCACCAAAGGGTCGAATCCAAAAAATAAGTCAATATTCGAACTCATTGTCTTCAAAAACCTAACAAACGACAAGTCACACGTAATTTTTCATTTTTTTGAATTTTGACTTTATCAAGGAGGCCTATAAGGAGATTCAGAGGGATCAGCCCCCGACGGTGATTCCTTCATTAGACCATCGAGGGGAATTTGTAAAAAAAAATTGAGCAAAATCGGAAGACCTGAGGCAGAGGCGTGACTAACGGGGGGGTGTGGGGGGTGCGTAACCCCCCCAGACGATTCCAAAGTTGAGAAAAGTTGGGAAAATCAGGAAAAAGTGGGAAAATTGGGAAAAGTTGGGACTTGTCCCAACTTTTCCGCAGTTTGAATTTTGGAAAGTCGAAAAAATTTAAGAAAATCACAATCCCAAATCAAATTTTAGGAAAACTGGGTACAATTGAGATTTTAAACTTTTTTCCAAATTTTCCCAACTTTTTTGAAGTTTGGATTTGGGAAAGCTGAAAAAATTGAGAATATCACAATCCCTAATTTGGACTTGGAAAATTGTGTGAAGTTGGGATTCCCAACTTTTTCCCAACTTATTCCAATTCTCTCAAGTTTAGATTCAAAAAAGTTAAAATTCCCAAGTTTTTGAAAAGTTGTACTTCGGAACGTTGAAAAAACTTGAGAATATCGAAAAAGTTGATTGCAAATTGTGTAAAATAGCTAAAATTTCGTTTAAAAAAACATTTAAAATTACAAATTTTTTATATGGAAGTAATAGAAATTTTTCAAAGAATAATCTATTGAAAAAATAATTATTTTTGTTTTAAAAATCACTAACTTTTCAAATTTTAGCCCTCGCTTCGCTCGGGCATATACCAACACCTAAGCAAACCAATGTGATTACTTAAGAAGTATGAGTTGAGGACTTCACCTATTAATTTGAAAAATGAAAAAATTTCAGCTTTTGTATATACTTTTTCTTCAAAAATTTTCGCCCTCGCTACTTACAATGATATGAACACTCTCATCTTCTATCTCAGACAATATTGAATACTTTTTGAAGGGGAAAAAAAATTTCCTTCTCATTTATTATTGGTTTTACAGGCCTCGGACAGAAATCAGCTTTTAAATGGCTGTCCCCTATTTTCACGCTTAGTCACTAAAGCCACCCTTTTTCGCCAAATGATCACTATTGAACCCCTTTGTTTTTTTTCAAGACACGCTTTTCAAAAATCTTCAAGAAGGAATTCAGAATAGTGGTTCTTTTGCTTATTTTATCATACATTTTTCAAAAAAAATAATTGCCCTCGCTTCGCTCGGGTTAAATATTACGTTCCATATCTTGCAAATTGGTTTTCTATTTGTTGTGATGTCAGTGACCACGATGTTGAAAATAGAAAGCAGGAATAGAGAAGAATTCGAAAGTATTGGTCACATTTTGGAAAATCTCAATGAGAGAAGTGTGTTGAATTTTCAATTTTTGAAAGTCTATTTTCGCTAAAAAAATTTACCCTCGCTTCGCTCGGGCTCAACACATTATTAAATCTGTATAAATCTTAACAAAATAATTATCAATACATATGTTACCAAGTCTAACCTAGATTTTTTTATTTACTGAAACAAGGTAAAAATTGCAATGGCTTGCGTGCAATTTATGAAAAGTTCCCTTTTTTTGAAAATGTAACTAGCAAATCTTTTATTTTCACCCCTTCAGACTTTTGCCTAAGTTTCGTCTCTGTCCATATCACTGCCTCTCAAGGCTGCATTCAAGTTGAAATTTGAAATTTTGTCAAGTGTGTTTATTTGTTTTTTTTTCACAACACCTGGGCAGCCACGATAAAAATTACCTAGTTGGGAATTTTGTTTTGGGAAGTAGGAAAAATAGTTGGGAATTTCTCGGAAAATAGTTGGGAAAATTTGAGCTTCACCCCCCCCCCCCAGAAATATTGCTTCGTCACGCCTCTGACCTGAGGTCATAACCTGCTTGAGTTTTGAAATTGAATAAGCCTTACGAAGAAACAAAACAAAAAATCCATTAAATTTTCGCCAATTTCTATTCATACTCATTAGTGATCATTCACCAATTAAATACTATATACCAGCTCCAGCAATCCTCGCACTAATTTTCCACACCATTCCATATTCGTACCAAGTACATCGTCCATTAATAAAAACCTTGAACCATATTTTTAGGGACTCTGACACCCATTTCGCAATCGATTCCCAAAATAGACATCGCAAAGTGAATACCCATACGTAAAAAAAAACCTCCGCTTATTTTCGATCACTCCTTCGACTTAGGAAAAAAGAACGGATCATTAAGTGATTAGTTAATTAAATACCATATTATAACTGGACCGTTAATAATATACAATCACGAACGAGTTATTGTGCTGGTAATTTATTCCGCCGTATTGATTGTTCCTCTAGGACCAGACCGGTCTCTCGGTACTAATTATTTAATTATATTACCAACCATCTCGTATAGACCTACAATGAACTTGAAAGCGCGCTTACGAGCCTGCACACCATTACGTAAAAATAACTATTAAAACTGACCTAAAAATTAATATGTACGAGATCTGACAATATATAATGTGCCCACCGATTTATCTGTCGTATTGCCGGTACATGCGGCGCAGAACCCCCGACCCTGGTTCCGTCATCGATGCGGTACGAGGTGGGAAAAAACATGTCATTTTAATCGTCGCCGCAACCCAGGGTGTGTTAGGTTTGATCTAGTTTCGAATTATCGATATAGAAAAAAATACCCGATGTCCAGCTCGGCTGGGCATAAAATGAAAAAGTTGTCATAATGTTTAACAAGTTGCTCTGAGGTGTCGTTGCGGTTAGCGCCCTCAGGTCTTACATAAGCCAGCGTTGCATTTCCAATGGATATTAATTCGAAATGTGGGACGTCTTTGAAGTATAAGTACAAAATCCATCACAGGGATATCGTACAATCGAGAGATCGAGCTCGATGTGAAAATTATTCTCTTACATCACGTGCAACAGCAACACGGTCAAAAACCAAAGTACACCTAACAGGGTAATCGCATGTTAGTGAAGTTAGCTGGCAAGTTGATCTTCGTCTTTGGATTTGATTAGGCGAATTCACGCGGTGCAAGTATAATTAGTGTTCTAAGTAGTAAAAACGAAGTTCTAATTCATTTCCAGTGATGCCACACTCAAGGGCGACACTTCCGATTACGCGGACAACAGTTTTATACATTTCCCATGCACAGAAGGGGGAGGGGTACTTTTCATCCAGGTGCATAAAAGGGTGAGTGAAAAAAAAAAAAACATGTCTTGGATTTTGACCAAATTTGGTGGGGTAGTTTACTTTGAGTGGGAGACCTCCCAAAAAAATTTGAGCCTACTAGGGGCTAGGGGAGGGAAACAGGAGGTGCTCAAATGCGTCTTCTTTTGAAAAAAAACGCGGTTTTTTATGTTTTTTAGTCAATCAGAATTGTGTGAGAAGCCTTCTTAGCACTAAAGAGATGCAATTTGAGTTTCTACATTAGGATGGGCCGAAAAACCAAAAATTTTGATTTTTGAAAAGTTATCCCCACAAAAGTTGTTGGTTGGAAAGACTAGAAAAATTAAATAAAAAATTTCAAAGATTCATATCTTCCAGTCGCGCAAGAGCCTTCCATTCTTCAAAAATTGCCAAAAAACAAAATTTCAAAAATTTCGAAAAAATTTAAAATTGACTAAAATTAATTTTAGAGCTTCTGTAGTGACTATCTAGACCAAAAATCACATTTTTTTTTTTGAAAAAACCAGAGTTTTATAACTTTTTTCAATTTTTTTCAGAGGTGAAGAAACCTGAGAAATTAAAAAAAAAAACTATAAAACACGTATTTTTTCAAAAGTTTTGCTTTTTGCTTTAAATAGGCCATAAATAACCTCTAAAATTAATTTTAATAAATTTTGATTTTTTTTTAAATTTTAAAAATTTCTGAAAATGTTGAATTTTTGACAATTTTTGAAAAATTAAAGGCACAAGCGCGATCGGAAGATATGAATTGATATTGAAACTTTTATGGGGGGGGGGGGGGTAACTTTTCAAAAATCAAAATTTTTGGTTTTTCGGCCCAGCCTATTCTACATCTCCTTAAACCATTGCCATCCTTCTCCGATCAAAACTCAGACTGCTACCAGAGGCTTGAAAAGTTGCAGATTGCAATATTCCAGTAATATATATGAGATTTTCATCAAGCTGGAATGATTTTTTTTAGTCGAGTATTGAACAAAAAAAATGTCAATCCCTGAAAGTGAATTTTGAAAAAAAAATTGAAAATTTTATACACCAGTGCAGCCAACAGCAAATCATAAAATTCCAAAATAGGGAATTTATATCGACTTTGAATTGATTATTTTTTCGACTGAAAATATTATGTATTTTTTTCAATCACTAGAAGTATATTTCGGAAATTTTTTTGGAAAATTTTGTATATCAGTGCAGCCAGTTACAAATCGTGACATGCTACACTATGGAATTTACGGGAAAAAATTTGTCCTTTTCCTTTATCAGCAAACTTAATGGCGACATCGAATGGAATTTTCAAAATTTGTTCATTTTTTTTGACCTCGAATTAGTTGTTTTATCGTTTGAAAAATTCACAATAATTTTGTTTTCAATCATCAGAAATAAAAAATTTAAAATTTTTCTTTGAAAATTTTGCACGTCTGTCAGGGGCGGCAACTTGGATTCTTTCCATGTACAGCAAAAAAATTTCCAGAAATTTTGAGTTCACCCCCCCCCCCCATCAAATTTCCTTTTACTATAAAAACACTAAATTCAAACTTTATAAAGTTCTCATGGTATTTGCGTAGCACGTTTAAGGAAAAAAACTGATAAAAATGTAACTTTGGAACAAACAACATCAATTTGACCTTAAAAACCAATAAATATTCCTAACAAATCCAAGAATTGGCGTCAGAAGCTTTTTTTTGAGAGGGTGCGAAGTGGATATGGAGACTTGGAGTATCAGAAGGGAATCATTTTTTGAAAAGTTGATTCAAATAGTTTGTACAATTGCGATTTCTTTCATGCCCGAGCGAAGCGAAGGCGAAGTTTTTAGAAAATTTGATGTTTAATACTCCAAAAAGGCACAAGTAAGTTCCTGACGCGGGGGGGGGGGTCGAGACCCTCAAACTCCCCCGTAGCTACGCCTCTGTCCCCCTCGGACACCTAAGAGAAAATTTGTACATGTACAGCAAATTTTCTCATGACAGCATGCTGTACATGGAATTTGCCCATGTACAGCAAGCGCAGCTCTGCTGTAGTGAAGATGCCGGCAATGACGTCTGTGCAGTCAGTTGCCAATTATGATATTCTGATATTATGAACTCGAATGCATTATTTTCTCAAGTAAAAAATTAATGTACTTCTAGTGATTGAAAAAAAAAAATACAATACATCATTTCAGGCAAAAAAATAATCCGATATAAATTCTGTATTTTGGAATTTTATGATTTGCTGTTGGCTGCACTGGTGTATAAAATTTTCATTTTTTTAAAAAATTCACTTGCAGTGGTTGGAAAAAAATTTAATATCTATTAAATTTTTTTTCAATTTTATGGTTTTAAAAATTTCTTCCAACTCGAAAATTGGATCTAATAGGTAATTTAAAAAAAAATCATCAATTTTTATTCAACCAAACAATTTTTTTCAATTGAAAATTTCGTGAAAATTTTTTAAACTGAATTTTCCAATAACAAGTTTTTAACCTTTTAAAATCTTTTTCAATTTAATAGAAAACTAGAATAAAACATAAAAAGAAAAAAAAGGAAATTTAAAAAATCAAAGTTGTAAAAATTTCGAAAAAAATTCACTGTTGGGAAAATTTTTAAAATTGAATAATGTGCAGCTTTGAAAAAAAATTGTAGAAACTGATAAAATTCAGAGTTGAAAAATTTTGAACTTCAAAAAATCAAATTATTATCGAACGAAAAAAAACGAAAAAAATTACAAATGATACGATAAAACACGGTAAGCAACAAATGATGCCGAAATCACTGGCTCACTGTTTTGATCAGGGGCAAGTAACCGCGATTTATTTTCTTTCAATTTCGATTTTTTTGGCAGGAAAAGGCTGTAAAATGGAGCAGAAGGGCATATACTTGGTATACAATCCATATTGCTTTTTTATACCTTCTCTATAAACGTCTAAGTGCAATTTTTGGAATAAAAACGTAGAAAATTTTTGGTAAATCGCATTTTTTTTCAATTTTGATTTTTTTGACGGGAAATACTGTTCACTGTAAAAAGGAGTAGAATGACGTATAACAGGTCTCCACTTCTCGAATCTGTATTATTTTTTTTATACCTTCTTTATGAGCGTCCAAGTGCAATTTTTTTAGTAAAAAAACGGGAAAATCAGGAAAATCTTATAAAGATGAGTTAATTTTTTCATTTCGGAAATGTTGGAAAATGGTATAAGAATGGAATTTTCCACTATTCGTTCGGTCTGTGATTCAGTTTTTTATTCCCCCCCCACCACCCCTTCTCTCCAAAACTCTGCATTTTTCTGAAAAAAAGCACCCATTTTTGAAAAATGAGTCGATTTTTCCATCTGCAAAATCGTGAAAACTGCAATAACTCATACAAAAGTGACCGAATTGAGCTGAAAATTGGTACACAGACACTACGTGACATACCCTCTAACATAATAAAAATTCAAACTTTTTGGTAAATTTCTCTATTTCCCCTAAAAATTGGCCCTCCATTAACGACGAAATGAATCCCTCGCGAACGTTTTCAACATCACCACCGGATTCTACACGTCAAGAACAAACTATCAGAAACCATCAAAATCTGGATTTTTTTTGGATCTAAATCACTTTTTCTTATGACAGATCACAGTTGAAGATATGAGTTTTCTTTAGGATTTTTCAATTTTTGCTGAGTCATGCCGACTGAGTACGACAATATAAAACGGTCACCTAATAGGTGTCCCTCAATCCCATCTCTGGAAGAAAATTTCAGAATTTTTCTATCCATAAATTTCGAAAAAAAATTCAAAAATATGAGGTTTTTTCCAATATTAATCAATTTTTGCTGAGTCATGCAAACTGAGTGCCACAATACCAATGCTGCCACTTCATTGCGGACTCCCACCTTAAACTTTGGATAAATCCTTAAGAAATTTTCTATGTATAGATTTTGAGAAAAGAATTTCGAGCTGAAAACATGTTTTTTTTTTTCAAGTACAATAAATTCGTAAATTCTCCGAAAGTTCCCTAATTTTTGCTGAATCATGCTGGTTGGGTTGACGGTTGAGTTCCGCAATACCAATACTGCCACTTCATAAAAGATCCCCTTCCTCAACTCTGAAAAAAAATTGAAAAATTTTTCATGCATAGATTTCGAGAAAAAAAAATTCAAAATTGAAGAAATGAGTTTTATTAAACTTAAAAAAACTCATATCTTTGAAAAAAAATTTCTCGAAATCTATGCATAAAAAATTCTCAAATTTTCTCCAGAGTTGAGGAAGAAGATCCTTTAAAAAGTGGCAGCATTGGGGTATTGTGGCACGCAGTCGGCAGAACTCAGAAAAAATCAATAATCTTGGAAAAAACTCATTTCTTGAAATTTTTTTCTCGAAATCTATGCCTCAAAAAAATTTACAAATTTTCTTCAGAGTTGAGGGATGGGAATTTTTATGAAGTGGCAGTATTGGTATTGTGACACTTACCCTGGATAACTCAGCAAAAATTAGGGAACTTTCGGAGAATTTACGAATTTATTGTATTTGAAAAAAAAAAAACATGTTTTCAGCTCAAAAAATTTTTTCCTCGACATGTATTCATGAAAAATTTCTTATAATTTGTCCAGGTTTGAGGGTGGGGTCCAACATTTTTTTTTTCATTTAAACATTTTTTTTTTTCATTTAAACATTTTTTTTTCATTTAAACATTTTTTTTTCATTTAAACATTTTTTTTTTTCATTTAAACATTTTTTTTTTTTCATTTAAACATTTTTTTTTTCATTTAAACATTTTTTTTTCATTTAAACATTTTTTTTTCATTTAAACATTTTTTTTTTTCATTTAAACATTTTTTTTTTCATTTAAGTCCCTTATGAGGTGGCAGCATTGGTATTGTGGCACTCAGTCGGCATGACTCAGCAAAAATTTAAAAACTCAAAGAAAACTCATATCTTCAACTTTGAATTTTTTTTTCTCAAAATCTATGCATAGAAAAATTCTCAAATTTCTTCCAGAGGTGAGGTTGAAGGTCCCCTATGAAGTGGCAGTATTTATTTTGTGGCACTCAGTCGGCATGACTCTGCAAAATCGATAGGTATTGAGAGGTATATGCACCCGGATGAAAAATACCCCCCCCCCCCTCTCCTTCTGTGTATGAGAAATGTATAAAACTGTTGTCCGAATCATTGGAAGAGTTGCCCTCGAGTGTGGCATCACTGAAAATGAACTAAAACTTTCATTTTTTACTACTTAGAACTTATACTTGCACCGTGTGAATTCACCTAACGAAATCCCAAGATGAAGATCATCTTGCAAGCTAACTTCGCCAACATGGCAATCGCCCTCGATGCTTCGATCGACCTTGCGACACGACGCAGAGGCATCATTAGTAAGGATGAAAATTCAAATAAATACGAAGCCAAGAGGAGAGAAAAAACTCTTCGATCTGTTTCGCACACTAGACGACATTACGCAGCAAGATTAATCTACAGCCAACAGGTTGTTCGGCGTATCATTAAAAAGTAATATAGGAACTCGACTGCCTATTACAGTAGCGTGTTTCGGGTGAAAAATTAAACGATGCACTATTGACCGAGCGCCGCACAGACTCACCCAGTACCCAAGTTACCTACCTACCGACAATTTCAATCCAATAAATCAACCGGTATTTTATGTAATGCTCGTTGAACCGTTTCTAAGGTACAAGGGCATTATACCTAGGCGAATAAATGTGTTAACTATAAGGTGCCGCGTATGGCTTTTCTACGCCGTAGCAATTATTTATCTAATATGATTCGTTTATTGAAATGTTACGCAGGCCCGTGGAAATAAGGTGCTTGATTGATTAACGCTGGTCGGGGCAAATGACACCGTATCAGATGAGGCTGCGAGTAGACTGCTTTGTAAAATGTTATTATGTATATTGATAATGAATTGCTCGGATAATGAGTCATTGTCTTCGAGATGTCCAGTCGGACGAGCGAGATTTTATAATGCGATTCGTCAATTTGAAAAAAAAATGTACCAACAGGTGGTAACCTCGGGGTCACGATGAAGCAGGTATTCTGTGCCAAGTTTCTTTCTAAGAATTGCCATGGTGAGAATAGTGCAATTCGCACGCATCATTTGAAATTATTATCGAGAACGAGTGATTTGCTTCGGCGATATCGTAAAAATAATTTACAAAAATACACAATTTTTGCTTCAGAGCGAAAGCTTTGAAATCATGGATTTTTTTTAAAGATAATTTTTTATTAAAATATCAGATAAATATTAAATATTTTTCAGTTTATGACTGGTTGTAAAAATATCAGTTATTCGAGACTTTTTACTCTAATTTTCCAAATTACTCATAGAAGGGATGGGGGAGGGGGTGGTCAATTGGCAGTAAAATTTTGGGTCGAAACAAAAATAAATCGAAAATACATCATAGAGGAACCCCATACCCAAAATTTTAGGTATTAAAGTTCATTTCTCGAATTTTGACGAATTTTTGAAATTTCAAAATTATACCTACTCTGTAAAACATGAAAATTTGATCTAATCAACAAAAAAAAACTGAAATTTGGCGAATACCCTATTTTCGACTTCCTGAATCGATTGGAAGCGGTTTCGAGAAGTTTTGAAGCTTTCAGAAAATTTTAAAATTTCCCAGCCCTGGAAAAAAGCCTAAAAAATCCGATCATATGAATTTTAACCAGAATTTCAACCAAACATTAAAATTAGATACCCTTATTGATGACCTATTTGATCGATTAAAACGCGATTTTCCAAAATTCGTAATTTCCGGGCCAAATCCATATTTTTTAACAGAAAATTTTCCTGGAAAAAATTGAAAATCACGCCCGCAGCGTACGTATTGAGGAAAAAATCTGAAAGTTGGTTGATACCCTATTTTCGACTTTCCGAATCGATGGAAAACGGTTTTGAGACATTTTGGAGCCATTTGGAAATTTTGGATTTTTCCAACACAAAATAAAAGTTCATAAAAATAGTCCAAATGAACTTTGAACGAAACGAAACGAATCACTTAAATAATGAAAAATATTTAGACAGAACAGAAACAAAGCTCTGTTCGGCCCTCATTTTTCCAAGTGCTAGCCCACCATACCTAAAAAAAAATGTTATCCAACAATATTAATTTTCTTGCAGTAGACCCAACTTTGGTACGGCATTATAATTTCTAGGGGATGAAAAAAAAAGATCAACCTTTCATTTCCCCTGTTGAACATATTGCCTTCTATTTTATTTGAAGGGGCAAAACGTTAAGAAGAAATCTTGTATTTTTTGGTATTTATTGATATTTTTTGTACTGAATCAATAATGGAGGGACAAAATTGCCACCAGACAGATACTTGTGTATATACATATATCGTACTGGTTCATGCATAACAATTTGCCTACCCTTTTGGTTTGAAGGGCAAAAAATTGAAATGCGTAATGTCGAGATTTTTTGAAAATGTTTGCCCCTTCAAATGAAAAAGTAGGCAATTTGCTCTACAGCCGAAATGAATTGCAGGATATACCCACCTAGGAAGCTGCCAAACCCATGAAAAAAAAACGCTCTGTGACAATTATCACAGGGTATAGTATAACAGGACTAAAAATTGGTTTTTTCGTAAAAAATTTACTATATTTTTTACGTGATATGTAATTTTTCCTGGAAATTTTTCAAATACAAAGATATCTTTCTCGAAAAAATTAAAATTCAATTTTCTCAAAACAGTTTTATGTTTAATTTTCTTAAATTTTTTCAAGTTCGATTTTCTTCAATTTTCTCAAATATTTAAACTGTTGGTCAGTATCTGAAATTCGATTCTCTCCGCGTTAATTTTTTTTTTAATTCTCAAGACGAGAATTTTGTAAAAATTTGAATTTTGAAGAATTGGAAAAAAAAGTTGAAATAATTGATACCTGAAAAAATTCTCGACAAAAAACGTGCTGCCCTGCTAAAAAAATTATTATTTGATTGAATAATCTTGATTTTTTGGTTGAAAAAAAAACAATGATTAGGTACCTAGAGTAATTTTTCCAACTTTTACAAGTAAGGTATTCCAAGTGGAAGTAAAATTTTGGACCGAATAAAAATGAATCGAAAGTAGCTCATACAAGAACTCCGTAATTATCCAATATTTCAAGAACTGATGTTTTCTCGAATTTTGGCGAATTTTTGAAAATTCAAAATTACCCCATTAGGTACCCTGAAAAATATCAAAAATTGGTTTAATTAACGAATAAAGCTGAAATTTGGTATACACCATATTTTCCACCTCTCAAATCGAATGGTAGTGGGTTATGACCCTTTTGTTCCAATACGAACGCTGCAGATTTATTTTATAATTTTTCCCAAAAATTTGTGCCCAAAAATATGAATTTGAACCAGCATCAGCTGTGAATTTCGAAAAATTGTGCTTTAATCGATCACAAAGGTCACTAGTAGCAATAAACTACGTTTTTAGGTCCTAAAGTTTATAAGGACCATTTCCAAAGGGCTAGTCTTCTGTGCTAGAAACTTCATATCTAATCGTTTTCAAACGATTCGAGAAATCGAAAATGAGGGCCTATTTTTCAACTTTTGTAGAAAAATGTTGCTGGAAGAAATATGGATTTGAACCGGCGGTTATGAATTATGAGAAAATATATTTAATCGTATAAATAGGTCGTCAATAGTTCATACGTATAGAGAATTTTTTATCAATTGAACATTTCAAAATTTTCTGGAGACACAAAAAGTCTTTAAACCGCTTTCGATTGATTCCGATCGAAGGGTCTAAAATTAGCTATATACCAAATTTCAGCATTTCACGTTGAATAGATCAAATTTTCATATTTTTCGCGTCAATAATGAGGTAGGTATACCCACCTAATTTTGAATTTTCAAAAATTCGCCAAAATTCGAGAAATGAACTTCAGCTTCTATAATTAACGTACTTTCGATATACATATTTTTGTTTTGGCCCAAAATTTTACTGCCGGTTGCCGGGATACCATTCTTGTCAACAATTTTAATATTCGACTTTTCTAAACTGTTTCGGTATTTTGTCAGACATTAGAAAATATTTTTCTCGATCAATTTCACATCAAAAGCCCTTTTTAAAAAATTAAATATTCAAGCCTTCATTTTTCAATTCTTACGACTGCTGGGGAATTTCAATAATTGAGAAGTCATTTTTCATAAAAAAAATTTTCCAACAAAAAGTCAAATAAATTTCGTGTATGAGATAGTCTCAACATAATATTATTTATTTAAAACTTCCCAAGTTTTGTTTTGCCTAACATCGAACTTTCCTTTTATTTTCATCTCAAATTTTTCCAGCGAATTTTCATCTTTACTGGAACATTTAAAAATGAATAAATTTTTCTGATCATTTTTCTCAAGTTTTTCACTTTTGCTTTATAGTCTAGGGACAAAGTTGAAAAAAGACGCGTTTTTAGCGATTCCGTGGACCCTAAGAGTATACCAGGTACCGGCAGTTGATTATTCATAATTCGGACCTGCTGAACACAACTAGCCCGCCGGTACGGTGAAAAAGTGGTGCGAAGTTGCTCAAAGTTGAGCTTAAAGTTCAAAAGTTCACATTTTTTCAAAAAATCGCCAAAAATCGTAAAGTTGCTCAATTTAATCGTTCTTCGGCTCATTTTGAAGGGAATTGCTTCTTCTTTCTCGTGATGTATCATAAGTTGAGTTTTACTAAATATTTTCCTCAAATTTGAGCAAAACACTCAAAGTTGGTTTTTATTTTGAACTTTTGAACCTTATAGCAACGAACTGAGCACGTTGGTCGAAAATTTTGTTGAAATAGATGTTACGCTCCATTAAATTCTCTATTCAATGAGCTATTGGGGAACTCTCTAACTTGAGTTGCAGCTGAGTTAATGAGTTTTTTTGTGACGGAGTCACTCAACTCGAAAATTGTTAAAACCCCGAGAATTTGCTTACAATCAAATAATAGTCGAAATATTTCAATGCTGATTATTTTTAACAGTCAAAACGATTGGTTTGACTTGAGTTTTACTCAAATTTGAGTGATTCGGTCAAATTTATTCACTGATTAATCAGCATATGTTCTTATATGTCGGTTTAGTATGATTTTTTGCGCCAAATACAATTTTTTGCTCAAAATTTTCATTGAACAAAAATTTTTAACCCATGCCCTCCTTTGTCAACCCTCTTAGGAGGACTTGGAGGGGGTTAAAAGGGGGAGGATGTAGCTTCCATTTTCCAAAATTGAGCTATTAACCCTTTTTTGACGGCATTTCCATACGATTAAATCTCGCTGAGTTCAAAAATGTCATTACTTTCAAAATTTGAGGGAGATAAGTCACTAAAATTAAGGCTTTTTCGATTCAAGTTTTCACATTTTCCATCAAAATTGCCTAAAAATTACATTTTTTTCAACTTTACACAACCTGTCGACCTTCCAACCATATTTTTATTACAATTTTCGAACTCTACGGGCGGATTATCATACATATTGACCATTTACAACTTTCCATACCCCTACTCTGAATGAGTAGGGCGGTTCAAAGTCGCTGCAAGTAAAATGAAACAGGTAACAGCTGAAAGCGACAGCAAAACCCCTCCTCCAATCAGCGTTCAGCGATAGCCTTCGATTGATAGCTTGTTTCTATTTATCTATTTTCTATTCTTGTCAAAAAATTTCCATCCTGTCGATTGAAATTAGAGCAATTTTCACACTTTTGTGTAAAAATCACAACCATTTAATTGGATTCGACTTAGTATTTATCGGTCTAATTTTCTTAGATAATTTCTGAATAGTACAAGTCCAATACAATAAATACAGGTTTGGGGGTACACCGGATTCCTCCTTGGTGCGATGATGTGGGGGGGGGGGGGGTGTCAGACCAGCGTTTTGCACAATTGTGACTAAATCTTGAATATACATTGAAATTGAACTTATGTAGATTTATTACTTTTTCCATCACATTATCGGGGAAGAAATTACTAAATAATATTCTCTGATGTTCTTGAATCCTACGTCGATTTTTTGTCCAAAAGTTACCTCTCCCCCTGAATAGGAACCCCTTTTTCCCACACCCCAGCTTTAATTGTAAAATTGATAACATTGCATTGCACCTGTACTATTCAGAAAATTATCTAATAAAATTAGACCGATAAATACTAAGTCGAATCCAATTAAATGGTTGTGATTTTTACACAAAAGTGTGAAAATTGCTCTAATTTCAGCGACTTTGAACCGCCCTACTCATTCAGAGTAGGGGTATGGAAAGTTGTAAATGGTTAATATGTATGATAATCCGCCCGTAGAGTTCGAAAATTGTAATAAAAATATGGTTGGAAGGTCGACAGGTTGTGTAAAGTTGAAAAAAAATGTATTTTTAGGCAATTTTGATGGAAAATGTGAAAACTTGAATCGAAAAAAAGCCTTAATTTTAGGGACTTATCTCCCTCAAATCTTGAAAGTAATGACATTTTTTGAACTCAGCGAGATTTAATCGTATGAAAATGCCGTCAAAAAAGGGTTAATAGCTCAATTTTGGAAAATGGAAGCTACATCCTCCCCCTTTTAACCCCCTCCAAGTCCTCCTAAGAGGGTTGACAAAGGAGGGCATGGGTTAAAAATTTTTGTTCAATGAAAATTTTGAGCAAAAAATTGTATTCGGCGCAAAAAATCATACTAAACCGACATATAAGAACATATGCTGATTAATCAGTGAATAAATTTGACCGAATCACTCAAATTTGAGTAAAACTCAAGTCAAACCAATCGTTTTGACTGTTAAAAATAATCAGCATTGAAATATTTCGACTATTATTTGATTGTAAGCAAATTCTCGGGGTTTTAACAATTTTCGAGTTGAGTGACTCCGTCACAAAAAACTCATTAACTCAGCTGCAACTCAAGTTAGAGAGTTCCCCAATAGCTCATTGAATAGAGAATTTAATGGAGCGTAACATCTATTTCAACAAAATTTTCGACCAACGTGCTCAGTTCGTTGCTATAAGGTTCAAAAGTTCAAAATAAAAACCAACTTTGAGTGTTTTGCTCAAATTTGAGGAAAATATTTAATAAAACTCAACTTATGATACATCACGAGAAAGAGGAAGCAATTCCCTTCAAAATGAGCCGAAGAACGATTAAATTAAGCAACTTTACGATTTTTGGCGATTTTTTGAAAAAATGTGAACTTTTGAACTTTAAGCTCAACCTTGAGCAACTTCGCACCACTTTTTCACCGTACCGGCGGGCTAGTTGTGTTCAGCAGGTCCGAATTATGAATAATCAACTGCCGGTACCTGGTATACTCTTAGGGTCCACGGAAACTCACTTTTTTCATCTTTTGTCCCTAGACTATTATAGATGACGTAATAGGAGGTATATAAAACAGCTATAAAACACAGATTTTGGTCCATATAGTCACTGAATAAGCTCAAAAATTAATTTTAATCGTTTTTGATTTTTCTGAAATTTTCAAGCATCAAGTTTTTTGAAATTTTTGGTAAATCTAGTGCTCCGAATGGTCAACTTTTTGCTTTATCGATCCACCCTTTTAGGCAGAGAGCAGGAAATTTGAAGAGACGTAATTTTCCAACTTCAAGACAGAGACCCGTAGAGGCGTAGACCCAGGGGAGGGAGTATTGTTCCTCTCTCAAGCAAATTCAAACTGGGAGATTTATGCGAAAAGTTGGGAATTTCGGTAAGAAATTGAGAAAATATTTCTCAACTTGATTTTCCCAACTCATTTATTGCAGAATATGCAATAAGTTGAGAAAATCAAAAAAGCTAACGTGATGGAGAAAATCTGAAATTTTATTCGAACTCGGTACTAAAAAGTAGGTCTGAATCACCAATCATCAGAATTGATTACACAAACCTGCATTTTAACGTTTTTTTCCTGTAAAATCAACTCTGATAGGTGATTCTGACCTGGCTCATTCCATGTCAATTCGAGCAGGTTTTGAGCTTGATTCTTCCGATTGCGCTCAAAATTTTTTTACGGGTTCCCCTCGATGGTCTAATGAAGGAATCACGGTCATTTTGATCCTAATCCTTCTGGGGGTGGGGGCTAGCCCCCGTAATTTTCGCACAATTGGGATTTTTTGCGAACGGCTCAACTTTGATGGCTCATATCTCCAGATTGGTTCAGTCAAAAATGGATCTGTTGGTGCAGTTTTGTAGAGAATTGAAAGGAGATTCAAAATTGGTAATTACATTTTGAAAAGTTCGAAACTGAGCTTTTGTGATGAAAGCTCAACTTTCATGGTAATTACAAAAGCTAAGGGCTACCATTTAAAAATCTGAAAAAATTACTGTAAGGAAAACTTTTCATGTATTTTTCAACTAATTACTTTTCAAGATGGGATCTTAACACCCCTAGGGGGCACAGGGGTCCTCAATTTTGGTCAATTTTTAAAAAAATTCAAAAAATGAAGTAGCACATTGATTTTTACTAATTCGAAGGCGCTGAGTTCGAATATGTGCTTAGTTTTTTCATTCAACCCCACTGAACCTCCCTATCAACCCCCTTGATAAGGTCAAAATTCAAAAAAATGAAAAATACCGTGTGACATGTCGTTTGTTAGGTTTTTGAGTGCACTGAGTTCGAATATTTGCTGTTTTTTTGGATTCGACCCCTTAGTCCCCCCCTAAACCTTCTAATCTTGAGAAACCCTTGCAAAAAAATGAAAATATCGTGCGGCATATCGTTTTCTACTAATTTGAGGGTGCTGAGCTCGATTATCAACTTACTTTTCCGATCTGCCTCCCCCATGCCTTACAATTACCCCCAATTCATCCTACTTTTTGTGGTTTAGGGGTCATTGTAAGGCATGGGGGAGGCAGATCGGAAAAGTAAATGGTAGCCCTTAGCTTTTTTAATTACCATGAAAGTTGAGCTTTCATCACAAAAGCTCAGTTTCAAACTTTTCAAAATGTGATTACCAATTTTGAATCTCCTTTCAATTCTCTACAAAACTGCACCAACAGATCCATTTTTGACTGAACCAATCTGGAGATATGAGCCATCAAAGTTGAGCCGTTTCGCAAAAAAATCCCAATTGTGCGAAAATTACGGGGCCAGTCCCCACCCCCCAGAAGGATAAGGATCAAAATGACGGGTGATTCCTTCATTAGACCATCGAGGGGAACTCGTAAAACAAATTTGAGCGCAATCGGAAGACTCGAGCTCAAAACCTGCTCGAATTGACATGGAATGAGCCACCTTTTTTTAAATGCTGATTTAGAATTTCTTCATCAAGTCAAAATTTTTCACAATTCGAATTTTTCGATAAAAAGTTATTTTATATTTAGATAACTTTTGACACTTCAAAGTTCAACTTTCATATTTAATTAAAGATGTCTCGAAAACAAAGCCTCCTGGAGGAAAAAAAATGAGCTCTACATGAAGAAACTTTCACACTGTACAATTCATGTTCTATTCGTATTTTTTTGAGAAGCTTATTCTTTTCAGAATTTTCGTGATGAGGGAACCACATTTTCAACTGAATAATCACAGGCCAGTTATTTAACAATATTTTCACGTGTAATAATTCATCATTAATCATACTGCTCTTTTAAACTTCTTCAAGTATATTCAAATTAGCAAACTGCATTTTAAAAATGGTCAAGTTCAAGATCCGCATCATTTTATTCTCGAATGCTCATCCGGAATATCACTCGTGAGAAAAACTGACCTTTACCTACTGGTATTGTCCAGTAAACAAAAAGATCATGCAAAACACACGATTGAAAAAATCTTACCTTTACATCTTCGAATTCTTGTAAATATTAAATTCGACGATCACGATCGAGACATTCCAGTCGATAATTAATCTGCATCAAACAAAAGAGAATTACAAAATTAATTATTAAAAAATTCGATTTCGATGTCGTAAACACACAGGAAATGAAACACAATAAACACGAAATGCCATCATTGCATCATTATCGTCTATAATAGATCATCGACATCTATCGCCAGCAACTCGCCTCCGGCTAGAAGGTAATCAGCCAATCACTCGGTAACGATAGGCAACCGCTATTGCACCAATTTCGAATGATTTACAACTTCACGAAGGTGAATTAAAATCCGAGCAATTTTTTTCGCTCGATCGAATCAAGTCTGATTCACGATGGCAATTTGATTGAAAAATATATAAATACGGTACAAAGATAGGCAATTTTCAATACTCCGACGTTACATCGACTCCGAATAATAAAACATTCAACTCCATAGGCGAAATATCAAACAAAAACAAGACTGATTTAAAAATGAGCAAAATAATTTATTCGAAATAAATAACTTACAATTAACAACTTAAACATTTCAAACATGACTGGATATACGATTTATATACAGAGGAGAGAAAAATTTGTACGTATCAATCAGACTGACGAAGAAATTAGTAAGCTGGTTTGTAGGCGGTTGGGTAGGATGGGGTTGGGTAAGCTGGGGAGTGGTAGGATGGAGCTGGGTAAGATGGAGCTGGGTAGGAAGAGTAAGATGGGGTTGGGTAAGCTGGGGCGGCGTAACCGTGAGCGGCGTATGGGGCTGGCGATGGGTAGGCGGATTTGTAAGCTGGTTTCTTGTAAGCTGGCGATGGGTAAGATGGGTAAGCTGGGCCAGATTTGTACGCAGAGGGTGATGAGTATGCTGGCGCATATCCGTCCTTGAGTACAACAGCGTTGAAACCGTATCCGTCGTCGGAGTATTCTACGGTACGTTTCGAGCCATCAGGTTCGACTAAGGAGTAGGATCCCTGCGAGAGAATAAAAATAATCTCAATTAATCACCTGGTTCTTTTTCAAATTTCGATCAAGAATATAAAAATTGGTCTCAAAAAAGGAAACCGAGTCGAAAAAGGAAAATAATTTACCTTGACGTAGTCTCCTTCTCTGTTTTCAGTTTGGCTTTTGTAGTCACCAGTGTACGAGTCAGCTACTTCGTAGGCGAAGTCGTATTTGGCTGGGGTTTCGTATTCTGGGGCATAGTGGGCTGGTTTGTAAGCTGGCGAGTAGGCAGCTGGTTTGTACGATGGGTAAGCCGGAGCTGGAGCGTAGTGAGGTGAGCTGTAAGCTGGGGCTGGGTAGGCGGATGGGTAAGCCGGGGCGGCGTATGGGGCGACGGGACTAGCAACGCTGACAGCGAGGATGCTGGATAAAACGACGAAGATCTGGAAAATCAAAATACCTCGGTTATTATATTATTTCGTTGCCAAATTTGGAATCGAATAGAAAAATCTGCAGATCCTATGATCGAGTGTGATTATCATTTTTTGATTTTTCGGTTTCGTGTTTTCGAGTTTTCGAGATTTCGAGATTTCGAGTTTTCGAGTTTTCAAGATTTCGAGTTTTCGAGATTTCGAGATTATCATTTTTATTTTAATTCGTGATAATCGAGTGTTGCAGGTTTTCAATTTTCATTCAGAGAGATCCTAATCTATCTATTTAGGAATTTTCAATATTGAATTTTTTCACATTTGTCAGCTGAATTTTCTCCAAATTCGCCTAATTTTTCCAAAAATATCAATTTGAATTTTTGATGAAGATCAATAACTTGACTAATGTTAGAAAATCGTAATTTTGATTCTTTGCATTGAATAATCTTGGAAGTCGAATTTTTTCCAATGAAAATAGGTAGGTATTTCATCCATCCTATTCACTCATTTTTTTGAACTATCAAAATTTTAAGATTTAGGCATTAATAAAATAAATAATGAGCTAATTTCAGATGAAAATTTGAATCGAAAAAATTAAAAAATTGAGAAAAAATAAATTACAAAAATTATAAAGATGAAAAAAATTGAAAAAAAAACGAAAGAAAGATTTTTTGAACCGTTATTCATAAAAATGTACGAAAAATTCAATTTTTTTCAAATCAATGGAAATAATTTTTTAAAAAATCACTTTAAAATTTTTTTCAAAAAATTAAACTCAAATTAAAATAAATATTAAAAAAATCAATCAAAAAAATAATTCAAACCAGACAAAAAATCTTCAACCACGAAACATAAATCAATATAATAAAACGTATAAAACCTGAACACTCGAAAACCCAACATCGTCGTAATAAAAATCCAAATTGCACGTCAAATAATCCAAATCGTATCACAAAAAAAAAACACCGAATCGAAACACTCGCAAATATACGACGAATTGCAGACACCAAACTATCGCGAAATAATCACACTCGAGCACCAAGTCACTGATCGAAGAGAAATATAAAAAATTACCTTCGACATGTTGATGGTTTGTTTGATTGGTTGTTGTACGTTTACTCACTGTACTTTGAAAGTAAAATGTATTCAGAGGATCGGCGAACTTCGCTTATATACAAATTAACCAGCACCGGCGATTTTTATGCACACAAGTAAACTCAGCTAAAAAAAGTGGTATTACATATAAAACAATACCTGAGGGCGTCTTGCAACTGCGTAACAAGTTTGCAGAGAAAATTTGTACAGTGGTTCTCAGCATCCGTGGCTAGATACGTGTTTCTGTCGTATATACGTTTACTACATGAATTGATCGTGTGTTTTAATAGGGATTCTTCGTTATTTCTACGTATTGAGCGAGGATTTTTTATAATTATTATTGAGTTTTCTGACTGGCATATTCAATTATTCCAATTCGAGTTCCAAGATTTTTATGAGAAAAAATTTCGGTAAGGGGTGAGGAGCAAAGTGCATTTCGGAAATTTCGAGGTCATTTTTTAAAAAAACTGAAATTTTTTTCTCAAAACCAGGTGCATTTCAATTATTTTAAGTGGAGTTCTACGATTTTATGAGAAAAAATTTCAGGAAAGGGGTGAGGAGCAAAATTACATTTTGGAAATTTCGAGATCATTTTTTAAAAAAAAAAACTGAAAATTTTTTCTCAAAACCAGGTGCATTTCAATTATTCCAATTGGAGTTCTACGATTTTTATGAGAAAAAATTTCAGGAAAGGGGTGAGGAGAAAAATTACATTTCGGAAATTTCGAGGTCATTTTTCAAAAAAACTGAAAAATTTTTCTCAAACCCAGGTGCATTGAAATTCATTACATTTGGCGATAATTTCAATCGAAAATTACCTATGGTACATTATGATGTAAAAAAAAAAAAATTTATTTTTCACTCTCCCTCCTCCCCTCAAAAAAATAAACAAAAATTATGCAATCTTATTTTAATACAAAAAGCATTTTCAGCATGAGTAGGTAGGTATTTAATCTGGGTCAATTTCAGCAATATTGGAATTGAGTGGGTGGGGAAGAGGGATGATTTTCTCACAAATAGGAATATTATTGTGCTCAAAATTCAACCACGAAAAGAACCAAAAGTCAAGGATTAAAAAATCGAAGTATCGATTTAATCTTGGAATTGGAAAATTACAGGGACAAATCAGATTTGGTTTATTTAGGGGAAGAGGGGAAAAAATTGAAAATTTCCAACTAAATTGAAATTTTTTGCAGTTTTTTTAATTCACAAAGAAAATTTTCCTAAAATTTTTCAATAATCAAGAGGACTCCCCCTCCCCCCCTCAATCATCACACATCACATTTTGAATTTTTTAGATTTATTGAGGGGAAGAGGGGGAAAAATGGAAATTTTCAACTAAAAGGTAATTTTTTGCAGTTTTTTCAATTAACAGAGAAAGTTTTCCTCAACTTTTTCAAAACTCAAGAGGACTGCCCCCCCCCCCATCATCACACATCACATTTGGAATTTTTTAGGTTTATTGAAGGGAAGAGGGGGAAAAAATTAAAATTTTCAACTAAATTGAAATTTTTTGCAGTTTTTTTAATTCACAAAGAAAATTTTCCTAAAATTTTTCAATAATCAAGAGGACTCCCCCTCCCCCCCTCAATCATCACACATCACATTTTGAATTTTTTAGATTTATTGAGGGGAAGAGGGGGAAAAATGGAAATTTTCAACTAAATTGTAATTTTTTGCAGTTTTTTCAATTAACAGAGAAAGTTTTCCTCAACTTTTTCAAAACTCCAGAGGACTGCCCCCCCCCCCCATCATCACACATCACATTTGGAATTTTTTAGGTTTATTGAGGGGAAGAGGGGGAAAAAATTAAAATTTTCAACTAAATTGAAATTTTTTGCAGTTTTTTCAATTCACAGAGAAAATTTTCCTCAAACTTTTCAAAACTCAAGAGGATTCCCTCCCCCCCCCCCCCCCATCATCACACATCGCATTTGGAATTTTTCTAACTCGAAACTATAATTTTTCTGATGAAAAAAATCATACCAAGTTTTATTTGAGGAGAACAAGCTTTTAAATTATGGAAATGTTCTAAAGATAGCTTTTTTATTAAAATTTCAGATAAATAAATCACTCATTTTTTTCAATTGATGATCAATATTCTTAATAATCTTCCAGTTGTTTTTTTTTACCGATCTGTGTAAGTCTAACAAAATGTCATTTAATTCGCCAATTTTTTTTTCGTTTTTTCAAGTCAGTGATTTTTAAAATGTCAGTGATGAATTTCAGACCATTCAAAGGCTCATTTTGAAGTTGATTAAAATTCAAGATAAATAAATCACTTATTTTTTTTCAATTGATGATCAATATTCTTAATAAATTATCCAGTTTTTTCAAACTCTCTATTTAAGTCTATGCTGCGATGACATTTGAGCTGGGCTAATGAACTTTGTAGTCCGAACCCATCAAAAAGAAAGAAAAAAAAACAAAATGCAATTTAATTCACCATTTTTTTCGTTTTTTCAAGTCAGTGATTTTGAATTTGTCAGAGATGAATTTCAGAGCTTTCAAAGACTCATTTTGAAATTTAGAAAAATTATGAAATAATTTTCTCAGGCACCGATCTCACATCAAATGAAGTTTTTGTCGAAAAGTCAGATATTTCAAATTTTTTCCGTAACGACCTCACTCTCTCCTTGTGAGCTAGGGAGTTCAAAGGTCTTCCACTCGAAATAATTTTTTCAATTTTTAAAAATTTCCAAACGATTTTAATCAATTGAAAAAATTTTGCATTCAAACTTCAATATTACCATTCTGCTGAAAAAAAATGATAGAATACCTAATTATGTTAAAAGTTATTTCAATTTCTGTTTTTTTGGGGGGGGAGGGGAGGGGGGTGGGTAAATTATTGTAAAGTTGAATTTTTTCTGAAATACTACTACCAAATCTAAAATTCGTCGTAAAAATTACCCAACTCCACCCCCCCTCCCCAAAAAAAATCCCCAGAAATTGAAAAAAATTCAACATTTATCTCATCCCTTTTTTTTTCAAAAAAAAGTAATATGGCGAATTTTGGATTTCGTGGTAGCATTTCAGAAAATTGACGAGCCCCTAAAACACGTCCATATCAAATACCTATAAAAATTTTGAAATTATTCAGATGGAGAAACTGCCTCCTGTATCCCCTCGATTGGCTCAACTCTGAAGAAAAAGAAAAGGTTTGAAAGAAAATTAATGGAAAAATAATGAAAATGTAAATTCTCAACTGCAGCCATCCTTTTTAAATTAAATTGTAATTTTTTTCAATTTTTCTGATAAAAATTACAACCTCTCTCAATTTTTCGTATCAAATTCCATAAAAAATAAATTATATTCAAATTTCAACTCATGAGCTCATCAAATAACCCACAAATCGAACCAAAAGGCCACGAGGTTGCAAGGGAGAAATGTAACTCCTCATAAACTTAACTATTCCCTTAGGTCGATAAAAGGCACCACATACGATGCCTTGAAAATACCAAGCTTGCAAATCTCGCCCTGTAAACCTCGTAAAAATACGTAGCCCTCGAAATCTACAAATACGTCGATCCCTTCGACTTCTTCCTTCTCCTAGGTCAGGTATACACTTCACTTCGGAGATAGAAAATTTAAACAATATCAAAGGTCGATTCGTAAACCAACGCAAAGGTCGATGAATTAGTTTGCTTTATGCGAGTTTACTCGACCACCGAATCTATACGTTTCATTATACAATAAGGACGAAGAAAAACAATACAAAGTAAACGAGACCGCACATAGAAACCTTTCCCACGATATTCCTTTGAGCTTTAATTATAATGCATCCGATATAATACTGTTGAAACAATAAGCAAAATGCTGTTCGGTCTGCACTTTTCCTCACCCCTGATGCCGAATATTTGAGATTCGAGACACGACCGACGAAGTAAAAAAAAAAAATTAATAATTCATCTTTGCGTACCCCTGTTTACGACCACGCCTTCGCAACGAAAACATTTTATTAGCCGGCTACATTTCGTTTGATCGAATTGTCCGTCTAGTGGTCCAGTTACTCAATGATATAATACCAATTTCTCTTTTGTTTTATTGGAGGCCTCCCTTGAAGGCATTTTTCAATGTCGCTTCAATGAACTCCAGCTTCAGGGTAGGTCAAATGAGATTCTATTTAATGCGACCTTTTTTTTTTCTTCTTTATATCGTTCCCTCCTCCGCCTTGTGCTCTTTTCTTCTTCTTCTTCATGCATCTGCTACATACGAAGCTGCTGAATTATCGTCCCTCTCTGCCTCTTTGTGCACAGTACGTAAGAATAATTGCCCTCGCCCAGACGATAGTATACTTTTCGCTAATTACGAGGGCGTCAATGCCTCAACAGGTACCTACATTGCGCCATATTTATCGCACCGAACCAGACTGATTAATCCATGAGTCCTATACATAATATAAATAGTGCTTCTTTTCATTAGACGTGCTTCAGTATCTTGTCTAAATAGGAAGTACCAAGCTATGCCGCTGTGTTCTGTGCTGAGTGTTTGTGTGATCTGTGCTGTACCGATATTCATTATTCGAGGCCTCTAAATTTTAATCCGTCGATGTCCGATTGTTCGCGACATGATGCCCGTGTGCCTTCCTTTTTTTTTTATTTTTTAACATCCTATTTCGATTAGATTTCAAACGTTGATATGGGTTTAAAACAAATTAAAGATTGGTGACATTCGTCCGAGTACGATAAGTTAATTAATGTACTCGTAACATTGAGATCTTTATTTTTGGGGGGAAAAAATCACATAGAAATTGTACTAAAAAGTAACAAATTCATTTAAAAAATATCTTGCAAATCGCTTTCAATGCAACGTTAAAACTAGAAAGGGTATGAGAAAAGACGAAACTTGGGCAAAATCAAGAGCAGAGGCCTTTCGAAGCGATGTGCTCTGGGGGGGGGGGGGGGTGAGAACTTCAAATTTGCCAACTAATTTTTTAAAATTTGCCAACTAATTTTTCCAAATTTGCCAATTGATTTGTTAAAAAAATTTACCAGTGCTAATTTTTCTCAAAACATTGCGGAAGCAATATTCATTAAAAAAATTATTTAGGAATAGAAATTACCACTTTTTTGGCACATATAAAAACAGATTCAAAAATAATAATAACAAAAAAATGTTACAATCTCGAATTTTTTCCCTGGCCAATTTCATTGTAAATGAAAACCCCTTCGGAATTGTCTTATTTGTCTCGAGTGAAGCAAGGGTGAAAAATTTCAAGAAAATTTCAAATTTAATAAAAAATATTTTGTACTTAACGTAGCATTAATATGAATAGCCGATGAGAGAAATGAAACTAGCCCGAGCGAAGCGAGGGCGAAAATTTTAGAAAACCTCAAATTTAAGGTGCAATAAAACAATATTTTGGATTAATAAACTTAATTGAAAAATTGTCTGCTTTTACTTTAACAAAAGAAATGTGATAAGGCGGAGCACAATGAGGCCAAAGCTTTTGAATTTTGATTTTTAAACATCGAAAATGAGTTTTGAGAAGATAGAATGTAATAAAAGTAATTGAAATAATTTTGAGGAAAAATACAAAAAAAATCACTTTTGTAGGATTTGAATTAAGTATTTTAAAATTATGAAAGAAAAATACAGAAAGGCCGAGCGCAGCGAGGCCGAAGTTTTTGAAAATTTTTATTTGTGAGGTAATTTCAGTGATGGGTTGAAGAATTGTGATTTGGATCGTGATTTTGGGGAGTAATTTGAGACTTGGATTATGATTTCTGAAAGGAGGTCCTCAAAAAAATCGTTCTGAGGACTTACTTGCCCTCTGCCTCTTTAAGTGAGACCCTGCTTAACTATATCTTACTTGAACCGTTGAACCTAAAAGTACATATACCTATTATAAAAATCAAAATCAATTTTGAGAAAAATTAAAAACTTGAAATCATGTTTAGAAATCAAAACGTGAAGTTGCTTCATTAAAAGGGTTCTAAAATCAAGTTTCAGAAAAATTGTTTGAATGAAATAATTTTTAAAAACTTTACAGTTAGATTTTTCAAAATGAAAAAAAATGGATTTAGCCCGAGCGAAGCGAGGGCGAAAATTTTAGAAAATCTCAATTTGAATGTGCAATAAAATAGTGTTTTGAAAGAATAAACTTTAATGAAAAATCGACTGCTTCTACTTTGAAATGATTGAAGTAGAAATATACCATGGCCGAGCGTAGCGAGGCCGAAGCTTTTGAAAAATTGGATTTTCAAATATCAAAAATAAGTTTTAAGGAGAACAAGAACAATGAAATTATTTGGAATACCTTTGAAGAAAAATGCGAAAAAATCTCTTTTAAATTACAAGTACAACTATATAAAATTTTTTTGGTTGACGAGTAAAAATTTTCAAAATGCAAGATAATTAATCATTTTTTTCCTAAAAAAAAAAACATTTATTACAACGGTTTAATTCTTCGCTGGGAAAATGATAAATTTTCAGTTGGAAAAGGTTGGAAAAATGACTAATTTTCCCAACTTATAAGTGAAAATTTTGTTGATTTTCGACTTTTAAAATAGGTAACCATTTTATTTATTCATTTTTCAGTCAAAAAATAAATACCAATCGTCCCAACTGACATTTTTACTCATCACTTGGGAGAACGACCGATTTTGAGTTGGAAAAATAACCAATTTTGAGTAGGGAAAATTACCAATTTTGAATTGGGAAAATTACCAATTTTGAGTCTGGAAATTTACCATTTTCGAGTTGGGAAAGTTACCAATTTTGAGTTGGAACAAATGAAAATTTTGTTCATTTCCAACTTTTAAAATAATCATTTTATTTATTATTTTTCATCAAAAAAATTAATCCCAACTGTCCAATTTTCCCAACTGATGTGTTGAAATGTTCAATTTTCCCAACTCACGAGTAAAAAATCTCCTCAGGGGAGGAAGTTAGCCCCCTATCGGTATGTCACTAATCTAACAAATCGCACATAGGTACCTACGAAATTTTCTAATGAAAAATTTACAACACTGCCAAACTGCCATTTTAAAATTGTTTTTTTTTTCAATTTCAATATTTCACAACTTTTCTCAATTTTTATCACTCGGGCTTTTCTGCCAACTTTTTGCCAACTTCACCCAACTTTTCCAACTGGAAAATGCTGGGGGGGGGGTGAGACACCCCCCTCACCCCCCCCCCCCGGTCGGAAGGCCTCTGTCAAGAGGGGATTGAAAATGAAAATTTTTCTGACTAAGGAGTCATTCCATGTCAGTTCGTTCACAAAGTGGAAAATGGGGTCGGCGATTTTTCTGATTTTTTTCACTTGGGTAGAGCTTGATCAGAGCTAACGAATGACGCAAACTGGAGCTCCCGAAGTATTTTTGGAAGGCAGCCATGGGCACTCGAAAGTTTTGAAGTAAAATTGGATATGGTAAATTTCGAGCATGGATAACTCGAAAAATATGATGGGTAGAAAGTTGAAACTTTTTCTGATGTGTAGGGTCTTTGAATAGCTTTTTGGCGATTTTTTCATGATTTTTTTGAAGTCAGTGTTGCCACTTTTTTTAATACCAAAAATTAGTTAGAAAAGTTAAAAAGTGGTATTTTTGTATAAACGACACCTTCAAAAATTTTCAAAAAAATATATAATGGTTTAACTTTTCATGCTGAACAACATATTAAAAAACTGAGATGGCGTTATTTTTTAAACTCGTTTAAAAAAATGTCAAAGTTTACGAGAAAACGTAATTTTTTACTCGAAGAGCTGAAAATTTCCCAAACTGATTAAATTACATCGCATCGTTTTTACCAAATTTTTATCGTACATTAAAAATTAGTCCACAAAACCATTTTTATCCAGTCGGTAACGACAAAATTGGAATTTTAAACACATTTTAAGAACATGAAAATTGGTTAACGAATCACGTTTCTAGTTTTGAATGTTATTTTTGGTTTTTAATAATATCTGCCCATATTTATATGTACACTATTTTTATGTATAGTAGGACTGCTATTGAAGGGAGAAGTGACAAAAAGCCTACCTTTTGAGTACATGGCATTCAAGATCAACTTGATGATAAAAAGAGTTTTGTGGACTAATTTTTAATATACGATAGAAATGTAGTAAAAACAATGTAATTTAACCAGTTTAGGGAATTTTCAGCACTTTGGGTAAAAAATTATGTTTTCTCATAAATTTTGACATTTTTTAAAACGAGTTTAAAAAATAACGCCATCTCAGTTTTTTAATATGTTATTCAGCATAAAAAGTTGTACCATATATATTTTGGGGGTAATTTTTGAAGGTGTCCTTCATACAAAAATACCACTTTTTAACTTTTCCAGCTAATTTTTGGTATTAAAAAATGTGGCAACACTGACTTCAAAAAAATCGCCAAAAAGCTATTTAAAGGCCCTACACATCAGAAAAAGTTTCAACTTTCTACCCATAATAGTTTTCGAGTTATCCATGCTCTAAATTTACCATATCCAATTTTACCTCAAAACTTTGAGTGCCCATGGCTGCCTTCCAAAAATACTTCGGGAGCTCCGGTTTGCGCCATTCGTCATCTCTCATCAAGCTCTACCCACGTGAAAAAAATTAGAAAAATCGCCGACCCCATTTTCAACTTTGTGAACGAACTGACGTGGAATGACTCTAATATTATTTAAAAAAAGGAGAAATTTTTCGACTCGCATTCTTTAAAAAAAGAGATTTTCCTACAAATTTCATGCTTCTTTCGTGCTACTTTTCTGACTTCCGAAAAGAAAAAACAATATTCCTTGATGACCTCCCATTTTCCCCGAATTTCTCAGCTTTCTCAGATTAATTTTTCAAAGTTTTCCAGACCTTCTAGATTTTTCTATGGAGAGGGCAGATCATGTTAGAATGGCAAAAAATTGCTATTATTGGGCATTTAACAAGGTATTTCAACTTCATTAGGAGCTGGCATAGGTTGATTGACCTCGTAGTCCGAACTCAAAATTAGGGAAAATAGATTACAGATACACACATTTTTTTGGAGAATTTAGTACAAAAAACAGCGAAGAAATACTTTCCAGATGATTTTTCTTTCTTTTAGATTTTTAGAAAAATCCAGCAAAAAATTCCAAAATTCCTTGACTTTTCTAGATAGTTTAAAATTTCACGAATTTTCCATCGTTTTCAGAGAATGGACACCATGACCCCTATTCGAAAACAATTCAACTGTCCGGGATGGAAGGAAAAAGAGTTCATGAAATTATTAGAAAATGAATTGTGTAAATTTATCAAGCCCAAACGAAGTGAGAGTAAAAATTTTAAAAAAGCACCAAAAAGATGAAATTCCTTCATTTTTTATCAATATTTTTAATTTTGAAAGGAAGGCGAAATCTTAAACCTTTATCTTTTGTACGGTATATTTTTCAGCTTCATACGCCCGAGCGAAACGAGGGCTAAGATTTGAAAAATTGGTTGTTTTCAGGAAGAAAATAATTCGTTGTTTGATACTTTGTTTATTGATTGAAATCATTTCATTACTTTGGACTAGAAATTTCAACTTTTTAAGAAAGTATGAGTGGGAGAATCCCCTCCCCATTGTTTCATCACTAGGTATGAGGAAATGTACGTTCCTCGCTCAACATGCATTCAAAAATTGGGAAATTTAAATCATAATTTCAAAATCTATTGACTAAATAATGAATGTTATACAAAATTTCGTGTTCGTTCTTTTTTCTCGTAGGTAACTTCCTAGGTCTTATAGTTTGTCCCGGATTTTAAACCCCTTTTCGAGTTAATTTTTTTTTAATAGGTAAGGAAGACATGAGACTGAAATCTTTTTTTTTTTTTTGCAAAATTTGCGCGATAAATAAGTTTTTTTCCACCCATAACCCCTTCCCTATTGACAAAAATGCTAGCGCACTGTGCTAGAATTTGCTAGCATTTTTGTCAATAAGGTTGGAGGGGAGGGGTTTTGTGAAAATTGCGAGAAAATCCTAGTAAAACGCAGCTTTTTAATTTTAAGATTTTGACAAGCACACTAGTGAAACGTCTAAAAAAAAAACTTTAAAAAATTGGTAAGATAGGCGCACCCAGAAATTGTGTAAGGGAGGGGCTCAGATTTTGAGAAAAAATGGGAGGGGGGGTCAAAATTCAATGAAAAAATGAAGTAACGCTGTCATTTCAGCGAGGCTGGAGTAGTTGGGGTATTTTCAGTAGGCAAATAATATATATGTACCTACAAATTCGAGCGAAGAAAAATTGAAAAATGACGAGATTTAATGATTTTTTTAGTAGGTATTAGAGCTCCATTTCACCCGCCCCGCCCATTTGTGATAGAGGGGAGGGAGTGGGGTCAATCGTTTGTGCTAGGTTTGTGCTCTTTTGTGCTGGCATTAGTTTCGTTTGTGCTCATTCCCTTTCCCTAAAAATGAATATAGGTCAGGGTGGGGCGGGTGAAATGGTGCCCCGCCCATTTGTGATAGAGGGGTGGGAGTAGGGTCAATCGTTTGTGCTAGGTTTGTGCTCGGTTGTGCTGGCATTATTTTCGTTCGTGCTCCCTCCCTTTCATGGGCGGGGCATTTGAAATGATGCCCCGCCCATTCAAAATTGAGGGACGAGGTTAGGGTCAATCATTTGTGCTAGGTTTGTGCTCTTTTGTGCTGATATTATTTTTGTTTGTGCTCCCTCCCTTGTGTGGGCGGGGCGTCTGAAATGCTTTCTGAAAACCCTTGAAAATAAATCTTGATGAAAATGGTAACAGTACCAATCGTTTGTGCTACTCACGGGGAGGTTTGTGCTGCTTTTACATTTTGAAAAAATTACATTCCGACCCTTTTTTGATTTTCACAGATGTTCTATACCCTGGGCGGGGCGCTTGAAATGGTGCCCCGCCCATTCGAGATTGGGGGACGAGTGTGAGGTCAATCAATTGTGCTAAGTACAAGGGAGGGAGCACAAACAAAAATAATATCAGTACTAAAGAGCACAAACCTAGCACAAACGATTGATCCCACTCCCACCCCTCTATCACAAATGGGCGGGGCACCATTTCACCCGCCCCACCCTGACCTATATTCATTTTTAGGGAAAGGGAATGAGCACAAACGAAACTAATACCAGCACAAAAGAGCACAAACCTAGCACAAACGATTGACCCCACTCCCACCCCTCTATCTCTAATGGGCGGGGCGGGTGGAATGGAGCTCAGAATTAGGTATTGATTTTTTCTGATTAATGGGACATTCACTGAAAAATTAGTAATTTTGACCGAAAAATCAACGAAAAAACACTAATTTTCAATGAAAATTATTTTAGAGTCATTCCACGTCAGTTTGTACGCAAAGTGGTGGGGTGGGTCGGCGATTTTTTTCATTTTTTTAATGTGGGTAAACCTCGATGAGAGATGACGAATGCCGCAAATCGCAGCTCTTAAAGTCTTTTTGGAGGGCTGCCACGAGCATTTAAAGTTTTGAGGTAAAGTTGGATATGGTAAAATCGGGACGTGGATAACTCGAAAACCATGATGGGTTGAAAGTTGAAACTTTTTCCAATGTGTAAAGACTTTGAAGAGCTTTTTGACGATTTTTTGAAAATCAGTGTTGCCACTTTTTTTAACACGAAAAATTAGCTGTAAAAGTTGAAAAATGACATTTCCCTATGATGTCAATCGCCAAAAATTCTGAAAAAAATCTATAAAGTACAGCTTTACATGCTGATTAATATATTGAAAAATTGAGTTGACGTTATTTCGTATTTTCGAGAAAAAAAATTCCAAAGATTGGAAGAAAATACAATTTTCTTTTTCAAAGGTCAAAATTGTGTAAATTGATTTTTTTTTGATAATTTTACACCATATTCAAAGAAAAAGTCGGTAAAAGCATTTCAACTCCATTCAACACCCGTTAATATGTGTGAAAATGCAGAATTATTAAATGTTGACTTCAAAAATTGAAAAATAAACATTTTGGTATCAGAATTTCTTATTTGGTTACTCCTGGATCACACCAGCACTGCCTGATACCAAATTTTTTTTCCCAACTTTTGATGTTAACATTTAATAACTCTGCATTTTCACACATATTAACGGGTGTGTTGAATGGAGTTAAAATGCTTTTACCGACTTTTTCTTTGAATATGGTGTAAAATTAACAAAAAAAAATCAATTTACACAATTTTGATCTTTGAAAAAGAAAATTGTATTTTCTTCCAATCTTTGGAATTTTTTTTTCTCGAAAATACGAAATAACGTCAACTCAATTTTTCAATATATTAATCAGTATGTAAAGTTGTACTTTACAGATTTTTTTCAGAATTTTTGGCGATTGACATCATAGGGAAATGTCATTTTTCAACTTTTACAGCTAATTTTTCGTTTTAAAAAAAGTGGCAACACTGATTTTCAAAAAATCGTCAAAATGCTCTTCAAAGTCTTTACACATTGGAAAAAGCTTCAACTTTCAACCCATCATGGTTTTCGAGTTATCCACGTCCCAATTTTACCATATCCAACTTTACCTCAAAACTTTAAATGCTCGTGGCAGCCCTCCAAAAAGGCTTTGAGAGCTGCGATTTGCGGCATTCGTCATCTCTCATCGAGGTTTACCCACATAAAAAAAATGAAAAAAATCGCCGACCCACCCTACCACTTTGCGTACAAACTGACGTGGAATGACCCTTTACTGATTAAAAAAGACAGGATTTTTGCAAATTTCAAATTTAAAGAGTGGTACGTTTATTTAAGAAATCGTGATTGAAATACTGCCCGAGCGCAGCGAGGGAGAAATTTAAAAAAAATCATACTCTTCTTTGACATTTTTATGATAAAAAATCTCTTTGCCGAGCTTGGGGGGGGGGGCTCGAGCCCCCTGAGCCTTCCCTTGGATGCGCCCCTGATTGGTACGTATATAGAAAACCTGGAAAAATGAGGAAAAATAATTCTCAAAAAATTATCAACCGTAAAAGATAACTACATGAGAAGACCGTCTTCGAATTGAAATTTCGGAAATAAAATTAATACCTTACCTATAAGATCTTCTTGACCAAAACTTCAGTTTCCCACATTGATTTAATTTTTCAATTTTTGGTCAAGTTTTGATAAAAATTGTATTTTTTAGGCAAAAACTTCGATATTTTTGAGACGATGTCACCTTACTACTTACTTTTTAAAGTAAAATTTATAAAAACAAGGTTTATACCAATACCAAATTTCGTCATTTAAGTATATTTAGTGATTCTGGAGCCTCCAGCAGAATTTCATTTCTCTATTTTTTTCCAATTTGTATTAAAATGAGTGAAAATTACTTTGTACAACTAGAATTCCAGTTCTAGGCTTCTTTCGCTGGCTTTAACCGAAAAATTCATATTTTCTTTTAGATTTTCAGTATTTTTTTCGAACCAGATTTTATTTTTATAAAGAAGAAAAAATATTTTAAATGAAGAAATTGAATGATAATTCACTTGAATAGGAGGAGATGGAAGAAAAATTTGTATCTCACTTAACACCGACTCCCGGCAGACGTATTTTACCATTTCTGACTGTTTCAGACACCTGAACGAGATTTTGATTTTTAAAAGTAGCTATATTCGAATTTCTTCAGAAAAGGTGAAAATTGATTTTTACAGTTAAAAATCGCATTCTTTATGAACTCCTTTTCAAGTAGGTAATTTAAAATTACGAAATCTACCTTCGACGCGATTTCCACCCGGATACCTCAATAGAATTTTTTTCGACTATAAATCTTCAAATTTGAAGAACGGAAACACTGAAATGATCAAAAACACATTTATGATGTACAATTTTTAATTTTCTAAGAAAATTATTTGACATTAATTTTTTTAGAAAATTTCCACAGTCACTTGAAATATTATTAAGAACGAAATAAATATACGAAAAATGAACAGCAACCAGAATTTTGCATAAGGGGTTCTTTTTGGGTGTTTTCGCGATATTTGTTTGTTAAGAAATTCACGAAATTCGGCGAATCTAGGGTATAATTTCAAAATGGCTGATCCTTTTTCGAGAGCGAAAATTGATTGAAATATTGAACGTTGTCGGATAAAATGATCGAATGAAAAAAGAAAACTGATAATTGGAGAATTCTGACCTAAGTAGGTCAGGGTGTCTACCGATTTTTCAAAATCAAATTTCGCGACTTTTTCGCGACCTTTTTTTTTAAGGTATCGAGTATCTACCTTTCAATTTTATCTCTCCCCCCCCCCCCACTAAAAAAAATCAACGAGATTAGATTTATTATAGAAAAAAGTTCATACGCGGAAGAAAATACGTCTTTAATTTTGAAAAAAGACAATTTTTCACAAAAAATTTCCATAAGTGAATTATTTTATGGTAAAGAAGAGAAGTAGTTACTTACTGCCCGAGTGAAGCGAGGGTGAAAATTTTCACGAAAAATCATGTTAGAAAGGATAAAATTGTTAAATGATTATTGAGAAATAAATTCTTGGGAAGTTTGAAATATTAGCAGATTATCAATATAACGATGCGATTATTTGGCGCGAGCGAAGCGAGGGCGAAATTTTTTCGAAGAATTTATTTAAAAACGACATTCCAAAAAATGTTCTCCTTTAAAACATCCCGTAGAAAATTCCAAAATTCTCCAATTTTTTTAGATTTTCCTGAGAATGGACACAATATTTTCTTTGAAATTCCGAATCGTGATCGCTACTTAGTCTCCCACAAGAACATATTTTTCCGGTTAAAAATATTCAATTGTCTGAAATAGAAAGGAAGAGATTTATAATTTAAGAATGGGTTTATAAAATTTATGAGCCCGAGCGGAGCGAGGGCGAAAATTTTTAGAAAAAATGTTCAAAAAGGTGAAATTTCTTTACTTTTTCTGTTTTGTAAAAAGCGAAAAAAAATTTAAGCAATTTCGGAAAAATTCGCGACTTCTGATGAATTTTGGGTCAATTTCGCGACTTTTTCGCGACTTCAGCGACCTAAATCTAAATTCGCGACTTTTTCGCGACTTTCGCGACTTTCGCGACCGGTAGACACCCTGTAGGTACTAAGCATGAATTCGGCGTTTGTTTTTCTAATTTCCCGTTTCTTCACAAAACACCTACGAATTCAAATTTCAAAAAATTTGGAAATAAAAAATGAATTTCCAGTGAAATAACCAACATTACTTTATCCTAACTTTTCAAAAACCGATTTTTGCCAAACCAGCCAAAATTGAGAAACGTATTAAAATTAATGGCTATCATAAAAAAATCTGAAAAAATTACAATAAAAAACCCATTTTATTAGTTTTTTTTACCCAAAAAACGTTCAAAATGGTATTTCAATGCCTTGAGGTAACACAGGGGTCCTTAATTTTGGCCAAAGTACAAAAAAAATTGAAAAGTGAAGCAACACATCGATTTCCACTAATTCGAAAGCGCCGAGTTTAAATAGGTACGAGCTTTGTTTTTTCCATCGTATTCTTCTGAACTCCCAACCAGCCCCCTTAACAAGGTCAAAAAATTTTTTTGAATTAAAAATTAAGGGCAGCGTATCATGCGTTAGATTTTTAAGGGCACAGATTTCGAATACTCACCTACTTTTCAACAGAACCCTTCAATTCCTTCTAATTCTGATCAAAATTAAGAATCTCTCATACCTTCGTCATTCCGGTTCAAGTAACTACCATATAGAATGTAGAGATGTCTAGTTTTGTAGTTTTCATCATTTTTTCTCTCACTCGGAACAGTTAACGTGGAATAGCCAACGATGAAAAAAAATCGCCTCATTAATTTTTCTTGCTTTACAAAACTTCATAAAATGGGTATAAATTATTTTTCGATTTACTTCGAGACCGATTCGAATTATCTTGTTGACAAAACATTTCACTTCAATAGTAAATTATTCATTTCCAACTCCAAATCTATTCGAAACAGCAAGAAATTTTGTATAAAACAGGCACCAGAAAGCTAAACCAAACCATTACGTGGCTAGGGAGCAGTTCGATCTGAAAACATGGATAATTTCATAGACGTAGAATTTTTTCAAAGAAAATGCACCGTTTTGGCCAAGTATTTCTACGTTACGTATTCGTTTTGCGGGGCTATTTGTTTCGAAAATTTCGTAAGATTTAAATTCCGATACTTTTTAATCGCTTATGTCTGCATTGCCTATCTTTCCTGCTGCACTCCGCTGATCAAGGGATTGGTTCGAGGTATCGAACTTCATCGCATTTTCGACGTTGTTGGCTATCTTCATTTTATTCACTGCAGCGTCGCAATAGTCTGCTTATTTTACTTGAAAAGAAATCAATTCCGCCAATTATTTACATTGATAAATGAACATCCGGATGAACCGATACCGTCAACGGTTCTTGATCAGAGTCACGAAGCGAAAGAATGTTTCTACAAAGAAACCAGCGTTTTGAAATGTTGCATTAGAATACTACAAGGTTCTATTTTAGCGTGCTTCGCGTCATATTTTGGTAAAATCTTTCAGAAAATATTTTCTGATAAAAACTGGTTTGAAGTGGTGGATGACCAAACAGAATTTTTCATACCATTTTTCTGCAACACTTGCAACACAAGCTGGAGTTATATATTGGCTTACAATTTGTCGTATCTGTTCCCCGTGACGTTTTCAATAATTTATAATGCAACATCTGCCCTGTTTTTTGTGCTTACGATTTATCTCAGAAATCGAGCTATTCGTTTACGAAACGATATTAAATTTCATTCGGACGCGATTTTAGAAAAATTCGAAGATTTGGATAAACTGGAAGAACTAGAATTAAAGAGAAGCTATCCTAGTTCGTTCCAATTACGTGAAATCGCTCAGCAGCGTGAAAAACAAGTTCAGGAGCTCATGAAAAATATGCGTCGTTGGATTTGCAATCATCAACGTTTGATTGGGTGAGTAATCTGAATTTAGTATACTGCTTAATTCTAGATTGAAACGACATTGGGATTTTTGAGAAGAGCATGTTTCAAAAGCTCCGTTGCATAAATTTTACCAGTTCGAGTTGTTTTTTTGATTTTTTTCAAGTTTTCGAAAATTGATTTGCACTTACACATTACTTTTTAGCATAATGTACTCTCTCAATTATAAATCAGTGAAAATTATCGTAAATCACTGAGAAACAGTCAGAATTGCAGCACAGGAGAAAATCAGTGACATTTTTTTTACTGAAAACAAATCAGTGAGAAAAAGCACTGGAAAATCAGTAAAAATTCACTGAAAAGGCAGTGAAATTTATGAAAGGGTACCGGCGGTTAAGGTAGGCGAATTTGCCCCCGAGCTGAAATTCTAAACTAACCGATGGAAGTTGGTTCTTATGGTTTGAAAACCTTGTGGAAATTTTTTGGCCCCCTACCCCTCCCCTATCCTTAGTTATGGGCCAAAACATTCTTTTTTTTCAGCATTTTCATTAAGAATTTTTATTTTCGTGAGTTTTCAACCAAATTTTTTCAAACTTGGATGGGTGGTACACTATACTGAGGGGTATTAATTGATGGTTGGAAAAAAAATTTCGATGATTTCTTCTAGCTGAAACTCGTGTTTGAAAACTTCAAATCGAGTTTTCCACATGATGGTTCAGAGGTGCAATTCTGAAAAAAATATATTTCATGTACCTAGCCCTTATGTACAACGTGATACTTTTTCAGAATTTTCCACGTGGTAGAACATCTTGAAAAATGCGAAAAACCATTTTTCCACACCGTTTTTCCCTCATAAAGTGGTTACTTTTGGTCGAAAATATTTTTTGTGTAATTGTACCCCAAAATACGTATTTATACATCACTTTTCCGATTTTCACTTCATTTCATTCCTTCTTGGCGATTTTTGTAATTTTAAGTAGGTACAAATAAGCACAGCAAACGGCTTAAAATTGAACATGTCACTTTCTTTTGTATACGAAATTGGTATACGAAATAATTTGCAACGAATCCGTGTTCACCAGCTCAAACTACTTCCATATACCCCATTTATACGATAAAAGCACCCAAAGGGTACCCCCGGTTAAGATAGGTGAATCGGCCTAAGAGCTACTTTTTGAAACTAACCATCAGACATTATTAGGGGCCCCAAAAAATAATTTTAGGCCGTATTTTCAACCCCCACCTCACTCCCCTTCACCCCCACCCCCCCAAAATGTCGAATTTTCGTCAAAAAATCCTATCTCGGAACCTAATGAACCAAAAATTCTGAAATTTATGTGGTGTATACGGGAAGTGGTGACCAACTTTTGAGAATTTTTTCAGATTTTTTTTGCACCGCCTTCTAGCCAAAATTCCACTTTGAAAACTTAAAATCGCTCTAATTTCGAAACTAAAAGATATACATTTTTTCTATCTGGCACAAATATAGTCCTACATTGGTACAATATAATGATATTTTTTTCAGATTTTTAGCGTTGGGAGAACAGACGAAAAAATACGGTTTTCTATTCAAAAATGCTCATTTCGACATTCACGCAACCAAAAAATTTTGAAAATATTTTTATGGTATGAATGGGGAGAGGTAACAAATTTTTGAGAATTTTTTATGAATTTTTTGCAGTGCATTCCAGCCAAAACCTCACCCTCGAACTTTTAAAATTGCTCCAATTCCAAAAACTATAAGCCAAACATTCGTTCTACTTTTTGAAACTAACCACCACACATAATTAACGACTCCAAAAAAATTTTAGGATGCATATTCCACCTCCCATATCACTCCGTTTCACCCCCATCCTCCCAATATTTAGTTTTATCAAAAAATCCCATTTTGGTACCTCAATGAACCAAAATTTTGAAATTCATTGGTATTGTATATGGAGAATGTAATTGGTTACCAACTTTGAAAATTTTTCAGATTTTCCTGCGCCTCGTTGTAGTCAAACCCCCACGCAATAAATTTAAAGTCGTTGAAATTTATATGGTAAGGTATGAGCAGTGTGAGAAACAACTTTTCAGAATTTTTCAGAATTTTTTTTTGCAATGTATTCTAGTCCAAAACCCACCCTTCACTACTAAACAGAAAGAATAATTATATAGGTATCTTTTAGTTTTTAAATCTTTAACAATCCAAAGTTTGAGGGTGGGTTTTGGCTAGAATGCACTGCAAAAAAATCGAATTTTTTTTTTAAATTGCAGTTTGTATGAATGGCGAAATGGGTATTTTTGAATAGAAAAAAGTATTTTTTCGCCTTTTCTTTCCCTACAATTCTGAAAAAATTAACAGTAGGTGTATTTGACCGTGTTGGGAAAAATCGACCTTACATGCGAAAACAAGTTTTCAAAATACGAACTTTTAAAATTAGCGATGCGATACGGCCAGGAAGTGTTTCTTCGCTTGTATAGCCTATCAACTACCTATACTTTTCTGCTGAAATAAGCTACAAATTACCCTAAACAGTTAAACACCATTCCTAGGTACCTACTATCTAGCTACCTACCTACGAGCTCTCAGTTATAGTACACATAACTACGGATTTAGTTGATTTACGATGATTTTTAAATATTTCTTGTATTTTTTTTTGTTTGATTTTTTTTCATAGTCAACTTCACATTCTTGCTCATTATAAATTTATTTCAAACTTTGGGACTTCGAGTTCGGGTGGATTTCTACTCAATTTCGAGGCATCAGAGTATAAAATTCTGGAAACAAGTGAAAATTGAAATTTTGACAACTGAGGTCGGTTCTGCCTGCCACGGTCACGTATTGTACCAAAGAAGGACCATATTTGCACCAAAAAGAAAAAATGTATTCTCTCTCATTCTGAATCAGTGAAAAGTCACTGATAAACAGTTAGAATTGCACCACAGGATAAATCAGCGAAATTCACTGGTTTTTCAGTTAATTTTCACTGATTTTCCAGCAAATGTTATAAATTTCACTGATTTTCCAGTAAATTTCATGAATTTCACTGATTTGTCAGTGAATTATCACTGATTTTCTCCTGTGCTGCAATTCTGACGATTTCTCAGTGATTTTCGATAATTTTCACTGATCAATAAATGAGAGGGTATCTTTTACTTTTAAAAGTAGAGCAATTTTAAAGTTTCTAAGTGGGTGGTTGGCTAAAACGCGGTGCAAAAAATCTAAAAAAGTTCTCAATGTTGATTATCATTCCGCATGTACACAAAAAAAATGAATTTCAAAATTTTTGTTCATTGAGGTACCAAAATGGGATTTTTTGACAAAACTAAATATTGGGAGGATGGGGATGAAACGGAGTGAGATGGGAGGTGGAATATGCATCCTAAAATTTTTTTGGAGTCCTTAATTATGTGTGGTGGTTAGTTTCAAAAAGTAGAACGAATGTTTGGCTTATAGTTTTGGAATTGGAGCAATTTTAAAAGTTTGAGGGTGAGGTTTTGGCTGGAATGCATTGCAAAAAAAATTAATAAAAAATTCTCAATAATTTGTTACCTCTCCCCATTCATACCATAAAAATATTTTCAAAATTTTTTGGTTGCGTGAATGTCGAAATGAGCATTTTTGAATAGAAAATCGCATTTTTTTCGTCTGTTCTCCCAACGCTAAAAATCTGAAAAAAATATCATTATATTGTACCAATGTAGGACTATATTTGTGCCAAAAAGAAAAAATGTATGTCTTTTAGTTTCGAAATTAGAGCGATTTTAAGTTTTCAAAGTGGAATTTTGGCTAGAAGGGGGTGCAAAAAAAATCTGAAAAAATTCTCAAAAGTTGGTCACCACTTCCCGTATACACCACATAAATTTCAGAATTTTTGGTTCATTAGGTTCCGAGATAGGATTTTTTGACGAAAATTCGACATTTTGGGGGGTGGGGGTGAAGGGGAGTGAGGTGGGGGGTTGAAAATACGGCCTAAAATTATTTTTTGGGGTCCCTAATAATGTCTGATGGTTAGTTTCAAAAAGTAGCTCTTAGGCCGATTCACCTATCTTAACCGGGGGTACCCTTTTGAAAATTCACCTTCCACCCAACGAATTACACCGGGCGAAAAAAAATTTTTTGCTCTGTTTCTGGGTTCTCATGCCGAAATTCTGTTTCTAGACATCAAAATACATCACCTTGCTCAATCCTGGCTTCCAAAGTTTGCTTTGGGGGGTGGGGGGCTAAAAAAACTGATTTTTCGAGGTCAATAAGCCTGAGCATTACAAAAAAAATTGAAATAGTATATTACTATACAAGCAGCGGAAGTGAGCCTTTTCATGACGAGCGTAAGTTTGCGAAACGAGCCGAAGGCGAGTGAGAAAATACGCGAGTCATGAAAATGCTCACTGCCGATGCTTATATTGTAAGATATTCTTCATTTGTACTTCTCAAAATCATCAATTAGTACTTTTACGTAAAGCGTGCGCGTTCGTGCGGTTCGTATACCGGGTCACGGAAGTTTACTTCCGCGTACTAAGACGCGGAAGTAAACACGAAAAACACTAAAAACCGTGTTAACAGCTCAACAATGAAAAGACCAACTTCCGATCCGCAAATTAGCAATGAAAAAACGTACTTTCGATACAGTACAAATGAAAACATTTTTTTTTGGACTAATCTTGTAGGAAATTTTACGGCGAATCCAATGCCGCAAACCGCAGGCCTCCGTCTCTTTTTTAAAAAAAGTTACAGCTCATTCTTTCCAAAATTTTGTGAAAAAATCGCATTTTTTTTTTTTTTTTTCCGCAAAGAAGTGAAATTTGAGAGAAAAGTAACGGTTTTAAGGCCATAATGACCATGATGAGAGTTGTAGGACATTTCACGGCGAATCGAATGTTGCAAACCGCGGACCTCTATCTCTTAGGTATTTAAAAAAAAGTTACAGCTCATTCTTTACAAAATTCTGCGGAAAAAATCACATTTTTTGTGCCTTTTTCGCGAAAAAGTGAAATTTGAGAGAAAACTAAGGGTTTTAAGGATGAGTTATAACTTTTTTTCAAAAAGAGATAGAGGTCCGCGGTTTGCGGCATTCGATTTGCCGTGAAATTTCCTACAACTCTCACCATGGTGATCATGGCCTTAAAACCGTTACTTTTCTCTCAAATTTCACTTCTTTGCGAAAAAAAAGCAAACATTTCACTTCTCTGAGTTGAGGTTAACCTGTGCCGCCGGGCACTCAAGTTGAGGAAGCGACGCCCGAGCGCGTTCGATGCTACCCCGCCACCGCAAGGCGTATTGAAGTTTTTTGCGTATGTGCTACGTTACAGAAAATGTTCTTAAATCGTTATGGGTGTTAGGGGAGGGGTAGGTGTTAAAATTACTTAATAAGGAATCGTTTTAGATTATCTAGAGTAGTCTGTTTCGAAATTTTTTTGTGATCTGTCTGTTGAAAAAACCTGTAAATATATAGATTTTTTTCTGATTCTCAACTATGGTCTGCAAGTATTTCACACTTGAGTATTGTAAAGAAAAGAGAATGTAGCCAAAATTTTCCAAAAACCTGTGGTTTTTAATTTTTGAGAGCTGATTTAAAGCGAAAAAACATCGAAAACAATGGGAAAATCGATATATTTACAAGTTTTTTCAAGCATCGAAAGCGCTCGGGCGTCGTGTTCTCAAATTTGAGTGTCCGGTGGCACGTGTTAACCTCAACTCAGAGAAGTGAAATTTTGGGAATAATTCTGATCGATGGGTGGGGACCCGTTCCTCCCCTCCCCAATTCTGAAATTTTGATACTCGTCAGATGGGAAGGGGGAGGGATTTTTTCAATGAAGCACCTACCTCTGTACATTGAAAAAATATAAATGACAAATGTGTTTGAATTATTTCAGTTGGCATTAGTTCAGAGTAATTTTCATTACATTTCGAGATGAGACGAGAGTTACGAGCCCCCCTCCCCCCTCCAACGATCGGACTGAAAAATTTTTGATGCAATACCTGCCCATAAGAATATGTCATTTTCGCGATTTGGCCACTTCCCTTGCTCGTATCACGTCCCCCCCCCCCATTATGTCTACAAGCATGGCTGTGGTATCATTAGATTCTTTATACTCCATAGTAAAAGATTATTGCTGCTTCCATGGCCCCGCTTTTCCCCTTACAAAGAAAATTGTTCAGTGAATTGTGAGTTTTTCGTGAAATTTCAAAGGGGGCAGATGGCATGGGTCCCTTTCCATCGATCAGGCTGAATTATTTTCTGTGTAATGCCCAGAGGCGTGACGAAGCAATATTTCTGGGGGGGTGAAGCTCAAATTTTCCCAACTATTTTCCGAGAAATTCCCAACTATTTTTCCTACTTCCCAAAAAAAATTCCCAACTAGGTAATTTTTATCGTGGCTGCCCAGATGTTGTGAAAAAAAAACAAATAAACACACTTGACAAAATTTCAAATTTCAACTTGAATGCAGCCTTGAGTGGCAGTGATATGGACAGAGACGAAACTTAGGCAAAAGTCTGAAGGGGTGAAAATAAAAGATTTGCTAGTTACATTTTCAAAAAAAGGGAACTTTTCATAAATTACACGCAAGCCATTGCAATTTTTACCTTGTTTCAGTAAATAAAAAAATCTAGGTTAGACTAGGTAACATATGTATTGATAATTATTTTGTTAAGATTTATACAGATTTAATAATGTGTTGAGCCCGAGCGAAGCGAGGGCAAATTTTTTTAGCGAAAATAGACTTTCAAAAATTGAAAATTCAACACACTTCTCTCATTGAGATTTTCCAAAATGTGACCAATACTTTCGAATTCTTCTCTATTCCTGCTTTCTATTTTCAACATCGTGGTCACTGACATCACAACAAATAGAAAAACAATTTGCAAGATATGGAACGTAATATTTAACCCGAGCGAAGCGAGGGCAATTATTTTTTTTGAAAAATGTATGATAAAATAAGCAAAAGAACCACATATTCTGAATTCCTTCTTAAAGATTTTTGAAAAGCGTGTCTTGAAAAAAAACAAAGGGGTTCAATAGTGATCATTTGGCGAAAAAGGGTGGCTTTAGTGACTAAGCGTGAAAATAGGGGACAGCCATTTAAAAGCTGATTTCTGTCTGAGGCCTGTAAAACCAATAATAAATGAGAAGGAAATTTTTTTCCCCCTTCAAAAAGTATTCAATATTGTCTGAGATAGAAGATGAGAGTGTTCATATCATTGTAAGTAGCGAGGGCGAAAATTATTGAAGAAAAAGTATATACAAAAGCTGAAATTTTTTCATTTTTCAAATTAATAGGTGAAGTCCTCAACTCATACTTCTTAAGTAATTACATTGGTTTGCTTAGGTGTTGGTATATGCCCGAGCGAAGCGAGGGCTAAAATTTGAAAAGTTAGTGATTTTTAAAACAAAAATAATTATTTTTTCAATAGATTATTCTTTGAAAAATTTCTATTACTTCCATATAAAAAATTTGTGATTTTAAATGTTTTTTTAAACGAAATTTTAGCTATTTTACACAATTTGCAATCAACTTTTTCGATATTCTCAAGTTTTTTCAACGTTCCCAAGTACAACTTTTCAAAAACTTGGGAATTTCAACTTTTTTGAATCTAAACTTGAGAGAATTGGAATAAGTTGGGAAAAAGTTGGGAATCCCAACTTCACACAATTTTCCAAGTCCAAATTAGGGATTGTGATATTCTCAATTTTTTCAGCTTTCCCAAATCCAAACTTCAAAAAGTTGGGAAAATTTGGAAAAAAGTTGAAAATCTCAATTGTACCCAGTTTTCCTAAAATTTGATTTGGGATTGTGATTTTCTTAAATTTTTTCGACTTTCCAAAATTCAAACTGCGGAAAAGTTGGGACAAGTCCCAACTTTTCCCAATTTTCCCACTTTTTCCTGATTTTCCCAACTTTTCTCAACTTTGGAATCGTCTGGGGGGTGACGCACCCCCCACACCCCCCCCGTTAGTCACGCCTCTGGTAATGCCATTCCACAAAGGAAAAAATTAAAGTTATCTAAAATTTGAAATTCCAATTTGAGTAGCAAAAATTTTGAATACTTACAGAGGTAAGACATATTATTTTCAAAAATTCAAATTCTGTTCTAATCAGAAACGGGCAACTCGAATGGGCTTCTAAAAAAAAAATCATCAAATAATTTGGAAAAATATTAGATTTACTGATCTTTTAATAAAAAGTACCTAATAAATACCTAAAACATATTCTTGATCTAAAAGCCTTCGCTCTAAAGCAAAACTCCAATAATAATTTTTTATTTCGTATTTATTGTAAATATGTTTTGTTTTAATGCCTACAGATGCGTTAAGCAGTACCAGAAATGCGCAAACATGATTTTAGATGCGCTAGTAGAACTGAATTTCGCAAATACCACTTTTTTGGCATATTTTTCAGTCAGTGTAAGTAAAAGTTATCATCGGAAATCAACTAAGTATCAAATATTTGAAAAGCAATATTGAAAATAAATATTTTTCAGTACGCGATGGATGATGAAAATTTTATTCACCAATATATGGCTTTCTTGATGGTACCTTTAACCATGTTGGTCATTTGTTGCGACCAGGGAAATTCCTTGGAAGACATGGTAAGCCAGTTAGAGATATTTACAATATCTTCCATAGTAATGGTAATCTATAATTCAACACTAAAAATTCTTTATTCGATTCCCAATTCCTACATATGCTTTTCAGAGTGATTTGATTTCGGACGCGGTTTACTCATCGCCATGGTATCACCTGCCAGCCAATCAGCAAAAAGTCATCCTTGACTTCTTGACATTATCTCAGCGAAGTCACAAATTACGTGTTTTTGGCACTTTCTCACTCGATTTAGAACTCATCCCTACAATTTTGAACGAAGTTTATGGCTACATTCAGATCATGCGGTTGCTTGTAATGAGACGCAAGCGTTGAAACAATTTGCTCATTCTCGCTTTTCAATGCAAATACACACCACTTCTGATCTGTGAGTAACCACAAATAATAAACACAATTCATATCACAGCAATTAGTTCGATTGCTGGTACGTGAATTTACAATTAATAATTTTATGATAACTATTTGATATGGTACAAGAATCCCTACCCGGCTTACCCGCCATTTACAGTACCTTTTGAAAAATCCCTCAAAGGGAGAAGGAAATGGAAAATAACTGAAAATGATATTTTAGAAGTTTAATGAACGTATTGTAACCATTTAGATGAAAATTCACCGGAAAATAATTTCCTATTAAATATTAATGAAAAGCGAAAAGCACACGAAAAATGGTAATTTTCAAAAGCTCCCAAAACGGAGGATGGGATAAAATTGCCAGTAATCGTTTTAATTGGTAAAAAAAATGTAGACTGCGGCTATTCTGAGGAAAGTTTACTCAAAAATAATCTCCTCTTATTTTTGAGATGAATCATGACACAATATTTTTCCAATTTTTTTCTTATTTTTAAAAATATGTATTTTGTTTTTTTTTCAGAACATACACTAATTTTTTTCCGAATAAAATATTCCTTGCACATTTATTTACTTATTGCATTGGTATTATACCTCCAAAACAGAGTATTGCCAATTTACCCTTTTTTTCTTTTTTTTTAAATCAAATGTAACTTTTTATTGAATTTTCAATTTACTTACTTGAACATACTTTTTTTCAACATTTTTAAATACTGACCTACTTTTTCCCTTTTTTAAATTTTTTTTTTTTTTCGAAATCTAGGTATCCAATTAAAAAAAAAATTTATCGTTAGACATTTTTACATTATATTGCAGTTATAATTTGAGGAAACAATGTTGCCAATATTGCATATTTAGATCACTTTTTAAATTAAACTTTAAAATCATATACCTTCAACATTTTTACATAGGTAATATGTATTATAATTAAGGCAAGCAGTGTGGCCAACAGTACAAATTTAAACACCAAATTCATAACGTTTTGAAAATCATATTTGGCAACACTGAAAAAAGTACGCACAAAAATGTAACATTTCGTAACACTTATCAAAAATTAATCCCTCCAAGCCTGAGACATACCCATGTTGAAATGCCACTTTTCACCCCCCCCCCCCCCCCCCACAAAACAAAAAGAGGTGATATTATAAAATCATCACAAATGATTGTTTTGGGCTTAACCACTCATTCTGAGATTCTACACGTGAAAATTTTTTCAATTTTTTTTCAATTTTCAGAGCTTTTTCAGCATAGACAGACTTCAAGGCCCTTTGTGGAGAGGTAAATTCGAAGTCTGCAAGTCCTACGATTTTGAAAAAAAAAACAACTGCAAAACGACCACCCCTGTCAATAATTGTTTGCAAATTAAAAATTTAACAAAATATTTCAATTCCATTGGTGAATAATTCAAACTGACCTTGAAAGGAGTAAACATCGCAAAAAAGCAACAGAAAACACGTTTTTTCTGAGTTTTTATTTTTTGTGACCACGTTCCACTCCCTCTCAGGGTCTGAAAAAATATATGTATGTTATACCTACCTAAGGGTATGGCTAATTTTTTAAGAAAAATTCCAGCCATGGGTCCCCCAATTTTTTTTCTAAGAATTATTTTAATTTTCACCCCCCCCCCCCCCCCTTCCCTCCAAAACACCTCTCTAATTTTGCAAAAAAAAAAAAATTCTCACGTATACATCAACCCACTGACAATAATTTTTTATGAATATTTCAAAATTTTTGGACCACCTTCTTCAAAGATATAAAATATTGAATTTTTGGCATTTACAGCCATATTATTCGGGTAGGGGTGAGGGAATCACGCCAAATTTTTTTTGAGGGTTTCACATCATGACTGACCTTTTGGGTGAGTTTCTTCCTAATCGGTGAAAAGGCGAATTTCACCATCTTACCCGGGAAGGCTCTTTGTATTCTAGACATTCGAAAATATAGATTTTGATATAACACTCGGGAAAATTACAAAATTCAAATGTTGCCAGGTCTTAACTCCTCTCTACTCCACCTCTTCATTCCCAGGAGAAAAATATTGTCATTTGTATTTTACGCCCCAAAAAACATAGATTTCAATATATCACTCGAAAAATTAAAAAATTCACATTTTGCCAGGTCTTACCTCCTCTCTATTTCATCCCTTCATTACTAAGAGAAAAATATTGTCAAATTTGTATCCTACGTCCCCGAAAACATGCATGCCGATATAGCACTCAAAAAATTGAAATTTTCCCAGTCTCATCACCACCTCCTATCCTTCCTCCACTCAACACTTCATTCCTAATGGAAAAATATGGAAAAACTCGTATTCTATGCCCTTGAAAACATAGATTTTGATATATCACTCGAAAAAATTGCTAAATTTCAATTTTTCCATGATTTACTAGCCTTTTTTTCTTAAAATTTGAATTTTGAGGCTCCTGCCACCCACGGGGTGAAAAAATTCTTGAAATGTGTCCAAAAATTTTAAAAAGTTATAATAAACAAGAATATCAAAAAAATTTTGCCAATTTAATTAAAATTGACAAAATAATTTTTTTTCCTACTTTATGCTTGAATACTACTTTTTATACCACATATGCGACCCGACATTGGTGGCGTGCTCCTCTAAATCAAGTTCAAGAAGCAAAAGGGATAAAACAATATAAAGTAAGCAAGAAAATTCATGTCAATTATTTTTTAAATTTTATCAAATTGCATTGAAAGGCACATCTAATTAGATCTTATTAGATGGGACATTTCTGAGATCTAATCATGATCTAATCCATTAGGTCTAATTAGGTCTAAAAAAAATTCATCGGATAATTATATTAAAAAACGAGCAAAATTTAAGAAAATTTTCCATTCCACTCAAATGTGAAGCCCTGGCCAATAGCAAAGAATTGAAGCATGCGAGTCAGGGTCCACGCGATGGGGGTGTGGAGGATATAATTCCCCCCCCAGTCAATTTCCAGTTGGCAATTTCGGCAAAATTTTGAAGATTTCAAGTAATTCGGCAAAATCTTAGAAATTTCGGCAAATTAAAAAAAAATTGGAAATTTTGCAGCATACCTATAACCTAAGTACCTAATGAAAAACTGAGCCTTTTAGAATTTCAAGTAACTGTAAAATTATTTACTCCCCGAATCGAAATTTTTCAAAAATTTCGGCCTCGCTGCGCTCTGCCTTATTGAATTTTTTATTCTATAAGTTCAAAACAATTCAAATCCCGCAAAACATTTTTTTCGTATTTTTCCTCAAAATTATTCCAACTACCTAATTTTATCAAATTTTTTCTCATTAAGACTCATTTTCGATGTTTGGAAATCAAATTTTTCAAAAGGTCTGGCTTCGCTGCGCTCGGCCCTGTTGTATTTCTTCTCGAATAATTTTTGAGTAGAATTGACCGATTTTTTATTCAAGTTGATTAACTTTAAACATTGTTTTATTGCATTTTGAATTTAAGGTCTTCTACTTAAAATTACCGCCCAAGCTTCGCTCGAGCCAAATTTATTTCTCTCGTGTCCACATTGAAACTATAATCTTCTAAATCAATTAAACTACCTAAGAAAATTTCATCGATTTTTTCAACTACCTACGTACAATGAAATTATCGAGGGAAAAATTCAGGCACGAGCAGGACTGAGTAATTTATTTTTTCATGCAAGAAATTTTGCTGTTCATGAGCAGGGATGAGCAAGAATGGCGTTAAACGATGGAAATATATTCGAAAACCCAAGGAATAATTTCCAGGCGTGAGCAAGATTAAAAATTGATCTAATCTTGAACACGATGTTACTTTCAAGTTTTTGTTAAGTTGATCTCTGAAAATTGTGTTTTTCCCTTTCCATGATGTTGCTTTGCACTGTTTTTGCTATAATCATTGCCAAAAATTCTCGAATTTTTGAATTATTATTCGGCAATTTTGAATTTTTTTCTCGGCAATTTTGAACCTCATACCCTCCCAAAAATTTGTGTTCGAACCGCCTCTGATGCGAGTGAAATTTCAGTTCAATAATGACCTTTCAAAATTACGAACGTGACAAAACCTTTAAAATCGTTCAATTAAGCTTTTAATAATTCAACATCATGTTAGTTCGAACGAGAACGATCCTTAAAATTCCAAAAAGTCAGAGTTAATCGATCAGTACATATCTAGACCTACCCAGCTCGCCAGCTATACTCATACCAGCAACTGGGCATGGATAATTTTATAGATACAGAATTTTTTCAAAACCAGTCCACCGTTTTGGTAAAATACTTATACGTGATATATTTATTTTGCGGTGCGATTTTTTACGAAGACTTCGTACGTTTGAAATTCCGACGTTATTTAATCGTTTCGCTTTGCGTATTTTATCTTTTCTGCACGATTCCGCAATTCAATGTATTTGTATTACTTGGTTACTCAAAACTTGAACACTATTTCGACGCAATTGGGTTCCTCGTTTTCATTCATCATACCGTCGCAAGTGGTTTCTTATTTTACCGGAAAAGGATCGATTTCCGGCATTTGCTGAATATAATAAATGAAACTTCAGAAGAACCGGTACCCTTCGAGATTGCAGATCCTAACCAAGAGAAAGATTATTTGAAGAAAGCGAACATTTTGAAGATTTGCTTCAGAGCACTCCAGAGTTTGATTTTGTTCCATTTTGCGGTATATGTTAGCAAAATTTCCCAAAAGATATATTTTTACGAGCAACCATTCAAAGTAGAGGATGAGGAATCGGAATTTTTCATACCATTTATTTGGCGCAATTGCAACACAACCTTCAGCTACATTGTGGCTTACAATCTGTCGTATTTTTTCGTATTGCCCTTCGTAACGTTGTACATTGTGCCATTAATTCTATTCTGGATACTTTCGAATTATTTGAAAAATCGAGCCATTGGTTTACGAAACGATATCAAGTTTCATTCGGATGCGGCTTTTGAAAAATTTCAAGATTACGACCAACTCGAAGAACAAGTATTGAAAAGAAGTTCCCCTTGTTCGATTCAGCTACGTGATATTGCGCAGCATCGAGAATTTCAAAGGCAAGAGTTTATGAACAGGGTTCATCGATGGATTCTCATACATCAACGATTGACTGGGTAAGTTGAAATCATTCCTATTTGTACTCTTCAGATCAACCAAGATGACAAGAAATTCTGATCCGAATTTCGTACCCTTTACACAATTTCTTTCTGGAAGAGGGAAACTAAAAGTGAATTTGGCTCCCGCTCTAATTTTCGATCTACCCCACCACCCACAGGTGATGTCTCTCGAAATAAAAAAATTCTGGAAACATTTTTTGACCCTCAACCCCTCCATTTCATTGCTATGACCATTTTATTGCATTGTTTTCAAGAATTTTCAGTTCCAACGGAAGTGAAGGAAATTTTATTTTCCTTGGAATAAAGTTACATCTCGTAGAGGTGTAAGGAATTTCGATAATTTTTTCATCAATTTTATTGGGTTATTCACGTTTTTTCAGCTATTTGAAGCTTTAAAACTTGAAAAACGCCATTGAAGCCAATAGCGATCACCCTCGAAACATTACTAGAAAATTTGCTTTTTTATGTAGAATATTCCCCTATTCGGTTTTGTTTTTTTGACCCAAGGGCTGAAAATCACGAAATACCTTACAGAAATGAAGTTTTTTTTACGGATTCTTCAAAATTTGAGCGTTTTGCACGGAGAGAAATGACGAAGTGAAAAAACTAACGTCGGATTCGTATTTAAGAGGTCAAATACTCCGATAAACACCGCGTTCGTTATCATTCTGCTTCCAGGCTCAAAATTCCTATTTTATTACTGATTTTTCATGACAAAAAAAAATGAATTTGAAGACTTCAAAAGAAATGATGTCGAAAAGTTTGTTTAATGGGGTATTTTGGCATTTTTTGCCCGCTAAACACGAGCTCGACGTTGGTTTTTTTTCATTTGGTCATTTTTTCCGCATAAAACGCTCAAAAAATCTGAAAAATTTGCTAAAATTAAAGTGAATACGTGAGGTAAATCCACGTTAGAAAACACGTTTTATAAAGTAGCCAAACTTCACTATCAAGGATTTTTTTCCAGTTGACAATTTCAAAAGGTCAAAACCTCAAGAAGGAACGCACCAAAATTGATGAAAAACTTATCATAAATACCTACACCTCTATCAGATGTAACATTGTTCCAAAGAACAGACAATTTCCTTCAATTCTGTAAAAATTGAAAATTCTTGAAGAAATGCAATAAAATGACCACAACACTGAAATGGAGAGGGTTGAAGGGGTCAACATTTTTTCCAAAAAATTTTCACACCAAGGGACACCATTCAGGAAGGGAGTAGATCAAAAATCTGATCGTGCATGGGACTTCAAAATTTCAAAAATTTCGAAAAAATTAGAAATTTATTAAAAATTTATTTCAGAGCTTATTTAGTAGCTATCGATATGAAAAAGCACTTTTTTCAGTGTTTTATAAATTTTTTTCAATTTTTAAGGAGAAAATTTAAAAAAGCTATAAAATATGGATTTTTTCAATAAAATTGTGCTTTTTGGTTGAGATAGGTCAGGCGTTACTGAATAAGCTTTAAAATTGATTTTAACACAATTGAACGTGTCACAGCAAAAAGGACATAAATAGAAAAAATTGTGTTTTTGGGAAATCGCGAATGAAGTTTGAGTATACTTTTTTAAATACTAAATTAAGTAATTGAGCTGGGGGAAAAATTTTATCTTAAAATTTCATCTTTTTGCTACATGAAAACAGCTCGTCCATTACTTGATATTTTTTCTATTTTTTTCTATATTGAAAACAAAAGGTTGAGTTATATGTCCTTTTGGTTGTGACAAAATTTCATTTCGACCCTTCTACGTTTGATGACGTATAATTTTTCCGGAAGTGAAAATTAAAAAAAAATCTTCATACAAAAGTTGAAGAGAATGAAAAAAGGAACATTTTCGTGAACAAAATTTCAAAATATTTCTTCAGAGAGCGGATATATCGCACTTCGAAAAATGACAACTTTTTTTTTATTTTGTTGGTTACAAAAAAAAGCTAAAAATACATTTTGGACGAATTTTATTATTTTTTCAAATTTATGACGAAAAATTAACTAAAAAAAACACTTCATTAAAAGTTTTAAAATTTCACAATCATCTGCACAGTGAAAAAATTAAACATTACGCAAATTCTCGAAAATCAAACATGTAATGCAGGTACCGAAATTGCGAACTTCGCATTTTAAAAACGCCATAACTCTTCGAGAAAAACGTATTGGAAGGTGGGAGGGGGCTCGTTCGATAGAGAAAACGTCGGAGAATACGAATCGCTTGTTGCATCAAAAAGGACATAATACTGAGTTATGCCCTTTTTGTTGTGACACATTCAATTGAATTTTTTTGCAATTTTCTGAAATTTTTGAAAATATTGAATTTCTGGCAATTTTTGTAGAATTGAAGGCTTTGCGCGATCAGAAAAGATATGAATCGATTATTAATTTTTTTTTTTGCATTTTTTCTATCTCCCCCAGTTAAACAACTTTTTCATGAGATACCTTTCAAAAATCAAAAATTTTGGGGTTTTGACTCACCCTAATCCTTAGGGGTCAAAAATTGATTTTTGAGATGACACTGATTTTGGGCCATCTTGACTCAAAAACCAATTTTTGATCCCTAAGAGTGGTTTTAGCATTCAGGCTCACAAACAGAAAACTTGCGTTGCTTGAAATGGAATGTAGGAGGTTAGGACTTCAATTTTTTGCAAGTGTAGTACATTTCAATATTAAATAATTGAAATTTTTCACACATTTAGATGCGTAAACCAATACCAAAAATGTGCAAAAATGATTTTGGATCCACTGGCAGGAATGTGCGTCACAGCCATGACAGATATGGGTTATTTTTTAATGAGTGTAAGTTGGCAAAATACTCAATGGTATTTAGTATTCTAGTACACACAAAAGTGAAATAATACACACCTATTTGAAAATAACCCCATATTTAAATCTATTTTCCAGTTTGCATTGGACAATGGAATTTTCATATATCTATTCGTCGCTTACTTGCCGTTGCATTTCATTGTTTTGACACTTCTTTGCAGTTTGGGAGATACCCTAGATGATATGGTAAGCTGGTTGCTGGTAATCGAGATAATTTACAAATCCTTTACTACAATAATTGAACTTGAACTTTGAATATCTTGTATCGTTTTCTTGCATCTTGCATACGTCTTGCAGAGTAGAATGATATACGAAGCAGTATATTCAACACCATGGTATCACTTGACACCGGAACAGCAGAAAGTCATTCTTAATTTTTTAACTTTATCCCAACGAACCCAGACATTGAGTGTTTTTGCAATCTTCTCACTCAACTTTGAACTCATGCCGACAATTTTGAACGAAGTGTATGGATACATCGGAATCATGCGTTTGCTTGTAAACAGACGTAAAAATTGAAAAACTTATTGTTAGTTTATTTTCAAGTTGAATCACCTATTACATGCATCAGTCAGTGCACTTTTTTGCGATTTTCATAATATTCTATTAACAAACTAGGTACTTATACTTACTTACCTATGTTCTTTTTTTTCAAAGTTCACTTTTAAAAATTATTATGTATAAGTAATCATTAATTGTCTGCACGATAAGTATTTAGATTTCATTTAATATTTTTCATGAAAATTTAAGCATCCATCTCTTAAGTAAGCATATGATATTGTAATTTGTTTCATTTTGAAAAAAATAAATATATTTCAATCACTATTGGACTTGATTTTGAATATTTTCCTTTTTCATTGGGAGCAGAGGATTTTTTCTCTTTATTATTTTTTCCCCTTTATGGTCAAGGGTTTCGATATGTCACTCGAAAAATTGAAATTCTTCCAGTCTCACTACCTTCCCCCCCCCCTCCCATCCAATTCATGAATTCCAATGGAAAAATGTTGTCAAATTCTTATTCTACGCCCGCCCCCGAAAACATAAATTGGGATATAAGTAGTAATAGGGGCAGTATAGGACACTTTTTGAAGACACCGGAAATGGGCCGGTATAGGACACTATTTGACAGAGTGTATATTTCGATGGTATATTATGTGGCGCGGCGCTGTTTATCATGTTGTGGTTATAATTTGTGATAAGGAGATGGTTAAAAAAATATTCTCTCCAAATTAAATAATTATTATTTTATCAATTTCCTTGTTTTGATAAGAATTGTTTCTGTCGGCCATCAGTGCCACCGGCAAGTTTTAATGTAGGAGAGATATATTTTTTGACAATTGATAATTATTGTTCATCTCTCTCTTTCCTCTCTTTAGATGGACATCCGTGCCGCCGCTGGCAAGCTTTATCATAGAAGAGAAATATTTTTTGTCCATTGTCAGTCTTACCCAGTATTTTTTTAGTTGAAATCGCTGCTAGGTGTTTGTGTATTATCATGGTAGAAAATGTTTCGAAGGTAAAAAATTGAATTAAATTCATCCATGATTGTGAAAGTGTGATATTAAAATCTTAGTATTTTGATGATTTTTTGCAAGTAATTTGTCAATTTTACATGCGATTTTGATCAAATCTGGTAGTTTTTTTTTCAAGTACTTTGTGAATGTACTCTCTAGTAGATTTTACCTTACCCAAGGAAGTAAGTTTTAAAATTGGCAATCGTGTGAGAATAACCCGAAAACAAGACACTTTTGCCAAACAAATATGAGAAAAAGTGGACTAGTGAGATTTTTAAAATAAAAGGTATACGGTATACCGATCGTATTACCTATATCTTAATCGATTTTAGATGGAGAAGATGCGGATTTTACCTCAAAAAAACGAATAAAAATTACTTAAATTGCTGTCAAATGGGTATAAAAATGGTTGAAAAAATGATCGAAAAAGATCGTAAATAGTCGAAAATTGTCGTAAAAGGTTGAAATTGTCGTAAATGGTTGAAAAAAAAGGTAGGTAGGTAGGTAGGTAGATAGGTGTGTAGGTGGTGGGTATGTAGGTACTCGTACTCAAGTTTAGGTACCTACCTATAGTACGTATACATATACGTACTACGTACATAACCTTTTACGACAATTTTCAACCTTTTACGACAATTTTCGACTATTTACGATCTTTTTTCGATCATTTTCAACCATTTTATACCCATTTGACAGCAATTTAAGTAATTTTTATTCGTTTGTTGAGGTAAAATCCGCTTGGTAAATATGTGTATTTTTCGTATTTTCTTTGCTCAGAAATGAAGTCATGCGATACCTCGAAATATGCATCTAAGAACACTGATCTACAATTTATTTGAAATTTGCAACAAAACATCAAAGATTGTGCCAAAAAATCCCTCAAAACCTCAATTTGAGCAGAAAAATTGAAAAAATTTCATGATTTTTAAATAAATTTTACATTTGAGGTGCGCAAATGTGCGCGCAAATGCTGGCAAATGCGCGCATTTGCAGAGCTCCACTGAAAATGTACGCATTTTACCATCACTAAGCAAACCTAATGTGTACTAATTCTGTTGATAAATTCATGTCAAAATTATAATCATGGCGTGAGGGGTAGACGATCAAAGAAGGAACTGTCTAAAAAAAAATGTTTTCAAAAAAAAAACTGATTGTGAATCAGCAACTGGATGAATGATCGTGTTTATAGGCTTGTTAAATGGCGGTATTAGTCCTCTATGGCCTGAGATTTTTTGTTTTGGGTGACTTTAGAAGCATAGCTGTGCAAATCCATTTTAGATAATTCCTTTTCTGACTCCATTTTTACAAAAAGTCATAATTTATGGGGACTCAGTGTCGAGAAAATTACTCAAAATTGTGCGGAACAATCAAAATGGTAAATTTTTATCTAAAAAAGCCTACATTAAACACCTAATATACCAAAAAAATGACATGATTTGAATTTATTTCAACTTATTTTTCCATTATGAGTAATTGCCCACAATTCGCCTCTATTTAGGCAGAAAAAGGTTGTAATTACCTGTTTTTTTTTTTAGCACACGCTTAGAGCATCACAAACCATAGTGGAATTTTCCGCTTAGAGAGTTTGGTATATGACTCCATACCTTAACTTTTGAACTTTCAAATTTTCATTAATTTCGACTTGAAAGATTTCAACAAAAGGTTGAAGGGGTAGAGAGGTGTGAAATATTTAGCTTTCTTGATCCGACTTGGGTGCTAAATTTTTACAAAAAAAATCACCAATTCAGAATATAAAAAATAATAAAAACAATCAATTATTTTATGTTCTAATAAGAACTATAACATTTGCAAGGTGTTGGAAGAGGAGACCAGAAGGAAACTGCAGTGCTCTAACACATTTTATAAATTTTTACCAAAAAATGTATCATTTTGGAAGAAATCATAACGTTTTGCAAGGTGTTGGAAGAGAAGTAGAAGGAAGTTGTAATGTTCTTGCAATATTGACACATTTTCCAAATTTTATCAAAAAATGATCAATTTTGGAAGAAAACTATGGATTTTGAAGGATGCTGCAGTGTTCTAAACGATGGAATGAACATTAAACTATTTCTATATTTTCAAAATTTGTCATCCTTTTTGGAAAGAAATCATCTATTTAGAGCAGGAAAATTGTAAAACTGATCAATTATTTTGTGTTCTTATTAAAATTGTAGCGTTTGCAAGGTGTTAGAAGAGAAGTAGAAGGAAACTGCAGTGCTCTAAAAATTTGACGTTTGCAAGGTGTTGAAAGAGGAGTAAAACGATGCTGAGAAATTTAGAGGATAGGAAAGTATTAAATTGTCCATACATTTTTTCAAATTTTCATCAATTTTGACAAAAAAAATCAACAATTTGGAGCAGTAAAATCGCCAAACTGATTAATGATCGCATGTTCAAAAGATGGAAAATGATGAATTATTCGCACGTTTCTTAAATTTGGGGAAGAAATCATCAAATAAGAGCAAGAAAATAATCCGATCAATCAATAAATGATGAAAAAATTGAAAAAATATGCTGGTACCTAATTCATCTTTTGAATATTGCTACATCCTTCCACTCCTCTCCTAATACCTTTTAAATGTCTTAATTCTGATTTAGACATGTCAAAATTATACCGGATGCTCGATTAATTCTGCCTCCCCTAGATACTTTTTATGTCAAAAATTGTACGTCAGCAATACTTCGTTCAATGTTCAATCAAACAAATCAAAAAAAGTATTGCCAACTTACAATTTTTGACATAAAAAGTATAGAGGGAGCCAGACTTAATCGAGCACCAGGTAGAAAACAACGCTGTTCAACCTAAGGAGGTAAATTATGAGGTTTGGTAATAAAAGCAAAATTTCATAAGATATTTACCATTCTTAGGTTACCCACTGTATGTTCAAAACTGTGAGAGTACCGAGATATTTAAACTTTCACCCATTTTCACCTATTTTTTGACCAGAAGTGACTTGCTTTCGCCCATTTTCACTCAAAATTTCAAGCATAGATGTTAGAATATAACTTCATTTATATCAAAATCACATTGAAAATAATCAAATGAATAATAAAAAAATGTTAAAAAATACATTGAAAACTAATATAACTTCATTTATATCAAAATCACATTGAAAATAATCAAATTCATAATAAAAAAATGTTAGAAAATACATTGAAAACTATCAACATAATAATTATAGAAAATTGACAAAGTACTTATAAAAAAAACTATCAATCAAATTTAGTCATACTCATCTGAAAAAATTGACAAAATGCTTGCAAAAACTATCAAAATCACATTAAAAAAACTTACCTAAAGCATGTAAAAAATGATCATTTGCCTACCTACTTATTTGAAAACATACATTTTTTTGTTATTCTAGCTATTTTTAAGCTGCTAAGACTCGAAATAGGAGTCGAATATGATTAATTTGAGGTCGTCCCTGATTCCAAATCTGGTGTCCATTTTCGACTTCGAACCTTTGTTTCCAAAATAACATCTATTCACACCACAAACACATCAATTCTGGCAAATCATTCATAGATGGATAAAAATTTATGCCATTTTCATGATCAGCGACCTCAAATTAGTCAAAAACGGCATCTTTTTGAGTATTCCGCAGTTTTATTACCTAACAATTATATTTTTAGGGTGAAAATTGACCATATATTTGAAACAAAGGCTCAGTCCTAAAAAATGAACACCGGATTCGGATTCAGCAACCTCGAATTATAGTTATATACGACTTTTGAATATTTTTACTGCTTTTAAAATAGTTAAAATAACAAAGTAGGTATAGTAGCAAAGTTAAGTGTTCTGGGAGCAATTTCATATGATAGGTAGATAGCTTAATTACAAGTATTTTATGACAATTTTCAACCTTTTACGACAATTTTCGACTATTTACGATCTTTTTCGATCATTTTCAACCATTTTTATACCCATTTGACAGCAATTTAAGTAATTTTTATTCGTTTTGTTGGGGTAAAATCCGCTTCTGACACGAGAACAACGGACACTGGATTCGGGATCAGCCACCTCGAATTAGTCCTACCTATTTGGCTTTCATTTTACTTATTTGGCTTTAAAAATAACACTTGTAATTAAGCTATCTACCTATCATATGAAATTGCTCCCAGAACACTTAACTTTGCTACTATACCTACTTTGTTATTTTAACTATTTTAAAAGCAGTAAAAATATTCAAAAGTCGTATACATCTATAATTCGAGGTTGCTGAATCCGAATCCGGTGTTCATTTTTTAGGACTGAGCCTTTGTTTCAAATATATGGTCAATTTTCACCCTAAAAATATAATTGTTAGGTAATAAAACTGCGGAATACTCAAAAAGATGCCGTTTTTGACTAATTTGAGGTCGCTGATCATGAAAATGGCATAAATTTTTATCCATCTATGAATGATTTGCCAGAATTGATGTGTTTGTGGTGTGAATAGATGTTATTTTGGAAACAAAGGTTCGAAGTCGAAAATGGACACCAGATTTGGAATCAGGGACGACCTCAAATTAATCATATTCGACTCCTATTTCGAGTCTTAGCAGCTTAAAAATAGCTAGAATAACAAAAAAAATGTATGTTTTCAAATAAGTAGGTAGGCAAATGATCATTTTTTACATGCTTTAGGTAAGTTTTTTTAATGTGATTTTGATAGTTTTTGCAAGCATTTTGTCAATTTTTTTTCAGATGAGTATGACTAAATTTGATTGATAGTTTTTTTTATAAGTACTTTGTCAATTTTCTATAATTATTATGTTGATAGTTTTCAATGTATTTTCTAACATTTTTTTATTATGAATTTGATTATTTTCAATGTGATTTTGATATAAATGAAGTTATATTAGTTTTCAATGTATTTTTTAACATTTTTTTATTATTCATTTGATTATTTTCAATGTGATTTTGATATAAATGAAGTTATATTCTAACATCTATGCTTGAAATTTTGAGTGAAAATGGGCGAAAGCAAGTCACTTCTGGTCAAAAAATAGGTGAAAATGGGTGAAAGTTTAAATATCTCGGTACTCTCACAGTTTTGAACATACAGTGGGTAACCTAAGAATGGTAAATATCTTATGAAATTTTGCTTTTATTACCAAACCTCATAATTTACCTCCTTAGGTTGAACAGCGTTGTTTTTCTACCTGGTGCTCGATTAAGTCTGGCTCCCTCTATACTTTTTATGTCAAAAATTGTAAGTTGGCAATACTTTTTTTGATTTGTTTGATTGAACATTGAACGAAGTATTGCTGACGTACAATTTTTGACATAAAAAGTATCGAGGGGAGGCAGAATTAATCGAGCATCCGGTATAATTTTGACATGTCTAAATCAGAATTAAGACATTTAAAAGGTATTAGGAGAGGAGTGGAAGGATGTAGCAATATTCAAAAGATGAATTAGGTACCAGCATATTTTTTCAATTTTTTCATCATTTATTGATTGATCGGATTATTTTCTTGCTCTTATTTGATGATTTCTTCCCCAAATTTAAGAAACGTGCGAATAATTCATCATTTTCCATCTTTTGAACATGCGATCATTAATCAGTTTGGCGATTTTACTGCTCCAAATTGTTGATTTTTTTTGTCAAAATTGATGAAAATTTGAAAAAATGTATGGACAATTTAATACTTTCCTATCCTCTAAATTTCTCAGCATCGTTTTACTCCTCTTTCAACACCTTGCAAACGTCAAATTTTTAGAGCACTGCAGTTTCCTTCTACTTCTCTTCTAACACCTTGCAAACGCTACAATTTTAATAAGAACACAAAATAATTGATCAGTTTTACAATTTTCCTGCTCTAAATAGATGATTTCTTTCCAAAAAGGATGACAAATTTTGAAAATATAGAAATAGTTTAATGTTCATTCCATCGTTTAGAACACTGCAGCATCCTTCAAAATCCATAGTTTTCTTCCAAAATTGATCATTTTTTGATAAAATTTGGAAAATGTGTCAATATTGCAAGAACATTACATATATTCTAACATCTATGCTTGAAATTTTGAGTGAAAATGGGCGAAAGCAAGTCACTTCTGGTCAAAAAATAGGTGAAAATGGGTGAAAGTTTAAATATCTCGGTACTCTCACAGTTTTGAACATACAGTGGGTAACCTAAGAATGGTAAATATCTTATGTAATTTTGCTTTTATTACCAAACCTCATAATTTACCTCCTTAGGTTGAACAGCGTTGTTTTCTACCTGGTGCTCGATTAAGTCTGGCTCCCTCTATACTTTTTATGTCAAAAATTGTAAGTTGGCAATACTTTTTTTGATTTGTTTGATTGAACATTGAACGAAGTATTGCTGACGTACAATTTTTGACATAAAAAGTATCGAGGGGAGGCAGAATTAATCGAGCATCCGGTATAATTTTGACATGTCTAAATCAGAATTAAGACATTTAAAAGGTATTAGGAGAGGAGTGGAAGGATGTAGCAATATTCAAAAGATGAATTAGGTACCAGCATATTTTTTCAATTTTTTCATCATTTATTGATTGATCGGATTATTTTCTTGCTCTTATTTGATGATTTCTTCCCCAAATTTAAGAAACGTGCGAATAATTCATCATTTTCCATCTTTTGAACATGCGATCATTAATCAGTTTGGCGATTTTACTGCTCCAAATTGTTGATTTTTTTTGTCAAAATTGATGAAAATTTGAAAAAATGTATGGACAATTTAATACTTTCCTATCCTCTAAATTTCTCAGCATCGTTTTACTCCTCTTTCAACACCTTGCAAACGTCAAATTTTTAGAGCACTGCAGTTTCCTTCTACTTCTCTTCTAACACCTTGCAAACGCTACAATTTTAATAAGAACACAAAATAATTGATCAGTTTTACAATTTTCCTGCTCTAAATAGATGATTTCTTTCCAAAAAAAGGATGACAAATTTTGAAAATATAGAAATAGTTTAATGTTCATTCCATCGTTTAGAACACTGCAGCATCCTTCAAAATCCATAGTTTTCTTCCAAAATTGATCATTTTTTGATAAAATTTGGAAAATGTGTCAATATTGCAAGAACATTACAACTTCCTTCTACTTCTCTTCCAACACCTTGCAAACGTTATGATTTCTTCCAAAATTGATACATTTTTTGGTAAAAATTTATAAAATGTGTTAGAGCACTGCAGTTTCCTTCTGGTCTCCTCTTCCAACACCTTGCAAATGTTATAGTTCTTATTAGAACATAAAATAATTGATTGTTTTTATTATTTTTTATATTCTGAATTGGTGATTTTTTTTGTAAAAATTTAGCACCCAAGTCGGATCAAGAAAGCTAAATATTTCACACCTCTCTACCCCTTCAACCTTTTGTTGAAATCTTTCAAGTCGAAATTAATGAAAATTTGAAAGTTCAAAAGTTAAGGTATGGAGTCATATACCAAACTCTCTAAGCGGAAAATTCCACTATGGTTTGTGATGCTCTAAGCGTGTGCTAAAAAAAAAAACAGGTAATTACAACCTTTTTCTGCCTAAATAGAGGCGAATTGTGGGCAATTACTCATAATGGAAAAATAAGTTGAAATAAATTCAATCATGTCATTTTTTTGGTATATTAGGTGTTTAATGTAGGCTTTTTTAGATAAAAATTTACCATTTTGATTGTTCCGCACAATTTTGAGTAATTTTCTCGACACTGAGTCCCCATAAATTATGACTTTTTGTAAAAATGGAGTCAGAAAAGGAATTATCTAAAATGGATTTGCACAGCTATGCTTCTAAAGTCACCCAAAACAAAAAATCTCAGGCCATAGAGGACTAATACCGCCATTTAACAAGCCTATAAACACGATCATTCATCCAGTTGCTGATTCACAATCAGTTTTTTTTTTTGAAAACATTTTTTTTTAGACAGTTCCTTCTTTGATCGTCTACCCCTCACGCCATGATTATAATTTTGACATGAATTTATCAACAGAATTAGTACACATTAGGTTTGCTTAGTGATGGTAAAATGCGTACATTTTCAGTGGAGCTCTGCAAATGCGCGCATTTGCCAGCATTTGCTCACCTCAAATGTAAAATTTATTTAAAAATCATGAAATTTTTTCAATTTTTCTGCTCAAATTGAGGTTTTGAGGGATTTTTTGGCACAATCTTTGATGTTTTGTTGCAAATTTCAAATAAATTGTAGATCAGTGTTCTTAGATGCATATTTCGAGGTATCGCATGACTTCATTTCTGAGCAAAGAAAATACGAAAAATACACATATTTACCAAGCGGATTTTACCTCAACAAAACGAATAAAAATTACTTAAATTGCTGTCAAATGGGTATAAAAATGGTTGAAAATGATCGAAAAAGATCGTAAATAGTCGAAAATTGTCGTAAAAGGTTGAAAATTGTCGTAAAAGGTTATGTACGTAGTACGTATATGTATACGTACTATAGGTAGGTACCTAAACTTGAGTACGAGTACCTACATACCCACCCACCTACACACCTATCTACCTACCTACCTACCTACCTTTTTTTTCAACCATTTACGACAATTTTCAACCTTTTACGACAATTTTCGACTATTTACGATCTTTTTCGATCATTTTCAACCATTTTTATACCCATTTGACAGCAATTTAAGTAATTTTTATTCGTTTTGTTGAGGTAAAATCCGCATCTTCTCCATCTAAAATCGATTAAGATATAGGTAATACGATCGGTATACCGTATACCTTTTATTTTAAAAATCTCACTAGTCCACTTTTTCTCATATTTGTTGGCAAAAGTGTCTTGTTTTCGGGTTATTCTCACACGATTGCCAATTTTAAAACTTACTTCCTTGGGTAAGGTAAAATCTACTAGAGAGTACATTCACAAAGTACTTGAAAAAAAAACTACCAGATTTGATCAAAATCGCATGTAAAATTGACAAATTACTTGCAAAAAATCATCAAAATACTAAGATTTTAATATCGCACTTTCACAATCATGGATGAATTTAATTCAATTTTTTACCTTCGAAACATTTTCTACCATGATAATACACAAACACCTAGCAGCGATTTCAACTAAAAAAATACTGGGTAAGACTGACAATGGACAAAAAATATTTCTCTTCTATGATAAAGCTTGCCAGCGGCGGCACGGATGTCCATCTAAAGAGAGGAAAGAGAGAGATGAACAATAATTATCAATTGTCAAAAAATATATCTCTCCTACATTAAAACTTGCCGGCGGCACTGATGGCCGACAGAAACAATTCTTATCAAAACAAGGAAATTGATAAAATAATAATTATTTAATTTGGAGAGAATATTTTTTTAACCATCTCCTTATCACAAATTATAACCACAACATGATAAACAGCGCCGCGCCACATAATATACCATCGAAATATACACTCTGTCAAATAGTGTCCTATACCGGCCCATTTCCGGTGTCTTCAAAAAGTGTCCTATACTGCCCCTATTACTACTGATATATCACTCGAAAAATTGAGATTTTCCAAGTCTCACCCCCGCCCTATCCCTCCCCAACCAACCCTCCCTTCCTAATGGGAAAATATGGACGAATTCGTATTCTACACCCTCGAAAACGTAGATTTCGATATATCACTCAAAAAAATTGCTAAATTTCGATTTTTCCATGTTTTACTAGCCCTTTTTTTCTTAGATTTTGAATTTTTAGGCTCTAGCCCAACCCCCTCCCTCCCTTCCTCCCACCCAAGAGATGGAAAAAAATGGCGAGATATGTCCAAAAAGGCTCTGGTGTGATTTGGGGGTCATTTGGCCCTTGGTGGAACTTTGACAAAATTTTTATGCCATTCGACTTGCCTATGTGAAAAATGATTTTAGAGAGCAAAAACGAATTTTTACCACATCCCCCGGGGCCGGGGGCCTCAAAATACGTGATTTTCACGCTAAAAATTTTATCTCCGCGAGTTTTCAACCGATTTTTTTCAAACTTGGCATGTAGGCAGAGGTACTTGAGGGGAGTACCCTGAAATTTTTTCAGATTTTTTCGACCACTACAATGACCTTAAATTTGACCTTGAAAGTTTAAAATCGCCCTGGGGGCACCGCTTTGGCGGGTGGTATAAAGAAAAAAATGTTTTCATGTTTCTCACTCTATTTTACACTACTTGGAATTTTTTCAGATTTTTTTGAGTGGTGGCCTATGCGTGACGTACAAAAAACCGATAAATCGGTCGTTTTACCTAGTAGGTAAAAATTTATTCTTAGCTTTTTTAAATTTCTTAACTGAAATTGAGCGTGAATAACTTGAAAACTAAGCCTCCTCAAAAAAATCTAATGACACATTAACGAAAGCAAATATTCGGTAAAAGGGCATAATCTGACATAATCAGGGTCGTTGAATCCGAATTTGGTCTTTGTTTTACTAACTTTTTCTATTTGAATCCCCTAGATATCCCTAGGGACATAAGAATGCCTGAGGGGATGGGGGAGGGAAAGGCCGAAATTTCAATTTCGGCAATTACTTGAAGATTACATACTATTATGTAATTTGGGTTTCTGATTTCAAATTTGGCCTTGGTTTTTCCATTTCAACCCCCCTCTCCTGGATACCCATATGTACATTAGGGGGCATAGGGGTCCCAAATTTTGAACTTAGGTATTAGGCCAAAATTTCAATTTTGAGTAGGTAATACCTAACTTGAAAAATAGCATTACCTATATCATGTAATCTGGGTTGCCGATTTAAAATTTGGCCTTAGTTTTTCGATTTGAACACCTCCTCCCTTCCCCTAGACGCCCTTATGGATATGAAGGGGCATAGAGATCCAAAATTTTAAACTTGGGTACTACGCCAAAATTTTAATTTCGAGTAATAACTTGAAAAGAAGCAATATAAATTATGTAATTTGGATTGCTGATTTCAAATTTGGCCTTTTTTAAGTTGAATTAAGTACCTATTATGTGTATCAGTCAGTGCACTTTTTTTTTTGCGATTTTCAAACCACCTATCCTATCAACAACTAGGTATGTTTTTTTTTTCAAAGTTCACTTTTAAAAATAATTTTTCATCATAATTTTTTTATAGTCGGCGTATAATTATTATTATAATATTGTTTCAAGTTGTAAAATGAATTTATGTTATCTGTATCTTTCAAATAGTAATTTAGTAGATACGAATAACGAAAGAATTAATTTATGTTTTTATATTTAATTAATTGAATTTAGAATTTAATTTAATTTTTAAAAATAGTAAAATATTGGGTACCTAAGCAATAAAAATATTTATTATTTCAATTTTTAATATATTTTTAACTTTGTTACAGTTTGACTTGATTTTTAATCCTTTTCTTCTCCACTGAGAATAGAGTGTTTTTTTTTTTTTTCATTTTCGAGGTTCCCTATCAAGATACCCAACGTTGAAATATTATACCTGAGTGATTTTTTTTTTTTGAGAATATCTGTGACGAAGAGAATAACTACAAACCAATAACTTTTAAGGGGTGATTTTACTGATTTTGGTGTCAAAATTTCGAGCTCGGTGTTCTCTACACCTACGACCTAAAAAAGTGGAAAAGAGCGCCCTCCCCCACCAGATGACAAATATGGTCGAAATGTCCATTGACGAGAATCTCTCAGGTTATGTTTTGGTTTATTTATATATTTCTCACGTAAATGTTTTGAGGAGAAGCAATGCGGCATTTTTTATTAAGGTAGAGACGATTTTTGTTTTACAATTGCTACCTACTTATCATATCACCTAGTTTACTAAAAGTTTTATCATTTCTGAGATGTACTGGAAATAGAGACAAATTATGGAATTTCTCAAATTTTTTCACGCTGTATTCTAGCTGAAAAGTTTACGATAAAATAATGTTAAAAATAAATTGAGAAAAAAATTGTAGTTGAAAGCTGAAAGGGAATTACGAAATGATTGATTCATATTTTAATATTCAATTAATTTAATTTAGAATTGAATTTTTAAAAATAAAATAATAATAAAAATTCGCTGATTTTTAAAGAATTTCACTGATTTTTCAGCAAATTTCAGAGATTTTATTGACTTCTGTATTTTTATTAAGGAAGAGAAGATGATGTTTGTTTTAAAATTTCTACATCGCTCATTTTAGCAAAAATTTTATAAATTCTAAAATGTGCGGTCGATGGAGAAAAATTCTGGGATTTTTAAAAATTTTTACGCCGTATTCTAGCCGGAAAGTTTACAATATTATAAATGTTTAAAAGTACACTGAGAAGAGAGTTATATATATTTAGTTGATAATTGAAAAAACTTCTCAAAAATGTGTTTTATGTCCAAATAATGACGAAGTAGATTTCCCCTATTTTTTAAGGTAAACTGAAGAACAATGAAAAAAATGTCCATTTTCAACTCTCCGCCAAAGAGGGGACGAACATCAAATATCACCACCAATGCTATTTTTGGACTCAATCATCCATACTGAAACTATTCTCAAAAAAAATTAATTTTTTTTTTCGATTTTTAGGACTTTTTTGAACGCAAAGACAGATTTTAAGGCCCGAATTTTAAATCATACCTTAAAAGTTAAGGAAGCCTTAAAAGTTCCTTATCGCATTTTCAACCAATCAGAAAGCACGAAACGGTTCCTTAAAACCATTAAGGTTGCCTTAATTTTTAAGGTATGATTTAAAATTCGGGCTTAAGACCCTTTGAGAAAGCGTAAATTGGAGTGGGGGGGGGGGGGGGGGTGAGATGAAATTTTTATCACGTCATTTTGAGGTATTTACAACTTTTGTAATACTAACTCCTTCAATTTTCGAAACAAAAAATGCAAAACGATCATCGCCAGTAATTGACTTAAAACATCAATTCCATTATTGAAAATGTAATTCAATATAAAATTCAGATCTACTTGAAACTATGACCAATACATCAGTGAAATTTTCTCTACGTCGCGCCGTTTTGTGGTCCAACCCCAATTTTTGCCCTACTCCCCATTAAATTTTTGAAAAAAAATTCAAAGCGATCCCCTCAAAGATACATCCTGAGGGAAAGATCGATTCTTGGGATTTTCAGGGAATAAAAGGGTACCAGCGCAGCGGATGAAATAGGCGAATCTGTCCCAGAGCTGAAATTCGAAACTAACCGATGGAATTTGGTACTTATGGTCTGAAAACCACGTGGTGAAAATGTTGACCCACTACCTCTCTTCTAGCCCTTGTTATAGGACAAAACGTTATTCTTTTCAGTCTTGCTATTAAGAAGAATTTTTTCATAAATGATAATTTTTCGTACAAAGAAAGTGAGATTGTTCACTTCGGGGTATAATTACAAGAAAACATTTTTTCGACCAAAAATGACCATTTTATGAGTGAAAAACGTTGTGGAAAAATGATTTTTCGGTATTCCACCATTTCCACCACCTGAAAAATTCTGAAAAAGTATCACGTAGGGCATAAGGACTAGGAATGTAAAATTTATTTTTTCCAGAATTGCATCTCTGAAACATCATGTAGAAAATTCGATTTGAAGTTTTCAAAAACGAATTTAGACTGGAAAAAATTTTCGAATTTTTTTTTCAATTCACCCACCAACACCCCTCAGTATAGTATATTACCCATGTTTTGAAACAAATTTATTTGAAAACTTGCGGGAAAAAATTCTCATGGTGAGGCCGAAAAAAGTAACGCTTTGCCCCATAACAAGGGCTTGGAGAGGGATAGGAAGCTAAAATTTTTACCACGTGGTTTTTAGACCGTAATTACCAAATTCCATAGGTTCCATAGGTTAGTTTCGAATTTCAGCTCTGGGGCAGATTCACCTATTTTATTCGCCGATACCCTTTTCAAAATGTGTTTTCCCTGAGGGACCCAGCTTCCCTCTCTCCGAAAATTTTTCGTTTTTTTATGCTTCACAATTTTTGTTTCAACTTTTTTTTCGTTGCTGCGTGTAATTTCGAAAATTATAGCCGAAAAACCAAAATTTGAACCTTCCCGCCCCCCAAAACGGGGACAAAATACCCGCCGATTTTAGGGAAGTTTGGGCATATTGAAATACATAGGTAATAGGGTGGGTAGAAAAACCAATATTTTTGATTTTTGAAAAGATACTCCGTGCAAAAGTTGTTGGCTGGGTAGAATTAAAAAAAAAATAAAAAATTCAAAATCGATTCATATCTTTCGATCGCGCAAGAGCCTTCAATTCTTCAAAAATTGCCAAAAATTCGAAATTTTGAAAATTACAAAAATGTTAAAAATTGATTAAAATTAATTTTAGAGCTTATTTAGTGACTATCTTAACCAAAAGGCACATTTTTTTGAAAAATCAGTGTGTTATAACTTTTTAAAATTTTTATTTATGGGTGAAGAAAAAAGAAAAACTGAAAAAACTATAAAACATGGATTTTTTCAAAGAAATTTTACCTGTTGGTTAAGATAGTCTCTAAATAAGCTCTAAAATTGATTTTAATACATTTTTATTTTTTTGCAATTTTCTGAAAATTTTTAAAATATTAAATTTTTGGCAATTTCCAAAGAATTGAAGGCTCTTGTGCGATCGGAATATATGAATCGATTTTGAATTTCTTATTTTAATTTTTCTAGTCTACCCAGTCAACAACTTCTTCGCGGAGTATGTTTTCAAAAATCGAAAATTTTGGGTTTTCGATCTATCCTGGGCTTACACTCGAAACTCCCCCCTCCTGGACCTTTTTTGTCGGTACTAAGAATAAAATTTAAAACCCTCCACACGTTTTGAATCTTCGATATTGTCATCAGATCTTTTTGATTTTTAAATCCCTTGAAAATTTCGTTTCAGAATCTAGCTGGGTTCCTACTTGAAGATATATTAAAAAATGAGCTAATCGAAGAAAATTTTCCATTCCACCCAAATGTAAAACAGCATGCGAGTGAAATTACAGTTCAATAATGATCTTCCAAAATTACGAACCCGACAAAACCCTTAAAATCGTTCAATTAGACGTTCAGTAATTCAACTATTATTCAAGTTTGAACGAGAACGATCCTTAAAATGCCAAAAAACCGGAGTTATTCGATCAGTACATTCCCAGCTAGCCGGCTATGCACAATACCAGCACCTGGGCATGGATAATTTTATAGACACTGAATTTTTTCAAACCAAGGGCACCGTTTTGTTCAACTACTTATACGTGATATATTTATTTTGCGGAGCCATTTTTTACGAAGATTTCGTGCGTTTGAAATTCCGACGTTATTTAAGCGTTTGGTTCTGCGCATCGTATATTTTCTGCACAATTCCACAACTCAATGTACTACTTGGTTACACAAAACTTGAACACTATTTCGACGCACTTGGGTTTCTCACTTTCATTCATCATATCGTCGCAAGTGTCTCCTTATTTTACCGGAGAAGGATCGATTTCCGTCAATTGCTGAATCTGATAAATGATCATTCGGAAGACCCGATACCCTCTGAGATTGCAGATTCTAACCAAGAAAAGGATTATCTGAAGAAATCGAACATTTTGAAGATTTGCTTCAGAATATTCCAAAGCATAAATTTGTACAATTTTGTGATTTATGTTAGCAAAATTTCTCATAAGTTAGCCGCTTACGAGAAACCATTCGAAGTAGAGGATGAGGAATCGGAATTTTTCATACCATTTTTTTGCCGCAATTGCAACACAACCATCAGTTATATTTTGGCTTACAACCTATCATGTTTTTTCTTAATATCCATCGGAACGTTGTACATTATGTCATTGATTCTATTCTGGGTACTTTCGATTTATTTGAAAAATCGAGCCATCGGTTTACGAAATGATATCAAGTTTTATTCGGATGCGGCTTTTGAAAAATTTGAAGATTACGACCAACTCGAAGAACAAGTATTGAAAAGAAGAAGTCCATGTTCGATTCAGCTACGTGATATTGCGCAACATCGAGAATTTCAAAGGCAAGAGTTTATGAGCAAGGTTCATCGATGGATTCTCATACATCAAAGATTAACTGGGTAAATAAAACATTGAAATAAATTAACGAGGTGATTAATACTAATTTTAAGAACTCCCTCCCTCTTTTCAAAGAAAAGCGCAAAAATATCATTGATTTTGACGTTGAACAATAAATCATCAGAATGACGTTTTTTGTTCATTTTTTCAAGTTATATAAAAATTTTGAATTAGTTCTTGTTCGAGGGATTTTTTCCCTCTAAAATCGATTATAGCTCCTTCCAATTTAACATTAGTCCAAAAAAATCATCAGAATAAATTTTGTTCGGTTTTTATTCTTGTATTTTTATAGAAATGGAATTCGATTGTTGGTTCTCCAATTTTGAGAATAGGCCAGCATTTTGTAAAGATGATTTTTGTTCAATATTTTGGTGGTCGAATTGGGGGGGATTACTAAGAAATTTATTTCATGTCCAGACAAAAAGAGGAAAATTTACGATGAATATTTCGAAGTGGAAAAGCAATTTGAATTTGTTCTTAAGTTTTGATGGATGCTTCTTTTAGTACAGACATTTTAGCTAAAATAAGGCCCTAACCCCAAAAAAATTAGCAGGAAGGGGAAGTTTCGTATATAAGCTCAGTAAAGTATGTATTTTAATATTCCCGAACTTCCCTAAAATCGGTGGATATTTTGACCCCCCTTTTTGGGGGGTGAGGGGGTTCAAATTTTCGTTTTTCGGCTATAATTTTCAAAATTAAGTATTTACGAAAAAAAAGTTGAAACAAAAATTGTAGAGAGTAAAAAACAAACAATTTTGTTATTTACAATTTTTTCCTAGGACGTCATGGGAGGGAGCTAGGGTCTTTAGAAAAAAATCAATTTTGAAAATTTCCCATTACCAGAGAAAAATCACCAAAAATCGGGTTGATCGACTTTTAGGAGCGGTTCTTTTGCATAGTACATTAGGGTGGTCCACATTAACACAGGAAAATTTTTTTTATTAGATATCGGCCGTGCCACCCCCCAAATTTTTTCCTTTGTAGGTAGGCATTACACAGAAAAAATTTCAGCCCAATCGGAGGGGGTTAACCCGTGCCTCTCCCCCCTTGAAATTTCGACTTTTCATCAAAAATCACACAATTCATCACATAACTTTTTTTGCGAGTGGAAAAACGGGGTCATGGTAATAACAAAAATTGTTCACTGGAGTGTAAGGAATCGAATGACACCATAGTCACCCTCGTAGACGTATTAGGGGGCTCAATACGAGCGGGGGAAGTGCCAAAAACGCGAAAATGAGTTGTTCCCTGGAGTTAATTACATTTACATGGGGAATTTTTTTTTGATAGATATCGATCGTACCACCCCGCCAAGTTTTTCCTTTATGGGTAGGCATTACACAGAAAAAATTTCAGCCCAATCGGAGGGGGTTAACCCGTGCCTCTCCCCCCTTGAAATTTCGACTTTTCATTAAAAATCACACAATTCATCACATAACTTTTTTTGCGAGGGGAAAAACGGGGTCATAGTAATAACAAAAATTGTTCACTGGAGTGTAAGGAATCGAATGACACCATAGTCACCCTCGTAGACGTATTAGGGGGCTCAATATGAGCGGGAGAAGTGCCTAAAAGTTGTTCACTGGAGTTAATTACATTTACATGGGGAATTTTTTTTTTGATAGATATCGATCGTGCCACCCCGCCAAGTTTTTCCTTTATGGGTAGGTATTACACAGAAAAAATTTCAGCCTGTTCGGGAAGGGGGAACCGGTGCCTCGCCCACTCCCAAATTTCGACTTTTCATCAAAAATCGCACAATTTACTGAATAACTTTTTCTGTAAGTGGAAAAACGGGGTCACGGAAATAACAAAAATTGTTCACAGGGGTATAAGGAATCGAGTGACGCCATAGCCACCATTGTAGACATAATAGGGGGCGTGATACGCGCGGGGAAAGTTCCCAAAATGCAGAAATAATATTCTTTTTTCTATGCCAATCGAGTCTTTGAAAATACAGTTCAATATTATTTCACTTTCATTTCTCTCTACAATTCATGAAACACACATGCTTGTATTCTTAATTAAAGAAGGAAATATACTCCCCCCCCCCCAAAGGTGACCGTCATTTATATTTTTTCAGTGTACGAGGGAGGGAGGAGTACATTTTGAACAGCATACTCCGAATTCAGAAATGCAAAAATTGTATTTTCAAAGACTCGATTGGCATAGAAAAAAGAATATCATTTCTGCATTTTGGGAACTTTCCCCGCGCGTATCACGCCCCCTACTATGTCTACAATGGTGGCTATGGCGTCACTCGATTCCGTATACTCCTGTGAACAATTTTTGTTATTTCTGGTTGCATTGCATCTCCTAGCGTATTACTAGCAATTTTTCTAGTAAATTGCTCGCGTGAAAATGCTAGCGTAATTCTAGCGAAGCGATGTCCAAAAACAGGCGACTAAACGCTAGTGAGGTGTGCTAGCATTTTGTTAGCATCTCCTAGCGTATTACTAGCATTTTGTTAGCATCCCCTAGCATATTACTAGCAATTTTTCTAGTAAATTGCTCGCTCCCTATTGACAAAGAAAAGAAAAAAATGCTAACAAAATGCTAGCACTTTGCTAGCATTTGCTATCATGACATGCTAGCATTGTGCTAGTATGTTGCTAGCATTTTGCTAGCACTCATCTGGTATTGGTATGCTAGCATAGTGCTAGGGTTTTGCTGGCAAGGTGTGCTAGCATTCTGTAAGCATTTTACTAACAAATTATTACACTTTTTAAATATTATGTACTTACCTTTACTCTGCGTCTTGGGTTAGAGGAGTACGCCACCATGTCAGGTTATATGTTGGGTACTAAAAGTAATATTTAAACTTGAAGCCAGAAAAGTTTTTTTCCTCAATTTTGACCAAATTCGGAAATTTTTTTGATTTTTTGAAATATTGCAATGAAACAAAATTTCTAAGACATATTTAACAAATTTTTATCCCTCCCCTTAGGGGCTGGACCCCCTGCAATAATGACTGAAAAATTTGAATTTTGAAATTGTTTTGTGTGATACATCAAAATACATGTTTTCGAGGGGTAGAATACAAATTCGACAATTTTTTTTAGGGATGAAAGTTTAGGGTTAGATGCGGGGGAGGGGGGGGTGCCTGGAAAAATTTGAATTTAACAATTTTTTTATGTGATATATCAAAATCTATGTTTTCGAGAGCGTAGAAAACTAATTCGATAATATTTTTCTCTTACGGACCAAGGATAAGGGGGGCGGGGGGGTGTAATAGTAATAATGGTTGAACAAATTTGAATTTTGAAATTATTGTTTTATGTGATACATCAAAATACATGTTTTCGAGAGCGTAGAATACAAATTCGACAATATTTTTCTCTTAGGGACGAAAGCTTAGGGTTGGATGCAGGGGTGGGGGGGGGGTGGTGCCTGGAAAAATTTGAATTTAACAATTTTTTTATGTTATATATCAAAATCTATGTTTTCGAGGGCGTAGACAACTAATTCGATAATATTTTTCTCTTACGGACCAAGGATAAGGGAGGAGGTGGGGGGGGGGGCAGGAAAATTTGAATTTAACAATTTTTTTATGTTTATATATCAAAATCTATGTTTTCGAAGGCGTAGAAAACTAATTCGATAATATTTTTCTCTTACGGACCAAGGATAAGGGAGGAGGTGGGGGGGCAGGAAAAATTTGAATTTAACAATTTTTTTATGTTATATATCAAAATCTATGTTTTCGAAGGCGTAGAAAACTAATTCGATAATATTTTTCTCTTACGGACCAAGGATAAGGAAGGAGGTGGGGGGGGGGAGGCCAGGAAAAATTTGAATTTGCAGTTTTTTTGTGTGATTAATCAAAATCCATGTTTTCGAGGGCGTAGAGTACAAAATCAATATTTTTCTCTGAGGGATGAAGGTTTAGGGTGTGATGAGCGGGGGGGAGGGGGTGGTGCCTGGAAAAATCTGAATTTAACAATTTTTTTATGTGATATATCAAAATCTACGTTTTCGAGGGCGGGCGTAGAAAACGAATTCGATAATATTTTTCTCTTACGGGCCAAGGATAAGAGAGGGGAGGGGGGGAGGCCAGGAAAAATTTAAATTTGCAGGTTTTTTCTGATATATCAAAATCCATGTTTTTCGAGCGCGTAGAAAACGAATATATTTTTCTCTAGGGATGAAGGTTAAGGGTGTGTGATGAGGGGAAGGGGGGGGGATTCCTGGAAAAATTTGAATTTCACACTTTTCTCTGGTGATATATCGGAATCTATACTTTTGTGAATGAAGGATATGAATCTGGAAATGTTTTTCTCGTAAGGATGAAGCGCCACGTGGTGGTGGAGAGGGGGTAAGACTTATAAACATTTGAATATTTAAATTTTTTTGAGTGATATATCAAAATCTAAATTTTTGAGGACGTAGAATAAGAATCCAGAATTATTTTTTTTCTTAGAGAAGAAAGGTGGGGGATGGGAGTTCTTGTGATGTACCAAAACCTAGGTTTTCGAGGATGTGGAGTACAAATTTGACAATATTCTTCCTCAAACGTCTCAAAGAAATGAAGCACTGGGTTGAGGAGGTGACTGTTAGAAAAATTTTAATATTGCGATATTTCCGTGAGGAATATAGCGTTATTTGTTTCTTATGTAGAGAGTGGTGGGATAAGACCTGGAATAATCGTAATTTTTGTAACTTTTATCAAAATGAATGTTTTCAAGAGGATAAAGATTACAAATTTGGCAATATTTTTCTGTTTGGTTAGTGAGGGGTTCTAAGGGTAAGACTTGGAAATTATATAATGTTTGACAATATTCTTTAGTGATTTAGCCCTATTGAAAATTTTGCTAGCAAAATACTAGCATTCCTAACACATTCCTAACATAGCTAACAAAACACTCGCATCACTCTAGCATAAGTCAGGCTAGCTACAGATTCGCTAGCAAAATGCTAGCGTTTCGCTAGCACAATTTTCTCTCAAAAAGTTACAGTAGCCAAATACTAGCATCGCACTAGCTTAAGTTAGACTAGCATTATGTCTGCTAGCATAGTGCTAGCTTATTGCTAGCGCAATTTACTAACAATTATTTACAGTAGCCAAATACTAGCCCTACACTAACATAAATTGAACTAGCTTCACATCTGCTAGCAAAATGCTAGCGTTTCACCACCGGCAAAGTTCTAGAATCCAACTGGGCCTCCAGAGAGTGAATGCGAAGCTAGTCTAATTTATGCTAGTGTAGTGCTAGGTAGTACGTACTAGGAAACTGTAAATTTTGTAAAAAAAATTATAATGCACTAGCGAAAAGCTAGTATTTTGTTGGAGGTCAAAGGCTAGAATTTCGCTAGTAGTCGAACGTTAGCGTATCGCTAGCGAATGGGATGCTAGCTTAATGTACAGTAGTGCGGTGCCAGCGAAAATCTAGCATTTTGTTAGTGACCAACGCTAGAATTTTGCTAGTAGTCGAACGTTAGCGTATCGCTAGCGAATGCGAAGCTAGTCTACTGTACGCTAGTGCGGTGCTAGCGAAAATCTAGCATTTTGTTAGTGACCAACGCTAGAATTTTACTAGTAGTCGAACGTTAGCGTATCGCTAGCGAATGCGAAGCTAGCCTACTGTACGCTAGTGCGGTGCTAGCGAAAATCTAGCATTTTGTTAGTGACCAACGCTAGAATTTCGCTAGTAGTCGAACGTTAGTGTATCGCTAGCGAATGGGATGCTAGCTTAATGTACGGTAGTGTGATGCTAGCGAAAATCTAGCATTTTGTTAGTGACCAAGGCCAGAATTTCGCTAGTAGTCGAACGTTAGCGTATCGCTAGCGAATGGCATGCTAGCTTAATGTACGGTAGTGCAATGCTAGCGAAAATCTAGCATTTTGTTAGTGACCAACGCTAGAATTTCGCTAGTAGTCGAACGTTAGCGTATCGCTAGCGAATGGGATGCTAGCTTAATGTACGGTAGTGCGATGCTAGCGAAAATCTAGCATTTTGTTAGTGACCAAACGCCAGAATTTCGCTAGTAGTCGAACGTTAGCGTATCGCTAGCGAATAACATGCTAGCTTAATGTACGGTAATGCGATGCTAGCGAAAATCTAGCATTTTGTTAGTGACCAACGCTAGAATTTCGCTAGTAGTCGAACGTTAGCGTATCGCTAGCGAATAACATGCTAGCTTAATGTACGGTAATGCGATGCTAGCGAAAATCTAGCATTTTGTTAGTGACCAACGCTAGAATTTCGCTAGTAGTCGAACGTTAGCGTATCGCTAGCGAATAACATGCTAGCTTAATGTACGGTAATGCGATGCTAGCGAAAATCTAGCATTTTGTTAGTGACCAACGCTAGAATTTCGCTAGTAGTCGAACGTTAGCGTATCGCTAGCGAATGGGATGCTAGCTTAATGTTCAGTAGTGCGATGCTAGCGAAAATCTAGCATTTTGTTGGTGACCAAACGCTAGAATTTCGCTAGGAGTCGAACGTTAGCGTCTTGCTAGCGAATGCGATGCTAGCCTAATGTACGCTAGTGCGGTGCTAGCGAAAATCTAGCATTTTGTTAGTGACTAAACGCTAGAATTTCGCTAGTAGTCGAACGTTAGCGTCTCGCTAGCAAATGCGATGCTAGCTTAATTAATGCTAGTGCAATGCTAGTATTTGACTAGTCTAACTTTTTGTTTAAAAACTTCGCTAGTGAAAAGCTAGCATTCTGCTAGCAAAAATAAAGCTAGTCTATCTTACGCTAGAGTTATGCTAGTCTTTGGCTACGGTACTTTTTCCATGAAAAATTGTGCTAGTGAAAAGTTAGCATTTTGCTAGCAAATGTTTCGCTAGTAAATCTTATGCTAGCGTAACGCGAGTATTTGGTTACTTACGCTAGCGCTATGCTAGTAATGCTAGTATTACGTTAGCAAAATTGTCAATAGGGTGGATGTTGATTGCTGAAACCTTCCTTAGTAGGGGGTGAGTCAAAAAACCAAAATTTTCGATTTTTGAAAAGATATCCTGCGCAAAAACTGTAGGATAGGAACTGGGGAGACTTGAAAAATAAAAATTCAAAATCGATTCGTATCTTTCGATCGTGTAGATACAGACTTCAATTCTTCAAAAATTGCCAACAATTCAAAATTTCAAAAATTTCGAAAAAACTAAAAATTGATTAAAATTAATTTTACAGCTTATTTAGTTACTATATAGACCGAGAAACATTTTTTTTTGAAATTTTTAATTTTTTTTTATACTTAGGTGAAGAAATGGGAAAATTTTAAAAAAGCTATAAAACCCTGTTTTTTTGAAAGAAAATGTGCGTTTTGGTCTATGTGACCTTCCAGGAAGAAACCGACCTTCGGTCCGAAAAAAAATTTAAAATAAAAGTTTCTCAATCAATCCAAAACAATGATTATCATTTGTTTTGGATTGATTGAGAACCTTTTTTTTTAAATTTTTTTTCGGACCGAAGGTCGGTTTCTTCCTGGAAGGTCACATATAGTCACTAAATAAGCTCTAACATTAATTTTAATACATTTTGATTTTTTTTGCAATTTTCTGTAATTTTTGAAAATATTGAATTTTTGGAAATTTTTGAAGAATTGCAGATTTTGCGAGATCAGAAAGATAATATGAATCAATTTTGAAATTTTTTTAGTCTCCCTAGCCAACAACTTTTGTGCGGGGAGTCTTTTGGAAAATCGAAAATTTTGGTTTTTTGATCTACCCTAATCCATTAGGGGTCAAAAATTGATTAGAATCAAGGGGAAACCTCAACTCTAAAACCATTTTTGACGCTTAAAGGTGGTTTTAGCATTCAGGCTCACAAACAGAAAATTAACGTTGCTTGAAATAGAATGTAGGAGGTTAGAGCCTCAATTTTTATGAATTTTAGTACAATTCAATATTAAATAATTGAAATTTTTCACACATTTAGATGCGTAAACCAATACCAAAAATGTGCAAAAATTATTTTGGATCTACTGGCAGGAATGTGCGTCATAAACATTACAAATTTGGGTTATTTTTCAATCAGTGTAAGTTTGCTAAATTCTCTTTGGGTATTCAGTATGTTGGTACATACAAGATAGTGTAGGCAAATAAGGAAATAAAAAAACATTTTTAGCTAGCTAAGATTTTATCGCCAAAAACTGTCGAGGGTGGTCCCCTGACTAACCCCTAAAAAGTCCGCACCCCCTAGACCCCTTGCTAATTTTTTTATGGAGGCTCCACCCCCTCAAAACTGGTTTTTCCCAAATAACTTCTCAGGATTTGATTTTACGGCAAAAGTAGCTCAGTACTTTTTTGTTCTACGCTCAATTTCAAACATCTTTTGTATGAACAATTTTTTCGTACGACCAATATCAGAGGATATGGAGGGTCCTGAAGGAAGGGGGTTTTGGAAAATATGATATTATTTGAAAACGCGATAATATGTATAAAATCGCACTAAACTGTATGTTTTGGGCATGAAAATAGTAGTATTACGTAAATTGATGGTATTAATACAACTTGACCCCCCTTTCCCTCCCTATGTACTCACCCCACCTTACCCACTTGTTTTAATTTAGCACTAGTAATAAGACTGAGGGATGGGGAGGGGTAATGCTTCATGATCATCTTTCCCCTCCCATTGTGTCCACCCCTCCCCACACCTCAGTCTTATTACTAGTGCTAAATTAAAACAAGTGGGTAAGGTGGGGTGAGTACATAGGGAGGGAAAGGGGGGTCAAGTTGTATTAATACCATCAATTTACGTAATACTACTATTTTCATGCCCAAAACATACAGTTTAGTGCGATTTTATACATATTATCGCGTTTTCAAATAATATCATATTTTCCAAAACCCCCTTCCTTCAGGACGCTCCATATCCTCTGATATTGGTCGTACGAAAAAATTGTTCATACAAAAGATGTTTGAAATTGAGCGTAGAACAAAAAAGTACTGAGCTACTTTTGCCGTAAAATCAAATCCTGAGAAGTTATTTGGGAAAACCCAGTTTTGAGGGGGGTGGAGCCTCCATAAAAAAATTAGCAAGGGGTCTAGGGGTGCGGACTTTTTAGGGGTTAGTCAGGGGACCACCCTCGACAGTTTTTGGCGATAAAATCTTAGCTAGCTAAAAATGTTTTTTTTTTCTTAAAAATAGCGCTAATTTGCCTACACTAAGAGTGATATACAAAAGACAGGTACCTATTTGAAATTAACTATTTAAATCTATTTTCCAGTTTGCAATGGACAATGGAATTTTCGTTTATCAATTCTTCATTTACTTGCCGTTGCATTTCACTGTTTTGACACTTCTCTGCAGTTTGGGAAATGCCCTAGATGATATGGTAAGCTGGTAATCGAAAAAATTTACGAATCCTTTCCTACAACATTATCTGAACTTGGATTTTGAATATCTTGTATTGTTTTCTTCCATCTTGCATACGTCTTTCAGAGTAGAATGATATACGAAGCAGTATATTCAACACCATGGTATCACTTGACGCCAGAGCAACAGAAAGTCATCCTGAATTTTTTGACTTTATCTCAACGAACTCAAACATTGAGTGTTTTTGGAATCTTCTCACTTAAATTTGAATTGATGCCGACAATTTTGAACGAAGTGTATGGATACATCGGGATTATGCGTTTGCTTGTAAACAGACGTAAAAATTGAAAAACTTAGTTGCCTATCCTACTTTTTAAGTTAAATTAGGTACCTATTACGTGGATCAGTCAGTGCACTTCTTTGTGATTTTCAAAATACCTATCCATTTAACAACTAGGTAGTAGGTACCTATGTTTTTTTTTCAAAGTTCACTTTTAAAAATTATTTTTCATTATAATTCTTTCATAGTAAGTATGTAGGTGTGTATTATCATAATATTTTTTCAAGTTATAAAATGAATTTATGTCATCTGTTTTTTTTGTCTTTCAAATAGTTATTAATTTAGTGAATACGAATTACGAACGAATTGATTAATATTTTTATACTTAATTAATTGAATTTAGAATTTGATTCAATTTTAAAAATAAAATATTACGTACCTAATAAAAATATGTGTAATTTAAATTTTCAATTATTTAGAGTAGGATTTCAACTTGGTTACAGTTTGACTTGATTTTTAATCTTTTTCTTCTCCACTGAGAATAGAGTGTTTTTTTTTTCATTTTCGAAGTTCCCTATGAAGATATTCAACGTTGAAATCTTATACCTGAGTGATTTTTTTTTTTGAGAATATCTGTGGCAAAGAAGATAACTACAAAACTATCAACTCTTAAGGGGTGATTTTGGTGTCAGAAGTTTGAGCTCGATGCTCTCTACACGGGTGGGCCGAAAAACCAAAAATTTTGATTTTTGAAAAGTTACCCCCACAAGAGTTGTTGACTGGATAGACTAGAAAAATGAAATGAAAAATTTCAAAATCGATTCATATCTTCCGATCGCGCATGAGCCTTCAATTCTTCAAAAATTGTCAAAAATTCAACATTTTCAGAAATTTTTGACAAATTAAAAAAAAAATCAAAATTCATCAAAATCAATTTTAGAGCCCATCGGGTCTCAATGCCCTCATCACTGGGAACACTATGCAATTTCAACCGTCCCCGTATCTTTTTTCAGTCTCGAGATATTAGGAAGTATTTCAAGTGGATCAGACTTGTGTGTCATACTGTATTTTTTTTTCGATTTTTCAGACTTTTTTGAATATATGGACAGATTTTAAGGCCTTTAGGAAAAGGGTAAATGTGGAGTGTGTGAGGAGGGGAAGAAATTTTCATCACGTCATTTTGAGATCTAGACACAGCTTTTGTGCTACTAACTCCTTCAGTTCTTGAAATAGTTGCAAAACGATCCCCTTCAAAATACCTCTTCTAAGGGAAAGCAAGGTTTCAGAAAATAAAATTTGAAACCATCAACACGCACATTTTGAATCTTCGATAGCGTCGACAGAATCATTTTGACTAACTCCCGCTCAACTTTTTTCAACACTAATTTTTTCAATTTTTTCAATTCTAAATTTTTTTCGAATCTATAAGTATCCAATTTCAACATTTTTTCATCGGTAAACTTTTTGTAAATTTTAAATTTAAATTTCTTTCAATTTTTGGATCAAAAAAAAACTTTCAAAAATATGAATCTGGAAAAATGTTTTTTTTTTTTTTTTTTTTTTTTAAATTCAAAGTTGAAAAAAATTGAGGAAAGTAAAGTTGAAAACCAATTTTGAATTTGCGATATTTCTTTCAACTTGGAAATTGTCTCCAATAATTAAAAATTTTTCAATTTTAAAATACTCATGTAAACCCCTGGTTAATGACGAAGAATCGGAACATGCGTGTGAAATTTCATTATCATTACAATAAGGATCTTTCAAAATTACGAACGTGACAAAACCTTTAAAATCGTTCAATTAGGCGATTAATAATTCAATTCTTATTCCAGTTTAAAAGAGAACGCTTCTTAAAACTAAAGGCAACCAGAGTTATTGGATCAGTACATACCCAGCTCGCCAGCTATACTCAATACCAGCAACAGGGCATGGATAATTTCATAGATACAGAATTTTTTCAAAACAAATCCACCGCTTTGGTCAAATACTTGGTTCTTCCAAATAAAAGAGTTATCTAGATATGCTGCCACTTCTATAATGAGATTACGTACTGGACACACATCTCTTCCTAATCATCTTTTCAGAATAACAGTCTTAGATAATCCTTATTGCCCATTACATCCAGATACCAGATCAATTTGTGATATTAACCATATTCTATTTGAATGTCCTTCCATAGTCCAGTTTAGAAAAAAGCTTTACCATACCCTAATTGAGGAAGGGGCAATGGCCCCTCTCTCTGCTCTCTCACTACTAAGTCTACCTAATAAAATAATTTTCTCAGCTCTGGGCAGTTTCTTTCAACAGGTCACATCATACTCCGGTGCTACAATCCGATTCTAATGTAATTAACTATTCTATTGTAAATGGGCTGATAGACCTTGATGTCTGAACCCAGGGAAGGGAAAAAAAAAAAAAAAAAAAAACTTATACGTGATATATTTATTTAGCGGAGCGATTTTTTACGAAGACTTCGTACGTTTGAAATTTCGACGTTATTTAATTGTTTGGTTCTGCGTATCGTATCTTTTCTGCATAATTCCACAACTCAATGTATTACTTGGTTACACAAAGCTTGAACACTATTTCGACGCCCTTGGGTTCCTCACTTTCATTCAAAATACCGTCGCAAGTGTTTTCTTATTTTACCGGAAAAGGATCGATTTCCGGCAATTGCTGAACATAATAAATGAAACTTCAGAAGAAGCGATACCCTCCGAGATTGCAGATTCTAACCACGAGAAGGATTATTTGAAGAAAGCGAACATTTTGCAGATTTGCTTCAGAGTATTCCAGGGTTTGATTTTGTACCATTTTGGGGTATATGTTAGCAAAATTTCTCAAAAGATATATTTTTACGAGCAACCATTCGAAGTAGTGGATGAGGAATCGGAATTTTTCATACCATTTTTTTGCCCCAATTGCAACACAACCTTCTTTTTTTTCGTATTGCCCATCGCACCGTTGTACACTATGCTATTAGTTCTATTCTGGATACTTTCGAATTATTTGAAAAATCGAGCCATCGATTTACGAAATGATATAAAGTTTCATTCGGATGCGGCTTTTGAAAAATTTCAAGATTACGACCAACTCGAAGAACAAGTATTGAAGAGAAGATCCCCTTGTTCGATTCAGCTACGTGATATTGCGCAGCATCGAGAATTTCAAAGGCAAGAGTTTATGAACAGGGTTCATCGATGGATTCTCATACATCAACGATTGACTGGGTAAGTTGATATCATCCTTATTTGTACTGGTCAGGGTCAGATCTACCAAGATGACAAAAAATTCTGACATGAATTTCGGACCCTTCGCACAATTTCTTTCTGGAAGGAGAAACTAAAAGTGAATTTGGCCCCCACTCTGATTTTCGATCTACCCCCTCCCCCCGCAGGTGATGTCTCTTGATGTAAAAAAAGTCTCTAAACATTTTTTGACCCTCAACCGCCTCCCTTTCGTTGTTATGGCTATTTTATTGCATAATTTTCAAGAATTTTTAATTTCAACGGAAGTGAAGGGATTTTTCTTTTCTTTAGCACAAAGTTACTTCTCGCAGAGGTATATTTACGATGTTTTCAAATTTTGAGCGTTATATATTGAAAGAAATGGCCAAGAGAAGAAACTAACGTCGAATTCGTGTTTATAAAAGGTTAAAATACCCTGATAAACACTCTTTTCGCGATCGTTCTTCTTCAAGGCTCAAAATTCCCTTTTTTCAATGATTTTTCATGACAAAAAAAGTGAAATTCAAGACTACAAGTGAAGTGATCGCGAAAAGTTTGTTTATCGGGATATTTCGACCTCCTAAACACGAGTCCAGCGTTAGTTTTTTTATTTGGCCATTTCTTTCCGTAAAAAACGCACAAACTTTGAAAAATCTGCAAAAAAAAACGACATTTTTGTACGATTTTTCGCGATTTTTGGCCCTAGCGACATCGAAATCGCCAAAAGTGAATACGTAAGGTGAATCTACATTTAAAAAACATGTTTTGGGTGTATTTCCATGAAGTTGAAAATTTCAAATGGCGGAAACCTCATGAAGGAGTGGACCAAAATTTATGAAAAAATTATCATAAATAAGTTCGCCTTTAAAGAACAAAATATTTCTTTCAATTCCATTGAAGTTGAAAATTCTTGAAAATAATGCAATAAATTGACCATAGCACTGAAAGGAAGGGAGTTGAGGGGTTGAAAAATTTCCCAGCATTTTTTCATTTCAAGGGACACCTATCTGGAGGGGGGAGAGGGGTATATCGAAAATCGAAGCGGGGGGGGGCAAATTCACCCCTTATCCGGCCAGATACTTTTACCGTTTTTTGTCAAATGCATGTGAGCCTGGATGTTGAGGGTGGGTCGAAAAACCAAAATTTTCGATTTTTGAAAAGATACCTCGCGCACAGGTTGTTGACTGGGAAGACTAGAAAAATAAAAATAAAAATTTCAAAAGTGATTCATATCTTCCGATCGCGCAAAAACCTTCAATTCTTCAAAAATTGCTAAAAATTCAAAATTTCAAAAATTTCGAAAAAATTCAAAATTGATCAATACAAGGGCTATTCCATACTAAAATAGGCCAAAAATGAAGTCGGGTCTTTCTATTTCGCTTAATTTTTTTTACGAGTTCTCCTTGGTGGTCTATTCACAAAACCGCGATATTTTTTTTCTAACCCTCAAGGGGGCGGGGAGCCGAGCCTTAAAATTTTTATGCAATCGCGATTTTTATCCAAATTATCCAACTTTGAAGGCTCATATCTCAAGATATGTTGTGCTTGGGGAAAAACTGTTTGCGGGGTCTGAAAGATAATTAATAGGAGATTTAAAAACGGTAATCTCATTTTGAAAAACTCAAAGTTGAACTTTGAAAGCTCATTATCATTATAAGAAAACAAAAGATGAAAGCTACCATTTAAAAATCTGAAAAAATTACAGTGTGAACCTTTTTACCCTTTTTTCAACCAAAAAACTTTCAAGACGGGATCTCTAGACCCCTGAGGGGTAAAGGGGTCCACAATTTTGACCGAAATTGACAAAAATCGGAAAAAGTGAAATAATTAACACGTCGATTACTACTAATTCGAAGGCGCTGATTTCGAATATATACTCAGTTTTTTCATTCAGCCTTCCTGAACCCCTCCTGTTAGCCACCTTGATAGTGTCAAAATTCAAAAAAATGAAGAATAACGTAAGGGCGCTGGGATCGAAAATTTGCTTATTTTTTGAAGTTGACTCTCAAGTGCCCCTCTAGCTCCCAATTTTGGGGGAAAACTATGTTGAGAAACGAAAATATCGGGTGGCATATCGATTCTAACTAATTTGGGGGCGTAGAATTCGAATATCAACTTACTTTTTGATCCGACCCCCTCCCCGTGCTCCAACTTACCCCTTCCTCCAGTCATCGGTGATCAATGCGAAATGGAAAATTTCGAAAAATTACGGGGAGTGGATCGAATCAAAAAGTAAGACAATATTCGAATTCTACGCCTTCAAAGTTCAAACTAGTACGAATCGATTAGCCACACGATATTTTAGTTTCTCAACATAGTTTTCCCCCTAAATTGGGAGCTAGAGAGGCACTCAAGGGTCAAATCCAAAAAATTAGCAAATTTTCGACCTCAGCGCCTTTTAAAACCTAACAAACGACAGATCACACGTTATTTTTCATTTTTTTTGAATTTTGGCCATATCAAGGAGAGTACTAGGAGGGTTAAGAGGGGTAGGATGAAAAACCCGAGTACATATTCGAAATCAACGCCTTCGAATCAGTAGTAATCGATGTGTTACTTTACTTTTTCGATTTTTTTTTAATTTTCGTCGAAATTGTGGATCCCTCTACCCCTCAGGGGTCTAGAGATCCCGTCTTGAAAGTTTATTGATTGAAAAAAAGGTGAAAAGTTCTACACACTGCACTTTTTTCAGATTTTTAAATGGTAGCTTTCATCTTTTGATCTTATGATGAAAGTTGAGCTTTCACCACCAAAGTTCAACTTTGAGCTTTTCAAAATGTGATTATCGTTTTCAAATCTCCTATTAATTGTCTTTCAAACCCCGCAAACAGTTTTTCCCCAAGTACAACCTATTTCGAGATATGAGCCTTCAAAGTTAGGTAATTTGGCTAAAAATCGCGATTGCATAAAAATTTCAAGGTCCGCCTCCCCGCCCCTTTGAGGGTTAGAAAAAAATGATCGTGGTTTTGTGAATGCATCAGGGAAAACTCGTAAAAAAAATTGAGCGAAATCGAAAGACCCGACTTCATTTTTGGTCTGTTTTAGTATGGAATAGCCCTCAAATATAATTTTAGAGCTGATTTAGTGACTATCTAGATCAAAAAGCACATTTTTTTTGAAAAAATCAGTGTTTTATAATTTTTTTGATTTTCGAAGAATTGAAAGCTCTTGCGCGAACGGAAGATATGAATCGATTTCGAAATCTTTATTTTTATTTTTCTGGTTTTCCCAGTCAACAATTTTTTCGTGGGGTAGCTTTTCAAAAATTGAAAATTTTGTGTTTTCGACCCACCCTATTGCTGAAACCACAGTTAGGGGTCAGAAATTGGTTTTCGAGATTACACTGATTTTGTGTCTTTTAGAGGGAATAGGTAGAATCAAGGGGGAACCTCAACTCAAAAACCAATTTTTGACCGGTGGTTTTAGCATTCAGGCTTTCAAACAGAAAACTAACGTTGCTTGAAATGGAATGTATAGACGGTTAGGGCCTCAATTTTTTTGTAGGTCAGTCATTTCAGTTTAAACAATTGAATTTTTCTACACATTTAGATGCGTGAGCCAATACAAAATATGTACAAAAATGATTTTGGATCTACTGGCAGGACTGTGCGTCATAACCATTACAAATTTGGGTTATTTTTCAATCAGTGTAAGTTTGTTAAATTCTCTTTGGGTATTCAGTATGTTGGTACATACAAGAGTGATATACAAAAGACATACCTATTTGAAATTAACTATTTAAATATATTTTCCAGTATGCAATGGACAATGGAATTTTCGTTTATCAATTCTTCATTTTCTTGCCGTTGCATTTCACTGTTTTGACACTTCTCTGCAGTTTGGGAAATGCCCTAGATGATATGGTAAGTTGGTAATCGAAAAAATTTACGAATCCTTTCCTACAACATTATTTGAACTTGAATTTTAAATATCTTTTATTGTTTTCTTGCATCTCGCATACGTCTTTCAGAGTAGAATGATATACGAAGCAATATATTCAACACCATGGTATCACTTGACGCCAGAGCAACAGAAAGTCATCCTTAATTTTTTGACTTTATCTCAACGAACTCAAACATTGAGTGTTTTTGGAATCTTCTCACTTAAATTTGAATTGATGCCGACAATTTTGAACGAAGTGTATGGGTATATTCAGATTATGCGTTTGCTTGTAAACAGACGTAAAAATTGAACGACGTATTGTTATTTTATTTTTAAGTTGAATTATCCATTATGTGTATCAGTCAGTGCACTTTTTTTTGCGATTTTCTAAATACTTATCCTATTCACAACTATGCATATTGTTTTCTTCAAAGTTCACTTCTAAAAATAATTTTTCATTATAATTTTTTTATAGTCAGTATATGTATTATAATAATATTGTTTTAAGTTATAAAATGGATTTATGCTATCTGTTTCTTTCAAATAGTAATTTAGTAGGTACGAATAACGAAAGAATTAATTTATATTTATATTTTTAAATTTAATTAATTGAATTTAGAATTGAATTGAATTTTTTTAATAACATATTAGGTACCTAAGTAATAAAAATAATTATTATTTCAATTTTTAATACCTACATTTAGGGTAGGATTTTAACTCGTAAAACATGATTGTTTATAGCCATTTTTCCATTTTGAGGCTTATTTGAAGAGATATTCGCAAAAGTTTCGATTTTTTCAAAAAATACTGTAAATTGTTGAAAAATAGGTGTTTTTCACCCTTAATTTTTGGTCAAGGAAGTGAGTGTTTTTGAAAAACCAAAAAAACATTCTGATGAGAAATCACACGTAGAACAGGATTGTTCATAACTATTTTTCAATTTTGAGTCTTATTTGAAAAGATATTCACTAAAAAATCGATTTTTATCAGACATTTACCCCTCCCCCTCAGAGGCGTGACTAACGGGGGGGGGTGCGTCACCCCCCCCCCCAGACGATTCTAAAGTTGAGAAAAGTTGGGAAAATCAGGAAAAATTGGGAAAAGTTGGGACTTGTCCCAACTTTTCCGCAGTTTGAATTTTGGAAAGTCGAAAAAATTTATGAAAATCACAATCCCTAATCAAATTTTAGGAAAACTGGGTACAATTGAGATTTTCAACTTTTTTCCAAATTGTCCCAACTTTTTTGAAGTTTGGATTTGGGAAAGCTGAAAAAATTGAGAATATCACAATCCCTAATGTGTGAATTTGGGATTCCCAACTTTTTCCCAACTTATTCCAATTCTCTCAAGTTTAGATTCAAAAAAGTTAAAATTCCCAAGTTTTTGAAAAGTTGTACTTACTTGGGAACGTTGAAAAAACTTGAGAATATCGAAAAAGTTGATTGCAAATTGTGTAAAATAGCTAAAATTTCGTTTAAAAAAACATTTAAAATCACAAATTTTTTATATGGAAGTAATAGAAATTTTTCAAAGAATAATCTATTGAAAAAATAATTATTTTTGTTTTAAAAATCAGTAACTTTTCAAATTTTAGCCCTCGCTTCGCTCGGGCATATACTAACACCTAAGCAAACCAATGTAATTAAGGTTGAGGACTTCACCTATTAATTTAAAAAATGAAAAAAATTTCAGCTTTTGTATATACTTTTTCTTCAAAAATTTTCGCCCTCGCTACTTACAATGATATGAACACTCTCATCTTCTATCTCAGACAATATTGAATACTTTTTGAAGGGGAAAAAAAATTTCCTTCTCATTTATTATTGGTTTTACAGGCCTCAGACAGAAATCAGCTTTTAAATGGCTGTCCCCTATTTTCACGCTTAGTCACTAAAGCTACCCTTTTTCGCCAAATGATCACTATTGAACCCCTTTGTTTTTTTCAAGACACGCTTTTCAAAAATCTTTAAGAAGGAATTCAGAATAGTGGTTCTTTTGCTTATTTTATCATACATTTTTCAAAAACAAATAATTGCCCTCGCTTCGCTCGGGTTAAATATTACGTTCCATATCTTGCAAATTGTTTTTCTATTTGTTGTGATGTCAGTGACCACGATGTTGAAAACAGAAAGCAGGAATAGAGAAGAATTCGAAAGTATTGGTCACATTTTGGAAAATCTCAATGAGAGAAGTGTGTTGAATTTTCAATTTTTGAAAGTCCATTTTCGCTAAAAAATTTTGCCCTCGCTTCGCTCGGGCTCAACACATTATTAAATCTGTATAAATCTTACGTTAACAAAATAATTATCAATACATATGTTACCTAGTCTAACCTAGATTTTTTTATTTACTGAAACAAGGTAAAAATTGCAATGGCTTGCGTGCAATTTATGAAAAGTTCCCTTTTTTTGAAAATGTAACTAGCAAATCTTTTATTTTCACCCCTTCAGACTTTTGCCTAAGTTTCGTCTCTGTCCATATCACTGCCTCTCAAGGCTGCATTCAAGTTGAAATTTGAAATTTTGTCAAGTGTGTTTATTTGTTTTTTTTCACAACACCTGGGCAGCCACGATAAAAATTACCTAGTTGGGAATTTTTTTTGGGAAGTAGGAAAAATAGTTGGGAATTTCTCGGAAAATAGTTGGGAAAATTTGAGCTTCACCCCCCCAGAAATATTGCTTCGTCACGCCTCTGCTCCCCCTGGGGGTAGCGGAAGGTTGTGAGGTGTCCATTTTAGTATGTTATGTAGTTGACCATTACGAACGTAAAACGCGAAAAAAAATCAGGATTTAATTTTTGGGGGTTTGGTGCATTTTTTCTCTTATTTGCCTGGACTATGATTTTTAGTTGCTCAACTCAATTTCTACGACTTCTCGAAAAATTTGAAAATCCTGAAGAAAATTAATATCTTAGTGGAACCTACAAAATAATTGGAAATTATGAATTTCAAGCGTTCGATATTAGCTAGGAAGTAGGAACCCAAGTTTTAAACATTTCATTGGCAAAATACTTAAATTTAAAAATTAAAACATTCGATTTTCGCTAAAAAAAATATATAAGGCCTTAGATAATTTTTTTGCATGTATTTTTTCAAAAATTCGCCAAAAATCAGAAAAATCATTTTGGGCGGCTGTAGGTGAGTTGATTCCCAAAGAAATATTTGTGGAAAAATACAGGGGAATTGATTCCCATTTTTTTTTTTTGGAGATGTACGAATTGATTCCCCCTTTTTCAAGAGTGAATGTGCGAATTGATTCCCATTTCTTAGGCAGGTATGTATTAGTCTATATTCTATGCCCGATTATCGTTCAAAAAAAATTTTTTGTTCGGGGACTGAAAAATTCAGTTTGTAAAAAATACTCACAGACCCCCTCGTTCAAAAAATGCAATGTTCCCAACCCTAAGTCACTGGGCTCACCCCCTGGGGGGCTGTTGAAAATCAAATTTTTAGCGCTGTGAGTACTTTTCGGGGACTATGGGAACATTATATTTTTGGAAAGGGCTTTTATCCCTGATTAAGAAAAAAAAATGTTCCCACCCCTCGGACCATGGGCTGAGGTACCACCCCCCTCGAGGTGGTGTGAAACACCACCTTATTGTGTATATTTTCGTAATTTTGGTATGGAACACGTATTGTCGTATTATTGTAGTTCAATAATGATAATCACCTCCCCTCCCCCAATCCCTGAAGAGGGTCCACCCCCCTTTGAAACCTGAAATGTGTGCATTTCATGATGTAATGCAGTTATTTGAATGGAATTTTTTTTAAAACGTGATAATTTATTCCTATGATTTGAAAAATATTTTCTTCACTCCTCTTCACCTCATGCTTACGTCCCACCCCCCTATTCAGATTTTTTAAACCACATAACTTGAGCTGTAATGCAGTTATTTTCGTGTGGTTTTCACTACTAACCTGAAAATTATGTCTAAAATTTAAAAAATAATTTACTTGCCCACCCTTTGCATTTCTAACTCACCCTCCCCTCACCATTACTGCAAAATTACCCATTTTGAGCTGTAATAAGCTGGTTTTTACACAGTTTTTTATAGGATACATCGTAGTTTTGTCATTCTGAAGTTATGGTAATTATTTCATATACATAGAATTTGAATCACCCCTCAATCCACTCCCCCAGCTCCTCCCCCTTGACACATAATATGTATGAAGTACATCACTAAAGTAGATACCTACTTTTCATTCCTTTTCCTATAAATACTCAACAAGCTTACACTATGAGAATATACTTTTTCATCAAAGTCCATGTTCAAACTGGTTCCTCTATAGCCCATAATTTAAAAGTAAATCTTCATAGTTGTTGAGAATTGTGAGTGAAACAAATGGTAGAGTTCCCCTAAAAAAAACTGCAATTTCATTGCAATGGTATTTTCAGGAAATTTCATTTTTGCGTTATATGAAACAGAATGAGGTTAAACTTTTTCCATATTACCAAAAATTCAAAAATAAATGCTCAGAGTTGTATATAATTTTGAAAGAAACCCATTGCAAATATAATAAAAATCCAATTAAGCCACATTTAAACTTCTCTTGAATTTTTCTTCTCCGATTGAAAAGATAGTAAAGTCAATGTTTAAATTTTATCATTCAAAAAAATCCTAAAATGCTCAGTTGTACAAAATTGTGACATTGTGAGCTCAAACCAAAGCAGCTTAGATAAATGAATTAATCAGCTACAGTTGTCTGTTTTCTAAAATTTATTTTATCTGATCAAAGTTACTTAGTACAGTCAATGTTCAAACTTTTCCTCCATTACCAAAAATTCAAAAATAAATATTTAGAGTTGTGCAAAATTGCAAGCAACAAGTATGGGAAGATAATTGAAATTTTTCAGGAAATTTGTTCTGTACTCAGTGCATAATACAAGACAGAGGAAGATCAAACATTTTCCATCATTACTTGAAATATAAAATAAATGCACAGAGTTAAGTGAATTTGTGAGCTATAGTTGAAACAGCTTTTATAAAAAATGCAATTCTGCCGTTGTTAAACGTTCTAGAATTTATTTTCTTCAATTAAAAAAATGTTAAGTTTGGCCCAGCTGTGGTTGAAGTCATCAGAAAAATGAAATTCCCTTAAAAAAAAACGACTAAGTTTGCTATTAAATATTTTATATGTAATTCAACTCTTACCACTTAAGTACATACATAGTAGGGTGATTATGAATACAATTTTCAACTTTCAGAGGTTTCACCACTCAAAATAGTTTATTTTCTTCAAAGCACGAGATTTCTAAAATTCCACCTTCCCTACATCATATATGGGCTAAGTGCAGGGACTTCTTATATTTTCAAGATCAACTTAAGATTATTCTTGGGAAAAATAATGCAAAATTTCTGAACACCTTCTAAAAATCTAAAAATTCAACTCAGTTTTGATTTAAAACATGAACTATGGATCACTAAAAACTATTCAGAGATTTCAAGAAATCTGAAAATATGTGAAAATACCTAAAATGTACTGCCTGGGGCTTCTCCAAACTCTCCCCTCCCAAGATGATTTAGTTTAAAGTTCATTTTTAGAATACATGACCTACCTACATATATTCGATCCAATAAGAAAGAGAGAGCTCAGTAACTGGCCCCTGTTTTCAAAAGAAAATGAACCACTCCAGGAAAGGATAAGGGTATCAAAAATTAGGGGAAAAATTTTAATGCATATATGCACTTCTTGGGAGTGGATTGAGGGGTGATTCAAATTCTATGTATATGAAATAATTACCATAACTTCAGAATGACAAAACTACGATGTATCCTATAAAAAACTGTGTAAAAACCAGCTTATTACAGCTCAAAATGGGTAATTTTGCAGTAATTGTGAGGGGAGGGTGAGTTAGAAATGCAAAGGGTGGGCAAGTAAATTATTTTTTAAATTTTAGACATAATTTTCAGGTTAGTAGTGAAAACCACACGAAAATAACTGCATTACAGCTCAAGTTATGTGGTTTAAAAAATCTGAATAGGGGGGTGGGACGTAAGCATGAGGTGAAGAGGAGTGAAGAAAATATTTTTCAAATCATAGGAATAAATTATCACGTTTTAAAAAAAATTCCATTCAAATAACTGCATTACATCATGAAATGCACACATTTCAGGTTTCAAAGGGGGGTGGACCCTCTTCAGGGATTGGGGGAGGGGAGGTGATTATCATTATTGAACTACAATAATACGACAATACGTGTTCCATACCAAAATTACGAAAATATACACAATAAGGTGGTGTTTCACACCACCTCGAGGGGGGTGGTACCTCAGCCCATGGTCCGAGGGGTGGGAACATTTTTTTTTCTTAATCAGGGATAAAAGCCCTTTCCAAAAATATAATGTTCCCATAGTCCCCGAAAAGTACTCACAGCGCTAAAAATTTGATTTTCAACAGCCCCCCAGGGGGTGAGCCCAGTGACTTAGGGTTGGGAACATTGCATTTTTTGAACGAGGGGGTCTGTGAGTATTTTTTAGTAGTGAAACTTTTCAGTCCCCATAAGTTTGAAAAAAATTCATTTTCTAGAGCACTTTTTCGGGTATAGAATATAGACTATATGAATTGATTCCCTCTTTATTTTCCAAAGAAGGAATTTTTCAGGAGAGCAAATTAATATGCACAAAACGTTTCTACGACTTAAAATTAGGTTCAGTAAATGTTGGTTTGTTTCAAAATGTGGATTTGGGGCCCACATAGCAGGTTTCACTCCAGTTCTCAAGAATTGAAATGAAAAATTTACCCATCTGGATGCGCTTATGCTTGGGAATTTTTTAATCGCAGTTTCGGAAATAAAATTTTACGAAAAAAACAATGGTGTTATTTATTTTGGATTTAAAAAATTATTTCAACATCTTTTTGGTGTTTTTTAAATAAAAAGCTCGAAAACTTCGAAGATCTGTGATTTAGAAACATATGGGAAAATTTTTCATTTCAATTCTTGAGAACTGGAGTGAAACCTGCTCTGTAGGCCCCAAATCCACATTTTGAAACAAACCAACATTTGCTGAACCTAATTTCAAGTCGTAGAAACGTTTTGTGCATATTAATTCGCTTTCCTGAAAAATTCCTTTGTTGAAAGAGGTTGGGAATCAATTCGTACAGTTCAAAAAAAAAAAATTGGAATCAATTAGAACCTTTTTCAAAGCTGGGAATCAACTCACTATCTTCCTTTTGGGCAGCTCAAATTTTGGTCCCAGAAATATTCAAACAACTTCCATCCGAAAGTTCGATTCTCGTTCAAAATCTAGCCAGACACTTTGATCGATTCCTTGTAAGAATCTATCAACAAAAATCACAAAAATTTTCTCAGGTAACAAAAAATACATCCAAATTATGAAAAATTGTGGCCAAAAAAATAAGCCATCAAACGAAAACTTCTATTTCTCAACAAAAAATATCTTTCGACAGTCTCGCAGCTTCTCCTGTAGAAGCACCATTTATCAAATCCACCCAGCAAAAAAATCGTCAATCTCTCGATACATCCATCGCAATCGTCCCAATCAAACGGAAAAAAATTATATAACCGAATATTGTCTAACGACGTCCATGTCGGGCTGAAAACCTCTGCCGGTAAATACGTAGGTTAGGTACAGTATACATAGGTTTAGATACACTTACACTGCACATACCAATGGGGGTCATTGTTTTTTTACATACGCAGATATTGCAGACAATCGTGATTAAATCAGGTATCGATGGACATTAGGTTAGTAGGTATATTCTGTTCGGTATTCTCACGACCCGGCTGTGTAGCTTACCTTGACTTGAACGCAAGGCGTTTATACGTGTATAAACACTAATTTCTTTTTCTCCTCCAGTATACTTAAGTATCTGTAAATACGTAGGTCTGACTTTATACCATATCGCCGCGTACATAAAATAAAATGAAAAAATAACGTACACATAACAGATACCCTTTAAATAATAGTTTTGACGCGAGCTTCAATGATACCGCGTGCTGCAAGTCGTTAATTGCATCTCCGACGGACGCGGTTATTAATTATTTCAGAGCTGCGAGTTAAACGGACCCGAGCATATACGACGACCACTCGTATATTCGCGTACTATAATTTACCCGTACCTTAGGTCCAAATATACCAGTATATGGGTACCATACATTACGTACATCAATTACACACTTACGTAGTAGGTACTACGAAGTACGTAGAATAATTGATATTATATGAAGAAAATTATTGACCGAACATTAAAATGAGAGCGAAATACGTTCGTAAACAGACGTACATATAATTTAAAAAAAAATCACCGCTCGAGATTAAAATGATTTTAATGGAGATTCACTCCTTAAATATTTGGCAATTTTTCGATGTCCTTAAAACATTTGAAATCGGATTGAAACGATTTTGAAATATTGTAAAAATTATTTCGAGCATGAAGAAATTGTAAAAATTCATTCAAAATGTCATAAACGGTACATGGTAGGATAAGGGGTAGGGTGGGCCGAAAAACCAAAAAAAATTGGATTTTTGAAAAGTTACCCCCTCCAAAAGTTGTTGGCTGGATAGACTAGAAAAGTAAAATAAAAAAATTCCAAATCGATTCATATGTTCCGATCGCGCAAGAGCCTTCAACTCTTCAAAAATTGCCAAAAATTCGACATTTTAAAAATTTAGAAAAAATTTAAAATTGATGAAAATTAATTTTAGAGCTTATTTAGTGATTATTAAAACCGAAAAAGCACATTTGTTTGGAAAAAATCAGTGTTTTATAACTTTTTTCAATTTTTCTTCAAATAGGTGAAGAAATATCAGAAATTTGAAAAAACTACAAAACATAAATTTTTTCAAAAAAGTTGTGCTTTTCGCTTTAAATTGTCCCTAAATCAGCTCTAAAATTGATTTTAATAAAGGGTCTGGTGCAATAAGGGGGCCATTCGACTTCAAGTGGAACTTTGTAAAAATTCTTATGCCATTCGATTTGGATTGGTAAAAGATGATTTTAGAACGCATGAGCGAATTTTTATCTCACCCCTGGGGGGCTGGGGGTCCAAAATACGCGATTTTCAAGCTAAAACCTTTTAAAAATTCTCTCTCCGCGAGTTTTCAACCGATTTTTTTCAAACTTGTCACATAGGTAGAAGTACTAGAGGGGAGTATTCTGAAATTTTTTCAGATTTTTCCGACCACTTTAATGACCTTGAATTTGACTTTGAAAATTTCAAATCGCCCTGGGGAGCACAGCCTTGGTGCTGTCTCAAAAAATTTTTCAAATTAAAATTTCCCAATGTATTTTACACTCCTGAGAATTTTTTCAGATTTTTTCAAGTGGTGGAAATTGGTCAAACATTAAAAAAACTGGTGTAATTCATCGTTTTTGTTGCTTAAAATCATTGTTTTTTTATCAATTTTTAATTTTTTATAGTTTCCCGCTAAAAATATTAGGGGTTATGCTTTAGTCATGAAAATAGTAGTATTATGTAAATTGGTAGTATTTATACCCACTTAACCCCCTTCCCCTTCCTATGTGCCCACCCCACCATACCCATCTGTTTTTATTTAGCAGTGGCAATATGATTGAGGGGTGAAGTAGGATGGACCGGAAGGAGGGGAAATGGCCAAAACATACAGTTTAGTACGATTTTGTACCAATTATCCAATTATCACATTTTTAAATGATGGTATTTTTCATATAACCCCCTTCCTTCAGGACTCTCTATCTCCTCTGCTCATCGTTGTACAAAAAAATGTTTCTCACAAAAAATATTGGAAATTGACTGTACAACAAAAAAGTACTGAACCATTTTTACGTAAAAACCAAATCCAAAGGAGATAGAAGAAAAAAACTGTTTTTTAGGGGGGTGGAACCTTCATAAAAAAATTTGAAAGGGGTCTGAGAGGGGTGGTAACTTTCAGGGGTTACTCAAGGGACCTCTTTCGACAGTTTTCTGCAATAAAAGCTTTGCTGGCCAGAAATGTTGTTTTTTGTCTAATTTGCCTACACTATTGTCCAAAAATGCAAATTTGAACTCAAAGTTACGAATTTTGGAAAATTGTGTTTTAATCGATCGAATAGTTCACCAATATGGATAATTCGCGATTATAAATGCTGAAGTTCATATGGGCCATTTTTATAGGATTTTCTTCAGCGCTGGAAAATTCCAAAATTTTCTGGTGGCTCCGAAACGTCTCGAAACCGCGTCCAAACGATTTGGGAGGTCAAAAATAGGGTATATACCAAATTTCAGCTTTTTTCGTTGATTAGATCAGATTTTCATATTTCGCAGGGCGGAGGTAATTTTGAAATCTCAAAAATTCACCAAAAATCGAGAAATGAACTTCAGCACCTGAAATTTTGGATACGGGGTTCTGTAATGATGTACTTTCGATTTTTTTTGTTTGAGCTCAAAATTTTACTTTGAGTTGGGATACCTCCGTTGTAAGTAAATTAGAAACCACCCTTCGCTTTTAGTGAACGAACGTGGTAGTGATTCATTACCATAACTATTGTAATTGAAAATTTGAAAAAAATCAAGTATCTGCGATGTTGTTCTCCTTCACATAAAGCTTTTTTTGATCTCGTTCTACCAATTTAGTGTTTTAAAAAAATTTAATGAAAATCCTGTTTGAATTCTGGTTACACAATATTGAAACTCTTTAACAACATTTAAAGTCTTTTTTGTGGGGGGGGAGGGGTAATGAGTTCGGACTACAAGGTCCATTAGCCAAACTCAAACATCAACGCAGCATTAAACATCTAAGTTGGAAGCGAATCCTATTGTTTTTGAAAACAACTAAAGTTCTTAAAGATTATGTGTACAAAAAAAAAATTCACATTTACTTTTCCTAGACTGGTTCTATAGCTGTTGTGAGGTATCTCTAACTACCTATGCATATCTACAAAATGTGACTCAAAATTTAAGAAATCGGAAAAATGTCCGTTGTGTGACTTATTTCGGGCAATAAAACACGAATATGGCAATAATGATTTTATATCGTAATTTCCTAGCCGGATATACTCAATTCTAACTTGAAAATGACGAATTTTCAGAAAAGAAATCACCAAATGAAAAAACCAATCCCATATTCGTGTTCAGCAGGTAAAATACTCCGATAAACACCCTTTTTGTGATCGTTTTACTTGAAGTCTCAAAATTCACTTTTTTGTCTTGAAAAATCAGTTGGAAAAATGAATTTTGGGAGTTCGAGTAAAATGGTCGCAAAAAAAATGTTCAATTGGGTATTTTGATTCGCTGAACTCGAATCTGACGTTAATTTCTTCGTTTGGCGGTTTCTTTCAATACAAAACACTGAAAAATTGAAATTTAAAATATGCCAAAATAACATTTCTGTAGTACGGCTTTTCATGATTTTTGGCACCTAGTTTGAAAAAACAGCCATAAACCAAATACCCAGAGAAATTCTACATTAAAAAAACGAATTTTTAGTAATTTTTCCAGGGTGGTCGCTTTTTGTTTATCATGGTATTTTTTACGTTTGAAAACTTCAAATGGTCCACAAAACGTGTTGGAGTGTAACAAAATTGTTGAAAAAACTATCATGAATACACCTCTACCAAATGTAAATTTGTGCCAAAGAACAAAAAATTTCCTTCATTTTTATTGAAATTAAAAATTCTTGAAAATAACACAATAAAATTGCCGTAACTTATTAAGGAAGGGGAATGAGGGTCCAAAATTTTGTGAAATTTTTTCTCTAGTCACGATACACTACTTGAGACGTTTAGGGGCTCAAAAGCGTTTGGGGCCCAATTCATCCCTAATTCGGCCAGACCCTTTTTGAAATTTTTTCTCTAGCCACGATACACTACTTGAGACGTTTAGGGGCTCAAAAGCGTTTGGGGCCCAATTCAACCCTAATCCGGCCAGACCCTTTTTGAAATTTATTTTTCTCTTTACGCCCTAGCTCCTCTCCATGACGTCCTAAGGATTAACAGTCAATAAACCAAAATTTCAACCTACTTGCTGCTCCCCTCCCCCAAAAAAGAACAAAATACTCGCTGATTTTAGGGGATAGTTTGGGAATGTTGAAAGTTGAAATACGTACTCAGCTTATTCAATTGCTTGATGAAAATTACTATTTAACAGCTTTTCGAACGATTCCAAGACCAAAAGGTCAACCCCTTCCTCACACTGGGTGCAAAAGTCTTGGTAATTACACACACCCAGTATAATAAAACGACCAAAAGGTGAACCCCATCGAGAAAAAACGTTGACAAAGTTTTTCGACCCCCACCCCGTCCACTTTCCGAAATATAGGCAAAAACGTGTTTTTCAGGATTTTTTTTCCTCGCGTTGTTTTCAAGATAAAAAGCTGAAATTTTTTCTGTGACTTCTTATTAATAGGAGTTAAGTACATATAGTGTTTGTGATTTAAATCATGTCATGTTTACAAAAAAAAATTGTCCAGAAATATCGAAAAACTGTTGAAATTATTATTAAAAAATATTCAAAACATCTTGAAAATTTTTTGAAATTTTTTAGAAATATTGCTCAAAAAACGTAAAACTATTGGTTGAAATATTAAAAAGCTGCATTTTACGAGTGACATTTCTCAATTTATAATTGTTTGGTGAATTTTTATTAAAAATTTTCACCAGTTCTTAAAATTTAGTCCCTGCGGTTAGCATGAAAAAACGGGGGCATACTGCACTTTTTGAACACGGGTTGAAATGTGGTTTTTATTTTAGTATGACCCAAAAGAAAATTTTCGAGAAGTGGAGACGTGACAATTTTCCCTTAGGAGTGGATGGAGGGAGAGTTTTAGGGGAGGTTTTACCCCTATTTTTTCACATGAAGGGGTTGGGGTAAATTTGGTGTCATTTTCATATAATTTGACCCTCCTGAACTCGAATCTGCGATTAGTTTTCCGATCTGAAGCGTAGAATTCGCACAATCGTATGATTTGTGTCGCGAAAAGAGGCCAATTTTGAAGAAAAAGAGGTAAGATTGCGATTTTTTTCATCTTGAGACGAATGATGTGGTTCAAGTAAGGTTTAAAATCAGTTTTTTATATAATTCAAACCTCCTGAATTCGAATTTGTTATTGGATTCCCCATAAGAAGTGAAATAGCTTCTTGATCGTCGATTTTTGGTAGTGAAAAACAGCCAATTTTCGTTAAAATCGACTCAAATTCGCAATTTCCCACCTTCTCAACCCAATACCTCGAACCAATCCTGGTATGAAATCATTTTTAGACGTAATTCGAACCTCCTGAACACAAATTTATGATTAGTTTCTTGATTAGAAGTAGAGAATTCTCTCAATCGTGAAATTAGTGTAGCGTAAAACGCCCAATTTTTGCAAAAATCAACCCGAATTCGCTATTTCCCATCTTCTCAACCCAATACCTCGAACCAATCCTGGTATGAAACAATTTTTAGACATAATTCGAACCTCCTGAACACGATTTTTTGATTAGTTTCCCGAATTGTTGGAAAAAATTAAAACTGACCACTCGTCGTATTAAACCCGTGCAGATGTGTCAAATTTTCCACGGTGCTCTCGTGGAAAGTACGGCGTTCACGGGCCTATGGATTTTACCCATAGAAAATACGAAAAAAAAACTTCACTTTCGTTAAAACTAAAGAAAGTAGTAACTGATTAGTTGAGAATGCTCCATTTTTTTAGCTCCATGTGACTTGAAGGATCTGAATCAATTTTTTTTTTCAAGAAGTCCCTACATTGACAAGCCATGGCTCAGCCCCCTGAAGTCACAAGAAGCTAAAAATTTTGTTGGTACTTCCTCTGGTTCCAAAAAGTTTGGATTGGATGAAAAAAATGATTTTATATCACAATTGGGAGGACGTGTAGTGTTTGGAAAAATTTAAAATTGCAATTTCACGTCAGTTTTGGTGAAAATTGGGCGTTTTACACTTTAATAATTTCACGATTGAGAGAATTCTCTACTTCCAATCGGGAAACTAATCATAAATTCGTGTTCAGGAGGTTCGAATTACGTCTAAAAATGGTTTCATACCAGGATTGGTTCGAGGTATTGGCTTGAGAAGATGGGAAATTGCGAATTTGAGTCGACTTTAACGAAAATCGGCTGTTTTTCACTACCAAAAATCGACGATCAAGAAGCTATTTCACTTCCTATGGGGAAAACAATAACAAATTCGAATTCAGGAGGTTTGAATTGTATAAAAAACTGATTTTGAACCTTACTTGAACCACATCACTCGTCTCAAGATGAAAAAAATCGCAATTTTACCTCTTTTACCTCAAAATTGGCCTCTTTTCGCGACACAAATCATACGATTGTGCGGATTCTACGCTTTAGATCGGAAAACTAATCACAGATTCGAGTTCAGGAGGGTCAAATTATATGAAAATGACACCAAATTTACCCCAACCCCTTCAAGTGAAAAAATTGCGGTAAAACCTCCCCTAAAACTCTCCCTCCCTCCACTCCTAAGGGAAAATTTTCACGTCTCCACTTCTCGAAAATTTTCTTTTGGGTCATACTAAAATAAAAACCACATTTCAACCCGTGTTCAAAAAGTGCAGTATGCCCGAGCTAACCGCAGGGACTAATTTCGTCCCTCTTCAATAGTTAACTCTTGCGAAAATTTTTCCATCTTTTCAATGAGAATGTGATAATTTAAATTTTTTCATGATTTTCATCGAAAGTTGATAATATTTTAGAGTTCAGACATTTCACACTTTCATCCAATTTTTAAAACCTTCTGAGATACCTATTCGAAGCAATATTACTCACTGATCTTTTTAGGCTTTTTTTAGGCAATTTTCGAAACGTTTTCAACTTTTCTTTGGAATTTCGAGAATTTTTACAATATTTTAAACCAATTTGAAGGACTTTATCGTTGAATTGTCGATTTTCACTTCATAAAACCTCAACACGTCCTTCTTTCATAATTAGTTGAATTCTAACGATATTCAAGAGAATGGAAACGTTATTTAAAGTAATTTTTTAGCTATTTCATCAAATTTTTAAAATCTTAGATTTTTTCTCTTAATTCCAACATTTTTATGCCATTTTAAAATCAAGCAACAGTTTCGTAATATTTAGCAATAGTCGATTATCTTTCCCATTTTACATCATTTTAATAGAAATTTTCAAACGATATTTTCTTCCAACAGCATCATAACTTACATCGCCAGTATTATAAATTTCTTTAAAAAATCACTCGATTCAATTAGCAAACCAAACCTATGACCTGGGCGTACGTAAATCGAACTTGAGCACTCTTCGTATATCGCTGGTCGCCAGTTATTTCAATTCGAATGCACCGGCGATTAGTCATTACCGCATTAGCAATACGTATTTGGCAGTCTGGTCTCCGCCAACCGGCAGCCTCGTGGTACAAAAACTCATCCAGTTTAAGTGGGGTATTTGAAATCGAAAGTACACATACCAAATACAAAACCATACCTTAGGGCTACCTCGATCGTACGTATTTATTGATGAATTTCGATCAACTCGAGTCATTTAGAGTAGGTACTGCATCGAGTTCGAAACAGATGCAGGCCTCTCTCTCTCTTTCTTTCACCGCCTTCGAAGTAGGCTTCGCATCGCGGTAGCGTAGGAAGAATTACAAGATCGCGTACTAGTTTTAAATGCATATTTGTATCAACCGCGAACCTAACCTAACCGCGTATATATCATCTCGACCGAGGAGATTTATAGCATCGTACGGTACCTTTTTATCGCGACCGATTATGCATTTACGTATACGTATTTTTTTTCTAAACTCCCAAGTTGTACCTGCAAGTGTATAAATATCTCTCTAGATCGAAATGCATATAAATACGTATTATAAAATATCTCGTCTCTGTTGTTCGCGAATTAAAATGGAACGAAAAAATCTACATAGGTATTTGATTTCGTTTTTGTCTCGGTTTCTTTCCTACTTCCAAAGCCAATTCTCTTCTCACCATTTGACCAGTTAAACGGTTGTAGGTGATTTTCCGTAATTGGATACATCGTCGAATATCCAAGTGGCTCCTCTTTCTATAATTACCGTCCAAATATTCGACCCTACGGGCCTAAGATATGGTTTATTTCCTAGATGGAACACCCTGCCCTGCGATGTGGCCTTAGAGAATCGATGGCCAGTTTTCAAAGGTTTCGACGACGTTCTCGAAAATAATCCGCCTAAATTATTCATCCTTATCAATGAGTCCTTCAAATGAGATACCACAACCCGGCTCGATTACGTTTTAATGTACCGAAAGTTGAGCCTTATTAGGAGTGCTCGTTGTTGGTTTATTGGATCGATTCTGTATTAGCCTAGGCCTTTAATAATTTCAACTTGAACTGCCTTCTAAGCACTTCTTATATAATTAATTAACTCTCAATTAGAAATACGTCCGGTGCGTAGTTATATCTTCGGTACTCGAGTCTTAATTTTCAAACTTTACATTTCTCGACGACCGAGTGAGAGAATTGATTTTTCATGATACGAATGATGGAACCGATTGAAATTTGAAAATGTTTGAAAATTAAAACGAGCAGATGATTGCAGAAATTTGTAATTTATTTTTCTCTGCACCTTTGATGCAGAAATGTAGATTGATTTACATTTCAAAATTTAAAATTTTCGAAGTTGGAGACGAAACTTGGGAAAAAATCTCGGGGTGAGAAGGGAAATGAAAATGAAAATTTTTACGCTTAATATTATTAAGAAAGGATTTTTCCAACTCTAATATTCCTGAAAAAAAATATGAAGGGTATAGCCGGGTTTTAGGTAAATTTGGCCCCGCTCCGATTTTCGATCTAACCCCTTCAGATGGTGTACCTTGATGTAAAAAAAATTTAGAAAAATTTTTGACCTCCCAACCCCCTCCCATGCGGAGTTATGGCCATTTTATTGCATTATTTTCAAGAATTTTTAATTTCAATGGAAGTGAAGGAAATTTTCTGTTCTTTGGCATAAAGTTACATCTTGTAGAGATGTATTTACGATAATTTTTTCAACAATTTTAATGCACTCCTTCACGTTATTTCAGCTATTTGAAGTTTTCAATCGTAAAAAACACCATATAGGTAACCGAAGAACGACCACTATTTAAAAATATCCCAAAAACGTGTTATTTAACGTAGATTTGCGTCAGGTATTCACTTTTGGCGACTTCGATGCACCAAGGGCCGAAAATCGCGAAAAACCGTACAAAAATGTTGTTTTTTTAGCAAATTTTTCAAATTTTGAGCGTTTTGTATAGAGAGAAATGACTGAACGAAGAAACTAACGTCGGATTCGTGTTTAGCGGGTCAAAATACCCTGATAAACGCCCTTTTCGCAGTCGTTTTATTTGAAAACTCAAAATTCGCTATTTTTGTCATGAAAAATCAGTGAAAAAGGTAAATTTTGAGACTTTTAGCAAAACAATCGCGAAAAGGGTGTTTATCGGGGTATTTTGACCCGCTAAACACTAATCCAATGTTAGTTTCTTCATTTGGCGATTTTTTCCGTATAAAGCACTCAAAACTTGAAAAATCTGCTAAAACAACAACATTTCTGCATGGATTTTCGCGATTTTTGGAGCTTAGTTCAAAGAAACAGCCAAAACAAAATACTCAGGGAGAATCTACATTAAAGGATATGAAAATGTAAATTTTGAACTTGGGTACCTACTAAGCCGAAATTTCAATTTTGGGTAGGTAAACTAATAACTTGAAAAGTGGTAATATAAAATGGAATTTGAGTTTCTGATTTCAAATTAATTTTTCTAAATTTTTTTTACATCAAGTTACACCATCTGAGAGGGTTAGATCGAAAATCGAAGCGGGGGCCAAATTCACCTAAAACCTGGCTATACCCTTTGCAGACCAGTCGTACTAAAATCAAAAAACAAAAATCCATGAATTTTTCGAGGTACTTTTTTGACTTGAAAAAAAACTAGCTTTATTCCTTAATGACCTCCTTCCCTTCCTTTCCGTTCCCTTCCCCTCTTTTCCACTTCGCTTCTAAATATTCAATTGTCTGTGATGGAAAGTAAAAAGGGTTCATACTATAATTTGGCAAACTAATTGTGTGTAAATTCATCGAGCCCAAGCTAAGCGAGGAGAAACAATTTTGAAGGAAAAGACATCCAAAACTTGAGATTTCTTCATTTTTTTTTTATCAATGTTTTGATATTGAGAAAGAGGCGAGGGGCTAAGATTTAAAAAATTAATGATTTTCAGAAAGAAAATGATTCGCTTTTTTGACAGGTTGTTGTATAAGAAATTCCATTACTTTGAAGTGAAAATTGCGTTCTTTTCGCAGTTTTTTTTTTTTTACAAAATTTCGTTTTTTTGGGATTTTATGCCACGAGTTTCCACGTTGTAAAAATTTGTGCTTTTTTTATTTTGTGATTTATGCAGCCAATTAATAAAAAAAATTGTCGATTCTCAACAAAATTTGCATCTTTTCGAAAAATATGAGTAGAGGATCACTAGGAAAGAGAATTTTGTGGTGTTTTTCTCCACAAAAACTGGTATTTGATTTGTATTTTACTGGGATATTTTAGGGGTGGGAGGGGTTCCAATCTAGACATGGAGGCTCTCATAGCACGTTAATTCTTTTTTTTAGCACTTTATACTTTAAATTAAATAAATATGGATACATATAGTTCAGTTTTTTACAAGTCGTAGCATACGAATTATTCCATTTTTTGATAATGTTTTGATTGAAAAGAGTACGAGACATTTGAATGCTACGATTACATAATTATTTGATTTCATTTTCGTACTCATCAACTCGAAATAGTGGGTGAAGGGGCTAAAACGAGGTTCCGAAAGTTCGAGTCCCTGGAATATGATTTTATATAGATTTTAATGTCAGATATTATCGTAGATCTCAATTCTGGCAAAGAAATTTTTTTTTGCTACCAAAGTTCGCGTAAAATGGGTAAAAAAAAAATGAAAAAATCAAGTTTTTTATTGCTAGGGGCTTCAGTTTTACTTTTTTTTAACGATTTTCCACCACTGAAAATTTTCAAAAATGGCACCCATTTTGAGTTAAAAAATTCTATTGCCCCTTTAACCTTCCATTACAAAAGGGTGTTCAAAATTTGCAAAGAGGCATAACTCAGCAAAAGATTGACCAAAAATTTCTAGGGTTTCTCTGAACATTAAAAAGTTATTTTAAAAAACGCGACATTTTACACGTATTTGGCGAAAAACGAAAAAATTATGAAAGATTGAGGATGGGTTTTTACCTAGAATGCAATGCAAAAAAATCTGAAAAAAATCTTAAAAGTTTGTTACCTCTCCCCGTTCATTAGGGTGGCCCGAAAAACCAAAAATTTTGATTTTTGAAAAGTTACCCTGCAAAAGTTGTTGACTGGATAAACTAGAAAAATATGTAAAATAAAAGAAATTCAAAATCGATTCATATCTTCCGATCGCGCAAGAGCCTTCAATTCTTCGAAAATTTCCAAAAATTCAATATTTTCAGCAATTGAAATTTTTTTTATGAAAATCAAAATTTATTAAAATCAATTTTAGAGCTTTTTTAGGGACTATTTGAAGCGAAAAGCAAAACTTTTTTGAAAAAAATCCATGTTTTATAGTTTTTTCAAATTTCTCATATTTTTTCACCTCTGAAGAAAAATTTAAAAAAGTTATGAAACACTGATTTTTTCAAAAAAAGGTGCTTTTCGGTCTAGATAGTCACTAAATAAGCTCTAAAATTAATTTTGATCAATTTTAAATTTTTTTTAAATTTTTTAAATTTCGAATTTTTGGTTTTTCGGCCCACCCTACCGTTCATACCACTTACGTTTCAAAATTTTTGGTTTCATGAATGAAGAAATGGGTATTTTTGAATAGAAAATCGAATTTTTTCGCCTGTTTTTCCAAACCAAAAAATCTGAAAAAATTTGCATTATATTGTCCCAAGGTAGGGCCATATTTGTACCAAAAAGAAAAAATGTATGTCTTCTAGTTTTGAAATTAGAGCGATTTTAAGGTTTATATGTGAAGTTTTTGCTAGAAGGCGGGGCAAAAAAAATCTAAAAAAAGACTCAAAAGTTTTTTACCACTTTCCGGGTATACCACATAAATTTCAAAATTTTTGGTTCGTTAGGTTCCAAAATGTGATTTTTTGAAGAAAAGTCGATATTTGGGGGGGGGGGGGTGAAACGGAGTGAAGTGGGAGGTGGAAAATGCGCCCTAAAATTATTTTTTAGAGTCCTTAATAATATCTGATGGTTAGTTTAAAAAAGTAGCTCTTAGGCCGATTCACCTATCTTAACCGGGGTACCCTTTTATAAGTATTTCGATGTAATCAAGTCTACTCTGTTTCAATTACGTATCTTTATCTTCTGCCAATGTATCCCAAAAATTTTCATTTTCCTTCGAATCAGATTTCGAAAAAAAAAAATTAATTAATATCTACTTGATGATTATTTCTCATTCATTACTTATTTAACTCTTAAGAAAAAATAAAATTCTCGCTGATAGGGAAAACTTGACCTCATTTTTAAGGTGTGGAAGAAGAAGAGAAACACTGAAAAATATGCAGATATGTTCTAATAAAATGCGCAACTTTGAAAATTTCTACATTTTTGTCTTCGAAGATACGATCATAATTTCACGATTATAGCTTTATCGTCCGATCGCACCTTCATGGTCAGTATTTTATTCGTCAATGAACCTTAAATTAGGCTTCCATTTAATTACGAACTCGAATGAGGATTTAATTGCGATCTAGGTGTATCAGATGATTACACCAGAAGGCCGTATTAAAAAGAGCACACTGTATACGGAATGAAAGCGAAAGTTGATATATTTTTGGATCTTGAGTTCAGTTTTTCTCTAAATAGGATTCAATCGATTTTAAAGATACCTATGACTGTTCCAGATAAACGTGAAAAAAATCAAAAACCTTCGAAATGACCGCCCTACGTTGAATTATTCACATTTGGGATATAATAAAAAATTTCCCAAATCGTCAAAATATGGAAAATTTAGTTAAAAAATCGCAAAAAAAACAGAAATTTTGCGATCTCGTTTACATTATTCATGCCCATGAAGTGATAGTTTGGGACATCTGTCCGCGGTTTCTAAAAATCTGTTTGACTAGTCCAATATAAAAATTAAACACGATTACTTAATCGATTTTATCAGCAGGAATCAGTAAATTTTGCATTTTTTGCGAGAAAAATAAGAGATATCAAATTATCTAAAGGAAAAAATAAAAATGCCGAGCTCTTTCGTACTAAAAATTTCATGTATCTACTTACTTTTAATATTCCACCAAATTGATTTTCCCCCTAATATACAATTCCTACGTCTTACGCAGAAAATTTCTTCTTTTTTTTCGATTAATGAAGAAAATATACTTACCTACCCACGCAAGTATATCTAATGATAAAAAAGAAGTTAAGAAAAGAAATTGAACTTGATCGTTGAACGCATTAACATGAAAAATACAAAAATTACAAAAACGAAATTCAGTAAGTTATTAGCTAATGATATGAGACTGAAATTTGAAAAACAACTTGATCGTTGAAAACATTAGCATGAAAAATACAAAAATTTGAAACTAAATACTTACTGATTATTTTCCAAAAAAAGGACCCATGTCGATTACTCGACTACCTACGTAATACTTTCTCCCATTTATACTTCTCTCGTTCTAAACGTTTCAAAAACAGTACGAAAATATTCGAAAAAATTTCCAAATGTTTTCTTGGTAAATTCCCTCCCCCCCTCACTTCTTTTTCTCGTACCTCTCACATATTCCAGAAAAAATACGAAAAATAACTCATCAAGTACGTAAAATGGTCGAAAAAATTCCTAATTTTTTTGTATTGATGGGTAGGTAATCACTCTCCCTTTCATTTTCATTCGCCTTTTTTCTAGAACATTCTACACATTTCAGAAAAAAAATTGAAAAATAACTCATCAAGTACACGCAAAATGGTCGAAAAAATTCCTAATTTTTTTGTATTGATGGGTCGGTAATCACTCTCCCTCTCATTTTCATTCGCCTTTTTTCTAGAACATTCTACACATTTCAGAAAAAAATTTGAAAAATACCTCATCAAGTACACGTAAAATGGTCGAAAAAATTCCTAATTTTTTGTATTGATGGGTCGGTAATCACTCTCCCTCTTATTTTCATTCGCCTTTTTTCTAGAACATTCTACACATTTCAGAAAAAAATTTGAAAAATACCTCATCAAATACACGTAAAATTGTCGAAAAAATTTTCAATTTCTTTTATATTGATGTATACCTAGGTAATCACTCTCCCGCCCATTTTCACTCGCCTTTTTTCTAGAACATTCTACACATTTAAAAAAGTACGAAAAACAACTTGTTAATATCTATGAAATTAACGAAAAAATTTTCCAGACTTTTCTCGATGAATTCTCTCACCACGCCCCTCTATTTCCCATAATTTTTCCTTCATTTAATTAAAAAAAAAAAACGAAAAAAACACAACATGAAAAACATTGGAAAACAATGGTAAATTTCTCCCATCTCCCCGTCACCCCTTCATCCACTTTTTTTTCCGCACGTTCCACACATTCTGGCAAACCATATAATAAAATTTTCCAAAAACAATTTCCAAGTATTTTTTTGATGAATCCTCCCACACCCCTCTCATATTCCCAACCATGGTTTCGTTTCAGAAATATTTTACGAAATCCCATAAGAAACAGTTGATCAGTGATCACACAAAAAATATTCACATATAATTTCCATAATAATCTATTGGTAAATTCCTTCTCCCTTCCCTCATTTTCACTGAAAAGACGCGAATTTGATCAAATAAAAACAAGTAATGATTTTGTACTTTTTTCCACATTTTGTAACCAATTTTTTTAATTGAATCGAGAAAAATATCATTAAATAATTGAAAAAAATCTCAGTTCTATCAATATTTATAAAATATTTAATAAAAACTTGAAATATTTTTTTTTTAAATTTCCAAGTACCTATGGTGCCTCTGAAAATCAGAATACTGAAAAATAAGTCTCAATGGTATTTTGGGGTAAAAATAAATATTTATTAAGCAGGTAAGTACTAAAATCATTTTTGATGAGATTTTTTTCAAAATCTTATGTCAAATTATCAAATTTTTTGAGTGATCAAATTTCAAGAAAAATTAAGATTAAAGGATAGGTACTCGGTTAAATAATTAAGATCAGGTCAGGGAAGTGAAATTTTCTTCCCGCTCTTTCGAGAAGATTCACACATCAAATTATACTTACACGTAGGAACGTCATCTATTCTTTTCACTCCATTTTCTAAAAAAAAACTGCAAACACGATCTTCAATGATCTGAAAACTTTTAAAAAATTATAAATTTTAATCACAACAGCTTTTCCAAATATATTTTTTCAACCAAATAAGTAGGTATATCAAAAAAAAAGTACGACGAGAATTGATCAAATACAAAGTTTAAAATATTTCCTCCAACTCATCACCCCCCCCCCCCTCTCCAAAAAATCAATAATATTCTATGTTATGGAAAAATGTAACTAAAAAATACAATATTTCGCCTCCTTCCTCACCCCGCAAAAAAATCTCAAAATACTTGGAAACATTTTCAACCCATTGAAAAATCAAAATCTCCCTAATAAATCGTTCAACACTTCAAAACTATCCCACAAATCAAAACCGAGCCGAATTACTCGATCTTAGAAAAATTTATCGTTTCTAATCTTTCAATCTCCGCAAGGGTCTTCGCCACCTCTATCGCAATTCTCATCATCGACATAACCAACCATGGTCAAATCGAAGGGCAGCTTAATAAATTACCCAAGTTATTTAATTAACTTCCAATAGATATACAAATACTATCGAGCCGATATTGGTATACCAATTATTCTTACGTATACACACGTTCGAGAGATACACGTAGTCGTATAATGAATGGCGAAAAAATTAGGCCACTAATATATCGTCTGTACATGAGAGTTATTCATTGTTCCTCATCAATCATCTCTCTTTCTATGGAACATGTTGCGAACCTTCGATATGTCTGTTTGTGTTCGGCAGCGTGCACGTAAGTAAACGATAGATCATTTGGCAACTTCCAGTTCTACGATGTTTATAAACAAGGCTGCAACTGTGGGATTTTTTTTCGGAATATCAGTTTCGGGTGTGTCTCGGATGGAAATTTCGAATTTTAGCGATCTCACCCTCTGAGGTGGTTCATTTTTATCGAAAAATCATACTCCCAAAATTTTAGTAGGTAACGACGAAATAAAAACGAAAAAAAAAATGAGGAAAATAAATCGAAAATTTCAAACACTCCTTGAAAATCTGATAATACGATTAAATTCTGATTTTTTGGAGATGAATTTTGGATTCGAAGAATCACCCTAAGAGATTTGGAGGCCCACAAATCTGGTAAAATGGCTAAAAATATACTAATTTCAGGCGCTGGAACTTTTCCCAGGTCGATTCTTCAGGTCGAAAGTTCATCTCTAAAAATCAAAATTGACTCGTATTTTCAGTTTTTTAATGAATATTTTAAAATTTTGCATTATTTTTCCCAATTTTTATTTTCGTCTTTTTTAGCATGTTATCCGTCCAGTAAGAAAGAAGTTTTCAGTGCATGACCCTTAATTGATATAGGGAAGTTAAAATTCCAAGTATGTTGTCGAAACGGAACGAAAAACGAAAAAAACAAGATTTTTTTGTAACGGTCACGGTGACTAAATTTTATTACAGAATTTATATGTAACGAAATAATAATGTTACAATAAATTATCACAACGTAAGATAACAAATAACGAAAAAAATTCGTCATTTTCTAAATTTTTGGCTCTGAAAAGTCAATTTTTTCAAAATTTTCCCAAAATTGATTTTTTTCTAAATTACCTAGGTACTTACCGATTAGGAAAACATTTTGAAAAACATGAAATTGAAAACTTTTTTTTAAAATTCAGTGATTTTCGAGTTGGAAGATATTTATGTGAAAAAATATGAATTTGAAACAAATTGAAGGAATCCAAGTTAGAAAAATTTTAAATACTAAAATGTTTTCTAACAGTAAAATTTTTTCAATTTTTTTCTCAAAATTTCAACTTTGATTTTAAAAATTTTTTCAATCTGATATTTTAAAATTCTTTTTAATTCAAAAATGTTTTCCAATACCTAATTTTAAAATTTTCCCTCAAATTTTTTCCAATTTTGAATTTAAAAAAAATCAACTTCATGTTGGTTCTTCTAAATTTCTTCTGAGTATTGAAAATTTTTTTAAATAGTAGGTATCAATATTGGAAAAATGTTGAAAAAATTGATGTTTGAAAAGTTTTACTGTTGAAAAAGAAAAAATTTAAAATTACATTCAATTTTTAAAAAATTAGAATCAAAGAAATTGAAAAAATCTGAGCTTAGAAATTGGAATAAATTTGGACTTAGATCGTTGAAACCTCGTTTGCGGCAAAAATACTTGGGAATTAGTAGAAAATCAAAAATTTTGAAGTTTGAATGGTACTAGAAAAAAAATTTTCAAGTCCAGAAATAGGTAACAAAACAGGGTGTCTGCCGATTTTTAAAATTCGAAATTCGCGACTTTTTCTCAACTTTCCCCCGGTATCTACCTCTCAATTTACTCCCCCCCCCAAAAAAAAAAAAATCAACCAGATCAAATTTATTAGATACGAAAAAAATTCAAAACAGAAGGAAATGAGTATTTTAAATCAAAATCATAAAAAAATGAACGCATTCTGTAACTTTTCAAAATTTCTAAAGTAACCAAAAATTGGTGAAAAAGTAACATTTAAAAAAAATTTACACCATTAGGTACACGAGGAATGCATGAAGGCGGAATTTATTCTTGTAACGTACAGTTCGAGATGGAACAGCGGAAAAAACAAAAAAAAGTAAGGTCGTATGAAAAAACATTAAAAAAGAAAATTTCTCACCAATATTAGAAGGTATAGTTATTGCTCGAGCGAAATTTTTTTTGAAGAATTTATTACAAAAGGAGCAAAAAAAACATTTCCTATACTTAGTGATTTTCCCTTCTAAATTTAAAAAAAAATCTCTGAAAATTCCAAAATTATTCGATTTTTCTATATTTTTGGGAAAATAGACACAATGACCCTATTTTCAAAAAAAAATCTAAAATTTTTTTGAAAATTTTTATCGTGATCGCTACTAAATCTTCCACAAGAACGAATTTTTTCCGCTTCAAATATTCAATCATTGTCTAGAATAGAAGGGAAAAAATTTTCTAATTTAAGAACAATGGAAGTAAATTTATGAGTCCGAGCGAAGCGAGGGCGACAATTTTTATAAAAAGTGTTTAGAAATTTAAAACTTCTTTGATTTTTTTGTTTTGTGGAAATCGAAAAAAATTCAAGTAATTTGGGAAAAATTCGCGACTTTTGATAAATTTTGAGTAATTTCGCGACTTTTTCGCGACTGTTGCAACTTTCGCGACCGGTAGACACCCTGAAATAACAATTTTTTTTAGAAGATAAAAGCGCAATCATAGTTTTTTTTTCTTTGGTGATCTTGCACTTTTAAGCAAAAATAGAAATGAAACGAAATAATGTAAGGAAAAATGAAAACAACGTTATTTTTAAAATGATTACGCGACATCATTTTTTCGTACTGTGTAACATACCGAAAAAATAATTCTTTATGACATCACTGTCAAATTTTGGGAATCCCATTTCTAAAGTAAAATGAACCACTGTAGTGGGTAAGAAAAATTAGAGTTAGGGAGTTGATTCCCTGAATTCAGAAATGTGTAAATTGATTTTCATTTTTTTCAGGGTAAGTATATTTATTCCCAATTTTTTTTCAGGGTATGTACTAGTTGATTCTGAATCTCATTCAGCCTGAGCATTAGCGTTACCAAGGAGATCAACTATTTAAAAATTATGTATTAGGCACCAACTTTCAATTCTAAAAAACTGTTTTTAAATTCCATGGAAATAATTTTAGAGTAGAAAAAAATTGAAAAAAAACATTGATAGTTCGAAAAAAATAAAAATAAAGTAGAAAAAAATTGGAAAAAAATGTTTAGTGATGGAAAAAAATTTAAGAAAAATTTCCAAATTGAAAACAATTTTGAAAAAAATACAAAAAAGTAGGTATAAACGTGAAAAAAATCTGAGAAAATTGTAGTTTGTATTGAAAATACTTGAGAAAAAAATTGAAAGTTGAAAATAGGTATGTAGTTCAAAAAATGAGAAGTCCAAATTTGAAAAAAATCTTGGAAAAAATTCTCAGCCAAAAAATTGAAAGTTGAAAGAAATTTTTGAGAAAAAGGTGGGACTCAACTGTATAGTACATATCCAGAAAAAAATAGGTATCAATTTTCCTATTTTTTTACATGAATATTTCTTTGGGAATCAACTCGCCTACATCCAAAAAATTTCACAGTGTAATAAAAAACACCATAATATTCCTTGAAATATCCCTTCGCCTATTCCAGACAAATTCCGGAATCGATCCAATTGACAAAAAATCCATCCAATATATGATCCAGCAAACCGCACTTATTTTGACGAACTACTTAACATAATACGATGCAAATATCTCGCCATCGTGTAAAACCTAATTACTCGTTGTACCTAAACCTATATACCCAATACCCCGCTTCAAAGATCGCCGAGCAGTTCACCTTCGCTCAAGTCAGCAGGGTGATAGAGAAACTGAAAGTACATATTGCATTTTTTAACCTACGGACAATGTAACGCCTCCAGTAAAAAAATACCTTACAAGTCTGCAGCTCGATCCAGCAGATTACAGGAAGATAGCGAGAGCACACTTATCCATACGTTTAATTACCTCTCCGCACTTCTACGTCGATTCGCATTCGCTAACTGGGCCATACGAACCTCTACGAGTACAATCTATTTCGCCAAAATCTCACTTCGCAGCACTCCCAAACATCAGCTGACCACTGTTCGGAGTCGTGAATCTCGTAATCGCTCCAGTCTCTCGTAAATTTTGGTCAAGATTATGCAGTAGACGACGGGCCACAGTCGATTTTACAATTACTCCGAATCACGATCGTACTCGAGTCCGTCTGCGTCTGTACCCAATTAATCGATCGCGAACCGCCGTGTATTTATTTTTCGTCGTCTAGTCCCAAGTTTGGCACAGACCACGTGTTTCATCTGCCTATAAGAGGTTCCCGATCGATAGATCGTAAGTATAATACGTCGCATGTACCAAGAACCAGTTTCCCTTTTCGTATTATAATAGCGATTCAGCATTACGAAGTCAACCGCCTGACGGTTTCGCTCTTTTTGCCTCCGTGCGATAAATAAATACTCGCGAACTTTAATGATCTACATTTACGCAACCGGTGCGCCGGCTCGGCTTGGGCACATCGGCATCGTCGTCCGTATAATAATTTTAATGACCTATTTATGTACAAAGGGTCTATTCCTGTTCCCATCTCGAGATGCGGTCTTCGTCGCGTACACCGTGGTACGAAAATTCTTACAGCGCCGAATAGTCCAGTAAAATTAGCAAAATAAGGGGGTCGGAAGAAAAGACTGAGTGGCCAATCGATGTTCGACATTAATAGTCCAGTTTGATGCCGTGAACACGAATCTGAGGTGTCTGGTCGCGTCCGGTGCGCAGAAGTCCCCCAAATTGTGGACCTTTGCTCCCCAAATCAGGTTTTTGGCCCATATCTGCCAAAATATTGGTGCTAGCGCAAAAATGAGCTCTATAAAACTTATTCTACGTCAAATTTCCTATCAGGTGACTTTTAAATGGTATTCACAAACTCAAGGGGGCTAGAGCTATAGTTGATCAAAAAGTGGGTGTTTTCTCCAAAAATCCAATTTTTAGCTGATATCTGCTTAAATATTGATCCTGGTGCAAAAATGGCGTCTACAAAACTTGATCTACTTAATATTTCCTATCAGATCCCAAGGGAGCTGGTGCTACAATTGACCAAAGAGAGGGGATAGTCCACTGGCAGAATGCAAAATGATGATATAGGCATGAAATTTGGTATGGTGAGCAAGGATACCATAAGAAATTTTTTGAGTCGGGAAGGCCATCGCCAAACCCCATAGGAGGGAGGAAGGAGGTCCAATGGGGGGAGGGGGAAACCCATTTTACAAAATTGGGCTGTAGACCTTTTTTTGGTGTCGTTTTTGTATGATTGAACTCCGCTGAGTTCAAAAATATCATTACTATCGAAATTCGAAGGGAAGAAGTCCCTTAAATTTCAGATTTCTCAACTCAAGTTTTCGTATTTTCCCTCAAAATTGCTTAAAAATTACGTTTTTTCAACTTTTCAGAACCTGTCGACTTTTCAACCAAATTTTTATTACGATTTTCAAATTCTACGGACAGATTACCATACATATTGACCTTTTACCAATTCCCATACCCCTATTTTTAGTGAATGGAGGGCAGGGACGTACCGATAGGGGGAGGGGGGAGCTTCCCCCTGGTGGAATTTTTTGCTCGTGAGTTGGGAAAACTGAACATTTCAACACAATAGTTGGGAAAATTTGTCATTTTCCCAACTAAATTTTCCCAACTGATGAAAAAGGCCTTTTTTGGGCATTAAACACACAATTTTTTTTTCAAATTTTCGCCCTCGCTTCGCTGGGGCATTAACACACTTGCAATTATTATATGAATTATTTCAGTCAATAAAGCAAAAAAAAGTTTCCTCCCTTGAAAATATTTCTGTTATTCCAAGTCTTTGTGGGTACTCACTTTCCACCCTCCGAAAAAAAGCTTCCGACGTCATTCTATCAACTTGATAAATCAAGTTGGAAAATTTTAAGCTTAAAAATTGAAATCAGGGGTATCGAGAAACCTCATTCTAAGTCCTCGAAAACAATTTTGGTGGAAAACGTCCCTTTTTATAAATTCGATCCATCCGTGAAGTCACCTTCCAAATCTAAATTTTTTAAAAACTTTGGCCTCGCTACGCTCGGCCTGATTGTTTTCATATTTTTCCTTTTCCATAATTCAAATCCTAGAGAAGTCATTTTTTCGTATTTTTCCTCAAAATTATTACAACTAATATTCATTACATTTTTTCTCCATAGAACTTATTTTTGACGTTTAAAAACCAATTTTTCAAAAACTTTGGCCTCGCTGCGCTCGGTCTCATTTGTATTTATTCTTAAATAGTTTCAAAATAAAAGTGACCAATTTTTTATTCAAGTTTGTTAATCCTTTATTGTACTTTGAATTGGAAGTTTTCAAAAATTTTCGCCCTCGCTTCGCTCGGGCCAAATTTATTTTTCTCATATTCACATTGAAATGAAAATTTTTTCAAATAAAATTATAATTATTTTGAAATTTTTTACTCTCGTTTCAATCTAGATAACTACCTTGCCTCGCTGAGGACAAATGGACAATTTTATGTTAATAATCGCTGGTTTATAGTTGGGAATTTTAAGAATTTGAGTTGGGATTTTCATCAAACCTCCCCCCCCCCCCCCTGGGAAATGCCTTCGGTACGCCACTGATGGAGGGGTCTAAAGTTCAAACTTTTACTATAATTTGACTATTTCAAAAAGAACTGAAATTTAATTTGTAACTTTTTTCATCAATTATCACATAATCGGGGTGTAATTTACCTACTGAATAATATTTTCACGGATTTGTGCTATTTAAGGGAAGAAGTATGTCGTGTTTTTTGTCAAAATATCATCATCCCTCCCCCCCCTCCCCACAGAGGCTTATTTTTGCTCACTTTTTGGCTTTAATCGTCCAATCGATGAAATATTTGAAATCAACCTTTCAAAAACGCAGATTTTAACATGTATGTGGATTTTGTTGCCAAAATAGTATCCCTTCTGGCCCGTAGCTACAAGGGGGGCTGCCCCCCTGGAGGAGTCTTTGCCCCCCTGGAGAGATTTGTTAAAAAACCCTTGTAAAAAACAAAACATGGAAATGCTGCCTCTATAGCATCCTTCCATTTGGCCATGTGATTCCATACGCACAAAATTTCAATCAGAATCAATTTCCATTCAAAATGTTGAAAATTCGACTCGCTTTAAATTCTTTAATCCTAATAAATTTCTCATTAAAATACTAAAATCTCATTTCAAACGTTAGAATTTTTAGAAATCCTGACAAATACTCAATAATTCTCATAAATTCTTCTAAACAAATGTTTTTTTTTACAATGTTGTGGGACTTTAATAACTTTTGATTTGAATTTTTACAATTTTGATCCAGGTTGGGCGATATTTCAATAGTTTTTTTTACAACTCACATTTAAAAAATAAAAAAAAATTAATAAGGTTGGAAAATTTATCAAATTCGGAACCACCATAGCGTGATTTTAGGCAGCAACCAGCAATACCATGCCAACCATGACGTTATATTTTTCAAATTTTTTATCTTCGTAAAAATTTTAAAATTGGAAAATTGATCGAAAAAGCTGTTCGGTTCTTTGAATGTAAAGAATATGAATTAGAGTGGATGAAAAAAAAAACAGATCTTGAATTTTGACGAAAATTGATACAATAGTTTACTTTGAGTACCGTATGAGACTTTCTCAAAAATTTTCGAGCCCAGCTTCTTCTTACTCCGAGAAAAACAAAACTAGGAGTTAGGAGACCTCAAAGTTTTGTCATTAAAAAAAAAAAAACGTTCACAGTTTTATAACCTTTTGAATAGTACATACCACCTGCTGGAAACATTTGTCATCTTAAAATATGCGATTTAAGTTTCTACACACTCCAAGCACAAGTGACTTCAAAATTGGATACATTTTTTGCCCTTTACAAGCTGGTTGAAAAATTGAGAATCAAAAGTTTTTTCGGCCGGGTAATATAATTTTTGATGAAATTTTTTCAAAAATTTTCACGACAGTTCTGCCAACTGGATTTTGATTTCCACAATTTTCAAAAAATTCACGTTTTTCATTCAATGGTTTAAAAAATAAATTACAATTTTTTTTTAATAATATAAATTAATTTTTTTTGAAAAGTTTCTCAGCAATATTCCTACTAAAATTTGTTGAAAAATTTCATAAAAATTTTTTCTTAATGATCAAGAACATTTTCACTAAGATTTTGATTGAGTAATATGAATTTTTTAAAAAGAAATTCTTGTACCTTGAAAGGTGAATGTAAATTTTTTGTGAAATGGGGGATGGGGTATCATTTAATTTATCTCATTTTTTATTCCCCCCCCCCTGGGATGCTTCCCTTTGAATTTCGATAGTAATGATATTTTTGAACTCAATGGAGTTCAATCAATCATACGAAAATGACACCAAAAAAAGGTCTACAGCCAAATTTTGAAAAATGGGTTTCCCCCTTGCCCCATTGGACTCTTTCCTCCCTCCTATGGGGTTTGGCGATGTCCTTACAAACTCAAAAAATGTATTATGGTGTCCTTGTTGACCATACCAAATTTCATGCCTCTATCATCATTTGCCGTTCACTTGCAATCTGCCACTGGACTATCCCCTCTTTTTGCTCAATTGTAGCACCAGCCCACCAGCTCCCTTGGGTTTGTGCGTATCATTCATAAATCATCTGATAGAAAATTTGACGTAGATCATGTTTTGTGGACGCCATTTTTGCACCAGGATCAATATTTAAGCAGATACTATAAGCTAAAAATTGGATTCTTGGAGAAAACCCTCACTCTTTGATCAGCTATAGCTCCAGCTCCCTTGTGTTTGTGAATACCACTTAAAAGACATCTGATAGGAAATTTGACGTAGAATAAGTTTTATGGAGCCTATTTTTGCGCTAGCACCAATATTTTGGCAGATATGGGCCAAAAACCTGATTTGGGGGCAAAAGTCCACAATTTGGGGACATCCACGCACCGGACGCAACCGGACACCTCAGATTCGCGTTCACAGCATCAAACTAAACTATTAAAGTCAAACATCGGTTGGCCACTCAGTCTTTTCCTATGGATTGATAATTTTACTGGACTACGAAGTTGTTCGTGCAGTTGCAGAAAAAAAATCCAATAAAAAAACACAATTTACTCGTTTGTTTTTTTTCTCTCAAAAAATTCCATAAAATACATAACAAAAAATCATATAAATAAATAAAAATCGACGAATAAAATAATTACGCTAAAAACGAGGAGGAAAAATTACCTAGATAAAGATCCGAAAATATCGAGACTCAACGAGTCCGTTTTTCTCACACTGAAAGACGGGAAATTCGCCGTTGAAATCGAAAACCAAACAAACAGAGAAAAACAATACAGGAGGAGGGAAAGTGGGGGGAGGGAAAATACACTACATCTCGGTAATACCAAACACAACACAGACAAACATCAACAACAATAACAACGTCATAAGTACGAAGCACAGTAAACCCAACGAACACCGATAGATGGCATTAGTGTGCTTATTGCTTCCAAAAACATTAAAAAATATAAAAGTTACATTCGTTCCAATCCACAGGGGTTGAAAATAGGTAGGGGAGAGGCAGAGAAAGAGAGAATTAAAAAATACGATATTTTCGTTACACCGAGGAAAAAAAATTACACAACGTACAAAAGTATAAATAATTCATCGAAATAATACAATATAAGATGAGGGGTCGAGAAAAAAGGGTGAAAAAATATACGATGGGGTAAGAGGAGAGATCCATAATATAAAAATTATTTCGTCGGATACGTTTCGATGGAAAATTGTATAAAATTGCGCGTTTACGTTTCCTTTGCTGTGTAGCTGAGTCGTCTAGCTTATGGATCGTTTACACACAACTTTCTGGTCCTGGTATTGAAAACGAATTAGGTAATATCAGACCGTCCGCTTCTACTTTATGACAAGCGGTCGTCGATTCTGGCAAATGTAAGTCTTTCGAACGATTTACATCCGACGTAGAATGATTACCGATGATGTTGGTGACGCTGACGCCGCCTACGCCGCCACCGCTGCTGCAGCCACTGCTACGTAATACCTGAGTGATTTTTTTTTCGTAATTTATCGTAATTAGAGGATGTCGAGATGATCTAATTTATTTTTATTTTGGTTTGTGATCAAGCAAAGCGTGCGTTTGACTACGTCAAATGATTCGAGCAGAAGGTTGAAATATGAACAATGATTTCAAAAATTTCGCCCTAGAATACTTGGAAAATTAGATTTATTAAGTTTGAATTGTAAGATCATTCAAAGCCAATCATAAAATCGTTAACATACGTGTAAATATGAAATAATTCGTTCGCGAACGATGTAAATGATTCGTTTTTAGAGTGAATCAATCGCGAACGATATCAGAAATAATTTGATACATAATGAATTAATGAAATCATTTGCGAACGATTCAAATGATTTGTCCATCAAGTGAATCATTCACGAATGATTTTGAATACATACATGTCAGAAAATATGCCCATCATTTCAGAATTTGAAAATTTAAAGTTCGCAAAAAATCGTTGTGAACATTTTAGATAATTATGATTTGTCCAAGGAAAATCACTTTCAAAATGAACAAATGATTGAAAAAAAACCATTCTCGAACGATTTAAATGATTCGTTCATCAAGTGAATCATTCGCGAACGACATTAGAAAACATGAACGTCAAAATCTACGTCGATCACTATTAAAATTCGAAAAAATTAGAGATTTGAAAAAATCGTTCGCGAACGATTTCAATGATTAAAGTTTGTCAAGTAAATCATTCGCGAACGACATTGAAAACAAAAAAGTCAAAAAATGGGCCAACTCATTTATAAAATTTGAAAAATTGAAAATCTGAAGAAAAAATCGTTCGCGAACAATTCAAATGATTGATTTTGATTTGAGTGAATCATTCGCGAACGATTCAAACAATTCGTTCATGTGAATCATTCGTGAACGATTCAAATGATCAAAACGAATCAACCATTTTCAAACTATAGAGAAATGAAAATGTGTAAAAGATCGTTCGTGAACGATTCAAATGATTCTTTCATCAGGTGAACCATTCGCGAACGACATTGAAATCATAAATGTCAGAAAATTTATCAAACACAACTAAAATTTAAAAAATTGAATTATTTGAAAAAAAAAACGTTCACGAACGACTTCAATGATTTATAGTTTGTCACGTAAATCATTCGCAAACGATATTAAAATCATGGAAGTCAGAAAATTGATCAACTCATTTATAAAAGTTGAAAAATTGAAAATCTTAAGAAAAATCGTTCGCGAACGATTTAAATAATTAATTTGAGTGAATCATTCGCGAACGATTCAAATAATTCGTTCATGTGAATCATTCGTGAACGATTCAAGTGTCGCGAACGGCACTGAAATCATAAATATCAAAAAATTTATCAAAAACAACAAAAATTTTAAAAATTGAATACTTATTTGAAAAAAAAACACGTTCACGAACGACTTCAATGATATTGATGAGTTTGTCAAGTAAATCATTCGCGAACGACTTTGAAAACATGAAAGTCAGAAAATGGGTCAACTCATTTTTAAAATTTGAAAAATTGAAAATCTGAAGAAAAAATCGTTCGTTACCTAACAATTTTTTAAATAATTGATTTGAGTGAATCATTCGCGAACGACACCAGAAACAGTAATGCCTAAAACGAATCAACTATTTTTGAGCTACAAAAAAATGAAAAATATTAAAAAGAACGTTCATGAATGATTCAAATGATTCGTTCATTAGGTGAATCATTTGCGAACAACATTGAAATAATCAACACAACAAAAATTTCAAAATTTGAACATTTGAGAAAACACGTTCGCGAACCATTCAAATGATTTGTTCAAGTGAATCATTCGTGAACGATACCAAAAACGGTACTAATGCCAAAAATGAATCAAACGCTTTTAAAATACAAAAAATTGAAAATTTTGAAGAAAAAAATCGTTTGAAAACGATTCAAACGAATCCTTCATTAATCGAATCATTCAGAATAATAGGGAGAAAATGGCGCAAAAAATAATGAACCAATCACTTCAAAAATACAAAAATCGTAATTTTGAAAAAAGAAATGCTTACGAACGATTCAAATGATTTGTTGAAGTGAATCAGTTATGAAAAAATCTAAAATATTGTCACCAGAGAATGTGCGTTATCGCTTTGCAAATGCAAAAAATGAACATTTCAAAGATTCCAATGATTTGAAATTTTTTTCAAATCTATAAATTTGAATGGTTCGCGAACGAGAACAGAAGCTTTGCAACAGATTCAAATCTGAAGAATTCGTCTATGAACAATTTGTAAGATTTAATTCATCAATCAATTGTTTTTCATTTACAAATATTATTCAAAAAAATGTTCACGTTTAGTCTGAATTTTTAAAAAAGTTTAAGTACGATTGAACGATTCACTCTCATGGCTTTGAAAAAAAAAACAATAAATAAAACGAATCGAATAAACATTCAAAAATTAATCATAATTAAATAATCATTCAAACGACTGGCTGACATTTGATTGAACGATGAACAATATCTGACTGTTTTCACTTATGTTCCTCTAGAATCCATTAGCCTTCTATTTCAACTTATCAAATTAAAAAAAAATTCTAGAACGATTCATTCATCAAACTACTGAATCAATTGAAAAATACATTTAAAATTATCATAAATTTATTATTTGTTGAAATGATTCGCAATTTTTTTTACTAAATACATTTTAATGAATTTAAAATCTTGAAAAAATCAGCTCCAGATATGTCCATTCTAAAATTAGGCTTTCATTAAAAAAAATTGTTGAACCTCATTGCTGGAATCAAATGACCATAACAGCTACTCCCCTCCCTCACCAACCCTCCATCCACCTAAACTTACTCCAACCTAATCTGAACTTGTACCTAAAGCTAATTTAAAGCCAACAACACTATTTTTTTCTTTTCATTATGCATCCAACAACTTGAGAAATTTTTAATAAGTTCGCGACACAAATATACAAAAAACTCGATTTTAAATTAGTTAACTTATTAAATATTTCAGTAACATGAACTACAATATCCCCTACCTTTTGCTCTCGTCTACCTATAGCTAGATATACTCCATAGCCCTTCACTTATTCCCACAACAGAGTTTAATTACACCCCGAGCTATATTTCGTTGTAAGAATATGTTTGTTTTTTTTTGTAAACCTTTTTTCCGGTGTTGGGGGGTTTCGCTTTCCTCCCAGGTAGGCAATTTTAATTAAGAAGGAATAGTTTCTTCTTTTTTTTTTCACTCTCGTTCGTAAATTTTAAACAAGGCTTATATTTACAAAATATTGATCGCGAGAATAAAATTTTAATAAATTAACGTTTCTTTTTTTTACTCTAGTTCCTTCCTGTTATTTATTCATTAGAAGGAAAAATACTATAGTTCGAATAGGTCTTTTCAAAAACGCCTTTAATTTATTTCGTGATGATTTTGGCGACTCGGTGAAAAATTATATTAATATTTTGATAATTACCGAGGACAGGAGGAAGTTAAATGAGAAGACAAAGGCAAAAAATAAGAAAAAGGCAAGAAAATAGAATCGATTGAATGAGGAAATTGAAAAAAATTGAATGATCTACTGAGACTATTTTACCTACGACTAAATCCATACTTCAGGCACGAAAGTACAAATACACTCCGAACGACTGAATCGTTCTGTTTTTCATCTGAGGTTTTTTTTTCAAAGACCTTCTGATTTTACACAAATTTTCAAACTCTGAAAGTTTTGAATATTTTATCTCAAAATTTTTTGTTTTTTTTTCAACATTAATTTTTCAAGTCTAAAATTTTTTCAATGTAGGTAATGTAAATTTTTCAAGTCTGAAATTTCTTCCTCAAAACTTTTTCTTAAAATTTTTCAAACTTCAAAACAGTTCAACGTAAATTTTTCAAGTCTAGAATTTCTTCCTCAAAATTTTTTCAACGTGAATTTTTCAAGTCAAGAATTTTTTCCTAAAAATTTTTTTCTTAAAATTTTTCAATTCAAGTCTAAACATTTTTTTCCCCAACATTTTTTTATTCTTTTTTAGATTTTTCAACGTAAATTTTTCAAGTTTGAAATTTTTTCCTCAATTTTTTTTAAACGTAAACTTTTTCAGTCTGGAATTTTTTCCTCAAAATTTTTCTCTTAAAATTTTTCAACATAAATTTTCCAAGTCTGAAATTGTTTCCTCAAAATTTTTTCAACGTAAATTTTTTCAGTCTGAAATTTTTTCTCAGCATTTTTTAAACTTCAAAATTTTTCAAACTGCAAAAAGCGAAATTTTATTAAGCCGGATGACCTATTGTTTTTGCATTTTTATGGGGTTAAAAAAATTGCGAGGAAAAAATTTCAGAATGGAAAATTTTATGTTGAAAAATTTTAAGAAAAAAAATTTGAAGAAGTAATTTCAGACTTGAAAAATGTACATTGAAAAAATTTTAGACTTGAAAAATGAACGTTGAAACAAAACAAAAATTTTGAAGTTTGAAAAAGTTTGAGAAAAAATATTCAGAGTTTGAAAATTAGTGTAAAATCAAAAATCCGTATGGATTTAGTCGCAGGTGAGAATTTTTGGAAGACCACTTTAAAAGTTGTTCAATTTAATTCTTTTACATCGAATCAATGGTTCAGTCCACCCAATCCCATCAAACTCCAAAATTCCATGCTCTAAAAGCTCATTTAAGCAGAAGCATTTGAAAACCCATTCATCTTACTTCAAATTTATTAGCTGTCAGTCTACCATGTGCCTCACTGGATTCAATGGCGAAATCTCGTTGAGCATTTTTCATATTATTATGTGATTGATACTGATCAGCTGAAACTGAACGATTATAGGTAATTTTACACCGAAACTTCTCCATAAAAAAAAAAACTTCTCAAACTCAAATGCAACGAAAAAACCAATCTACGAAGCGAAAACACAATAATTTTTACCACATTGTTTTCGTACTCACCCCTGTTTAAAATATCGGGTTGTTTTAAATTGGGTACTATGCTATAGGCAATAGTATAATTCTGATTATCCGCTTTAACAGGTAATTGAACGTGTTTCACTTCGTTCTGGGTGTCGGCGTCGTATCGAGACGCTTCGACGTAAAATCTTTGTCATAATTTTACCAAAGCGAACGCCATCGCGAGAATTGCCAACGTAATTACCGTAATTGTACAAGCTAACATGGTCGATACGCCGTTTGCGGAGTTCTCTTTTTTCATCCATTCTGTAAATTGAGAAACCAACGAAAAAAAAAAACCTATACTAAAAATCTTCCGAATTGTATCCAAGCACCTATCGAGTAATGGTTCGATTAGCTATTTTTTTCTCCTTCAAATGGACCCACCGCAACCCCTTCTTCATCATATCGTATTATTTGTACCTACGTAATTTACTCCGGGTAATTCTACCTCAAACACACACACGGTTGAGAAAAAAAGACTCCAACGTTTTTATAGGCCTATTTCGTATATACCTGTTCGTTTTTCGGCGCTTTCGATACTGATCCCTTTTAAAATGACCGATTCGCCTTTGCCTTTGAGATTCGTAGCGTAAATGATGATTTGTAGAACAGTCGGGTCCACTACGTTTAGAGCGTTTATGTCTACGTAGAAGACTGGTAAGTCGTTGGATACGTTCATTAGGATGGAATCGGTTTGATAGATTTCCATGTGGAAGATTTGATGAAGGCCTCCGTCGTAGCCGGGAATGCATTCGATTTTCAACAAGCTCACGGTCAGATTTTCCATCAGGTCGAACGAGCAGTTGAACAGGCGCGATGGTTTCGCTGCGAACATATGTATTTTATAAAGGTACCCATAAAAGAGATTCATGTCTCTAATTGGCTAAATTTGAGAAAAAACTTCGGCAGGGAGTGTCTGAAGAGAGGAGAGAATGATGCTGATACCACCGAGAGAAAAATCGCCTGAAATTGATTTAAAAGTTCATCGATATGAGCTGCAGAAAGATATATTTATTTTTTGTTCATGATGTTTTCTACAGGTTTAGAAACCACCCAGCAAAAAAAAAAGAAACATTGGTAAAAAAAAAGGGACTATTCCATAGTATCACATTTTTGGTGGAAAAATAGGTTTAAAATTTTTTGGAAATTCGCCAAAAATAGCGATATTGAATTGGTCGGCTGGAATTTTGGTTACGAAGGTTTTAAGATGCGTTTTTTCCAAAAATTGAAATCTCATCCCAAAATGGTTCCCTTGTCAGTTTTTAAAAATCAAACAAAATTCCATTTTTTCTATGCTATCCTGAAAAATTATTCTTACAAAAAATATAAATAAATTTACCCCAACCGCTAAACATGAGAGTGCTTATCAAGTTTCTAAAATACAAAAGATATCGCTCAAGTAAAGTGAAAGCAAATTTTTTTCGAAAAACTATGCTTTACAAACACGAAGTTGTAATTTTTCAGGTTTACTCTAAACCAAGACCTGTTTTCATTAAGAGTTTTAAAATTTAAAAAAAAATTCTCAATATTTAAATAAAGTAAATTCACGAATCTCGATTGATTTTCAACAATTTTTTATGTAATTTTCGGAATATTTTTTCACAATTTGCAAAAAATTGTATACAGTATAACACGAAAGTCTTGGTCACTTGAAACATTTCTCAATGTCTCAAAAACTGAAAAGAGATACCAAGACGGTTCAAATGGCAATGTGTTCCTGGCGTCGAGGATATTGAAGATCGATAATCAAACTTTCAGCTCGACCTATAGGGTGTCCAAAATTTTTTTCATCTAGCAATGGAGAAAAGTCATAGCAAAGCTTAAAAAGAAAAAATTATACTCGACCATAACTTCTTTCTATTGCAAACTGAAAAAAAAAATTACGGAACGCAAAATGTTTAGTGTTTTTAATTCTCTACAATTCTTGTTTCAAACTTTTTCTGATATCTTCGCTTATTGATAACCGGTTATCGACTTGGGGGGAAAAATCATCAAAGAAACAACCGGTTTCAAATAATTTGAGATATCAAAAAAAGTGTGAAATAAAAGTAGTAGAGAATTAAAAACTGTGCATTTTACGTTCGATTACTTTTTTTCATCTAGCAATGAAGAAGACTTACGCCTTGAAAAACAAAAAATTATACTCAAACCTTCTGTACGACCATTTCTTTCCATCGCAAGATGGAAAAAAAGTTATGATATAAAAGATGTTTGTTTTTCAATTCTCTGCAACTTTTGTTTCAAACTTTTTTTCATATCTCCACTTTTTCGGATATTATTGACAAATGGTTCGAAACTGCTGAACCGGTTTCAAAAAAACACATCACATTTTAATCGTGTCAGTGTGCAGACTTCATTTCAATAAAAAAACGGACCCCCATTTTCCGTCCCAAACCGGTTTCTCAATTTAAGGACACTATATAGTCTATAGTCCAACTGGCAAAAATTGCTCTAGAAATCGAAATCAGCGTGCTTTTTTGGGGCGCAAAAAAATCAGTTGGTCTATTGTGGGTATAGGTCCCATGTATGAAAAAAGTTTATTTTGGATTTTTGCCCTTGCACAATAGGGACCTGGGGCCTAAAAACCCCCCTTTTTCCAACTTGACCGGACGCAAAAAAATTTTTCACAGTATGACAGCAGACACTCCCCCGACTCCAAATATATGTCATAACCCTTGGGCCACTTGCACAATAGGAAGCTAGCCCCCCCCCTCCAAAGTGCGATTTTTCGCCAAATTTGACCATTTTTAGCACAATAACGCAACTGCATGCGATATGTGGTTTGGGGCGCAAAAAAAATCAAACGTGGTGGACAACCAGATTCATTCTGTATCCGATCAGCCGGTGGAATTTTAAAGTTGAGAAAATGTGTGATTTTCACCCCCTTTCATCATAAAAAAAGTTATCGAAAAAATTCTGAAACTTGGATGGGTTGAAATTTTACAAGCAAAACGAAATTATTAGTGAAAATTTAATTTAAGCAATTTTGACCCTTTTTAGGCCTCAAATTTTAGCCTCATTTTTGAGTATTTTCCAAAAATTGGCATGTGACCTGTAAAAGTGGGATAGAATTTCGTCAAAAATTCAATAATGTCGCCAAAAACCATTTTTGAACAACTATTGAGAATTTTGAGCCACAAATAGGGTCAATTTCTGACTACATATTTTCAAAAAATTAACATGTGACTTATGAACATGGGGTAGAATTTCGTCAAATATTCAAAAATGTCATCCAAAACCATTTTTGAGCAATTTTCAAAAATTTTGAGCCTCAAATTGAGCAAATTTTTGAGTATTTTCAAAAAATTGACATGTAATCTATGAAAGTGGGACAGAATTTCGTCAAAAATTCCAAAACGTCATTCAAACCATTTTTGAGCAACTTTTGAGAATTTTGAGCCCCAAATAGGGCCAATCTCTGAATATTTTCCAAAAAAGTGACATGTTACCCATGAAAGTGGGATAGATTTTACCGAAAAATCAGAAATACCATCTAAAACTATTTTTGAGCAACTTTCAAAAATCTTGAGCCTCAAATTGAGCAAATTTTTTGGTATGTTTCAAAAATTGGCATGTGACTTATGAAAATGAGGTAGAATCAAAGGCTCAAAATTCTCAAAAATTGCTCAAAAAATTTTTTGGAAGAAATATTTGAATTTTTAGCGATAATTTTTGAGCAACATTTGAGAATTTTCTAGTCTCAAATAGAATCAATTTCCGAGTATTTTCAAAAAATTAAAATGTAACCTACGAAAGAAGGGCAAAATTTAGCCAAAAATTCAAATATGTTATCCAAAACTTTTTTGAGCAACTTTTGAGATATGACATTTTTGAATTTTTGACGAAATTCTGTCCCACTTTCATAGGTTACATGTCAATTTTTTGAAAATACCTACTAAAAAATTTGCTCAATTTGAGGCTCAAAATTTTTGAAAGTTGCTCAAAAATGTTTTTGGATGACATTTTTGAATATTTGACGAAATTCTACCCAGTTTTGATAAGTCACATGCCAATTTTTTGAAAATAGTCAGAAATTGACCATATATATTTGTGGCTCAAAATTCTCAAAAGTTGCCCAAAAATGGTTTTTGATGAGATTTTTGAATTTTTGACGAAATTCTATCCCGCTTTCATAGGATACATGCCAATTTTTGGAAAATACTCAAAAATCGGGCTCAACTTGAGGCTCAAAAAGGGTGAAAATTGCATAAATTCAATTTTCACCAATAATTTCGCTTTTCTTTCTAAAATTTTAACCCATTTTGACAGATCGTAACCCAAGTTTCAGAATTTTTTTGATAACTTCTTTTAGGATGAAAGGGGGTGATAATCACAGATTTTCAAAACTAAAATTCCACCATGGCGTATTGTACAAGCCGTTTTCCTCAAACTTTGGCTGATCGAATGCAGAATGAATCTGGTTGTCCACCACGTTTGATTTTTTTTACGCCCCAAACCCCATGACGCAAACTGAGTTAGTTGAAAATTTTGTAAGAGGACCTAAAACAACTTTGTATAGGCAACCATTACATGTATATACAAACCATGTCACCTTTATTTTAAACGGCTTCACTTACCTACCTAGTGAGATTCATCAACTTTTGAATAAAATTTTAACAATTTTTCTCATCCTAAAACGTCATTTTAATGACATTCAGATAATGTTAGGCATTCGAGTGCCCACACGAAATTTTGAGATACAAATGATCTTTCGAATTAGGCTATGAATTTTCTCCAAAAAATTTACAATGTGACAAAAAATCCATTCCCATACGAATTTTTCAAGATTTCTTTTCAAAATGAGACGTCAATTTCAAATTAAGAGTTTTTGCTTTTAACAAAAATTTGAAAAGTAACAACAAAAACTGGAAGTTGTTCAAAGATGGGAAACCCAGTCCGGATATTTTCTTGTATAGGTTTTTTTTCAAAAAAAAATGCCCTTTTAGTGAAAATTTAAAAAAGGCGATTTGCAGGAGCTTTTTTAATGCAAATTATGTACATTTAAAATTCGTTTTTTTTTAATCGGTTTATTTTTTTTTGGGTACCTGTATCTTGTTTTAAAAGGGATTGATTTAGATTACAAACTTGAACACCCTTCAAACCGTGGATTTTATCTTCCCACTAAAACTTTTCAAACTTTTTACTTTTTTTCACACGAACCAAAAACGTTCAATCATTTTAAAATCTTTAATGAACATTCGAACGAACCAGTAATTACAATCGATACGGACGAGTTGAACCTTCAAGAAGATTACCTACTCAAAGAAACAAACATTTTGAAGGTTTGCTTCAGAATATACCAAGGGCTGATTTTCTGGTGCTCGATGATCTATGCAAGCAAAATTTGCAACGTTTTATTCTCGTCCGGAACCACGATCCAAGTAATCGACGAATCGGAATTCATGGTACCTTTTTTATGCAGCGATTGCAACACACCCTTGAGCTACATTCTGGTTTCCAATTTGTCTTTTTTTCTGGTGATGCCTTTTGGTGTTTTTCAAATGGCAACCTTATGCCTAATCATGGTGCTTTCGATCTATCTCAAGAATCGAGCAATTAGGTTACGTAACGAAATCAGATTCTACTCCGATGTTGCGTACGAAAAATTTGAAAATTACGATAAACTCGAAGAGCAGGAGCTAAAGAGAAGATATCCCAGCTCATTTCAGCTGCGTGAAATTGACCAGCTGAGGGAAAGACAAGTGCGGGAATACATGAATAAAGTACACCAATGGATCCGGATTCATCAGCGTCTGATTGGGTAATTATACTTGGTTTTCACCATTGCTACATCCAGTGACGTAGCGGGAGGAGTAAAAAGGACGAATTATTCATCGGACGCACAATATTGAAATATTTTGTACCATAAATCGGTGGGCACCTGCCTGTTTGATGCGGTTTTATGTAGTTTATTTCAACTTCTGAATCTAAATGTATGAAAAATGTTCCACCTTTGCTTCGCCCGGGCAATAATAATTTTTTTCCATGATTTACAACTGCGCCAAAAACTGTCCCTTTATAATTTTTTTGGCGCAGGGGGATATTCGTTTTCAAAATATGGCCTAAAATGATCAATCCTTCCAAACATTCGAAAAAATATAAAAATTCGAAAAATCTAATTTTTTGCAAGGGTTTTGTTCATTTTGCGATTTAGAACGAATTAAATTTCAAAATTTCCTGACTTCCGAGTCGTAAATATAAAGTTAGATTGAAATACCTATATTTTCTTCTTTGTTGAAATTATTAGCTACTCCACTCGCTACACCTAACAATCAATATTTGCCAGGGGTGCTGCGAAGGGGTATTCTTGACGAGCAACTAGTCGTTGAAAATTTGGGGGGGGGGGGGCCGAAAAAAAATGCAAAAAAAATACAAAATTAAATTTTAAAGAGAAAAAAATAAATTAACAATAAATATTAGAAAATAATTAAAAACAAACCCCTATAATTACAGAACCCCCCCTACCAATAGACGACCCCCCTCCCAAAAGTTCATCAATTTGACGCTAATTTCGCTCATTTTTAACTCAACAATGGCAAAATTTTCCTTGGAATCGTCAAAACATGTACTAGTAAACAGGTGAATTTTTATTTTTTTCAGCAACGACCCCCCCAAATCAATATAATAGACCCCCCCTCAATAGACTGGACCCCCTCTAAAAAAATCAATTTCACCCAAATTTCGCTCATTTTTAAACTCAATAAAAATTGTCAAAATTTTCTTGGGAACGTAAAAATATGCACTAGTAATCAAGTGAATTTTCATTTTTTTCAGCGACGACCCCCCCCCCCCCATCAATTTTATGTCAATTTTACTCAATAGGGTTGGTGCCAAAAATTTAGATTTGGCTGAAATTAATATATGTTATAAAATACGCGATTATAACTTCAACGGAACAAACCGCATCCAAATTGGTCCATTAGGATCGAAGAAATTGACCATTGAATTCCGCAGATTAAGCGGGTCGCGAAAAAGAATCGCAACGAGGGTTACGTTGTTGTGACGTCAGTTCCTCGGATTCAAATGGGAACGAAACAGCCGGCGCGTCGCGTCGCGTAAATTATATTGCGATTTTTCGATAACTTAATGATTAATCGTACTTTTTTCGTTGATTTTTCAATGCGTACTTGATAATTTATTTTATCAAGGATTAAGGACGTAAAAATAGTTGATAAAATTGGAAAAAATGAATTGAGAAGATTGAAAAAAAAATGATTTGAATTGAAAGAAAAATTCTGAGTTGAGAAAATTACTTTTGAAAAAATTTGAGTTGAGAAAATTACGTCTGAACAAATTTGATTTGAGAAAATTATTAAGAAAAAAATCCTAGTTGAGAAAATATACGTTTGAAAAAATCTGAGTTGATGAAATTGGAAAAAAATAAGTTGAGAAGATTGAAAAAAAATGATTTGAATTGAAAGAAAAATCCTGAGTTGAGAAAATTACTTCTGAAAAAATTTTGAGTTGAGAAAATTACGTTTGAACAAATTTGATTTAAGAAAATTATTTTTTTAAAAAAATTGGAGTTGATAAAATTGAAAAAAAAACAAATTTGACTTGGGAAAATTGAAAGAGGAAAGAAAAAAAATTGATTGAGAAAAATTGTAAGAGAAAAATTCGAGTTGAGATAATTGAGAAAAAAAATTAGTTGAGAAAATTACGTTTGAAAAATTTTGAGTGGATGAAATTGGAAAAAAAATAAGTTGAGAAGATTGAAAAAAAAAATTGAGTTGAGAAAATTATAAGAAAAAAAATAATTTAAGAAAATTGAAAGAAAAAATCTGAGTTGAGAAAATTACTTCTGAAAAAATTTGAGTTGATGAAATTATGTTCGAAAAAATTTGAGTTGAGAAAATTACGTCTGAACAAATTTGATTTGAGAAAATTATTAAGAAAAAAATTCGAGTTGATAAAATTGAAAAAAAAACAAATTTGACTTGGGAAAATTGAAAGAAAAAAATTGATTTGAGAAAATTATAAGAGAAAAATTCGAGTTGAGAAAATTGAAAAAAACAAATTTGTGCTCGGAAAATTGAAAGAAAAAAAGTTGAGTTGAGAAAATTGGAAGAAAAAATCTAAGTTTAAAAAGTTTGAGTTGAAAAAATGATAAGAAAAAAATTCGAGTTGAGAAAATGGAAAGAAAAAATTCAAGTTTTGAAAATTACGTCTGAAAAAATTTGAGTTGAGGAAATTATAGGAAAAAAATTAGGTTGCAAAAATTTGAAGAAAAAAATTCGAGTTGAGAAAATTATAAGAAAAAAATTTGTGTTGAGAAACTTGAAATAATTAAATTTGAGTGGGGAAAATTAGAAGAAATGATTGATAATTTACTTTACCACATCATGGAAAAAAACTTGTAAAAAAAATCAGCAAAATCGACAAAGTTAGCTTCGAAATCAACGAAAAATTGAAATTGTGCGTTGAAATCCGTTATGTTCGCGACGCCAATACGAGGAACTGACGTCACAGGGCATATTTTCGTTGAGGCGGTCGTTTTTCGAACGAGTTCAAAAATCGGAACTTTAAAAATTTTTTTCTAGAGTTCTACTCAACCGATTTGAGTGCGGTTTGTTTTGTTGACTTTAAAATCGTATATTCTATAACATATTTCAATTTCAGCCAAATCTAAATTTTTGGCACCAACCCTATTCTTACTCAATAAAAATTTCTAAGGTGAATTTTCATTTTTTTTTTAAACATTGCTTTCATTGAAAGGTTTTTATGTTCTGTTCTTTTTTTTTTCTAGTAGGTAAATATATAATATCTAAGTTCATTCCAAAAAAGAAAAACGTGTAGATATTTATTTTCTAAAAAAAAAACACACAGAAAGGGTAGGTATTCATTTTATAAAAAATGCAAAAAAAAGTAGATAAATATTTATTTTTTAGAAAAATGCAAAAAAGATTATGTTTATTTTTTAAGTAACATCTTTGAGTACCTATAACTTAGATGCAGGGGCGTAGCGAATGGGGGGTCTGGGGGGTGACTCAACCCCCAGAAATGCTAGTATGGAAAAGTTGGCAAATTCGTCTCAAAATGAGAAAAGTTGGCAAATTTGAGTTTTCTAAAACGAATCTGAATCAGTCTATGATGAAATTCTGCCTTTGAGAATCAGTAAAATGATTATCTTTGGAAATTAATAATATTTTTATTGATTTCTCAATCAATTCCCATTTGTCAGGAAAAATCAATAATTATTTTGACTTGACGACTTGGCTGAAAGATCGGTGAAAAAACACTGATTTTCAGTTGAAGTCATTCCACTGATTCAAGTAGGTAAATTTTACCAATTCAGATTTCAGATGGATAAAGATGAAAGAGATGCAGACATGGCTGATTTTTTAGGGGACAGATGTCAAATGTTTATATTTAATAAAGTTTATTGATATTTGCTGATTCTTAAGGCTTATCGCTCTTAATGTTATCGCTTGTTCTATTTTAAAGATGTTTTTATATTTATGCTATACCTACTATTCTCAATGTCTCATATCACATATAAACGTCGGAACGTCACATTAAGCCCTAATCGTTTGGTGGTATTGTATTTTTTTTTGTACCCCCCACCACCTCCTTAAAGTTCGTAAAAAAATGAGGAAATTTGTGAAAATGGGGAGGGGGCCTACTTGGAAAATTTGGGGGTCCTCGTCGTTGACTCGGGGGGTTCGTCGCACCCCTGATATTTGCGTACAATTTTTTCAGCAAATATTCTCATTCATTCACAGATATATCAAGCAATACCAAAAATGCACGAAAAAAATCGTAGAATTGATGGCAGCCTATTCATTTATCGGCGTTACTTTTATGACGTACTTTTTCACAAGGGTAAGTCTTTTGTTGTAGATAGGCATATTTCTCAAAGGGTCTCACCGGATAAGAGGTAAATTTTGCCCTCCCTCCGATTTTTGATCTAACCTTCCTAGAATGATGCCCCTTGATGTAAAAAAAAAAACCTGGAAAATGTTTCGACCCCCCCCCCCCCCACCCTCCACAAACCTCCCCCTCTTTCAATGCAATGGCCGTTTTATTCTACCCTTTTAGCAATCGTTCCTCTTCAATGCTTAAAATTCTCTGTTTTCACTGATTATTCATAACCAAAAAAGTAAATTCCGAGACTTGAAGTAAAATGATCTCGAAAAGTTTGTTCGTCGGAGAATTTTTACTTTCTAAATACGAGTCCGACGCCAGTTTTTTCATATGATAATTTCTTTCCGCATAAAACGCTCAAAATTTAAAAAATCTGCTAAAATAACAACATGTTTACACGAGTTTTCGCGATTTTTAGCCCTGGCAACAATTAAATCGCCAAAAGTGAATACGTGACGTGAATCTGCGTTAAAAAAAACACGTTTTTTGGGACATTTTCATAAAGTAGCCGAACTTCGCTATTCAGGCCCTTTTCACAGTTGAAAATTTCAAATAGGCAAAACATCATGAAGGAGTGCACCAAAATTGATTAAAAAAATTATCGTAAATACATCTTTACGAGATGTAATTTTGTGCCAAAGAACAGAAAAATTCCTTCACTTCCGTTGAAGGTAAAAATTCTTGAAAATAATGCAATAAAATGGTAATAGCACCAAAAGAAAGAAGGGTGGGGGAGTCAAAAAAATTTCCAGAATTTTTTCACATCAAGGGTCACCATCTAGGGGGTTAGATCAAAAATCGGAGCGGGGTCAAATTCACCCTTTATCCGGCCAGACCCTTTAGTGAAATACCAGTGCAAAAGTCGTCATCAATAGTTGGATGTTTTCAGTGCATACTAGACGGTGGAAACTTATCCCCTCCTGAATTCGTTCAACTAGTGTTATTTTTTCTGATGTTGCTAGAATGTTGCAATCTTGGAAACGATTTAGATGATGTGGTAAGATGTTGGTATTTTGTTGGAAAATCCTCGTGATAAATATCAACTCGCTTCATATATACTAAAAATATTTTCTAGACTGAAATGATATCGGACGCGGTTTATTCAACTCCCTGGATTTATTTGCCAATCAAAGAGCAAAAAGTTATCCTTAATTTTTTGACTCTATCTCAACGACCCCAGACGATGACTATCTTCGGCGCATTCCGACTCTGCTTGGAACTGATGCCTTCGAATCTGAACGACGCATACGGATACGTTCAGCTGATGCGTTTGCTTGACATGAGAAGCAAAAATTGAAACCCATTCACCCCCAAACCGTTAACACAAAGTCAGAGGTTCAATTATTCACGCTGTCTTTGTAGTTGGTAGATGTTCATTCGCAATTCATCACTTAATGTGGGTGCACCATACTTTTCCTACAAGGAAACCACTTGAGCTGTATGCCTCCGATTGAGACTGGACTTGGATTTCTGGGAAGAACATGTCCAAAAACCCTCATACCCGAAATTTCAGCTGCTCAAGTAAGTAGATAATGTATTTTTGGAAAATTGAATAATCGAATTTTTTCAGCAAAAATAGGCTGTTATTGAAAAAAAAAATATACCTTACGCCAAATTTGATGAAAATATGCGTTTTTACCAAATACCAACATGCCGAATTCAAATTCGATTATTTCCTGCAATTCTGTAGCTGTTATCACTATTTTGCGAAAAAAAATCAACGATATCATTTTTTTCTGAAAAGGTCTGACTTTTAAATTTTCAAAAGTTCATCAAAAATAGAGATCAGCTTGGGAAGCTGAAACTTTGGTTATGGAGAATTTGGAACAAGTATTCTCTTTCCAAAAATTGATATTTGATACCCCCTGTACTAATCGACGGGGAACATCGCATTGATTCCATTACTGGAATAGAAACACCTTGTACTTACCCCACCCATAATTTTTTTCTGATTAAAAGACCGAAGTAAGTATTTTACATAGGTATAAATTTTAATTTAGGTAATTCTATTCGTAGAATTTTTTATAAAAATGAAAAATTATTAAATTATTAAATAATGTTTTCATGTTACTTACATATTTGTTTTAGTAGTAATATATTTAATTTTAAAAAGTTTAATTTTCTTTTCAATTCGCTTTTTCGAATAATTATCAAGTAATATAATTCTCATTTAAAATTTAAATAGAGAAATATATGTATCTAAGTTTAGTATTAGATTCTAGGTACATACGAGTATAGTATTCAAAAAACCAATCGATAAAATTTTTTTTATGCCTATGTAATTTTATTTCTTTGTCCTTATTTTGTAGTTTTCCTGGATTATGTCTTAGGCCATCACCTTGATTGTTGTTATTCATGCTATTGATGTTTTTGTTCGAAATAAAATATTTCTGAAAATGTTTTTACTTATTATCAAAGATCGAAAATTTCATGTAAAGATGAACTATTTCTCGTTTTTTTAAAATTTCTATGGCTTTGTTTGGCTGATGAGGAGTGGGGTCAAAAAATTCCTAAAATTTTTATAGAGATTGAACACCAAAAAAGTGTAACCAAAAAATTAGGCAAGTACCTATCATCACTTCGGGTTTCGTAACTTCGTTTCCATTAAATTATTCATCAACCTTTTTTTCAAAAAAAAAAAAAAAAAAGATGCCAAACTGCTTTGTTTGTCTTGAAGTCTGAAAAAATAATCAAGCTGGCTCATTCCATGTCAACTCGATCCGGTTTTGACCTTGGGCCTTCCGATTTCGCTCAAAATTTTTTTACGAGTTCACCTTGATGGTCTAATGAAGGAATCACCGACATTTCGATCCTAATCCTTCAAGGGGAGGGGGTGGCCCTTGTAAGTTTCGTATAATTGGGATTTTTTGCGAAACGGCAAAACTTTGCGAGCGCATATCTCGATATCGGTTAGCTCCAAGATGAATCGGTTCATGCGGTTTTATAGAGAATAGAAAAGAGATTCAAAATTGATAATCACATTTTTAAAAGTTCAAAGTTGAACTTTTGTGAAGAATGCTCAACTTTCATGATGAGTACAAAACATGAGGGCCCCCATTTAAAAATCTAAAAAATTACTATGAAGAGAACTTTTTATGTATTTTTTAACTCATTACTTTTCAAGATGGGATTTCAATACCCCTAGGGAGCACAGGGGTCCTCAATTTTGGTCAGAATTCAAAAAAAAACGGGAAAAGTGAAGTGATATATCGATTTCTACTAATTCGAAACCGCTGAGTTTGAATCTGTGCTCAGTTTTTTCATCAGACCCTTCTGAACCCCTCCAATCAGCCCCCTGATGATGTCAAAATTAAAAATAATGAAAAATAACGTGTGACGTCTCGTTTACTGTGGTTTTGAGGTCGCTGAGTTCGAATATTTGCTTATTTTTGGGATTCGACCCCTTAGTGCTCCCTAGCCCCCAATTTTGAGAAAACATAATTACCTATGCAAAAAAGTGGAAATAGCATATAGGCTTGAATATCAACTTACTTTCTCTATCTGCCTCCCTCACGCCCCACACTGACTCCCAAAGTACTAAAAAATTTAAAAAATCTATGTTTTTTTCAAAAATGAGAGCTGGGGTGCACTGAAGGGTCGAATCCCAAAAAAAAGCAAGTATTCGAACTCAGCGCCCTCAAAAACTCAACAAACGACACACGTTATCTTTCATTATTTTGAATTTTGAGATCATCGGAGGGCCGATAGGGGGATTCAGAGGGGTCGGATGAAAAAACTGAGCACAGATTCGAACTCAGCGCTTTCGAATTAGTGGAAATCGATATATCACTTCACTTTTTCCATTTTTTTGAATTTTGACCAAACTTGAGGATCTCTGTGTCCCCTAGGGGTTATTGAGATCCCATCTTGGAAAGTAATTAGTTGAAAAATACATAAAAAGGTCTCTTCATAGTAATTTTTCAGGTTTTTAAATGAGGCTCTCATGTTTTGTACTTATCATGAAAGTTGAGCTTGCATCACAAAAGTTCAACTTTAAACTTTTAAAAATGTGATCATAAATTTTTAATCTCTTTTCTATTCACTACAAAACTGCATGAACATATTTATCTTGAACCTAACTGATCTCGAGATATGCGCTCTCAAAGTTGAGCCATTTCGCAAAAAATCCCTATTATACGAAACTTACAAGGGCCACCACCCGCCCCCTGAAGGATTAGGATCGAAATGACGGTGATTCTTTCATTAGACCATCGAGAGGAACTCGTAAAAAAAATTTGAGTGGAATCGGAAGACCCAAGGTCAAAACCTGGTCAAGTTGACATGGAATGAGCCAGCTACATCAACAAATTTTGGAAAAAAAATAGTGACTTTGGTGAGTTTTTATTAGGAAAAAAGTGACAAATTTTTTGAAAAAAAGTGACCAAATTTTCATTTTTTTTTCAACCATATTTATTTTTTTATAACTGTATTTCTCTCTGCGATGAATCTAAGAAATATTTTTTTTTCATTAATAAATCTTCTATTGAAATTAAGTGTTCTGGAATAAGTTTTAAGTAACTGAAAAAAAAATAATTCATTTTTTTTTACCAATTTTTCGGCAATTTATAGACCTTTTACGTAATGATATTTATAAAGCATTTTCGAGTGATGTATACTTACAACCCGAAATCGTGCCGAGGAATTATTTGAAATGCATGGTGTCTAACCTGACGATTTTTTTTTTGAACAAAATAATTATGACAAGTTGTTGACTAAATCATACAGATGTAATCAGGGTTTTTCTCGGCTAAAAATTAAAAAATTTTGTACAAACCATTGCAATTTTCAGCTTGCCCTTGTAAATAAAAATCAATGAGGGAGTCCCGTAAATTAAACGCGGAAATTTTTCAGAAAAATTTATAATTTATTGATAAAAGACAAGCATTTAAATATCAGTTTTTCTGTACATTACGATCGGCAAAAAATATACCTAATCCAGAAACATAAAAATGCTTACAAATTTTAATTTACAATTTTGAAAAAACTTCTCAATATTTAAACAAAGCAAACTAGAGTGCTTTTCTACAATTTTTAATGAAAATTTCGATATATTTCTTCACAATAGGCCAAATTTTTTACATTTTAAACCTCATTTCAAACAGTTTTTTTTTTTTTTGATAACCTTTGAATCTCGAATAAAATTTAAACACTTTTTTTAAACATCTCTTCAATGATATTTCAAATAATTTTAGGCTTTCGATTTCCAGTCCCCACACAAAATTTCCAGACACAAATGATCTTTCGAATTAGGCAACGTATTTCTCCGAAAATTACAATGTTGACAAAACATCTCAATTCGATTACTGAATTATTCAACGATTTCTCTTTCAAAACGATGACGTCAATTCGAATTAAGAGAATTGCAATTAAATTTGCTCCTATACGAAATATTGAAAACCAAGTAACATAAACTAGGAAATCGTTCGACAGATCGGACCAGTCATGGAAAATTTCTTCGATATAGACTTTTTCAAAAACAATTGTACCGTTTTAGTGAAGCATTTATACGTGCTGTATTTCTTCAGTGGAGCTATTTTCAATACAAATTACGTACGATTTAAATTACGTATTTTTTTAATCGTTTATTACTGCGTCGGGTACCTCTACTGTTCTATTCCTCCAATTAAGGGATTAATTCTAGATAACAAACTTGAGCATACCTTCGACGCGATCGGATTTCTCATTTTCCTCCACTGCAACGTTTCAAACGTTTACTTATTTTACTCGAAACGAAACCAATTCAAACGATTATTCGATTTGATCATTGAGCATTCGAACGAACCAGTTATTACGATCGATACGGACGAGTTGAACATCCAAGAAGATTACCTACTCAAGGAAACAAACGTATTGAAGGTTTGCTTCAGACTATACCAAGGACTAATTTCGTGGTATTCGATGATCTACGTAAGCAAAATTTCCAAGGTTTTATTCTCGTCCGGAACCACGATCCAAGTAAACGACGAATCGGAATTCGGTGTACCATTTTTATGCAGCGATTGCAACACACCTTTGAGCTACATTCTGACATTCACTTCGTCCTTTTTCATGCTGTTGCCATTTTGTATTTCTCAAATCGTAACTTTATGCCTGTTCATGGTGCTTTCGATCTATCTCAAAAATCGAGCGATTAAACTTCGTAACGATATCAAATTCTACTCCGATGTTGCGTACGAAAAATTTGAAAATTACGATAAACTCGAAGAGCAGGAGCGGAAGAGAAGACGTCCCAGTTCATTTCAGCTGCGTGAAATTGACCAGCTGAGGGAAAGACAAGTTCGAGAATATATGAGCAGAGTACATCAGTGGATCCGGATTCATCAGCGTCTGATTGGGTAAGTATTAGGGTGGGTTGAAAAACCAAAATGTTAGATTTTTGGAAGGATACCCAGCGCAAAAGTTGTAGGGAGGGAAAACCAGAAAAATAAAAAATGAAAATTGAAACTCGATTCATATCTCCCGATCGCACAAGAGACTTCAATAAGTCTCTTGTGCGATCGGGAGATATGAATCGAGTTTCAATTTTCATTTTTTATTTTTCTGGTTTCCCCTCAAAAAATTGACATGTGATCTATGAAAGTGGGGTAGAATTTCGCCAGAAATTCAACAAAACCACCCAATTATTTTGAGCAACTTTTGAGAATTTTGAGCCTCAAATTGAGTCAATTTTTGATTAATTTCAAAAAATAGGTGACCTATGAAAGTGGGGCAGAATTTCGCCAGAAATCCAAAAATACCATCCAAATTTTTTTGAGTATCTTTTGAGAATTTTAATCCTTTGATTTAGTAGTTGATAGACATATCATGGATTAAAATTTCATAGAGAAACCAAAATTCAAAATCGAATAATTTTCTGAGTGAAATTAAAGCCGCTTTTTTTTTCAACTACATGTAATAATTAATTTGAATTTCCTATTTTCTTTTTTATTAGTTTAGATTGTTTATTGTTTGGCATTCCAATGAACTATTTTGCGCTTGAAATGACTCACAACTTGAATGTTGTTTAAAAAAGTTTTGGATTACATTTTAAAACCTTGGGCGAAATTCTATCCCTTTTTCGTAGGTCACATGTCTTTTTTTTTTAAATGAATCAAAAATTGATTCAATTTGAGGCTCTAAATTCTCAAAAGTTGCTCAAAAAAAGTTTTGGATGATATTTTTGAATTTCTGGAAAAATTCTACCCCACTTACATAGTTCACGTGCCAATTTTTGAAATTGATCAAAAATTGATCAAATTATGAGGCTCAAAATTCTCAAAAGTTGTTCAAAAAAATTGGATGGTTTTGTTGAATTTCTGGCGAAATTCTACCCCACTTTCATAGGTCACATGAAAATTTTTTGAAATTAATCAAAAATTGACTCAATTTAAGGCTCAAAATTATCAAAAGTTGCTCATAAAAAAATGGAAGGTTTTGTTGAATTTCTGGCGAAATTCTACCTCACTATCTTAGGTCACATGCAAATTTTTTGAAATTAATTAAAAATTGACTCAATTTAAGGCTCAAAATTATCAAAAGTTGCTCAAAAAAAATGGAAGGTTTTGTTGAATTTCTGGCGAAATTCTACCCCACTTTCATAGGTCACATGCAAATTTTTTGAAATTAATCAAAAATTGACTCAATTTAAGGCTCAAAATTCTCAAAAGTTGCTCAAAAAAAAAATTGGATGGTTTTGTTGAATTTCTGGCAAAATTCTACCCCACTTTCATAGGTCACATGTCAATTTTTTGAAAATACTCAAAAATTGACCCAATTTGGGGCTCACAATGGGTTAAAATTGCTCAAATTTAATTTTCATCGATAATTTCGTTCTGCTCGTGAAATTTTAACCCATTTTTATATGTCGCAACCCAAGTTTCAGATTTTTTTCAAGACTTAATTTTTAATCAAAGGGGGAGAAAATCGCGTGTTTTCAACACTTTGAAATCCACCACGGCCTATTGTGCCATCAGTTTTCTTCAAACTTTGGCTCATTGGACGCGGAATGAACCCAAGAATACATTGCGTTTGATTATTTTTGTCCAGCATACCGAATAACGCCTACAGAGATATTATTGTGTCAAAAATGATCGAATTTGGCAAAAAATCGTACATTGGGGGCCCAGCACCCCATTGTGCCCGTGACTCAAGGGATGTTACATTTATTTGGAGTCAGAGGAGTGTCTGCTACCAGAATGTGAAAAAATTTTGTCCATAGGTAAATTTAAAAATTGGGAAAAAAAGGGGGGTTTTCAGGCCTCAGCTCCCTATTGTGCCGGGGCAAAAATCCAAAACTCGGCCTTTTGGGACTACGGGACCCATATGTACCTACAATAAACCAACTGATTTTTTTGTCCAGCGAAAATGCACGTTCAATGAACACTTTTTGCCTCTTGGACGGCACGACGGCAGAATATAGGTGAAGAAATGGGAGAAATTTAAAAAAGCTATAAAACATGAATTTTTTCGAAAAAAATGTGCTTTTTGGTTGAGATAGTCACTAAATAAGCTCTTAACTTGATTTAAATATATTTTGATTTTTTTTCTATTTTCTGACATTTTTAAAAATATTGAATTTTTGGCAATTTTCGAAGAACTGAAGGCTCTGCGCGATCAAAAGATACGAATCGATTTTGAAATTTGTTTACATTTTTCTAGTCTTCCTAGCCAACAACTTTTGCAAGGGTATCTTCTCAAAAATCGAAAATTTTGATTTTCGTCCCACTTTAGTAAATATACCTACTTAGACTTTACCTTTACTAGTTTTACTACACTTAACAATCAAAATCTGTATACTATTTCTTCATTACTTATCCTCATTCATCCCCAGATGTATAAAGCAATACCGAAAATGCACGAAAAAAATCGTCGATTTGATGGCAGCCTTTTCATTTATCGCCCTTACCTTTATGGAATACTTTTTCGCAAGAGTAAGTCTTTTGTTGTAATCATATTCCTCTAATTTAGTAAAATACTCGTTCAAAAGTCGATATCAACAGCTCGATGTTTTCAGTGCGTTTTGGATGGTGAAAACTTTGCCTACATTTATTTCGTTCACCTGACGTTATTTTTTCTGATGTTGCTAGAATGTTGCTGCCTTGGAAACGATTTAGATGACGTGGTAAGATATTCGTATTGAACTGAAAAATCTTCGTTATAAATAGCTACTTGTTTAATATTTGTACAAGTAACATTTTCAGACTGAAATGATATCGGATGCAGTTTATTCAACTCCCTGGATTTATCTGCCAATCAAAGAGCAAAAAGTGATCCTCAATTTCTTGACTCTATCTCAACGACCCCAGACGATGACTATTTTCGGCGCATTCCGACTCTGCTTGGAACTGATGCCTTCGAATCTGAACGACGCATACGGTTACGTTCAGCTGATGCGTTTGCTTGCCATGAGAAGCAAGAATTGAAACCCATTTGCTCACTAAACTTTTAGCACAATGTCAGGGGAAGGGTCCAACAAATATCTGGATAATCCGAATGCTATCCAAATAATTCGAATACCTGGCGAATCTCCGGATAATCGAAAATAAGAAGTTTCAGTGGAAATTCCGCCAGGATTGCGAAGTGAAATTACAAAAAATAAAAATTACGCAACACCCTCCGCAGGATGTGGGTAAAAATTCAAAATTTGTAAATCGGATGTATATCCAAGTTATATTTGGCATTTAATTATCGGGATGTTTGTTGAACCCTAGTCACTCTCTAAATTTGAGTCAGTCAAAAATGCCAAAATTGGCTGATGAAATAGACAGAATTAGGTCACTGATAATCAGCCCAACACAAAGCCAAAGGTTCAATTATTCACGCTGTAATTGTAGTTGGTAGATGTTCATTCGCAATTTATCACTCAATGTCAGTGCACCATACTTTTCCTATAGGGAAACCAGCTGAGCTCTATGCCTACGATTGAGACTGGACCTAGATTTTTGGGAAAAACATGTCCAAAAACCTTCATACCCGAAATTTCAGCTGCTCAAAAAAGTAGATAATGTATTTTTTGGAAAATTTAATAATCTGATATTTTCAGCAAAAATATGCTGTTATTGAAAAAAACAAAATACTTTCCACCAAATTTCAGATTCGAAGCCATATTTATTTTTTACTAGCTCCTGCCTCAAATTGGATTCCGATAATCTAAGTCTTTTATTCTTAGTTCAATTTTTTTCAATTTATTTCATTCGAAAATTTTTTCAAAGCTGTGTCCAATTTTTTTTTATTTTTCCACTGGTAAATTTTTTTTATGAAAATTTTTTCAGAATTTTTCCAGCCTTGATTTTGTCAATTTTTCCAATTATAATTTTGGATAAAATTTTGAATAACACCAAGTTGAAAAACTTTTTTAAGAAATTGAAAGTTGAAAAATATTTGAAAAAATCATTACCTATTTGGAAAAATTTTAAGAAAATTTTAATTACTTAAAAACTTTGCAGTTGGGAAAATTTTTAGCATGGAAACCTTTTGAAAAAAATCAAAGATGGAAAAATGAAGAAACTTTAAATTTAAAAAATTGTACTACTTAATGGAATTTTTTTTAATTGGACGCGGTATTTAAAAAAATTACGAATTACGTAGGTACATATTTTTCTCCAGTGTGTCGTCGAGGGAAAACCAAAAATTGCTAATACGATTTTACGCCAAAAAAAACAAATATCTTAAACTTAAAGCTTAATTTTTTAAAGAAAGCTTAAGCATAAAGCTTAAGGGTTATTTTTGAAAAATTAAAACTCATGTCTGAGCAAAGAAAGGAACGATAGAAAATCTGGCAAAAAAGTACTTATTTCAATACATTTTTAGTGAAAAAATTCGATTTTAAAATTCTAGAAAATTCACCGAAAATAGAGATTTTAACTGGAGTAAGTAGCTCAAATTTTAATTACAGAGGTTTTAGCACATCTTTTTCCAAAAATCGAAGTCCTGCGCCAATCGAAGGCAGGCAGCTCAAGTGGTTTTCTCGTCAGTCTTTAAAAGTTGGACAAAACTTCGATATTGTCAATATGTCTGTAAGTATTATTCTGCAAAATTGGTCTTGCAAAAAAATTTACTCTAACCCAAAAACAAGAAAATGCTTACAAAATTTCTAAAATACAAAGATATTTCATTAGAATGAAAGCAAAAACAGCCCAAGCGAAGCGAGGACAGATTTTTTGAAAAATTATGCTTTAAAAACAAAAAATCTCAAGTGGTTTTTAACAACTTTATTTATATTAAAATTTCGGTAAACTTTTTCACAATTTGAAATTTTTTTACATTTCAAGTCATTTTTAATAGAGGCCTGCGCCGCTGCCGATAAATGCATCGACTCCAAGCCGATTTTTCTTCCTAAACTTTCAATTTAAACTTATGGACGTTACAAAAAATCATGCACTAGCTCCTAAATTATTCTGGTCCACATGGGACTTCGATGATCTAAGTCCAAATTTATTCCAAGTTCAAAGTTCAACTTTTTTTAAATTTGACAAATTTTGATTTTTTACAAAATTTTGGCAATTCCATATTTTAAAAATTTTTTACAATTATTGAGTTAAAAGAAATTTTGGAGAACATAAAGTTGAAAATTAAAAAAAAATCAATATTGAAAAAAATTGAGGAAAAAAGTAAGTATATTAGAAGAAGGTATGAATTTGGCCTCGACACAAATTTTGATTTATTCCCCCCCAAATGGTATCCCTTGATGCAAAAAATTCTGGAAAAATTTCTAATCCTCCTCCCTCCCTTTTTTTCCATGAGGTTGAACTTTGTGCCAAAGAACAGAAAATTTTCTTCATTTCTGTTGAAATTGAAAACTCTTGAGCATAATGCAATGAAATGGCCAGGCTCCGAAAGAGAGAGGGTGGAGAGGTCAAAAATTTTTCCAGCATTTTTTTCATCAGGGGACACCAATTTTAGGGAGGTAGATAGAAAATCGGAGCGGGGATCAAATTCACTAGGTACTTATTATAGATATGTAGGTATACGTATTTGAAATTACTGGAAACAATTTTGAGTCGTAAAAAAATGTTAAAAATTGAAGAATCGAGAAAAACGATAATAATCAAAGTTGAAAAAATGTTAAGAAATTTAAATTATAAAAATTTTACAGTAGGAAGAAATTTTAATTTACAAGCACCTACTAGAAATTTTTCTAACTTTGATTAATTAATTTTTTCAACTTTATGTTTTCAAAAGTTTTTTCCAACGATCTAAAATTAATTCGAATCATTTTTAAAAAAATTTCAAATCTGAATTTTTAAAGAAATTTTCAACTTCGTGTTTTTCAAAAAAAAAATTCCAATTCCATAAGTAATTAAAGGAAATTCTAAAAAGTAATAAAAATATGAACTCGAAAAAAATTTTAAACATCAAAGTTGAATAAACTTTAAGAAAATTTAATTTTAAAAAAATTTAATAATGAAAAAATTTTAAAATTGGATAAGTACAGCTTTTTTAAATAAAGTAGAGAAATTGAAAAAATTTAAGAGTTTGAAATAGTTGATGATTTGAACTTAGTTAGCGGAAATTAATAAGGCTTATTCCTCCAATTACACATACAAAAATATTTTGGGCCTATGTCAAAAAAAGTGTTGTTTTGGCTGGCGCGAGCCGCCGCCAGGTATTTAGCAGCCACCGCGCCGCCAAAGGAGCTATCATCGGCGCAGGCCTCTAATTTTAATATAAATTTTAAACAGCTTTTACCAATCGAAATTTTTCGAAACTTGAATTTTCAAACAATTTTTCTCTTTTTTAAACGTCCTTTTAATGACACTTCAGATAATTTTAGGCATTAGAGTACTTACCCACACAAAACTTTTCCACACAAATGATATTTCGAATTAGGCTATGTATTTCTCTGAAAATTACATTGTTAAAAAACATTTTCAATTCCATTACTGTATTATTCAATGATCTCTCTTTCAAACCTATGACGTCTATTCGAATAAGATTAATCGCAAATGAGTTCGCTTTTCTACAAAATTTTTAAACGTAAGAAACATAAACTAGGAAGTTATTCGACGGATCGGACCAGTCATGGATAATTTCTTCGATTTAGATTTTTTTCAAAACGAATGCACCGTTTTAGTGAAACATTTACACGTGCTGTATTTCTTCAGTGGAGCTATTTTCACTGCAAATTACGTAAGATTTAAATTACGTAGTTTTCTAATCGTTTATCTATGCGTCGCGTACCTTTGCTGTTCTATTCCTCCAATTAAGGGATTAATTCTAGATAACAAAATTGAGCATATCTTCGACGTGATCGGATTTCTCATCTACATCCACTACAACGTTTCAAACGTTTACTTATTTCACTCGAAACGAAACAAATTCAAACGATTATTCGATTTGATCATTGAGCATTCAAACGAACCAGTAATTACGATCGATACGGACGAGTTGAACATCCAAGAAGATTACCTACTCAAAGAAACAAACATTTTGAAGGTTTGCTTCAGAATATACCAAGGACTAATTTCGTGGTATTCGATGATCTACGTAATCAAAATTTGCAATGTTTCATTCTCGTCCGGAACCACGATCCAAGTAAACGAAGAATCGGAATTCGGTGTACCATTTTTATGCAGCGATTGCAATACACCTTTGAGCTACATTCTGGCATTAATTTCGTCCTTTCTTATGCAATTGCCGTTTGGTACTTTTCAAACCGTAACTTTATGCCTGTTCGTGGTGCTTTCGATTTATCTAAAAAATCGAGCGATTAAACTCCGTAACGATATCAGATTCTACTCCGATGTTGCGTACGAAAAATTTGAAAATTATGATAAACTCGAAGAGCAGGAGCGGAAGAGAAGACGTCCCGGTTCATTTCAGCTGCGTGAAATTGACCAGTTGAGGGAAAGACAAGTTCGGGAATATATGAGCAAAGTACATCAGTGGATCCGTATTCATCAGCGCCTGATTAGGTAAGTATTAAGGAGGACCGAAAAACCAAAATTTTCGATTTTTGAAAGGATCCCCGCTCAAAAGTTGTTGGCTGAGGACTGTAGGGTGGGCCGAAAAACCAAAAATTTTGATTTTTGAAAAGTTACCCCAAAAAAAGTTGTTGGCTGGATAGACTAGAAAAATAGAATAAAAAATTTCAAAATCGATTCATATCTTCTGATCGCGCTTGCCTTCAATTCTCAAAAATTGCCAAAAATTCAAAATTTCAAAAATTTCGAAAAAATTTAAAATTGATTAAAATTAATTTTAGAGCTTCTGTAGTGACTATCTGGACCAAAAAACACATTTTTTTGAAAAAATCAGTGTGTTATAACTTTTTCAATTTTTTTGGAGGTGAAGAAATTTGAAAAATTAAAAAAAAACTATAAAACATGGATTTTTTCAAAAAAGTTGTGCTTTTTGCTTTAAATAGGCCCTAAATAAGCTCTAAAATTAATTTTGATGAATTTTGATTTTTTTTTTAATTTTTAAATATTTCTGTAAAGGAGGGGAAACTTTTCAAAAACCAAAATTTTTGGTTTTTCGGCCCACCCTACAGTGAAGAGACCAGAAAAATAAAAAATGAAAGTTTAAAATCGATTCATATCTTCCGATCGCGCAAAAGCCTTCAATCCTTCAAAAATTTCGAGTAATTCAAAATTTCAAAAATTTCGAAAAAATTTAAAATTGACTAAAATTAATTTTAGAGCTTCTGTAGTGACTTTCTAGACCAAAAGGCACCTTTTTTTTGAAAAAAATCAGTATTCTATAACTTTATTTAATTTTTCTTCATATGTGAAGAAATGGGAGAAATTTAAAAAAGCGATAAAACATGAACTTTTTCGAAAAAATTGTGCTTTTTGGTTGAGATAGTCACTGAATGAGCTCTACACTTGATTTTATACATTTTGATTTTTTCCAATTTTCTGAAATTTTTAAAAATATTGAATTTTTGGCAATTTTCGAATAATTGAAGGCTCTGCTTAATCAAAAGATATGAATCGATTTTGAATTTTTTTTTACATTTTTCTAGTCTTCCTAGCCGACAACTTTTGCAAGAGGTACGTATCTTGTCAAAAATCGAAAATTTTGGTAATCGATGCACCCTTGTAAGTATACCTACTTAGATTTTACCATTACTACACATCACATTCAATATCTGCGTACTATTTCTTCATTACTTATCCTCATTCATCCCCAGATGCATAAAGCAATACCAAAAATGCACGAAAAAAATCGTAGATTTGATAGGAGGCTATTCATTTATCGGCGTTACCTTTACGGCATACTTTTTCACAAGAGTAAGTCTTTTGTTGTAATCATATTCCTTTAATTTAGTAAAATACTCGTTCAAAAGTCGAAATCAACAGCTCTGTGTTTTCAGTGGGTTTTGGATGGTGGAAACTTTGGCATCGTTTATTTCGTTTACCTGGCGGTATATTTTCTGGTGTTGATAGAATGTTGCAATCTTGGAAATGATTTAAATGACGTGGTATGACGTTTGTACTGAGTTGAAAAATTTTCGTGATAAATGCTACTTATTTCATATTTGTATAAGTAACAATTTTTTTCAGACTGAAATGATATCGGATGCAGTTTATTCAACTCCCTGGATTTATTTGCCAGTCAAAGACCAAAAAGTGATCCTCAATTTCTTGACTCTATCTCAGCGACCCCAGACGATGACTATCTTCGGCACATTCCGACTCTGCTTGGAACTGATGCCTTCGAATCTGAACGACGCATACGGATACGTTCAGCTGATGCGTTTGCTTGACATGAGAAGGAAGAATTGAAACCCATTTGCACACTAAACTTTCAGCACAATGTCAGAGGTAGGAATCAACAAATATCCGGATAATCCGAATGCTATCGAAATAATAATTTTAGTTTCACACTTTTTTTTCTAGATTTTGTGAGCCAAAAAAAACTTGATTATAGAAATTTATTTTTTATAAAATGAAGATTTTAGATGACGAAATTATAAATAAAATATTCCTATTGAGTGTAACAATTTTTACTACCACCGACCTCGTTATATTAAAAAAAGGTATAAATATAAAAAATTTAATTAGTTTTAGATGATTTTAGTTTATTCTTCAGTAATTAGTAGTTTTGTGATCATATTTTTTATATAGATTTTTTTAAAAAAATAAGTTGAATTATTATTCTATTTTGCTATTTTTATTTCATTATGTTATGGCTATAATTTTACTGTTAGTTTAGATTTAAAAAAATTATAGCTCTATTTACACGAAATCATGTGAAATTAATGTCATAAGTCATTAACTTTTTTGTTATGTATGATTCATATTGTTGATTTTTTTGTTTCGAATAAACTATGTATTCATGAAAAAGTTGTAATTATCAGAGTTTAAAAATTTCATTCATGACGCCTAAAAACGAACCATTTCTAGCTTTTTACGAGTAGATTCGATTTTTCAATAAAATTTAACTCATCATTCGCTCGGCCTCGGATGTTACACCCATTGAGTTGTTTGGCTGAGGGAGAAGGAAGTCAAAAAAAATTCAAAAATGATTACCTACAATAAGGATTGAACGCCATAAATGCTATCAAAGAATTAGACACTATCTAACATCAAGGGTTAATGACATTTCGGATTTCATAATGCCGATTTCCATTGAACTACGTATTATATCAACTTTTTCCAATATAAATGAAGTATGTGATTCAAAGGGTCTGGCCGGATAAGAGGTGAAATTGACCACAACTTAAATTTTCATTCCAACTCCCTCAGATGATGTTCCTTGATGTCAAAAAGTTTAGCAAAAATTTTTGACCCCCAACCTCCCACCCTTTTGGAATTATGGTCATTTTATTGCATTACTTCCAAGAGAAGGAAAGGGTATAGCCGGGTATGAGGTGAATTTGGCCCTGGCTTCGATTTTCGATCTAAGTTCCCCAAATTATATTCCTTGATGTAAAAAAAATCTGGAAAAATTTTTGACCCCTCACCCCCACCCCCTTTGGAGTTATGGCCATTTTATTGCAATATTTTCAAGAATTTTCAATTTCAACGGAAATGAAGGAAATTTTCTGTTCTTTGGCACCAAGTTACATCTCATAGAGATGTATTTACGATAATTTTTTCAACAATTTTAGTGCACTTCTTTACATTTCTTTGGCTAGTTGAAGTTTTCAATCGTAAAAAACACCATATAAGCGAAGAGCGACCACTTTTTGAAAATATCCCAAAAACGTGTTTTTTAACGTAGATTCACCTCACGTATTCACTTTTGGCGATTTCGATGTCGCAAGGGCCGAAAATTGCGTAAAACCGTACAGAAATGTTATTATTTTAGCAGATTTTTCAAATTTTGAACGTTTTATATGAAAATAAATGGCCAAATGAAGAAACTACCTAGTGTCGGATTCGTGTTTAGCGGGTAAAAATACCCCGATAAACGCCCTTTTCGCGATCATTTTACTTGAATTCTCGAAATACGCCTTTTTCGTCATGAAAAATCAGTGATTTTTGAGTTCCCTCTGAAAAAAATACAAAAAAAATACAAAAAATAATTGTATTGGCTCAAAAATTTAGGAGGTGGTAGAGAAAGAATCGATGTATTTTTTAAGCTATTTCCGATGTTTCTATCTCAAAAAGTCTTTGATTGGTGGAAGTTTGAAAAAAAGTGGTCGAAATATGGAAAACTTACCCTTAAATAAAACAAATTCACGATTCTTGAGTGGTTTTTAACAACTTTATTAATATTAAAATTTCGGTGAATTTTTCCACAATTTGAAATTTTTTACATTTCAAGCCATTTTTACCTAACATTTAACAGCTTTACCTATTGAAATTCTTCGAACGTTGAATAAATTTAAAACAATTTTTCGAACAAGTCCTTTTAATCACACTTCAGAATAATTTTAGGCATTCGAGTACCCACACAAAATTTTTCGACACAAATGATATTTCGAATTAGGCTATTTATTTCTCCAAAAATTACAATGTTGACAAAACATCTGAATTCCATTACTGAATTATTCAATGATCTCTCCTTCAAAACTATGACGTCTATTCGAATAAAAATAATCGCAAATAAGTTCGCTTTTCTAAAAAAATTTTAAAAGTAAGAAACATAAACTAGGAAGTTGTTCGACAGATCTGACCAGTCATGGATAATTTTTTCGATGTGGAATTTTTTCAAAACAAATGCACCGTTTTAGTGAAACATTTACGCGTACTGTATTTTTGCAGTGGAGCTGTTTTCAATGAAAATTACGTACGATTTAAATTACGTATTTTTCTAATCGTATATTTCTGCTTCGGGTACCTCTGTTGTTCTATTCCTCCAATCAAGGGCTTGGTTTTGGATAATAAACTTGAGCACACCTTCGACGCGATCGGATTTCTCATCTTCATCCATTACGTTGTCTTAAATACGTATTTATTTCGCGCGAATCAAAACGAATTCCATGGATTATTCGATCTGATCATTGAGCATTCTAACGAACCAGTAACTACGATCGATACGGACGAGTTGAACCTCCAAGAAGATTATCTACTCAAAGAATCAAACGTTTTGAAGGTTTGCTTCAGAATTTATCAAGGACTGATTTCGTGGTATTCGATGATCTACGTAAGCAAAATTTTCAACGTCTTATCCTCCTCAGGAACCACGATCCAAGTGAACGACGAATCGGAATTCTGGATACCTTTTTTATGCAGCGATTGCAATACACCTTTGAGCTACATTCTAGCTTTCAATTCGTCCTTTTTTACGTTATTGCCTTTTGGTATTTTTCACATCATGAGCTTGTGCTTGTATATGGTGCTTTCGATCTATCTTAAGAATCGAGCGATTAGGTTACGTAACGATATCAAATACTGCTCTGATATTGCGCAAGAAAAGTTTGAAAATTACGACAAACTCGAAGAGCAGGAGCTGAAGAGAAAACGTCCCAGTTCATTTCAGGTGCGTGAAATTGACCAGCTGAGGGAAAGACAAACTCGGGAATATATGAGTAAAGTACATCAGTGGATCCAGATTCATCAGCGTCTGATTGGGTAAGTACCTATACCTAGATTTTACCATTACCACACCTAAAAATCAATATCTGCTTATTATTTCCTCATTACTTATCTTCATTCATTCCCAGATGTATAAAGCAATACCAAAAATGCACGAGAAAAATCGTAGATTTAATGGCAGCCTTTTCATTTATGGGCGTTACCTTTATGGCATACTTTTTCGCCAGAGTGAGCCTTTTGTTGTAATCATGTTCTTCTACAGGGTGTCCATTCTATCTCAGAAATGATTTTCTCTGACTTTTCCCGGTTTTCCAGACCAATGTTTCGAAATTTTCCAGACCTTTTAAATATGTTATTCCTGAAGGATGGAGAAGGGGTGGTTTTTTCGCGTGATGAAATTGTACAGAAGAATGATTCAAAATCCATAATGTCCAACAATTTTTTTTTCAAAAATCATTACTTCTTATGAGATTTTTAGTTGCTCCCTTATCTGGCCACAAAAACGATTTAAATTCAATTCTGAAAATTTTTGACGTTACCTCCCTCTCAGCTCGGCACAAGAACTTAAGACCTCGAATTTATAATAGAAAAAATTTCAAATAAAAAGGAGAAACTTTGATGTCAACCAAATCGTGAGACTAAAAGTTTGGATATTTCCAGTCTGAAAATTCAAAAATTTCTTCACAATTCAATACTCCTCTCAAAAAAATACGTACCACAAATTCGTAAATTTTACGAAAGTCCCTAATACAATCTTTTTGGCTTGGCTTAGTAAATAATAGATCGATGAGAAGTAAAATATCAATATTATTTTGATGAGATATATAAATGCGATGAGCCCGAACGAAGCGAGGGCGAAAATTTCTCTTCTATTTCCTTCCCTTCTTTTTTAAAATCATGATCAGGGGCATCATGGCATTCCTTTCTCATTACATTTTATCAAAAAGTACGTGTTCAAAAAAACGTCAATGATTCACTAGAGGCTCATTCTATGTCAACTCGACCAGGTTTTGACTTTGGGTCTTTCGATTTCGCTCAAAATTTTTTTACGAGTTCTCCTCGATGGTCTAATGAAGGAATCACCGTCATTCCGATCCTAATCCTTCAGGGGGCGGGGGTGGTCCAGTGGCGTCGACAGAATGGAAAATTGGGGGGGCACAAAAGGGGCCATGTGTTGGACAATTTTTCTGCTTTTTCGAAGTGCAAAAGGGGGACTGACTTTTTTCACCTGCTAAAAATGGGGAGGTGGTAAAAAGGGAGCATTCTTCCGCACTTTTGTCTCAATTAAATTAAAGAAGTGTTATTTTGTTTGTGCCCGAGCGAAGCGAGGGCGAAATTTTGAAAAAATTGGATTTTAATTGCCTTAAAAAGACGTTTTTTCATGTTTTAATGCTTTGAAAATCCCTATTTGATGTAACTGTAACGTAAATTTATAAACACAACATGAATTGGGGGGGCCAAGCGGGGGCCAGAACTTTTTCCGGGGGGCCTGGCCCCCCCGGGCCCCCCCTTGACGACGCCTCTGGGGTGGTCCTTGTAATTTTCGTATTATTGGGATTTTTTGCGAAATTGCTTCACTTTGAAGGAGCATATCACAAGATTGGTTTGGTCTAAGAAAAATCTATTCATGCTGTTTTGTAGAGAATTGAAAGGAGATTCAAAATTGACAATCACTTTTTGAAAAGTTCAAAGTTGAGATTTTGTGATGGAAGCTCAACTTTCATGATAAGTACAAAAGATGAAAAGCCCCATTAAAAAATCTGAAAAAATTACTATGAAGAGAACTTTTAATGTATTTTTCAACTAATTACTTTTCAAGATGGGATTTCAATACGCCTGGGGAGCACAGGGGTCTTAAATTTTGGTCAAAATTCAAAAAAATGGAAAAAGTGAAGTAATATATCGATTTCTACTAATTCAAAGGCGGTGAGTTCAAATATGTGCTTAGTTTTTTCATTCGACCCCTCTGAACCCCCCATCAGCCTCCTCATGAGGTCAAAATTCAAAAAAATGAAAAATAACGTATGACGTGTCGTTTGTTGGGTTCTTGAGGGCACTGAGTTCGAATATTTGTTTATTTTTGAGATTCGACCCTTTAGTGCCCCCTAGCCCCCAATTTTGAAAAAAAAAACATTGATTTTTTAAATGATTCAGTAATTTTGGAGTCAGTGTGGAGAACGAAGAAGGCGGATCGAGAAAGTAAGTTGATAATCGAGCTCAGCACCCTCGAATTAATATAAATCGATATGACACATGCTATTTCCATTTTTTTGCATGTGTTTTTTCAAAATTGGGAGCCAGGGGGGCACTAAAAGGTTGAATCCCAAAAATAAACAAATATTCGAACTCAGCGCCCTCGAAAACCCAACAAACGACACGTCATGTCATACGTTATTTTTAATTTTTTTTGAATTTTGACCTCATTAGTAGGGTGGGCCGAAAAACCAAAAATTTTGATTTTCGAAAAGTTACCCCACAGTTGTTGGCTGGATAGACTAGTAAATTAAAATAAAAAATTTCAAAATCGATTCATATCTTCCGATCGCGCAAGAGCCTTCAATTCTTCAAAAATTTCCAAAAAATTAAAATTTTGAAAATTTTGAAAAAATTTAAAATTGACTAAAATTAATTTTAGAGCTTCTGTAGTGAATATCAAAACCAAAAAGCACATTTTTTTTGAAAAAATCTGTGTTTTATAACTTTTTAAAATTTTTTTCACAGGCGAAGAAACATGAGAAATTTAAAAAAAAAAACTATAAAACATGGATTTTTTCAAAAAAGTTGTGTGTTTTGCTTTAAATAGGCCCTAAATAAGCTCTAAAATTGATTTTGATGAATTTTAATTTTTTTTTTAATTTTTAAAAATTTATGAAAATGTTGAATTTTTGACAATTTTTGAAGAATTGAAGGCTCATGCGCGATCGGAAGATATGAATCGATTTTTAAATTTTCTATTTTATTTTTCTAGTCTATCCAGCCAAACTTTTGTGGAGGTAACTTTTCAAAAATCAACATTTTTGGTTTTTCGGCCCACCCTACTCATTAGGGGGCTGATAGGGGGGTTCAGAGGGGTCGAATGAAAAAACTAAGCACATATTCGAACTCAGCGCCTTTGAATTAGTAGAAATCGATATATTACTTCACTTTTTCCATTTTTTTGAATTTTGACCAAAACTTAGGATCCCTGTGCCCCCATTTGAACTTTTCAAAAAGTGATTGTCAATTTTGAATCTCCTTCCAATTCTCTACAAAACAGCGTGAACAGATTTATCTTAGACTCACCAACTCGAGATATGCTCCTTCAAAGTTAAGCAATTTCGCAAAAAATCCCAATAATACAAAAATTAAAAGGGCCACCCCCCCGCCCCCTGAAGGATTAGGATCGGAATGACGGTGATTCCTTCATTAGACCACCGAGGACTCGTAAAAAAATTTTGAGCGAATTCGGACGACCCAAGGTCAAAACCTAGTCGAGTTGACATAGAATGAGCCTAGACAAAAACGTGCGTTTAAATATCAATTTTCTTGTACATTACGGTCAACAAAAAATGATACATAGAAAAATTAGTGAAAACAATTTGGTACGAGCGGAGGGAGGGATTTTTTTTTGAAAAATTTGTAATAAAATGAGTCCAGAAACTTCAGATAATTTATTCTTCTTCCAAATTTTTCCAAATTCTAGCGGAAATGCCGGAAATTTCAAACTTCCCTGACTTTTTCCGGTTTTCCAGAAAATGGACACCCTGTTCTACTTTAGTAAATTACTTGGTCAGAAGTAGTAATAGCCTGACGTTTTTAGGCGGTGCTGGATGGTGGAAACTTTGCCTACCATTTATTCATTCATCTGACATTATATTTTCTGATGTTGCTGGAATGTTGCAGTCTTGGAAACGATTTAGATGACGCCGTAAGATATTCGTATTGAGTTGAAAAATTTTCGTGATAAATGCTACTTATTTCATATTTGTATAAGTAACAATTTTTTTCAGACTGAAATGATATCGGATGCAGTTTATTCAACTCCCTGGATTTATTTGCCAATCAAAGACCAAAAAGTCATCCTCAATTTCTTGACTCTATCTCAGCGACCCCAGACGATGACTATCTTCGGCACATTCCGACTCTGCTTGGAACTGATGCCTTCGAATCTGAACGACGCATACGGTTACGTTCAGCTGATGCGTTTGCTTGACATGAGAACGAAGTATCGAAATTGAAACCCATTCGCACCCAAAACCTTCAGCATGATGTCAGTGGTCCAATTATTCACGTTGCCAGAATAGTTTGAATATGTTAATTCGCAATTCATCACCCATTGTTGGCGCATCATACATTTTCTTACGACGTAACCACCCGAGCTATCCCGAATGAGAGGACTTCGATTTCTGAAAGCAACATGTCCTAAAACTCTCGTAACCAAAATTTCAGCCGCTCAAGTTTTATCTCCAGTTTTGGTGAATCTTTGTAAAATTATAAATCCAACTTTTCCAACAAAAATCATTAAAAAATTACTTTTTCGCTAAATTTTTTGAAAATGAGGTTGCAATCAAAAATATTGACCAACCCAACCCAAATATGACCATTTCAAGACATTCCAGAGCCTCCAGTGCAATTTCGATTCCTTCCAGTATTTTTCTAATTTTCCAGAATGAATCCACATTTACGGGGCAGCTAAAAATCGAGTTCTGGCTTACTCTATACTAATTTAACGAGTAAATCAACTTTTGACGCGATTTCCAAACAGAACCTTCAAAGTAATTCGATGATCAAAAAAACACTCTCGAAGTTTCCGCCTGGAATCCGCGCCAAAGTCAACGTTGAACGTGGCGAGAGGAAGCCAGAACTCGTTTTTTAATTGATCGCGTAAATGTGATTGTCTCTTGGAGAAGTTTGAAAATACTGGATAAAACCAAAATTGCGCGGGAGACTCAAAAATGATCGGGAATGATCAAATTTGGATTTGAAGAGTCGATGTAAGGTATTAGGATCCTAATTTCATCGCATTTAGCGAAAAATAATATTTTTCTTTCAATAATAAGCATCACATCTTCGCTGAAAGTCAGTTTTAAATTTTCAAAAATTCGCCAAAAATAAAGATAGTAACTTGGGCTGCTGAAATTTTGGTTGTGGAAGTTTTGGGATGCTTTTTCTAGAAATCGAAGTCCCGTCCCGATCAAAGGCGGACAGCTTAAGTAGTTCCCTTCTTATTATAAAAACACGTTATACCCACATTTATCATTTTTTTCAATTCGCTTCTCTTAGTTTGGTTTTTGGGTTATGAACCATTTTCCCGAAGCCGAAATCCCGAACGGACATTTTCCCGAATAAAATTTTTCACGAAAAAAATTTTCACGAATCCGTTTTCCCAAATACCGAAATCCCGAATCCTTTGTTTCCCGAATAAAAAAAATCAATGTACTATTAAATAAAGTTTATTTTAGTTTTGCTAAAAACTACCGAAATCGTCGGTAGTTTTTTTGGCCTTCAGTAGTCGAAAACTAACGGGTTTTTCCAAAAACCACCGATAGTTTTATTTTGTTGCAATAAATCAAAAAAAACAAAATTTAAAGTTGGTAATTTGTAAAAAAAATCAATGAAAATCAAGTTCAATATAGTACAAATAAAAGAAAACACATTCAAAAAATCAGTTTTTTTCAAAGTGTCATCAATTTTGATCAACTTTTTGAAAAAAGTTTGATTTACAAAATTTTATGCCATGTTTGAGTGATATTACCCCTGAAAAATTACCGGTACAACTGCGGGTAGTTTTTCAATACTACCGAAAACCTCCGGAGGATGAAAAAAAACCTACTTTTCCACCACTATGCAATAGGCATTCCATAGAAATAATAAAAAAGATGAAACGTGAAATTCAATATTCGGAATTTTTACATTCGGGAAATTCTTTACTCGGGATTTTAGCATTCGGGAAAAAGGTAATTCGAGAATTGTACTCGGGATTTCGGTATTCGGGAAAACGGATTCGTGAAAATTTTTTTCGAGAAAAATCTTATTCGGGAAAATGTCCGTTCGGGATTTCGGCTTCGGGAAAATGACCGTGAACCTGGTTTTTGATTCGTCGATATGCTTAAGTAATTTTATTTCCTCACCCTTTTTTCTCGTTCTTGTGAGCAAAAAAATCTAATTAAAATTTATTAATAAAATTCCCATTAAGTTAGTAGATGATAGTTTTTTTTAGATAAATACCTAGGTATTTAAAATTCTCCCACTATAAAAATTGGAGAATTATCTTAAATTGAAGCTTTGGGACGTTTGAAAAAATTTTTTCACCAAAATTGCTTTTTTTGGAAGCAAAAAAATCGATATAAGTAGAAATTTTGTGCCGATGAAAATGTTTCAAAAGTGGAAAACATCATGGCTGAAATTATTGTGATAGAAGGACTCAAAAAAATTGAAAAATTTCGGTTCCAGTGGGATTTTATCACATTTTACAAGCTCAATTAACAAATTCTCTTTTTTTATTTCAACCTATTCAACTAAAAATATCCTAAAAAAAAGGTATAAAATTTAGAATTAAATTTCCTTTGTTCTTCTTTCAACATTGAGTAGTTGTGGAATTATAGTTTTCATTTCGATTTAGTATTAGTATTGATAAATTTTAATGTTATTTTATTTTATTTCACTTTTTTACTTTTATGTAATTAAATTATTAGTTTAGATTTTTTAATAACTATGGCTCTTTCTACGTAACCTGTCATAAGAAAAAGTGGCTTAGATCCAAAACGTGGTTTTTGCAGGAAAGCAGTTTTAAGTTTCAAAACGAAGTGTTGACCAACCAATGATATGAAAGTGGGTGATTTTTGGGAATTTATCAACAATTTGAAATGCCCACTAATAAATTATATTATATTTCAATTCATCGCATATCTCTTAAAACCTAGTCGGAATTGAGGAAATTTTAATTTTGTTAACCTATCAATTTTCGACTCGATTTCAAGGAGTAGTTCGGCTAACTTTTGGTTCAAATCTCTCCAATTTTTTCAACACCAGAAAACCTAAAGCATTCTCTCATGACTTGTATAGGATGTCTCCGGTACAAGGGGGTTAAATAAATTTTTTTGAAAAAATTCAACTGTGTCATATAAAACAACTAAAAATTCACCTTTCTTTGCTCTTCAAAAAAATTTAATTTTTCAATGAATTTTAGCTTTCCAGGTGCTCGGCCTCGAATGGTAAACCCATCACATTTGAAAAAAAGTTGGTTTTCATAGTAAATCTGTAAACTTTACTATTGCGTTGTTCGGCTGAGGAAGGGGGATGGAATCAATAAATTCCCGAAAGGGTACCCCCGGTTAAGATAGGTGAATCGGCCTAAGAGCTACTTTTTGAAACTGACTATCAGACATTATTAGGGACCCCAAAAAATAATTTTAGACCGTATTTTCAACCCCCCACCTCACTTCCCTTCACCCCCACCCCCCAAAATGTCGAATTTTCGTCAAAAACCCTATCTCGGAACCTAATGAACCAAAAATTCTGAAATTTATGTGGTGTATACGGGGAGTGGTGAACAACTTTTGAGAATTTTTTCTGATTTTTTTTGCACTGTCTTCTAGCCAAAATCCCACTTTGAAAACTTAAAATCGCTCTAATTTCGAAACTAAAAGACATACATTTTTTCTTTTTGGCACAAATATAGTTCTACCTTGGTACCATATAATGATATTTTTTTCAGATTTTTAGCGTTGGGAGAACAGACGAAAAAAATGCGGTTTTCTATTAAAAAATGCTCATTTCGTCATTCAAGCAACCAAAAATTTTGAAAACATTTATATGGTACGAATGGGGAAAGGTAACAAATTTTTGAGAATTTTTTATGATTTTTTTTACAATGCATTCCAGCCAAAACCCCACCCTCAAACTTTTAAAATTGCTCCGATTCCAAAGCTATAAGGCAACTATCTTAACCGGGGGTACCCTTTCTGTACAAATTGAACGCCGAAAAAATCGATTGAATACACCATTTAACATCATGAATTGATGAAACTTCGGATTTCATAATTTCGTTTCCAGTGAATTATTCATCAGCCTTAAATGATGATGCGAATTCGAATTAAAGATACCAGCAAATTACTTTGCTCGCCTTGAAGTCCGGAAAAATACTGAAGCTATATAAACTGAGTGAGTAGATGTTGAGTAACGAGTTGCTCGGCAAATCGGACCAGTCATGGATCATTTCTTCGACGTTGATTTTTTGCAAAACAAATGCACCGTTTTGGAGAAATATTTACAAGTATTATATTCTTTAAGCGGCGGGATTTTCAACGTAAATTATGTGCGTTTGAAATTACGTTATTTTCTTTTCGTTTACTTCTGTTTCGGATATCTGGTTTGTTCAATTCCACCACTCAAAGGACTGATTCTCGACTTGAAACTTCAACACATATTTGACGTGATAGGATTTCTTACTTTTATCCATTACGTCGTCATCAATACGTACTTATTTTACTCGAATCGAAACGAATTCCAGCTTTTATTCGATCTGATCATTGACCATTCGAATCAACCAGTGGTTACAATCGACATGGACAATTCAAGCCACCGCGGAGATTATTTGCTCAAAGAAACGAATATTTTGAAGGTTTGCTTCAGAATATGGCAAGGCCTGATTTCCTGGTACGTGATGTTATATGTGAGCGAAATGGGCAAACATTTATTCTCGTCTGAGGCCACATTCGACACACACGAAAAAACGGATTTCATTATACCTTTCATATGCAGTAGTTGCAGCACACCATTAAGCTACATTCTGGCGTTCACTGCGTCCTTTTTTATGGTACTACCTTTTGGTATTTTTCAAAACATGACCGTGTGCTTCTTTGTGGTGCTATCGATTTATTTCAAGAATCGAGCAATTGCTTTATATAATGATATCAAATACTATTCCGATATCGCTCACGAGAAATTTGAAAATTACAACCAACTCGAAGAGCAAGAATTGAAAAGAAGAAATCCCAGTAGGTTTCAGCTTCGTGAAATTGACCAACTGAAGGAAAGACAAGTTCGAGATTACATGAGTAAAGTGCATCAATGGATCCAGATTCATCAGCGATTGATGAAGTAAGTACATACACCTAAAGATCGCTCTTACGCTGAACAATCAGTGGGTCTTCAATCACCATGCAAATCGATTTTTTTAAAGTCCATTTTATTTTCGAAATTTTTTCAACTGTAGATGATAAAATTTTCTCTCAACTATGAAAATTCTTCCTCGACGTTATTTCTTCTCCGGTGTAAAATTTTTTCAACTCTGGTATTTTTCCCCACAATGCACTATTCAGATTTCTTAACCCTGAAAATTCTCTCATTTTTTTTTAATTTTCAAGATTTTTTCGAAACATTTTAATCTTCAGCTTCCATAAAAATGTTTCCTCAACTCTGAATTTTCTTCCTTAATTTTTTTTCAGTTCCGAGATTTTTTCCAAATTTTATGCGCCGAAATTTTTACATTGATTAAATTTTTTTCAAGTTTCAATTCTAAAATTCTATTTCTTTCCTTAAAATTTTTTCATCTTGAGTTTCTCAAAAATTTTCCTAACCCCAATTTTCCACAATTTTTTATCCGAAAAATTTCAAGAGATGTAATACTTATATTTTGAACAAAAAAAATCCAGGACCGAAAAAACAAAATACCAAGGTTGAAAAAAATAGGTACCTATTTAAGAAGAAATTTTTAAGTTGGGAAAATTTTTTATTGGAATTAAAGTTGAAATTTGAAAAAAAATTGTTTCTCACGTTTCAGCGTTTAGCAATATTTGATCAAACTTTTGGCTCGAAACTTCTGACTTCCACCTTAAAACTTCTGATTTACAACACCTTGACTGCGCAATGATAAAAATCATCGTCCATGTCTGTACTATTTTCTCAAAATTTTAATTTTTTCAGCTTTCAATTTTCTTTTTATTTAAATTTTTCGACTCTAATACTTAATCCCCCCTCCCCACCTGAAATTTATTTCACAAAAAATTTTCTAGCTCAAAGATTTTTTTCAACTTCTTCAATTTTCATTAATTGAAATTTTTTCATTTACTGATATTTATCTCAATTACCGTGAAATCCCATTCTTGGATTTAAAATTTATTAAAAACTTGACATTCTCTCAAAATTTTTTACTTTTGGTTTCTTAAAAAAATTTCCAACCCACATTTTTCCATTCTAAAAATTTTAGAGCTAAAAAATAATTTGTGAAAAAATTTTGAGCCGAAAAAATTAGAAGTTCGAGATAAAAATTTCGAGAACTAAAAAAGTTTTAGAAAAGATTCAATGTAGAGAAAAAATTTCCAGAGTTGAAAAATGTGTACTTATTTTTAGAAGAAAAAAAAAACATTTAGAGTTGGAAAATATTTTGGGGTAAAATTTTTAAAGTTGAAAAATATCTGGTGAAAAAGAAATTACAAGTTGGAAATATTCTGATAGTCGAGAAAAAAATTTCTAGATGAAAAATTTTTGATGTAGATTTCAAATTTTCAAGTAAAAAGCGAAAACATAAAGCTGTAAGAAAAAGCTTTCGACTAGGTTTTGGTTTGCTATTTTTAAAACTTTTGAACTTTCGGCTTTCGGCGTGTCACCAAAATTTGGCCGACTTTCCAGTTTGATTTCATCTTTTAGCTAGCTTTTCATCCCTGAAAGGAACCCGAGGAAGAAAAAATCAAAAAACTCTTCTGAGGACAAAATTAATCTACCTACCTTACCCTGTCCAAAACTTAAATCAAAAATCCAAGGTTTCTTTTTTTCTGCGCCCTTTGTAATAATAACAATGCATTTTCATCTTAAATTTTAGATGTATAATACAGTACCAAAGATGTGCGAAAAAAATCATGGATTTATCGACGTCATTTTCATTTATCAGCGTCACTTTTTTGGGATATTTCTGCATGAGGGTAAGTCTACAGTTGTAATTGTGCTGGTCTCATTTAGCGAAATATGCAAACATCATGAACCGTTTGACTTTTTAGTACGCATTGGATAATGGATACAACACGAACCACTATTTCTTTAGCCTGATGCTATATTTATTGATGTTTTATGCCTGTGGTCGTCTGGGAAACGATTTAAACGACGTGGTAAGCTGCTCCAATCAAGTTGAAAATGTTTCACGATAAATATCTTATATGTCTTCATATAAATTATCATATTTCAGGGTGAAATAATATCGGATGCGGTGTATTCAACTCCATGGGTTTACTTGCCAGCCAACGAGCAAAAAGTCATCCTCAATTTCTTGACTATAACTCAACGAACCCACTCGCTCGTTGTCTTCGGTGTATTCTCACTCAGTGTGGAACTTGTCCCCTCACAACTGAATGACGCATATGGATATGCTCAGACAATGAGATTGCTCGCAACGAGAACCAAAAATTAAATAATATTCGCATCCGCAAGTTCCATATGTACAAAGCACTACTTCAGATCCACTACACATGTTGTACTTAATCTCAAATTGTATGCTCGAGTTCAACGAGGTTCCACTTCAACACTATTCATTTATATGTTTGTAAAAAATTACTCATACACCTGATTACACAAGTCAACACGATTTTTGTGTTTTGAGTTCCGATTGCGAAATTTGGGTTGCTTTTATGTATCTAATGAAGGGAAAAATAATTTTTTTGTCCAAAGTTTGCTTTGGGGGATGGGGAAGCCAAAAATGTGATTTTTCAAGAACAATACACACGGATTTGAGACATATTTGGAAAAATTTGAAAAAAAAAAAATATATTTTTGTCCAATCTTATAGAAAATTTCACGCTGAATCGAATGCCGCAAACCGCAGACCTCTATCTCTTTCAGAAAAAAAGTTACGGTTAAAACTTTTCTAAATTATGTGAAAAAATCGCATTTTTTTCGCCTTGCTCACCGAAAAGTGAGATTTCTGAGAAATCTAAGCGTTCTATGACCATAATGACCATGACAAAAATCGTAGAGAATTAAATTTCCTATCGGAGAAGTGGATTCAGATTTTTCCGATAGGCGTAGTTTTCGAGATATTCTCGAGTAAAGTTGAACATTAGTTGAGGCAATTGAGAAAAAAAGAGAAATTAAGCAATTTTTTGCTGTCAAAAGTGTTACAGCGAAAAATTGTGGAAAGTCGTGGTAACTCCTAAAGGTTAGTCACCTTCCACAATTTTTCGCTGTAACACTTTTGACAGCCAAAAATTGCTTCATTTCTCTTTTTTTCTCAATTGCCACAACTAATGTTCAACTTTACTCCAGAATATCTCAAAAATTACGCCTCCCGGAAAAATCTGAATGCACCTATCCGATAGAAAATTTAATTCTCTACGATTTTTGTCATGGTCATTATGGTCATAGAACGCTTAGATTTCTCAGAAATCTCACTTTTCGGTGAGCAAGGCGAAAAAAAATGCGATTTTTTCACATAATTTAGGCAAGTTTTTACCGTAACTTTTTTTATAAAAGAGTTAGAAGTCTGCGGTTTGCGGCATTCGATTCAGTGTAAAATTTTCTATAAGGTTGGATCAAAAAAATTTTTTCAAATTTTTCGCAAATTTGTGTGTATTGTTTTTGAAAAATCACATTTTTGGCCCCCCCCCCACCCCCCTAAGCAAACTTTGAAAGCCACGAATGAGCATATTGGTGTATTTTGATGTCTAGAATCAGAATTTGGCCATGGGAACTGAAACACAGAACTTTTTTTGTGTGTTATTATTCATGGGTATTGCTGTTGTGGTTGTTGTTTTTTTAAAATTAGTCATTTATGAAAACGTTGTAATTTTGAACAAATGCATAAAAAATCAATTTCAAATTTCAGAGAAATACCTTTTTTTTTCTATTTTTAAAACACCTATTCAAATATTTTTCTGAATACCAAGAAATTTATCAGCATTTTGGTATTTCCCCTCAATATCTAATATTTCTCATTACGTCATTTAATAATATATGCCGGGTGGAAAAATTCACAAAATCATTTCAAGTCTGAAAAAACTTCAAAATACAAAACATTTATTGTTTAACCCTTAAAAGGACGGCCTCACGAAAATGCCGGGAAAATTATTATTTTTGAATAAACGAAGTCCAAGGACCTCAAAGAACAAAATTTTCGAGCCCATAAAACTGATTTTATGGAATGTACATTATAATCAATCAATCAAAATATTTATTTATTTTAAGACGCCCGACTTATCATCTTTAGCGTCTACATTTAGAAATCAAGATGTACATTATAATGTACCTACATTGCGAATGGTGCATACCTCGTGTTGTTACCTGCATCAAAACTGGTATCAAGGGGAAATTAGGATCGCGTTTGAAATTTTTTATAAGTGATGATTTTTTCGAAGGAAACTATTGTTCTGACAGGAAAATGAGTAAAGTTGTACATTTGAGTCGAAAAAATCAAAAAAATCATCGAAGTGACTGTTTTTATAAACCAGCTTTGATTCGTTATCTTTACTTGATTGCGGGACCTAATAATCAAAAAGAATACTTTTCGAAAATTTTCTGACTGAAATAAAATTTTTTTCGACTTTTCGACTTCTCAAAAGTAAAATTTTTTTAATTTCTAAAAAAAAATTGTCACAAGATTTTGTGGACTGAAAATACAATCATGTGTGTTATTTTTTGAGTAAGATCGATTCAGCACTTTAAAAAGTTGTGAAAATAATTAAAAAATGGTCAAAATATTATAATGTCAGGGTGTAGCAGTTGAAAATTCCCAAAATAACTCTCATAAAAAATGATGAAGGTGTACCAAAAATAATAAAAATTGCTAAAAAAAAACAATGATTTTGTGATTTATTCTGAGAAAATTTGAGTTATACATACGAGTATAATTCAATTTGAGTGGAATACCATTGATCAATTTAAAAAAATAATATGAAAATCATTTTGCCAAAATAAATTCATTTACCTAAGTATATCTGGAGACTCAAAAAGTCTTTAAACCAATTCCAATCGATTAGAGATGTTTTCAGCTTTTTTTGTTTATGAGATTAAATTTCCATACTCTCCTGGGCTATGAGTAATGTCAAAATTTCAAAAAAAAATGCTGATTTGGAGAAAATGCCTTTTTAATTTGATCTAAATTTTCTACACTATTAAACAAAAAATAATTGACAACAATATTTTTCTCATCTAAAGATGCTTGGAAGAAAACATTGTTTTTTCTAACATTTAATTTATGTAAGAATACCTACGTAGTATAGATTTAAACATGAGCTTTTTAATTTATGGTGGGTGGTAGTGGTAGATCAAAAAAAAAAAATCATTTGGCTGGTGTAATTCGATCTTTAAAAAATAATTTAATGCAAAAAAAATCAAAAAAAAATTCTCCGAAAAATTCTCCGGACGGGGTTTGAGCCCTGACTTATGAGGTGGTACTCCGCGAGTGAGTCATCACGACTCTTGTCTATGTCATGGATGGGAGGGGCCTTGATGATATCATATTTTGAGGAATATCTCAAAAACAAAACGGCTTCGGCAAAAATTGAAGAGAACCGAAATTGTAGCCCGTGAAATTTGCTTTCGGTGGAGGGTCATCAGATATTTGATTTGAACAGCGCTTTTTGAGATATTCACGCTGTGTGGTCAAAAGGGCGGGACTAATTCTTTTTTGAAGAATTTTTTTGGCGGTTATACCTATGTTCCAAGTCATTCACTTCTTATTATTTATGTACTTAATTGATGTTTTTGTTTTGAATAAAATATTTCTGAAATACCTGATGCAAACTAACTGGTCCAAAAAGTTAAATCACGTTGGGAATTTTTCCTTTGTCTTTGGGTGACAAAAAACTGTAGTCCCCTATCCCTTATCCCTTATCCCACCATATTGAAAGCACTTTCTCTTTCACGTATCAGAAAAAATTATCAATACATAGTCAAGGTTTCAACGCAGCAACAAACCCCTTTGAAAAAATCAAAATAAGCAGGTATAGTATGGTCATTTTAGGTTTTGACCCAAAAAAATTCCCGGAAACGGGAAAATTCGTATATAAGCTCTGCAGAGGGTGTATTTCAACATACCCGACTTTCCCTAAAATCGGTGAATATTTTGACCCCTTTTGGGGGGTGAGGGGGTTCAAATTTTCGTTTTTCGGCTATAACTTTCAAAATTACGTATTTACAAAAAAAAAACAGTTGGAACAAAAATTGTAGAGAATAAAAAAACAAACAACTTTACTATTTACAATTTTTTCCTAGGACGTCATGGGAGGGAGCTAAGGGTTTCAGAAAAAAATCAATTTTGAAAATTTCCCATTATCAGAAAAAATCACCAAAAATCGGGTTAATCGACTTTTAGGAGCGGCTCTTTTGCATAGTACATCTTATTACTATGTAGAATAAGAAAAATGAACAACCGGACCCTCATCTCAAAGTAGGGGGTGGACCCCCTGTAGAAAAAGTTGCATTTTCCCCCTGGAATATCTCAGCTACAGTGAAAAATTCGAAAAATTGGTTCAAACAAACGTTGTAGAGCGTTAAAAGACGAACATTTTCCTATCTTTACATTTTTTCTACGTGGTCTTGGGGCTGAGTTAATGCAAAAAGTAAAAAGATCGACGCGGGGTTCGAAAATTTTTCATCAACTCAATAAATTACACGTGTGTAGGCCTGGTATAAAATCTAGCGAACCAATAGCCCAACAAGTTGGTTTCTGAGGTTTTCGTGGTCGCTAAAGTCGATTTTTATAATCATCTAACCCCTGGACCCAAATTGGACCCCAAAAGAGGGGGTTTAAAATTTTGTAAGAAATTTTCGAACGCAGCGTCGATCTTTTTTCTTTTTGCATTAACTCGGCCCCAAGACCACGTAGAAAAAATGTAAAAAAAGGAAAATGTTCGTCTTTTAACTCTCTACAAGGTTTGTTTGAACCAATTTTTCGAATTTTTCACTGTAGCTGAGATATTCCAGGGGGAAAATGCAACATTTTCTACACGGGGTTCACCCTCCTACTTTGAGATGAGGGGTCGGTTGTTCATTTTTCTTACATACGTAGTAATAAGATGTACTATGCAAAAGAGCCGCTCCTAAAAGTCGATTAACCCGATTTTTGGTGATTTTTTCTGATAACGGGAAATTTTCAAAATTGATTTTTTTCTGAAGCGTCTAGCTCACTCCCATGACGTCCTAGGTAAAAATTGTAAATGAGACGTTCCGTATAACAAGGGACAACTTATTCGGATTTTTGAAAATCGAGTTATTCACACTACGTTATAGTCCATAAAATTCTGAACAAAATAAGACCAGAATGAAGAAATTTCATTGAAAATTCGCGAAGTTATGAATTTTTGAAATTGAAAGTTGAAAAAAGTTGATTTCGAGAAAAACGAGCTTAAAGTTTTTTAAATTTTTTCCCCATTTTTTTTTCATTTTTTTAGAGTTTAAAACGAAATTGTGAGAAAAAGAAGCAGCTTAGGGAGAATGTGAATGGAAGCAAATTGTAGAGCGCGAAATTTCTTTTCAGATTACGGCATTTATTTTTGTCAAAAATGCTTAGTTGGCATCTTATTGTTCAAAAATGAAAAATCGACAAATTTTACAACTTTTCTCATTTTTTGACATAAAACTAGATTTTGCAAGGAAAGGAAGCGTTTTCATGAAAAAATTATTTTTACCAAAATTGTAGAGAATTAAATTTGCTTTCTGCTATGAGCGGTTAGTTTTTCTCCACAAAACCATGTTTCAAAGATATTCAACTTTCAAAAGTTCTTCATGTATTTTTTTTTTAAATGCAAAAAAATTTGATAAAAAATGATGAAACACATTTTTCTGCTACTTGCGAACTCGGTTGGAACTTTTCAAACATACCAGGTGAAAGAGGATGAAATTCTCTATCCGAATCGACCAAAACCCGAAAATCGACAGTTTCAACCCAAACACCTTATTTCGCGTTTATCTCGAAAACAACTTTTAACATAAGTTGTCCCTTTTTAAACGGAACGTCTCAAATAGCAAAATTGTTTGTTTTTTTATTCTCTACAATTTTTGTTCCAACTATTTTTTTGTAAATACGTAATTTTGAATGTTATAGCCGAAAAACGAAAATTTGAACCCCCTCACCCCCAAAAGGTTGTCAAAATATTCACCGATTTTAGGGGAAAGTCGGGTATGTTGAAATACACCCTCTACAGAGCTTATTTACGAACTTTCCCGTTTCCGGGAATTTTTTTAGGCTTTGGCTTTTAAGCTAAATCGTCCGTACTAGTATAAAACTCAGTGAAATGTTAGAAATGTATCGAATTCCACTGTGACGCAACTCTTGACTGTACTTCGGTGATTTTTATTTTTCACTGATTCAAAATGAGAGTTCAGGTCATTTCACCAAATTCGAATTCTCTCCTTCATCTTCCACTCCCCTACCAAAAATCCACCTATTCTTGACCATCAACCACTCACCTGCCGGAACCAGTTGGAACACACAAGGCTCTAATTGCCTTCCAATGGCATTATCGGCCCAGCATATCAACGTCCCATAGTCCAGATCCGACAAAGGCTTATAGGTCAGCTCGCTGGTCGTCTTGTTGATCGTTTTATACACCGAATTCCCCACCTTGGTGCTTTCTCCGGCGCTGTTATTGAATTGCCACAAAAACTTCACCTTGTTCGGATCAGCGTCCACATGGCACAGCACGTGCAATAGTTCGCCCAGCGATGCCCCTATCACCGTCAGCTCTGGTTTTCTACATTTCGGCACATCTGTTCGTATCAAGAAAAGAGGAGGCAACCCAGCAAAAAAAAAAATAGAAAATATTACACATAAGTACTATATTTTCGCTAAGTATATCTCGTCATGGTGGCAATGTGTGGTGTCTCCATCATCATTGTAAAAATACCTCTAAACACCATCGAGAGTGCATCCGAACGCGCCAACTTGTCAAATAATTTCTTATATAAATATAAAAAAACGTACGTAGGAAAAACCTTCGCCCAAAGTATCGAGCCATTATCGCAAATACCAATTTAGTTTGACGTGTGGCCCGCAACTCGGGTCGATTTTTACCCGAAATAATCGTCGTAATCGAGTCGTTAAAAAACACCATCGTCGTAGCCATTCTCATCCGCAATAGGTGATCAAAAGTCGCGCATTCAACACACGCACGTCGTATAGAGCGAGTATAAAAAAAATAAACATCCCCTGGCCCTCCTCTTTTCGCCTTATAGCTTATTTTCTTTTCTGCTTCTTGCATTGCTCAATTGTTACGTACCACGCACGTGAGACTACGTTCGCGAATTCGAGCGAAAATATTTCCAGTTACGACCGAAGAATGGGTTACCCCCTTGCTCATTTCATTCTGCAGAAATATATCCGGATTCGTTCAAAAGAAAAAGGGCAAAGTATGAAAAAAATAGCCCAGCAGCTTGATCTGCTCGCTTATATTACTAATCTCTATTATACGTTTATAATATACACGTAATACAATTTTTTCCATTCGAACTAATAAATAAAAGGATAGGTACACGAGAAAGCCTGATTTTTTTTCAAAAGATATTTCTTCTTCGATTTTTTCCATCGTTATGAAAAAGTATATTTATGTTTTTGGCATTTTTATATATTTTAATAGGTACCTAGAACACACGTGATATTTTACGTAGACTATTTCGAGCGTTATTTAGTCGTCACCGAGCACGACTTCAAAGGCTATTGAATGTGTAGGTATATTAAACGTAGGTATGGGAATTTTCCTATGTGTATTGAAAATCTACTACCTCAATGCTACCTGCACGTCGTCTGATGCTTGTCGAACGCTTTTCGTTCGTACAAATAACCAAAGAATTGCTACATGCTGAATAACTATAGGTACCTACCTAAGTTTCATATTATAATGTATTTGTATTATGATATTTACAACTATACGCGCGAATATGGATCCTTTTTCAAACAACACAAAGGATACCTGGTGACAAAGCTTTATGAGTTTCGTTTGAAGCCTTCGCTTCGTCGTCTACGTATCAATTTTCAAACTATGTACCAGTACATAAAACGAGAACGTGGTATAACACACGGTGTAATAAGTTGAACGTCAATAGGCGATGATGTCGATGTCGACCCAACAATGAGTAATTTTCGACGCGACACGATACGTAGACGAATTATGTATTCGTATTGTTCGTGCTCGGTGATGGGAAGTGAAACTTGGGTTCGTTTGGGAGCGGAATTCTGCCAAGGAAATCGGATTTCAAGTTGGAGAAAAACATAAGTCGAAAATTTGGAAACACAAAAGGGTGATTCTTTTTTCTCTGGCAAAATATGTATCTCAACCGGTCATAAAAAAATTTCATTCAAAAATTTAAATGGTTGAGTTCATTCCTCGAATTTTGACGAATTTTTAAAATTTCAAAATTTCCCCATAGTTCTCTCATGTTGCATCAGTGAAAAGTCACCGATAAATAGTCAATAGTCAGAATTGCAGCATAGGAAAATCAGGGATGAAAACCGAAAAGCTGAAAGTCGACCAAATTTAGGTCACAAACCGAAATCCGATGGGTCAAAGTTTTAAAAAATAGCAAGATAAAAGCTAGTCGAAAGCTTTTTCTTGCAGCTTTATTTTTCAGCTTTTTAATTGAAAATTTAAAACCGAAATCAACAATTTTCAACTAGAAAAGTTTTTTCTCGATTCTCAGAATATTTTCAATTCTTAATATCTTTTTCTCCAAATATTTCCCAACTCTAAAAATTTTTCCACAAAGTATTTTCCAACTCTAAAATTTTTTCATCTAGAATAAGATTTTTCATCAACTTTGAAATTTCTCCTTCCAATTTTTTTCTCAGGTCTGAAAATTTTCTGGTAGTTTTTTTTTCAATTCTAAAAATTTTCCCCTAATATTAAATCTTTTCTCAAACCTTTTCTCAACTCTCGAAATTTTTTCTCAAAATTTTAAATTTTGCAGCCTAGAATTTTTTTTAATTCCAACTTTTTCAGCTCAATATTTTTTTCAAATTATTCTTCAGCTCTAAAATTTTAGAATGGAAAAATTTTGCGTAGGAAAAAATTTTATGAAACTCAATTCAAGGTGAAAAAAATTCGAGAGAATGTCCAGTTTTTATAATTTTTAAAATCAAAAAATGGTATTTTACAGATGATACTTGAGATAAATATCAATAAATGAAAATTGAAGAAATTGAAAAAAATATTGGAGCTAAAAAAATTTGAGGAAGAAATTTTTAAAGTAAAGAAAAAAATTGATTGAAGTTGAAAAAATTGAAATTTAAAAAAAAAATTAAAAGCGGAAAAAATTGAAAATTTTGAGAAATTCCACAGACATGGACGATGATTTTTATCATTGTACAGTCAAGGTGTTGTAAATCAGAAGTAAGGTGAAAGCCAAAAGTTTTAAGGTGAAAGTCGAAAGTTACAAGCCGAAAGTGGGATAAAATATACCTAGTTGAAAGCTAAAACGCGAGAAAGCTGAAAGCTACCCAAAAAATAGATGTATGAATCAAAAAGCTAAAGGCTAAATCCGAAAGTTTCATTTTTGAAATTTTCAGCCGAAAGCCAAAGGCAGAAGTTTTATTTTACGGGTTTTCATCCCTGAGAAAAATCAGCAAAATTCTTCGATTTTCAGCGGATTTTTGCGGATTTTTCAAAGAGTTTCACAAATTTTTCAAAGAATTTCATTGATTTTCCAGCAATTTTATTCCACTGATTTATTACTGCGCTGTAATTTTGACTGTTGTGCAACGATTTTCGAAAATTTTTACCGATTCATAAACGAGAGAGTGTCTTGTAAAAATAAATATTTGGTCTAATCAACGAAAAAGCTGAAATTTAGTACTCATACTCTATTTTCAACTCTCCGAATCGATTAGAAGTGGTTTCCACACTTTTTGGAGACTCAAGAAAATTTTAAATTTTTCCAACGCTGAATAAAATCTCATAAAAATGGTTCATGAACTTCAACATCTACCTGAAAACTCAGATTATCCATATTGATGGAATATTTGATCGATTAAGGTTCAATTTTCCGAAATTCGTTCCATTCAATACCTACGCGTTGATTTTTTTTACATTTCATTTTTGCACAAAAATTCTATAGGTATAATTTCAATTTTTCAGAATTTCTGAAAGTAAGGTAAGTTTAATCAAGAGTTTCATATCAAATTTTTGTAACCTTGTATTTTTTTTTTTTTTTCAAATTTTGTGATTTTTTTCATCATTAGAACGAAATTTTAACAAGATAGAGACACTAAAAAAATTAATTGAAATTATTACTGGCCAAGGAATGAAATTTTTTCAAGCTCTGAATAAAACCACACTGCATTCGCGGAAGGTTAAAGACATGGACTGTGTAAAAAAGGGAGAGGTTGAATACTACCGAAATAAATGAATAAAGATCAACTGCGATATCTTTTCGAAGGATTTCGAAGACGAGACGTAGAACTCAAATCAGGTATAATTTTTTGTCAATTCTACGTATTACTTTTATTTCGAAAGGACAAGGGGAGTTTACAGTCGACGTAGATATTCAACAATGAAAACGAAAATAAGCTTACGAACGGTTCATTGACGTATTGAAAAGCACTCGCGCCCTTGGATGGCGTATCAATCCTTTGAAAATTTTACTTGAAAAAAAATCCAAAACTCGACAATAAGGCTACTCGTGTTTCGTTAAATCCATTTTAATTGCTGAAAATCGATGGCATTGACATCGTTGCTTTTATATGTATCATGAATAAGTTCTCTCGGTCGAACATTTTTTTCATCGATTCTCACTAATTTCTACCACCTCACCACGCTGCAACCGACCCATTCTCTAAAAAATCATATTTCTTCATTCATTTGCTCTCAAATCAAAATTCGAACTTATCCCCCTGTTGTCGTTCAATAATTTAAATTTATCGCTCAAACACTCATTCCTGTCGTGGGAGAAATTATCGTGATTCATAAACAAAAATAAACGAGGTGACGACCTATTTTGTCGTTCAAAATTTATCCGTTTTAACAGACTAATTTGTCGTTAATACCACTCTTATTGGTGGTACACCACGAGCGGTTAGTTTCATTGTAGAGTTGTCGGAAAATGGCGCGGCTCGATTTCTTTCCCCAAATTCTTATCACGAAACTTCACTCATTTTGTCTCTTAGTCCTTAGTCTAGAATATTTTCATTTTTTAAAAACAGTTTAAAATTTTCTAAGAATGTTGAACCATCTTTGTTTTAATACAGCAAGTTTTGGTACATACCATCGAGTTTTAGCATTGAACTACGCTCAATTACTCTACCTACCAAAAATAAAAGATTTAAATCAAGGCCGAATGGTGCGCAAAAAAATGAAATAAAATAAAAAATTTCTTCTCAACCTTTTTTCCAAGTCCAAATTTTTTTCATATTTTTCTCAACTCAAATTTTTTTTAGACGTGATTTTCTCAACTCAATTCTTTTTCTAATTTTTTCAACTCAAATTTTTTCAGACGTAATTTTCTCAACTCAATTTTTTTTCTTTCAATTTTCTTAACTTAATATTTCCACTTTCAATTTTCTGAACTCAAATTTTTCTTCTCTAATTTTCTCAGCTCAAATTTTTTCAGACGTAATTTTCTCAACTCGATTTTTTCTCTTCAAATTTTTTCAACTCAAATTTTTTCAGACGTAATTTTCTTAATTCAAACTTTTTTATTTCAATTTTCTTAACTCAATATTTTTACTTTCAATTTTCTCAACTCAAATTTTTTCTTTCAGTTTTCTCAACTCGATTTTTTTTCTTCAAATTTTCCCAACTCAATTTCTTAACTAATTTTTTTTCTTTCAATTTTCTCAACTCAACTTTTTTTCTCTCAATTTATAACTCAATATTTTTACTTTCAATTTCCTGAACTCAAATTTTTCTTCTTCTAATTTTCTCAACTTAAATTTTTTCTTCTAATTTTCTCAGCTCAAACTTTTCTTCTTCTAATTTTCTCAACTCAATTTTTTTTCTTTCAATTTTCTCAACTCAAATTATTTTAGACGTAATTTTTTCAACTCAAATTTTTTTCTTTCAATTTATAACTCAATACTTTTACTTTCAATTTTCTGAACCCCTAATTTTTTTCTTCAGATTTTTTCAACTCCAATCTTTTCAGACGTAATTTTCTCAACTCATTTTTTTTTCTTCAAATTTTTTCAACTCAGATTTTTTCAAACGTAATTTTCTCAACTCAAATTTCTTTCTTTCAATTTATAACCCAATATTTTTACTTTCAATTTTCTGAACTCAAATTTTTCTTCTTCTAATTTTCTCAACTCAAATTTTTTCTTCTAATTTTCTCAGCTCAAATTTTTTCAGACGTAATTCTCTCAACTCGATTTTTTTTCAAATTTTCTCAACTCAAATTATTTTAGACGTAATTTTTTCAACTCAAATTTTTTTCTTTCAATTTATAACTCAATACTTTTACTTTCAATTTTCTGAACCCCTAATTTTTTTCTTCAGATTTTTTCAACTCCAATCTTTTCAGACGTAATTTTCTCAACTCATTTTTTTTTCTTCAAATTTTTTCAACTCAAATTTTTTCAAACGTAATTTTCTCAACTCAAATTTCTTTCTTTCAATTTATAAATCAATATTTTTACTTTCAATTTTCTAAACTCAAATTTTTCTTCTTCTAATTTTCTCAACTCAAATTTTTTCAAACGTAATTTTCTCAACTCAAATTTCTTTCTTTCAATTTATAAATCAATATTTTTACTTTCAATTTTCTAAACTCAAATTTTTCTTCTTCTAATTTTCTCAACTCAAATTTTTTCTTCTAATTTTCTCAGCTCAAATTTTTTCAGACGTAATTTTCTCAACTCAATTTTTTTCTTTCGGTTTTCTCAACACAATTGTTTTTCTCTCAATTTTCTCAACTAAAATTTTTTTCTTTCAATTTATAACTCAATACTTTTACTTTCAATTTTCTGAACTCAAATGTTTCTTCTTCTAATTTTCTCAACTCAAAATTTTTCTTCTAATTTTCTCAGCTTAAATTTTTTCAGACGTAATTTTCTCAACTCACTTTTTTTCTTTCGATTTTCTCAACACAATTGTTTTTCTCTCAATTTTCTCAACTCAAATTTTTTTCTTCTCATAACTTGTCATTACGTGATTTGTGCTGCTGCAAAATTTGAGTTGAGAAAATTATAAGAAAAAAATTGAGTAGAGAAAATTGGAAGAAAAAAATTTGAGTTGAGAAAATTGAAAGTAAAAATATTGAGTTAAGAAAATTGAAATTTCCGACAACCCAAAACGAAACTAGACGCTCGTGTTACACTTGGCTGTCGTTCAAACCTCCTACTCTGTCGTTCGATTATATACTTCCCATCAATTTTAGATGGATTCGTTTCAAGCTTCGGTTAAAACCTGGAAAATGCTGGCAACGGTCTGAAAAAATCTGCAATGCCACCGCTGGTCAAAGAAATGGGGGGTTTTGAAAAAATAAACGTTTTATGATGAGAAATTGCACGTAGAACATTATTATTCAGCCATCTTCCAATTTTGAGGCTTATTCGAGAGGATATTCGCAAAAAATGTGTTTTTTTTCATGCATTCACCCCCTCCCACCGGGTTTTCAGACGTTCCCTGTGGAGGACAATTCAGTATGTTGACTCATGGACCACTATGAGAAGAAAACAAGAGAAAAAATCAAGTTAGAATTTTTTCGGAGCATGGTACTCTCTTTCCTAATCTGACTGGACTACGAAGTATGTGGACAAACTCCCCAACAAACTCCCAATGCTATATCAATTTCCATGGAATTATCGGCGTTGTTCGACCTGCGTACTTCCGGGGTGGATACGTTTTCCAAATGCTTGTTGTATTTTCACGACGAGAGAGAAGAACCGTGAATAGAAAATAGATGTACAAATAATTCGAATAAAATGGATATCAACAATACGAATCCGGTCACCTCTGCGAGCCCGTTGAAATCTTCGATCAGCAGCACCACCACCAACAACAATGGCGGCTTAGGCAAAATCTCCGGCACCGCCGGCAGCAACTATCCGGCGTCTTACGAGTACATTAACGGAGGTCTGATGGTACCCCATGGTCAATCATCGACCGGCGGAATGGACTACTACTACGACAACCAGGGGTGTACTAATCAGCAAAACTGCTTCATGTTCTCAACGATGTCGTATCCGGCCACGTATATGCCGCAGAATGCCGCAGCCAATACCCAAGACAACTGCGTCTATTACCAGTTGATCAACAATGTCCAAGGGTACCGTTGGACGGCGCCGACGTCCGGCAAAAACCAATCCAACTATTTCACCCCTTCCGCTGCGGTAGCTCAACGCTGGATTCCGAGCGACGACTACGGTAAAGATTTTATCGAAGAAGGCGAATACTACGCGATGGAGTCGCACTACTGCAAAGGAGATTCCCTAGCCGAGAAATCCTCCGAAAACTCGACCGGACAACGTCCGAAAATGTCGAGTAAAATGCACCCGGTCCAACTTCTCCATCAAATATTTCGTAAAGAAGCCTTCGTCATGGAATACGAACGTATCAACGACGGGCCCTTCAGCCAGGTCCGAGTTACCTACAAAGTGAACGGTAAAACGTACTCGGCCGAGGCTACCAGACTAAAAGAGGCTCGAAGATTATGCGCCAAGCTCGTCCTGCGTGATCAATTCCCCGATCTAAAGGTGGAAGTCGACAACGACATACCGGAGCCCGAATACGACGTCAAGCAGTTCGACAACAAACACCCGGTTCAAATTCTATACCAGATATTTAGGTACGAGCCGATGGAAATGCATTGCGAAGAAGAAGGCGCCGCTCATTTCGCCAAACATATTTTCACCTTCGTTATACGTGGCAAGAAGTACCAAGCTAAGGCCGAGACTATCAAGGAGGCGAAAAGAAGGGCCGCCATAATCGCCTTGAACGAGTATTTTAAAAAGGAAAATTAACCGGGTATCGATCGAAATACTTACCAAAAGGTTCGGATTATTTGGCCCAGAAGCACAGACCAGTGGATTATAGAAACGATGTACGTATGTGACAATTCCGCCAAATTTATGAATTTTTTTTTCACTTCGACGATGGTGCTTTTTTACAATGGGCGATGGAATCGTGTTAATGACGTGTATAATAAAGATTTTTCCGAACACGATATTATGGTATTCGTGAATGTTGAAGGCAATTTTTGGTAGAGAAAGAGTATGGTGATATTTTGGTGGTAAATTTTCTTCGGGATACTTTCCTTGGTGTTCCTATTTTTCATCGAGTATCTATTAATGGTTCTTTTTTTCTCACAATGATCCCTTACAAATTGTTCTCTCCATTGAGCTGGAAGAGCCTTTCCCTGTAAGATAGTGAAATTGACCCCTGAGGCAAATATGGTCAAAAGTGGTTACTTGGGATCGAAAAACATTCCACCTGAATTTTTTGACCCTCTACCATCATTCCTTCCGAAATTATCGAACTATATACGCTGAAAATTCAATTACCTAACGATATTTTCAGCAAGGGTTGGGGAAAATTTAAAATTTTCACAGATTGAAAGTATCACGTGGGTGACCTTATGGCAATTTTTTGAATTGTTTTTCGTGGGAATTTTCTTCATTTTTGAAAGTTCGATAATTTTTAAAAAATTAAAAAAAGGTGTGGGAGGGTAACATTACTTGAAATTTTTATAAATGTTCATTGTATAGTCGAGTATAAAACGTTTTCCCCAAATTCTCAAAATTAGTACGTCACCGGCACCCCAGAAACAAATTTTGATCTGCCCATGTTGATTATAGTGTCTTCTAGCCAATTCCAGGTTCAGGAAAAGTCATCTTCAGCTGGCGGTTTTGAATCGACTTGAGAATGGTCGCAATCGATTTGGAGTCAATTTTAAGCAATAAAGGAAGGTTTGAGATCGTCGGCGCAGAAATGTGTAAATTTGGAATTTTTCAATCTGTAAGAAATCCAAATGGTGAAAAATACATTTTTCAACTCGCCTTCTCGAATTCATGTTCCATCAATATACTTAATTTGATTTCGAATATCGAATAAGTTCAAAAATAAGTTCAAATTTTGAGCTGCTGAATGGGGTAGGTCGAAAAACCAAAAATTTTCGATTTTTGAAAATATACCCCGCGCAAAAGTTGTTGGCTAGGGAGACTAGAAAAGTTGTAAAAAAAATTCAAAATCGATTCATATCTTCCAATCGCGCAGAGCCTTCAATTCTTCGAAAATTTCCAAAAATTCAATGTTTTCAAAAATTTTAGAAAATTGCAAAAAAATAAAAATGTGACCCGTGCAGGGACAGGGTACCTAAAGTCGAAAAACGGAATTTTGCACTAGAGCCAAAAACGAAAAATGGCCAATTTTTTCAAAAAAATTTTTTGGGGGTTTTAAGTGGTTCAGACCTTTACGCAGCTGTTACCAAAATTTCACTTCGGAAAACCTACTACAACACATCTAAATGACGTTCAAACCGACTGAGGAAAAGGTACCTAAATTCGGAACGTTAAAAAAATGTGCATGTGCTGCAAAATGCGGTCTGTTGAAGATAAGGGGAGCCTCGGGATTCTTCCAGACTAGAAAAATAAAGTAAAATACCTACCCATAGATTTGTGTGCAAATTCAACTGTACCTACTGAGCAATACATAATTTCTGAAATATTGCTTTGTTGGAGAATATTGAGATATAAATGATCGAAAATGGATGTAAACGATTTCCTATTCTTCTAAGGTGATTTTCGAATTAAAAAACGAATTCCTCGTGAAATTTCAGTACAAAAAAGAAGTTTTGAGAGCTTTTTTGATAATTTATACAGTATGAAAAAAAGGATTTCTCTTTGTAATGCAGCTTTTTTCAAAATTAAACTCATCATAATAGTGAATTTTTCATTTTTCTCTCCTCTTAAAGTAATTTTTGACGTCAGAAACGAATTCCTCGCGAAATTTCAGTATCGGAAAGTAGCTTTGGCAGCTTTTTTGATGATTGATACATGAGAAACAAGAATAAAATGAACGTGTTTTTTGCTTTAAAGCAAAAATCTTAGAACATGGATATGTCAGTAAGATATACCATACTCTCAAATTTAATATAATTCTTTAGGATGTTCATTAACTTATATTCAACTGGGTGATGTACTTCTTTCAATGCCCTTAAGGTATAATTAAAGTTATGAGGATTTTCACAAAATCTCCGTCAGAAGGATGGATTATACGACTAGTCAAGTAATAAATTTTTTCCTTTCCTTGTCTTTTCTATACTTTTATTTAGAGCTTATTTAGTGACTATCTCAACTGAAAAGCATATTTTTTTAAAAAATCCATATTTTATAGCTTATTTTTAACATTTTCCCCATTTCTTTTACCTATGAAAAAAATTTAAAAAGTTATAAATCAGTACTTTTTTTTTACAAAAAAAGATGCTTTTTGGTTTAGATAGTCACTAAACTTTAACCAACTTTTAGTTTTTTTTTAAATTTTCAAAATTTTGAATTTTTGACAGTTTTTGAAGAATTTAAGTCTTTTTGGCGATCGGAAGATATGAATTAATTTTTAATTTTAATTTTTCTAGTCTCCCCAGCTAACAACTTTTGTGCAGAGTATCTTTTCAAAAATAGAAAATTTTGGCTTTTCGACTCACCCTACTGCTGAAGTGGACGTATCGGTTTCTAAAGCAATTCTGGTGCACTGAAGAATAGTCAATTTCTGCTAGGGGCTCCAGATCGACGCAAGAATGGTTGCGATCAATTCGGATAGTTCATTTTGGAACATAAAACATTTCACAGATTTTTTGCCTCATGATTTACATACACATTACATAATGTCAGAAAGATTTTTCTTTTCGAAAATCACTAGGTGCTTGTTTGCCATTTTTTTTCGCTACATTTTGCAAAAAAAGGTTAAATTCAATCCTGAAAATTTTTGGACCTCTCTTCACACCAAAACACTTGAGAAGTAGAAAAAAATTGGTTAATTGAAATGAAAAACATTTTAATGTAAAATATAAGAATTAAAAATTGTAAAAATTAAGCAATTATGCCAGGGATGAATACTTAGACTTACTGTCCACAAAAACACGAAAATGAAAATTTTGATTAATTATTTTGGACTGAATTTTTTTTTTTCAAAATTCATCTTTTTGTTTCATGAAAAACAGAAGAAATGCTTTAAATGGATAAATTCGTCGCAAAATATGCTGCAACTTTTCTATGCTTGTCCCATTGAATACAAAATCGACGAGCACTTGAAAAAATATATTTGTCAGAGGATACGAAATTTTTTCGAATAAACACCCTCAAAAATTGGAATTTCAAAAAAGCAGTTGCTAAACAATCACAGTAAGGTCATTTTAGAAAAAAAAACTCGAATTTTTGCCACTTTTCGGTAGAATAAGCAACTCAAAATATAGTTAGCAGCATTACCAAAAATTTTTTTTGAAAAATAGATTCATTAAAAATAATTTTAAGTAGGTAATCAAAAAATTTGGTTCGATAATTTAAATTTGGTAAAAATCAAAAAAATCTGAAATTCGCGATCTGAAATTCTTCAACCTCCTTGTAGAGGGCAAAAAGTGATATTCAATTCCGAGATCACTGATTCAAGGAAATGTAAAAAACTCGAATCGAACTTTTTTTAGGAAAGTAAACCTAGGTTGGCAACAGGTAAGTAATGTAAGTAGTACAGGGTGACCGAAAAGTAGTTCCCCCAAAAAAATGCTTAGCAAAAATTCCCTAATTAACTTATCCAAAAAATTTCAACTCTGGCAGCATCCTTGGTCCATTACTATTCGAACACAGGCCTCTTCAAAAATTCTCATCATTTTTGAATTTTTTGTGAAGAATAATTTGATTTTCGCTTACAATGCTATAGCTAAACTTAGTCGAACGAAATTTAAAAATTGCGTGGAATAAAATCTAGGAATTTCTGTGGATAGGTGACGAGTTCCTCAAAATCTTGAATTGAACCCTGTTAATCTGAAAACAGTGCGTTCAATTTTGAAATAAGGAGGATTGCATTTCAGCGCTTCACAAATTGGAGTCAGGTGATTTAATTCAGCATTATTGAATTAATGCTCTGGTTTAAGGGAAAAATTGCGCAATATTGAATTTTTTCGGGTTATAAATTATACAGAGATTAGAAGACGATCTATATTAGTAGAATATGACCAAAAAAATTTTACCCTATCAATAATAATTTTTTACCGAAATTTTAAATTTTTTTGGGAAAGTAATTTTCAGTCACCCTGTACTATACCAAAAGTGGCCAAAACACTTTTTTTTTGAAAATGCATGACGCCTCTTTTGAGATCCTTTAGTTCAGTGGTACCCTTTTGGAGTGTTGAGTGGGGGGGGGGGGGGGGGCGCAATGTTGCCAATTTCACAAAAACTTGATTTTTTTGTAAATGTTTGCTCCTTCAAATTTTTTATTAGGCAAAATTTGCATGTAATGATTTTTCCTTATTCAAAACTCTATCATATGCAGCCGTTAGTTTTTAAATATTATTTCAATTTTTAAAGTTTTCGAAATTTCGGGGTTTGAGATTTTTTTTTTGAAAAGTACAAAAATCGAAAAAAGTACAAAATTTTTCTAAGATTCGTAATCAATGAGGAATGAGTTCATATTTTTTAAAGAGAATGGAGCTTCAGCTATATTGTAAATCGGTTCTTCATTATTAGTTGGGCCTTATTATTTTTTTTACGAAGCAATTTTCGCGTTTCGGAAATTTTTAGTCACCCTGTACCAATGGATTAGGCTTTTTAACCTCATTAAAACAAGCTTATTTTAACTATTTTCATTATATTTTCTAATTAATATATTTTGGTATTCCTTTTCAAGCATTTCAACCACCATCTCCTCCTACTCCTTTTATAACAATTTCTCAAAAAAAATCATTTTCAACTCCTGATTTTCATTTTTTTAAATTCCAGATTTCCAACAATACTTCACACCATTGCTCAATCCTCATCTAATCATCCCAAGTCCAAGCAGAGAAAATCACGGCTCGAGGGGGAGGGGGGAGAGCAAAAAATAATCTTTTGAATGTCGACACGACGTGGTCAAGTCAATTTTTCGTATGAGGAGGCCTTTAGCGATGAAACAATTTTTTTAGCCCTAGTGGGCTCTCACGAAGCCTAAAAAACTGGAGCCCCCCCTTCTCCTTGTACAGACCTGAATTACTTCAGCAAATGAATCAGTTTCCATTCCCCTCAAAATTGAATCAAGATTTCAAAAAATCAACATAGATTATATTTTCATGTAATAAAATTGGTATAAAATAACATTTTTTTTCACGACCACTCATCCTCCTTTAAAAAATTGCAACTTCATTATTTGCAGGCATCGATCTAGACAATCCGAAATTCATATTTAACGCCCTTTTCACATCCAAATCAAAATCCGCACAAAAAATCCAGGAAATCCAAACAGCAACAAGCTGCAATACCTTACAAATTGGTAATTTTAATCTTGTACATCGTAAAATACCACGTAAGCGAGAAAATGGTCAACGAAACCAACACGACCACGATCAAATAATATAACAACAAAGGCGGCGACGATATCACATTACCATCCGGTAGTTTACGTGAATGCGCCGCGAAACAATTATCCATTTGTATTCTTTCGGAGCGATCATGAAAGTGGCTCTCGTTTCGATACTTATTCTCAACGCAAAAGAATTTCAACCCAACATCGGTGCATTTTTTCTGAAACCTACTCGATAAGTACACAACACTGAAGAACAATATCAAGAAGTACGCAATCAACGGTAAAATATAGATGATTAATTTTTTCATCCTAGTACACTCCGGTCGCGTCGCCAAGTTACATAAACGTTTAAACTGTACTCAGTTACAACATACAGAGTCGGCTGCTTCGTCGTAGAGATATGTATATGGTAGATACTACTTGTACACTTCGTCGTGGTACGGTTTTTGCACATAAAACGCGTAAATCATCGACCAAAGCGTCACAATAAACGAAACACGTATTCGCGAATACAACAGTCTCTTATCACGTTTACAGTCCTCATTTTCGTATCCTTTTTTATTTCTAGTTTTTTTTTTTCTTTTTCACTCGCTCGCTCATTCATGGTGTAAATTCACTCTCTTTTTTCCTGTTGCTAGCCGACAATATCTCGATTTGCGAATACGCGAGAGAATAATATCGCGATATTATGTGACCTCGTCGCGTCGCTCCTGCGCGTGACGAGACGTACGAGTTGCATTGGTTGCCTATATCGTTCGTTACGCAGGAGTATTTCGAATTTCACGCGCGTTTAGTCGTTTTACCGTATCAATTTTACGTTTTTTATACTCGGACGATTCGTAATCGTCTCCTTTCGTCTTTCTGCAGTATTTTCATGCGAGTTTTCCTCGAGTTTTTTTTCAACTTTTTTATTTTTCCAATTAAAAATTCCCTGAAATTATTTCAACTTTGAATTTTTTAAACAAAATTCAACTTTGGTCTTCAAAATTCCGTCCAGCTCAATAAGTATTTGGAATAATAAATTTAAAAGAATCAACGTTAGAAAAATTTTGAGAAAATTCAAATTTAAAAAAATTGGGTAGGAAGACACAAAACGATCGATTCAAATCTTTCAGGAAAGAAAAATGAGCACATGATTTCTAGGTAGGTAGTCACTGATTACTGGATATGGTAAAATTTCAGGTAATTTTATTTTAGGTCCCTACGCGTATTATTGGTAATTTTTAGTAATTTACGGTATTCTTGAAGAATTACAAGTAATTTTCGGTATATTACTGATGACTTACGGTAAACTACTGGCAATTTTTAGTAAATTCCAGGCATTTTTGAAGAATTACTTGTAATTTACGGCAAATTACTGGTCATTTTCATCATTTTTATACGTAATTTTGGGAAATCACCGGTAATTTAGGGAAAGTAACTGGAAATTTCACAAAGTAACTAGTTTTTTTTGTAATTTACCAGAATTATATTTGGTAAGTACATATATTTGGTAAATTACCAAGGACTTAGGTGAATAACTACTTAGTCATTATGTAAAATATCTGATATTTCTCGAATATAACCGACGTTTTTGGTAATTTCTGATTAAATTCTGCAAATTTTTGTAAGATACTGGTAATTACTGATATTCTCAGTGATTACTGGTAATTTGTGAAAACTCACCAACAATTACTGGTGAGTAATTTTGGTAAATAAATTACAGGTAATTAGGTTAATGTTGAATTGTGCGTATTTGTGATTGTATTAATTACTAGTCGTTAGGATGAATTACAGGTAAAATGTAAATAACTGGTAATTATGGTAAATAACTAGTAATATGGTAAATTGTTGGTAATTTTGAAAGATTACCTACAGTTACAGGTATTCAAGTAAATAACTGGGAGTTTTGTTTAATTAAAGGGTAATTTGAATAACTTACGAGGTAAATTTGGTAAATTACGGGGTAATTTCGAAGAATTACCGGTAAAAGTCGTTAACACTGTAATAATGGGAAATAGTTGGTAATTTAATTTAAAGATTATGTACAGTTACAGCTGCAAATTTTTATTCAAATTACTGGTAATTTTGTGAAATTGCACGGTAATTTTGGAAAAACATGGTAAATTATTGCGGTAATTACGAGGAACCATTAGCAATTGAAGCGCCCGTTTAAAAAACAACCATAGTCCATTTTGAAATTCTGATTTTTATCAGTTATTGCGAAACGAGTTTTGGTTCAAAAAAAGTGGTAACTAGGTACTTATATGAAATTTTCAAACACTTGAGAATGAATCATCGATGTTATAACTTTTCTCCTGGCAAATTTCTGTTCAAAATATTTCTCTGATGCAAGAATTTCAAAATAAGCTATGATTGTTTTTTAAACAGGTGCTTCAATTTGATAAGTTACTAATAATTTTGTAAGATTACAGGTTTTTGATGAATAATTGGTAAATTTGGTTGATAACTCACAGCCAATCTAGGTAATTTTTTGGTAATTTTGGTAACTTACTGGTAATTTTGGTGAATTGTTGGTAATTACGGTCAATTACTGGTAATTACGGTCAATTACTGGTAATTACGGTCAATTACTGGTAATTACGGTCAATTACTGGTAATTACGGTCAATTACTGGTAATTACGGTCAATTACTGGTAATTACGGTTTATTACAAGTAATTATGGTCAATTACTGGTAATTACGGTTAATTACAAGTAATTATGGTCGATTACAGGTAATTACGGTCAATTACAGGTAATTACGGTCAATTACAGGTAATTACGGTCAATTACAGGTAATCACAGTTGATTACAGGTAATCATGGTTAATTACAGGTAATCGCGGTTGATTACTAGTAATTACAGGTTATTTAGGTAATTACGATAAATTGTTGAGGATTAAGGTAAATTACTGGTAATTATGGTTAATTACAGGTTATTTCGGCAATTATGGTAAATTGTTGAGGATTAAGGTAAATTACTGGTAATTACAGTAAATTGTTGGGGATTAAGGTAAATTACTGGTAATTATGGTTAATTACAAGTTATTTCGGCAATTACGGTAAATTGATGGCGATTCAGGTAAATTACGTGTAATTACTGTGAAGTAAGGGTAATTACGGTAAATTGCTGGTAATCACGGTAAATTGTTGGTAATTATGGTAAATTACGGGTAATTATAGTACATTATGGGTAATTACGGTAAATTACTGGTAATTGTGGTGAATCGCGGATTATTCGAGTAAATTGCGGGTAATAACGGTAATGTAGGTAATTTATCGGTAATTTCCGTAAACTATTGGCGGTTTTCAAAAAAAAAAAAAAAAACAACTTCAACTGTTACACAAAATACTACTGAATTCTCAATAAATCTCACATACCTATAGACAATCTAACACCAACCGGTCATTTCACAGGTATTTTAAGAAATTATACAAATTTCAGGAAATTGACCATAAATCTTCGGTAATTCGATAATTGCAAAGGTTTTCTAAATAATAACACTGCATTGCATCTTGTACCTAACTTGCATGATTTCCAATTTTTGTGAAATTTTTTTCGATTTTTCAACGGTAAATTACCGTAATACACAGGTAATTTCGTATTTTTCAGGTAATTCAGAAATAATATTCAGGAAAATTCATACTGATGATGAATGAACTACAATAACCAACGGCAATCATTGGTAATACAATATCTATTGGGGTAATTCGGTGGTAAAATTAGGCGAAATACCTCGTAATTGGCAAAATCAACGGTAAATAATGGTAAATTGGTAATTAACATTTTGAATCGGTAATTCGCGAGTGATAACGTTTCTTCGCCGAAGTAATCGTACCTAAATTTATTTTTATTTCATTCAATTTATCAATTTTTTATCACGTATTGCGTTTGAAATCGCAGCATATTCCAATATTTTAGAAATTTTCATATCTCTTCAAACGTATAAATTTCAATTTCGATTTCGAGAGCTCCGAAACAGCTCCATCTTACGACACACCCGACACCAACACCGCCACCATACCGAAGCTAAAAATATTATTGACGACTCACATTGCACTCTTAAATGGGTCGGTTCGCTGGAAGTTTCTCCACGTTCGTTGGCCGCTTGGCACACGTATTTGCCGGAGCTCAGGTACGAGACTCCCTGTAACACTAAACTCTGGGTACTTAGGATAATTCCGGAAGACACGTTTTGAGTGACGACGTTGCCCTGTAACATAGCACCATAGTCATATAAGTATACTTGCAAAATTAGATTAGGTTGAGATGAAAATTAAAAAATAAATTCTTAACGTATGTACGTTCTTCTAGTATTATTATGCCAACGTTGGTTTTCAAATATCTACTTAATAATGTGCAGGTACTCCAGAAAGTAGTACACTTCGTGCAACGTAAAATATGAAGAAAAAATTACAAATTAAAATAGCTTCTTCCTTATATGCACTTATTTCCTCATTCTTCGTAGGTATCGGATAACTCCAACGCCTTATTGTGTTTCGGTATATGCTACAAAACTAACGTACACGTAGAGTTATCTTAGTCATAGGCGCACTACTCCTCTTACATATTAGTCGAGTTTTATTTTCAGTTCGTCTTCGTATACCTAATACTCAAATGTGAGAATACAAAGGTATTTATTACCTACAATCGTATCTTTTTCTCTCATTTTCTTCCCGACTATCATTCGACGATTCTTCGCTCCCTGCCGTCTCTCAACACGCATAAAACATGGGGAAAATACCAGGCGCGCCCAGGAGTTGAAAAATGGGATGGAAAAACTTATGAAGGGCCCCCAACATTTTTCTCTTCAAAAAAAGTCTTGCAAATTTCTATAAGTGTAACCAATTTTTCAGGACTTGTTTTTTTGAAACATATTCCTCATTTTATCATATTTAATATTGTAAACATTTACGAAATTGTCCAATTGTCTCGAGCGAAACGAGGATGAAAAAGTTCAACACAATTACAATTTTATGAATGAAATTTCGTAGTTTCATCATGAACATGAGGGAGAAAAATTAGCCCCGAGCGAAGCGAGAGCGAAAATTTTAGAAAACTTTGAATTGAAGGTGCTATAAAACAGTGTTTTGGATTAATAAACTTCAATAAAAAACCAGCCACTTTTACTTTGAATTTTTTTTTTTTTTTTGTGATTACCTATTTAAAAGAGAAATATGATAAGGCCGAGCGCAGTGAAACCAAAGCTTTTGAAAAAATTTATAATAAAAGATTAAAAATGAGTTTTAAAAAGAGAAAATATAATAAAATTGATTGAAATAATTTCGAGGAAAAATCCAAAAAAAATCACTTTTGTAGGGTTTGGATTAGATATTTTGAAACTATGGAAGGAAAATATCCATAAGGCCGAGCGCAGCGAGGCCAAAGTTTTTAAAAAATTTTGTTTTAAAAAAAACATAGAACTACAAAACTGTTCAATTTTTACAACTTGGGAAAATATGGATATAAATGATAAATTTTCTCCTAAAAAATGTTCATTTAATTCTGCTTTCTTATTCTGAAAAACTATGAAAGTACAAATGTTCAACTTTCCCAATTTAGAATAATAAGAGTACAAATGGTAAATTTTCCCAACTTGGAAAAAAATATTTCAAGTTGGGAAAATTCACCAGTTTGTACTCATTTTTTCTCAAGTTGAAAAAATTTGAGTAAGCATAAATTGTAATTTTTCTCAACTTGAGGATAAAAATAGTAAATTTTCCCCAACTGAATGCTGAAAAATCCCAAGAGGGGTAAATTACCTCCCAACCACCAGTCCCATCGGTACGTCCCTGCATATCATATTGATACGTTTATCTCCGCTAAGCAAATGAGCGCCTAATTGTAGTAGCTATAAGAAGAAATTTCTGGAAATTTTTTTGGAGGAAACAAGATTTTATTTTTTGTTTTGTTGATTTCGAAAATTTGTGTACTACCGAGCACTTAACTGGGATGAACCACAATCTGAATATGAGGAGGGAAGAGGGTGAAAAGTTTTTTCTATTGGAAAAATGAAATAATTTTTCGATAAATAGATTTTTAAAATTCTTGGGAAATGAATTTTAAAAATTTTAAGAGAATGAAAACCTTTAAAAATCGTTGAAAAATGAACCGATTTTTAATTTTTTTGAAAAAATTATTGTAGGAGTTTCCCAAAAAATTGGTTTTACAATTTTTTGAAAAATCAATTTTTAAAATGGTTAGTTTTATTTTTTTGAAGAGATGATTTAAAAAAAAATTGGATAAAAAAATAATTTCAGAAGTTTTTTAAGAAATTAATTTCCACAAAATATTGATTTTACAGTTTTTTAAAAAAATAATAATTTCATTAAAAGTTTTCTAAAAAATTTTGAAAGTTTTTTGAAAAATAATTTTTAGACATCTGAAAAATCAATTTTGAAATACAAATTTGTTATTACTTTTGCACCCAGACCCTCGGGAATAGGGGAGGCGAGGGGATGTTAGGGGTCAAAAATGTGAAATGGGTTATAAAGTTGATATGGGTGTCCAAATCTACATTTTCAAAGGTGCTTAATTCAAATTTGATACAATTTTTGCATCAGGACCATCAGGGGAGGAGGTGAGGGGGTCAGAAAGATAAAATAGGGTATAAAGTTGACATCCTAAAATAAATCATATTTTAGCACTTTGCGCATAAGTATGAAAGAAAAAAATTCCTATTCAAGGTTTTTTGGCATAATTGACTCAGAATTCTCCTGAGATGGGTGACCCCCCTCTCCCTCCCACCAGTGGATTTTTTGCTTATTGAAGAATTCATTTTTTGATTTTCAGAAATATTTTGTAAATTTTATGACATATAAAATCAACAGTTGCATCAGATGAATTTTTAAATTTTCTGCTATTTAAACGTCATTATCTTTTGTATGAGCTGGTAAGAAAAAAAAACTGATGCTTGGGTTCAATTTATAAAACTTGAATGAATGTATGTACCAATAGACCAATAGGTACTCAAAAATCAAAGATTATATTTCTTCAAATAATGAGCAAAAATTTCCACTGGGGGGAGGGAAGGGGGTCAACCGTCTCAGGGGAATCCGGCCCACTTTGGAACCAGGCAGGACCTCTTGTCATATTGTTTCTGAGTCGATTATGCCAAAAAACCTTGGATAGGAATTTTTTTATTTCATACTTATATTACAATTTACAATGGTGAAGGAAGTAAAATTCACTCTGAACATTATTGTCATAAAAAATGAACAAACAAAGGTGGAAATGGGACACGGGGAGTGAAAAGTTATATTTTTTGCAGGAAACTATAAAAAATGAAAAAACGATGAAAAACAACGATTTTAATGAATTACATCTGTTTTTTGGATATTTGACCACTTTCCACCCGTTGAAAAAATCTGAAAAAATTCTCAGGAGTGTGAAATACATTGAGAAATTTAAATTGAAAACATTTTTCGAGATAGCACCAAAACTGTGCCTCCCAGGGCGATTTGAAATTTTCAAAATCAAATTCAAGGCCATTAAAAAGGTCGAAAAAATCTGAAAAAATTTCAGGGGAATCCCCTCAAGTATCTCAACCTACGTGCCATGCTTGAAAAAAATCGGTTGAAAACTCACGGAGATAATTTTTAAAAGAGAGGTTTTAGCTTGAAAATCGCGTATTTTGAGCCCCCAGCCCACCAGGGGTGAGATAAAAATTCGCTCATGCGCTCTAAAATCATCTTCTACCAAATCTAATCGAATGGCGTAAGAATTTTGACAAAGTTCCACTTGAGGCCAAATGACCCCCTTATTGCACCAGAGCCTTTGAATTCAGTGCCCTTGAAAATGTAGATTTGGACACCCATATCAACTTCAACTCCCATTTTACATTTTTCACCCCCCTCACCCCCTCTCCCAAGGGTCCTGATGTAAAAATAATATTAAAGGTATGGACGGATAAGGGGTGAATTTGGCCCCCGGCGCTTTTGGGCTCCTAAACACCTCAAGTCGTGTATATTGACTAGAAATAATTTTTCACAAAATTTTGGACCCCTACCTCCCTCTCTTTCGGAGCTATGGCCATTTTATTGCATCATTTTTAAGAATTTTTAATTTCAACGGAAGTGAAGGAAATTTTCTGTTCTTTGGCACAAAGTTACATCTTGTAGAGGTGTATTTATGATAATTTTTTCAACAATTTTGGTGCACTCCTTCACGTTTTTTCAGTCATTTGAAGTTTTCAATCGTAAAAAATACCATATAAGCGAAGAGCGACCACCCTGGAAAAATTCCTAAAAAATACGTTTTTTTATGTAGAATTGTACTATGTATTTGGTTTTGGCGATTTCTTTGAACTAAGGACCGAAAATCGCGAAAAACCGTACAGAAATGTTGTAATTTTAGCAGATTTTTCAAATTTTGAGCGCTTTATACAGAAAGAAATAACCAAATAAGGAAACCAATTTCAAATTCGTGTTCAGCAGGTCAAAATATCCCGGTAAACACCCTTTTCGTAATAGTTTTGATTAAAATTTCAAAATTCACCTTTTTCACTGATTTTTAATGAAAAAAAAGTGAATTTCGAGACTTGAAGTAAAACGATCGCGAAAAAAGTGTTAATCGGGGTATTTTGACCTGCTGAACACGAATATGGATTTGGTTTTTTCATTTCGTCATTTCTTCCCTAAAACGTTCCCATTTTCAAGTTCCATACCCTTTGGATTCAGCGTTAAAAATTACATATATTCTGTCCGAAAAAAATGTTGAAAAAGCTTCATGGGACTTTTTTCCACCTAAATTGTCCATTGGGCCCACTGTGCGTCGGTGGGCGCCTCTGGAAAATACCCCGTACAAGAAAATAAAAGGGAACGAGAGGGAATCGTAAAATATTCCGTAGCAAATTAACACCTCTATATACTTTGGTTCATATTAATGCGAGCAGATATACTCTTCGGGCACGATTAATCTTTCATCGAAACAACTACGCGGCTAATTAAAATTTACCAACTTTAGGTATCTCTTTAAGTGTATTAATAATTTAAGCACGTTTCGTTTTCGCACAAATGTATACATATTATGCATATCCTACTGCTACGTCGTCGTCGACCTATAAGTATTCGCATAAAGCATAACTTATTGTACACTTATATCTATATTTATACATACGTTATGGTACACGAGTCCTATTTTGCATAAATGTAGATCTAGACGGCGGTGAAAAGCCACACCGCATACACACGAATCACTTTACGGTTACACATGTACCTTCGTATACTTTCACACCGAAAACTTGTAAATTTCTGGAGCGATTCCGCCACCCTTCCTCTTCAGCTAACTAATTTCAAATTGTACAGCTCATTTCACAATTGAATTAACCCGTCGTTAAATCGACTTATGCATACCTATCTACTCGCAGGGAATACCAATACTGATACCACAGCTCAGATACATATTCTTAATACGACGTAAAGAAGAGACCGCCAACGAGAAGTCATTCATCGATGAAACGTTTATAATTTGTTAAGAAAGATTTCACGTATTCAGATACAGCTACAGATACCCACCTAAGCATCGTGGTTTTCTCATAAGGCGATTTCAATTATTTAGAGGACCGATCTCTTCATTGGCGTAATTCCACCCTGCTCGACCCTCCTGATGTGCATCGCATCTCAGCCAACCAACGTAAATTCATCGGTTTTCTTCCATGTCGATTCTTTTTCCCACTTTGTTCGACGTGGAATTCTCTTCCTCTCGGATGCAAACCGTCTCGAGAAATAATTACATTATCACGGTTCATTTCGTATTTATACAACCGGCGACTAATGGCTCTTCGAGTTTTTAATTTGTTTTTCAAATAATAATACGATTAAGTAATTTTTCACCGGGCTCGTCTTTGTACCGAGGGGGGGGGGGATAAAAGCTCTGGTGAAAGAGATGCTGCGTGGATTCGTTTCTTGCATCGAAGATCGTCGAGGGGATTTTTTTCGCTTAATTTCGATAAGACGGTTGAGTAGAAGAGCCGAAGTGAATATAGATACGTGAGAGAGAAAGAGGCAGGCGCAGACGGCAGAGTCACGTAAGGGCATTTTGCCAAAATTTCATACACGTGAAAATTTTTTATAAAACTTCTTAAATTTTGTGGGATTTTTTCCCCACAGATAAGAATGACTATTCGGCACAAGAATTCAATTTTCTTTACGCGGATCAAGGCCGAATGGTTATCGGAGTAATTTGAACCGAACGACTACAATGAAAGGAATGATATGATAAACGAATCGAAACGTAAATGTATAAAATTTTATTACGAGAGAAATTCTAAAATCAATCAATTAGAAAATACCGAATTTTTTGGCAAAGTTGTAGAAAGACATGATGGAAAAAGAAAAAAAACGTAATAGAAGTGCACATTATTGAACCTCCCCAGTCCATTAAGGGGTGAATAAAAATTCGCGAAATGTACCCAAAAACTTTGTAAAATTGTAATAAACAAGAAAATCAAAATTTTTTGTCAATTTAATTAAAATTGAGAAAAAAAATTATTCTTAAACGTTTCGAAAAAAAATTGAAAGATAATCATAAGTTTTGAAAGTTTAATTTCATTTCATTTTTTTTTAAATTTTGAAATAAATAGGGTTGTAATTTAAGCCAGTAGAACTACCTATCAGTAGCAATAAGCCTCATGCTCAACAGGAAGGGTCTAGAATGGTGATTTCAAAATTTTTGAAAATTGAAAAACCCTCTCCTTGACCCTAAAAAAATTTGAAAATCCAAAAAACGTGCTACACTCAGGCATCGTAGCGAAATTTCTGAAGAAAAAAGTAACTTTCAGTAACTTTTTTTGGCCAAAAAGTAACCAAAAATTCAATTTTTCGGGGCAACTTTTTTGCAGTTTTCTCGGGGGGGGGGATTTTTTGTAGTTTTCAGCAAACATTTCAAAGATAAATCAACTAAAATCATTTTTTTCTTGAAAAATTTTAAAAAATTGTAATTTTTATGTGAAAATTTGAATTTTTGCCTGGAAGTGCGAAGAAAAAGTGAATTTTGAGGGGGAAAATGTAACCAAAGTGACCTTTTAGACGTGAACCCGCTATGATGCCTGCCCACTGGTTGAGTAGGATCGCAACAAACTTGAATTCGTTATAAAAAATTTCCAGTGGGTCCACAAATTTTCAAAGTTTTTAACTTTGATGACATGGCACCTTCTTCTTGGTGACTTTTTGTGGAAGTTCGCCAAGTTTCACAAGTGCTACAATATACCTACTATCGTTTTAGGCTATTAAAGTTGAAATTCATTCTAAGCACAAAAATGGTCATATAGTAACCCCTCTTTTTAGTTTTTTTCCTTCATTAAGTACATCAAATTTTCCTTTTTTTCATGTTTATGAGGTAATGAAAATTTGAATATGGGGTTTTACGAGTACAAATATGTACATTCAATATATTTTAGTTCCGGTTCAAAATTTTCTGCCGGATGTGATACCTCCTTTGTAAAACGTGGGCTATTCTACATCAACTCGAACTAAAACTAAAATTGTCTTTATGGTCTATTCGCGTAACCACCATAATTTCCCTTCTAACTCTGAACGAGGTTGGGGAGGGAGGCTTGTAATTTTAATGCAATTTGATTTTTTGCCAAATTACCCAACTTCGAAGCTTCATATCTTGAAATCGGTAGTACTTGGAGAATAACTGTTTGTGGGGTTTGAACAAAAATTGATAGGAGATTCAAAAACGATAATTACAATTATAAAAAACTCTTTGAACAAAATTTAAAAAAATATAAAAGTAAAGTAACACATGAATTTCAACGAATTAGATGGCGCTGAGTTCGAATACGTACTCAATTTTTTCATTCGATCTCTCTAAATCCCCCTATCAGCCTCCCTAAACAGGTCAAAATTCAAAAAAATTGAAAATAATGTCTACCACGTCGTTCGTTAGGTTTTTGAGGTCACTGGGTTCGAATATTTACTTATTTTTTGGATTTTACTTTTCAGTGCCCCTTTAGACCCCCCCACCATTTTGAAAAAATGAGTGCTAAAAAATAAAAATAATGTGGCATATCGATTTTCACCAATTTGAGGTCATCTAGTTCTAATATACCGACTTGATTTTTCAATCTGACCCCTTCCTGCGCTCCAATCAAACCCCTCACAGGATTACAACAAAATAAAATAGAGAGTCGATTTAGAGTACGACTATGGAGGCTCTGGTCGTAAAGTCAGTTTATTGAAAGGTTCAGAGCGATCGGATGAAAAAACATGTGTATCTACAATAAATGACACTTATCAAAATGGGGTAAAATTTTGCAGAAAACTCAAATACAAGAACTAAAATTTGCTTTGATCAACGTTCAAAAATTTTGAGCGCTGTCAAATTTTTTAGTATTTAAAAAATATATCGGCATCAACCAACAAGAATGAGGTAGAATTCCTTCTAAAAATCCAAAACTTTCAAACAAATTTTTCTAAGCAACTTTTAAAAAAAATTGTTTTTTGTGAAAGAAACTGAACTTTTCCAAAATTCAAAAAGGTACGCCCAACATTTTTTGAGCAATTTTGAGTACAAAACATGTAATTAGAACTGAATAAAAAGACTGCAGCTTTTGTTCATTCAGAAATTTTTTTGATGACGACTTTTGATTTTGAAACAGTCCAAAAATTTTCTCAGTCAAAGATTCAAAATTCTCACAAGTTGATCATAGGAAATTTTGGTTCACATACTTATTTGAAGTTTTGGCAAAATTTTACTCCCTTTTGATATGTCACATGTCAATTATTTGAAAATACTCAAAAATTGGCCTGTACTCAAAATTTTCAAAAATTGCTCAAAAAAATTTTTGGTCAAAATTATTAGGGTTTTTTGTGAAATTCTACACAATTACCATAGGTCACATGCAAATTTCTGGAAAATGCTTCGAAAGTGACCTGATTTTGGGCCCATAATTGCTCAAAAATGCTGAAACCACATTTTCAGAATTTTTTTGTGCTGCTCATAAAATTTCAACCCATTTTGATAGGTCACATGTCGATTGTTTGAAAATACTCAAAAATTTGACCCATTATCCTGATTTTGGGCTCGAAATTTTTCAAAAATGTCCAAATTTCATTTTTATTTATATCTTTGTGGAGCTCGTGATATTTTAACCCATTTTTCTATGTCCCAACTCCAGTTTCCGAATTCCGAGATTGTTTTGGTAATTCAGTTTTGTCAGAAGTGGCCGAAAATGATCCGTTTTTTCGACTTTAACAATTGAATCTATGTATGTTTTGATGTGATTTTTCTAGTCCCGCAGATCATATGACGCTTATGAAGCAATTGAGGGGCTTGGTTCCAAAACTCACTTTTGCCACGAAAATTTACTATGTTTTCTTTGCGGATTTGGGTTCCGTTCTTAATGCTTCACGACTCTACAATCTCCATTTTCATGTTAACGCTTCGACTTTGCTATAATAGACGCAAGAAAAGTAACTTTGGTGTCAAAACTCACTTTGTCTAATCGTTTTCCTTTGTTTTCTCAAAAAGTACCTTTTTGGCAAAAGTGAGTTTTGGAACCAAGCCCCTCAATTATTGAGCCAAAAATGTCCAAATTTCACAAAAAATCGCACATTAGAGGCGTTGACGCCACATTGTGCACGTTGCTCAAAGAAATAAGCAGAGGGAGGGGTTGCTTTTAATCGACGCACGCTAAATTTAAAACTTTTCAGTTTTTAGACCTCATATTACGTAGGTACGTGAACCACATCGAGCTGTTTCTCTCCACGACGTGATATGGTCGAAAAAACGTCATATGTGTCGACGGCTGCACCAACGTAAATTTCGTACGATAAAAGTAGGAAAAATTTCGTCGCCGAGAGCTTTTTTTGCCAGCTAGATAGAGCACCAAAGAGAATCACAAACGGCAGAGGGGAGCAGGGAACAAAACTATAGCCTTTTCAACTTTAAAACGTGGTATACGGTGTAATCGGACGCGTGTGTATAATTTTACCATGCATAGTTCTACTTATAGTTCGTATATTAAAACTATACATAGGTAGGTAGGTATAAACTGTACCAACGTTTCACCTGGCTCGGTTTTACTCACGTGTTGGTCGCTTATTTCCCTACGACGGCAAAAATTGGACTATATGATGGAGAAAAAGTCATAAAGGAGAGAAGACTATACCTTTGTGGAAAATTTTCACTATCGCGAGGCAAGCCGATGCAGCAACGAGTACAAAGTCGACGTGTTACTCCCAAAAAGAGGCTGGCGAGAGCGAATGTGGGCCCCGTGCTATAAAAATTTTCGCCCCCCGAAAAATTTTGAAAATTGATTTTTCGACCCCTTTTAGTTTAGGGCGATTATTAATCGATTGTTGGAAAAATAGTCTCCTTGATATAGGATCAAAATTCAAAAAAATGAAAAATAACGTGTGACCTGTCGTTTGTTAGGTTTTTGAGGGCACTGAGTTCGAAAATTCGCTTATTTTTTGGATTTGACCCTTTAGTGCCCCTCTAGCTCCCCAATTTTGGGAAAAACTATATTGAGAAACGAAAATATCGTGTGGCATATCGATTCTAACTAATTTGAGGCTGTAGAATTCGAATATCGACTTACTTTTTGAATCGAATAATCGATTAATCGATTCAAAAAGTAAGTCGATATTCGAATTCTACAGCCTCAAATTATAGTAAGAATCGATATGCCACAAGATATTTTCGTTTCTCAATATAGTTTTTCCCAAAATGGGGGCTAGAAGGGCACTCAAGGGTCAAATCCAAAAAATACGCAAATTTTCGAATTCAGCGCCCTCAAAAACCTAACAAACGACAGGTCACGCGTTATTTTTCATTTTTTTGAATTTTGACCCTATCAAGGAGGCTAATAAGGGGGTTCAGAGAGGTCGAATGAAAAAACTGAGTACATATTCGAAATCAGCGCCTTCGAATTAGTAATACTCGATGTGTTACTTCAATTTTTCGATTTTTTTGAATTTTTGTCAAAATTGTAGACCCGGACCCCTGTACCCCCCAGGGGTCTAGAGATCCCATCTTGAAAATTTGTTGGTTGAAAAAGAGGTGAAAAGGTCTACTCGCTGTAATTTTTTCAGATTTTTAAATGGTAGAGCTTTCATCTTTTGTTCGTATCATGAAAGTTGAGCTTTCACCACCAAAATTCAACTTAGAGCTTTTCAAAATGCGATTATCGTTTTTAAATCTCCTATTAATTATCTTTCAGGCTCCGCAAACAATTTTCCCCCAAATACAACCTATCTCGAGATATTAGTCTTCAAAGTTGGGTAATTTGGCAAAAAATCGCAATTGCATAAAAATTTCGAGGCCCACCTCCCCGCCCCCTTGAGGGTTAGAAAAAAAATGATCGTGGTTTTGTAAATAGACCACCAAGGGAAACTCGTAAAAAAAAATTGAGCGAAATCGGAATACCCGACTTCATTTTTGGTCTGTTTTAGTATGGAATAGCCCTAATTCGTTCTGATTTTTCATATTTCTTTCGATATTTTCTCAAAATTCCACAATAAAATGTGAAATTTCTCAACAAATTCTTTACAATTTTTCACGAACTTTAGAATTCCTCGACTTTAAGGTATTTTCCTGAATTTTAAGAAATTTGTTAAGGAATTTCCACATTTTAAGGAATTTTTAAGAAGCTTAGAAAAAAATGATGAAAAATTAGCAAAAAAATGCATTTTTAGGGCAAAGACCTTCTTTTTTTGAAATTTTTGTACAATTTTGGCGGAAAAGAAAAGAAAAATTCCCTAAATATTTCTAAAATTCAAATTATGTCCTTCGTATCCCAAATGGCACTCAAAATTCTCGCCTACCTTCGTAGTAAAAATTCATAAAGATCTCTCTCTAAAAAAAAAGTATAAAAAAGGACGTGCAATATAATTTGAAGTAAAAATAGTTCCATTTTTACGTTTTTATTTCATTTTTTCAGAATTAGGTGGCAGGTAACGTTATAAGTGATGCCATTTGTAAAAAAAAGTCCAGAAATTTTTAATAAATTTTGACCAAGAGGATTTTAGATGTTTGAGGGAGGTTTTGAAATTTCGGTTGGCAGCACTGGCGCTAAATCAAAGAAAAAAATCGTTCAAAAATTCTAGTGCGATTATAATCAACTAATCGGCTATTTTTTCATCGATTAATCGAAGAATCGATTATTTTTCCTGTCCATTATTTTAAAATAAACGACTTTGCCCAACACTACTTTTTTTTTTTTTGGTTCTGTCCTAAATTTGAAAAATTACAATTTTAGCAAAAAAAAAAAATTAATTCTTTTTTAGCATGTTTTTTCCAAATAAAATGTAAAATAGAAATTTCGGGCCCCTCGCTAAATCTTTGAAAAATGCGCACCCGGTGCAAATGCACCTTTTGCACCCCCTCGCCTGTCCTGCTCCCAAACAAGCACTACGTTTGAGCTGAAGATGAAAGAAGTATTATTCAGAAAAAACAAAAACGTAAACATCACCGAATTACCTACTTTAGCTTTGCTTGTACGCAGAATGACGTCACGAACGCGACACCCAAAGAAAAAGAGCAAGTTCAACGCGAAATTAATAAAAGCACGCGCCCGACGCGGTCGTTGTAGGCGTTTTTAAATTTTACCACATCGATCATATCGTATGGTATAAGGAAGAAAAAGTAAAGGTGCTTGGAAAGGCAAACACAGCACAAGACTTCGGTACACGCAGCTTCATCCAGCGAGTTACTAGTTTAAATGCATAAACGCTAATGATTTTACAAAAGTTATTGAAGGGATAGATAACGGATTTGCTTTTAAACGGTATTAAGATTTACGGTGTAAGATAAAACCCTATTTTAGCTTATTACGTGTCCCTGCGGGGTATTCATTTTGCAAATATATTCATCGGTACCTATCTACCTTACCTACCTATGGGTACCGTTTTCCTCTAGTTCGGGATGCCTCGTCGAGATTTTGGCATCAAGTCCATGTATACCGAACGATGCCTTACCCCGATGCTCCCCCACCGATGATCCTTTATTGCCGTTTAATATATTAACCTTATATGTAGATATACGTATACGTTCGGTAAGGATTCGGTATGCGTGAAATATTCGCGTCCTTGATGGTTGATGCGATGGCGATGAGCTGCGGAGTGGAGGGGATTTAAGAGCGAGAAAACGGGGAGGAATTACTGTTTGGAACGTTATAATTGGGAAATGGATCATTTTTAGATTTGAACTGCGAGTTAGATGCTAATTATTTTTTACTGACTTGATCATTTTTTTCGATTTTGGTCACTGAACGTCTTTTTTTTTCAAAAGTTTATATCAAATCCCTATTTTTATAATTTTTTAATTGAGAACATGTATTATTGTTCACCTCGAAAAAAAAATAAGTACGAAAACAGAAATCAAAAAACGAAAAAATAAAAAAATAGGAATTTGAATTTTTAAATTTTCGAAATTGATAATTTCATCAATTTACAAGTTTTTTTGGATTCTAGATGGAGAGAGGGAGGTAGGGGGATTTGTTTTAAACAAAAGCACTAGAAAATTAATGAATTGGAGGTCATTTATAGTCACTTTATTAAAAACCAAGCGATTCTCGATTGCATTCAAAATATTTAGTTGTTTCCAGTAATGGGCGTGATTCAATCCAAATTTTTTTATTCGTGGAAAGTGTTCGAATCAATTTTTGAAATATCCGAGAAGAAGAATGATTCGAAGGAGATTCAAATCAAATTTTCAATGGTTGGTGGTACGAAAATTTGAATGATTTGTAATTGGGTTTAAAATCTCCCATTATTAGGCCTTCTGGTTTTTTTGAAAATTGAACATTTCGAATTGAAAAAAAAAAAAAAAAGGTTGAGTGGTAAATGTTCAACTTTTGCCCTCGTTAGTATGTCACTATGAGTTCTTTTTTCGATTTTTGTCGTGAAAAAATTAAAAAAGGCTCTAAATCTTCAAAAAAATTTACAAAATTGTGATTCGAATAATTATGATGAATCGAATCGCGAATCGTTACATCCATTCGTGATTTGAATCATATTGACCGATTCGAAATTCGAATCGTTAAAATTGGTAGTATTCGTGATTCCAGATTCCAATTATTCTGTTGTTTAAAATTTCGAAAATCTCATGACCGTCATTTTCAATTGAAATTCGTAAAAATCGTGATTTATGATAAATTGATGTGTAATAATTTTCTGATTTTTAGTTTTCGCAATTTCATCCATGTAGGTCAATTTTTTTAAAAATTTCCATAAAAGTCTCTCTTTATTAAAAATTTTTTATAGTGTTCTTGGCCTGGTGATGAGAAATTATTCTTCTCCAAAAGTGCGTTTCGCAATAAAAATATTTTAATAAAGAGAGAGTTATTTCTTTAATCCTAATTGGACTCCTTAGTAGGGTGGGCCGAAAAACCAAAAATTTTGATTTTTGAAAAGTTACTCCTGCAAAAGTTGTTGGCTGGATAGACTAGAAAAGTAAAATAAAGAAATTCAAAGTCGATTCATATCTTACGATCACGCAAGTACCTTCAATTCTTCGAAAATTGCCAAGAATTCAATACATATTTTCAGAAATTGAAAAAAAAAATTTAAGAAGATCAAAATTTATTAAAATCAATTTTAGAGCTTATTTAAGGACTATTTAAAGTGAAAAGCAAAACTTTTTTGAAAAAATCCACGTTTTATAGTTTTTTTTATATTTCTCATATTTCTTCACCTCTGAAGAAAAATTTAAAAAAGGTATAAAACACTAAAATGTGTTTTAAATTTTTTCGAAATTGTTGGCAATTTTTGAAGAATTGAAGGCTCTTGCGCGATCGGAAGTCGTGAATCGATTTTGAAATTTTTTATTTTATTTTTCTAGTCGATCCAGGCAACAACTTTTGCAGGGGGTAACTTTTCAAAAATCAAAATTTTTGGTTTTCATCTTTCCATAAAATTGTTTAATTCGACATATGTTTTTAAAAAATTCACCAAATATGATTTTTCTCTCTTTTTAAACTCGGACATAATTTTTCCAGTGAGAAAAATATTCTCTGGAAATTTATTCAAAATTTTGCAGCTGTTCTAAAATATCAAGAAAATTGTTCGAATTACTTATAAGAAAGTAAAATTGTTGAGAATTATTTTCAGAAAAACACGAAAAACATTGAAAATTGATCTACTCAATATTCGTCACATGGAGCAAAATAGTTCAAGCTTAAAATAATTATAAAAATTAGGAAAAAAGTATGAGTAAGAATTTTTTTTTCGATATGAGAATTCGTATGAGATTTATTATAAAAAACTTCAATGAAATATCTATATCTGCGAATCACTCAGAATAATATGCAAGAAAACGATTCTAAATGAAATAATTGATTCAAAATACAAGAAAAATTGCTTAAAATATCCAAAAACTTCTTTAAAACGCAAAAAATTTCTTAAAAGTGAATAACAAATTGTTAGAAATAAAATTTAAAACGCTAAAACATTAATAAAATTGCAAGAAAAATCGATCAAAAACTGCAATTTGTTTTTGTTTTTTGTTTTCTTTTCCGATATTCTCACAATATTAACGAAACTCTGAAGAGATCTCGTCAATTTTTTCCAAGTCTTTTGTAGATTTTAATAGAGCAATTTCATAAATATTTCAATAACATCTTAAAACATTTTTTACAGCAATTTCAATAAATTTTATCTAATTTTGAATTGATTTTTGAAAGAAACTAATTAATCCTGTGTCTATACAGACTTCAACAAAAAAATTAAAAAATTAATGCTTTTGATGCCTTTTCGATGATCTAAGAAAGATTTTCAATAATTTTTCACGCAATTTCAAATTTTTTGACATTTAGAATCAATTTTCAAGATTTTTTTCAATGTTTCAACAACTGTTGTCGATTTTAACGAAATTTCAACAGTTTTGAATTTTTTACCTATGATTTAATCAAGATATTGAACAATTTTCGATACATTTTCGACGATTTGACCTAATTTCATTTAAATTTCGAAAAATCCTCCAATTATTCAGTCAATATTGGAATGATTTTTTTCAATATTTTGAACTAATTTTGATAATTTCTTAGATACCTCGATAATTATAACAAATTTGCGACATAATTATAAAATAATTTTAATACTTTTTTGATTAATTTTCAAGGAATTTCGCAAACGTTTCTAGTTTGAAGTTCGACAACTAAATAACTTACAACGATTTTTTCGACGTAGGTATTCCAAAAATTGACAGATTTCAACATCCGTTTTCAATAATTTTGCAACATTACAAAAGTAGTTTATATACAATTCAAACACTACAGAAATTTTTTACGTCATTTGAGTAAATTTTGATAATTTTTTTTAGTCTTTGAAAATAATTTTCAAATATTTCAATAGAATTTTTCTGCATTCACATTTTCGTGACGTTTTAAACAGCTTTCAAAGCAATTTCATTAATTTTTCCAATACTTTGGAAATTCTCGAATCATTTTGAACTACTTTTCGTTACATTTCAGCAATTAATACAGATATTTAGCCTAATTAAATCACCTTGATTCATTAAAATTCATACCATATAGATTTATATTGATACATGAATTTTAATTTCATCATAAATAACTCAAATTACAATTAAAAACATCGTATTTTCTTATTCAATTCTCAATCCTATTATTTATACCAAAACATTGTCAATCTTCGGTTAAACAACCCCATCAATCGGAACAAATAAACATTCAACGAGCATACGTGTTCTGCCAATGTTTCGACCACATTACCCTGACAATTGCTCGAAACGACATCTCCCCCTTCCGCATTTCCACCTCACTCCTCCGCAAAAATGAGAAAAAAGCAGGAAACGAAGAAAAACACCGACTTTTCCAATAATAACGAGTCACGATACAGCAGCACGCGTCAAAATCTACATCAAAGTTTGCCAACAACGTAGGTGTACAATACTCGTGCACGTTCAAACACCGAGCAATTTTTTTTCACCGTCGTCGATGAAGTTATCATTTGTCACGCTATCGTAATCGCTACACCAGTATACGAGTACTTCAAAGGGTATAACAACTATACCTTCCTCTGTCCTCTTACTCGAGACGAGTATATCTTTATAAAACACCGTATATTGCATCGTAACAAGTAATTGTCGAAAATATAGTAAACACGAGCAAAGGACCTCTAATATAGTGGATCGAAAAAAAAAAAAACATATCCAGGATTTTGACGAAAATTGGTAAAATAGTTCGCTTCTAGTAGATTTTACAAAAAAATTGTGTTTTGAAGTTCAAAAATGGATAGAGCTAAGGAACCTTAGAATGAGGCCATTTTTTTAAAAGGTGGGGTTTTTATCATTTATGGGCCGCAGTGCCACCCACGCATGGGAACATCGGTCACCCAACCTTCCTGATTTATTGACCTTGGAATTGGATATCACTTTTTACATAGACGCATTCAGAAATTGTGAAAGGGAGGGGCTGAATTGAAAAAAAAAAATGAGAAGGGGGTCAAATTCATTGAAGAAAACTGAATTATTTATTGATAGGGTGTATTTTCAGTAACCGATTTGAGCATAGTAAATTGACTGAAAATCTGTGTTTCTGACTAATAGTTAAGTCTCAATTGTACACCCGAGCGGGATACCTGTTAAAATTGATTTTATGATTTATTCTTATTCTAGACACTAAAACAAATAAATTTCGCTCGGATGCCCATTTTTCCTCTTTCCCCTTTTCACAGGGTCCACCCCAACATTTCAAACGTGTGCACCGCCCTATCTATGGGTCGTAATGAAAAAATGTTCGAACAAAAGTTGTTCCTCAACACTTGATGTACATTTTCATTCCTCATCAAAATCCATTTTGGAGCAACTCCTGTCACCCAAATTTGGAAATGAAAATTTTTTTGAGAAAACTTCAGAATCACTTTTTTTTTATTTTCAACGAAAAGTTTCGGAGATACGGGAAAATTTGTTATCACCAAAAGTATTCAGAATTAAATTTTCTTTCCGATGAATTTTTTCACGACCATTTTCCTCAACTTTTCCTGGCATAGTGGATTCTTCCCCTTCCCCCTTATTTCAAAAATTGGACCCTTGAAAAAAAAACTTGAACGATTTTTGTTCTTCAATATGTGGTGTACAATTTACCTTGGTATCGGAATTCATCTTGGCCAAAAAATTTTTGGTGGGTCCAACTTTTGAGATAAGGGGGAGGGGGAGAGGTCCACTCTGTCAGGAAAAGTTCAGGAAAATGTGGAACAATTCATCGGAAAGGAAATTTAATTCTGAATAATTTTGGTGGTTACAAATTTTCCCGTATCTCCGAAACTTTTCGTTGCAAATAAAGAAAACGTGATTCTGAAGTTTTCTCAAAAAAATTTTCATTTCCAAATTAGAGCGGTAGGAATTGCTCCAAAATGGATTTTGATGAGGAATTAAAATGTACAGTAGATGTTGAGGAACAACTTTTGTTCGGATATTTTTTCATTACGACCTATAGATCAGGCGGTACACACGTTTGAAATGTTGGGGGGAGGAGGTGAACCCTATGAAAAGGGAGGGAGAGGAAAAATAGGCACCCAAGCGAAATTTATTTGTTTTAGTGTCTAGAATAAGAATCAATCATAAAATCAATTTCAACAGGAATCCCTTTTTTGTGCAATTGAGACCTGACTATAAGTGGGAATTGAATGAGCAGAAATAATCCGTGATTTTTGACTGAAAGATCAGTGAACAATCACTGATGTTTCGTGAAAATTATTTCAGTGATTCAAAAAGGCGAGAATTTCACGACATTTGACTGATTCAGATTGGCCAACATTTTTCGAAAAATCATTGTTAAAAGGTAGGAAAAAAATGAATTTTTTTACATTTTTATGATGGGGTGCTCGAGCCCCCTGAACCCTCACCTTGGGTGCTCCTATGACTTTTTGCCTCCTACAAAGAATTGAAAGTTCAAAATCACGAATTTGATGAATTTTGATTTTTACCGAACTCAAATCGCTTAGGTACTTAGGCACTACAAGATCAAACCAAATTGTTTTTGATCTTCTACATACAATAAAGTTTGGATTAAATATTTTAAAAAAATTCATAAAAAATTTCAAAGCAGTGCTGCCAACTGCATTTTTATAAATAAAATTCTTATAAATTTTCAGGCGATGGAAAATTTAAAAAAAAAATGATTTAAATTTAATTTAATGATTAAAAATATATTTTGGCTTTCTTTTCAAGCCACTGACTGAATAATTGGAATTTCACGAAAATTCACGCGTAAGTCAAAATGCAGTTGGCAGCACTGTTATGAAAATTTTTCGAAAAATTTCATCAAAAATTATTCTATGCGGCTGAAAAAAATTTTGGCTTGATTTCAAGGTATCTACCGGATCCAAAGAATGAAAATTCTTGCTATTTTTTGGGTTCTTGTTACCATTTCATGCTAGTTTTTCTTGTTACAAAAATTATTCTACGTACTTGACCAAAAAATTGTTTGCATCGATTTCAAAATGCCTGCCAGATAGGAGAAATGAGAACTCTAGTTAATTTCTGCGTTTTTGTTACAATTTCCATGATTGGTTAATTTCCCGAACGACCAAATTCCTGAATAGAAGAAATTCTGAAAAATGTATTCCCGAATCTATCTATCAGAATGTAATTTTTCTCAAATTCCTTTTCCCGAATGCAACTTCCTCGAATGTAATTTTTTTCAAATTTATTTTCCGAATGCAATTACCAACAATCCAAAATTTTTAGATTAGACGATTGAATGAAAAATTCGTAAGAATTAAATTGATCGGAGAATCCGCCATCCATAGACAGTTTAATTTTTTTTAATGATAGAGAATTTAAAAAAAAAAACTGAAATTATTTAATTAAATTCTTGTATTTAAAGTTTAAAAAAAATAAAGCCGTAATTTTTCGGGGTAATTTTGCAAATTAATTTTTCATCGAGAAATGTACAACTTGAAATTATAATAATACAAAAATTAATTAAAATTCACAGTTCAAAATCAATTATGAAGAATAAAAAAGTCAATCCATAGTTGGATAATGACTCAAACTAAAGCAATAGATAAGAGTAATTTTCCATTTTTTGTCTATTCGGGAAACAAGATTCAGAAATAAATTTTTTCGGGATTTTTTCTATTCGGGAATTTGATTGTTCGGGAAAATGCATTCAGGAAAATGGATGGGAACCCATTTCCATGATATTTTTTCTTGTTTCAAATTTACCCCAAAAAATCCCTTTTTTTAATCCTCTGATTGAAAAATTCAAGGAAAAACAAAATGTTGAAAATGTTTGCTTTTCATAGAGAAATCATTAAAATTCGTCTCATTTTCTAGGGTTTATTTTTTTTTCTTGCTAGCAGACACCTTGGATTTTCAGGCGTTTGAGTGAGAAAATATAATTTGTTGAATGAGGTTCCCAGCAGGTAGCACTACTCAAAAATGACAGGAAATCACATTTTTTCGAAAATAACTTCACTTCGAGGTTCCCCAGCTCTACCCCCTTTGGACTAGGAGGCTCAAAAAATAATTGGCAGATCTCCCACTAAAAAGTAAATCATCACATCAATTTTCGTTAAAATCCAGGATACTTTTTTATCCACCATCACGATTACGAAAACAATCTGCAAAAAAAATAAGCAAACTACCTTCTAAAATTCCAACTAATAAATAAACAACCCACCTGACTTCTTATTTCACATTTCTCACTTTCCTTCTCTCCTTCGGCATCCAACCGAGATATATTAAAAACTTGGCTAATTTGCAGCCAGGAAACTTCAACTTTATCCCTTACCACGTCTTGTCTTATTACTCTCGTTAGAATTAAAGGCCGCAGCAATTTACACTCCGCCAGTCGACTGCAAATCGTAAAAAAATCCAAACTACACCTAATTTCACTCATTTCCCGGACGAAAAAATTAATCGGTCCAAATTAAAGTTTTGCCACTCTTATCTCCATCGCCGTCATCGAAACACCAATACACGAACCAGAACTCGGGTAATATTCGAGAAAGCTCTTCGAAAAAAATTGACATTTCCGAGTATCCTTTTTTTCTTTCGAGAAAAACAAACTACACGATAAATAAAAAACATACGACACGATTTTCCGATATCTTCGTATAACAAACTTATCATATTTGGTATTTTTTTTCGCAGTTTATTTATTTATATAGTACGCGTCTGTTATACAATGTCAAACACTTCGATTTCGGTTATAAATGGTTCCGCGACGATAAGAACCCGTACACAGGCGAGCTTTTATTTTATTTACCAGCGTAAAAACAGCGTTAAATTGACTCGACACGAGACGACTTTCTACGTCGCTATATATCGGGATAAAATTAATAATTATCGCGAGTAATCCTTTCAATGTACGTAACGACCGAACGCAATATCCTTTTAGCCATTTCCACCCTTTCGACCATTCGGTCTTCGACTAATGTAAAAAAACCATCCTCCGGACCTCCCCGCCGCGTAATCCTCTCCAAGGTGATTTTTTTGAGACCCACTGAACTTAACGGGCGGCCGAAAAAAGACGCAAGACACGAGATTTTCCAGCAGCCGGCTCAACCGCCTCGCCAAGCCTTACATCGTCGTTTCTGTATAAACCGCTACGAAGGCCAGAGGTGGAGTGTTTTCCCCAAACGGCCAGTTTTTATGTTGGCTTTTATGGTACATTAACTAATAATCCTCAATTCGGGCCAAGATTAAAAGCTAATAAATATTATATTTTAATGGGGGACCCGATTCGGACGCGCAACTCGTACGCGTACGTATAATACACACACCGATACCAGTATACGTCAAATCCACTAACTCTCTATCTCGTATGGTCCCCTCCTACCGCCTCCTAATCATCCACACGCCATCGTAAGGGTAAAAAAATTTCCTTTATTTTTCGCAAACCGACCCAGATCCGGCGATGTACTCGATTTTCGATAATTTTATCATCCGTATATTGCCAATTTTATATCCAACACGTAGTAAGCACTTTATGCCTTCGATTTCTCCAACATTTAATACGATTTTTACACTGGCTCGGACTTCAAATACGATTCTCGAATATTGAAAAATATTTTCGTTTAGGCCTCGACATAGCTCCAGCCACTGAAGAATTCATTCCGCTTCGAGGATCAGTCAGAAATCCTCCTAGACTTGAATTCTTCGCTCAACCCGATAAGAAAAGTTACTCGAGGTATTCCTCGAACCAGGGGGAAAAAACGAATCGAAATATCTAAAATTTCTCGCCAACGAACACACCATAGTCTAAGTAATAAAATTTATAACAAATATGTACGTATGTGCGCTTAAAAGAGATGGAAGAATTGAGGCGGAGGGGCGAGATGAGGTGGAGGGGCAAGACGAGAGTTCAACGCTTTTTCGAATATTTATTCAAAGTTCTTTCTGCCACAGCACAAAGCGAAGCTATATCGGCGAAAACGATTTAACGAGGTTGATGCCACCAAAACCTACGTAAGAGGCTGCGAAAATTGCCCCAATACAACCTATAAATTCGTTATGCTAAAAGAATATTCTCTCGACAAATGTTATTTCTTCTTGCGTGTTTTTGCTTTTGGTCTTTTTTTTTTTAAAGGGCTTTCCCTCAGTTCGGTTCGGGTTTTGTTTTATTCGATCGCGCCGCGAGAGCGAAATATTTCCAGCGGAATTCCAAGAAAAATAAGTATTGTTTTTTGGCGGCATCGAGGAGAGATCGTTGGAATATTTTCCCCTCGGAGGTGTTATCATAAGCGAGCGGAGTTGTTTTAGCGGTAAAGTAATCAGTTCCAAGAAAAGGGCAAATACATATCAAAAGGATAAAAAGTATGGGAAATTATCATTATTAATACACGTAGCTCATTGAACCAAAAATAGGATAGTTGTAATTTCGAGTGAATTTACTGATCAGGGGCGCACCCAAGGGGACGGCGGCTCAGTGGGCTCGAGTCTTAAATAAACATACCACTATTCAAATTTGAAACTGTTAAATTTGAAAAAATTCTGTATTTTTCAATCAATGAAATAATTTTTCAGTCAATGTCCCATTTATCAGAAAAAATCAGTAATTTTGACTAAAAAAATAATTAAATCTCGCCATTTTTCAATTTGTCGTCGCTCAAATCTGTGGGTGTAATTAAAATATTTGCTCCCTGAAAATACCTCTCAACTACTCCAGTCCCACTGAAGTAATAGGTTATTTCATTTTTTTCATTGAATTTTGACCCCCCTCCCCATTTTCTCAAAATCTGAGCCCCCTTACACAATTTCTGGGTACGCCTATATTATGATCGAACAAATTTTTACCTAATGGTTAAAGATATCATACATAAGAATTCATCAAAGTTATTTCAAATCTATAAAAATGATTATAATCTTTAAAAAATTCATAAGATTGAAAAAAAAATACAAAATGTCAAAAAATATGATGAAATATGGTCAAAAACAGAATTTTTGAACAAATGCAAATAATTTTTTCACTCTTATAATATGTAATGTCAAATACCTGCATCAAGTCTCTGAGTTTTTTTTAAGTTTTTGAAAATATCAATAATTTCACCAAATCAGCTTTAAATACTGTAAAACTAAGTAGTTCTTATCTACAAATACTTTGACTTTTTTTTTCAAAATTTCATAAGATGTTTTAAACCGCTTTTGAAATTATTCATCCCCCCCCCCCGCCCAAAAAAAATGAAAAATTCATTTGAAAATCTTAAAAATAGATTTAAAATTGCATTCAAATTCCTTGGAATGTTGCAAACATGGCTCAAATTATGTAGTAAGACAAATGTTATGAAAATGTCAGAACTTGTCTGAAACAAACTTTAAAAATAAAAAAAAAACAACTACAAAAACCCGTTAGAAATGTTGGTTAAATTTGTTTAAAAATTTCGAAAACTTGTACAAACTGCTTGCAACTGCCTCGACAAATTTGAAAATTAAGTCACATTCTCACGCATACCTTCTTAAAAAAGACCCACCTCCCATTTGTAATTTATGCAACACTCAAATCACCACTCTTCACATTCTCACTCAATGCCCCAAATTTCAAAAAGAAAGGCTCACACTAACAAATTCTAATACCCCCACAGAAATTTTGAAAGATACCTCCCAACATATTCAAAAAATTTTAACATTCCTCTCCAATACAAATCTAAAATCCCTACTCTGACGTAACCCCCTTTCCCACACGCCTCTAGCCTTAGTTGCTGTATATGGCGTTATATATAAAAAAAAAAAAATTGGATTATTTTTTCAAAATTTTTTATATTGTATTTCGGATTTTAAACGTCTACAAAATTTAACGAAAATTCTACAATTAGTTTATGATATTTTGGGTATTTACAGCGAATATTTACTATCGTCTGATAATCGTAATAATCAAAAATAATAAATTTATTTCAGTAATAAAACTTTCAAAATTTTCATAATTAAGTTTCATTTCAGTCGTTCTATGAAAAATTGAGAGGAAAAAAATCAAAATTATGATCTTTAAGGGTAATTAATCAAGATTCAAGCCAAATGGGTCTGTCTATTCTCACACGGAATGAAGAACAAAATGACCGAACTATGCGTGATCTCGTTCACTTTTTTTTGTCATTCTTCTATCACATTCACCGCTAAATTGATCATCTCAGCTGTTAACTGTACCTTTTTCTCAAATTTTTTTATTTTTTTAGTTTTCGAAATTTTCTCTCATAATATCTATTTTTTCAACTCTTAATACATTTTTTCCCCACTAAACTTTCTTCCTCAAAATTTTGTTTAGCAACAAAATTTTTTTTCAATTTTTTCGATTTTCATTTGCTAAAATTTTTTCATTTAATAATATTATTTATCTAAATCATCAACCGTAAAATCCTATTCTTTGATCTTAAAATTTTTAAAAACTTGACATTCTTTCGAATTTTTCTCACATTAAATTTCTTAAAATGTTTTTCAACCGAAATTTTTTTACATTTTTTTATTCTAAGAATTTCAGAGCTAGAAAATAATTTGAGAAAAACATTTGAGCTAAAAAACATAAAATTTTGAGAAAAAATTTCTAGAGTTGAAAAATATATATGTAGAGAAAAGGAAATTACAAATTCGAAACTATTCTGAGAATCGAAAAAAAATTTTTTGGTTGAAAAATTGTTGATTTCGGTTTCAAATTTTCAAGTCAAAAGCTAAACAATAAATCTGTAAGAAAATGCTTTAACTTGCTATTTTTAAACCTTTTGAACTTTCGACTTTCGGTTGGTTACCTAAATTTGATTGCCTTTCAGCTTTTCGCTCTAAACTTATAACATTTAGCTAGCTCTCCATCCCTGCTATCTTGCACAGGTTTCGAAGTTGCAATTCGAACAAACAGGCATGAAACACAGATTTTGGGGGAAAATAGTGACTTTAGTGACCTTTTTATGAGGCAAAAAGTGACCAATTTTCAATTTTTTTTCATAAATAAATACACCTCTCTCCCCAAAAAAAATCATAACTCAAACTGTATTTCTCTCTGCGATAGTGCTGAAAATACTTTTTTTGAAATTTTTTTTATTAAGGTTGCTACGAGTTGAAGAATATGCTTCAAATGAGTGAAAAAAATAATAAACTTTTTTAATAATAATACATTTATAATAATTATTACTTCCGTCTAAAAAAGTTTTTACTGACAAAAATCGTAATATTCTGCATCTAAAAATTACAAGTTCTAAAAAATAAGCTATAGTATTTTTTTTTAGAAATTTAGTATTTTTTAAATTTTATGCAAGAGCGGAAGGCCGTTTGAATAAAAAAAGTGACTTTAGAGTGAAAAAAAGGACCAATAGTAACCTTTTGGCCAAAAAAGGGACTTTTAGTGACCAATCCTGAAAATATGGGACAAGTCACTAAAAAAGGTGACTAGCTGTTTCATGCCTGAACGAACGATTTACATTTTGTTATTCATTCTGTGTGAAGAAAGACAGACTCCAAGCGGGTTTCTTTCGTGATTATTAGTAATTTGAAGTATTACGAGTAATTATCGTAACAATTAATCGTAATTACCATTTGAATCACTCATAAATTACTTGTAATTACCACAAGAATTACTTGTAATTATCACAAGAATTACTTGTAATTACCACAAGCATTACTTGTGATTACCACAAGAATTACCTACTTGTAATTACCACATGAATAAATCTTAATTACCTCATGAATTACACATAATTACCGGAACAATTACACGTGATTACAAATAAATTACACATGAATTATTCGTAATTACCGCAACAACTACTCGTAATTGTGATAAAACCTACACATAGATACCATAACGATTACTCGTAACTACCGCAAACTATCCGTAATTACGGTAACCAATATTCGTAATTACCGTAACAATTATTCGTAATCACCATAACGATTACTTGCAATTACCGGGAAAATTGGACATTACTGTTGTAATTATGAATCATGTGTGTAAAAAATATTACCAGATTGATTACAGGTAATTACCATCGTATTTACGGGTAATTACGATCATATTTATGGGTAATTACAATCGTATTTACGGGTAATTACCATCGTATCTGCGGCTAATTACCATCGTATTTGCGGGTAATTACCACCGTATTAACGGGTAATTACCATCGTATTGACGGGTCCATCGTACTTACGGGTAATTACCATCGTATTTACAGGTATTTACCATTGTATTTACGGGTAATTACCATCGTATTAACGGGTCCATCGCACTTACGGGTAATTACCACCGTATTTATGGGTAATTACCATCGTATTCACGGGTAATTACCATCGTATCTGCGGGTAATTATCATCGTATTAACGGGTAATTACCATCGTATTAACGGGAAAATTACCATCATATTTACGGGTAATTACCATCGTACTTACGGGTAATTACCATCGTATTTACAGGTATTTACCATCGTATTTACGGGTAATTACCATCGTACTTACGGGTAATTACCATCGTATTTACCATTGTATTCACGGGTAATAACCATCGTATTTACAGGTATTTACCATTGTATTTACGGGTAATTACCATCGTATTTATGAGTAATTACCATCGTATCTGCGGCTAATTACCATCGTATTTGCGGGTAATTACCACCGTATTAACGGGTAATTACCATCGTATTGACGGGTCCATCGTACTTACGGGTAATTACCATCGTATTTACAGGTATTTACCATTGCATTTACGGGTAATTACCATCGTATTAACGGGTCCATCGCACTTACGGGTAATTACCACCGTATTTATGGGTAATTACCACCGTATTTATGGGTAATTACCATCGTATTTATGGGTAATTACCATCGTATTCACGGGTAATTACCATCGTATCTGCGGGTAATTATCATCGTATTTGCGGGTAATTACCATCGTACTTACGGGTAATTACCATCGTATTTACAGGTATTTACCATCGTATTTACGGGTAATTACCATCGTAATTACGGGTAATTACCATCGTATTTACAGGTATTTACCATTGTATTCACGGGTAATAACCATCGTATTTACAGGTATTTACCATTGTATTTACGGGTAATTACCATCGTATTTATGAGTAATTACCATCGTATCTGCGGGTAATTACCGTCGTATTAACTGATGACATCCGTGGTGCATTAAGCAGATTACCGCTATGATATTTATTGCCACAATGAACATCTTTACTGCGAAAACTCGTTACGGTAATTACAGGTAATTTACACATGTTTTCAATTCAAATATCGGTAATTACGCGTAATTTACGATTTTTACTGGTAAATCAGCAATAATGATTGATGATCACTAATGATCTCCGATGGATGATAAATAGGCGATATGAAGTTAGAAATTTGACCCGTTTATCAACATCTTTTTAGCGGTAAAATCTCCTTTTCACAACAAAACCATCCCATTTTCACCATAATTCTTCTCGATCCCTCTTCTCTCAACAAAACACTTCGCTCGTTCCAACGGTCAGTCGATAATTCTGGTAAAAAAATTTCTTCATTCGTCGATGATCTCGACCCGAACTCCGAAGCTTGCAAAAACTATACGACCGAATTAACTACTCAATCAAGCCAGCAAAGCGAATCCGTCCGTCTCATCTAGTCGAGCTCGGCGAAAAAAAACTCAGCTCAGCGATCATCTCACGCGTAAAAAATACGAACTCATTAAAGTCTGCGGAGACACAGCGAGCAGGGAGCACGAGAAAGGCAAAAAGCGTCGTTAGAGCCTCGAAGCCTCCGTCGCCGCGTCGGAAAACCCGTACGAGCGTAAAACTACGCTTCTTTTTCAATTCGTCGGTTCGCGTTGAAGGGAAGAGAGCTCGACAAGGACTATTCGGCAAATTGAATAACATCGAGGGATCGCAGGGGTGTTTATTCGAGACGCCTTTTAAATAATAATAAAACCGTGGAAAGGGAGACTGAAAGGGAAGAAAAAACACGGAAATCTTGACTATACGCGAAGACCTCGAGACCCGAAGGTGAGTTTATTTTATTAAAAAAATACGTACTGGAAAACAATACGACCAGAAAGCGAAAACACCCCTGCTTTTGTAACCTTTTCTGTCGATTATTACTTCGGGCGGAAAATTTTAAAATAATTTTCCTACGAGTAGCAACAGTATACAATATCGAATTACGTATGTACCTCGTCGAATACCCAAACACGATGAGCCTTTTCGATCACCTAGTTTCGATCTTTTCAAGCCGAACGAGAAAATACACGTGGGTTTGTGTAGTTAGGTAGTAGGTACCGTAGAACCCACCGAAAAGAGTTGATCTTATTTTACATAAATAGCGATATCGTGTATTTACCGTTAAGCTCGTTTCTAAATCTCAACTTCACTTAAGGGACCTGCGCTGGCGTCGCCCCGTTTAATACGCATTCGTTCATGTCGCACATTAATTTTTCCCTATAGCCCCATATTTTCTTATTCATTTCCAACTAAATTACTCTCGACTCGCGGAATAAAAGCTAAACAAATAAGCTTCTCGATTACTGTACGTACGTAGATACGTTGGTACATTACGTACGTGCGTGTGAGAGTATGCTACAAAGTAATGTACAAACACACATATACCATATATACGAGCTTATTGAAACACTAAGGTACTTTCGAGATTTCACGACTCCGCCGCCTACTCCATGTCCTCTATAATCTTCCCAGCAGCATATGCAATTTACCCATCGCACTGCACCCCCGAGCTTTTCTCGGGCAAAAGTTTAAATGCGCTATATTTCGCATACCTATACTTGGCTTGCACCATGTATACGAGCCGAATGCACTAATGGACGACTCTGACTAAAAAAGGAAGGAACCCTTTTAATGAACACGTGGATGCTATTCGGATACGAGTGTCGGGTGTACACTGAGCATATATTCTTTCCTCGATATATATCATAAATATCAAGATTTTCATCCGTACTGTAGTGTAGCTATTTCTCATACGTAGGTAAGTGCGGAAAATATATTATTACGTAATATACCGCGCGTCTTATGCGTACTAATTTAAGCAACGTTACGTAAACATATGCCAGCGATACTCGAGGGCGTGGATTTTGAATAATCTTTGAGAAGTTTCCTTATTTGAAAACTTTCCCGAAGATGGATTATCATTTATTTCGTCGAAACGAATCATTCGTCAAGAACGATGTAGGGTTACGTGAAATGAACCGAAATTAATAACTTCACCTTTTTTTTATGGAAGAATTTTTTGCTAATTTGAATAACAGTGGATTGATTGATTCATTATGGAAGAAATCGAAGAATCGTTCGCGAACGACATTGTGAGATTTTAATTTTAGGCAAGAAAACTGATGAGCAAAATATTTTTCAAACGTACTCATATGATCATTTAAAAAATTCTAATTGGTTGATTCATTATGGAAAAATTCGAAGAATCGTTCGCGAACGACATTGTGAAAAGTTAATTTCAGGCAAGATAACTAATAGGCAAAATATTTTCAATTAATATACTCAAATCATCATTAAGAAAATTCAAATTTATTGATTCATTATGGAAGAAATCGAAGAATCGTTCGCGAACGACATTGTGAAATTTTAAATTCAGGCAAGAAAACTGATAAGCGAAATATTTTTCAAACGTACTCATATGATCATTAGGAAAATTCAAATTGATTGATTCACTATTGAAGAATTCGAAGAATCGTTCGCGAACGACATTGTGAAAAGTTGATTTCAGGCAAGATAACTAATAGGCGAAATATTTTCAATTAATATACTCAAATCATCATTAAGAAAATTCAAATTTATTGATTCATTATGGAAGAATTCGAAAAATCGTTCGCGAACGACATTGTGAGATTTTAATTTTAGGCAAGAAAACTGATGAGCAAAATATTTTTCAAACGTACTCATATGATCATTTGAAAAATTCTAATTGGTTGATTCATTATGGAAAAATTCGAAGAATCGTTCGCGAACGACATCGTGAAATGTTGATATCTGGCAAGAAAACTAATAGGCAAAATATTTTTCAAGCATTCTCAAATGATCATTAGAAAAATACCAATCGTTCGCGAACGAATTACAACAAAAATAACAAAGTAAGAATCATTCACGAACGACTTCTCTGAATCAAAATAGTAAAGCAATATGAATTTTAAACCTGCTTATTGATCTAATTCCAGAATGAATGAAATCCATTCGTTGAAATTCGTTCACGAACGAACGAATCGATTCACAAAAAATTGTTCACGAACGACTTCATTACTATTTCGTACACCGAACAAATCATTCGCGACCGACTTGCTAAACTTATTTGGAGTAAATCGTTCGCGAACGACTCCATGCAATGATTCATATTATGAGAAAATCATTCACAAACGACTTCACGACTGAAGTGGGGAAAGTTCAATAGAAGCGAATGAATCGGTTTATACAAAATTATTCGAGAACGATCTTCTTTGCTGACTTATATACTAAAAATTTTTAATCGCGACCGAATTCAAGAATTAAAATTTGAATTGAATAAGGAAAGTTCATCACAAACCCGTTCACGAACGATTGTATAACTCATTCGTGCATCGAACAAATCGTTCGCGACCGAATTCAAGAATTCAATTGAAGAAAATCGTTCATGAACAGATTTGGTAATTCGTACCCCGAGAAAATCATTCACGAACGAATGCATTACCAATTCGTGCACAAAATGAATCGTTCGCGACCGATTCTATAGATTCATGGACGAACGTCTTTGCAAATTCGAACATATGATCATTCGTTCATGAAAAATTTGTTCAGTTCATCCTTTAAAATGTTCATTTTCATAAATGTACGATAAATTAGTACGAACAACTGAAGTGAATCATACATCAAACAAATCGTTCACGAACGATTTCATTCATGAATTTATTTCTAGTAAATGGATCAATTTCTCAAAACTATATTTTTCCGCTAGTTGTAAACACCTTGAAAAATTTTCCAAGTCATTCGCGAACGATTCGAAAAAAAATTATAAATTACGTAGTTTGTTACTGATGGCTCGTATGATTCGTTATGGACGATTCAAAGAATGAAGAATGTTACACTCGCAAAATTAATTAACTATAATTTTCCAAACGAGTTCATTCTAAAGTGAATATGGTCGACTCAGTCAATCAAGTCGTTCGCAAAAGACCAATGATGGAAATGTCAGAGTTCGACCGAAAGGGAGCAGAATGAGCGACCTTACCCTCTTAATCATAAAATAATTAAAATCTCAGTCAAGAAATTTTGGATCAGGTTGGTGATTTACATGATCTCTTTAAAGATACTTTGCAGTTTGAGCCGAAATCCGGAAAAGTTGAAAGTTCAAGTTAAAAAAATAAACAGAAAGAATTCATTTTTCAGAATAAATTTTCAATTTTTCACCCTTCTACTACGACCAAAATCAGATTGTTAATAAAAAAATAGATGAAAAAAACTAAAAAATCTAAAAATTAAATTCTAAAAACTGAAACTTGAATGAATTTTTATTTTCAATTTTCTTGCATTGAATTTTTCAATCTTTTTCGTGTGAATTATACAGGACTGAACCGATCACAGACGCAATGGACAGCTTCCCTCCCCCTCCACATAATAATCAAAATTGTATCTTTGATCGAAAAAATTAAAATCAAGTGAAATAGTTCGAAAAGGGGATTAATTGATGACTTTCTCATGAAATTTTTGTTTTCGAGTTATGAATGTAGGAAAAATCAATAGAAATATTATACTTCAAAATTTTGAATTAGGAAAATGGAGAAAATTGATAAAATTCTAAATAAATACCTATATTAATCAAAAAAATTTTAATTTTTTGACTCTCCACTTACGTCAACTTCAGTTTGTTACTGGTGCATTTTGAAGGTATGAACTTCAATTTAATCAACAAGCCAACAAAATTTTTTACACAAATACATAGGTAGGTACCGAATAAAAGTGACAAAAAACTATAAAAACATTTGAACAAAATTGAAAATTGAGACTTGAAAACTAATTTTTTTTAAATGTCAAAACTAAAATTGAAACTGGATTATGAAACTGAGATAATTTCGGTTTCCCATTACTGCAAACGATTCGACCATGACTTGCCATTCACGAAAAATATTCTATACTGCTCCCCAATCATTATTCTGATACATATTCAAAAACCCCATTTCGTACGCAAATGATTCAATACTTCCAATTTTCTTTCAAAGAGGACATTGACAAAACCAATTGTTCGAGTAAATTTGATTCTTTGTCAAAAATCCTATTCCAATTTTAAGTGAATGTGTATAACTATTGGATATTTAAAAACAGCAGAAATCGTTCCTTTCAGTAAAAAATTTTATTTTTCTGCGAATATTTCGACGAATTAGAGAAACTAGTGGCTCGAATAAAATTCATTCCGAGACTACAAGAAAATTTCGTTTACGAACCAACGAAATTTTTCTGCAAATCGTTTACTATCTGAAATAGGATTCATACGAATACATATTTTAGGATTTTATTCATAGCAGGAATGGGAAAAATCACGATCACAAATCGTAATGAGTGGAACTGATTTGAATCGTTTTTCAAAACATTTTTTTTTTGTTGTTGCATCCTCTACAATAGGTATCTTCTATGTTTAAAGTGAAAACGAATCATTCACAATTGTAATTTCCATTTCTCTGATTAATAAAACAATCGCAAGCTCACAACGCAATTGGATGTAAAATTCAAATCCAATGTCTCAAGCTAAAAAAAAAAAACTGCGAAATTTTTTGGCTTTCGGTGCACTATTTCTTGATGCAGAAAGTCATTCGAAATTACAAATCACGAATCACGATCACATCTCACAAGATAATTCAAATCACGATCTTCGAATCATAAAAAAATTAGAATCAGGCCCATTCTTGTTCTTAGAAATTGGTGCCAAAATCGAGTCGTTCGCTAAAAATTAAAAAGATTTGCTCGCAAAATAACTTCTCATTAGAAAAAATTTCAACCAAATTTTAAAATTCTGTTCTTGAAATGAAATCCAATCACTATCAGGTGAAATTTCTTTCAAAAAATTCTCAGTAATTTTCAAATGATTTGTTCTACTATTAACGAGTACCTAGACCTACATAAATACAAAATCAACCACCGAAGGCCAAATACGTACAATTCGAGATAAATCCTTTACAAAGCAATTCTTGAATTTAAAAAATTCTATGCCAACCCAGACCAATCTCAAAATTTCCTCCATCATTTCCCTCTTCCCAGTCACTCTGAAGACATTATCCGCGAATAAAACTTCCACATCGTCATCTTTAATTTCGAACCATTCAAACGTCATTTCCGCACCCAAACGAAAATTTCAACTTGACACAAAATCACCCGGACCCTTTGGAATTGGATTTTTCGCACCATACGACACAACTCCGACGCTATTAATTACCCTACCGATTACATCTCGCAATTACTCGGCCATTTCCAAACACTACGCTGAATTCGGACCGGAAAAAAGTCTCGACGCAAATAAACAAAACGAACGAGGCCAAAAAAAACACCCAGCATCACGTCGAGCGGAAAATACACCGGATAAAAATGTTATTAAATATTTTCCACCAGTCAATACGAATAAATCAATTGGTTTTCGTTTTAACGGTCGACTAAATCTTAGTATACGTATTTTCCTCTCTTTTTTTCCTCATTTCTGTTTAAAAATTCCACTCAAATTAGTCCTCGTTATTCGCTTTCTCGTTTCGTTGGCGTATTTTTCTTAAAATCGAGTTAATTTTTCGACTTTGTGACAAACTTCTAATTCGAAATGACCACCGAGGACATGAAATACTCACATTGTGAAACCAGGTAATCCGATGCTGGGTCGGATTCGATCTAACTTTACATTCGAAGTACACGTCGTCGCCTTCTTTGATATTCTTCGGATTCAGCGAGTTTCCAAAATGTAACGTGACAATCGGCGGATCTGCGAGCAAACAAAAAGAAACCTCGTATAAATAACTTATCGAAAAAGCCGAACCCTCGTCGCTCGGAAACCAGCCCGGAGCGGAGGAAAAAACCCGTACACGATTCGTTTATAATTATAGGTACCTTGGTCGAGGTATACGTGCCCAAATTGGGGGCCGGGGGGGCACTGGCCGACGAAGGGACAACTCTATAAACGCACGACACTTCGTTTTCATTAACGGGCCTTTCCGTCAGCCAGATTGAAGTTTAACGGCGGAGCTGATCGGGCGAGGGGTACGGGCATACAAAACTAAAGATAATTGGCTAGGCGAGAAAACTTTTATAACTACAAACGACGAGGACGAGGCGCAAATGAACCGGAGAGGCGAAGGAAAGCCGTGGGAACTCGCGAAACGGTACAAGAACAACACTGGCACAATATACGCGCGTATTGGCGTTATAATGATAACGTCACCTGTCACGGCTGCCAACTTAGCACAATGCACAACACGCTACCTTTAAATGTGATGTCTCAATTAGTGCCAAGAAAAGCCGAGCTGCAGAATAGGACATTTAACGGGTCTCGAAGCTGTTTTCAAAAACTTTTACCCAGGCGAAACTTTTAATTTAGTTATAACGTCCCCGCTCCTCGTTCCTCGTTCGCTTTGCCAACTCCTCTCATTCTCTCTCCGGGGTTCGTTCTCCCTCGTCCGTCTCGCTCCAGCCTGGCTACCCTCTTTCGCCTCGCTAATGTATGCTAATAACTAATATTTATTATTTCACGAAATTTCACGTCGCCTCGTACATAACTTGTGGATTTTAAATTTGATTTATTTTCGTTGACGTGATTTCTTCACATTAACTTCCTCCTTTTATGTTTTACATCCCTTTTTCTCGTTCACCTTTCGCCAGGCTCTCCCAATCAGCGCCGATTCGCGCCTAAAATCACGATAGCTACCGTAGTTTCATCGCCTACACATATTCGTTCTTCATACCCCCTCCCCCCGGGCTCTCTTCTTCCCCCTTCACCGCCCCTTCATCGTCCCACCTCGCGAGTAAAATCTTTCACGCCTTTTGCACTCGAATACAGTACGCCGCCGTGGTGCTCGTTTAATAACACATCGATACCCCCTCATCGTTTCCTGTTTCACTTCGCCTATCCACCAAATCGACGAAATTCGCTCGTCTCGAAGCCATTGGAAGCCGACACAACGACGGCGACGACGACGAATTTATATTTAAATTAAAAAAAAACCACCTGCCCCGAACCGTTAATTTATTGCCAACCGAAGTTTGGTAGCGAAATATGCACCTACGTGTAATGGAACACCGTTATCGATACTCGCGAATCAAAAAACCACACCGAGATGTACAATAAGCGTATTTTAATATCCGCCGCGTACCGTGATTTTCGACGTTATGTATTTCCTGCCGGGTGAAAGAAATCTCGTTTTTGTACGTACAGCGAGTTAGTTCGCCGTCGAAACGCCGGGAAGCTTGTACAATGCAGCGGTGATAAATGAGTTGCATAAGCGGATCGCCGTAAATACGTGGCGAGGAATTTAGGTGTTGAATAAGTTGCCTAACGAATTCGCCGTAAATATGGGTTTCAGACGAGGGAAATGCATTTTCAATATTGTTTTGACTGGTTTCAATTTGGAAGAGGGGAAAAGAGGATTATTTTAGTACGTTACGAGGTGTTTGGAAAAAATCTCACGGGAAAAAAATCTGCAAAATCATCCAATTGGGCATTGGAATTCTTGAAATTTTAAAAGCATGTTTTTTCAAAATTTTAGCAAAAAGAAATGAAATGAAGTCGTCACTTTTTTTTGAATAATTGTTGGAATATTTCAATAAGACCTTGGTAAAATTGCAGCTGTTGATGACACAAGCCTGCACATTTCAACTTCAATGAGCAATTTTGACAGCATTTTTCGGGCTGATCCCGAGAAAAATTGTGAAAAAAATTCAGCACGTCGGGATTTTACACAATTTTATATTGTTCGTTGAAAACTTTTTTTACACTTTTTGATGACTTTTGGCCTTCGAAGTCAATTTCCTGAGCAAAGAAAGGATTCTATGAGAAAAATGAATGGAACATGAATTGTGGAGGGTAAAATTTTCTTTCCGTAGAGTCCAATTCGTTTTTTTTTTTTTCAGAAAGCTAAGCTTTGCATATATTTCAGTCAAAAATTCAAAATTCAGCTTTCATCTTTTATTGAAAACGTATCAAAAATTAGGCTTCCCAGAAAACCAAATGAATTCCAAAGAAAGGAAATATTACATTCAACAATTTATGCCCTCGGTATTCATTTTTTCCCCTAGAACCTGCCCATAAAATTGACTTCAATGGTCAAAACTTATCAAAAAATGTAAAATAAATTTCAAAAAAAAAAATCAAATTATGAAAAATCCTGATGTGACAGAAAAACTGAAATCATAATATTCAAACTCAACACTAAAAAATAGGTCAGAATCACATAGGGTCCTATTAAAATTGATTGGGGGAAAAAAAGTTGAACAAATGCAGGTTTATTTTATTAGATAGGATTTAATTTGCGACGCGACGTCTGAAAAGCAGCGCAGGGGATGTAGAGATATAAAAGAAAAATTTTACGATTTTTACAACCGTTATCGAAATGCCATAAAAATACATAAAAGCATAATACAATAAAAAAAGGAAGCGAAGTGGAAAATGATGAATACGACCTGATTATTTTTTTCCGAAGTATCCAAAAAAATTTTTTAGATAGAGTCAGAAATTTTTTTGTTTCTAATTATCGGAGAGGTGAGGGGGGGTCGTGAAAAATATTGACTAAAAAACATAGTGAACTATGAACACCAAACATTTCAAATAATGAATTTATATTATCGTAAAAACGATTCTAAATTCCATAAAAATAGCTTACAAAGGATTCAAATTGTTCAAAATGAGGAAAAAAATTGAAAACTGTTCAAAACATTGAGAAATATGTTATATGCCTTTATAATTTCAATTTTTTTCTTCAGAAATTGAAACGTATGCTTCGGTTTCGAAACCTAAAATTTTTCCAAGATTTTCAAGTCGAACAAAAAGTTTTTATATCAATTTATGAAAATTTTCCAATTTTTTTCGATTCCAACAAAATGGCATCAAGTAAGTACATCGATTTTTCAACACCTATCCAAGATTTTTCAATTCGAATAAAATGCTACAAATATGTCTGATCGTGATGAAACTCGCTTTGCCTCGCCTCGACGGCCAAAAATCAAAATAAAACCGAGGGATAAGATATGTACCTAGCTACTTAAGCAGGTAAAATTGTATTAAATGTTCCAAAATTAGGTAAAATTGTCAAATATCATCAAATTTTTAATCAAAGATGTTGGAAATGAAGTGCAGTATCAATTATTTGCTATACTTAAGTATCGAAAAAACAGCTTAAAATTTCATAAAATTCACATTATTTTTAACATTTTGTAAAATATTGCAAACGTTTATAAAAATATTACAAAAATAGTTTGAATGAATGAAAAATTAAATGAAATTTTAGAAAACTTCAGGTACATATAATTAGAAATAAAAAAAATGCAAATTTCAAAAACATACGAGTAATTATGGTACCTATTATCAAAATTCTGTAGGATAACGAAAAAAATGAAAAAATATTATTTTACCAAAAACGATAAAAATGAACTTTGATATGAATAAAAGTTTTATCAAAACTGCTCTCGATTATTAATCAGTGAAAATTATCGAAAATCACTGAGAAACAGCTAGAATTGCAGCACAGGAGAAAATCAGTGAAAATTTTTTCACTGAAAACAAATCAGTGAGAAAAATTACCGGAAAATCAGTGAAAACTTACTGAAAAGTCATTGAATTTTGCTGATTTTTCCAGTGCTGCAATTCTGACTATTTATCAGTGAATTTTCACTGATTCAGAATGAGAGAGTGGATTAAAATATGTCTAAAATTCATAAAAACCAAACAAAAGGAAAAAAAATCAATCGAAACTGAAAAAAACTGTTTAAATGTTGAAAAAATCACGTAAAATATCCTAAAAAATTCAAAAATATGGAAAATTTTCAAGAAAATCGTTGAAAAAATTGAATAAAATGGAAGTCAAAAAAATTGTTCAAAAAATTGGTTGAATTAATACAAATTTCTTTAAAATTGTTGATAGTAACGACCGCCATCCAAATCGCAAATACTATTTTTGAGATCCATTGAAAATAACATTTAAATAAAAAAACCACATAAGATAATGCAAAACTTGACGATTTAAAAAAAACACCAAAAAATAGCGTTAAAATTGATGACATTTTTTTGATATAAATGAGTAAAAATCGTTAAAAACCATTTAAATCATTGATAAGATTTTCTAGAATTAACTTTGTAAACGAAAAATTTTTTGCGAAATTTGTTCAATATCGTTGTATTAAAAACTCGTAAAAATTAAGAAGAGATTGAAAAATTGAAAAAAGTAAATAAGTGACGCCGCATACGAAAAGGGGGCATTGCCCAAAAAACGCGTTTTGAGAAAAACAAGTTTCAAGTTTTGAACGTGTTTTTTTCTTTTTTATTTGAATTTGAAGGACTGGCGGGAATTTTTTCTAGTTCTATGAGACCTTGAAACACTCTAGCGTCATTTCACCGGTAGGACTCCATGATGATATTTTTGTTATTTCGCGATGAAAAAATATTTTTCTGACGATTTTGGGAATTTTTCCCCCTTTTTTTTAGTAAACTCAAAAATAATTATTTTCGTATTTCGAAGGGAAAATTCGACCAGGCGATGGTTTTACTGGATTCTACATTGTATTGTATGCAAAAATAAAGAAAAATTTTTTTTGAGCATTTTTGATTTGTTTGCCTTTTTTAAAAGCCATCTTTCAACACTTCAAAGGCGAGTAATCGAGCTTGCGATATTTTTATCAGATTCTATGTAAAATTTTATAGAAGAATCAATCACTAACTCAAAACTCGTTTTTTTGGGCAATGCCCCCTTTTCGTATTATGATGTGATGATTGAAAAAAATTATAATTTCATGAAAGTGATCAAAAATTGCAGTGAAATTCATAAAATTTGATGAAATATAAGATAAAAATAAATAATTAAAAAAACATTCCATGCGATGATTTTTTCAAAACATTAAAATTTGTAAAATATTTTTCAAAATGGTATGTAACAAATGAAAAAAAATCAGCGAAATGAATATTTACGAAAATCGTTAAAAATAACAAAAAATAACGTAACATTAGATGACTAGATATTTTTAAAAAGTTTATAATTCGTTCCAGTTGGTCAATAAGTTTACAGAAAATCGTTTTTAAATCGTTAAAATTAAAAACGTTTTTAAAAAGATGTAAAAATTGCATGCAAAGATGGAGAAATTGGTAAAATTTTATAAAAAGTGTTACCTATAAAAATATTAAATTATAAAATCATTGATAATGTTTTATGAAAATCGTTGAAATAATGATAAAAATCTAAATTGACAGATATTTTTGACAAAATTGTGTAACAAATCATTTTAAAAAATCCACAAGGGAAGAAAATATACCAAATTTTCATGAAAATTGTTCAAAATATTTTGAAAATTTGCTTGAAACCTTATTACTTTCTATAAAATTATCAGTGTTTTAAACTATTTTTGGACGTTATGAGGATATTTTACGTCATTTCAACGATTTGTTTTTTTGAAAACTGGTGAAATTTTCAAATAAAATCAACCAGATTTTTTGAACGAATCAGAAATTTCTACAGCTTGAACAATTTTACTTTTCAGATTCATGCTCAACTATTATTTTCAGCTATACTTTTAATGTAATTTCAACAATAAATTTTAATGCAAGGGTTTCCAATAGGTAAATGTTTTAATTTTACACAATTTTCATGTTGACAGGGATCATAGAAAAATTTTTGAAGTAAAAAGTAACTTTCAGTAACTTTTTTTGAGCAAAAATTGACCAAAAAGTAACCAAAAGTAGGTAACCAATAATTCAGTTTTTTTCGGAGAGCAATTTTTTACAGTTTTTTTGGGGGGGAATTTTTTTCGTAGTTTTCTGCAAACATTTCAAAGATAAATCAACTGAAAAGACGTGAATAATAGGGTGAGCCGAAAAACTAAAAATTTTGATTTTCGAAAAGTTACCCCCATGAAAGTTGTTGGCTGGATAGACTAGTAAATTAAAATAAACAATTTCAAAATCGATTCATATCTTCCGATCGCGCAAGAGCCTTCAATTCTTCAAAAATTGTCAAAAAATCAAAATTTTGAAAATTTTGAAAAAATTTAAAATTGACTAAAATTAATTTTAGAGCTTCTGTAGTGACTATCAAAACCAAAAAGCACTTTTTTTGAAAAAATCTGTGTTTTATAACTTTTTTAAATTTTTTTCACAGGCGAAGAAACATGAGAAATTTAAAAAAAACTATAAAACATGGATTTTTCAAAAAAGTTGTGTTTTGCTTTAAATAGGCCTTAAATAAGCACTAAAATTGATTTTGATGAATTTTTTTTTTTAATTTTTAAAAATTTATGAAAATGTTGAATTTTTGACAATTTTTGAAGAATTAAAGGCTCATGCGCGATCGGAAGATATGAATCGATTTTGAAATTTTTTATTTTATTTTTCTAGTCTATCCAGCCAACAACTTTTGTGAGGGGTAACTTTTCAAAAATCAAAATTTTTGTTTTTTCGGCCCACCCTAGTGAATAATTTCATTTATTAAATTCCTTCGTCAAAACAACAAACAAGCTAGCAAAAATCTATTTTTTATTTTTTTTCTTGAAGAATTTTTAAAAATATCAATTTTTACGTGAAAATTTGAATTTTTGCCTGGAAGTGGGATGAAAAATTGACTTTTGAGGGAGGAAAAGTAACCAAAGTGACCTTTTAGACGCGAAAAGTAACCAAAAGTGACTGAAGTTGAAAAAAGTGACCCGCTATGATGCCTATCATGATTTCAACATTTTTCGTCATATTTTAAAACTTTTTAAATAAAATTTTCGACAATTATCAATCGTTTTTCACATCACAGCTGAATTTTTCAAGCCTACATTCTGGGATCTGCTTGTTGGGAGAAAAAAAGAGCTCTTTCGTATTGAAATAGTTTGAAAATTCGAGAATATTTCTCTTTTTTCAGCCACACAATGAAATTCCAAGATGTCTGCTTTCCCTGCAACCCTTACTTGCATTCCTTATAGATTCCTCTCGTCCTTCATTCCATCGCCATGCGATACCAATTCGTAAAAAAAATTTCACCTCGAGCAAAACGCGATTAACCACATCGTACAAGTTCTTGGAAACCACCGCGAAACCACACCGCAAATTAACGAGAGAGGTTACCACGTGGAAATTTATTCTCAGCCAAAATCACTCCCACGGCCACCAAAATTCAAGTCAGCCCGGACTAACCTAACGAAAGAGATAGGGTATAGATTCTACTAAGGACCTGTTATGTTTATTATTGATGGGTTGTTCTCTAAGTAATTAGAATATTATTTCGTTCGATGAAAATACGACGACCCGACGACAACGATGATCTCCTCCGCCAAACTCCTCCCATCTTAAAACCTAAAGACTCCTACTGCCAAACCTCTGAGACGAACCCTCGATCGATTGCTACCTTCGTCTACATCCTCCAGCCATCGAACTCGAAATTTTAAACCTTTCTTACACAAGGCTGCCAAATAAGAGCTCATCTTCGCCGGAGAAAAACTTGACGAACGAAATGTTTCGTCGACGTATCTTCGTCGTAACTTTGGCAAAGTGTTGCTGAAAATTTACTATAACAAAACGAAATTACGACGCAATTAATGCTGAGTCGCAGTCTTTTGAATTTATTTTTGCCATTTTAACGGCTCGGTTTAGCGTTCGTTACCGTAGCTTTTGTTTCAACTTTAGAAAATTAACATTAAACCGTACACTCTTTCCCGGCTGCCTCGCCCATCGACGGCGGTAAAACGTCGCTCGCGATATTCTTTTTGCTTCTTTGTGTGTCCTGCTCTCACCTTCCGCGTTACGTCTGCACCGAGCCTCCAAACTTCGCCGCCAGAATCGTATACTTCAGCGGAATGAGACGAGCGAGATATTCAATTACTTTTTTTCTTCGTATTTCCTACTCCCGAGTAGAAAGTACTTCGCGAGAATTCACCTCCGAGTGTTTTTTCCCCCCCTTCGACCTCGCAGTTCGAGCCAAATACACGAATTTCGTCGCGAACGCGACCGAAATAGAAGCAGAGGGGGATCAAGGCGAGAAAACTCGGTAATCGCGATAATTGGTGAATTTCGTTATTGGGTAGAACACGTAAAGGAAAAAATTATTTCTACTTTACGATTTTAATTAAAGCGTTAGGAGCCTCGGCGAGCACCCGGCCATCGGTGTAACCTTTCGGGTACATCAAAATTTAGCCACGAGTTGGAACGAGGAAGGAAGTAGGGGGCGTTATTACATTTATTTATAATTTTTTTTCGTTTTTTTTTTACTCGACTTCTTGGGCAAATAATCGTAATAAAAAAGGTAAAAAAAATCCACTTACATAATACGTTCAGCATGATGAAGTCTTCTAGCGTTGCGTTAGTGACCATCGGATTTTCGGCGCGACATTTTAACAAATGACCGTTGTCTTCCGGTCTGGGCGCGAACGTAATTGAAGTGTACGAAACGGTTTCGTTTTTCCTTTCCACGATCTGTAATATCGAAATAAATGTATAATTACCGGCAACCAGCGCACAAAAAGGCCTTAGCCAAATGAAATACCAGTAATTTTGTATACGCGATCGAGCTACAAATGCCACCCGACGACTCTCTCTCTCTCTCTCTCTGTGTTTTTCGTGCACACGAAATGGCCATTTCTCAAATTTACACCCCGTCTGTACCCCGGTACCCCCCCCCCCCCGTTGACCGGCACGTTGCTTGGTATTGGAATTGCTATCGTAGACGCGGTATGTCAATTTAAACTCTCCGAATTGTACACCGGATTGAGGCAGGGAGAGGGAATGGTTCACCTGGCGCGTATAAATTCCAAATTATTCCGCGAGGGGATTTCCTGCCGTTGTTATCTATCAAAGGCAACTATATACACCTACGAATACGTATAGCCCTTCATTATGGCTATACGGCGGATAAGTGGTGAAATGACGTGCTGCGCTACGATGATCCTGTTGGAGATATTCGATTTCGTAGGGTAACGTATACACCTTTTTAAGGCATTTTGAAAAACACTTGGAGAAATTGAAAGAAAGGATTTCTGTGCGTTGAATGGATGCCTATATGAAAGTATTTCAGTGATTTATTTTCAACGAACTAAAACCGGAATCATTTCCAATCGTTGGAAAAGTTCATTTATTTGAAAAAAAAAAATCATTTACAAAGGAGGTATCTGAACTGGCAGTAAAATTTGAGGACAAAAAAAAAATGGAAAGTACTTTTTAAAAAAATTGCAAAATTTTAGATGCTGAAGTTCATTTATGACGTATCATAAGAAACCATACCTTAGGGCGAAAAAAATATTTTCGAGAAAAACGCCAAAATAGGTCGAAAAGTTTATTTTTATCAAAAATGGTTTTTTGCCGAAAATGTATTCTCTGATGACTGGAGATCATTTTAAGCATCCCACCTATGTATTTGGTTTCGTCGTTTTACTGCTTCGTACGAGCGTTTTCATCATTTTTTTGAAAAATAAAGTTTAAACAATTTCATAATTTTTTTCAACTCTTTCGCAAAGTTGGTTACACTGGGTGACGAGATATGGACCTGAAACTTTTTTATCGGAAAGTTGTTTTCTTCAGTACTTTTCAACTTTGAAGTGTCATAACTCGGCGAATTTTGCTCCGATTGAGCTGCGGTTTGCTCCATTCAATTCCTCGTACATTTTTATATCAGAAAATGTCAAAATCTCATTTTTGACCCTTTTTACCCTAAGGTATGGTTTCTCATGACGCGTCACATTTGTCGAATTTTTAGAATTTTAAAATTACCCCATAACCCAGCAAAATATAAAAATTTGATCAAATCAATGAAAAAAGCTGAAATTTGGTATATACCTTATTTTAAGCTTATTTTCGACCATCTAGATCGATTGGAAGCGGTTCAGAGACGTTTTAGGGTCCCCAGAAAATTTTGGAATTTTCCAACACTGAAGAAAATCCCATAAATGGCTCATATGAACTTTAAAACCTATAATCATCCGCTTCTAACCGACTCGAGAGGTCGAAATAGGGTATACATATACCAGCTTTCAGCTTTTTCCCTCCATGTGCATTCGGGTAGAGTGAAAAAAAACATCACTTGGATTTTGACGAAATTTGGTGGGGTGGTTTACTTTGAGTGGGAAACCTCTCAAAAAAAATTTGAGCCCCCTAGGGGCAAGGAGAGGGGAGCAGGAGGTGCTCAAAGTGCACCTCCTTTTGAAAAAAACACCGTTTTTTGTGTTTTTTAGTCAATCAAAATTGTGTGAGAAGCCCTCTTAGCACTTAAAAGATGCGATTTGAGTTTCTACATCTGCCTAAACCATCGCCATCTTTCTCCGATCCAAACTCAGACTGCTACCAGGGGGTTGAAAAGTTGCAGATTGCAATATTCCAGTGTAATTGAACAAAAAAAAATTTCAACCACTTTTTTTATTATTTCTGATGATCAAAAACAAAAATATTGTGAATTTTTCACACGATAAAAAAATTAATTCGAGGTCACGATTTGTAACTGGCTGCACTGACATAAAAAATTTTTCAAAAAATTTCTGCAATAATGCTTCCAGTGATTGAAAAAAAAATTACAAAACATTTTCAGGCGAAAAAATAATCAATTCAAAGTCTATATAAATTCCGAATTTTGGAATTTTTTTATGATTTGCTGTTTGCTGCACTGGTGTATAAAATTTTCAATTTTTTTTCAAAATTCACTTTCAGTCGTTGAAAAAAATTTTTTGTTCAATTACTCAATGAATAAAAATCATTCCAGCTTATTGAAAATTTCATATTATTGGAATATTGCATCTGCAACTTTTCAACCCCCTGGTAGTAGTCTGAGTTTTGATCGGAGAAGGATGGCGATGGTTTAGGCAGATGTAGAAACTCAAATCGCATCTTTTAAGTGCTAAGAAGGCTTCCCACACAATTTTGATTGACTAAAAAACGCAAAAAACAGCGTTTTTTTCAAAAGGAGGTGCACTTTGAGCACCTCCTGCTCCCCTCTCCTTGCCCGTAGGGGGCTAAAAATTTTTTTGAGAGGTTTTCCACTCAAAGTAAACCACCCCACCAAATTTGGTCAATATCCAAGATATGTTTTTTTTTTCACTCCGCCCTAATGCGAATGCTGTCATTGGTGTCGACGTATTTTTAATTTTTTTCCAGGAAAATGTTCTGCCAAAAAATTCGTATTTGAATTGGCAGTTACGAATTTCTTCAACCGATTAAATAGATCACCAATATGGGTAATTCGCGATTATAGGTAGGTGATGAAGTTCACATGAACCATTTTTATGGACTTTTCTCCAACGCTGAAAAATTCCAAAATTTTCTTGAGGCTTCAAAACGTCTCGAAACCGTTTCCAATCGATCTACGAAGTCGAAAATAGAGTATTATATTAAATTTCAGTTTTTTTCCTTGATTAGATCAGATTTTAATATTTTAATTCGCCTAAATTCGAAAAATGAATTTTGGCACCTGAAATTTTGGATTTGGGTTTCTTAATGATGGTTGGGATACTCAAAAATTCCTAATTTGCGGACCGATTAATTATAAATGAGTGATAGATGATTGAGGGGAAAAGATTTTTCCATAAATAAGTAAATTCTTGTACTTACATACATATAATGGCCAAAAGTGTGATCTAAATGTTTCGAACGTTCATTGATTACATTTTTCAGATTTTAATCTACCCAGATTCATGATAAATTCATGAAACTGAAATTGCAAACCACTGGCGATAGAAATGAGAAATATTTAGATTGAAAAATTTATATTCCCATGACGACAGAGACAAGAGCGAGCAAGACCCATTGTAAAAAAAAGCTTAGCTTGATCAGTTATATTCAAACAATATTCGTACAGATGAGCCAAATTTTGATTCTTGTTGAACCTTCAATCAAAAAAAAGAAGGAAGATTACTGAAAAAATGACAACTTTTTAAATAAACTGTATAATGAAGCTATAAAACCTAAAAAATTTCCAAAAAATTTGAAGATTTTGTATACCTAGTACAAGCTTGATTCAAATCTGACGCAGTATAGAGTCAAAAGATAATTTTAAAGCGAAACTCAAGTACATTCTGCTTTGAAATTCTTGGTTCGAATTTTTTCAACCCTACTTTTTCAATTTTTCAATTTCTCAAATTACAATTTTTCAAAATTTCTTCCACAATAAAATTTCTCAAATTTTAATTTTCTAAAATTTTTCCAACTTTGATTTTTTTGATTTTTTTTTCTCAATTTCATATTTTTATTAGGTAGGTAAGGTATTTTTATAAATTTCTTCCAACAATTCATCGAGTTGAAACAAACTTTGAAAAACACAAGTTTAACATTTTTTGAAAAATTCAAAGCTGGAAAAAATATTAAGAAATTTTCAATAGGAAAAATTTACAATTATTTCAAAAAACATTTCTGGGCTTCTTCACTCTTTGGGCGAGGAGATCCAATTTTTTTAGAGATCTTCTACTCAAGGTAGACTACCTTATTAATTTTCGTCGAATTTCAGGTTATGGAGTTTTCCCCCAACTATCTTTACTCAATTGGTCTTTCCCCAATTTTTTTCTCAAGAAATTAGTATCTAATGAGTCATTAATTTAAATTTTAAAAGTTTTACCTACGAGAATTTAAGTTTAAAAATTTACAGTAATTTTTAAAATTAAGTACATTTTAGAAAAAATTTGGAATTAAATTGAAAAAAATTAAAGTTGAAAAAATTTGGACTTTGATCGTCGAATTTCCAGTTTCGGCAAAAATAATGAAGAGCTAGTGCCGGTGTTGAGTGATGCTTGTGCAATGAACGTACATTTTCTTGTATGAAATTTATCAAAAATTATTTAAGAAAAATTCGATAACCAATGATTGCTTAAGCAATTTAAGTTTATTTTACATTTTAAAAAGTTTGAATTTGGACAACAACCAAATTACCTATTTTATATTAACCTTAGATCATAAAACAATTTATAATCTCCTTTTTCTCTTCGATCCCTTTTTCGAATTAAATAATATTGTTTTCGAATGGTAATTTTTTATTTTGGTGAGCGTTTGCATGAATATTACCGGAGACTTGATTTTTCTCCCACCCACCTCTCCAGATACATTCGAAAAAAATTTCTCCCTGGTAGATTGATCTCTCCCCTCTCAATATGATTGGCCCTTCCTTTTGCGCCCTTTCAAAAAATTTGGCTAGATCCACCACCATTACATTCGTTTGCTAATATTGCATGTGAAGAATTTCTCAACTATTTACAAACGATTTCGTAAAAAAAAAAGAAGCAAATCCAATCCTCCCAATTTTTCATTCGAATCAATCGTTAATGAATCACGAATAATTTGGTCATACGCTGTTAAAAGTTGACGTTTCACAAAATGCAAACCTTGAATTACAAATCAAGCAAATTTCTTTTCCTTTCCTACCACGAATTATCTCTCTTTAACTTTCCATCAACCCACACTCGCCATTGAACGCGAATTACTCTCATTGATTCTAGCTGCCGGAATCGATGACATTTATAAAGATATATTCATTCCCTCATGATTTTTCGTTTACAACGACTCGTCGAACTAAAATAATTTCTAATACTTGCTTCCAAATATTTATACGGCTGTTCAGTGTGCACTCAGTACGAAAAAATTTACGTGAATTCGAAATAAACAAATTCTTCGCGTTTACCAGATTATTCTACACCTCGAACTAATCCGTATAATCGAGCGCTCGCTGCTGCGTTCAAAATAATCCCACAGAGTTTTTTCCCTCCCTCATTAACCTTGAACGTTAAATTCTCAATGCCAAAAAATACCACCTCCGAAACCCGGTAAATTCTACCCTCGAAAAAATTCCATCCGCCCAGAATCCCATCCCCGTTCCCCTCTCTTCGATCGAAACATTCGTCCGAACGATTCTCGCGATAATACTCCGAATACCATCATCGCAGAAATCCAACTCCGACTAATTCTGTTAATTTCCTCAAAAGCAACCCAAACTTGGTCGTAAATTCGACTCCGATAAAGTGAAAATGAACGCGCATCTAGGTCACAACATTCTCGACCGAAAAAAAAGGCTTCAAAAAGACAAAAAAAAGGCACGCAGACGATTACTAAAAAAAAAAAGGTGCTTATAAATCGTCGTTTGTTTCCAAATTATATACATAGACTTCTTCCTCCGCCCCTCCTTTCCGACTCATCTTCCCTTTTCACCGTTCGTTAGCCCGGCGATGGAAAAAGGCATCGGGGAAGAATTCGACTCGGGGCAGAGAGGCTGAAATGAGAAAGAAAACCGCCTCGACATAATTAGCGTAAAAACGCGCGCCGTTATTAACGCAATATCCAAACAAACGAGTTATTTACAATACGTTAAGACAACAAGCATCGCGATTAAGCCCAACAAACGAAAATACAATAGAGGAATTATATTTAAACAATAAATCACCGGCAACGAAACGAGCAAAAGCTGTCTACGGTCGTGTTTTTAAAACCAGAAAAACGCCCCCGCGCCGTGCCCCCAGACACAAAGACAGAACGAAACGGCAGCGGGCTCGGCTTCGGGTAAAAATAAGCTGTAAGTATAAAGAAACGTTGCTTTGTTTGCGTTTGTGTGCGAGGCCAGGCTACGCAGCCCAATACCTATCAACGTTGGAGAGAAAAAGTAGCGGAAGAAAAAAACAAATATATTCTTCACCTTTTTTTCCTAGGTATCTTTGTTTTTTCCTTTTATTTTTAGAGCGAAAGAGTAAAAAAAGACGTTCGAAGGCGCGATTTCCTATATTTTAATTACCTATGATTCGATTTCGATTCACGATTAGCTCCTAAATCATTTTGACGTAACTGAGATTTTGCCCATCCAAGTACAAAATAATTTATTCCAAGTTCAAATTATTTTCAATTCAAAATTTTAAAAAAATTTTCTCAAATATTAAAATTTTTACTTCGATTATCTCAAAATTTATTTCATTCTGATTTTTAAATTTTTTCCCCAATTTCATATATTGAGTTGAAAAAATATTTGAAAAACATTCTCTCTAAGAAGACTAGATTTTTTTGAAAATTTGAATTAACCAAAAAATCAATAAAAAATTCCAAAACATGGAATTATTTTAAAAATTAAAAAATTAGGTAGGTACCAATGAAAAACTGAAAAATTGAGTCATTTTGCCGAAATAAAAAAGTTGAAAATTTTATAGATCTTGATCATATTTTGATCTTAATCTGATCTAGATCTTTTTTTTTAATCAAAAAGATCATTTTCTAATTTTTGTATTCCTTCGTAATTCAGGGTAATTTGCCCATGATCTTGGTATTTTCTATTTTTTGAAAATATTTAAAGTTAAAAATTATGAATACAGAGTAAATTTGAACTTGGATCCTCAAAATCCCATTTGCTCTAAAATGATTTAGGAGGTGTTGATTTTTAACGTTAACGAAAGAAGAACTAGGGCGAAGTTTAATGGATGATTTTTAAAGTATTTTTTGCGCTGAGATCACGAGAAAAATAGTGAAAAAATTCCATCACCCAACGATTTTTTCAAATTGAATTTTTTGTTGAACAGTTTTTCTAATTTTTTTGAAAAATTTTTACACTTGAAGTCGATTTTCTGAAAGAAGGAGGGATTCTGCGAGAAAAGCTGAATAGAACATAATTTTAGAGCGTAAAATTTCCTTTCAGTAGAGTTCAATTAGTTTTTTCTTAGAAGGCTTACTTTTCAGGATTTATTTTAGTTCAAAGTTCAACTTATTTTTTTGAATTGAAAATATCTTCGAAACTAAGCCTCCAAAGAAAGAACTAATTGAACTTTGCAGAAAGGAAATTTTACGCTCTACAATTTATGTTCCATTCATTTTTTTCGTAGGACCCTTTCTTTCGCCAGAAAATAGATTTTTTATAATAAATCGCATTTTTAACATATCCCATTTGTAACAATGGGAAAATCAAAGTATCCCAATGAAATATTTTGCGCTTGAAATTACTCAAACATGAAAGTTGTTTTTAAAAGTTTTGGACTAGATTTTAAAACCTTGGGCGAAATTCTATCCTTTTTCGTAGGTCACATGTCATTTTTTTGAAAGTAATCAAAAATTGATTCAATTTAAGGCTCAAAATTCTCAAAAATTGATAAAAAAAAATTTGGATGGTTTTGTTGAATTTCTGGCGAAATTCTACCCCACTTTCATAGGTTACATGTCAATCCTTTGAAAATACTCAAAAATTGACCCAATTTGGGGCTCAAAATGGGTTAAAATTGCTCAAATTTAATTTTCATCAATAATTTCGTTCTGCTCGTGAAATTTTAACCCATTTTGATATGTCGCAACGCAAGTTTCAGATTTTTTTCATGACTTATTTTTTTAACAAGGGGGGGGGGGGGGAAATCGTGTGTTTTCAAAACTTTGAAATTCCACCACGGCCTATTGTGCCCACAGTTTTCCTCAAACTTTGACTCATTGGACGCGGAATGAACCCAAGAATACATTGCGTTTGATTTTTTTTGTCCAGCATACCCCATAATGCCTACAGAGGCATTATTGTGCCAAAAATGGTCGAATTAGGCAAAAAATCGCACATTGGGGGGCCCAGCACCCCATTGTGCCCGTGACCCAAGGGTTGTGACATATATTTGGAGTCAGGGGAGTGTCTGCTACCAGAATGTGAAAAAAATTTTGTCCAAAGTCAAATTTAAAAATTGAGAAAAAAGGGGGGTTTTCAGGCCTCCGTTCCCTATTGTGCCGGGGCAAAAATCCAAAATTGGTTTTTTTGAGACTACGGGACCCATACCTACAATAAAAAAACTGATTTTTTTGTCCAGCAAAAATGCACGCTCAATGAACCCTTTCTGCCTCTTGGACTGTAGACTAATTACTTTGTAGAATAAGAAAAATAAACAACCGACTCCTCATCTCAAAGTGGGGGGGGTGGACCCCCTGTGGAAAAAGTTGCATTTTCAACCTAGAATAACTCAGGTATAGTGAAAAATTTGAAAATTTGGTTCAAACAAACGTTGTAGAGCGTTAAAAGACGAACATTTTCCTTTTTTTACATTTTTTCTACGTGAACTTGGGGCCGAGATATTGCAAAAAGAAAAAAACATCGACGCGGGGTTCGAAAATTTTTCAACTCAATAAATTACACGTGTGTAGGCCTGGTATAAAATCTGGCGAACCAATAGCCGAACAAGTGGGTTTCTGGGGTTTTCGTGGTCGCTAAACTCGATTTTTATAATCACCTAACCCCTGGACCCAAATTGGGCCCCAAAAGAGGGGGTTTAAAATTTTGTGAGAAATTTTCGAACGCCGCGTCGATCTTTTTTCTTTTTGCAATAGCTCGGCCCCAAGACCACGTAGAAAAAATGTAAAAAAAGGAAAATGTTCGTCTTTTAACGCTCTACAACGTTTGTTTGAACCAATTTTTCGAATTTTTCACTGTAGCTGAGATATTCCAGGGTGAAAATACAACTTTTTCTAGGGGGTCCACCCCCCCCCCACTTTGGGATGAGGGGTCGATTGTTCATTTTTCTTATTCTACAAAGTAATAGGATGTTTTATGCAAAAGAGCCGCTCTTAAAGTCGATTAACCCGATTTTTGGTGATTTTTTCTGATAATGGGAAATTTTCAAAATTGATTTTTTTCTGAAGTCCCTAACTCCCTCCAGTGACGTCCTAGGAAAAAATTGTAAATAAAAAAATTGTTTGTTTTTGAATTCTCTACAATTTTTGTTTCAACTTTTTTTTCGTAAGGGCGTAATTTCGAAAGTTATAGCCGAAAAACCAAAATTTGAACCCCCTCGTCCCCCAAAAGGGGGACAAAATGTGACCCGTGCAGGGAAAAGGTACCTAAAGTCGGAATTTTCAAAAATGAGTTTTTGAGCTAAAATGATGAAGGAGACCAAGAGGAACATTTTGAGACCTTGATGAGCACCCAAGGTCCATTTTTCGCCAAGATAGAGACATTTGAAGTTAAGAAAATAAGAATTTAATAAAAACAAAATTCTGAGAAAAACGTGTTTCAAGTTTTTACTCTTGTTTCTCATGTATCAATCATCAAAAAAGCTGCCAAAACTACTTTCCAATACTGAAATTTCGCGAGGAATTCGTTTCTGACGTCAAAAATTATTTTAAGAGGAGAGAAAAATGAAAAATTCACTTTTATGATAAGTTTAATTTTGAAAAAAACTGCATTACAAAGAGAAATCCTTTTTTTCATACTGTATAAATTATCAAAAAAGCTCTCAGAACTTATTTTTTGTCCTGAAATTTCACGAGGAATTCGTTTTTACGTTGAAAATCACCTTAGGGGAATAGGAAATCGTTTACATCCATTTTCGATCATTTATATCTCAATATTCTCCAACAAAGCAATATTTCAGAAATTATGTATTTCTCAGTAGGTACAGTTGAATTTGCACACACAAATCTATGGGTATTTTACTTTATTTTTCTAGTCTGGAAGAATCCCGAGACTCCCCTTACCTTCAACAGACCGCATTTTGCAGCACATGCACATTTTTTTAACGTTCCGACTTTAGGTACCTTTTCCTCAGTCGGTTTGAACGTCATTTAGACGTGTTGTAGTAGCAATTTTTTGAAAAAAATTGCCCATTTTTCGTTTTTTGTCTCTAGTGCAAAATTCCGTTTTCCGACTTTAGGTACCCTGTCCCTGCACGGGTCACAAATATTTCCCGATTTTAGGGAAAGTCGGGTATGTTGAAATACACCCTCTACAACGCTTATATACGAACCTTCCTGTTTCCCGGAATTTTTATTGGGTCAAAACCTAAAATGACCGTACTACTGTTAGCATAAACTTGAAATTCGATCGTCGAAATCCAGAAATCTCATTCGCGTCAAAATGATTTAGGAGCTAGTGATTCACGAAGTTATTTTTTCCTCTCCTCAACTGCTCTTAGTCGAATATTTTTTCAATTCGTCGCGATACAAGAAAGAAGCATCAGGTAGGCACTCGTAGAACTACAGAAGGATACAATCTTCGTAAATTTTTAATCTGCTTATCGAAAGCTTTATTTCGATGACGCTTCGAATTCGATAAAATAGGTACACATACGTACAACGAAAACGTGCCCCTGCCCAGGTTTCCTGTTTAATATTTAATATTCGTACGTTAATTATATAACGTAGCGCAGAAGCGTCGAATTTTAGTACGATACGAGAAGGTTAGGTTAGGGTACGATATACCTTTAAGCGCGCGATAATGTAGTAAAATTCGCCTCTAAAATTATATAACCTTGATGCATGAACACCGCACACCTTGGATCGTTCCCACGTCCATAGATCTACTCGTAAATTAACGCATCAATTAAAAAGCACCATCTCGCAGGTTTGGTGTGTATTTGCACAGGGCTGATGGCAGGTACCGCGAAATCAAGGGGGCATCGTACGTTACGGTATTAAAATTTCATTTAACTAGGTATATACGTGAAAATGATATAGAAAACCGCAGCAGCATATAAAGGTTGTATGTGTATAGTAGGGTATGTTGCATATTCGCTTACTTTAGTCCGATTAAATCGACTTTCGGCTTTCCACCATGATAATCGGGCGTGAGGTCGAGATCCTGATACTTCGCAGGTCAACGTGTACTCGTCGTTGGTCACCAGGAATAATGGTTTTTCGATTATTTTCACCGATAGAGGTCGCACTGCACATACAAAGTAAAAAATAATTATAGGTGGGACTTGAAACAATATTATATTTTCAACGAATTAAGTATCAATATTGATATTTATAAACCTTCTAGCAAAGCATCAACGAATCAAGGTTTTGTAATAAGTTTACAAAAAAAATTTCCCACCACTGGAATGGGGGCCCAAAAAAAAGGTATGTAGTCGAGTATAAAGAGAAGTAACCAGCTCCCTAACTACTGCTCCCCTTCCCATATTATTTCTCGACAAAAAAATGACGATTTCATCTTGAAATGAGTATTACTCAAGATCTCACTTCCGACCAGCCTTTGAAAAAAATATATTCCTTTCGAAAAGAAACATTTTGAACCAAAACAGAAATATATCGTAAGTACATCCAACAGAAGTCTTCTATCCAAAATTTCAAGAGCTCAAGATCGTCCCTTGAATTTTGGAAAATTTTTGAAAATTCAAAATAAGTCCAAAAGGGTCCTTTCGAAGTGCAACCCATAAAGACTTGATCTGATTAAGTGAACAGCTGAGATTTGGTAATGTACTTACTCTATATTTTCGACATCCAGAATCGATTGGAAGCAATTTCCGAAACGTTCTGGACAATCCAAGAAATTTTGGAATTTTCCATCTTTAATAAAAAAAAAATTCATAGAAGAAAACGTGGATTTAACCCGGCAGTGACGAATGCGATTTTGCGACGAGCACATCGGGACTAAATCGGAGCGACCAATCAAGTATGTCGTTTACATGATGGGGTGTACTTTGCGTATCAATACGTCGTGAAGACGTGTTTTTTTTGTGTGTTCTCGTGTTTTCGTCATAATTTTCTCAAATATTTTTAAACTATAAACTTTTTTCAATTTCTTTCCAGCCTTTAAATTTTTTCAAACTCTGTAATTGTTCATCAATTATTATTCTTAAAATTTTTTCTGCCTGAAATTTTTCTCGCTTGTTTTCAAATAGTAAGTTTTTCTAGAAAATTATTCAAATTGTAAAATTTTTTTTCCAATTCTTTTTAAATTTGAAAATTTTTTTAAACCTTGAAATTATTTATCAATTGCTTGTTTTTAAAAATTTTAAAGTGAAATTTTTTCTCCATTTTTTTTCAAATGGTGAATTTTTTCATTATTTCATTCCAAGCTTTTTTCTTTTTCCCATTGAAATTAGAAAAAATTACTCAGCCTCAAATTCTTCTCAGCTCTGAAATTTTTTTTGTACCTAAAAAGTTTTCTACACCTATTCTTAAAATTTTTCAATTTGAAATTTCTTCAGATATCTACCGGTACCTATTTATTACCTAACTTCTTTTTCACTCAATTTTTTCCCAATTTTACAACTTGTTAAATTTTTTTCAAACTTGAAATTTTTCACATATAATTTTTTCTTTTTCCAAAAAATGTTCAATACAAGAGAAACAAATTTAATTTATTCGATAATACGAGTACAACTCTATGCAACAGGAGTCATTATTTTTTGTATTATTTTGGAATTTCAGAATTCAGATAATGAAAAAATGTTAGGGTCGAATGAACACAAATTGAATTGAAAAAATGTAGAGAAGCAAGAAGAAGTTTGTAGTTTTGAAGTTTAACGAAATTTTGTAAAAAAATTTGGTTTGGAAAAATTTTAAGAAACGAAAAATTGAGTTTGAAAGGTTTCAGAAACAATTTTGGTTCTTTCTGATCCTAAAATTTTCTCTCAAAAGTTTTTCGAACTCTGAAATTTTTTTCAACGTTTTTTTGAACTTCTATGTTTTATTTCAAAGTTTTTTCAACTCCAAGACCAAAATCATAATTTTTTCCCACTTTAATTTTTTTTTATCTGGATTTTTTCCACACTTTTTTTGTTCAACTCTAAAGATTTTTCTTCAACTTTTTAGGTTTTTTCAACTCCAAATTTCCTATCAAAATTAAATTTTTTTTCAAACTTTGATATTTTTTTCAACTTTGGATTCTTCCCAAATTTCAGATTTTTTCAACTTCATAATTTCTCATTTTTTCTATTTCAAATTTTGATATTTTTTTCAACTTTGAATTCTTCCCAAATTTTAGATTTTTCCAACTTCATAATTTCTTATTTTTTCCAACTAAAATTTTCCCCCAATTTTAGACTTGAGTGGGTAAGTATTAAAAACTACCAACATCAATTTTAATTTTGGAATTTTAAAAAAAAAAATTGAATACCAAAAATTTTATAATACTTTGGATGAACAATTTTATATATTTTGTAGATGAGACTCTCTAGAGAACAGTTTAGGGTTAGAAAAAATTCTAGAGTAAGAAAAAAATTGAGAAAAAATCCCAGAGTTGGAAAAAATTTGAGAAGAAATAATGAAATGAATTTTTTTTTAATTTTGAAGTAAGAAAAAATTTTAAGAAAAATTTTGGAGTTTGATGAAATTATAAGTTGAAAAAATTTATTAGGTATTGGAATAAATGAAAAATTGAAAAATTTCCAAAAACAATCCGATTACGAGAAACCAAAAAGAACAAAACCATCAATGCGGCGATTCGACGAATTTTCATTTCACATACAAAAATTACATACAAATGCATCCTTCAGAGAACACCAAAACCAGAGATACGCCCGTTCTGCTCAAAAATGAATTCGATATCAACCATACCTGATTTTAAACTGTCCAAGATTCAACAAAGAAAAAAAAATGCACCGTCAACCTTTCACCTAAAAACATCAGAAATCTTGCGTACTTCCTTCTTGATACTAATTTATATAGATTTATTATGTAACAATGTTAAAAGTCGTGAAATAACCCAAGGTTGAAACGACTATAATTAAAATAAACAAGTTGGAAAAAAATGAGAAACATTTTTAAGAACAAATTCGTGTTTCGAAAAATTTTGTGAAAAGGAAAGGAAAATTAAGAATATTTGAACGAGAATACATGATAAAAATTTCCGAAAATATTTGGACTAAGTTGAAAAAAAAAGTGACGAAGTAGTCATCGGATCTCGATTATTTTAAAATGATGAATCGTTAGTGTATCCCGAAAGATCGTGTGATGAATTTTAGTCGGGAAAATTGCGCTTTAATCGATCAAATAGGTCGCCAATACGGTAATCCATATTTTTGTAGACGCTAATGTTCGTTTATGGCGTTTTTTCACAAGATTTTTTTTTCAATTTTGGAAAATTCCGAAAAAATTTAGAGACTTTGAAGCATTTTGATTAAATTCAAAACAGACCATTTTTTTCAGCTTTTTCGCTCATCGCCACCGTCCTCCCTCTTCCCATCAATAACTTGAAATTAGTCTGAAAATAAAAATTCAATGAATTGCATTGCTTGAAAATTTAAATATTTAGTAAATAGATTGAATACGTTACATATATTTTCCATCTCTTCCATTCTAGTCTTTCCACTTTCATTTTCATCATAGCCATCAAAGCTAAAGGAAAATGAAAGCAGAAATTCGAAGGGAAATATTCGACTGCTGTAACTTTCGACGACCCGAGGTATGGCAACATTTTCGCCACTTTAGAAACAAAACAATGACATCTGTCACGAATTACGCGCCCTTTATAATGGCTGTTGAATACCCTCAATCCTGGTACAATTTATCACGCAGATGTACTTCTGCCTGGAAATTAACGTCTTCATTTCGCTTGATTTGAAAATCAACAATTAAAAAGCTCAAAATTTCGTCGTTACCTCAATTTCACTTTTGAACAAAATAAATTCAGTTTAAATTTACTTATGGACAAAACAGAATGGACCGTGAATCTTCAATAATAATATTCTTTAAAGCTCGAAAAAAATAACTAATTCCCCCTTCAAATGCCAAGATAGGCAATCCTACCAGCACTTGGATAATTCAGGTTGCAGAATTCCAGATGGAAGGCAATGCGCTATGGATAAAATACCCTGCAAACGAACAATTGATATGTAATTCAAATTTCAGGTGAAATTGCCCCGTAATTTCTCGAGAGATCAAAAAAAAAGGAAGGAATCGACGAAAAATTCTATCATTTAAAAATATTTTCCCCACATTCGAACTCTGCAAGGTTCAAAAAAAGATCCAACGATAGAAAATTTCTGAATTGAAAAAAATGCCCACTTCTCCACTTCTCAAGCTTCCCATGTCCACATCGAACCATTCAACCCCCTTCTTCCCAACTCCACAAATTATAACGCAACCTAATTAAAACATTTCGACCTCAATCCCCTCCACTCAAAACTTCCATTATTTCTACAGAAAAAAAAAAAATGCTCGACGTTAATTCACCCATCAAACTTGAACTTGACTTATTCAAGTCTACCAAACTTATCAGCATCAGCAGAAAAAAGTTTCCAACAAACGCGATACAACGGAAATCCGTTGAAGACGAAAAAAAGCACGTCAACTCCCTTAAGACAGCTTTGTCAAGTCAGCGTTCGGAATACGCAACGCAAACGAGTAAAATATTAACAATAGCAAGGAAAGTACGTCAGAAAGGGAGAAAGCAAAAAAAACATCACATCCGCATCGAGTAATACGATATACCTATTATTAGTAGGTACCTACGTAAAACTCCGGCGAAAAAGTTTTTTCACCGTCTTCGTCGTCGATATTTATAAGGTAAGTTTAATTGGACATATCGAAACTTACGGTGCAATTCTACACGAACGGTTCGATGATACGGCTGAATTAGATTGGTATTCGTCGCCTGACACGTGTACGTTCTGTTCAGAAACGATCTGGACACGTTCGGAATGTCTATTTTGCTAATGACCACTTTGCCGTCCGAGGACGTCGAATGACTTTCTATCATCGTGTTCTCCATGTACCAGCTAACAATTGGTATAGGTTTACCTGTAGAAACGGACACAAGTGTAAAAAATTTGTACATTTGAACATAAAAATTTACCAATTGATTGTTCATCGGACAGAGCCGGGATACAGAAATAGTAAAATTTACACACTATTCATTTCCCTTATAAGTTATTACTGTCACTTTTCAACATTTAAAAAAAAAATTACTTCAGTTAATAGGTACTCTCTCATTCTGAATCAGTGAAAAGTCACTGATAAATAGTCACAATTGCAGCACAGGAAAATCAGCAAAATTCACTGATTTTTCAGCAAATTCCATCAATTTCACTGACTTTTTAGTGAATTTTCACTGATTTTCCAGTGATTTTTCTCACTGATTTGTTTTCAGTAAAAAAAATTCACTGATTTTCTCCGGTGCTGCAATTCTGACTGCTTTCCAGTGATTTTCGATAATTTTCACTGATTTATATGTACTTGACTCAAATTTATAAATCAGTGAAAATTATCGAAAATCACTGGAAAGTATTCAAAATTACAGCGCAGTAACAAATCAGTGAAAAAATGTTCACTGAAAGCAAACAGTGAAAAAAATTACTGGAAAATCAGTAAAATTTTTGAAATTTGCTGAAAAATCAGTGAAAATAATTCGCTGAAAATTAAAGAATTTCACTAATTTTCCCTGCGCTGCAATTTTGACTATTTATCAGTGAAAATGAAAGAGTAGATATCTAATATACTTAATTTACAAAAAAAAAAAAAAGGAAAAAAACTATCCACAAATTTTTACAAGTGGGCATTCTTAATTTTTTTGACCCCCCTCCCCCCATACATATAAGCATTTTAAATCGTCTCTGAGAACATGGTGTCCACTATATTTCAGAAATGATTTTCCCTGGCTTTTCCAGGTTTTCCAGACCAATTTTTCGAATTTTTCCTGACCTTTTAAATATGATATTCGTTAAGGGGGGGGGGGGGTAAATTTTTCACATGATGTGCTTACATCTCGAAATTTCTCATAAGAATGATATAAAATGCATGCGGTCAAATGATTTTTTTTCGAATTCACTAAATACTTTTTACGAGATTTTTAGATGCTCCTCTTCGAGCCACAAAAAAAATTCAAATTCAATTCTGAAAATTTTCGAGCCCACCTAACTCCCTCTCACCACAAAAATTTGAAAATTTGAATTGATTACCTAAAGAAAAAATGTCAAATTAAAAAGGAAAAACCAAGTATTCCAACGCAAAATTAAGTTTAAAAAATGAAAAAAATTATGCCAGGATGTCTACCAAATCAAGCAAATGAAAATTCGGATTTTTCCGGGCTAAAAATTCAAAAATTTCTTCACATTTTATCCCCCCCCCCCCTCATGAAAAACACATGCCTCAAATTTATAAATTCACGTAATCTCCTACCATTTTTTAGTACCTAAGTATAGGGTTCAACAAATATCCGGATAATCCAAATGCTATCCAAATATTCGGATATTTGGAAAATATCCGGATAATCGAAAAGAAGGAATTTCATTGGATATTCTCTTAGTCAAAAAAAATTCCGCCAGGAGTGCTAAATGAAATTACAAAAAATTGAAATTACGCAACGCTGCGCAGGAGGTGGACGAAAATTTAAAATTTTGCGAAATGGTTTGTAGACGACTTTCGGAAGCTGTCGGAAAAGTTCAATCCTTTTCGGGACGTCTTCGGGAGCTGTTCGGCAATTTCCGTGATATCCGGATATTATCCGGATATTTGGATGTTTATCCAAATAGTATTTGGTATTTGGATATCCGGATGTTTGTTGAACACTACCTAAGTACCAATAAATAAAAAAGTCAATGAGGAGGCAAAATATAAATTATTTTATGGAAACATAGAAATGTGTTAAGCCCGAGCGAAGCGAGGGCGAAAATTTTTGTGAAAAAAATATCTTCAAAAGATGAAAATTCACCATTTTTCCCTCATTGATATTTTTCAAAAAAATGCCCAATAATTTTGAATTCTGTAAGTTCTATTCCCGCTCCATTTGTTTCAAAATCGTGGTGAAGGGCATCATGGCATTTCTTTCTCATTACAGCTCAGTAAAAAGTAAGTTTCCAAAAAACTTGAGATTTAAATAAATTTTGCAGAAAGAAAGAGTTTTTTTTTTGAATAAATACATGGATTTTCAGTATCAATTTTATTGTATGTACATTACGGTCAACAAAAAATTACGAATAAAAAATTAGATAAAAGATGTAATAATCCGGCCCGAGCGGAGCGAGGGCGAAATTTTTTGAAAAATTTATAATAAAATAAGCAAACATCTTTTTTTTTGAATTTTCGAAAAATTCCAGAGAAAATTCCAAAATTCTCTGACTTTTCCCTGACTTTTCCAGACCACCAAAATTCCCTGACTTTTCCCGGTTTTCCAGAGAATGGACACCATGGTCTCTGAGAATATTTCCCTTCTGTTTGGATTTTGATAGAAGCACAAATGTTCAAGAGATTTTCAAAAATTTGAATATAAAATTTAAATGGAACATGATTGTAGGTATCGTAGTGCAAATTTTCCAAAAAAAATGGGGCTTTAGTGACTTTTGGAAGTAAAAAAAGTGACCCAAAAATGACCATTTTTCCCCAATTTCGAGGTTTTCCAAAATCATGGGAATAAAAATTCGGTTTTTCCGGACTTGAAATAAAACAAATTCTTTACAATTTATTGCTCCCCCCCCCCACAAAAACATAGTTTGAAATTTATGAATTCCACGCCAGCCCTTCCAATATTTTCGGTTTGTCCTAATAAATTAAAAATTGACGAGGGATGAAATATAAATTATTTTGTTGAAATATATCAATGTGTTAAGCCCGAGCAAATCTAGGGCGAAAATTTATGCGAAAAAAAAACTTCAAAAGTTGAAAATTCATCACTTTTCTCTCATTGAGGTTTTCCAAAACGCACCCCAAAATTTAGAATTCTCTCATTTCCTCCGCTTTTTTTTCAACATCACATTGTGGTCAAAGGCATCATGATATTCTTTTCTCATCACAGCTTATTAAAAGTAACGTTTCCAAAAAAAAAGAAAACTATTTTAAATGAATTCTGTAAAAAGAAAAAAGGGTAAATTACTCCCCAGTGTGAGGAGGGGCTTTTTTTTAAATTCATAATTTAATTGACAAAGACATGCATTTAGATATCAATGAAAAAATTAGCTAAGAGAACTAATAATTTGACCCGAGCGGAACGAGGGTGAATTTTTTTTTGAAAAATTTATAATAAAACAAGAAAAACAGCACTTTTATACTTGGATGATTTATAATTTTTTTGGATTTTAAAAAAATTCCAGAGAAAATTCTAAAATTTCCCGACTTTTCCAGACCATCAAAATTCCTCGACTTCTCTAGGTTTTCCAGAATATGAACACCCTGCTCTACCAATCTTTTCACTGGAGTAGCGTAATACCAAAGTATCACGATGTGGATGCACTTTTTTTTTAAATACCAATTTTTGTGATTTTTTTTCAACTTTTAAAAAAATTACCAAAAAAGTGACTTTGGGAAAAGTGATCAAAACTGACCAAATACGATCCCTGTGATTGATAATGGAAAATGAAGATTCGTGTTGAATTGAAAAAAGTTGGGAAAAATTGTACGTACTTTTGAATTGAAACACATCAGATAAAAATCCACTCTAGACGGGAATTTTCACTTCCCCCTCCTCCCTCCCATAAGCTGAAACGGCCCTTTCATAAGACTATTTATTTTTTGTTTTGAATAAGAAACGAAAAAAAATGGCAGAGCTTTGAAATTTTGAGAATGTAATTTTAATGGTCCTAAGTTTTGAAAATTTTACTTTTTACAATTATTTTTTAGCGTTTTGATTGGTTTTGACGAAATATATGAATCCACTGAGAAGGAGAGGAGCATAGGGGGTAGCTTGACTCCACTCAATGATAAAATTGAATTTTTATGAAAAAAAAGTAGATTTGAGTCGGAAATTCTTTGAAAGTGGTAAGCTTTTTTTGAAAAATTTTTATTTTCAGTTTTTTGCCCCTATTGTCCCTTCAATAAGACAATTTCAGTCTGTCAATGAGTTTATGGGAGTACTATTTTATTGTGGAACGAAAATGGAAGAAGCTTTGAAAAATCTGAATTCTGAAATTTTGAAGAAAATTGATTGATGATAAAAAATGAAGTTTTTAAGATTTTGCCAATTTTTTTAGAGTTTTTATAGAGTATTTTCAGAGCCATCGAACGGGGAGGAATAGGGGAGGAGCAGAAGGAGCATTTTGATTCTCTTAAACGATGGCAAATTTGCATTTAAAGTTAAAAAATGAAGTTCAAGTTGGAAATTTCTAAAAAATGATGACCTTAATTTTCGTAATCTGGTAGAAATACTGGAAAAAATTGGACTTCGGGTAAAAAAAAAGAGAAAAAATTCCATTTTGACCGATAATTTTCGATTTTTTTTATCCTATGGAATATTATCTTAGCAATGAAGAAATGGAACAAATGAATATTGAGATGTCGTAACTCGTAATTTTATCGTTCTTAAAAAATTTATTTTGCTGTATACGAATGAAAAAAAATTTTAAAATAATTTTTTTCTCTTTCGTCCAGGTACTACATCGCTACATGTGAATTTTTCCATGTGTAAGTAGTATTCGCAACACATGCTATTCAGGAAACGCCGGCTATGTCATTGGAAAACAGACGATCCCCGCGATAATAATAAAATATCCAAATTACACGTTAATTCGTACAAACGCCGGTCTATAATTATTAAACCGAGCGATATTTTCGAATCTCCGAAGAATTCTCCATCTGGTCTCCGCAGCCTCCCATCGTCCACAAAAAACAAGCCCAACATCCCCCAGGGAGATAATCAAACAGTCGATTATCAATTCGGTACCTACTTCGGTCGGTACTTCATTTGTGAAAACAATAATCCGTCGGAAGCTCGCCCTTTTGAAGCACGAATCCGACACCTGCTCTGCGATGGAAATTTACTGGGTCGAATATCAAAATGACAACGGCTCGATTCTTCTCGATACTTAATCCGTGGCACATTTACGTACGCAGCCTAAGCCCGAATAAGAATGTCGACGAGACAGCTATTTGTACAGTTGCAAAACGAAATCCGAGACTGAATTTAATAACATTTGAAGAGGCCCGAAAATACGACGGTAATTTCTCCCCAGAGAGGGCTACGAAGGGCGGGGACTTTCAACAGGCGATCCGATATCTTCTTAGGTACACGGTGCTACGTAGTAAAACTCGAGTTTTGAATTCTCGTCGCTGTTCTCGAAAACCTTACGTAATACAGGGGTATTAACACTTTCGCTCGTCGCCTTCGCGAGAAATTCTCCCAATAAAGATTCAAATTTAGCCAATTTCGTCGTCTTCGCGATTCTACACTTTCAAATAATCCGTACAAAATGAAACGAAACGCATACGTGTATCGTATTTCCGAGCGAGAGAGTTTCGCGGGTATAAAATCATTCCATCGAATAAACAACAAATCACGCGTGAAAAAAAAAAACATATCCTTCAAATTTCATTACTTTGTTTTTTATGCTGGCAGAAAATTACCCTCTCGTTCCATCCAAGTGCGAAACGAAACACACGTTCGTCGTTTTGATTTCATTTATCGGATATACATATAAGCGCGTACACCTACGCGAGAAAGGTATACTCGTATGTAGCTGTTCTGGTAATACGAGAATTATTCCGGGATAACGAATAAGGAATTTTTCAATCTTTTTTCTCGCTCGGTATTTTCACCTTAGCGAGACGTAGGTATAAAATTTAGTATTTAGATTCACCTACACATGTTCGTTTCCTCTGTCATTGAATTAAATATTTGGTTATCGAAAATTCGCACGAAGAGGTAGATACAAAAATTACATAACTGTTTCAGGTTCACTTTAAAATGGTAAGTATGAAATTTTACAACTTTATTCAATTTAAGTATATCTACTTCGCCAATTTTATTTTGATGTTGGGTAAAATACCTAAGTACCTGACCTACTTACAACTAACTGCTCATTTCTACGATTGGTGTAAAGTTCAGAATTTTGTTTCGAATCTGAGCCCCTTAAAACATTAAAAGTGAACAGAAAATTATCAAAGGAATCTTTCTTAGTTTTTGAAGTACTACTTGCTGAGAAGGCGTGGAAAGATTTTGACGAAAATTAATGAGGTAGGTATAGTGTAGGCGAATAAGGAAATAAAAAAACATTTTTAGCTAGCCAAGATTTTATCGCCAAAAATTGTCGAGGGTGGTCCCCTGACTAACCTCTAAAAAGTCCGCACCCCCTAGACCCCGTGCTAAATTTTTTATGGAGGCTCCACCCCCTCAAAAATGGGTTTTCCCGAATAACTTCTCAGAATTTGGTTTTACGGCAAAAGTAGCTCAGTACTTTTTTGTTCTACACTCAATTTCCAACATTTTTTGTATGAAAAATTTTTTTGTACGACCAACAGCAGAGGAGATAGAGAGTCCGGAAGGAAGGGGGTTTTGGAAAATATGATATCATTTGAAAACGCGATAATAGGTATAAAATCGTACTAAACTGTATATTTTGGGTATGAAAATAGTAGTGTTATGTAAATTGATGGTATTAATACAACTTGACCCACCTTCCCCTCCCTATGTGCCTACCCCACCTTACCCACTTGTTTTTATTTAGCCTTAGTAATATGACTGAAGGGTGGGGAGGGGTGGACACATGGGAGGGGGAGAGGGTGAAAATGCTTCTTGATCATCTTTCCCCCTCCTATATGCCCACCCCTCCCCACTCTTCAGTCATATTACTAAGGCTAAATAAAAACAAGTGGGTAAGGTGGGGTAGGCACATAGGGAGGGGAAGGTGGGTCAAGTTGTATTAATACCATCAATTTACATAACACTACTATTTTCATACCCAAAATATACAGTTTAGTACGATTTTATACCTATTATCGCGTTTTCAAATGATATCATATTTTCCAAAACCCCCTTCCTTCCGGACTCTCTATCTCCTCTGCTGTTGGTCGTACAAAAAAATTTTTCATACAAAAAATGTTGGAAATTGAGTGTAGAACAAAAAAGTACTGAGCTACTTTTGCCGTAAAACCAAATCCTGAGAAGTTATTCGGGAAAACCCATTTTTGAGGGGGGTGGAGCCTCCATAAAAAATTTAGCACGGGGTCTAGGGGGTGCGGACTTTTTAGAGGTTAGTCAGGGGACCACCCTCGACAATTTTTGGCGATTAAATCTTGGCTAGCTAAAAAATGTTTTTTTTTTTTCTTAAAAATTGTGCTTATTCGCCTACACTAGTAGGTTACGTTGAAAGGGGGATCTTTCAATAAAAAATTAGGGCTTTAGCCTAAAACCCGCCGTGCAATTTTTTTGCAATTTGCGACAAAATGCAATATGTCACAAATTGCATTCTGTCGCACTTTTGTCGCAAAATATTTCGTTACAATTTGCGACAGAATGCGACAGAATGCGACAAAATGCAACAAAATGCAACATAATCCAACCATTTGAGACAGACCACAAGTCTAACTATACTCGCGGAAAGAACAATCATAAATACGATTTTTATATTGAATAGATAACATCAACAGTCGTTAGAAAAAAATATGTTGATATTGCTAAATGCTAACCAACCGTTTGTCATTTGTTCTGACTTCTAATTGGCTTTGAATTCCTACTTAATTACCTAGCTAGATGAATTTTTTTCATTTTTCATGGAATTTGGCAACCAGTGATTTTTTTTTTGATGCCCAAGTATTGGGTTGCATTTTGTCGCATTCGTTTGCATTCTGTTGCATTTTGTCGCATTTTTCGCATCTGTCGCATTCTGTCGCATTCTGTCGCATTCTGTCACAAAATGTACCAAGAAATTTTGCGACAGAGTGCGACCGAATGCAACCGAATGCGACAAAATGCGACTGGTATGTCACAAATTGCAAAAGTGTCGCAAAACTAGCTGAAAATGTCTCATTTTTCGACATTTATTTTGCGACAGAATGCAATCTTCACAAAACATTTGCACGACGGGAAGAGAACAGATAAAAGTTAAGATCGAATGACAAAATATTTCAATTTTATACGTTTGGAAAATCGCCTGTTTTCTACACTATTTTCATTTTGGAAAGGAACCTCTGTTTTAAGTTCCCGGAGTTTTCAATAGCCATTCTCCTCCCCGGGTGGAAACTAGCTATTTTCCTTCCGCATATGTGTCTGAAAGAATTACTTACGATATCAGAATTTTTTAACAGCAATTTTCTCATTACGAGAATTTTTTAGGCGCTCACCCATCCAAGTACTAATACAACCCAGCGTTGCTTAACTTCAGCGAAGAAACAAAAACCTGTGCATGCAACATGGTACCTACGACTACTGACAATTTAAATAGCCACTTATAGGTAAACATGAGTTTAGTTTTCAACTCGAACTCTCAAATACTGTTGGCTTGGAATCACGTTCATTTCAGCATTGAGTTGACTCATCATGCATGTACCTACTCTTTTCTAAATTCGTATCATAATTTTTTGGGGGATTTTAAAAATTTTGTGAAATTTTATGATTTTATTTTTCTCTTGCATAAAATTAAAATACCATATATAACAGGATTGGTAAGTAACACGATTAACTCTTCAACTCATATGATTCAAGTCACTCGGCTTTGCCTCGCTCCTTAAACTTTTGCATTGACTAATAGGAGCGGAAACCCTGTTACATAATATACTATCAATTTTATATCAGTGATGGGCTGCTCAGCGCTCATGTTGAACTCACTGATTTTGAATGAGCGCTGAGCAGAGCGTGAGCACAAAATTCACATTTTATGAGCGGAGCGGAAAATTTGTAGTGAGCGCTGTGAGGTATAGTGCTCAGATGAGCGCTCAGCTCCACTCGAAAATCCTAGTTTAAAAGCCAAAAACGTTTTATTTAATAAAAAATAAAAAAGCTGTCGGTTGTCCTTATCACTCTTGATATTGTTCGTCATCATTTTTGTAGAATAAATTGAATAATTCAAATGATTTTGAACTTTGATTTGTTTAAGAAAATGAGCGGAATGAGTGAGTGTGTGAGTGCATGTTTGAGCGCTTTAGCACATTTCTGAGTATGAGCTTGAGTGGTTTGAGCGCAGGTGTGAGTGCGAGTGCAAACAGAGCAATGCTGAGTAGAGTGCGAGTGGAGTGTTTCAAATTTCAAGTGAGTGTGACAGCGTGAGCGGAGCGCGAGCGCAAAAAACCTTGAGCTGCCCATCACTGTTTTATTTATACGTTCGGAAAATCGCCTGTTTCCTACACTATTTTTGTATTGAAAACTTCTGTTTTAACCCTTTTGCTACCACACCCAAATTCACTGTCTCACTGGGGGGGGGGGGGGGGCGTCTAATTTTTTTTGATAAATAATAATGAAAATTACGGGAATATTTTTTAAAAATTTTGTGGGTTGTTGGTAGCATTGCTCATGCCCAAAGGTGATGTCAATTGGTTGGAGTGTTGACAGCCTATCACCAAAGTTTCAGACTGCTACAACTGTCTGGCACAGAATTATTAGCCGTTTAAGTGCTCGTAGTCAGCGTCACAAATGTGTGACCAAGGTCTGTGGGGAAATTCCACGATGTCACATATATGTGACTGCGGTACCGAAAGGGTTAATGCCCTGAGTTTTTCAGTAGCCATTTTCTTTCGCGGGCTGAAACTAGCCATTTTCCTTCTTATAATATCAGAATTTTTGACAACAATTTTCTCATTACCAGAATTTTTGAGTGGTCACCCATCCAAGTGGGAGTTGGTGAGTTGATTCCCACCCTTGAAAAAGGTTCTAACTGATTCCCATTTTTTTTTTTGAAATGTCCGAATTGATTCTCACTTTTTTTCAGTGGTATGTACGAATTGATTCCCCATTTTTTTCAGGCGTATATACGAATTGATTCCCAACCTCTTTCAACAAAGGAATTTTTCAGGAGAGCGAATTAATATGAAGACCTCATGGGAAGAACGGGTCAACTGAAATTTTATAAATTTTGCAGGAGAACGTTTTAAAGATAATATTGAAGTGGAACTGAAAAAAAAATGGGTTTTCAAGTTTTGTTTTGATTTTATTACTTTCAAAATGTCAATTAGAATCATTTTACATCGGCAAATATTGCTCAAAAGTTTTTAAAAAGCTTCGAAGTCACTCAACACACGCTGTGTTTGAACAACATTCTGAGAAGTTGACCTGTTCTTTCTGTGTTTTCTTGAAATTGAAATATTTTTTCTCTGAAATTAATCAGTTTCTTCCACCTATGAGTTATCCTTTGTTGAATTATGATTTTTTTTTCATGTTCACAACAATAAATCAACTATTTAAAAAACAAAAATCAGCTTTTTGCACATTTTTTTCTTTGTTTAGAGTAGTTAACCCGTTCTTTCCGTGTTTTTAATTTCTTGAAAATTCTTTTTTGCTTTTATTGACAAAATTTGAAAAGGGATTTGGGGCCTACAGAGCAGGGTTCACTCCAGTTCTCAAGAATTGAAATTAAAAATTTTGAATCAATTCGTACATCTCCAAAAAAAAAAATAGGAATCATTTCCCCTGTGTTTTTACACAAATATTTCTTTGGGAATCAACTCACCTATAGCCATCCAAGTACCAACACAACCTAATGTTGCTTAACTTTAGCGAAGAAACAGAAATTTGTGTTTTCAATGTGGTATGACTGCTGATGATTAAAACAGTTTAACCAATTGTTTTCAACTTGAACTCTCAGTTGCTGTTGGTTAGGGTGCGTCATGGGACATTTTTTTTGAAATGTTGAGGTCTTACCCGTTATTCTTGTTCCTTTTAATGAAAAAATGATAACCCTAAAAAAATTTTCAAAAAAAAATAATTTTTAGAGGTGGCGCTTTTGAGTTGAAAATTTGATACCTAATCCAATGTGAAAAATTTGCTGAAAATTAAAAAATACGGTTTTTCGACTAAAAATCAATTCATTTATTGAGGATGAACTAAACAAAAACGATTAATTTTAAAAATTAAAAAAATATACACATATTGATAAAAATTTCATATGTCTATTTCAAGTTTTTTTTCGACGGAGTTGGGAATTTTTGGCGATGTAATTCAACAACTTGTAGTAAATACTGTTTTTGCGTTTCATCGTTTACAACGGAGTTATGTTACATCGTATTTGCCTAGTTAAGGGGGGTATGAAATCAGTTTTTTTACGTGTATTTTCATGTTCCTTTTTCTCGATTACCAGAAGAGGTGGAAGGCTGAAATTTGGAGGGTAACTAGAGTCAACTTTGAGTTACACGGAGGGATTTCAAAATTTAGTTCATGCTTCCGAAATTAAGCTTACACGTAGAAAGCTCTCTTGAAACACCATGTTTTTTAGCATACAAATAATTCCTCAGCCTGTTCCATGCATGATAAATGAAAAAGCCCCCGTCTATTTATAGAGTATAACTTGCTGAAGAAAACAAAAAAAAAAGTAAGTTGATCGATACAGTCGTTCCTGAGAAAAAGGTACATGAACATTGAAAACGTACATTTTGAGAAAAACAGCTTTAAAGTTCGAACTTTATTTTTCATACATGAACTTCAGTTTAGTTGTACTACTGAGGTCCAGGTGTGAATGATAATTTATTTTTTAAATTTTTGTTGAAGAACAAGGCTGATCAAATAATTCTGGTTGAGAATTTTGAGTTTGTGGCTGTTCTTTTGTATCAGCATCTGATTGGATAACTTTCAGTTTGCCAAAATTTTCCCTAAATTCTAGGAAAATCTTGATCGTAAAAATGTAATTTTTCAACCTTAAGAAAAGTGATTTTTAAAAAGTATTATGTATCATTTTGAAAAGAATAAAATAGAGAATTCAACTCCCTAGAAAACTCAATTTTGGATTTCTTCACCAAAACTGATTTCATACCCCCCCCCCCCCCCCCTTAAAGGTGTGGCATGGCGCCACAGTGACAGACCAGCGAGTTTCCACTGTAACAGCGTATTTGTGTGCATTATACCTAGCTAGATTACACTCGCAATATTCAACCCAAAAGCGCCACCTCTAAATATTATTTTTTTTGGCTGAATTTTTTTGTGTGGTGTTTTTTAAGTAAAAGGAACCATTTTAGGGGGTAAGACATCAAAATTTCAAACTTTTTTTTTTTTACATATAAATATGACGCACCCTACTGTTGGTTTCAAATCAAGTTTCTTTCAGCATTGAGTTGACTCATCATGCATGTACTCTTTTCTAAATTCGTATCATCATTTTTTTGGGGATTTTAAAAATTTTGTGAAATTTCATGATTTTATTTTTCTCTTGCATAAAATTAAAATAGCATATGTAACAGGATTGGTAAGTAACATGATTAACTCATACAATTTAAGTCATTCATCTTTACCTCGCTCCTCAAACTTTCTCACTCATTAATAGGTTACTGGTTGGTTACATAGGATGAAGACTGGTTGCCTGTTACAGTAGGGGCTGCCGCTTTGAGGGATGGAATTTATGATATCCCCTCCCTAGCCGCTTCCTCATTTTAGGCTCTTGATGGTCAAAGGTTCTATTGTTTTGAGGAGCATTCCTCGGCAGCCATTGTGTAATGTATGAGAAGGAGTTGTGATCTTATGTAACTGACCATACAGTTACACAGATGGTTCTCACCAGAAGTGGTGGGTGAAAGCTGAGAGAGGGGAATCGGTTCGACCAACGGGATGAACCAATTGCGTGGCTCACCCTAAATTAGTTACGTTTTTGCCGCTGAATGGTCATCTATTTTTCAGAAATCCGCACGTAAATGTTCTGGTATGTCTTGGTACTGTGTATTTCCAATCAATTATCACGCAAAAATATAAAAAATTGGTTCAATTTCAACCACTTTAAACCCCTCCATTCACTCAGAGCAGAAGTGTGATAATTTTCAAAAGGTCAATATGTATGGTAATGTACTCATGACGTTCAAAAAATTTAATAAAATTCTTGCTGAAATGTCGGTAGAAGGCATAGGCTCTAATGTCGATGTGTACTTTCTAGGTAAGGAGTGGCGCACGGCGGATTTATTTTTAAATAGGTACCTATCTCATAGGTTTTACCCATAGTCATTTTTTACTCTTTTATAGGTAGCGATTATGCGAGGTATTTACAATAAAATCTCTATATAATGCTCGTCAAGGGACTAAAAAATATAACCTCATAAAAAGAAGTACGTTAAAAGCGAATTCTCTTTATTACACTTTTTGAGCATTATATGGAAATTCATTCAAAAATATTCGACAATAAAGAAGTTTTTTTTTTGAAATTTTTATAAAAATTTTGGTTATTTTAATGATGACAATAAATTTTTTATGGATTTTAAGATCTTTTCAGCACATTTTGAATATTGAAAATTGTATTGAAGTTATTTCAAAAAAAATTTTTGCATTATGGCTTGAATTTTCTGGAATTTTTGTAAAACCTGAGGCATTTTTAGACAAAATTAGTCAATTTTCGACAAATTGAAAACTTCTGAGAAAAGTTTCAACCCCTCCCTCCCCTCGGTATTATGGCCATTTCTTTACATTATTTTCAAGGATTTTCAATTTCAATAAAAAAATATAATTATGGAAATTTTATGTTCTGTGGCATGAAGTTAATATACCTCGTGGAGTTGTTTACGATGATTTTTCACCAATTTTGCTGCATTCCTTCATGAGGTTTTGGTCATTTTGAAATTTTCAACTGTAAAAAGGGCTTTTACAGCAAAGTTTGACTACTTTTTGAAAATATTCTCAAAATGTGTTTTTTCGTATAAATTTACCTCACTTGCATATTTATTTTTGGCGATTTCGATGGTGCAAGGGCCAAAAATTGCGAAAAACTGGACAAAAATGTTTTTATTTTAGCAGATTTTTCCAACTTTTAGCGTTCCACTTTCCTCCTCGCCTCTAAAATGTTTTTCTTTGTCAGATTCGTATTCTACGACCCCGAAACCCTAGATTTCGATATACTACTCGATATTTTGAGTAAATTTCAATTTTAGCACCCCACCACCTCCCCCTTGCCTGCAAATTTTTTTCGTCAGATTCGTAATCTACGACCTCGAAACCCTAGACTTCGATATACTACACGATATTTTAGTTGAATTTCAATTTTACTTACCACCTCGAACTTCACAGGTTAAAAAAGCGTCCGATCCTTCGGTCAATGGTCCCACGACAGTGGTAAGCTCGCGTCCCGAACTATCGTAAATGATCACTTGATGAGGTGGCACTGCAAAACCAGACGAAAACTCGAAATTAATACGATCCATGATAAATATAAAGTTAAACCATACCAACTACCCAAAATACCTCCTCCCACCAGTAAAATTCAATTAACACTAATAAATCCGCAAACAGTGCATTTTCAATCATCTCGAGAACAATCTCATCGCCGAGAAAATTCACACTATGTCTGAGACTGTACAGTGTACACCTACGTTCTGTATCTGTATCACCGGTACGATGTTCTCTTAAATGAAATAAAAACCGGCTAAACGTTGTCGTAATGTTTACATTGCGAGTAGCTGATAAAATACATAAATTATGAATATTTAACGCGTACTCCGCAGCACGCTCTCTGGTCGTTTACGTCTCGCCGCAGACGCTCAAATACGCCTCCAACAGCCACGATTAGCGAAAAAGCTCGCATCCCTTTTTCACTCCAAGCTCACCATTGCGACGACAGCAGAAAACGCAACACCAAGAAGTGGAAATTTTCAACATAGACGCGAAATAAAAATGTAGGTAATATTTAAATTAATAAAATTTTCCTTCTTTCTGTCTCCGTCTAGTGTATACGTAGGCAGTATCTTGCAATTCGCACGAATTTCAGCCTTTTTCATTCTCTCGCTCGCTCACGCAGCTACCCAACTATGGCTCCGCTCCGGTGTAATTTAAACTTTATTCGTAAAGATAACAAGTTCGGCTTTAGCATAAATACATTCATTTTTTTAAACGTTCGTTGTATACATTTAAGCTCGCCGCATCCAGTCGTCGCTTCTTTTTCACCACCACCCACAAGCGAGCGTTAATTTTTCACTTTTTAAATACCCACGTACCTACTTCATGCCGAAATTAACCTACAAACTAATTTTTCCACTCGATTCGTTCATCCAATCTGCGAAGAATTTTGAAAAAACAGAGGTCGTTTAAAAATAAAGAGATATTTTAGGTATTAATTAGTAGATATTTTTAGACTTCCAATCGCAGCGTGAGTAAATATAATACCTATGAATATTTACATCGTAGATTTATCGTATACAAACACATCCATTATTCGTTCGAATTAGGGGAAAATTCCGACAGAACTTTTCCAATTACAGCAGTCATTCTATGTCATTGTTTTTTCGTTTCCTCGCCTTCTACAAACATTTTCTCTTCTCTTTCTAGTTTTTTTCATTGCTTCTTTTCAATAATATGACGATTTCGAGAATCAGATATTATGATTAATTTTTAACATTCTTTTAAGCTCTGTATCGAATTCGTTTTCATTTCATTTCAACAAATATTTCATCTTTTGAAAAAAAATAAAAAATAATATAAAGAAAAAAACTGGAAAAAATGAAAACCCACGATCAGAATGCCACGAATTTTTTAATTAGAAGAAGTAGACAGAAATTAATTATTTTTTAAACCAATTACTAGAAAAATAACTCTATTTCAGCTTGGAAATGATTTTATGTACCTATCTGGTGGGTATAATTTTAATGATCTGGAAAGAAATCAACTTGACGATATTTTGTGCAGCCACCTACATTATCGTGTTCTACCTACACGAATTTATAAACAGAAAAAATTTCATAAGAGTGGGTAAGTACCAATTTTTACTTCGATATATTTTTAGCAATTTGGAACGATCTGCAGTCTAAAAAGACAGGTGCCCCATGTGTTACACCAGAATGCAAAGGTATAAAGTGACCCCTCATCTACAACTTTCTTTTCATAATTTTTGAACCGCAACAGCAATAAGTTTTTGAAAATAATTTCCAAGATCAACTTCCTCAAAATTTCTCACAAGTTCAATTCTTTTTATTTTCCAAGTTCTTTCAACTTTGAAATTTTTTCAACTCGGCGATCAGTATCGTTCCAACTAGAAAATACGTCAAAAAATGATATCAATTTTCTTTTACATTTTTTCAAGTCAAGCTGGGATTGGTATTCCATCAGTAAGAAAAAATTATGAAGTTGACACGAATTTAGAATGAAAAAATTCTTGAGAAAATTGTAAAATTTTAATTCAAAAGAAATGATAAGAAGAAAAACTTACCGAGAGAATTGTAAAATTTCAACATGGGAGAAATAGATGAGTATTGAGAAAAAATTTTAATAAATTAAAACTTGGAAAAAATTATAAAAATTGAACTTAGAAAAAAACGAAATTGCGTAAGTAATTGCATATTTTGACATCAGATTCCAGCTTCAAAGGTTTGATTTTTTTTAAATTGGTCCACAGGTTCTACGTAGGATGTGGTGAATTTATCGCTATTCCGTGGCAAAAATATCGATATTAAAAAAAAAAAATTAATGCTATGGAACTGATGGCATAAACTCGATTTTTTTGAATTTGTCGGTGAACAATTTTTGATAAATCCCAACTTTGGTCCTCTCTGGAAAAAAATTCAAAATTCATCCAGGTAATCAACTTGTCAGAAAAGAACCAAAGTTGACACTAAAGGAAACGTTAAAATAAAATTTTTTGACTGAAATCGATTTTTGTTCAATTTTTTAATTTTTTATTCAAAATGAAATTATCCCCATGTTTCGAATGAATATGGAAATTTTTTCATTAAAGAGTCATCATTCAAGATGCAGCACACCCAGATTAGAATTCAGCAAAAATCCCATTTGAAAAAAAACGTTAAGAACTTTTGGAAAAAAGCTTATTTTCATGATTTTCAAGAAACAGTATTAGAATTTGAAACGAGAAGGTCGCTTTCAATAAAACAATATTGATAGCGGAGGGAGGAGTGAGGAGGACCTTGTGTTGAAATATTTCGAAATATGGGGAAAATAATTAGGATTTAACTTCTCCTCAAGGAGAAATCAATTAGAAGCAGTTTTTATGGTTTCGAAATGTTTACCGAATTCTTGAAACTTTTCGTTAAAAATAAAAAACATGCGATTTTGTTTCAAATTTCAATTTCAAACAAAATCATGCTTCGAATGGAATTTTTATAATGAATGGAGGAATCAACGAATAGGATGAGAAACTTGCAATTTAGGATTGGAAAGTTAATATGTACCCAAAAAAGTGAAGGGAAAAATAGGCATTTGGGCATTTCTAGAATTCAGAAAATTGACGTTTTTCAAGAAATCAATCCAAAAATGGTTGGAACAGTGTGACGAGGCTAAAATGATTAGCACCATATGAACTTTCAAGTTTTCCCCAGAATTTTCAAAAAATGACCATTTTCACTCGATACGAAATTTATTTTTGTAGTCTAATCGAGAGTTCTATATACCGGTCGTCTGTTTTGCCCGAGCTCAATTCGGTTTGTAGAAGAGCCTTTTTTTTTTTTTTTTTTTTTTTTTTACCAAGGTCTGTGTAGCGAAACGACCGACGTACAATTTTTTTTATTTTTTTACAACTAGATTTTTTTCTAAACTAAAATTTTTTCAACGCTAATTTTTTTTCTCAACTAAAATTTTTTCAACACTAAATTTTTTCACAACTAAAATTTTTTCACGACTGAATTTTTTTTGGAGTACAATAATTATGCATCAACTAAATTTTTTTCTCAACTTATATTTTTTTCACACCTGAAATTTTTTTTCAACTCAGAACTATTTTCTAAAATTTTTTCAACACCACTTTTTCCCCCAAAAATACATATTATTACAACTCTGTAAATCAACAAACGACAAGAAAATATTTTTTTACCCTAAAGAAAAACAAAATTGTTAATAGAAGTTGATAAAAAAATGAATTGAAGACATCAAAAAAAGGTTCCAATGAAAGTGAAAAAAATGGAACGAATAAAAATTGAAGAAACATACCGACAGACATCATAGCGAAATTCCGAAGGAAAAAAGTGACCAAAAAGTGACCCAAAGATGACCAAAAAGTAACCAAAAGTAACCAAACATTCGATTTTTTCGGGGGATTTTTTTACAGTTAAAAGAGGGCTGAGAATTCAAGAAAAAATGAGGGGAGGGGGTCAGAAAAATGACGAGATTTTTGGAACAAACAATTAATATTATGACCTATAGCTACTCTCTAAATCTAAATTAGTCAATTTTCGTAAAGCTGTAGCTTTTTGAATCAGTGAAATGAATTTATTTGAAAATCTATGATATTTCAATTGTTTGATTGATTTATTTTAGTCAAAATTATTGATTTATTCTGTGAAATGGGGAATTGATTAAAAAATCAATTACTTTACTGATTTAGAAAAACAGAATTTTTTCAAAATTAGAAATAGAATTATTAAAAATTTGTTTGAAAAATTATTATCAACTTTTAATTTTTTTCTCGAAGAATTTTGAAAAATTTGAATTTTTACTAGAAAATGCAAAAAAGTGACTTTGGGAGGGAAAAAGTGACTTTTAGTGACCTTTGGATGAAAAAAGTGACTTTTAGTGACCAAAGCCGATAAAAGTGACAAACACCCTAAAAAAATGACCTACTATGATGCCTGTACCGATAAAAATCAAAAAACTTACAAATACACGTTGAAAAACGAATAAATATAGAAAAAAGGTGCGAATACGCATTGAAAAACGAATGATGAACATAAAAAAAACGTATGAATGAACATTGAAAAACGAATAAAAACGAGAAACATGTATGAATAAAGATCAAAAAAACGAAAATTTAGTCGAGAAAAAAATGTAGTGGTGAAAAAATTTATTTGATAAAAAATTTTACTCCAGAAAAAATAGAAAATTTTAGTTGTGAAAAAAAAGTAGTGTTGAAAAAATTATAGTTTAGAAAAAAATTACGTTATGAAAAAACGAAAAAAATATATGAAAAAATGTTGTCTTTTTGAAAAAATTGTACGTCGGTCATTTTGCTACACAGCCCTTGGTAAAAAAAAAAAAGCTCTTTCACAAACCGTCCCGAGCTCGGACAAAACAGACGACCGTGAGATGAATGATAGAACTTTGATTTTCGACTTTCCAAAATCCCAAATCATAGCTTTTGTAAAATTTAAAAATGGATAATTTTTTTCTTCGAACACGTAATTCAACTTCAAGTAAAATCACACTTCCTAAATTAAATTTTTTCGATAATCTATAGTTTGAAAAAAATATTTTTTAAAAAACCATCCCTCAACATTGATAATTTTCGATTTTTTTTTTCAATATTCCTAAAATCAAGGGAAAATACCCATCATCTCCCTACGCCACCTCCTTTCTCATTTTCTCACCACAAAATTACCTCAATTTCACTCAAATTATTTACACTTCTACCACAGTCGATCCCAAAGAAAAATGCCAACAATATTAAATTTCGATCGACCCTCAAGTTAATCGCTATTTGGTTAAGAAATTTTTTAAATTCCAAACTTCCACGAAAAATTTTCAATTTCCCCGGGCGAAATTTCTCTTCCAAGTTCTAAATCACGCTAGCTCGACTTTCAAACAACTTTCATCAACTTGAACCAGCCTACTGTTTATCTCAAATAATAAATTTTTAATAAACTTTCATAATTCTTAGACACTCTGTCCAAGGTGAGCCATCATTTTCACGCCCAGTGTTACCACGATTCCGCACCAAAACCTCGCTCTGGCTCACGGTCGAGAAAAAACTCATCCGATAAATTCCACCCTCCGATATCTTATCACACAATCGAAATTCTATTCGCGGCGCAATTTGACCCACATTATAACATCGTAACTGTACCAATTCTATTTCTTTATTCGATATTGTACCAGAAAAAGAAAAAAAAACGTATAAATTTGAAAATAACGTTCCTCTCGTATTCCGCTCGTTATACGAATACACAATAAAGTCTACTATATTTGGCTACGAATCAAACCGAACCACGTAGCACCTACTAGTTTTTTTTCTCTCCGACAGACATTTAAATCCCGCGCGAGATGAGCGTACCCGCGAAAAAATCGAATTATTGCTGGTTTAACTGCGTGCAAAACGTTACAGGTAATTTCGTTCCGATTGATTTGAACCTTTCGCATTGTATACTTGGTGCAGATAAAAATTCAACGCAGATACGCCATCGATGGTAACCCACATTAATGAATGGAATAGTTGAATGGGGCTGGAGCAGGGGGGACGATAAAGACTGAACATTATTTTCTCGCCTTTAATTTTCAACTCGAAGAATAATTTTCTTCTGGAAACTTTAATTAGACTGTTTTTTGCCGTCGAATTATTCGAACATTTTCTGCATCAGAAATTGACGTTCTCTCTTTGAAAATGCATTAAAAGAATATTTCGCAACTAAAATTGCATACGATGAAAAAAAAATCCTATCGAGAATTCTCCTCCGAACAGACACATTTCAGCTCGCGGTGAAATTTGGTATTCATTTCATAGGGCCCAGGCAACGCTACGAAGCTCGGCGTTCGCATGAGATAAAACTGTGCCAACAACTTTGGCGTAAACTTTTCCACATCCAAGTTCCATCCAACTCTACCGTATTCGGGCTGCTGTAGCTTTATTTTAGATGCAAAACAGCATCTTGGGGGAATGACTCTTGGTATTTGTACAGTAACGAGAAGCTAAAGGGGGAAAAAAACTGGAGAAAAAAATCGCTAAAAATCTAATTCGTTGATTTACGAGCATCCGAGAGTAAACGTACTAGTATAATACAGACTGGAAACCACTTAACGATAACGATCTTATGTTTTATATTAATTAATTGAGGATTATATCCAACTGGTGCGAAATCTGCCCTGCTATAAAAGTGTACACTACGAATGTCATTAAAAAAGTTTATATCCTTTTTTTTTTAGACGGATTTTCCCGTCGTCTGCGTTGCCTGCGCCGCAGCCGCCGCGCCAAATGAATGAAAAAAATTCCGCAGACGACGATGCTGCTGCTTCGAAGCAGCTTTGAGAGTAGAAGGAATGTATTTTTTTTCACAGAGTGCTGAAATTGCGATAGATTAATGTTTGAAAGTGAGCGGATCAGCTTTGGATCAAAGAAGAACGAAGAAGAGATGTCCTTGCCGAGTGAAAATTGGGAAAAATTTTACCGATGCGAGTACAAAGAGTAAATGTTTCTAATTAATATTGAAAAAAATCTATACCTTTCACGAAAATATTTGTAAAAAATTTTCCAAATTTTTATTTGAAATTGCAACCGTTCAAGCAAATTCTAGAAAAATAAAGAGATTTTTAAATTAAAACAAAAGCCACTTCAAATTAGGTGGTTGAATCACAAATTACCTACAACTGAAATTAGTTGAGCATTTTTTTGAAAATATTCCATTACAAATTCTCCATTTTAATTAAAATTATGAAGGAAATAGAGGGAGATAAATCTGAATTTCAAAATTGCAATTTGCCAAACAATTTAACAAGTCAAAGTAAAGCCGTCGAAAACGAATTTTTCCTTTCGTTCCAGTGGTTTCAATTTCACATAAAATACATCAATTTTTCGTGATTTATGAGTCTTTTTTTATGTCGGTCCGCCAAAAAAAAGAAGAAAAAAAGAAAGGGACTCTAAAATGAGTTTAAAATATCTAAACCATATCTTTTGAATTAAACTCCAACCTCTTTGGGCAACTTTTGGGTTTTAAATACAAGAAGGAAGATATCCCAACCCAAAATAAAATTTTAAGCCAAACAAAATTAAATCGAAAGTAAGTACATGATGAAAGAACCCCATATCAAAAATTTCAGGTGTTGAAGTTCATTTCTTAAAGGGTATAGCCGGGTTTTAGGTGAATTTGGCACCCGCTTCGATTTTCGATCTAACCCTCTCAGATCGTGTACCTTGATGTAAAAAAAATCTAGAAAATTTTTTGACCCCCCCCCCCCTCCTCCACTCGGAGATATGGCTATTTTATTGCATTATTTTCAAAAATTTTTAATTTCAATGGAAGTGAAGGAAATTTTCTGTTCTTTGGCATAAAGTTACATATCGTAGAGATGTATTTACGATAATTTTTTCAACAATTTTGGTGCACTCCTTCACGTTGTTTCGGCTATTTGAAGTTTTCAATCGTAAAAAACACCATATAAGCGAAGAGCGACCACATTTGAAAATTTTCCAAAAAAGTGTTTTTTAACGTTAATTCACGTTACGTATTCACTTTTGGCGATTTCGATGCACCAAGGGCCGAAAATCGCAAAAAACCGTACAAAAATGTTATTTTTTAGCAGATTTTTCAAATTTTGAGCGTTTTGTATGGAGAGAAATGACTGAACGAAGAAACTAACGTCGGATTCGTGTTTAGCGGGTCAAAATACCCCGATAAACACCCTTTTCGCGGTCGTTTTATTTGAATACTCGAAATTCGCTATTTTTTATCACGAAAAATCAGTGAAAAGTGAATTTTGAGACTTTGAGCAAAACGAGAAAGGTCTAGGATTCCTCAGCATTGGAGAAAAGCTCATAAAAATGGTCCATATGAACTTCAGCACCTATATTCGCGGATTACCAATATTGGTGACCTATTTGATCGATTAAAACACAATTTTTCAAAATTCGTAACTTCGAGTTAAAATTTAAATTCACATTTTCGGGCAAAATTTTTTCCTGAAAAAAGTTAAAAATACGCCTCCACCGTACGCATAGAGGTAAAAAGCTGAAAGTTTCCAGATACCCCTATTTTCGACCTGCCGAATCGATTGGAACTGGCTAGTGGCTTCGAGACATAGGCTTTTCTCCAACGCTTTCAGTTTTTTTCGTTAATCAGATCAAATTTTAATATTTTGCAGGGTGATGATATAATTTTGAAATTTCAAAAATTCGTCGAAATTCGAGAAATGAACTTCAGCACCTGAAATTTTGAATATGGAGTTATTTTATGACATACTTTCGATTTATTTTTGTTTGGGCTCAAAATTTTACTTTGAATTGAGTACCTTAATTCTTTTTTAGGTGAAATGACATCAAAAATAAGTCACCAGCTATACTACTCGCTGGTTGCAAAAGAGGGTTTGCATTTGTTTGGTAGTTATAATATCATTTTTTTGGTAAAAATATTCAATTTTATCACGAAATCATATTTTAAAAGCGAAAATTCCTGAAATTCGCAAAATTATAAAAATATATTTCGTAAATTTTTTTTTTAAATATTGTTTGAGCAGCGCCTCTAATTTTGGAAACAGCCAAAAGTTGATGGGAACCTTTTTTGTTGAATTTTTTTTACGTAAGGTACGAAAGTATTTTTTTAATCCTGGTTGATTTGGATTGAAAAAAATAATAAAAAATTCAAAAAAGTGTACTTTTTTGTTACTTAATCAATTTCATGTTCTTTAAAATAGCAACTGTATTACTAAAAGTAAGCAAAAAGAAATAATGACTTTTATTGTCGAAAATTTAATTTCCTATAAGGAATCAGGTAGTAGGGTGGGGAAAAAAGCAGATCTTGGATTTTGGCAAATTTGATAGGGAGGTTTACTTTGAGTGGGGCAGTTTTTTTTCAAAATTGAACGCATTGAAATATAGTATATTATGCAACGAGGGAGATAAAGTGATTTTCGACGAATTTTGAGGTTTATTGCCCGAGCGAAGCGAGGGAAATAACTCAAAATCGTTGAAAATCATTTATCTCCCGAGTTGCATACGATATTTTTTATTGTAGAGGGAGTAAAAGGCGAGTTTAAGCACTCGAGCGATTCGCGAGAGGGAGTAAAAGTAGACTTTTACTCCCTCTACGATGAAAAGAAATTTTTTCATTTTCCTCTCTCCGTAAGTAATTTTTAACATCAGAAACGAATTCCACGTGAAATCTTGGTGCAATAAAGTAGTTTTGGTAGCTTTTTTGATGATTGATAAGTGTGTGAAAAACAGGATTTCATTTTGTAATTTTTTTTTTTTTCAAAATAAAATACATCGTAATGGTGAACTTTTCATTTTTCTCTTCTCCTAAGGTAATTTTCGACGTCAGAAACGACTTCCTCGCGAAATTTTAGTATAGAAAAGTAGTTTTGGCAGCTTTTTTGACGATTGATACATGAAAAACAGGAGTAAAAGCTGAACGCGTTTTTCTCAGAATTTTGTTTTTTTGGAATTCAAGAATTTCCCAACTTCAAATGTCTCTATCTCGGCGAAAAACCAATCTTAGATGCTAATCGAGGTCTCAATATGTTCCTTATGGTCTTCTTCATCAGTTTAGCTAAGACACTCATTTTTGAAAATTCCGACTTTAGGTACCTTTTCCCTGCACGAATCACAATTGTTTCAAAACTCACAACAAGTTTTCAAATTTTTTTAGAAAAAATCGACTGATCGATTATTTGAAATAATCGACCGATTAATCGGATTATTTTCACATTTTCACGTTTTTTAAAATGGCATTTCGACGTTTGTGGGGAAAAAATGCAGCATTGAAAATTTTCAAAACATCACTGCTTAGTGAAGTACCTATTTTCAATGATACTATGATTGCACTCATTTGTCAAATTACTAGCTCCGAAATCATTTTCAGGCAACTGGGATTTTCACGATTCAAGTCCAAAATAATTTATTCCAAGTTCAAAATTTTTAATTTATGAAGTTCAAATTTATTCCTACCCTTATATATTTAGCTGTATCTATCTTGAAAATATTGCCATCAGTAATTTTTTTAAATTTGGATTTTCTCAAAATTTGTCCAACTTTGATATCAAAAATTTCTCGTTTTTATACTTTTTATTACTTTTTAAAATTTTCTTCTGGAAAAACTATTTCATACCTACAGTTGAAAAAAAAAATTAAAGAATAATTTTAAAATTATTCAAAACAATTTTAGAATTTGAAAAAATTGAAAAAAATGAAGAAATTTAGGTTGGAAAAATCATTTTTCCAACTTTGATTTTTTAAACGCTATTTTCAACTTATTTTTTTGAATTTCTTCCAACTCAAAATTGTTTTCTAATAATTTGAAATTTTTTTCAACATTGAATTTTTTAAATTCGTGATTTTAAAAATGAATTTTTAAAAATTTTAATATTGGATACAATATTTAAAAACAAATTATAATTAAAATCGAGGTCAATGATAAGTAAATAAAATATTGTTAAAATTATCTTAAAAATAACTAAAATTGATTCAGAAGTTTCGAAAGTTTCTTCAAAAGTCACGAAATTTTTTCAAATACCTAAGTAAAAAAACAGAGAGTAGTTCGTGAAAATCAAAAGAAAAAAAAAACATCAAAAAATTTTGAAAGACGTTCTGATTTTTACAGGAAAATACGAATAGTTCTTCGAGATGTTGTATTCAATTGCATCAAATCGCCTTCAAGACTCAACAAAAATTATCAAGAAATATTTTTTCAAATCTTTAATAAAATAATGGAAATATTAATTTTTTCATTTTTATCGATTTTAGCAACCACTTGGATATTCTTGAACCATATTTCAACAACTTTCACAACCTTAGATTCAAATTTTCATTTCTTTTAAACGATTTTTTAAGGATATGTGACCCGTGCAGGGACAGGGTACCTAAAGTCGGAAAACGGAATTTTGCACTAGAGACAAAAAAAGAAAATTGGGCAATTTTTTTCAACTTTTTTTTTTGCGTTTTTAAGTGGTTCAGACCTTTACGAAGCTGTTACCAAAATTTCACTTCGGAAAACCTACTACAACACGTCTAAATGACGTTCAAAGCGACTGAGGAAAAGGTACCTAAAGTCGGAACGTTAAAAAAATGTACATGTGCTGCAAAATGCGGTCTGTTGAAGGTAAGGGGAGCCTCGGGATTCTTCCAGACTAGAAAAATAAAGTAAAATACCCATAGATTTGTGTGTGCAAATTCAACTGTACCTACTGAGAAATACATAATTTCTGAAATATTGCTTTGTTGGAGAATATTGAGATATAAATGATCGAAAATGGATGTAAACGATTTCCTATTCCCCTAAGGTGATTTTCAACGTAAAAAACGAATTCCTCGTGAAATTTCAGTACAAAAAATAAGTTCTGAGAGCTTTTTTGATAATTTATACAGTATGAAAAAAAGGATTTCTCTTTGTAATGCAGCTTTTTTCAAAATTAAACTCATCATAATAGTGAATTTTTCATTTTTCTCTCCTCTTAAAGTAATTTTTGACGTCAGAAACGAATTCCTCGCGAAATTTTAGTATCGGAAAGTAGCTTTGGCAGCTTTTTTGATGATTGATACATGAGAAACAAGAATAAAAACTTAAAACGCGTTTTTCTCAGAATTTTGTTTTTATTGAATTCTCATTTTCTCAACTTGAAATGTCTCTATCTCGGCGAAAAATGAACCTTGGATGCTCATCAAGGTCTCAAAATGTTCCTCTTGGTCTCCTTCATCATTTTAGCTCAAAAACTCAGTTTTGAAAATTCCGACTTTAGGTACCTTTTCCCTGCACGGGTCACATATGATTTTCGAAGTAATTTCAATATTTTTCAAACATTTTAATGGTATCATTCGAACAATTTTACACCATTTCAGAGAAATTTTTGATATTTTGAACAGTTTTTTTTGATTATTTCAAACTTTTTTATTCCTTCTCCTCCTCCTCCTTCTCCATCCTCCCACCATAAATAAACCAAATACACAATAAAATCTCAAATCATATCCCAACTTGCCCTTTCATCGGCCCACCCACCTCGAAAAAATAATCTACTTCCAAATCATCTCGGTTTGATTACAGTTAATTATACCGTATCCTAATCTACCACGAAGAAAAAATTTCAAAGGAAAATCCTTCCATTCGGCTCGGGTCCGCTTCAAAAGCTCGACTCTTCGGTTCCCTCATTTCGAAAATCTTTTTATCTGCGTCGCGTCGTTTTAAAACACTTTTTTTCATCCCTCAGCGTCGCAGCCGTCTCTTCCCATCTCCCTCATCCCAGGGGCGACTTCGTTTAAACGATACAATAGAAATTCGTGATTTCTGATAATGCCATCAACAACAACGAGACGGGTAAGTAACGAGGCGAGGGTGTACGTACGTCGTCTTCGCCACAATCGTACATAAGCAATTTAAACGCAAAGAAGCCGAAAGAATTATGTCGCAGGGCGCGCGAATCGAGCCGAACCGAGCTGGCTCCTTTGTTAAATACGAGACAGACCTCAGTTGTATTCGAATCGGAGGTAAAACCTTCAACGTTTCCGAGTTTCCACACAAATTTACAACCCCTAAACTTAACCTCTCTTTTAAAACCGCAAACCAAACCGACAATCGCGTCCTTGCCGCTCGCTATTATGATAATTCCATTTCTTCTTTGCTATGTGCTCGTTCGCTCGCCTCTCACTGGATGATTTTTTTTCTTCCTTCGTGGCTTTTTCCCCTTCTGCCCCGGCCGAAAGCTCGTGTATTAAAACGGAAAATTTCTTATTCCTGTTGAAAGCTTTTCATTCGTGCCCTGTACACATACAAAAGAAGAAAGATTTCCATTCTGTTTTTTAACTTTCCATTTAACAATTTCACCTCCACCCTGTTTCCGACCGATTTTCCTCATTGTAGTATTATTCTTATATATACTTACGTAAGTATATTTAGGTACATACTGTATACTTTTTTTTCTTTTTCGAGCCCATTTAAATCGAAAACCATCTCGAGAAGGGAGAAAGGAGAAGACGAAACGAAATTCTACACTATTTAAACAAGATTTCGCCAACTTCCGCGAGCAACTGATGTACAAGTAAGAAACGATGACGTAGCGGAGAGAAAAGCCACGGAGGAGGATAAAAATTCAATTTCGCTCATATACGAGGGTATTTTTTCTCTTCGTCGTGTACACAACGTACGCGAAACACGAGTCGAACCAAAAAAAAAGAGTTATTTTTGCATTCGTTTCGGCGATGGCAATGGCGTTGGCTTTTTGTCGTCGGTGTTTCGCCCAAGTTAATCTTCTCCCTGTTGCCATTTTCAATAAGTTTATTATATAAAACAACTTCGGCAAATCTCACGTATTGTATTAAATTTTTTCCCCTTTCGGTCTCTTTTTTTACCGTCGTGTCGCGAATATGCTCGTACAGAAAAGATATTCTTATTTCGTCAGCTTTGCGGCGATGATGGTGAGAAAATCTGATATTTTTTTGTTACCTTCGGCTCTTCATCTTTGCCCTTTTTGAATCCTCTGACGCGAGTCAAAATTACTGAAGCTCCGAGTGATTTTTTTTTAAATCTTCTGTTTTGTTTTTTTCATTTATTCAATTCGTTATCGTGAAAATCTAATCCAATGTAGCCCAGTGGCAAATTGATAGTAAATGGCAAATTATGATAGAAAGCATGAAATTTGGTGTGGTGAACAAGGCCACCATAAGAAATTTTTTGAGCTCGAGGGGCCATCGCCGAACCTCATACGAGAGCCAGAAGAGAGGTCCGAAGGGAGGTTTGGCCATCCATTTTTGAAAATTGAGCTTTCGATTTTTTTTGATGTCATTTAGATATGATTGAATCTTGCAGAGTTCAAAAAAAGTCATTACTTTCAAAATTCGAGTGAAAAAAGTTCCTCTTTGAGGTTTTCGTCTCGAGTTCTGGCATTTTTTTCTCATAATTGCCTAAAAATGGCATTTTTTTCAATTTTTTACAACGTTCCGAGCCTTCCGACCTTCTAATCATATTCTTTTATTACGATTTTCGAACTCTACAGATAGATTACCAGACGTACTTAATACTTATTGATCTTTTACAACTTCCCATACCTCTATTCTAAGTGAATGGAGGGGTGCAAAGTTTCTGAAATTGGACCATTTTTTCAAATTTTTATGCAAAAATCACGATTATTTAATTACCTATATACAAGATAGTATTTATCAGTCGAAGTTTTTAAGACGATTTCTGAATAGCACAGGTCCAACACCGTAAATATAGGTCCAGGGGAAAAATATGGTTGAAAGGTCGGCAGGTTGTGGAAAGTCGAAAAACTGATATTTTCATGCAATTTTGAGAAGCAATGCAAGAATCTGAGTTGCAAATCTCAAATTTGAGAAACTTTTCTCCCTCGAATCTTGAAAAAATGGCATTTTTGAACTCAACAGGATTCAGTCATACAAAAATGATTTCAAAAAAGGGTCGATAGCTCAATTTTTAAAAATGGGGGGGGGGGGCTGAATCTCCCTATGGACCTTCTTCCTGTCCCTCCTGTGAAGTTTGGCGACAGCCTCCCGGGCTCAAAAATTTTGTATGGTTTCCTTGTTCACCATACCAAGCATGCCTCCATCATAATTTGCCGTTTATGATCAAAATTATGCAGTATGCTTAAGATTCGATCATGTAGAGAAAAATTTCTCAATTGAACACATACACCTATCCACACACAGAATCATTAGCCAAGACCCACTGATCAAATCGTAATTTTTTTCTCCCTTCTTAGCGAAAATTTCTTCCAAACGATGTGAACTTTCAACTTAGTAATTTTCTACACCCAAACGAGTGAGTTTTCAAATTAAACTACATGAGCCAGCTATTTTGGTTGGCGCCTCAAGAGAAAAAAAAACGGATCTTCGTTAGTATTCCTTTTAAAACCTTCATTCCCCCCTCTCTCCGCCCGCATCCTTTCATGGTACCTACGTAAGAAGTTACGAAATACGGTAGCTTTGCGTTATTTCTATTGCCCAAATATCATATTAAGGGTGAAATTATTTCTTTAAATGGATGTAAAAAAATTGGCTGCGCTAGAGAAGCTCAAATAAGGAGAATTTTTACGATATAGGCGAACTCGATGCGTCTGGTTACTTTTCCTTGAAATAAAATCTCGTTATGGGCAAAGAAAAAAACAAGTACGAGAACGAATTTTATGTTTTGTTTTTTGTCTGCTTTTCTTTTTTCTTTTTTTTTTTGTAAATGAAGTAAAATTTGAAGCTAAAATTACGTACCCAAAAACACATTTCCGAATAAAATTTCGATAAAAAATTTTCAAACTTTTTGCCACAAACAATTTACTCGAATTTTTATTTGTAATTTTTTTTGAAAAATTTCTCGTAAGGAAAGTGAATAAGATTCGCTGAAGGTCAATTTCATTACTCAAGTATTATTTTTATAGGTAGTTCTAAAAATGGATTGCAAAATCGTAATGTACGATTTCCAAGTACGAGTAGTTCATCGACAACTAGCTCAAATTACTTCAAATTACTTAAAAACTAAGAAAAATGTGCAATTTTTCAAAAAGAAAAAAGTTAAAATAATGTAAAAATTGAAACGATGCCATCATTCATAAAACGTCAAAAAATAGTTCCATGAAGAAGAATTTAACAAAATATAATTGATTTTTTTGTCAAAATTATATTAAAATGGTCTACAAGGAGCAGAAGTTGGCATTTAGACATTAGGGAAGAGTGAGACGAGACAAATATTGAAAATTTCTAACTCAAGAAGAACCTAATTTTCAATACATACAACAAAGCTAGGGAATTTCCCCCCTTCGTCTCTCCATTCTTTTCTATCCTTAAAATTGTTTTAGAACATAAAATAATGACAAAATTGCGCCCCCCACCCTCCTAAAAATAAACTACAGGTAAAATTAATTTTCATTAAAATTGAATTACTTACCGAAAATAATTTCAAAAATTGGAAAAAAAATCGCAAGAAAATTCAACTTGAAAATTGAATGAATGTGACCTCAAAGTTAAATGCGCATTACAAAAATTAATGAAAAATCAAATACTAAATTAATAAATATGCAAGAAAATTTGTAAAGTTTTCATAAAAATTAAGTGAAAAGAATGTAAAACTTTCATACTTAATTCTTAATGTTACCCAATTCCACAAAAATCTGTGAAATTGAGTAAAAAATGTTGTGAAAAAAATCGTGAAAATGGATCACGATTTTAAATTGAAAAAATGGCTTAATTTTCACAAAGATTGATGAAACCATATTAAAACTTTGTTAATTTTCAAAAAAATAGTTTAAAAATTCATAAAATTGCATTAAGCTACCAAAAAATGTATTAAAAATTGCTTATACTTGATCAAATTATCAGAATAATCGTCTAATTTTTAGAAAATCATAAAAAGAAAGTAATGGGGGTATTTCACATCAAGTCGATAAAGTCGATATTTCAAATATATTTTGCAACACTGAGAAATTCTCATCCCACTTTGACCATTTTCACCATAATTCAAGTGAATTTTAAAGCACTTGGGGCCATTTGATAATTATTTAACAAAATGAAATTTCAAGTCATTCTCATCTATTTTTATTTTGATCCAATTTTAATTGATTTTTATACCCACCAAGCAATGTTTCGATAGTTTGAACAATTCAAACAATTTTTCAACAACTTTTATAAAATTTCAAGCGATTTTAATGAAGTTTTATTAATTTTTTGTTGTATTTTAACAATTTTCATAACATTTTGAAGATTTTTTTTGTTTAATTTTCACAAATTTCACATCAGTACTTTTGCCAGAAATTCAAAAATATCATCCAAACCTTTTTTTGAGCAACTTTTCAGAATTTCGAGCTTTTGATTCAGTAGATTTTTAGATAGACTTATCAGTATGGATTAAAATTTCATAGAGAAACCAAAAATCAAAATCGAATAATAAAATATTTTGCGCTTAAAATTACTCAAATTTGAAAGTTGTTTGAAAAAGTTTTGAATTACATTTAGAATCTTTGGCGAAATTCAATCCCTGTTTCGTAGGTCACATGTCAATTTTTTTAAATTAATCAAAAATTGATTCAATTTGAGGCTCAAAATTCTCAAAACTTGCTCAAAAAAGTTTTGGATGATATTTTTGAATTTCTGGCAAAATTCTACCCCACTTTCATAGGTCACGTGACAATTTTTTGAAATGAATAAAAAATTGACTCAATTTGAGGCTCAAAATTCTCAAAAGTCACTCAAAATAAATTTGAATGGTATTTTTGAATTTCTGGTGAAATTCTATCCCACATAGGTCACACGTCAATTCTTTGAAAGTACTTTAAAATTGATTCAATTTGGGGTTCAAAATGGGTTAAAATTGCCTAAGTTTAATTTTAATCAATAATTTCGTTCAGCTCGTGAGATTTTAACTCATTTTAATAGGTCGCAACCCAAGTTTCATTTTTTTTTTCATAACTTATTTTTTAATGAAAGTGGGAGGATTATTTTTTAATGAAAGTGGGAGAAAATCGCGCATTTTCAAAATTTTGAAACTCCACCACGGCCTATTATGCCCAGGCATGCCACACAGATTTTGGGGGGAAATAGTGACTTTAGTGACTTTTTATGATGCAAAAAGTGACCTATTTTTCGAAAAAAGTGACCAATTTTTCATTTTTTTTTCATAAATAAATACACCCCCCCCCCCCAAAAAAAAAAAAATCATAACTCAAACTGTTTCTCTCTGCGATAGTGCTGAAAATACTTTTTTTTTCTGAAAAAATTTTTTATCAAGAGTAAGGGTGCCATATTTCGACCACTTTTTTTCAAACTTCCACCAATCAAAGACTTATTGAGGTAGAAACGTCAGAAATGGCTTAAAAAATACATTGATCCTTCCTCCACCACCCCCTAAAATTCTGAGCCGATACGATCATTTTTTGTGATTTTTTTCTGAGGGAATTCAAAAATTGATTATCGAAATTTTGGGTTCCTAATTTCAACCACCAGCTGATTTTGTCCGCAATAAGCGGAACCTACCCGAAAAGAATTTTTTCATATTCTTCTTTCACAGATGACCAAAATGAGACCAAAATGACAACCCTACAACTGAAACATCGCAGAGAAAATTTGAAAAAGCAAAGTCGCATTCAAAACAACAGATTACATACTAAGGTTATAAAGGTGGTCGAGATTAGGGCACCCCAAACAATTCAAACTTTCGTGAAAATTTTTGGTACGTATACCTTCAATTATTGTTTTCAAAAACGATGATTTTATTGAAATCTGACACCATGCACCATCACAGTTCACAATTATGTTGTAGAATTTATTACAAAAAAATATTATTCACAATATCAGATCAAAGAATACATATAATTTTTTTTCAGATTTCGTTTTTTTTAATTTTCTCCGCTAGTTTTGCCTGTAGGGTTGTCATTTTGGTCTCAAATTGTTTATCTGTGAAAAGGGAGCATGAAAAAAATTTTCCCCGTAGATTGCGTCTATAGCGGCCGAAATAGGTAGTTGGTCGAAATTAGGAAGCGGTGGAGATTAAGGCATTTTACCCTTGATAAATCTTTACTTGAAGTTACGAGTTTAAAAATATTCTTCAAATAACTGGAAAAAAGAATAAACTTTTTTCATAATAATACATTTATGATTATTATAACTTCCGTCTAAAATAAGTTTTTACAGAGAAAAATCGTAATATTCTGCATCTAAAAATTCAGAGTTCTAAAAAATAGCAAGAGCGGAATGTCGTTTGAATGAAAAAAGTGACTTTAGAGTGAAAAAGGGACTAATAGTGACTTTTGGCCAAAAAAGGGACTTTTAGTGACCAACCCTGAAAATAGGGGACAAGTCACTAAAAAAGGTGACTCTGTGGCATGCCTGATATGCCAACAGTTTTCCTCAAACTTTGGCTCATTGGACGCGGAATGAACCCAAGAATACATTGCGTTTGATTTTTTTTGTTCAGCATACCGCATAACGCCTACAGAGGCATTATTGTGCCAAAAATGATCGAATTTGGCAAAAAATCGCACATTGGGGGCCCAGCACCCCATTGTGCACGTGACCCAAGGGATGTGACATATTTTTGTAGTCGGGGGAGTGTCTGCTACCAGAATTTGAAAAAAAAAATTGTCTGAGGTCAAATTTAAAAATTGAGGGAAAAGGGGGTTTTCAGGCCTCAGTTCCATATTGTGCCAGGGAAAAAATCAAAAATTCGGTTTTTTGGGACCACGGGATCCATGCCTACAATAAACCGAATGATTTTTTTGTCCAGCGAAAATGCACGCTTAATATACACTTTTTGCCTCCAGGACTGACTGTAGACTAATACCTCCCTTGTAACTTGTAAGTATAGGTATACTATTTCAAAGATGATGTTTACCACAGAATTTTCCAATGTAAAATTTGATCAATTTTTTCAAAAAAATTTACATTTTAGATGAAAAAAAATTTATTTGAAAAATTCAAAAAAAAACACCATCGATAAAATTTTTAATAATTTCACATCTCGTTCAAAATTCACACGAAGATCGCAACAATGCATACGAAATTCCATCACAATATGCCCATAACCCCTCAACTCCATTCTTACCACCTACAAACCCCCGTTAACGAACTATACCTTTCGCTAACGGGGGCTTAAAAACAATAAAACCAATTAACAATACCAGGACCATCTTTACGATCCAAAGGGATGATTTCAAAACACCCGAAAACGTATCTAACGGCGAAGATTACACTTCAGGCGATGTACTAATAAACGATAAAAAGTAAATGTGGGGTAAGTATAAACATCCACATATGTACGAGTACAAAGCACGAAGAAGGTAAAACGAGAACAGAGAACTACTGCACTGCTGTTGCTGTACAATACCACAAACCGTGTATGGCGAACTACATACAAGCTACAGCTTCGAACGAGTGAAACGAGCACCGAATTTTGTGTGATACTCGACTTGATTTAATTGCTACATATACCAACAGTGGAAAACTGTTTATAGTTACGAACAAAACCACATACAAGATTCGGCGGTATCAATAAAACCCTTTCGCCATTCGCCCATTCGCCGGGTAATAGAAATACTTAATTTTCACCCGAGCCCGGGGCCGGCTGGATTTCACCTTTACACTTATGCTCGTGTACTTTTCGGCCAGAATATCCACATGCTTGCTCTTTGGTTTACATACAGAGAATTTCATTTGTCTATGGAGATATTCTCCGTTGTTTCGATTTGAATTAACGTTCGGTTCGAATATTCCAAATGGTACAAATCACCTCGGTCGATAAGATTAATGAACTCGAGGCATATTTGAAGAAATTGAAAAATAATCCGAAAACGCTTACCAATCACTGTCAAGTTGATTTGAAAATTACGAGTGGGGGCGTTTCGAAAATCCACTCGACACCGGTAGACTCCTTCGTCATCCAGCTGGACGTTCTCCAGTTGCAAGCTGGCCGGATATTTGACGGTGACGAAGTTGGCCCTGGGTCCGAATGTGTTCCGATCCGACCATCGAATCGCTTTATCGAACGATCTACCTCTGACATCGAAACTGCAACAAACAAAAACACCACGACCAATCAATTTTAATTGCTTGGAAAAATTGGCGATGTTACAGGAGGAAATACCTCCGATTGGTCAATCGATGGTTTTGTAAAAACCTCTTGATAACCTCCGACAATCAGGTAGTTTTTTGAGTAAAATTTGTTAACGAAAATACCGATTTTTTTCAATTTTTTCGAGAAAATATGGAAAATGAGCAATAAACACACATTTCCTTTAGGTCAAAATCCCTATTTTTTCTAATTTTTTTCAACATTTTCAGTTTCCTATTTTTGAGGTGAACTTGGCCCTGCTTCGATTTTCGATTCAACTTCCCCAAATGGTACCCGGTGATGTAAAAAAAAATGGGAAATTTTTTGACCACCCCACCCCTTTCGGAGTTATGGCCATTTTATTTCAATATTTTCAAGAATTTTTAATTTCCACAGAAGTGAAGGGAATTGTCTGTTCTTTGGCATAAAGTTACATCTCGTAGAGGTGTATTTACGATAATTTTTTCAACAATTTTGGTGCACTCTTTCACGTTTTTTTGGCTATTTGAAGTTTTCAATCGTAAAAAACACCATATAAGCGAAGAGCGACCACTTTTTGAAAATTTCCTAAAAAAGTGTTTTTTAACGTACAAATAGATTCACCCCACGTATTCACTTTTGGCGATTTCGATGCCGCAAGGACCGAAAATTGCGAAAAACCGTACAGAAATGTTGTTATTTGAGCAGATTTTTCAAATTTTGAGCGCTTTATATGAAAAAAATGGCCAAATGAAGAAACTAATGTCGGATTTGTGTTTAGCGGGTCTAAATACCTCGATAAGGGTAAGGTGCCCCATTATCGCCCACTTTTTTTTGAAGTCTCACCATTTCAAAAGTTTAAGGGCTGGAAATGTCATTGATGGCTTAATGGATACCTACATCCTTCCCCTACAATTGTGGAAAGCCCCGGGGCCATCCGTTAAAATTTAGTATTTTTTAGGAATTTTTTTCTGAAACATATCAAAACGCAAGGTCGAAATTTTGGGTTCCCAATATCGACTACCGACTGATTTTGTCCGCTATGAACGGAATCTACCGGAAAATATTTTTTTTGTGTTTCTCTTTCACAGATGAACAATTTAAGACCAAAATGACAACCCTACGACCAAAATTCGAGAAAATTGAAAAAAACAAAATCACTTAAAAACAACAAATTACATTAGATTATAGGTGGTCGATAAAGGGACACACCATAAAAATGAACTTTGAGTGAATTTCTTTTTTACTTAAAGTTGTAATTATTAAAATGCGATAATTACATCAGAAACTTTGAACTTTCTCAATCACAAAAACACTAGAAACATTTAATTTGATAATTTTAAGAAAAAATTCCAAGGCGTGCAAGCAATTGCTAAAAAAAGTTTTTGCCTTCCAACTTCTTCTTTTCTATTTTTCTCCGCGAGTTTTGGCGTTCAGGATGTCGGAGTGGTCTTATTTTTCCGGATTTTCGATGAAGAATAAGAAAAAAAAAAATTCGGCTCGCTGTCGCCCATAGCGCCGGAGATAGACGAGGTGGTCGACATTGGGCACTAGGCGATAATGGGGCACCTTACCCTTATACACCCTTTTCGCGATCATTTTACTTGAATCCTCGAAATTCGCCATTTTTGTTATGAAAAATCAGTGAAAAAGGTGAATTTTGAGACTTTAAGCAAAACGATCGCGAAATGGGTGCTTAACGGGGTATTTTGATCCGCTAAACACGAATCCGACGTTAGTTTTATTTTTTTGGTCATTTTTCCCGCATAAAATGCTCAAAATTTGAAAAATCTGCTAAAATATCAACATTTTTGTATGGATTTTTACAATTTTCAGTCTTTACAAGGGAAGTACACGAGGTGTGACCTGTCAAAATAAATTTAAAAAAAATCAGGCTAGTTGAACATCATAAAAAACTTCCACAGTCAAAATTTTAGTTCCTGAAGTTGACAGGGGGGGGAGTTATGGGGTTTGAATTTCAAAAAATCGCCTAATATAGGAACCGAAAAAGTTATAAAAATCTGATGTAAGAAATAGGAAAATTGATATAACTCCGCAACCTATGGCGTTTAGAACGAAATTTTTTTTACCATGGACTAACCTTGTTATAGGCCATCTGCACCCACAAGTCAACTTCAGGGATTAAAATTTTGGTGGCGGAAGTTTCTTGTGATACTCTACAAGCCTAAAAAAAATTATTTTAGCCTGCCACACCTCCTTGGTTTACCATCACGGATCCATGCGACTACCCCTTCTGCAGATGGCCTATGACGAGCTTAGTTCATGATAAATAAAAAAAAAATACGCTCCAAACGCCATACGTTGTGGAGTTATATCAATTTTCCTATTTCTTACCTCGGATTTTTGTATTTTTTTCGGTACCTATACTCTCTTAATTTGAATTAGTCAAAAATGCCAAAATTGACTGATGAAATAAAGAAAATCAAGTCACGGATAAATCAGTCAAATTCCACTGATTCCTCTGTTAATCAGAGACATTTTACTGCCAATCAGTGAAAAATTACCGATTCAAATAGTGAATTTCGATTATTGAATCTGTAAAAATTAATTGACTGATTTCAATCAGTCAAAATTTACTGATTTCAATCAGTGAATTTTCAATATTGAATCAGTAAAAATTAAATTGCACTGATTCAACCAGTAATTATTTACTGATTCAATCAGTAAAATTTTATTTTTACTGATTTAGTAATGAAAATTCACTGATTGAATGTGTAAATTTTTTCACTGATTCCTACAGTGACTCAATTTTGTCGATTTAAATCAGTCAATTTTGACTGATTCAAATTAAGAGAGTATATTAGGCGATTTTTTCAAATTCAAACCCCCATAACTCCCCTCCCCTCACCCCAAGTCAATTTCAGGGACTAAAATTTCGGCTGTGGAAGTTTTTTATGATGTTCAACTACCCTGATTTTTTTTTATTTTGACGGGTCACACCTCGTGTACTTCCCTTGTGAAGACTGAAAATCGTAAAAACCCAAACAAAAATGTTGATATTTTAGCAGATTTTTCAAATTTTGAGCATTTTATGCGGAAAAAATGACCAGAAAAAAAAAACTAACGTCGGATTCGTGTTTAGCGGATCAAAATACCCTGATAAACACCCATTTCGCGATCGTTTTGCTTAAAGTCTCAAAATTCACCTTTTTCACTGATTTTTCATAACAAAACTGGCAAATTTCGAGTATTCAGGTAAAATGATCGCGAAAAGGGTGTATATCGAGGTATTTAGACCCGCTAAACACGAATCCGACATTAGTTTCTTCATTTGGCCATTTTTTTCATATAAAACGCTCAAAATTTGAAAAATCTGCTAAAAAATCAACATTTTTGTACGGTTTTTCGCGATTTTTGGCCCTTGGTGCATCGAAATCGCCAAAAGTGAATACGTGGGGTGAATCTACGTTAAAAAACACTTTTTTGGGAAATTTTCAAAAAGTAGTCGCTCTTCGCTTATATGGTGTTTTTTACGATTGAAAACTTCAAATAGCCAAAAAAACGTGAAAGAGTGCACCAAAATTGTTGAAAAAATTATCGTAAATACACCTCTACGAGACGTAACTTTTTGCCAAGTAACAGACAATTTCCTTCACTTCCGTGGAAATTAAAAATTCTTGAAAATATTGAAATAAAATGGCCATAACTCCGAAATGGGTGGGGGGGGGTCAAAAAATTTTCTTCCAAGTTTTTTTTTCACCGGATATAATTTGGGGAAGTCAAATCGAAAATCGAAGCCAGGGCCAAATTCACCTCTTACCCGGCTAAACCCTTTTTGTTCAGTTTAGGCCAAAAAACCGGAGAAATCCTCCAAAATTTCCTAAAATTCAAGTAATGCTCCCTCCATCCCAAATGTCACTCCAAATCTCCGCTTACTTTCTTCATAAAAACATCTGAAAATTTCTAAAAAAAAAACCATAACAAAAATGGGACACGCAATATACGAGTAATTTGAAATGAAAGTAGTTCTATTTTTACGTTTTTATTCAATTTTTTTCAGAATTAGGTGACAGGTAACGTTATAAGTGACGTGTTTTTAAAAACACATTAAAACACACTACAGACTGTTCTAGAAACTACCGATTGATCAATCGGCAGTTTCTAGAACTGGAGAAAACCCCTCCGATTTTTCATAATCAATCGTATATTTCCTCCTAGGAGGATCAAAATCAAGAGATTTTATCTCTAGGCCAAATAATCCGAGGCCAACAAACCCTCAACAGTTTCGTAAAGACAAAAAATTGCGAAATTTACTCGACCCAGTTGACCCAGGTATCCGATAGGTAAAATCAGCCATACTCATCCATAAGACCCCGTCGAACGCTTTTTACGCACGCCATAAAAAATGTAAGTCCCGACCGAATACGTGTGCTCAATTTTAAGGTTCGTTAAGTAAAGCAAAATTGCCGGAATAGTCGAAACTTGTTAGAAAAGTTGTTAGCAATCCCCATGACTTGTGAAATGGGCTGTATCGACAATCCGATCTCGCATTGAAAAGCCCCGGAGCCCATCTCGAATACACACACTGGCGCGATTCCCTCCTCCTCTGCCCAGCCACGTCTCTATCTCTTCTTGATATTCTCTGACATTCAAACGCCCAACAGCTGCGAGAGTATATCTTCTTTAATTTGTAATCACCGCGCGAACGATTTAAAAACTTTTCTACACCGAATTTTCTCCTCATCTCGATGCTTCGTCTACATTTCTGTCTTTCTCTCTGCTCTTCCACTATTCACCTTTCGAGTCTCGATACCGTTTCGTCGAAATTTATACTTATATACGCTTTTCGCGAAATTCACTTTTTCTCTCTCCGGCATACCGAGGGTTTCTTATCCCATTCTTGTTCGCCTGTCAATCGTTAATTTTTTTCAATTGGCACCTCGCAGTTATCGGCGAATTTGAAAACACGTTTCGTTCTCATTCGATGGCGTTCGTAGTTTTTTTTTTCAGAGGTTTCTTACGTTTATTCTTTACCGAGTGTTTTTTTGGGAGAAGGAAGAATGAAAAGTTGAGAACTGTTTTTATCTTTCTAAATTTCAAGACGGTTTTTTATCGTCTATATTATTAAGAAAAGTCATGCATTAAATTTGTTGCCGTTGGTATAAATGGAAGAAGAAAAGTTTTCGAAATTTTTCAAGTACCGCGGATCACCAATGAAATTTTAAAGAATATCGTGAAGCTTGGATTGGGTTTGGAAAATCCCTCCACTTCCAAGAAATCAAAAAATTTATGACAGAGAAGAATTTTTGTCGCATACTTACATTTACAACGCATAGGTATTCTCTCGTTCTGAATTAGATTAATCAGAAACAATTTTGGTAATTTGAATCAGAAGAATAAATTTTCGCAGAAAAATCATTAGCTTTGACTAATTTTTCAATTAAGTTTATTGTTTCAGCAGCAAAACTTCAAGAAGAAATCAATAAAATTCATTGATTATATCAGTCAAAAGACAAACACATAGGTACATATCTTCCAGTGAAAACATATTTCACTCATGGAAAATAGTCATAATTGCTAAAGATTTTATCAACTCAAATTAGAGAATGTCATACAAATGATTCGAGTATGTTTTGTTTTCCCTACAACTGAATAATATGCAATCTGTATTATTTGAAAATTAACTCGAAATCCTTCCCTCCCCCAATAAAATTGACCCCAATTTAATTTCAAACAGGAAATAAAAAATGAATATAATTTCTCTTTTGGAAAAAAAAGAAACTTCAAAATAAAAGAAAAACTTCCAAGCAAAGGAATTGGTCCTTATCTTCCAGCAATAAACAAGTTTTTTTTTTTTGAAATATTACGCGTTTCAAATTTTTTTAAATGGGGTGAAGTTTTGAGAAGATGGATTTTTGAAGAATCAAAAAATGTGTATTTTTCAATTACTCGCACATTCGTTACTTATTCATTTATTCAGATATCTATCTTATCACAAAAGTTCTAAAAAAAATTGGGTTTTGTACACTTCTGAATAAAATTTACCTATTAATCGTTTTGCTCATCTTTTCTTCATGAATCCTTTTTGAAATATGAGCCAGGTAATGAAATTTCAAAAAAAAGTACACAATTTCAAGTTTTTCCTTTCATAAAACAATCAACATTTCGTCAATTTCTTCAAGTTTTCGAATAACTCTTGAATTTGAAATTTGCTGATGAGATGCAAGAACCTCCTCCCCCTGCCACGGTTTCATCACATATTTGACCATATCAATTTTCTAGTTTGATCAAATTCACTTTTTAATGAAAATTCAACTTATCAAACATCTTATTTCCATATACATACCTGGTAACTTTTTTTTTTTAGAAGTTACAGCTTTTCATTTTTATTCGTAGTCAAAAATTGTTGAAGATGCAATAAAATTTGAGCTGTTACAACTGGATCATACGTAATCAGAGCAGGTGAACGAGTTTCAATTTGAAAGGTGGTCAATACAAATACGAGAACATGAATGTAGAAAAATTACGGAACTTTTCCAAAGAATTTGAAAGTATAACAGAAGTAGGTAGTTAAAGTTGAAGTTGAAGTTGAAAAAAAAAAAAAAAAAAAAACAGAAAATATTCAGAACAATAAATTGAAGCTAGCTAAATTTAAATTTAAAACATGGCTATGATGTACAAATGTAAGAAAATAGATGAAAAAAAATTGGATGATTAAATCATACCCCGAATCGAAAACGAAGGAAATACATTTTTTTCTGTAAATATGGAGTAGAATAATTGAATACTAAAAATGAGAATTTTTTCGAAGAAGAATAATTCAAATTTTAAAAAAAATTAAGGTGATTAAAATTAAAATTTTAGGCTGATGAAGAGAAAGAAAAATGTGAATGCCAGAAAAATGAGACAATTTAAATACAAAATTGGAAGAACAGATATAAAGTAAGTACTAACCTATGAAGAAATTTTTTGGAATCATTTATAAAAAATCTACACGATAAATTAAGTTTGAGTAAACAGGTATGCAGAAATGAAAGTGGAAAAAGTTTATGAATTCACTGATGGAGCTTTTTTTTTTTTCATTCATTGAACTAATTCAATGTTCACATAATAAAAATCAGCAATGTCGTTTTCAGACCTCCTACTTTCTGAAGTTCAAATTTTTTTCAACTTTCAAGTGCAAAATTTCAATTTTTTGCAAGTATTCAAAATTTTTCAAAATTTTTCTCAATTTTTAAAGTAAAAATTTTTCAAGTTCAAATACTTTTACATAATTTTTTCAAGTTTAAATTTTAAACAAACCCCTTTGAGAAATTTTGATTTCAGTCACCTCTCTCTTCCCACAAAATTTCCTTTTACTACAAAAACACGTACCGAATTGAAAATTTAAATCATTTTCATAAACATGTATTTAGGCGTTGGACAAAAGTTATTAAGTTTTTATGCAATTTGTGCAGAATACTTAAGAAAAAGACTTGATGGAATCCATCAAGTCGTTTTCCTGAATAACTGCACTTCTATCAGATGGAAGTGCAGTTTTGGAAAAATCAACTTCCGTGCCAATTTTGGTAGGGTGAAAAGTGGGTATGGAGACTTGGAATACCAGAAGAGGAGCAGAGTTGAAAAGAGCATTTTTTTGCACAATTGCTTCAAATAGTTCATATACCTACTTAATTGTGATTTTGTTTGGAGCAAAGCTTTGAAAAAATTGGATTTTTAATACCCAAAAAATACATTTTTTTCACGTAACAATAATTTTAAAAAATTCTTGACCGCATGGAGGGGTCCGGAGCCCACACCCCTGACTACTCCACTGGCTATGGCTGACTTCTCAAAAATAAAAAGAATATTCCCCTGGTTTAATTAGAACATACAATGTTCTCAATAATTAAGAACAAAAAAATTAAACATGGAAAATTTTTTACAGAATTTTGACTTGAAAAAAATTAAGGATAATCTTGAACTAGGAAAAAATTAGTAGGTACTTGGAATCAGAAAAAAAATTAAGAAAATTCAAATTGCAAAAAATTATGTAAAGTTTTGAACATGGAAAAAATTTTCGACAGATCAGAAAATTTTTGTGAAAGTTATCGACTGTACACTTGAAAAACTACGCGAAAATTCGAAAGTTGAAACCATTTCATTTCGACTTAAAAGTGGAAGAAAATTCTATTAAAAAAAAGAGCTCGGAAAAATGATGTAAATATATTTCAAAATTGCAAAAATTTTAAATTTTGCACTTGAAAAAATTGTGGGAAAATTTGAAATTCAAAATTGCGGGAAAAGAATATGGCCGGATAAGGGGTGAATTTGGCCCCCGGCGCTTTTGGGCTCCTAAACACCTCAAGTCGTGTATATTGACTAGAAATAATTTTTCACAAAATTTTGGACCCCCTACTCCCCTCTCTTTCGGAGCTATGGCCATTTTATTGCATCATTTTCAAGAATTTTTAATTTCAACCAAAGTGAAGGAAATTTTTTGTTCTTTGGCACAAAGTTACATCTCGTAGAGATGTATTTACGATAATTTTTTCGCCAATTTTGGTGCACTCCTTCGCGTTTTTTCTCGGCCATTTGAAGTTTTCAATCGTAAAAAATACCATATAAGCGAAGAGCGACCACCCTGAAAAAATTTCTAAAAAATACGTTTTTTTATGTAAAATATCGCTGTGTATTTAGTTTTGACGATTTCTTTGAACTAAGGGCCGAAAATCGCGAAAAACTGCACAGAAATGTTGTTATTTTAGTGGATTTTTCAAGTTTTGAGCGTTTTATACAGAAAGAAATGACCAAATAAGGAAACCAATTCCATATTCGTGTTTAGCGGGTCAAAGTACCCCGATAAACACCCTTTTCGCAAAAGTTTTGATTAAAATTTTAAAATTCACCTTTTTCACTGATTTTTCATGAAAAAAAAAAGTAAATTTCGAGACTTCATGTAAAACGATCGCGAAAAAAGTGTTTATCGGGGTATTTTGACCGGCTGAATATGAATTTTTTTTCATTTCGTCATTTTCTCATATGCACTACCTCTTCCTTCATCCCAAAGTCACCCCCCCCCCCCCCATTCACACCCTTTTCCTTTAATTTATATATATTTCAACGTCTTTACCGAAATCCATCTGTTAAGACGTATTTGAGTTGATAGCTTTTCAGATAAGGTTTCATTTTCCCCACTTTTTTAATACGTTGTGTAGTACATAGTTCTAGATAAGAGTTGAAATCCTCCCATGCAAATTTTCAATTTCCTAATACTATTGATAGCGAAGTTTTTGGTCTTGAATATTGTTTTATTTTCGAAAAAAAAGTGTTTTAGTGTTTTTGACCTCCAATGCCCTCCCCCTCCCCGTCAGAAAATCTATAATAAATTGATTTTGTACAGCCCAACGAGAGGCCAAATTGATAATTAGGAATTTGAAAAAAAATTCAAGTATCTTCGATGCCTCGCTCTTGTTTTCGTGAAGCTTTTTTCAATCTCAAATTGCTACAATTATCTTGATTCTTGTGAAAAAATTTCAAAAAATTGTTGTTCGAGATCTGGTCGCTCAATATTGTAACTCATTGGTACGATTTAATGTCAAAGACATGGAGGATACGTAAAAACAAAATTCACCATTACTCCACTTGGGCGGTTTCTGCAGCTGAAATGTAACTCAAAATATTTGAAATGGAAAGATTTCGATTTCTAACTAATTTTGGGTCGCAGAACAAGAATATGGCATTAATTGCTGTTGTGTATTGTAATTTTCTTACTCGAGACACCAGATTCAAGCTTGAAAATGGAGACGTTTTAGGGAAGAAATGACGAAATGAAAAAACCAAATCCATATTCGTGTTCAGCAGGTCAAAATACCCCGATAAACACTTTTTTCGCAATCGTTTTACTTGAAGTCTCGAAATTTAGTTTTTTTTCATGAAAAATCAGTGAGAAAAGTGAATTTTAAAATTTTAATCAAAACTTTTGCGAAAAGGGTGTATATCGGGGTATTTTGACCTGCTAAACACGAATATGGAATTGGTTTCCTTATTTGGTCATTTCTTTCTGTATAAAACGCTCAAAATTTGAAAAATCCACTAAAATAACATTTCTGTGCAGTTTTTCGCGATTTTCGGCCCTTAGTTCAAAGAAATCGCCAAAACTAAATACACAGCGATATTCTACATAAGAAAACATATTTTTTAGAAATTTTTTCAGGGTGGTCGCTCTTCGCTTATATGGTATTTTTTACGATTGAAAACTTCAAATGGCCGAGAAAAAACGTGAAGGAGTGCACCAAAATTGACGAAAAAATTATCGTTAATACATCTCTACGAGATGTAACTTTGTGCTAAAGAACAAAAAAATTTCCTTCACTTCGGCTGAAATTAAAAATTTTCGAAAATGATGCAATAAAATGGCCATAGCTCCGAAAGAGAGGGGAGTAGGGGTCCAAAATTTTGTGAAAAATTATTTCTAGTCAATATACACGACTTGAGGTGTTTAGGAGCCCAAAAGCGCTGGGGGCCAAATTCACCCCTTATCCGGCCTTACTTACCCTTTGAAATTCAAAATTGTGGGAAAATTAGAAATTCAAAATTGTGGGAAAATTTGAAATTCAAAATTGTAGGAAAATTTTAAATTCAAAATTGTGGGAAAATTTTAAATTCAAAATTGTGGGAAAATTTTAAATCCAAAAGTGTGGAAAAATTTTAAATTGAAAATTGTGGGAAAATTTGAAATTCAAAATTGTGAGAAAAATTTTAAATCCAAAATTGTAGGAAAATTTGAAATTCAAAATTGTGGAAAAATTTGAAATTCAAAATTGTGAAAAAATTTGAAATTCGAAATTGTGGGAAAATTTGAAATTCAAAATTGAAGGAAAATTTCGACTTGGAAGTTGAGAAAAGCTTCACAATGATTTTAATTTTAGACCAAACGTTGCATCCTATTGATTACCTAATTGATGCTGATCTTGAACACCAGCGACAGGCTATTTTTGAAATTCCATCTAGATGAGTGACCAAACACTTCAGACACCGCACCCCTTTCCAAAAACGATCACTCGCAAAAATCTGCCAATTCTCCTCTACCTTCACGCTGCCGCTGAAAAAACCCACCCTCATCAATAAACACGCCCTTTCCATCTCCCATTACACCTTTCACAAGCACCACTGAACAAACCACCATTACCCGGATACATTTTAATTAATTCGTCGTATTAATTTTTCATACCTAATTGTTCCCGTCGTACCGTCGCGACGTCTCATCCGGAGCTAATTTTTGATAAATAACGCCACTCGAACGTCTCGAAGAACACGTCGCGTCGCCTTCGGGGTTAAAAATGATAATTAATTTCCATTACGATAAACTCGGTCGCCTGACGACGCGACGGGCTCATTCTACACAATGTACACACAGCACATCAAAAAGATCCGGCAGGTCGTTAATACCGTTCGCGCATTATAACGCGAATTCGCCAGCCAAAAGCTTGCCTTTTTTTTTATCGACGTTACACAAAGAAAAACCTCTGGTTCGCCTACTCGCAAGTAGCTAAAAGTAATGCGGCGCGCGTGTTAACAACCGCAAAAGCATTAAAATTTCCGATACCTTTTGGACCAATAAAAACGCCAACTACGAATAAATTATACTCGTACGTACACCATACGAATACGTTGACTGTATAACCCTGCTTATATCGTCGAATACAGCACCTTATACAAGGAAGCGGGCGAAAAACACGCGTCAACGATTTACGATTTCAACCATCTTACGTCTACCTTTCGAATCTTTTTTTTTAATTATTACGCGGAAATCATTTAAATCGCGATAAAGATTAATAGCGAACAAAGCGTGGGGTTAATCATGGCCGGTACTAAAACTTTCAACGAGCCAGTCGATAAATTCGCCCTGATTTAGTACACCGGGCGAGGGAAAAAAAATAAAGTCAGAAGTCGTTATTGAAGACATTGTAGAAAAACTCGGCTGACAGCGGTATTTGTGTAAGGTTTCGCATTTTAAAGTGGCCAGTAATGTATTTCGCGCCGGTGATTCTGTGTACGTATATAGCATTCAGATAACACGCGGCTACGAAAACACCGCACATGTCCAATAAGGAATTTGCAACGAGTATATAAATGTGTTCTAGTGTGCGATTCCTTTTGCAGAGAAACCACCCGTTCCTCGATGAACGCCAGAACGAAGGGTAAAGGAATCAGGGGATTGCCTTTATACCGTTTCCAAACCTATACAACAATATGCGTGGAAAACCACCGCCTCGTAATGTAGTAACAGGCTATACCTCCTTATATTACTGATATGGAGATAAACCCTCATTACTGCGGACGTGTTCTGGATACTCAAAAGTACTTTATTCTTTTGATATGTGTTACAATAAGTGGTTATTAAAGTGCGCTTGTATGGAAAATTTCCTTTTTTGTATTATCCGTTTGCGAAGATGAGAGTTTGTTGGACGAAGGTATCGGTCAGGTTCATCGGAATCTCGTTAGCGACGTAATTATGAGAATGAAAAAAGAAAATGAGAATGGGAATGTATTTTTGGTCGCCGGTTTCTTTCGAAATAGATATTTTTTCGAGTGGAAATTGGTACAATGGATGTCGAGATTTCGACGATGATTGGGAAAATTTCATCTTTGAAATTCTTAAAGTTGATTTTTTCGGATTTTTTCGATGAGGGAACTCTAAAACTGGAAGAGAAACCGGATTTCAAGAATGTTATAGAAAATTAAAATTCGTCGAATGAGTTGATGGATTTTTCAGAAATAAATCGATTTAAATACCGATGAAGTATTTTTATTGAAAAATTCCAGTAGGGATCTCGAATTATGAATCATTTTCAATTTTGACAATTCGAATGGCTTTGAATTGCAATTACGAATATGTACGCCAATATAAATGATTCGAATCGCAATTTTGTCGATTTTTTTGAATATGCAGTCTTTTTCAGATAAAACTGAGGGAAAAACACAAAAAATTCCAAAAAATGAAGATCTAAATAAGGTGCAGTGGGGCAATTGCAAACCACTTTTTGATTAGTGACACTTTGCCGGTTCACTGTGCCGGCTCTATGGCACCAATCAACCTGAAATTTCTGTCACACAAACTTCAAGGGGTTCTCTATTGGTGGGAAAAATTTCGTATCATTTAGTTTATAAATTTATGAGAAAATAAAATTTAAAAATTTTTCAATTGTGTTTTTGCATTTACCCCGCCATGGGGCAAATGCCAAATCGTAAATTATATCTGAAGGTGCTCATTTTTTTTTTCAGTTTTGATGGTCAAATCGGAATCTACGTAAAATTTACTACCTTTTAATATACTCATTACCTTCGTTTGATCAAAATTTGTCGGAGATATCCGCGAAAGAAAGAATTTTTTAAAGAAGTGAAAAAATCTCATTTTTTATTTTTATTTTTATTTTTTTTAAATGAGCTAAAAATTGAAAACAAATGATCACTTGTGATAAGTATGACGTATTTTATTGGAAAACACAAAATTTTGATGAAATTTGAACAATATTTTGATAAGAACTCCCAAAAACGCAAATAATGGCAAAATTTTGTAAGTAAATATCAAAAATTTAATATAAATTTTCACACTTTTGAAGGACTAATATTCTTTTTTTTGTATTTTCGACCCATTTTACATCTAAAAATCGTTTAAAAAATTCTGAGAGTATAAATAAAATGATATTTTCGATTTTGCAATTGCCCCCGCATGACCTTTTTCGGGGTAAATGCAAAAACGCATTTTTCCGCTAATGTAATGAAAATTTTTCAAAAATGATAGTCTTAGCTTCAACTTAGATCTATTAGTATAATTAATCAACAAAAATCAGTTCAAAAAAATTTTACTTTGTACGTTTTTGTCCATTTTGAAAAAAACTGATTCAACTTTACTTATGAGTGATTTTGACACATGTTGATAAAAACATTTCCACAAAGCAAATGCGTGCACCGATTTCGTTCAAACTGAGTGAGTATATAGGTAATAGATGTGCCTTGACCTACCAAAAGATGGCTCGCTCAAAAATTATGTTAACTGACCTCCAGAAGCTGATTTTGCAAATACCCCGATTTTGCAATTACCCCACTGCACCTTAACATGAGGATGAGCCAAAAAAACATATCTTGGATTGGGGAGAAAATTGGCGAAATATTTTACCTGTGGAGTGGAGAACCTCGCAAAAAATTTGATCCCCCCTCCCTCCGCTCCAAAGGGATCTGAACAAGAGGTCCTAAAACTAGTGTCATTTTACGGAAAAAACGAAATTAAGATAGGGTGTCTAACAAAATTTGTTGAGCAAAAAGCTTGACTTAGATTGACCTTTTGAAAAGACTTTTTGCATAACTTTTTCGAGAATCCCCCCCCCCATCTATACATTTGTGTGCTTGTAGCTACAATTTATATTAAATTAAAATTTTAAGAAACACACTCAATTCAAAGAAACGTAATTTTTAATAACATTATAGCGTTCAGAAAAATTCTAATTTCGAACAAGTAAAAAAAAAAATGGAAAATGGGAATTTTCTAAAGAAAGGTCTTAATGCAGGTGTTATTCCCCGAAAATACAATTTTTGACCACTTTTCACCGCGACTCGTTTTTCAAGAGGTATCTACCTACTAGGACCTATAATTAAAGAAAATGTCATTTTTTCACGATTTTTGATTTTTCTGCTGAGCTGAAAATTGAAAATAATTAGATTTGAAATATTTTCAATGAAATGATCTCTAAACCATTTTTGTTCAAATGATAAATTTTACCGTCAATTTTCAAAAATCAAAAAATCCTTTTCGAAAATAGAGTACTTAACAGTATAAGAGATTTTCACAATGATTATTTTGAGTGGCATTTTCAAGGAAAAGGGTCCACTTAGGTCACTAGGGTGGATAAAAAAAAACATATCTTGGATTTTGACCAAATTTGGTGGGGTGGTTTACTTTGAGTGGGAAACTTCCTGAAAAAATTTTTAACCCCCGAGGGGCAAGAGGAGGGTAGCAGGAGGTGCTCAAAGTGCACGTCCTTTTGAAAAAAAAATTTGCGTTTTTTAGCTACTTACTTAATCAAAATTGTGTGAGAAGCCTTCGTGGCACTTAAAAGATGCGATTTGAGTTTCTACATCTCCCTAAACCATCGCCATCCTTCTCCGATCAAAACTCAGAGGTTGAAATGTTGCAGATTTGCAATATTCCAATAAAATGAAATTTTCATTAAGCTGGGATGATTTTTTTTTTCATCGAATAATTGAACAAAAAAGGGTTTTCTCCCACTGGAAGTGAATTTTGAAAAAAATGAAAATTTTATTCACCAAGAAAAATTGAAAAAAAGATACATAATATTTTCAGGCGAAAAAATAATCAGTTAAAAGTCTATATAAATTCCGTATTTTGGAATTTTATAATTTGCTGTTGACTGCACTGGTGAATAAAATTTTCAATTTTTTTTTTCAAAATTCACTTCCAGTGGGAGAAAAACCAACAGTTTTTTTCAAAAGGAGGTGCACTTTGAGCACCTCCTGCTCCCCTCCCCTTGCCCCTCGGGGGATCAAATTTTTTTTGTGAAGTTTCCTATTTAAAGTAAACCACCCCACCAAATTTGGCCAAAATCCAAGATACGGTTTTTTTTTCGATCCACCCTATTAGTGACACATGTCAATTATGAGAATCGCGTACTTGGACGGTTTAAAACTTCGTTCGCGAGGTCTAGATCATCACATCTGACAGTCGAAGGATCATAGTACACGAATTCGTGAAAAAAACTCGATTTTTTCAACTCAAATTACGTTTTTCTCAAAATCAACTTTGTAACCAAGTGGTCTCTTTTCCTAAAAAATGCTACATATTCTTGAAAAAAGCTTGACCTTTTGAGTAAATCAGGGTAAACTGGTCAAAAAGCTTGACTTTTCAGGACCAGCGGCATGACCTTTTTGAAAAAAAGCTTGACTTATTAGGACAGCTTGACCTGTTAGACACACTGTAAGAGGAACTTCGACTCTTCAACTCACATGTAGGAGATGAAAGTGGAATCGAATCGAATCGAATCGAACTTACTCCAGTTCAAGGGATGTAAAAATTCAAATCGCATCTTTTTGAGTGCCGTTACTTGAATATTAAGTAAATTTTTCAAGGGTTATAGTCGAAAACCCTCGTTTTTTAAACGAAAATTACCATTCTTTGAAGACCCCTTTCTCAGACCCCTTTTTGAGCTACAGGGCCCAAAATTTTTGGGATGTCTCTCACTCGAAGTAAACTACCCCACCAATTTTTGTCTAAATCTAGGATCTATTTTTTTTTTCGGCTCACCATAATGTTCATGGTTCATCCAAAGTTACGAATCGTAAATCATTGAATCACTCTTCCTTTTCAAATATACTTCAAAAATCGATTCCAATATTTATCACAAATAAAAAATTTCGAGTCGAATCATGCTCATTACCTACTTCCTGAAAAATTGTCTTGATGAAATTTGCAGAACTAAACCTACGCTTTTCATCCGAATTTCAATCAGGGACGAAACAGAGTAGATTATTTGGGAAGGGCATCGAGGGACAAAAAATCGAAAATTCAAGACTGAAATTGAAATTTTTCATTTTTTCGACTCACAGACAATTTTTTCTAATTCGTTCCTATTAAAAATTACCTCCCTAAAAAAAGAAATAACCGTTGAAAAATTTTCGACTCGAATCAAATTTCGTCATTATTGGAACCAAGCTACCCTTTTCATCTACGTTCGGTCCGACCCTGATTTTTATTAGATGTGGTTTTCAATTTCTAGCATAACTGGAATGAAAAATTTGTCAGACTTTCATTCCAACAAAATTGGTGAGATAACTCAGAAACAATTGAAGTGAAAACTAGTAAAACGGAATTTGGATTCGGAGATGTCATCAAGGGGAGGGGGGCGAAAAAGTTTTGACCCCCGCTTACCCCCCCCCCCCCAACAACTTATGTTATATTTATAAATTTACGTTACATTTACATCAGATAGGGATTTTCAAAGCATTAAAATATGGAAAAATGTCGTTTTAGGGCATTAAAAATCCAATTTTTTCAAAACTTCGCCCTCGCATCGCTTGACCATAAGCAACATTGCAATTTTATGATTTGTCTGAGATGAAAGTGCTGAAGAAGGCTCGCTTTTTACCCCTTCCCAATTTTTAGCAGGTGAAAAAAGTCAGTCCCTCTTGACCACTTCGAGAAAGCAAAAAAAGATGTTAAACACACGTCTAGTTCAAGGTTTCAATCAAGATTGAAAACTCGTCAGACCAGTTTTTGATCAATATTAAAGGTCACAAACAAACAAAAAATGAAAATAACCTTCTATTTTGTAATACTTATTGTTTACTTCGAATTTGAATTTTCCAATTCTTCCCAAATAATGGCTTTGAGAAGGATTACTTTTAAAAAAAAATTAATGTCTTTCATACATGCGTTACTTCTAAAAATTCTGATTGAGAAAATAAGAAAATTTGAAGTTGTTTCCCTCAGAAAAAATGTTTCTCATAGAAATTTCTCAGTAAATTTTCTACTTCAACATTCAATTTGGTCGACTTCAAATTTTATTTTAAACATTTGAGGACAAACTGACGTTTAGTATCAGTGGAATGGAAAAAATTGAAAATTTCCCACTCAGATGAGCTTTTCCCGATTCTTCTTCTCTAAAATACCACTTTCCATATTTTTTTGAGTCGGACTGAAAATTTTCAGAAATCGGTTCATCGCACATTTCCCAACTTCGACTTGAACTTAACTTCTCGACTAAAAAAGTAACCTTTGTGATAACTGATAAGGGAAGGAAATGGGTTTTTCTGGGTAGATCTACATACGTAGTTGTAAATTTTGTTCAAAACTGAAATATATCGTGGAGTCCAACAAGAGTAACGAATCAAAATGCAGGATTTTTGCAATAAATTTTCAAAATTTTTGCGAGGCCTTCGCTAAATGTATCTACCTAGGTACCTACCCAGCAACATACCCTCGCAAAAATTGAAATAATCTTGATGTTTTGAAGACCTGTTCGAAATTTTATCGAATAAAAAAAATGAATCAATATAATAAAAAATGAATCAATAAAACGACAATGGTATCCAACTATCTACTAGATTGGCCATTTGAATTTTTGTGACTTTTTCCCTCATATATATATAGGTAGTAATATCCGTACATGTGAGCCACTTTGTGGGTTATTTCTACATACAAAGTGAGCCACCGTACTTCTCAGCCATGGCTGAGATTGAATGGGTTAATTCTACATACAAAGTGAGCCACCTGTTTTCAAAACTTCCACCAGAGTGCGCACCACTTAGAAATTGAGTCGCCAGGACGAACGTAGGCTCACTTTTTAATTGGTGATGAGTAGAATGAGGTGCACTGGTCGGAATTTTTTTACCTGTACCAAATTTGGTTATGCACAGTTTTAAATTTAGCCCATCATTTTTTTGTCATTTTATTAATGAAAACGAAAACTTTTGGCACCAAAAATTTTTATTTTCATCAGGCTATTTTTCAACAGAAAAACTTTTCCAAAATTTGCAATGGCTTAGAAAATTTTGCAATTTTTTTTTCAAAAATTTTGTTGTAGGAGTCTCATTTTTTTTGCCAAGGTGGATTTTGTATAGCTGAGAAAGAATCTATAATAAGAATTTTGATTGGTCAACTAGGAAAGAAATGAGAAAAGATTGAAAATTTTGAAAATTTTTGAAAATTTTCGAGTATATATAGAATTTGGCTCACAACCTACGGTCGCGTGCAATTATATATATATAGATTTAATCTGAGTCATTGTGGTGCCCATTTTAATTGTGAATAGTCATTGTGGTGCCCGAAAAAAACGTTGTGGTGCCCAAATCGGGCACCACAACGTCCCTATGTTAAAAACCATTGTATATAGATGGCCACACCCCCCTGAGTCCCCTGACACGTTTTTAGGGTGGGCACCACAATGACTCTCCTTATATACCTATAGTCAAATTTTTATATACACAAGAGCTTATGGTATATAGCCCTTGTGGTGCCCAGTCTGGATGCATTAGTATACTATGTTTATATAATAATGCTGTATATAAGGTGGGCACCACTATGACTCTTAAAGACCTGGGCACCACAAGGTATTGCATATGTGTATATATATATATATACAGGCATGCTGCAGCCTTACGAGACCCGTTTTGGATACCTCGCTATCCTTATTAGGCCCGTTTTTACCTTGCGAGACCCGAAATCGGGTCTCGCAACGTCATGCCATATAAAGTGGTTTTTCATGATGTATGCATACTCAGGAGTCTGTAGGCAGAGGGTCTCGCAAGGTCGTTTGTATATCTTTGTATATAATTTACCTCGCCTCTCTGCACACAGCAACATTTGGAAACTTCAACCATGCGCCATTCAAATACGAATCAAGCTAGAGGGATGGCGCTTGCACAGTGAAATTCGTCTCATTTTCTATTATTTTTTCCGCTCCACACATCGGCTATATTACCCAACCCTTCATTTATGCCGATTTTTAAAGTTTCGGGCCTCACAGTGCCTGTATTATCTCCTTTTGCAAAACGGGTCTCGCAAGGTTAGTATGATCCATATATATATAGGTAGTAATATCCGTACATGTGAGCCACTTTGTGGGTTATTTCTACATACAAAGTGAGCCACCGTACTTCTCAGCCATGGCTGAGATTGAATGGGTTAATTCTACATACAAAGTGAGCCACCTATTTTCAAAACTTCCACCAGAGTGCGCACCACTTAGAAATTGAGTCGCGAGGATGAACGTAGGCTCATTTTTTAAGTGGTGATGAGTAGAATAACGAAAACAGGTCGAAATTTTTTTACCTGTATCAAATTTGGTTATGCACAATGTTAAATTTACCCCATCATTTTATTGTCATTTTATCAACTTGAACAAAAATTTTTGACACCAAAAATTCTAATTTAAGCCGAGCTTTTTTGTAATAGAAAAACTTTTCTAAAATTTGCAATGGCTTAGAAAATTTTGCAATTTTTTTTCAAAAATTTTGTTGCAGGAGTCTCATTTTTTTTGCTAAGGTGGATTTTGTGTAGCTAAGCACGAATCTGCAATTAGAATTTTGATAGGTCAATTAGTAACAATTTTAGAAAATTTAGAAAATTTTCAAAATTTTCAAAAATTTTTGAGTATATATAGAAAGTGGCTGACAACCTACGGTCGCGTGCAAATATATATATATATATATGTATATGGACCAACATAACCTCGACGTCACCTTTTATAAACAGTACCTTTTCGTCACCATGCTTTAATATGCTTCTGGAGGTGTATAAGTACTGTATTTATAACCAGCATGGTTAATATAGTATTAATACACTCGGAACCGTTTGATTTGAGTGAATTTAAGATATACAGATACAAATGCCGTCACCGGTCTGGTGACACAGGGAATCAGTGCTTACGTAGACGGTGACGTTGAGGTTCCTTTGGTATGGTGTATACATGGTGACGTGGAGATACCTTTAGTATATGCTGGCAATTTTCAAAATCTGTATACTGTAGGTGTATACATACCCTCTACGTCACCACAAAAAAAAGATCGCGACCACATGAGCATGGTGAAAAAAGCAGTTTTAGGCCAGTATACACAGTGAGACATCTGCGTAACCACCAGACGTCTCTGTCACTTTTTTTTGGGGTTAAAAAGAGTAGTTTTAACTTGATATACACAGGGAAACGCCTTCGTCACCGGCAAAACGCCTTCGTCACCGATTTTGGTGACGGAAAGGATACTTGCCTATATAAACGGTGACGAAGAGGTACTGTTGGCATATATATATATATATATACAGGCATGCTGCAGCCTTACGAGACCCGTTTTGGATATCTCGCTATCCTTATTAGGCCCGTTTTTACCTTGCGAGGCCCGAAATCGGGTCTCGCAACGTCATGCCATATAAAGTGGTTTTTCATGATGTATGCATACTCAGGAGTCTGTAGGCAGAGGGTCTCGCAAGGTCGTTTGTATATCTTTATATACAAATTACCTCGCCTCTCTGCACACAGCAAAACTTAAAAACTTTAACCATGCGCCATTCAAATACGAATTAATCTAAAGGGATGGCGCTTGCACAGTGAAATTCGTCTCATTTTCTATTATTTTTTCCGCTCCACACATCGGCGGTAATACCTGACCCTTTATTTATGCCGATTTTTAAAGTTTCGGGCCTCACAGTGCCTGTATTATCTCCTTTTGCAAAACGGGTCTCGCAAGGTTAGTATCATATATATATATTTTTTTTTTTTTCGTGGCCTCCATTTTTCAACAAAAAAAATCAGAGCAAGAATTTAAAAAAAAATACCTAAAAATTTTTCGGATTAGAAAAAATAGAGTAAATTAAAAAAATTAAAACATTAGAATTAAACACCAGTTACAATTTTTTTTTATAGGCACATCCTCAAAAAACCACAACACCCGCAAATCTTTCCGAAAAATTTTCACCCTTGCTTCCCACCTCCCAAACCAATAAAACCCTACCCATAAACACCCCAACTTCCGATTCGACCTCGCAAACGTACAAATTCCACCGCACACCTTTGCGAACCACTGGGAAAAGAAAGTAAGCTATAAAATAAGAACTTCACTTGTTCGCTTCCCCACACAGTTGCGAACTCCATATTGCTACGTGTAACAATGTAAATCGGGCTATATAATTTTATTAACGATCGAATTCCAAAATACGCGGTTAAAATACAAATTCGTTTCTTCCATTGAGTAATATTTTATTAGGGAAGTTTACTTTTTTTTTTCCATTATTCTATTTCGGCCCAATTAAAATTAACCCTTAAATAACAACTTATTCGTGACTGCTTTTTCGAAATCCGATTATAATAATTTTAATATCCACGCTACGGCAAATTTTTAATAAATTTCTCATTAAAATAACGCGCGTTTTGGTACGAAAAAAAGAAAGAACGAGGGAAAAAATTATCCTCGTTAAAGGCGGCACGCTTCGATATTTCCCAATACACGTTGAAAATTATCGACTTGGGAGGCTGTAAAATTCTTATTTTTTAACACAGCGTGGCACGTTCTTATCGTAATAATTTCTACCCCTTTTTTCCTCGCCTCTCTTCGGATCTCTTGTTCTTCTTTGCGAATCTTCTGCAAGTGAAAGTTACATAGTTTCACGCGATTTAAAACTATTCTCGCGTAAAGTTCAATGGAACAGTATGAAATTATTATACAATTGTTACCACGTATATAAAACTCGCCGCCGCAGCACCGTTTGCCGAAATAAGCGGAGGGTCTGTTTTTATTATAGACTGCGGTGACGACGACGACGAAGGTTGCGTTATTTTGCCAAAGCTCTCTATTGTACTCTTTAGCCAAGCAAAACTTAACGGGACTCGAGGGCGCGATTTCAAATTCTTACCATTAAAGTTGCCGTAAATATTTGTAACTTTGTAATAATGTAACCTAACGATACATCACTAAGTAGGTACACGTACCGGATTATAGATTCATTCGATAAACACCAATTAAATTTTGACATAACGAGGAGCTCTTTGTCAATTAGTCTGTCACATTATCTGTAAACCATTCGTTGGTTGGACCTGAAACGTTGATTTGACATTGGCCAAATTCAACCAATTTTTCGACAAAAAATTCGAAATCAGCAAAGAATTTTTGAACAGGGACTATCTTCAAAAATTACACAAGTCGACACGATTTTTGTGTTTGGGTTCCGATTGCGAAATTTGGGTTGCTTTTATGTATCTAATGAAGGGAAAAATAATTTTTTTGTCCAACGTTTGCTTTGAGGGGTGGGGGAGCCAAAAATGTGATTTTTCAAGAACAATACACCCGGGGATTTGAGAATAATTTGAAAAAAAAATTTGCTCCAATCTTATAGAAAATTTTACGCTGAATCAAATGTCGCAAACCGCAGACCTCTATCTCTTTTAGAAAAAAAGTTACGGTTAAAACTTTCCTAAATTATGGGAAAAAATCGAATTTTTTCGCCTTTCTCACCGAAAAGTGAGATTTCTGAGAAATATAAGAGTTCTACGACCATAATGTTCATGACAAAAGTTGTAGAGAATAAAATTTCCTATCGGATAGGTGCATTCAAATTTTTCCGGGAGGCGTAGTTTTTGAGATATTCTCGAGTAAGGTTGAACATTAGTTGAGGCAATCGAGAAAAAAAGAGAAATGAAGCAATTTTTGGCTGTCAAAAGTGTTACAGCGAAAAATTGTGGAAAGTGACTAACCTTTAGGAGTTACCACGACCTCCCACAATTTTTCGCTGTAACACTTTTGACGGCCAAAAATTGCTTCATTTCTCTTTTTTTCTCAATTGCCTCAACTAATGTTCAACCTTACTCGAGAATATCTCGGAAACTACGCCTCCCGGAAAAATTCGAATGCACCTATCCGATAGGAAATTTTATTCTCTACAACTTTTGTCATGAACATTATGATCGTAGAACTCTTAGATTTCTCAGAAATCTCACTTTTCGGTGAGAAAGGCGAAAAAATTCGATTTTTTCACATAATTTAGGAAAGTTTTAACCTTAACTTTTTTTCTAAAAGAGATAGAGGTCTGCGGTTTGCGACATTCGATTCAGCGTAAAATTTTCTATAAGATTGTACCAAATTTTTTTTTCAAATCTGCGTGTATTGTTCTTGAAAAATCACATTTTTGGCTCCCCCATCCCCCCAAGCAAACTTTGGAAGCCACGAATGAGCATATTGGTGTATTTTGATGTCTAGAATCAGAATTTGACCATGAGAACTGAAACACTGAACTTTTTTTTTTGTTGACTTGTGTTATTTATCTGGTAGGCCCGACCATAGCCATGCATAATTGAAGATTCTTGAAGCTTTTACTTCCTATAAGCTTGGTTTTCACACATAGCATAGGTGTAAGTTGTGATGCCCTTCCTCATAATTATTTTGCCTTTTTTTAATAGTTTTCGGTGTTAGAAGAAGTTATAACTAGAGGGAGAACTGAAATTCAAAATTTGTTTGAAAATTATTCTTAATATTGCTTTTAAAAATGAAGAAAGCGATTTTTCATTTCAACGAAATAAAATTTTCAATTGCTAGGTCTGAAAAAGTTGATCAGAAATTTTTCAATGTTCATTTTTTGTTTTACAATCGAGTTTTTCTAAAATAATTTCGCTCTCAATTCGCTTGACCAATAGGTAAATTATTTTTTCTGTTTCACTAAAAAAAAGACAATAAAAAATTTTTCCTGAGACCTTAATAGTTATTTCAAAACAGAAAACTTTAAGAAATCGTAAACCTTGATGGTTAGAAAATCCGAAGGACTTGATCCAAAAAACCTAAAAAAAAAACACTCAGAAAATAATATTTGAAAAAGGTTTAAATCCTGTTCAGCTAACAAAATCATCGAGGCATTAATAATCTCGGACGAAAAATACAAATTTACGATTTTCAACTTCAGTAAGAGTCCTGATTTTAGAAAAATGCTTCCAAAAACAACGTATTTTTTTCGATTTTTTATCGCAAACTATCGTGTTTTTTTCCTCATTTTTTGACTTTTGCATTATTGTTTTTAGAACCTATTTTTTTCATCCCAACCTTGGGAAAATCTAACAAAAATTATTCATGAAATTGCACTTCTCCAAAAATCGTCATCTGGATCCACAGTTGCAGTTGTCATTTCTTTACGAAAAAAAACATCCCTACAAAAATGAAAATTTGACCATTTTAGGTGAATTCAGACAAGAATATTACTTTTCAATTTTTCAATTTTGCTAAAGGTAAATATTTTTATGAAGGCACTTTTTTTTGAAGGGAAGATAGCTTTTCCCATTTTTTTGTAACCTGTATTTTTTTTAAAATTTCTGGTCAAGCTGGTCCCAGACTATTCGTGTTTTCGCAGGTGATTCGCGAATCATGAATCCCGAAATGCGATTTGGTGCAAAATAATTATTCCTGTTTTTCACAAAATCGCATTTCGGGATTCACGATTCGCGAATCACCTGCGAAAACGTAAATGAGGAAATTGCAGAATTTTGGTCAAGGTTTTCGGTTAAGAGTATTCGAATTTATATTCAACAAAAATTCCGGATCAAGGTTATGGTTGGAAAACCGGTAGACAACCTTACCAAAAAATGTTTGAGGGATCAAATTTAAAAATGAATATACGTATGCAGTGGGGCTGGGATAGATTGGGAATTTTCAAGCTCTAACTTCTTTTTGAAAAACACGATTCAATATGGCGTTTTTCCAGATTTGGGAACTTTTTCAATCATCAAATTTGGCTATACTGTAAAATATCAGATATTTGGGAGGAATATCAAAACGGCGATCTGTTTTTCTGAAAAAAATCGACATGATATGACATTTTGTAATATGTACATGTAGGTAAATACTTGAAAAAATTTCAACATGTTTTTTTTTTTTTTGGGGGGGGGGGTGAGCTGAGGGATTCAAATTGAAAAATTCAAGTCAAAAAATTCGAATTCAGCACCACCAAAAACATTACAAATCATACGTCACACAGCATTTTACCGGATGCCCGAAAAATGCTGACACCCCCTCGAATATCTCGAAAGCATACTCTCTCAATTATAAATCAGTGAAAATTACCGAAAATCACTGAGAAACAGTCAGAATTGCAGCACAGGAGAAAATCAGTGAGATTTTTTCCACTGAAAACAAATCAGTGAAAGAAAATCACTGAAAACCAGTGAAAATTCACTGAAAACTCAGTGATATTTATGAAATTCACTGAAAAATCTGTGAAATTCTTTGAATAATCAGTGAAAAATCACTAAAAATCAGTGAATTTCGCTGATTTTTCCTGTGCTGCAATTCTGACTGTTTATCAGTGATTTTTCACTGATTCGAAATGAGAGAGTAGCTTTCTAGAAAAAAAAACTAATTGCACTCTACAGAGAGGAAATTTTACGCTCTACATTCATTTTTTCCGTAGAACCCTTTCATTGCTGAGAAAATTCACTTTAAGTGTCAAAAGTTATCAATTTTTTGTTGAAATTTTTTTTACATATTTTTTTAAACTTTTTTCACTTGAAGTCAATTTTCTGAGCAAACGAAGGGTTCTACGGAAAAAATGAATGAAACATAAATTGTAGAGCGTAAAATTTCCTTTCTGTAAAGTGTAGATAAGTTTTTCTATAGAAAGCTATGCTTTCGAGATATTTCAGTCGAAAGCTCAAAGTTCACTTTTATAGAAAATATGTCTAAATTTAAGCTTCTTGACAAAAATTAATGTACTTCACAGAAAAAATAATAAAATCTGGAGTCTGCGGTTTATGTCTTTGGAAGGAGCATACTTTCTTCCATCAATATCGATCAAAAACAAAAAATCGGTTTTGTTGACTATAGGTACCTTTCCATAGTCCAGGTCACGACACTCCTCAATATCGATCAAAAACAAAAAATCGGTTTTGTTGACTATAGGTACCTTTCCATAGTCCAGGTCACGACACTCCAGATTGAGGTGAAATTTTCAGAATTTGTCATTAGGCAGCTACTAATAATGATGTTTGATAACATGAAATTTTGTAAGACTTTCATCTGACTTAAGAACTTCGAGGAATTTTGAAAAAAAAAAACACGAATTAATACCTAGCATTTTGTTAAGACTTTTGTATGATTTTTAAAAACTTGGAAAAATGTTAAAGAAAATTTATGACTACTGACAGAATGACTTGGAAATTTTTTTGACGAATTGTTATGAACACATGTACTTACTAATAAAAAAATATAAAAATGGCGCATTTATCATTATTGAGTTTGTGACACGGTATGAGAGAATCTGGAAAAATTTTGATGAATTTATATGATAAAATTTTGAGAAGACTATTAAAAAATTGTAAAATATTTAAAATGTCCAGTATGTCGATGACATGCAACATGTTTCTTTTTCCGACATGGGAATTTTTTGGTTTAAAATTAATTTTTATTTATTTAAATTGATTTACATTTGAAAAAAATGGTTGAAATATCTCACAATGTTTATGGTACCTAAAGCAAAGAAGGAGTTCGGATTTTTTACACATACTCAAATTTTGACATTCTTCTACTTATAACAATTTTCAACGAGCTATAGAAGAGTTATTCATAGAAAAGGGGTTCAAAATTCAAAAATGAAAATCGTAATGCAGAAACTTTGGAAACTATACATATGTTCAACCAAGTTTGAAATTTCCTATCAACATCGCTGATATATTCGTCTATACTGTTGTGTTTGCGTTCAAATTGGCCAATTAGATATCCGTTCGATGACCTCTTAATTTCAATATTCATGACCATCAGCCAGGATAATATTCGATATTAGTTTACGAGCATCCACTCAGAAAATCCACACTCGGCTCCTTATGCATTCCAACTCCGAGCTCACACGGTTCGATACCTCTTGGGAACAATCACAAATCTCGCAGCATTATTCAAATCACGTCTATTAATTCTCATCTCGAAAAAAAAACCACTCAACATTGGCATCGATTGCACTCTTCACTGCACAACACTCGATTCAACGGTACTTCTAATTGTTAGCTCGAAACGTCTTAATTCTTTATCATTTCCAAGTTAACGTCATTAAATTACCATCGACGAGCTTTCAACGATCTCTCGAAAACGCACCACCAAAACTGTTCCCCGTCATTCGAAGATAGGGTTTTGAAAAAGCAACAGATATATATTTATCCTTAAGAGACGAGAAGGGTTTGAGACTTGGATATGACAAGTCACCGGGTACACCACACTTGACACGTTAAAGATGAAAATATTCTCCGTATTTACCGCTACCGACCGAGAGAAATTCGAGCAGAAATGGCACACAGTTAGGATAGTAATTTAAACCAATTGTTTCGTGAATAATTAAAACGTTTAATCCAATAATGGCACATTCTACCTGACACAATTTACCAACGCGAATATAACCCTGAGTAATTACATTAAAGCTGCTGCGTCGCAATGCCACGCTATGCGCCACCGCGTTCGAAGCGGAAATCGTTATCTTGGTATTCCTCTCTTTAGGTTGGCTCTACCGACGTACCCGTCGATTCCCTTGTTACCCTTGCTGCTGTTAATTATGATGCCGATGAGGACGATAATGATTTCAAAGAATTTCGCTATTTATTTATTCCGATTTCATCGGCGAACGGTGGCTCGAGTTCGTTTGCTGAAAATTTCTTATAGACTCGAATGATGCAAATTAACAAATTGATTTTCAATGATGCCAATAAGGTGGCATGACATAAATTAAGAAACTGGCAGGGTGTATGAAAATTTTCAAAGTGTGTGATATAAAATTTAATATTATGCTTCATTTAATGCAGGGCTGGTAAGTCAGCCTAAAGCTTCAAGCCGTTATTTCAAACTCAAATTATTTTCAGCCCTGAAATTTTTCTTGAAACATTCTTCTACATTCTTAAAAATTTTTCAATCTGAAATTTCCTTGGATGTTTTATCAACTTGTTTTCCAATCGCTTATCAACTCAAAAATTTTTCCAGTTTACAATTTGTTGACATTTTTTATAGATCTTGATTTTTTTCACATACTTATCATTTTTAAATTTTCCAAAAAAATTCAAAAATTTCATGATGTGACTAGGATAGGTGTGCAACAGGAGAAATTATTTTACATAATACTTTTGAATTCCAGAATTCAGAGTATGAAAAAATATTAGGATTGGATACAAAAATTGAGTTGGAAAAATGGTGAAAAGAAGTTCAAAACTTTAAAGTTTTGGTTTGAAAAAATTTTCAGAAAAAAATCGGAGTTGAAAAAATTTTAAGATAAGTAATCGAGTTTGAAAAAGTTTCAGAATTCAGAAGCAATTTTGGGTTTAATAATATTTTAGGGAAAATTTGGTTTGAAAACATTTCGAGAAGAAAATTTAGCAGCTTGAAAAAATTTAGAGAAAAAACTAGAATTTCTTTTTTTTTCGTTTTTAATTCAAATACAATCAATTTTCTGATCACACAAAAAAAAGTGAAAAATCGATCTAGTTTCAAACTTCCTTCACGATAACTCCCCCTTCCCCAAAAAGAAAAATTATAAAAAAGTGATTTAAGCTTTAAGCCTTTAGCTGTAAGCTGTAACCCAATGATTTTTGGCTGTTCAGTTTTAAGTTTAAGATTTTAAGAATTTGGCTTTAAGCTTTAAGCGTAAGTTTTCAAGTTTCATTTTTAAAAATTAATTTTTCACTTGCAGTCGGGATTCATTATGTTAACTTGTTTGTAAATATTGATTTGCAAACTGATACAGTTGCAATTTCAATTAAGCAAACACAAAATGTTTACAATATCTACATCAAAGAAAAAAACCAGTCGGTAAAAGTGTGAGTAAATTTTTGTGATAAAAGAGGTATTCATAATATCAATAGCTCAACATATTGACATTATAACCTAACCAGTTTACCACCATCTGTAACAGCTTTGAGGAAAGTGTTGACAGTGATTAGATGCTATCCTCCTTTTGTGTTCAGAATAAAGTGATTATGTTCCCTCACTCAACCAAAAATTCTCGTTTACTTACAGCAGGATATTTTTCCCATTAAACTTTGGAAGGACTATTGAAACATTAGAACATCAGGGTTTCAACAGTAATATTATAGTCAAACAGAGAAAACCCCGAGTTTGAACGAGAATTTTTGGTTGTGAGAAGGAACATAATCACTTCATTCTCAATGCAAACTGACTATAGTGGTTGTGATATTTTGTGTGAATACCACTTATTTTCCTCACCCTTCAGTGGGTCAGCTGTATACTTATGTTTGCGTAGTACAAAGTGAGGGAACACATACCACTTACGTTAGCGTGAGATTAACGGTTTAACACGTTAACTGCCAACTACGAGATAACTCGTAGTCAGCAAATTCCAGCGCTGTGCCAAAGCAGTTTCTCAGAATTTTATTGATAGATTATACTTTGTTTGATATCAATCTACTTGTGAAGTGATAATAAACCCATTTTCATCGATAAAATAATATATGAATATTCTTGTGCTTGACCCAGAGAAAAAAAACACTCTGTTAGCGCCAGGTACAAGATATCTCGGGGCAAATAGGATGTTGTATCTGCATCTATTCGCCAACTATGAGCAGGGGATTCCAGCCAGCCGATAGCTTTTGGTAGCTAATGGGGTTCAGCCGATAGCTGTTAGCCAGCTAATTGTGAAGTCACCAGGCAATGGTCAGCCAATGATTTTTCTTCTTTTTTTTTTTAAATAAATGAATATGTGACACCGCATACAAAAAGGGGGCACCGACCAAAAAACGAGTTTCGAGAAAAACAGGTTTTAAGTTTTGAACGTGTTTTTTGTTCTTTTTTTTCGAATTTTAAGGACCCATGGTAACTTTTTCTAGTTCTATGTGACTATGAGACATTCTAGCGGTATTTGGCCGAACTGATATTTTCTTTCATTTCACGTTGAAAAAATATTTCTTCATAATTTTAGGATTTTTTTCACTTTTTTTTAATTAACTCAGAAATCATTTTTTCCCGTGTTTCGAAGGGAATAATTGACCTGGTGATGGTTTTGCTGGATTCTGCTTTGGATTGTATGAGAAAATAAGTGGAAAAATTTTTTAAAATTTTTGAGCATTTTTGAGCATTTTTGATTTTTTGCCATCACGTAAAAGCCACTTTTCATCAATTTAAAATCGAGTAATCGAACTGGCATTTTTTTTTTTGGATTCTACGTGAAATTTTACATAAGGATCCACCACTAACTCAAAAGTCGATTTTTCAGTTGGCCCCCCCCCTTTTCATATGCGGCGTCACATATGTCGATGACGTGATGTAGAAATGAATAGTTTTGATTTTTTTTCAAATTTGTTGGTTTCGGGTTTCTTTTCAGCTTCTCAGTTTTTCAGCAAAAAAAAAAAAAATGTAACAAAAACGTAACTACAGTCACCTATGTATCGTGACAAGTATTTTGAGGGGTCACATGGTTATTCAGCCAATAGCCAGTTGAACGTCAGCTAATGAAATTCCGGCTGCCGATAGCCAGCTTTATTTCAGCTAATGAAAAAATTGAGCAATAGCCGATAGCCAAAAGCCAATAACCATTGGCTGGAATCTCCTGACTACAAGTACATTAGTACCTATTTTTCAGTAGTCAAATTATTTGTCCTCATCTAAAGGAGTAGAAATAGTGGCTATAAAGTTTAATTTTAGCATTCTCATAAGTTATAATCAGGTTGTTGATTTGCCTTCCTTTTGTGAGTTTATATTCATGTATAAAATAACTAATAATTTTTGATTTTTCAAACGTAAATAAAATCAACTTTTAATTATCATAGCATTATGAGGTTTTCACAGATTGATAGCTAATTTACTAGGGAGTATTCTACTACTACTAAAAATGTGTTGTGTAGAATCAGTCAACTCCTAGCTAGTTTCGAATGAAATCCCTCTTGGCCTCCAAATCTTCACTAGAAATTTAATTTATTCGGCCAAAAATAATTGCCCCATTCCTGAGATCCTAAATGTGGTGCACAACTTTTCACTTCCTATTGTAAAACAAATGACCACAAAATTATTTGAAATTACATATCAAAAAATACCCAATGTTCACTAAACTGAAACCCCTTCATGAAGCTCCTGATTACGAAATTGAAACTATTAGGGTTGAAAATTTAAACTACAAAAATCGGAATGCCCTTCTTTATGATTAGTTAATCAAAAGATGGCAATTATGTTGGAATATCTCTGAAAAAGCGCGAATAACACACATTTTGATCCCAAAATTAAATAGTATATTATGCAACAAGGGAGATAAAGTGATTTTCGACGAATTTTGAGGTTTATTGCCCGAGCGAAGCGAGGGAAATAACTCAAAATCGTCGAAAATCATTTATCTCCTGAGTTGTATACGATATTTTTCATTGTAGAGGGAGTAAAAGTCGAGTTTGAGCACTCGAGCGATTCGCCAGAGGGAGTAAAAGTAGACTTTTACTCCCTCTACAATAAAAAAACTTTTACTATTGGGAATGTATTCTAAATATTTTTAAAACAACACAAATTTTTCAAATCACGCCAACTTTCAAAATTATTTATTCAAAATTGGTAAGGTAGACAATAAGTATTGTACTTGTATTCATATCGAGCAAAATTCCTTCCACCTAATGTTCTTTTGCCCCCACTTAGACAAAATACAAAACGAAATGGCTCCTAACTTTAACCCAAATGACGATAATCCTAAGACTACTTTTACAGTAGAGAGTTCCAAAAATACTGTGAATTCCTTATGGATACCTAATCAGTACGCTAATTATCATTTTCCCTAACTACCCGTGTTTTCCTTTCTCTCCCAACCCACCAGTGGCAAGTATTCTAATGGTAAAACACACATGCACAAGTAGTGAGACACTGGTGTGGTAGGTGGTACTCTATTCCTCTTCCTCATCCTCATCCTCATCCTAATGCCTATTTATACTTATATGTTCATACCTTTTTAACCTCATGTCATTTATACTGTTTGTTTTTACCCTTTTTCGTAAAGTACGATATACTGTATAATGTTTGTTAGTCTCTCCCCTCCCCTATCCTCTCTCAAAAAACCTAAAGTGGGAAGAGAGTGGGATGGGTCGTTTATATTACAAGTAGGATAAAATAATAAAATGCCCGCATCCCCAGTGTGGGAATTGCGGACCACTTAAAAAAAAAGACTTGGAATGAAGGCCAAAAAAAACCCTCAAAATTACACCCAGATACTGAAGAGTTTTTAGTAATTGAACATTCCTCCCAAAAATAAGACTTGACGACATACATGGATATTATTGGGAGTTCTGGTCAAGTAGTAGTCAATTTTAATTAACTGGGCAGCAGTGGTGGCTTGATTGTGGCATGGCATGGCGGTCCCATTTCTACTAAGGGATAAAATACTACAACAAGAAGGTCACCTTTTCAAAATTTTAATTTTAGTTCAATTAAAGATTTTTTTTGTTATAAATAATTTGTATGAGAAAAACTGTATGAAAATGAAACCAAACATCAAAGTGGCAATGAACCGACAATATCGAATTGCGTTGAAAATTTGAAAAATGGGAGTAAACTTTTATCAGCTTCGAAATTTGAAAAAAAAAGTTTTATCTGCGTCACGATAGACGTATCGATATCGAAAACTATAATAATATTAATATTATCAGAAATTACCTATCTATATCATTATAAAGTTGGGCATTTCGTCGATCGATCGAAAAGAAACGTGAAGAAATTAAAGTTCTGCCAGGGGAATGCGGGAACCCGGCTGTCGAAACATTGGGCCATAACAAATTGAAATTTTTTCTAAAACGTATTATGTGGCCTGGTTGATAAAATATCTGAATATACAAATAGTATTTCAAAAGCGAAATACCTATTTACTAAGACAAACGAAAGTTTTCTTTCGAGTTAATATTTATTATAAAGGTGTGTATCTGTGTAAGTCTTATTCGTAGGTAATAGGTGTATAGTTGTTGTTTAAAAGAGACTTTTTGTTTATTGTACTCGAAGTGTATAGGGAAGGAATCGGGCCCCGGTTGCTTTACGGTGTTGTAAGTTTCGAAACAATTCGTTGGTGTGTATCGGAAAGGAATTTCACGTCGTAGGCTTCGACCCTCATTAAAGGTATTATTAGCGTTATAAATTGAATTAGCGACGTCGGCCGAGGCGCAGGGTTGGGTAATATCGATGCATTCTGGAGGACGAGGGTACGTGAAATGAGAGAGAAGAAAATTGGACTCTCGCGATAGTTATTTTTACGCTCCGGTGTATTCACAACTACGACGAAGAAGCCATAAAGCGAGGAAAGCAAGAAAGGGAGAATGTTTTTCAAAAGACCAAGTTGCAGGGGGAGAAGGTGGTTAAGCTGCGTTTAATGGAACCGAGTACACGTTCAAGTATTTAAACAATAAACAAGTTTGGTCGGGGCAAACTGTTGAAACCATCAGGTGTTCTATTACCTATGACGGATGCTGTGTGTAGCGTCGTATAAAGCCTCTTTTGTCGCGTTCGCCTGCGAAATATGGTCGACATAATTCGAAGCAAATTTAATATCTCATTCGAACTGCGTTAAAACTTGGATACTCTGGGTACCTGTTCGAAATACTGCTGAATTTCTCAATCTACGTACAGTGGCGTCGTCAGAATCGAAAATTGAGGGGGGCACAAAAGGGGCCATGTATTGGACAACTTTTTTTGCTTTTTCGAAGTGGAAAAGAGGGACTGACTTTTTTTACCTGCTAAAAATGAGGAGGGGGTAAAAAGGTAGCCTTTTTCAGCATTTTTGTCTCAGAAAGATCATAAAATTGTAATTTTGTTTATGATGCCCGAGCGAAGCGAGTAGTCAGGTCTCAATTTCATATCCGCTCGACTGAGCTGTAAAAAGCAATTTTATGATTGATTGGTGTTCTAGACATTACAACAAACAAATTTAGCCCAGATGCCTTTTTTTACCCCTCCCCCTTTTACGAGGGTCCACCCCTTTCTTAAAAACGCCTGTAGCGCTCTTCTTATGGGTTCTAGTGAAAAAAATTTCCCACAAAAAATGTCCCTCAACATCTCAGCTACAAATTACTTTCTATAGAAAATCCAATTTGGGGCCACCGGTGCCCCTCAAATTTGAAAAAAGTATTTCAAAAAATCATAAAAATCACGTTTTTTTTCATTTTTACCGAAAAGTTTCTAAGATGAGTAAAATTTGTAAATAACGAAAAGTATTTGGAATTAAATTTCCTATTCGGTGAGTTATATCACGACTATTTTCGTCCCGCTCCCCGTTACATACAGGCCCACCCCCTCCCACACATCAAAAATTTCGGTCTTCTAGAAAAATTTTCCAGCAATAATTATTTTTCACCGCCTGATATACAATTTCGGTCATTATAAAAATTATTTTTTTGATAAATTCGAAAAATATCCCTCAAAAATACATAAAAATACGCTTTTTTACGCTTCCAATGCAGAGCTTTGAAGATAATTTTGTGGACAGAAATTGAGGGGAAAGTGTCTAAAAATCGTAAATTTTTAATTTCCAGTTTTGTAGGAAGAAGCAACTAATGAATATACCTAATTTCTGTCTACATAATTATCTTCAAAGCTTTGCATTGGAAGCGTAAAAAAGCGTATTTTTATGTATTTTTGAAGGATATTTTTCGAATTTAAGGGGTAGGGATTGCTCAAAAAATAATTTTTATGATGACCGAAATTGTAGATTAAGTGGTGAAGAATATATTTTTGCTGGAAAATTTTTCTAGAAGACCGAAATTTTTGATGTGTGGGAGGGGGTGGGCCTGTATGTAACGGGGAGCGGAACGAAAATAGTCGTGATATAACTCACCGAATAGGAAATTTAATTCCGAATACTTTTGGTTATTTACAAATTTTACTCGTCTTAGAAACTTTTCGGTAAAAATGAAAAAAACGTGATTTTTATGATTTTTTGAAATACTTTTTTCAAATTTGAGGGGCACTGGTGGCCCCAAATTGGATTTTCTATAGAAAGTAATTTGTAGCTGAGATGTTGAGGGACAACTTTTGTGGGAAATTTTTTTCACTAGAACTCCTAAGAAGAGCGCTACAGGCGTTTTTAAGAAAGGGGGTGAACCCTCGGAAAAGGGAGAGGGGTAAAAAAAGGCATCTGGGCTAAATTTGTTTGTTGTAATGTCTAGAACACGAATCAATCATAAAATTGCTTTTTACAGCTCAGTCGAGTGGATGTGTTTTTTTGTGAAATTGAGCCCCTACTAGAGGGCAAAGCTTTGAAAAAATTGGATTTTAAATGCCCTTAAAAGACGTTTTTCCATGTTTTAATGCTTTGAAAATCCCTATCTGATGTAAGTGTAATGGAAATTTAGAAATACAACATAAGTTTTGGAGGGGCCAAGCGGGGGCCAGAAATTTGTTCGGGGGCTGGCCCCCTCGGGCCGCCCTTGACGACGCCTCTGTCTACGTAGTTTTACGCTCTGGAACTATGTACGAAGTAGGTTCGAATGAAAGGTTCTCGAAGAAATTTTCATTTTTAAATTGCCTTTCCTGTTTCCGAATTTAATGCGGGGAGTACAATTTACCTGTACGCTGAGCTGGCCTGGCTATATATGACGCAGTAACCGAGAGCAACTGTAGCACGGTTTGCATATTTCATACGTTCTATGTACATTACAGCTAAAGCACACGTAATACGTATTACACAGTTCATTTCAAAGCGAACGTTATACAATTATTCTATTTTTATAAATGGTTCTTCCCCTCTCGCCGCTCTTTTCCCATCTACGCCAAATAAACTTTTTATATTTGAATGGGTTTTCGAAGATAGAGAGACGAGAGAGTCGTATAGCGTAGTTTAGTTTGTGTACTTTGTATTGAGCGCAACTTTTTTTATTAGGATAGACGTACGTATATGTGTACCATAAGATTAAATTTACAAGGTTTCTCTGTCCTGTATCAATTTTTTCTGCTGCTTTTTGCAACCTTGTTTGATAAAAATCTGTTAGCTATACCGGATCTCGACTGTTGTTCGATGTACGTACCCGAAGGGAAGAGAAGAGAGGCGAAAAGTTCGTGGAAGTTTTTCATTTATCGAGTGTGTAGCAAGAGTAGATACCTACGTATGTGCTTTCGTTTGTCGACAACAATGGAGAAATTTTGCGTTTTGAAATCGAATTTTGACAATTTTGTTCAAAATGATCCAGTTTAGTTGAGCAGAGAGTTAAATTGTGAGAGAAGAAATTTCGTATTGGTATTTTGTTTGAAAATTACAGGCCTGTAGCCAGAGGGACGAGAGGGGGAGAAATTTTTCAAAAACCCTTAAAAAAAAGAATTTCGAGACTTCAAGTAAAACGATCGTGAAAAGGGTGTTGATCGGGGTATTTTGACTCCCTAAACACGAAACCGACGTTAGTTTTCTCATTCGGTCATTTCTCTCAGGAAAAAACGCACAAAATTTTAAAAATCTGCTAAAATAACAACATTTTTGTACGATTTTTTGCGATTTTCGGACCTTGCGACCAGGGATAAAAAGCTGGTTAAAAGATGAAGTCGACCAAATTTTGGTGACACGTCGAAAGCCGAAAGTTCAAAAGTTTTAAAAATGGCAAGCTAAAAGCTAGCCAAAATCTTTTTCTTACAGCTTTATGTTTTAGCTTTTTACTTGAAAATTTGAAACCTACATCAAAAATTTTTCACGTAGAAAATTTTTTCTCGATTCTCAGAATATTTTCAACTTTTAACTCTAAAAATTTTACCCCAAAATATTTTCCAACTCTAAAATTTTTTCATCTAGAATGAAAATTTTTATTAATCAACTCAGAAATTTCTCCCTCCGGTTTTTCTTTCAGCTCAAAAGTTTTTTCAAATCTGCTATTTTTTCCAAAAATAAGTACATATATTTTTCAATTCTAGAATTTTTTTCTCAATATTCAATCTTTTCTCAAACTTTTTTAGCTCTTGAAATTTTTTCTCAAAACTTTGATTTTTAAAGCTCTATAAATTTTTATCTCAAAATTATAATTTTTTCGGCTCAAAATTTTTTCTCAAATTATTTTTTAGCTCTAAAAATTTAGAATAAAAAAATTTGGGTTGGAAAAATTTAAAAAAAAACGGGGCAAAAAATCGAAAGAATGTCAATTTTTAAAAAAAAATTGAAATACAAAAGTGGGATTTTACAAGATAAATAAAAAATTTTAAATAATGAAAATTGAAGAAATTGAAAAAAACCGTTGAGCTAAAAAAAATTGTATAGAAGAAATTTTAGTTGCGGAGGGGGAATTTATTGGAGTTGAAAAATTGAAATTTTGAAAAATATTTCGAAAAATGAAAATATTAAAATTTTGAGAAAATACTACAGACATGGACGATGATTTTTATCATTGTGCTGTCAAGGTTTTGTGAATCCGAAGTTTTAAGCCAAAATTCTGATAAAATATAGCTAAAAGCTGAAACGCGAGAAAGCTGAAAGCTAGTCAAAAGCTAGCTGTATAAATCAAAAAACTAAAAGCTAATTCCAAAAGTTTTTTTTGAAATTTTCAGCTGAAAGTCAAAAGCAGAAGTTTTATTTTACGGGTTTTCATCCCTTTTTGCAACATCGAAGTTGCCAAAAATGAATATGTGAGTTTATTCTACGTTTAATAACACGTTTTCGGAATATTTTCATAAAGTGGTCGAATTTCATGAGAGAGCGTACCATAATTGATGAAAAAAATTATCGTGACTACAAATCTACAGGATGTAACTTTGTGCCAAAGAACAGAAAATTTCCTTCACTTCCATTGAAATTAAAAATTCTTGAAAACATGCCATAAAATGGTAATAGCTCCGGAAGGATGGGGTTGAAGGGACGACTGGGGGGAGGGGGTCGAAAATTTTTCCAGAATTTTATTACGTCAAGGAACAACAACATCTGGGGTGGTTAGATCGAAAATCGGAGCGGGGGCGAAATTCACCCCTAATCTGGCCAGACCCTTTGACCAATTCTGTAAGAATTGAACGCCTTTTCAAAAATATGACAATTTTTTTTCATAGGTACTCCACAGAACTTTTCAGAAATTGTAAAATTTTTTATAAACTAGATAATTTTGCGGAAATTGTGCGATTTTTTCTACAACAAGCAGGATTTTTCGAAAGTTAAAGCTTCTATTTTCCTAAAACTTGATCGATTTTATAAGAATCACTTTCTTTTCCAAAAATTTAACGATTTTTCAGAACTTCTTGGACCATTTTCTAAGAACGCTACAGTTTTCAAAAATCGGAGAATTTTCTAAAACTTGGACTATTTTTCACAAATAGGTCAATTTTTTAAAAACTAAACAAATTTTTTATAACTCGAGTAAAAGTAATTCTCCAACACATGGACCATATTTTTCAAAACTTACGCGATATTCCAAAAATTCCTGTTAAAAAAATTAAAACAATGTGATATTTTAAAAAACAAAAAATTTTAAAAAAAATTGAATTTTGAAAAATTAAATAAAAGTATAAAAATCGAACAATTTTTAAAAGAAAATCAGAATTTTTTTACAATCCCTAAATAAAGAATTGAAAACAATGACCCTGTAACAAATGAAACCTTGATTGATGGAACTGCAAAAAAAAGAAAAAAAGGAAAAAAAGAAAAGAAAAAAAATCCACAAAACGAGTATACGTAAGACAGTAAGATTATTTTTTGAGCATATTTAAAGCGTATATGAAAAATGAAAGGAAAATCAAGAAAATAAAAAGAATTTTCATTTCACAAATTTAGTTGACACTGAAAAATCTTTCGGAGTTCCATAAAATTGAAAATAAGTACAACAAAATTTGTGCAAAAATAGGTTACAAAGTAAAAAGAAGTTCTGTCAAAAATAAGAATTTTCTGCTACGAAAAAATATCACAAACCACAAATTTCCTTTCAACACTACTTTTTACGATCAAAAAATTCAAATCGTTAAAACTCGATCAAATAGCTTAATTCTACCATCCCAAATATCAATAAAAACCACATTTTCCAATTTCCCCCTCCTCCCTCCGGCCAACAACTTTTCCACACCCTGGAAACCTCAACACATCCACATCATACGAATGCTTTAAAACCACAGCTCCCACCAACGAAAAATAAAACAATAAAACCACCTCAACCGGGTCGAAAATGATTACAACCCAGGCTGACATTCGCGTTTATTTTTACGACCCGTTGGGAGTGGAAAAAAAAGGGAAAAAAAGCCAACTCTTACGCTTTAACGAGAAAGTGGCTCGTCGTCGTTGAAAAGAAAACGGCAACAATTCCTTATTTGTCACCTCGTAATTTCGGCTAATTTAACGAAATTTGCCATTGTGTACGAAGTGAAAAGACAAAATTGTCATACGTATTATCCTTTGAAAACATCAACATACACTCGAAAATACTTTCATCTGTGCGGCTGCAACGCTTTCCGAGTATGTTGCGACCGAGCTGGCGGTTCGCTCGACTCGCAAACTTTTCAAAATCACTTCTTTTCCTTATACTGCTTACTTTTACCGCGCACTCTTATCTTGTCGTTATAATAAAGAAAATTGTAAATTTAAAAAGTACTTATGGTTCGCGTTACCGACGCCATCGCGAACGCGCGCGTAAATTTCGTACAAAAGAAAAATACGCCGGTAATTTTTACCAAAAACTAGGTAATTTACTCGCTGATAAAAGCCCAATAAAAGCCATTTTTATGCAATAACGACGAGCCAACTTTCTGCTCTGTTTCAATATTTCACCATATAGATGTATACGAACTGTGTTATTCCGTTCCGAGACTATACTTCTACTTTTACCAACGCTTACATCGCCTGTATCACCATTACCATCATTCCCTTCCTCGTCAAACTCGCCAATTTATTTTTTTCCTCTCTTGCTTTTTCTTTCTTCTCGAAGAACAAAAAAAAATGGGGAAAAAACACGCGAGCAAAACAAAACACAGAATACTTTCTAAAACTAGCATCTTTTTGTGTTGTTTTTTCGTTATTTATTAAATAAAAAAACAAATGATGATTTTTTTATATTAGGTATATTGAACTATATTAAACAATATTTTCACGTACTTGGAATAACGCATTCGAGACGCCGAGTAAGTAAATATTATGCCAAATAAAAAGAATCATTAATTTTACGCTCGAAAAGTAGGTACCATATCGCGAGAATACCAAATTGGTCATTATAGTTTTTTTTATTCCACGCATTGAAACGTTTGTAACGAAATTCACTGGCGTTTTCTTTGTATAAGTTTTAATCGCGTCTGAAGCTTTTATATTTTAAGGTTCCAGAATGGGTTGAAAATAAACTTCGATAAACAAAATTTTGATATTATACAAATTTTTGCCTTATACTGGATATTCACCATGGGAATCTTTAGGTTAGCTGCAAGTCTGCCTGACAAGGAAGGTATTCCAACTTGGAGTGAAATTTTGAGCTGAAAAATCATAAAAGAACCTCACATCCAAAATTTCAGGTGCTGAAGTTCATTTCACCAATTTTGACGAATTTTTGAAATTTCAAAATTACCCCAATTCGACCTAATCAACGAAAAAAAACTGAAATTTGGTATGTAGTCTATTTTCGACTTCCTGAATTGATTAGAAGTGGTTTCGAGCCAATTCAGAGCCCCCAGAAAATTTTGAAATTTCCCAGCACTGAAAAAAAGCCCATAAAATGATCCATATAAACTTCAGTACCTATAATCGCGAACTATCAATATTGTTGATCTATTTCAATTTTCCAAAATTTGTAACTTGCAGTTTAAATCTATATTTTTTGGGAGAAATTTTACTGGAAAAAATTTAAAATACGCCGACAGCATACGCATTAAAGTAAAAAGCTGAAAGTTGGTAGATTAGGTGTCCTATTTCCGAACTAGGTCACTAACACGAGTATCTAATCCTCGATTATGAGTGCTGAAGTTCAAATAAACCATTTTTATGGACTTTTTTTTGAGTGCTAGAAAATTTCAAAATTTTCTGAAGAATCCAAAGTGTCTCCAAACTCTTTTCAATCGATTCAAAAGGTCAAAAATAGACTATATGTGACGCCGCATACGAAAAGGGGGCATTGCCCAAAAAAACGAGTTTTGAGTTAGTGATTGATCCTTCTATAAGATTTCACGTAGAATCCGATAAAAATATCGCCAGTTCGATTACTCGACCTTAAAGTGTTGAAAAATGGCTTTTAAAAAAGGCAAAAAAATCAAAAATGCTCAAAAAATTGTTTGTTTGTTTTCTTTATTTTCGCATACAATACGATGTAGAATCCAGTAAAACCATCGCCGTCCGGATCGAATTTTTCCTTCGAAATACGAAAATAATGATTTATAAGTTTGCTAAAAAAAGAGGGAAAAAATTCCCAAAATCAAAAATTCTCAAAAAATTTTTTTTCTATTTTTTCTATTTTTGCATACAATACGATGTAGAATCCAGTAAAACCATCGCCGGATCGAATTTTCCCTTCGAAATACGAAAATAATGATTTTTGAGTTTACTAAATAAAGGGGAGAAAAAAATTGTACGTCACCGACATGTCGCCGATGAGCGAGAATAATTCGGCAAAATGACGCTAGAGTGTGGCAAGGTCACATAGAACTAGAAAAAATTCCCGCCGGTCCTTCAAATTCAAATAAAAAAGAAAAAAAAACACGTTCAAAACTTAAAATGCATTTCGAGAAAAACGCGTTTTTTGAGCAATGCCCCATTTTCGTATGCGGCGTCACATATACCAAATTTCAGCTTTTTTCGTTGATTAGATCAAATTTTCATATTTGCAGGGCGATGAGGTAATTTTTGAAAATTCAAAAATTCCCCGAAATTCGATTAATGTACTTTTACGCCTGAAATTTTGGATATGAGGTTCTTTTATAACGTACTATTGATATATTTTTGTTTCAGGTCAAAATTTTACTTCGAGTTGGGATACCTCCCCTTAAAGAAATATTCATTTTTGGCTTTCAAATAAAAATTTAAAACAAAATAAGTACATAAGTATTTAATTTTACGACTTTTAGTTGACAAACCTGGCGAAATTTCAGTAAAAAGTCAAATATCAGACCCCTTCATACCGAATTTTTTCAAACTTTCTCAAGGAGGGGTCAAAAATCTGCTAAAAAAAGGTAGAAAAACGTGGTTCGTGTGACAAAAAAAAACGAAAACTGTACATATGAAGAGCCTCTGCGGGTAAGGTGATGAAATCAGCTCTTCACCGATTGGGACGAAACTCACCCAAAAGGTTAGTCATGATGTAATACCACCCCAAAAATTTTCTGGCTCGATCCACTCACCTCTACTCGAAAAATATGGCCGTAAATGCCAAAAATTCATATATCTTTGGAAGGGTGGTTCAAAAATTTTGAAATTTTCACAGAAAATAGTCAGTACGTAGGTGTACACGTGAGAATTTTTTCAATTTTTTTTTGCAAAATTAGGAGTGTTTTGGGGGTTGAAAATTTCAAAAATTCGTGGAAAAAAAATTTGGGGGAGCCATGGCTGGAATTTTTCTTAAAAAATTAGTGATACCCTCATGTACATATAACATATATTTTTTTTCAGATCCGGGGGGGGGGGAGGACGTGATCAAAAAAATTAAAACTCAGTAGGGGTGGGGGGGGAATCCAGCAAAAAAATTTGGAGTGGTTTTACATCATGACTGACCTTTTGGGTGAGTTTCGTCCCAATCGGTGAAAGGGCGCATTTCACCATCTTACCCACAGAAGCTCTTTTTAGAAGCATTTTCTAAACTAAAAATGTGAGAAAGAAAGCAAAAATATCACCCATACGAAACAAGAGCGAAAATTCATAGGAAAATTACATCTGAAAACCAAAAAATAGCCTTTTTTTCAACATTTTACAAATCATTTTCGATCATTTGGAAAACGGGTTTTCTCAATTCCCCCTTTAAATTCGTGTCTGCTCCTAGTAAAGTATTAATCATTAAAAAAATTAGAGAAATGTTCTCTTGAATAGAGAGTCCATTCCGGAATCCGATTATCAAAAAACGAACGAAAATCAGTTTAATAATAAGTTGATGTTAAAATGTCACGTGTGAATAATACAAATTTTTAGACAGTTTTTTCAATCGTTGTTGAAATTCTGACAAAATTTTAATAATCCATAATTTTTTTTTGACAACTGATTTTTAATCGAAACTGCAAGTAAGACTCCTCCCTCCCCACCCTTCCTACTAAATACACAACGATTACCAAGGCCGAAGAATTTGAGAGAAAATTTTTTGAAACCAATTAAATATCATGAAAGATATTGAAAATTTTTTGAAATTTAGCAAGATAGTAATACCTACAACTAAAACTCGAGGAGTTTCATTTCAATTCTTCCCCATTTTTAAGGGAGTAGAAAATCTAAAAATTCTAGAACATATATCAATGGTCGGTAAATTTGTCGATTTTGACAATTATTTTCACTTTTTAAAGAATTTCAACTATTTTTACAACGCCATTAAGAACTTTTCATAATTTATTTCACACAAACGACATTCGAACAAAATTTTCATAATTTCCTCAAATTTTTCTCAAATATTTCTATAATTTTGAATAATTTATATTTTTCTATGGGGTGTGCGACATGTTTTTATAACCTTATCACATAATTTTTACATTTTTCAAAACAATTTCAACCGATTAGATAGTCAGGTCTCGTTAAAATTGATTTTATGATTGATTCGTGTTTTAGACACTAAAACAAATAAATTTAGCTCAGATGCCTATTTTTCCCTCCCCTTTTTCTCAGGGCCTACCCCAACATTTCAAAAGCGTGTACCGCCTAGTCTTTGGGTCGTAACGAAAAAATGTTCAAACAAAAGTTGTTCCTCAGCACCTAATGTACATTTTTATTACTCATCAAAATCCATTTTGGAGCAACTCCTGTCTCCCAAATTTGAAAACAAAACATGTTTTTGAGAAAACCTCAAAATCACGTTTTCTTCATTTTAAATGAATAGTTTCGGAGATACGACAAAATTTGTAATCACAAAAAGTATTTAGAATTGAATTTCTTTTCCAATGAGCTCCATCACGACCATTTTCACCAACTTTTCCCGACAGAGTGGACCCTCTCCCCTTCCTCGTTTTCACAAAAGTTGGACCCGCGAACAAATTTTGCTCCAAAATGAATCCCGATAATAAATTAAATTATGCATTAGATATTGAAGAACAAAAATCTTTCATTTTTTTTTTTCATGTGTCCAACTTTTGAGAAGGAGGGGGGGATCCACCCGGTCGGGAAAAGTGGGCGAAAATGGTCATGATAAAGCTCATTGGAAAGGAAATTTAATACTGAAAACTTTTTGTGGTTAAAAATTTTGCCGTATCTCTGAAACTTTTCACTTAAAATGAAGAAAACGTGATCTTGAAGTTTTCTGAAGACTGTTTTATTTTCAAATTGGGGGGAGGGGCGGGAGTTGCTCCAAAATGGATTTTTATGAGAAATGAAAATGAACGGAACGTGTTGAGGAACAACTTTTGTTTGGAAATTTTTTCATTACGACCCATAGATTGGGCGGTACACGCGTTTGAAATGTTGGGGGTGGACCCTGGGAAAAAGGGGAGGGAGAAAAATAGGCATCCGAGCTAAATTTATTTGTTTTAGTGTCTAAAACAAGAACAATCATAAAATCAATTTTAACAAGAATCCCGCGCGGAAGCCTTTTTTTGTTCAATTGAGACCTGACTAGGAATTTTAAATGATCGTTTTGGACATTTTTGAGAATTTTAAACTCAAAATTTCTAGAAAACTAGTAAATTTTGAAAGACTTTTTTTTCAAAAATGTTGACGGTTTTCTAAATATATACCCACTACACTGCTATAAAAATTAAACAATATTTTTGAGTCGTAAAATTTTTCTCTTTTTTCTTGAAATTTTTTTAATGATCTATTCAATATTACATACTTGATTTTAGACTCCTGCGGCATTTCTTTTGATACCTATTTACAAAAATTCTAAAGTAATTCCCCTCGATTTTTTTTCGAACGATTTATACGTAGTTCGTACGTAAAATTTCAACAACATTTATAATATTCCAATAAAATTTGAGAAATTACAAAAAAATCAATTCTCATCTATTCAAAATCCAAAATTCACACTCGTCCACACAAAATCCAGCCCCATCTTCTAACTACAAAAAACAAAACCGCCACTTTCATCCTAACGAAACACAAAGGTCGCCCGAATAAACTCTCCAAAACACAGAGAAGAAGTCTCAATCAATCGTTACCCAAGTTCCGAGCACCTTATTGTTTTCTCAACAATACCAAAACTTTTTCAACTTGTTTATTGACATAAAAATTCTCCTCCGGCAAATACCTAGCAGATATACGACTAACGCTTTATTGCGTACACTGCGTAGGTATAAACTTTCGACTTTCGACAAAAAATTTGTACCGACGTGTTTTTTCCACGAGTACGTCCTTAAAATAACATTCGAGTCGGATAGAATGAAAAAAAAAAACAAAACCAACAAAAGATCAAATCAATAGGGAGAAGAGAAACTCGTACGATGACGTTAATTGTCAAAATATTAAGTAAATAGTTTGCTAAATAGTTCGTCGCTTCGGAATATTCACGACCTTTCATTCCCCTCGCCCCGCTTTTAAAACTCCACCAGACGGGCATTTGACGCTTTTTCATATAAAATCTACCTCGAACCTTCTTCCACGTCGCGTTCCAGATTTTCATCGGGCGAAAAAAATTTCAAACCTTGCGTCCAAATTCATTTTACAGCCTCGTTTAATATTATCGTTTCGAATAGTTCGATAAATACCGACGTCGTCGTCATCTTGGTACCAAACTGGGCCAAAAAATCGACCGAGACGTCGTCTCTGTTTATATAGGCACTTATGTGTTTCCTCGAGGACTCCGTCGAATACATATGTACATATCCACACACAAACACACCGCAGCCACATCTCTAATGACTTTCTTATATAAAAAATACTCGTAAAGGGTATATAGCGATATCGAGACACACGGTAGTGTACCGGTCTGGTACTATTTTCGAATATAGGGAAGAAAAAAAATCTTTAAAATACCGTTTTCACCAGCCAACCGTGAAATTGGAAATGCTTATTGTATTCTCGTCCATTTTGTAAATTATAAAAAATAAATTATTACTTTAATAATAATTTATTTCTCGCGCGCGGCGCACGTCTTGAAAAAAAAAAGAAAGCTCCCTTCGCTTATAAAATTTCTCCAACCGCTTCTTAAACCGCACGTCCTTATACGATTCTGTTTAACTTGGAAAATATATTCGACAAGAATTTTATTTAGTTGAATGGAAATCGCGTATCGACCGATAACCTATTTCCTCTCAGATCCCTTCGTTCGATTCGCAGCGCTATAAATTCCATATTAAATCATTTCGAATAATTATTACGCTTGTACGATTTGAGAAATAACGTTCCCGTGAAAGGGAGAGGGAACGAAAAAAAAGTTTTATGGCGTTTTATAAGTACCTACGTATTTTTTTGATAAATTTTTTCCCGTTTTTTTCTTTTTAAACTCGCGCCGCGGTATTACAGATTACGGAGGCTTTATAAGCATCTTATAACTTCCTTATTTTACTCGTCGAGCTGCTCTTCTCTTCATTCTGCCACACTTTGGCGTACTTTTCGAGCAGAATAAAGTTTATCCGTGGTGTTTGGTAAACCGAGTACTTCGAATAGTATTAAGCAATCGATCAAATTAATAAAAATTTGATAATATTTAGACGTTTATTCCAATTTTAAGTGAATGACGTTGGCTGAGGAAGAGAGGAGTTTAGGTAGAAAAAGGAGAATTTTTTCCCTACGATATGAGAAACTTCATCCCATCAAAGAAAAGATAGGAGAGAAAAAAGTGAGCTATTCATACGCATGTATTATTTCACCAACGCAATGCCACGATCCTGTTCCGATGACCGAAGAAAATGAAATTTTTTCATCGCCTACTACGTTGGCTTTTCATAATCTGCGGTATATATTACCTCCTTCTCGCGTTAGTAATATGTTTTCGATATTAGTTTGATCAAAGTCGTCTCAGTCGAGGTGCTAGAGTTACATTTTCACACATTTCGCTTTCTCTAGGTTGTTGCACATTGAGGTGGAGTGAAAAACAAAACATACCTCGAATTTTTACCAAATTTGGTGGGGTGATTTACTTTGAGTGGGAGACCTCTCAAAAAAAATTTAAGCCCCCCAGGGGCAAGAGGAGGAGAGAAGGAGGTGCTCAAAGTGCGCCTCCTTTTGAAAAAAACACTGCTTTTTGTGTTTTTTAGTCAATCAAAATTGCACTTAAAAGATGCAATTTGAGTTTCTACATTTCCCTGAATTATTGCCAACCTTCTCCGATCAAAATTCAGACTGCTACGAGGTGGTTGAAAAATTGCAGATTGCGATATTCCAATAATATGAAATTTTCGCTAAGCTGGAATGATTTTTTTTTCATCGAGTAATTGAACAAAAAAAAATTTTCAATCACTGAAAGTGAATTATGAAAAAAATTGAAAACTTTACACACCAGTGCAGTCAACAGCAAATCATAAAATTCAAAAATACGGAATGTGCATTTTTCAAACGATAAAAAAATTAATTCGAAGTCAACGTAAATTCCATAGTGTAGCATGTCACGATTTGTAACCAGCTGCACTGACATACAAAATTTTCCTAAAAAATTTTGAAATATACTTCTTGTGATTGAAAAAAAAAATAGGTACATAATATTTTCAGGCGAAAAAAAATAATTCAAAGTCGATAAATTCCGTATTTTGGAATTTTATAATTTACTGTTGGCTGTACTGGTGTATAGAATTTTCATTTTTTTTTAAATTCACTTTCAGTGGTTTAAAAAAAATTTTTTTCAATTACTCGATGAAAAAAAAAATTATTCCAGCTTAGTGAAAATTTCATATTATTGGAATATTGCAATCTGCAACTTTTCAACCCTTCGTAGCAGTCTGAGTTTTGATCGAAGAAGGTTGGCGATAATTCAGGGAGATGTAGAAACTCAAATTGCATCTTTTAAGGGTTAAGAAGGCTTTTCACACGATTTTGATTGACTAAAAAACGCAAAAAACAGCGGTTTTTTTTCAAAAGTAGGTGCACTTTGAACATATCCTGCTCCCCTCCCCTTGACCCTAGGTAGCTAAACATTTTTTGGGAGGTACTAAACCACCCCATCAAATTTGGTCAAAATCCAAGATAAGTTTTTTTTTTACTCCGCCCTATTGTACATATTTTTAAAATTTTCGTATTTGGATTTAAATGCGAGGACAAGGGATGAAAAAAAAATTGTAAATGTGCCTGCGATAAAAATACGACCACGTTTTAATTCAAGGTAAACCCAGAAAAATAACCGAAGTTTTTTGTAGGTATTGAATGAAGGAGAACAATTTTGGCGAAATTCGTTCAAAAGTCCTGTTTAAAAGAAAAAAAAAACTTAAAAATTGATCAAACATTTTTTCAACTCAACTAGGAATTTAGAAATCCCTGAAAGTTTAGCTTTTTGTAAAGAAATATGATATTTTCAACAGGATGAAAAAATTTAAACAAAATCTGGAAACAAAATACATAATTATATCTTCCTAGAGCAGATAATTCAACGTGAGAGAAATAAGGAAATTTCAAAAAAAGATGTTAATAAAATTGCCTAAGCGTTTCGCCGTAAATATGAACATTATTCGAAGGAAGCAGTTATCAAATCACATGTTAATAAAATTGCCTAATCGATTCGCCGTAAATACGAAAATTACTTTTTCTATAAAACTTTATTAAAAATCATTCAATTGAAACTTTTTTGTGGTTTTCTGAAAATAAAGTACATCGAAATTCACTTTGAAAATTTGAGTCAAACAATTTCATTTTTCGTAAGAAAAAATATCACCGAACCTATATTAAAATTAAAATTGAATCAAAGCAAATCAAATGCCTATTACAAAAATAGGAAAATGAAACAAAATATTCACGTTCAAAATAATTTTTAAAATTTTTGAAAAAACAAAACAATTATGGATTTTTACAAAAAAAGTTCGAATCAACTATGCTGTGACGAGATTACCGCGCAAAATCAAATAAAAAAATGCTAAATCAGGAATTCAAGGTGTCTAACAAAATTTCAAAACCCCAAAACAGGACAAACAGGACCTTCAACAGGACCTTTAAAAAATCGGTTCTGATCGATTTTGTACCCCCCCCCCCCCCCCAAAAAAAAAATCCTATTCTGGCAAAAAAAAATTGAAACGAATTTTTTCAATAATTGTTAAAAATGAGCAAAAAATTTATTTTAAAAATTCAAGGACAAGGAAGATAGAATAAAAACAAATCTTATCCTGTATATAAAATACAAGAACGAACATTAGATAGTAATACTAAAAAAAAAGTTCCAAAAAAATTAGCTATTTTTTAATTTTTTAAAAATTTTTTTCAATTACGATCATTTATTGAAATTTTTTTTCTATTTTGGCGGGTGGAATTTCAAAATTGTTACAAAACAGGACTTTTCACTGAAAAAGCCCCAAAACAGTACAAAAACAGGACAAACAGGACCACTCAGCCTAAAACAGTACAAACAGGATGAACAGGAGTTGTTAGACACTCTGGAATTTTTTGAAAAAAAATCATTCCAACTATTCAACAATATGAGAAAAGTAAGTATCTTACATAATTTCGGCTACAAAAAAAAGGTTTAAAAATTACAAACAATTTCATAATGGCAAAGAAATGCAAATTTTTTAAAAAATACACCGAAATTTACCTAAAATGCTAATAACTTGAATGAGAAAAATTAACCTCAATATTGTGTTATATCGATACAAAAATCAATAAAATATAACAGAAAATACTTACAAACTAAAATTAAAAACTGAAATAATCCTAAAACCCGCGAAGCATATTAAAACTTCCTAGAATGTGATCCAAAATAAAATGTGAATTCTGTTCAATTTTGATTTTTCTACTGTTTTTAACATAATTTTGGAGAAATTTTGAACTATTTTTACTCAATTTTATCAATATTTTAATCCTCAAATAAGCTTTCAAGCATTTATCATAATTTTTTCAGTATTTTTACAACACTTTTATGAAAATACGAGTAATTTTTCAATTCAAAAATTTTGGTAAAAATACATGCAATTGATTCAGTCATTTTTCAACGATTTTTATGCGATTTTGATCCCATTTGACTCTTTTTTATGACATTACAAACATTTTTCCACGCAATTTTACTACTTTTTCAGCTTCTTAAATTATTTTTATCACACATTGATATTTTATATTTTTAACAATCTGGATGAAAATTTAGACAATTTTAAGGAATTTAGTAGTTAAGTACTTTATTTTATTTTTTTTTTTTTTATTCAAATTATTTTTCAATTTTACAATTTTCCAAAATATGAGACACACTGAGAGAACAGTGTGGCGATATTGACTACAAATTGTGGAAAAACTCATCCACTCCGAGTTTGTGGTGCTTTTCACCACAGTTGTGGTACTTTTCACCGCAAATGTGGTAGGTACTTACTTTTTACCACAGTTGTGGCAAAAAAAGTACCACAACTGTGGTGAAAAGCATCACAAACTCGGAGTGGATGAGTTTTTCCACAATTTGTAGTCAACATCGCCACAATTTTTTCTCTCAGTGCACAACTTAATGATTTTTACGACATTTAGAAAATTTTAAGTGGTTATTTGAACAACTTCGATCATTTTTCTACTATTTTCAAACAATTTTTTCAGCAATTAACAATTTCATATTCGTGTTCAGCAGGTCAAAATACCCCGAAAAATACGTTTTTTGCGATCGTTTTACTCGAAGTCTCGAAATTCACTTTTTTTTTTCATTAAAAATCAGTGAGAAAGGTGAATTTTGAAATTTTAATCAAAACTATTACGAAAAGGGTGTTTACCGGGGTATTTTGACCTGCTGAACACGAATTTGAAATTGGTTTCCTTATTTGGTTATTTCTTTCTGTATAAAGCGCTCAAAATTTGAAAAATCTGCTAAAATTACAACATCTCTGTACGGTTTTTCGCGATTTTCGGCCTTTAGTTCAAAGAAATCGCCAAAACCAAATACATAGTAAAATTCTACATAAAAAAACGTATTTTTTAGAAATTTTTCCAGGATGGTCGCTCTTCACTTATATGGTATTTTTTACGATTGAAAACTTCAAATGACCGAAAAAACGTAAAGGAGTGCACCAAAATTGTTGAAAAAATTATCATGAATACACCTCTACCAGATGTAACTTTGTGCCGAAGAACAGAAAATTTCCTTTACTTCCGTTGAAATTAAAAATTCTTGAAAATGATGCAATAAAATGGCCATAGCTCCGAAAGAGAGGGGGGTTGGGGTCCACAATTTTGTGAAAAATTATTTCTAGTCAATATACACGACTTGAGGTGTTTAGGAGCCCAAATGCGCCGGGGGCCAAATTCACCCCTTATCCGTCCATACCCTTTATAGGTAAGTATGAATATCTACTTTTCACGAAAAAAATTAAATTTAAAAATTAAAAATTTTCAACTTGAAATTGAAAAACTCACCTATAAATAGGTTTACCGGCGCTCGCCTTGAACCACAGCACCATGTAGACTCGATGTTCCTTCACCGAAGATTCGATATTACAAGGCAGATTAGCAACACGTCCGAGGACAGATTCCACATGTATTATGCCACCTGCAACAACCCAAATAACACAGCGGTTTTACCAACACACCGATAACTTTACCAATTACGTTGATAACAAAACTAAGTAAACCGAAATCCGTAATATATTACCCAGGCACATTCTTAACGACAAACTTACCGTATCGAATTCGTGAATCGTATAATAACGTACGTAATTCCCATCCTATTTCTATCCATTTACACCTAATCGCACACCCAAAACAAGTTTTCAAACTCGGTCATGAGAACAGCACTGGAGAAAAGACAACGTCCGAGACAATCTCGCAACGGAGTCGAAAGGGTAAAAAATTACATCCTACGACTGAAATTCCAAACACCAGCTTCCATTGCCATTCGTTCCACGTTACACGCACGTATTGCATTCGAAAACCGAAGGAAAAAATCCAAAGTAGAGAAAAATCGACATTTAGCAAAAAAAAAAGTATGAAACCCCCACTCCTCAGGATGGTCCCGTCTCCGTACTCGGTTAACGCGTAATTACATCCGATAATACCTTATTACCAGTCGTATCACAATCGCTGGTTTCATTATTGAAAAAAAAAAACAATTCGACCTTGCGAATTGGAAAAACTACACAGTACACTTATTATAAGAGCATAGAACGCCGATAGCTTGGAAAATTCCGTATTATTCTGGTCGACTGGTCGATTTCTCAGATACGCCGGGACGAGGCGAGAGAACCAAGACGACGATAGCGTTCCGAACGAAGCGGGGTTTTTTCCACAGAACGTATCAAAATTAAAAAATTTTTTGACATTCAAAATATAACGGATGACCGATAGAAGAATTTTCAATTACGAGCTCGACTCGTTTTGAAAAAATACTCCGAAAAGTGTCTATACGTGGCCATTGGCTGCTGAGATCAGGCTCGGTATAGATTTATGACAGAGCCGGACTGAAATAAAAATCAATTTCGTTCCATAATACAACGTTGTTACAATGAAAAGGCGTTTGAAAAAAGAAAAATGTCATCTTTGTGATATATAGCTCGCTGGCCTACCCCCCACATCAGCTCGGCCCGAGCCTCGGAGCGAATCGTGTCACGTATACGATTAAAAAAAAGTAACCAATTAATTAATTGAGAGCCGGCGCATTTGACTGGTGCCAGCAACCTCGTTCGTCGCCATTAACACGATACCAGTACGGTTTGTTAAACACGATGAATTATTCCAAAGGCGCCCAGGCAATTTCGCCAAACTCTATGCAAACTTAGCACCTCGAACCGAAACTTCGCCCGGATTCGAATTCGCAGCCTCGTCGTGAACCGTCGTCGCATCTTTTCCCCTCCCGACACCAACTCCTTTCAACGTAATACCAGAATTAACCTTTATAAAGTAACCGCGTCCGCGATGTAATCACCTATTTGTCATCGCCCCGTATTCAATCAAAGTAAACGTAAACATTTACTTTGGTGGAATTTTCTTACTTATACGTGGGCCAGGCAACGTCGCCGAACTTTATAGGTGTATTATTTTTGTAAACAATGATGCTATTTTGCTGAAACCTCCCATCCCCCGGCCCCTGCCCTCAGACTAGATCTCTCTCGGTCTCTGGATGTCGTACTCTAGTTATTTTCATCTCTAGGCCTACACACTCGGTGTACCTAATCTTATTAAGTATGTTGTATATATACATAAACTTATACCATATTACCTGCCTACTTTACGTCGCAGTCATAAACTAAAAAGGGATCCCATCAAGGGATCAGCTCCGCGTTCGAGTCTTCCTTCCTATGTCAAGTTTATCACATCATGCCCTGTATAGGTACTTTTCTAACTCGCACGTGTACGTAGGTATTTTCTTCGACACATTTTACAAGCTCGAATACCTTCGCACGTGGTTAATTTCATCAATGGTACCAGAACCGGCGGCGGCCCATCAGATTTGCCAACCTGGCAACGTCGGACGTTTTTATTCTAAATTAAAATTGACACCTTTTTGGGGAAATTCTCGTGCGTAATGTAGGACACACGTACTTACATAGGTGGTCACGTGCGTCGTAACATTAGTTAACATAATATGATAATATCGAGGATTAGCAGCTTTCGCCCCAATGCACTGACACGCATCGAGTCGGAACATAGTACGAAGGTGTAGGTATAATTTTGTACGTACTTTTTGACGAAATTTGGCGGAGAAAGGGAGTTAGAGGATATAACTTCCTGGAATTCGTTACTATTTCTGAAACTATATTTGAATTTTTTTTTTCAAAAAAATAAAAAGTTGAAGAGATCGGATTGTTAATCAGTTTTACTGATTTTTTGGAATAGAATTGGTTGATTTGATGAAATATTATTGCAAAGTCAGCATAAAATAATGTAGACGAAATCAGCAAATCACAACTATATCGAAAAGGAAAGGAGCATAGAAGGCAGTTTACTTCACAAAATCACACAAATACATTTCTAGTTGAAAAAATTCGGCTCGAGTGGGAAAATTTTTTAAAAGTCACGACCGTTTTTTGGGCAATTTTTGTTTTGAGTTGTGAAGAAACGAGGAGAATTGTACATTGAGGCGAAGAAATCAGAACAAAATGCATTTCAGTCAGAAATTCTTAATTTTTGTATTTTTAATAAAGCAACTATAATTGACCTTCATCTATAATCCCCCCCCCCCTATATTCAAAAATTTTTTTAAAAAAATTTAATTTTTAAAAAATTGGAAATTTTTTCTGATAATGGTCTTCTCAATTCCCCACTTCATGTGTTCGTCTCTGATTGGAACGAGAGTAGAATTTTTGGTAGAATTGTCGGGTTTTTCAAACAAAAATTAATTTTTGGCCCCCTTTCTTCCAATAATACTGGAAAAGTTGATACATACAATCGTTAATCACCAATTACAAATGGCAATCCGAGGCATCAATGTGAAATTTTCAAAAAAGCAGTAATTTTAGTAGATAACCTATTCAGGGGCGCACCCAAGGGGAAGGCTCAGGTAGCTTGAGCCCCCCCCCCCCTTAAGCATGGTAAAGAGATTTTTTCATCATAAAAATGTCAAAGAAGAGTATGATTTTTTTTCAAATTTTCGCCTTCGCTTCGCTCGGGCATTATTTTAATAACTATTTCTTAAATAAACATACCACTCTTTAAATTTGAATCAGTTGAATTTGCAGAAATTCTGTCTTTTTAAATCAGTGAAATAATTATTATTAAAAAATAGTGATTTTCCACTGATTTTTCGGTCAAAAATGACTAATTTCTCAGTCAATGCATCATTTATGAAAAAAATCAGTAATTTTGACTTTAAAAAAATCAGTAATTTTGACTTCAAAAATCAGTAATTTTGATTGAAAAAAATCAATAATTTTGACCAGAAAAATCAGTAATTTTGACTGAAAAAAATCAGTAATTTTGACTAAAAAAAAATAATAAAATCTCGTCATTTTTCAATTTTTCTTCGCTCACATCTGTAGGTATGTATTATCTGTCAACTGAAAATACCCTAACTACTCCAGTGCCACTGAAATAACGGGTCACTTCATTTTTTCATTGAATTTTTATCCCCCCTCCCTCATTTTTTCTCGAAACCTGAGTTCCTCCTTTACACAATTTCTGAATGCACTTATGAACCTATTATGTCAAAAAGAGAAACCAAGAAGTACATAATCAAAAAGTAACCAAAACTTTCAGAATTGATCTACAATACTGGCTACTAATCTCAATTTATCTTTCGGATTTTTTCAGCTGATTGCTGATTTAGTGTATACTAAAATCTAAGAAACAAAATTCGTACTATTTTCGTATATTTTTTGTACGTATTTTGTGTCAAGGCCACCCCCCTCTCACCATCCCATCTATTAAAAAGTGAAATTTTCACGCAACAGATTTGATATATTTGTAACAATTTGAATTATTTATTCAAATAATTTGATAAAAAAATAATAAAATTCAAGATCTCACTCCTTTGAAAAAAAATCAAATTAAAAATTATAGAAATTTTTTTAAATCAGCATCAAAATTTTTTAAAAATTCAACAAATCAGGAAGACATATTTTAGGCTTTTCAGAACTGAATGAAGCCTAAATCTGAATATTTTTGTACAATAACAAATAAGTACCTATTATTAAACTGAGATTTTTTAGAATTTTTTCCGCTTCTGAAAAAATTTATTCAGTATCTACAATAAAATAAGATTTTTGACTCCAAAATGTCATCCCCACCCCTTTCCTTCCAGAAAGGCGTGACCTTGAGAAATCTGATCCCGGGTTTTTTCACTCAATTCGAACGAAATTTTGGTAATATCTGGGGATAGTCAATATGAAGAGTCACAAATTTTTTCAGATTTTTTTCACTCCAAAAATGACCCTGAAACGGGGGTTTAAACTTTGAAAGCCTCATAAAATGACAAATATATATAGTGATAAAAAAAATCAAAAAAATTCACACGCATTCTTAGATGTATTCTGGATTTCCCTGAATTTTTTCAGATTTTTTGGCGCGGTGGCCTTCTCAAAAAGATCGAAAACAATTTTTTTATTCCAATTTCCACCAAAATTGAAGAAAAGAAAAGATCGAATTAAAAAACCAATGTCAGATTCGTGTTCAGCAGGTCAAATAACCCCCTTATACATTATTTGAGCGACCATTTTGCTCAAAGTCTAAAATTCACGTTCTTTCACTTGTTTTTCCACGACCAATTGAGAAAAAAAAACATGCAAAAAAGTGAATTTTGAAAATTTAATCAATAGTATCCGCAAAGGAGTGTTTATCGAGTATTTTGACGCGCTGAGCACGAATCCGAAGTCGGTTTTTGCATTTTGATCATTTCTTGTCACATAAGACGCTCAAAGTTTGAAAATTGGTGGTAAACGCACAATTTAATATGTCCAAGTTGACCTACCTAAAAACTTTTTACAGAACAGTAAACCTAAGCCCTCCTCAGTTCAAAATGTGAAGTTTTGTCCTTCGCCATGTACAATTTTTTTGTCCATCATCGGAACATAGGCAGATCTACTGGTGGCCACCAGTAGATCTGCCTATGTTCCGAAGATTTTTTTGGAGGGGCCATGCCTATGTCGGCCCGGGCCAACATAGGCATGGCCCCTCCAAAAAATCTTTGGCCCGAACAATTTTTTTCCGACCAATTTGAAAAAATTCTCCAAATTTCAGGGAAAAAAATCTTTAAATTTCAGAAAAAAATCGTTATTTTTCAAAAAAAAAAAATATGCAAACTTATACCTTTGAATCAAAAAAACACTCGTACAAACGACTTTCTTCTTCAAAAAGATGGCGCAAAGGGTATAGCCGGATAAGGGGTGGTTTTGGCCCCAGGCCCGATTTTTGATCTAATGCCCCCAGATTGTGTACCTTGATGAAAAAAAATTCTGGAAAAAATTTTGGCCCCCCAACCCCCTCCCTTTCGGAGCTATGGCCATTTTATTGCATCATTTTCAATAATTTTTAATTCCGATGGAAGTGAATGAAATTTTCTGTTCTTTGGCACAAAGTTACATCTCGTAGAGGTCTATTCGCGATAATTTTTTCATTAATTTTGGTGCACTCCTTCATGAGGTTTTGGCTATTTGAAATTTTCAACTGTAAAAAAAGACCTAACAGCGAAGTTCGACTAATTTTTGAAAATATCCTAAAAACGTGTTTTTTGACGTAGATTCACGTCACGTATTCAGTTTTGGCGATTGAGGTGGCGCAAGGGCCGAAAATTGCGAAAAACCGTAAAAAATGTTGTTTTTTTGGCAGGTTTTTTGAAATTTTGAGCATTTTATACGGAAAGAAATGAGAAAATTAAAAAACCAATCCCGTATTCGTGTTCAGCAGGTCAAAATACCCCGATAAACACCCTTTTTGCGATCATTTTACTTTAAATCTCGAAATTTAGTTTTATTGTCTTGAAAAATCAGTGAAAAAAGTGAATTTCGACATTTAAAGTAAAATGATCACGAAAAGGGTGTTTATCGGGGTATTTTGACCTGCTTAACACGAATCCGATGTTAGTTTTTTCATTTGACCATTTCTCTGCGTATAAAATGTTCAAGATTTGAAAAATCAGCCAAAATTACAATATTTCTGAGGGGTTTTTGTAATTTTTGGTCTTTCTTCCAAAGAAACTACCAAAACTCCTTCTACAAAATGTAACATTGTGCCAAAGAACAGAAAATTTCCTTCACTTCCGTTGAAATTGAAAATTCTTGGAAAATAAAACAGATTTTATGCATTTTCAGTCATTAATAAAGTAGATTTCTTGCAAAAAAAAAAAAAATAGGTATAATGTATCAAAATGTACAAATCATCCCTATAGCAATTCATAAATATGTACATTTCAGCAGTATTATCTATGCTTAAGAAAACGAATTTTTGAACGAAAATGGATATATGATTTTTCCAACACCTACGACACAAATCCACAAGCCATTGTAACATGCAGTTCACCAAGTTAAATGATATCTATTATCTACTCTACCTCCGATTTTTATCCCCTCCCCCCCAAAAAAGGTGTCCTTTGATATGAAAAAATTTTACCTCTACTCCCTTATTTGAAATTATGGCCATTTTACTGCATTATTTTCAAAAAAAACTTATTTCAACGGAAACATGTAATTAATGGAAGTGGATTTATAATTTTTTCATCAACTTTGGTGAGCTCTTTCGCGTTTTTACGAAAAAATGCCATATAAGCGAGCAACCACTACCCTAGAAAATTTTCTGAAAAATTATTTTTTGGTAGAATCATTTTTGGTTTTGCCGTTGTTTTTTTGTGGAAGAAAGACCAAAAATTACAAAAATCCTTCAGAAATATTGTAATTTTGGCTGATTTTTCAAATCTTGAACATTTTATATGCAGAGAAATGGTCAAATGAAAAAACTAACATCGGATTCGTGTTAAGCAGGTCAAAATACCCCGATAAACACCCTTTTCGCGATCATTTTACTTTAAATGTCGAAATTCACTTTTTTCACTGATTTTTCAAGACAATAAAACTAAATTTCGAGATCTAAAGTAAAATGATCGCAAAAGGGGTGTTTACCGGGGTATTTTGACCTGCTGAACACGAATACGGGATTGGTTTTTTAATTTTCTCATTTCTTTCCGTATAAAATGCTCAAAATTTCAAAAAACCTGCCAAAAAAACAACATTTTTTACGGTTTTTCGCAATTTTCGGCCCTTGCGCCACCTCAATCGCCAAAACTGAATATTACGTGACGTGAATCTACGTCATAAAACACGTTTTTAGGATATTTTCAAAAATTAGTCGAACTTCGCTGTTAGGTCTTTTTTTACAGTTGAAAATTTCAAATAACCAAAACCTCATGAAGGAGTGCACCAAAATTAATGAAAAAATTATCGCAAATAGACCTCTACGAGATGTAACTTTGTGCCAAAGAACAGAAAATTTCATTCACTTCCATCGGAATTAAAAATTATTGAAAATGATGCAATAAAATGGCCATAGCTCCGAAAGGGAGGGGGTTGGGGGGCCAAAATTTTTTCCAGAATTTTTTTTCATCAAGGTACACAATCTGGGGGCATTAGATCAAAAATCGAGCCTGGGGCCAAAACCACCCCTTATCCGGCTATACCCTTTACTGATGTTCTTATTATTTAAAAAATAAATAAATAAATAACATTTTTTCTTGAGTAGGTATAATAGCTGTTTTCATTGAAGTAAGTGTACTCGAAAATTTCCATATTGCGGTTATTTTTCGTGTCAACACCCCCCCATTTTCATTCCAAAAAAATTTCAATTTTTTATCAACTTGGCACAACTCCGACCCTTTGTGCACCGGTAAAAAAATTCTAGATCTGCCAATGCGTCGGGAACAAAAATTTTAAAACGCGACTTTTTGGAATAAAAGTCTATTTTCTGAGCAAAGGAAGCGATCTTCTTAAAAAATATCCATGAAAAAAATTGTAGAGAATCGAATTTTCTTTTCACCAGCAGCTATTAGTTTTTCGTGAGAAGGTTTAGTTTTCGAACTATTCGCGGTCAAAGTTCAGAATTTATATCAACTTGAAAACGATTATTTACAAAATTTGAGCAACCCTAGGGCTCACATAACTAGACAACTTCAACTAAAATTTTTACTGAGAAATTCCCCAACCTCCATTCGCCTACTCTGAAAATTTCAACTAAATTGATCGAGCAATTTTCAAGAATTATAATTTTAAATGGAGTGCAAAAAAATAAAAAAACCTCAATATTATGAATTTTTGTAATGTCTCGATGTAAACGAAAATTCTCCCCCTCCTCTACCCCCTTGGTGGACCCAATATTCGGCAAACGTGTTAAATACATCCTACCCTTCATTATAGAGTATAGAAAACTTTGGGCCGAAAACATTTGAAATGAGAAAAATTTATTACTTTTTTCAAATATTCTCAAAAAAGTTAACAATTTGCTACTTTTGCCATGAAATTTTCAACGTGATTTATGACCTCAAATACGTCACGAATTTCGGTCAAAACCACCTAAAAAAAACACGCGCACGCCCAAACCCAACACGTACAAAAATAAACGAATTCAAAATTCGAGCCAACCCCCCAAAAAAACGCCACGAAACCATAAACTACTGCTCGCAGTCCAACTCGCAACTAAGACAGCAAATTCATCAAACAAGTACCCCAATTAAGCTCCATCCGATGCAAGATTTAACCAACGATAAAGTTGTAGATTAAGAACATCGTAAGTTCTAACCGCAAGGCCAGCACTTCGACCGCATTACCAGACTGGTCAGCTAAAAGAAATTTCTCGCTGCGTTGCATCAATCGAGCCGAAAAACTCCTCGGTTCGTAATGCCACGAGCAAGGCAACCAGAGAGGGAAAAGGCTTTAATTAAATAACGCCAGCGATTAAAGGAAAAATTTACCGGTTTCATTATATTATTCTGGTATAAATACTTTATACACGGAGCCACACACACGACGCATTTCACAGCAGCAAAAAAATTACTCCAGGGTTACACGATATATGTACGAGTTTAAATTCATTCCGAACCATTAATACGCTTATACGTTTAAATAGCGTCATCATGTGACATCATTCTTCACATCTGCGCCATTTTTATTCTCTACCTAGAATTATATACGTTTATTAAGAAGAGAAAAAAAAATACATGGAACACGGTGAAAAAACCCTAAATCTCCGACAGAATTGCATTTTCCCTCGCAATTTTTACTATCGTGTTAAATATTAGCAAAGCTGATTAACTCTAATCGCTCCCGATACCGAGACGTTGAACTTTGTTCAATTACAGCATTTCGCAAATTAACCGAAAAAGTGAAAAAAGCGAAAAACTCGGGTGAAAAAATCCCACCTATACTAAAAACTCTTGGCGAGAAAAAAATTTATCTGCTTTTTTTACGACGTTTCGTCGTTAATTTCGCCAAAAAATCCGAAATCGTAGAAGCAGCAGAAACTCTCCCCTGTTCAACTCTCTCTCGGTACAATTCGCAGAGTTGGAAAAGCGAAAGTTGGGAGAATAAACAATTTCAATATGTTGCACAATACAAAAAAGTTCAATTTACTCGAGGAATTTATATATCTTACGCAACGAGTTAAACTTTTCTTTCAGCAGTTCGACTTGGGTTAAACGTGTAAGAAAATAAGGTTGTAAAAAAAATACCGTTTACCGTTAAACATCTCGCGGATATCTTTTCACTGCCGCGTATAGCGTTAGAGCTTTTCCAGTCAATGAGGTAATATCTGTCGTTGGTGTTTTTTATGTAAAGCAAATCAATGGTGACTAAAGTTATCGAAACTTATCGTCGCAGCGATCCCGAATAAATCACCATTTCGTTATGAACGTATACCTCGATTTCGTCCCGGATCCTGGTTCGTGCCACCTTAACGAGCGTAAGTTCTCGCGTTTCGCAGAAATTTCCACCGAGCGTTTAACATAGGTATATAGGTATCTCATAGTTTGAAAAAGAAAAGAGGAGGAAAACTTTTCGAGAGAAAAATTTTCCACAACGAATCGATGTGTGTTGGTGTTATTGTTCGATGTGAAAATACATTAGCGAAGGATTTGTAACTTTTGAACCGCGAGATACGACGAGACGTATCGGCTTCAGCTTCGTAAGAAATCAAATTAACAACGTTTAAATTTTTACCAACGAGGATTTTCAATTCAAATTTTCAAGAGAAAATGCGGTTTGTTTTTTTGGTTTCGCATTCGCAAAGGTCAAAATCCTACTTTGAATATTGTTTCGAAATGGACAAATATCAAGGGATAAAAAATCTTTCGGGGATTGAGAGTTTTTATTCGTAGAGTGAATTTTATATGCGAGAACATTCCATTAACGACAAGTCAATTTTAAAATCAAAATTCAAAACTTGGAGATTCTAAAGAAAAATCATTAAGGGGTAGGTGGGGGAAGAGGGGGCGGGGAGGGGGAGGAAGGGAAAAAACTAACCGAGTTACTTGCGAGAAGACTGAACAGTCAGCATTTCCATTTTGAAATCAGAATTCAAAATTTTACAATTCCAATGGAATATTATCCAGGAACAAAAAACAGGAATAGCTAGGGGGAGGGGAGAAGGAGGAAGAAGTGGAGAAATAGAGAAAGAAGAGATAAGAGAAGAGAGGAAAAAAAATGAGAAGAGTATTCAACTCAATTTTAAAATCAAAATTCAAAACTTGGTGATTCTAAAGAAAAATCATCAAGGGGTAAGTGGGAGGAAGAGAGGGATGGAGGGAGAGAAAAAACAAAACGAGTAACTTACGAGAAGACTGAACAGTCGGCATTTCCATTTTGAAATCAGAATTCAAAATTTTACAATTCTAATGGAAAATTATTGAGGAACAGAAAACAGGAATAGCTGGGGGGAGGGGAGTAGGAGGGAGAAGTGGAGAAATAGAAAAATAGAGAAATAGAGAAATAGAGAAAGAAGGGTTAAGGGAAGAGAGGGAAAAAATGAGATGAGTATTCAACTACAGGTCAATTTCAAAATCAAAATTCAAAATTTGACAATTTCGATTGAAAACTATCAGAGGAAGTCAAGAAAATAGAGATTCTGATAAAAATTGATCAAGAAGGAGGGAGAAAGAAAGAAAAATTAGAATTTAACAGTTTGACAATTCTGAGATGGCAAATTATTCGTAGGAGCGGAAGGAGTAAAAATTTGAATTCTACACCAATGAATTAATCTACGAAATCAGGATGTGATGCGTTCGAAATTATTCTCACCAGTTCTGCTCTCGTGCCATTCTAATTTGGATAATTTTTTATTTATTTTTTGGAAACGCAAAATTTTTTATCAGAACTGAATTGTTGAATAAGTAGCCAAAATACTTCAAGGTGAAGAACCAAGTGAATTTTGAAAATCAAAAGACGTCGTTTCAAAAAATTCATTCTGGAAATTTTCACAGAAAGTACACCAATTTTTAGGAAAGATTCTCCCCAACTTCTTCAGGTTCTTCAAATTGATTTTTTTTTCAAATTTTCCAAACACCTTACCAAATGTCGTAATGAAAAGGTAGTAATTCATCAGAATTTTCACATAAATTTGGAAAAACATATGTGACCCGTGCAGGGACAGGGTACCTAAAGTCGGAAAACATAATTTTGAGTTAGAGACAAAAATATGAAAAATGGGCAATTTTTTTCAAAAAATTTTTTTTCGCTTTTTTAGGTAGTTCAGACCTCTACGCAGCTTTAAACGTGTTTTTTCGATTATTTTTTTTTTTGAAAGTCATGATTTTTTCTAATTTTCAAATGTCTCTATCTCACCGAAAAATTGACTTAGGATGCTCATCCAGGTCTTGAAATGTTCCGCATAGTCTCCCCTATCATTTAAGCCAAAAAACTCATTTTTGAAAAATCCGACTTTAGGTACCTTTTCCCTGCACGGGTCACATATGTAATTGTTTTGTGAAAAAAATTGATTTTAAAATCATGACTTTTTCGTAATGATTTCTTGGTTCGTTTGAACACTCTTGTCCCCTTTCTAACCACACTGTTTACTTCTGTCATCAACTTTCAATTTCTTTTGTGAAAAAAAATAAAAAGCTGCAAAAACTCAAACAATCGCTGATATTCATTTTCTATTTATGTTATTTTTTGAAAAAAAATATTAAGATGGTGAAATTGGCCCCTGAACCGATCGGGAAAAAAATAACCCAAAATGCTGGTATTGATATAAAACAACCCCCAAAAAATTTTCAACCCCTTACCCCCACCCCCACAGGAATTATGGTGCAATAATGCTCGAAATTCAATAATTTCTATCTCCGGAATGAGGGTGGGGGGGGGTCCAAAAAATTTAAAATTTTCACAGATTATAAACATTATATGAGAGTAAATAAGAAACTTTTTCAAAAAAATTTTCCTGAATTTTCCGCGGTTTGAAAATTTCAAAAATTCGTCAAAAAAATTGGTAGCCCGAAATTTTTTCCTCTCCAAAATTTTGTGATACCCTTAGGTACAACGTATATTTTTTTGAAGGAATAAAAATGGGTGCAACATGGTTTAAAAAAATTAAATCCATAAAAAATTAATTTTTTCGATGTTTTACCACTTGGTGATTTTCGTGCCGATCGGTTCAAGGAAGGACCGATTTCACCATCTTAACAGGAAATTCTCTTCATAAAAATAGGTTATTTGCCTAGTATCGACATTCTAAAATCGAATTTCATAATTTTCAGCCATTTTGGATTTTCCAGCGCGATTTTAATTTCCCTTAGTATTTTCAAATTAAAAATGAATCTGGTCAAAACGAATTGTGGATTTTCTTAAATTCAGTATCAAAAGTTGATATAAAAAAAATTCGGTAACTTTTCAAAAATCAAAATTTTGGGTTTTTCGGCCCACCCTATTAAACAAAATGTTTAAAACTCAAAAAATGTTAAATTTTTGTTTTAAAATTAAAAAAATAAATGCTTGATAAAAAATCATTTCAAATTCAGATCATTCGGGAAATTCTTTTCAAAAAATCACTTTTTTCAAAAACTAAACTCCGAGTTCCATTCCACATATAACTTAATCTGAAAATTGAGCTTTCAATAGAAACCTGCCAAAATCCACATCTCTGGATTGAAAATAAAAGATGACCATTTCCTCAAGACAAACATTCAGTTTTACTTTCAATCAAACCCATAGTATTTTCCACTCACTACTGGAATAATACTTCAATATTTTCCACAGCATCATCCCAACACATCCATCCAATTTCCCCCAATCAAATCAACCCCTCACAAAATCTAACCCATTATTTGAATAAAATAAAAAAAAAAACATCCCGATTTATCTCAAAGGGAAAGCAAAATCATACCCTAAGTAATCGAAAACCGAATAGAAAATTGACTCGAATCGTTTCCTAAATACAGATTACAGACACACTATACTCAATACTCATACACTATAAAACGACTCGTAATTCTTTTATCTGAACATACGGAACACGAAACTGATTCTAATTTTGTATTTATACAACGAAAAAAAAAGGAGGGGAGTACACCGCGTTGAATAAAATCGTATTCATCGAATGCACAAAACTTTTCTTTGAAATAAAAGTCTCTTCGGTGCGTTCTTTATCCTTCGATATAACGTTTTCATTTAACCGACGCAGTGTACTTTCGTATATACGTCTTTTCTCATTGAATATACAGTAAGCTTACAATATAATAACAATGTTGTTGATAAATGGCTCGAAAACTTTACCAATCGAATCAAATAATGACGCGAAGTTTACACGATTATACCTCGCGTAGTCTTTAATAGCAATTCGATTTGATTCTTCTCTCCGTGAGTTTTTCAACCCTTTAATATTATTCTCATTGTGGTATTCCAGATTCGTACATCTTCTATGCTTTCTCATTATGTATGTAAGTCTAATTATGCAATATATTCATAAACCGAGATTCCAAGTAAACTTCCACAAACTATCTAGTTTTTGAAATGAAATATCGAATTCAAATCTTTCTCATCGAATATGTAATGTAAAAATACGAAGCTATCAGAGAAATGAATGTAAAGAAAATTAAAATAACTATTTCAAACTGAAATATTCTCGGAACAGTTATTTCAAAACTTCATTCTGCGAAATGATAATAAATAATAATTATCTTCCAGTTATATATAAAAATGAGGAAATAAAACATAGAAGATGAAAAAAAAAAAACAAGAAAAAAATAGATACCTATACCACTGGAATAAATGGGGAGTTGTATTTCTCATGACCTGGAAAACGCGGTTGTTCCAAATGATTCTTGTTTCGTTTTTTCGATTTCTGGATTCGGAAAGATTTTTTCCAGCTTTAAAAATTTTCCTTCTTCTACTAGCTCCTAGTAATTTTTGTCTAAGATAGAATTTTATCGGTCTAAGTCCAAATCTATTCTAATTTCCAAATTAATTTTTTTTTAAAATCCGAGTCAATTTCTTCAATTCTAAATTTTTTCAAAATTGTATTCAATTTTACCATTTTTTAAACGGTAAAATTTTTAAGCATAAATTTTGACAAAATTTTGACAATTTTTTCAATTTTATACATTTTTTCAATTTCTTATAAATTTTGTAATTGAAAAAACGTTGAAAAACATCAATTTGAATTTTTCAAATTCGAAGTTGAAAACAAATTTGAGGAAAAATTTTAAAATTATTGGTGAAAGTTTCAAATTGTAAAATTTTTTAAAAAATATGAAGTTGAAAAATGTAAAAAAATCAAAGTTGGAAAAATCTTGAAAATTGAAATGAAAAAATTTTCAAATCGGAAATAGTTTTAGTCAGTGTTAAAAAAAATTTCAACAGGTTTCTTCATGGTTTTCAACTTGATATTTAAAAAAAATTAATCATTTCCCATAATTTCAATTTTTTAATTTTTTCCAACAATAAAATTTTTATTGAAATTTTTTCAAAAATTCCAACTTTGAATTTTTAAATAAATTTTAATCCAATATTTTTCAAGATTGCTTCCCAACTCGATAAATAATCAGAAAAAATTTTAAAAAGTAATATAAATATAAAATTAAAAAAAAATTAAAGTTGGGAAAATCATGAGAAGAGAGCCTGTCTGGGTAAGATGGGGAAATTCGCCCTTTCACCAATTGGATTGAAACTCACCCAAAAAGTTGATTTTGATGTAAAACCTCCGAAAAATTTTTTGGCTCGATCCCCTCACCCCAACCCCAACCACAACCCAAATAAAATGGCCGTATATGTCCCAAATTGAAAAATTCATTTCTTCAGAGGAAGTGGCTCAAAAATTTTGAGATTTTTACAGAAAATAGTTAGTAGGTAGGTGTATACGTGAAATTTTTTTCAAATTTTTTATGCATATTTGGTTTTTTTAGGAGGGGGGGGAGGGTCCAAAAATTCGTAGAAAAAAATCAGGGGGAGGGAGGACTCATGACTGGATTTTTTTTTTAAAGTTGGTCTTACACTTAGGTATAACATATATTTTTTTCGAAGGTCGGAGTTGACATGATCTCAAAATTCAAGAGCGCTGTGATGCTATCATTATCAATCAAAAACAACAATTCTGGTATATTTCAACGAGTATTTCCTCAAATTCATGTTTTTTTTTTTTCAAAATATTGACCTTGAAAGGAATAAAATTGCAAAAAAACGTCAAAAAATACGTTTTTTTTGTAGTTTTTATTTTTTTTTGATCATGCTCCACCCTCTTTGGGGTCCGAAAAAAAATATATGTTATACCTAAGGGTAAGATCAACTTTTTAAAACAAATTCCAGACATGCCCCCCTTCCCGATTTTTTTCTACGAATTTTTGAAATTTTCAAAACCCCTCAAACCTCCCCAAATATGCGTAAAAAAATTGAAAAATTCTCATGTACACAGACACACCTACCCACTAACTATTTTCTGTGAAAATTTCAAAATTCTTAAACCACTCCCTCTAAACGTGATTTTTTAAATTTGGACATACACGGCCATTTTATTTGGGTTGGGGTGAGAAGATCGGGTCAAAAAATTTTTTGGGAGGTTTTACATCAAGACTAACTTTTTGGGTGAGTTTTAGCCCAATTGGTGAAAGGGCAAATTTCCCCATCTTACCCAGACAGGCTATTTAAATTTTAAAAAAAATGTTATCGATGGAAAAATCTAAAATTGGATACATCTTTGAAATTTTATTTTCGATTCCTCGAATCGACAGCGAAAATTTGAACGGAAGATCCGTATCATTCACTCATCTTCCAAATCGTGCAAAATAACAACTTCCGAATAAATGACGCGACCACGACTTCAAAAAAATACAAAAATTTCGTAAATTTCTCCATCCAACCAAACACGCCACTCATCCCCTTCGAATACAACTTCATCGGGTGTAAAAGCCATATTAAAATAGCCGACAAATTTCTCAGACTAATTAGGAATCCAATTTCAATCCAGCCCAGCGCGCAATTAGACCAAACCGCAATACTACCCTTGTTAGAAGTTCAACCTAGATCTGCGGATCGAAGAATTCCACCGACCGTACAGCCGCCTCCTTTTCCACAACCGAGCTCTCGAAGCGGAGGAAAAAAAAAAACAGAAAAACCCACACCGCGTTGTACGAACCACTGGGAAAATTATCGCCAAAGTTTATTCATTTCTGTACCAGCGGAGCAAAACGTTTTACTTTTATGGACAATTTTAATGGTGACAATTTTATTCTATACGAAAATTTTACAACTTGGGAGAATTTTACCGTTGTTTACCTGCATATTAAACTATTGGCAGTCGTTCATTTTATACAAACAACTTCAAGAAGTAAGAATCGTTTTTCCTCGTCATTTAGTTTAATGAAATTCCGTTTGTTTATTTTGATTCCTATTACGAGGAGAAGTTCATTTGGAATTTTATTTTTCCAGCTTTGGATATTTACGAGTTTTTGCAATCTCGCAAAACCAACATAAACCACAGATTCACGTAGAATTGTAATACTTTTCTAAATACTTGTTTAAAAAACACGCGCGCTATAGGAATCGTCGACGTCGAAATAAGAGGGAGAAAAGAAAAAAGAAAACGAAAAAGCCTTTCGTTCTCTATCTCTTATTTTTTTTTCAACGTAGTCCGAAAACCTATACGAATGAAATTTTTTCTCTCTGTCTTGACTTATATCCAGTGCCACATTCGTGAAAAATATTTCTTTCTTTCAATTAAACGCGAATAAGCTTCGTATTACTACACGGTTTCGATGCGGCAGCGGCGTTGTTTTCTACAATGAAATAATAAACCTTTCTCGATGTATAAATGGGTATACTACGCACTTCGTAAAATGATTTGTTAATAGTGCGTATAACGTATCACAAAGGATCAGCCTTGACAGCGCGAGATTTATGCGAACATTCGAAGAAATTTTACGCTGCTTGTAATTCTCTTTGTATATGGTTAGTTTTTCGCTAAAACTAGGCCTGGTATTATTTAACACGACGAACAAATCTGCGGATATATGCGTATAGAGTACCCATATTTGTATTTACTCGACTTGGGTCTACAGTATAGTGAAGTTTCAAGGATGTAGCGAAGAATTTCTCTTCATTTTCTCTCGTACAGTTCGTCTTTTTTTCCCCTCGGCTTTTTCAAATCCACAAATTATTCTTATTATTGAACAGAAACGAGAACCATTCTTAATCAATCGACGTATTGATGAAAATCAAACATAATTACATTTTTCTTCCCTCCCGCATCCCCTACCATTAAAAAAACGAATAAATTTCACTTCTAGTACACAAAATACACAAACACATTTCAATTAGATTTTCCGAGGAAAATTCAAAATTTGGAAAACATTTAATGATTTAAGGTAAAAATCCAGGCTTTTCTAAGAATTTTCAAGACTATCTCAGACTCATACCTCAAAATAGAATTAGCGGAGAGGCAAACCCAAAAAAACTGAATTTAATGAAAGAAGCGTGAATTTTGGTATCATTAATCTTGAGGCCCAAACAAAGGTTTTGAGATCGGGAGCTATCCGCGCTCCCCTCCTCTTCGGGGGGGGGGGCTCGCAATTTTGAAAAAATCCTAAAAATCGAGTTTTTGTTAGAAATGAAATATCCTGATGTCTACGGTTAGATATTGATCTGTAGATTCAATTCTCACCAGACGTAATAGAAGTCTGAAAACACAATACCAAGATGAGACTTTAAGTGATTCTCAAACTCATCTCAAACGTTATCTCTAGTCTCAAAGTGAAAAGTGTTTTCTTCAAGCAATAGGGGAGAAAATTTTTCTGATTTTGGGTCACCATGAGGGGAGGGGGAGAGAAAAGGTAATTTGGTGAAATGTAATATGGAAAACATTTCTGTACCCTAAGTAGCATAACTTCACCACATTTCAGCCTTGGGCCTTCATTTTTTTGGGACCCCCACATTTTAAGGATCTGCCCCCTCAAAGAGGTAGGGGTTAGGCGACAATTCTAACAATTCAAACGGAATGTATCGATCAATAAAGAACATTAAATGGCATAATATTTCAATTTCAATGTGATTTTGAACAGTAAATTTTTTTCATAATTAGGAGCTCTAAAGGAGCGTGCTGGGGGGGGGGGAGAAAGTCAGAGACACCAATGTTTTCACATCCTGCTTTGTTTTGAAAAAATCTTTCCAACAAGAATTACCTTTTGGATTTCAATTCCTGTCGTGTTTCGGAATTGTAACAACAATTTTGAGCGTTTTTCAAGTTTTAAGGGTCCACAGGGGGCAGGGGGTGCGAATCGAAAAATGAACTACAACAATGATTTGTACACCTTATGTAGTATATTTTCACAAAATTTCGGTTTCGAGTGTCCACTCCCACAAAATCCACATTTTGGGGGGGTTGTGCCCTCTCAGGGTGGTGGGGGAGGTAAAATAATTTTGATGGTGAGAATGAAATCTACAAATCAATATCTAACAGTAGACATCAAGATATTTCATTTCTAACAAAAACTCGATTTTTAGGATTTTTTTTTTCAAAATTGCGAGCTCCACTCCCCTCGAAGAAGAGAGGAGTGCGGATGGCTCCCGATCTCAAAACCTTTGTTTGGGCCTCAAGATTCATCATACCAAAATTCACGCTTCTTTCATTAAATGCGGGTTTTTTGGGTTTGCCTCTCCGCTACATTAATTTAATAAATTCGTTTTTTTTTCAAATTATTTTTGTAATTTTTAATGTACTTACATAATTTAATTATATTTTTAATAAAAATTCAGGTTGCCAGATTTATGTAATAACTCGAAAAAAAATTAATTTTAGGATTTTTAAAAATTATTCCCTATTTTTCCTTTTTTCCCCTTTTTTGAAATTTCCTTTATTTGTTTTCACGTTTTATGACATGTAATACATTTTTTTGAAAAAAACTAGTACCTATCTCATATCTTTCTACATATTTTCAAGCATCAGAATCCGTGAAAAACTCAAAACTCATTTTTTTGTCCTAAGCCCTGTTTTCTCGGAGCGGGTCACATATCTAATGTCATTATCAAAAATAGCAGAAATGTAGGGGAAAGAGAACAATTAAAACTCGTTTCAATTACTTAACTCAAGTTATGTTAAACCAGGTACCTATATCTGATGTACCACACTAGTGAGGGTTCAAAGGGGTCGAATGAGAAAAACTAAGTACATATGTGAGCCTGGATATAGAAACCACCCTTAGGTGCAAAAAATTGATTTCTGAGTTGACACTGATTTTGGGCGTTTCAGAAGGTATAGAATCAAAGGAGAACCTCCACTCAAAAACCAATTTTTTACACCTAAGGGTGGTTTCTATATCCAGGCTCACATATGTATTTGAAATCAGCGCCTTCGAATGAGTATAATAATCAATGTGATACTTTACTTTTTCAATTTTTCTGAATTTCGGTAAAAATTGTGGACCCCTGTGCCCCCCAGGGGTCTAGAGATCCCATCTTGAGAATTTATTGGTTGAAAAAAGGTTGGAAATGGCTACTCACTCAGGGTGTCCACTATATTTCAGAAATGATTTTCCCTGACTTTTCCAGGTTTTCCAGACAAATTTTTCGAATTTTTCCAGACCTTTTAAATATGATATTCGTAAACCGACAGGGGGGGGGAGGAGGAGTAATTTCTCTTCGAATTTTGCATAAGAATGATACAAATTGCATGGGGTTGTAACGATTTTTTTTTCAAAATCACTAGATATGTACTTTTTACAAGATCTTTAGATGCTCCTCTTTGGGCCAAAAAAAAGATTCAAATTCAATTCTGAAAATTTTATAACCCATCCAACTCCCCCTCACCACAAAAATTTGACAATTCGAATTTATTACCTACAGAAAAAATTTCAAATAAAAAGGAAAAACAAAGTATTTCAACGCAAAATTAATTTTTGAAAAATTAAATAAATAATGCCAGGGTGTCTATCAAATCAAGCAAATGAAAATTCGGATTTTCCGGACTGAAAATTCAAAAATTTCTTCACTCCCCCTCCCCCAAACTTGGATTGCGACACATCAAAATGGGTTAAAATTTCATAAGCAGAACGAAATTATTGATGAAAATTAAATTTGAGCAATTTTAACCCATTTTGAGCCCCAAATTGGGTAAATTTTTGAGTATTTTCAAAGGATTGACATGTGACCTATGAAAGTGGGGTAGAATTTCGCCAGAAATTCAACAAAACCATCCAAATTTTTTTTGAGCAACTTTTGAGAATTTTGATCTTCAAATTGAATCAGTTTTTGATTATTTTCAAAGAATTGGCGTGTGACCTATGTGAGTGGGGTAGAATTTCGCCAGAAATTCAAAAATACTACCAAAAACTAATTTTGAGCATTGAAATTTCATAGAGAAACCAAAAAATCAAAATCGAATAATTTTCTGAATGAAATTAAACCCGATTATTTTTTCCACTGAATTTAATTGATTTGAATTTCCTATTTTCTGATTTATTAGTTTAGATTGTTCATTTTTTGGCATTCCAATGAAATATTTTGCGCTTGAAATTACTCAAACATGAAAGTTGTTTAAAAAAGTTTTGAATTACATTTTAAAACCTTGGGCAAAATTCTATCCTTTTTTCGTAGATCACATGTCATTTTTTTGAAAATAATCAAAAATTGATTCAATTTAAGGCTCGAAATTCTCAAAAGTTGCTCAAAAATAGTTTTTGGTGGTATTTTTAAATTTCTAGCGAAATTCTACCCCACTCACATAGGTCACACGCCAATTCTTCGAAAATAATCAAAAATTGATTCAATTTGAGGATCAAAATTCTCAAAAGTTGCTCAAAAAAAATTTGAAGGGTTTTGTTGAATTTCTGGCGAATTATTCTTCCTTACAACTTCACTTTCAGATCAGCAACAAAACTAAGCACAGAGGTGAAAATCGACCCATTCTACTGCATTTCAGTCTCATCCATTTGCATACACTACACAAACATCCATACCATACCTACGTTATGAAAGATGCTCCGCATATTATGGTTTTTTCGAACTAGGCTACACGTTTTTAAGCATATGCAGTACGTTTAAAGAAAATTTACATGAAGAGGTGCGGTTTATTTGGGATAAAACGTACGAAGTAGGTCTGTATTATGAACTTTTCGAGCGTCGTTTTGATACGCCAACACCCATATGCATATTGCACGTGTACCTACACTAAGTTCACTCGTAAACTCATGCAGCCTTTTCGCCTAGATGTAATTACAAAAAAGGCTATTACATGTTTGTAAAGTTGAGCCGAGCCATGAAAAAGAGAATGATACGTTAAACGAACGTATTAATTTAATACGCGCCGTAACACTAACCCACGACGAGTATACGGCTCGTATATGAAAAAGTTGGCGAAATTTTAAAGGCGCAGTACTTATTGCAAAATATATGAACTAGGATTAATTCTTTGTTCGCCGGTATAAACTGTGTATGCCTATGTGTGCACGATGTTTTTATTTTTAAATTATTAAACGCCGGAATATTATACTAATTTTGCGAGGTGTGCTGTGCGAGTTGCAGCCGTTATAAAGTACTTTTTGCCAACGTTATAGTATTCTGGGTACGTGTGTGTATACGCGATACCGGCGAGATATTTTTTTTCTCATCCAGTTTCTCATAAGGTTAAAAATTGTACACCATATACTTTGGGCACGGTGGAGGGTCGCGAGCCGGGGTTTATGTAATTTTTTTAATAACACGCTTGCGTTTTTACTGCCATTTGTTGCGTTCTCGTGTCGCTATATTTAGTTAGTACCTAGGTATAATAAGTTTGCAACGAGTTGGCGAATGCGATTTATGTCGTAAAAAAATGTCCTCGATGTAATCCAGCCCTTGTATTCGGCGACGAGACGGACGTGTTGCATTAGATCTCGCGTGTGACAATTTTGTTTTCCCCACGGTAAAAAAACATATCGTATCCTTGGCTGTTGGTCTGCTGGTTTTGAAGAAGTTTCGTGTGTTTTGTAGGCCGAGGTGTTTATTTGGGTTGCATGCATAATTGATGAGCGACGAATGTTTTGAAAGATAGTTTTATGGAATTTTTTTTCTGGAATGTTTTTTTTATGTTTTGTCGTTGTACGTAGAAACGCCCACGTCGTATTTTAAAATACTAACCTATGATAATTGCGTAATAATCGGTTTCGTTGGTGTGGAAATACCATGCGGAAGGAGAAGGTGGAGAAAGTTTAGGTTTTCAAAATTCCAGAATGACTGAAATGAATCGAGTCGAGCAGACTGGTGTGAAAACTTTTCTACAAAAAAGTTATACATTTCGTTTAACTGGGGAGTCGTTTTTTTAAAAAGTTGAGCTGTGGGAGTGAACAGAGATGGATTGAAAGTTATGTTCAGACCTCAAAATAACGTAAAAATTTCATTTACATTTTGAACCAATACTCATCCAAATCCACGGGTGAAATTGTAGTTGGATAATAAGCAGTTTTGAATCACTAATTCATCATCGTGTGTAAGAGAAGATGGGGCAGAATGCAAGCTAGATCCAAATCGGATTATTGTCGTCAGTCATATGATTGAAAAATGTTTTCTGGGCGATTGGTGGATGGGTATCTATTCGATACAAAACAGAAAAAATTACAGCCCTGACGGAATAGTCAGGTCTCAATTGAACATCCGCGCGGGGTTCTTGTTAAAATTGATTTTATGATTGATTCTTGTTTTAGACACTGAAACAAATAAATTTAGCTTAGATACCTATTTTTCCCCCTCCATTTTTTCCCAGGGTCCACCCCCCAACATTTCAAACGCGTGTACCGCCTAATCTATGGGTCGTAATGAAAAATTTTTCAAACAAAAGTTGTTCCTCAGCACTTAATGTACATTTTCATTACTCATCAAAATCCATTTTGGAGCAACTCCTGCCCTCCAAATTTGGAAACAAAACATGTTTTTAAGAAAACCTCAAAATCACGTTTTCTTCATTTTAAACGAATAGTTTCGGAGATACGACAAAATTTGTAATCACAAAAAGTATTCAGAATTGAATTTCCTATCCAATGAGCTCTATCACGACAATTTTCACCAACTTATCCCGACAGAGTGGACCTCTCCCCTTCCTCGTTTTCACAAAAGTTGGGCCCACGAGCAAAATTTGCTCCAAAATGAATCCCGATAATAAATGAAATTATGCATTAGATATTGAAGAACAAAAATCGTTCAATTTTTTTTCGTTGGTTCAACTTTTGAGATAAGGGGGAGGGGAGAGATCCACCCTGTCGAGAAAAGTTGGTGAAAATGGTCGTGATAAAGCTCGTTGGAAAGAAAATTCAATTCTGAATACTTTTTGTGGTTACAAATTTTGCCGTATCCCTGAAACTATTCGCTTAAAATGGAGAAAACGTGATTTTGAAGTTTTCTGAAAACTGTTTTATTTTCAAATTTGGGGAGCAGGAGTTGCTCCAAAATGGATTTTTATGAGAAATGAAAATGTATGGAACATGTTGAGGAACAACTTTTGTTTGAAAATTTTTTCATTGCGACTCATAGGTTGGGCAGTACACGCGTTTGAAATGTTGGGGGGGTGGACCCTGGGAAAAAGGAGAGGGGGGAAAATAGGCATCTAAGCTAAATTTGATTGTTTTAGTGTCTAAAACAAGAATCAATTATAAAATCAATTTTAACAAGAATCCCGCGCGGAAACCTTTTTTTGTTCAATTGAGAGCTGACTAGAATTCTTGTCTATGAGTTATTATCAATTTATAGTGATTTTACGTGATTTTCTTAAAATTCTTGAAATTTGATTTTTGTAAAATATCATCTTTTCAAGTTTTGAAAAAAAAATTCAGGCAATGCTTTTTGTACTCTACACACAATTACCTATCGAATGATGTATTTGGTTGGCATTTTCCCCTATATTCTCTTTTCAGTACATTGCGTTAAAGAAAAATAGTGTCAATGGGGCAAGATGCAAATTGAAAATGGGGCAGGATGCAAACATTGTTTTTAAATACGAATTTTTCGAAAAAGTCTCATATGGTACTAAACATGCTACAATTGATATTTTTGTGATATATTTTTTAAGAGATCGCATTTTTGCTTTAATTTTTAGATAGAATATCAAAAATATCAAAAGTTTGCCTAAAAAATCAGAAAATCAATTTAGGCAGCATAAATTATGAATACAAAGGTTTTAGAACTCCTCTTTTCAAAAATTACGCTTCTATTTTAAATCTGTAGTATCCACTTCGAATGTACTTGAGTAAATTTTACAAAAAAATTCGCGATTTTTCATCATGTCTTCACTGTTTGCATCTTGCCACATGGCATTTTGCATCCTGCCCCACCTATGGGGCAGGATGCAAAAAAAAGTGAAAAAAATTTCAAGAAATTCTGTAAGGTTGAGGTATGCACCAAAATGGAATTTTTTTCAGCGAAATGAAAGGTAAATGTTTGAACCTCAATTTATAGCAAAAATCAGACAATTTGATCAATTTGAATAGATTTGGCAGAACATTTGGCCTAGGTTGGTGCATCCTGCCCCACCTTCCCATATCTAACAAATTCTATTTCTAAAAAATCGCTACTTACGAAAATCTTAATACTTTTCATAAAATATTCAAAAAAACCCTCTCCTCTCCGGCTCACAAAAGTATTTCAAATTCAATTCTAAAACTTTTCAGACACCCCTCCTCCCACTTCCCGCACAACGATAAAATATATTGCAAAAAATTTTTCAAATTCAAATAAAACGAAAAATATGATAAAAAAATTGAAAATGGAAAAAATCATGTCAGGGTGTCTAAAAATTACGAGCATAGAAACGAGAGTGAAAATTCGAGGTGTCTACTGAATTTGAAAAATGAAAATTCTTACTATTTTCTGGATTTTTCTCGCCATTTTCGTGCCATTTTTCTTGCCTAAAATTTGCCCAAAAAGAACTCTTTTTTCATACTTTGATTGAAAAATTCAGGGACAATGTTGAAAATTCTTGCTTTTTGCAGAAAAATCAATAAAATCCTTGCTAATGCTATTTTTTGTCTTTTTTTGTTTTTCTTGGCCGCAAACACCATGAAAAATGAAAAACTACCTTGGAAAAACTGATACTCATTTCATTATTTTCCTCGTCACTGTAGTTATTAAGAGAGTAGTTTATCGTGACATGTAAGTACTTTTTTTTTGTAATTTCACTACCTTTTATTTAAATTTTATCCAAATTCACCACTTTTTTACTACTTTTTTAATACCTGTTGGACACCTTTTCATGGTAATTTTAATATTCGTGCATATTTTTTGGCCAGAATATTATCCATAACAACTTTTCATATTCATTTTGCTTTTCATGGAAATTTGGGAAACCACATTTTATATTTTTCAAATTTTCAGTAAAACATAGTCCAGTATCTTGAAGCTTCACAGTTTGGCAAATAATTTCTACCAAAATACGTAAGAAAAATTCATGATTGAAAAAATTGAAATTTCGTTGAATTCAAGTAACGTATTCCTTTCAACATTGAAAATGATATTAATTATAGGTACACGTGAAAATCGTGGGTGCAGAACTTCCCTATGCTGGCTCCCCGACTAATTACAAACATCACAGAAAATAGAACAAAAATTCGATAAAATTGATGAAAAATTGAGTAAAGTAGCCTCATACTGTAAAAATGGTAAAAAAAATGAAGAAAAAGTAAATTTTAGAAAACTGGTCAAAAATATTATTTTCTGTTGTTTAAAATATTTGAAGCACGTTTTGCGATTCCTTCGTAAAACAATTTTGATCATATATTTTACCATTTTAACGTCGATTTTTTCAGAACTGTCGCACGAATTAATACTTTATCAATCTTTTTTATGATTTCTCTTGCGTTTTTAACCATTTCTTAGCAACTTTTAAATAAAATTCACAGAACTTAATGTAAATTCTCCGATTTATCACTTTTTTTAGTATGTATTTCGCAATTATACAACAGTTCAAGCTAATTTTGTGATATTTTACATTACTTTCACAATACTCAACGTTTGAGTCAACTTTACTGAATTTTCATGATGATTCTACAAACTCTATGGTAATTTTTATTTCAAAATTATCACAAAAAATTTAGAATTTTAAATTAAATAATATTTTTGCACCGTTTCACAACCTTTACGTTAATTTTGTAGAATTTTAATATTTTTTAACCATTACTACGATTCTTCAACAAATTTTGCACGATTTTCATGAAAATTCAGCAAGTTTTTTTTACTTTCTGAGATACCTTTCACACTTTTTTAAATCATTTAAAATCTAAAAATAAAACCCCAATCTGCAGTTTTGAAAAAAAAAAAAAATATATTGATTTTGAAACTCCCAACCTGAAATATCACGATGATTTACAGAAAAAAAAACGGGTTTGAGACACGTCCTCTCACCCCACATAACGGTAGGGTAAGGAAATATGTAGTCAAGTTTCCAAGGTTTATTCAATGATACCACCTCCTCCTCCTCCTCCTCCTCCTCCAAAAAAATTAAAACCAAAAAACTCGACCGAAAAGTAAAATTTGTATGAAAATGTAGGAAAACAGAATTCGTTTTAAAACTGAAAATGAGAAGAGTCCAGTCAGAGTTGCAGGATTTTTAGCATGTGTTATACTTTCTTATTTATAAATCAGTGAAAATTATCGAAAATCACTAGGAAACAGTCATAATCACAGTACAGTAATAAATCTGTAAAAATTTTCACTAAAAGCAAATATGTAGTGAAAAAATTTCTGGAAAATCAGTGAAAACTTCCTGGAAAATCAGTGAAAATTCACAGGAAAATCAATGAAAAATCACTGAAAAATCAGTAAAATCGCTGAAATTTGGTGAAAAATTGATAAAATTTCTGAAATTTGGTGTAAAATCAGTGAAATTTTTTTAAAAATCACCGAAAATCCAAGATTTTTCCTGATTTTCCCAGTACTGCAATTCTGACCATTTATCAGTGACTTTTCACTGATTCAAAAAGAGAGAGTAGTGATTGTGTGTGTTTTTTAAAATGAATATTGATTCTCAATTTTTCAATAGTTGACATGACATAATTGCTGCAATGCTGTCCAACTGTCCAATAACAATTTTTCAAATTAGTAACTTGAGAACGGAAAATGAATAAAACATTCAAAAAAATTCAACATCCACTTAACGAAAAAACCAACAGTTTCCCACATTATTTAACCAGACTTTTGGGCGACCAGAAGTGAAAAAAAGTTGACCCACCTATCCAACCATCACTTCACCGAGGTCAAGAACGCGTTTTTTTTCCCACCTCTATTACATTTCGCTCCAATTCCTCCTCCTGCCATCCTCACACGCGATAATAAATCTCCCGTCGAATTCTTCGAATTACGAAATAAATGAGCGAGAAAATCATGCCGGAAAAAATGTAAAAAAAGATGCTAAACCGATTCGCATAATTTTTTCACCATGTTCGCGTTCGCCTTCGCCCCCGTTTGGTATTCGTTTTCGCCAAGACCGGCGTAGCTAAAAAAATCTCTAATCTATAGCTCCTGGTTTCCCGCGTTCGGTAATAAATCTCAATACGCTTTGACAAGCGCGCCACCAGTATAGAAAAAACATTATGTGTATAACGATTCGAGGCGACGAGGAGAGACGATTTGAAAATCGCCTCGGCAGACCTCTCGCTTTCGCTCGTGATAGCAAAAATATCCGCCACCCGGCTAACTCCTGTATCGAATTCGTATAATCGTCTCTTTAGCTCGGCAAGGCGAAAAAAAAACTACTAAATAATTTCCTCTTTGAACCACTTCGACGAGATGATTTACGATTCGGAAAAAATTTCCAGATACACGTTCGTTTTCTGAGCTTCGCCGTCTTCGTATATTTTTTTCCCCAAAAGAAATCAGCCGTTGAGTTCTGCGCCAGGAGGCGCCTCGGTCGAGGTCTCATTTAATTTCCAGACGTAATTTTTTTTCCCTCGGCTTTTCTTAATCGACGGTTGTTAAAAATACGAGATATTTTTCACGTTTTCGTGAACTCGCTACGATTTCGTGTTCAATTTTAGACGTCTATTTTACCATATTTTTCAACACTTTTCTATTATTTGACGCGTTCGCGTTCGACGAGCCAACTTAGCACAACTGTCTCGACCATCCCACCTTAGGCTCTTTTCGAAATACGAAAAAAAAAAATCGAAAATATGACCTTTCTTTCGACGATAGCACACGATACGCTGCTCGATGGTAGATATCGAAGAATATAAAGAAAAGTTCTTCCTTCGGTTGTCGTGTGTTATACACACGCGAACCGAATAAAAACACGAATTTTCCACTTTTACGCCCTCGCTCCCCTCCGCCTTGATTTCTCGGCCGACGTTGCCTACGTGTATACTTATGTAGTACGTACACATAAAACAAACCGCGCGCGGCACGTTTTCGATAATAAGTCAAAAGTAAACCGAAATCCTATTATAGAATGGCGAATAGTTGGGTAAACATTTCAATTCTTCGATTTACTTTGTTCATCTATATCGGTATACTTACGTACACATTTTAACCCTTAACAAGCCGACACCACGCTACCACACGCCACATATGCCACCGCCATCTCCGCCTCATCTTTTGTCTATACGTATATAAATTCAAACACGAGTACTATATGTATAGCTCTTTTATTGTACTACCAGCATATCCACATCAATGAGCTACTCTGCGAGTCTATCGCTGTACAGAGAATACTTCGTTGTATTGACACTTTTCATGGATCGTCGATTCGATGCAACAAACAGAAATTTACGAGATGCTGCAAAAACCCATGATTTAAGATGTTTCATCTCATTAAATGTGCATTTTTCTTCCTTCGTATCGAGGTCTATTACTTTTCACCCCCCCCCCCCCATCTCACCACCTCCGAACAGAACATTCATTCTTGGAAAATTTTGTAGGAAATCTAGAAACAAATATTGTCTTAAAATAAGGTCACGGAAATCACAATTAGCATCCTTAGAAACTTATATGTGAACCTTGATGCCGAAACCACCCTCAAGAGGTCAAAAATTCGTTTTTCTCTTGAAGTCATGGCCGTCCACAAAATTTTCTCATCAGATAGCAAGAAAAAATGCCAACGAGCAAAATTTAACTCTGACAGCATTTTGTAAAGCTTCACCTCCCCTCCATCTCACTAGTGCTGGGCGATTATTCGCAGAGCGATTATCTTATTTTTGTCCAATTTTGACCCAAAAAGTGGAAAAATTCTCTAAAAATTTATAAAATTCAAGTTATACCTATCTTCATAGTCTACAGGTCCAAGAGGCAAAAAGTGCTCTAGAAATCGAAATTAGTGTGCATTTTCGCTGGACAAAAAAATCAGTTTGTTTATTGTAGGTATGGGTCCCGTAGTCCCAAAAAACCGAATTTTGAATTTTTCCCCCGGCACAATAGGGAGCTGAGGCCTGAAAACCCCTTTTTTTCTCAATTTTTAAATTTGACTTTGGACAAAAAATTTTTCACATTCTGGTAGCAGACACTCCCCTGACTCCAAATATATGTCACATCCCTTGAGTCACGGGCACAATGGGGTGCTGGGCCTCCCAATGTGCGATTTTTTGCCAAATTCCATCATTTTTAGTACAATAATGCCTCTGTAGGCGTTATGCGGCATGCTGGACAAAAAAATCAAACGCAATGTATTCTTGGGTTCATCCCGCGTCCAATGAGCCAAAGTTTGAGGAAAACTGTGGGCACAATAGGCCGTGGTGGAATTTCAAAGTTTTGAAAACACGCGATTTTCTCCCCTTTTGTTAAAAAAATAAGTCATGAAAAAAATCTGAAACTTGGGTTGCGACATATCAAAATGGGTTAAAATTTCACGAGCAGAACGAAATTATTGATGAAAATTAAATTTGAGCAATTTTAACCCATTTTGAGCCCCAAATTGGGTTAATTTTTGAGTATTTTCAAAGGATTGAAATGTGACCTATGAAAGTGGGGTAGAATTTCGCCAGAAATTCAACAAAACCATCCAATTTTTTTTGAGCAACTTTTGAGAATTTTGAGCCTCAAATTGAATAAATTTTTGAGTATTTTCAAAGAATTGACATGTAACCTATGAAAGTGGGGTAGAATTTCGCCAGAAATTCAAAAATATCATCCAAAACATTTTTTTAGCAACTTTTGAGAATTTTGAGCCTCAAATTGAATTAATTTTTGAGTATTTTCAAAGAATTGATATGTAACCTATGAAAGTAGGGTAGAATTTCGCCAGAAATTCAACAAAACCATCCAAATTTTTTTGAGCAACTTTTGAGAATTTTGAGCCTTGAATTGAATCAATTTTTGATTAATTTCAAAAAATGACATGTGACCTACGAAAAAGGGATAGAATTTCGCCCAAGGTTTTAAAATGTAATCCAAAACTTTTAAACAACTTTCATGTTTGAGTAATTTCAAGCGCAAAACAAAAAAAAATTGGATGGTATATTTGAATTTCTGACGAAATTGTACCCTACTTTCATAGGTTACATGTCAATTCTTTGAAAATACTCAAAAATTATTTCAATTTGAGGCTCAAAATTCTCAAAAGTTTCTCAAAAAATGTTTTGGCTGATATTTTTGAATTTCTGGCGAAATTCTACCCCATTTTCATAGGTCACATGTCAATCTTTTGAAAATACTCAAAAATTGACACAATTTGTGGCTCAAAATAGGTTAAAATTGCTCAAATTTAATTTTCATCAATAATTTCGTTCTGCTCGTGAAATTTTTACCCATTTTGATATGTTGCAACCCAAGTTTCAGATTTTTTTCATGACTTATTTTTTTAACAAAGGGGGAGAAAATCGCGTGTTTTCAAAACTTTGAAATTCCACCACGTCCTATTCTGCCCACAGTTTTCCTCAAACTTTGGCTCATTGGACGCGGGATGAACCCAAGAATACATTGCGTTTGATTTTTTTTGTCCAGCATGCCTCATAACGCCTACAGAGGCATTATTGTGCTAAAAATGATGGAATTTGGCAAAAAATCGCACATTGGGGAGCCCAGCACCCCATTGTGCACGTGACCCAAGGGATGTGACATATATTTGGAGTCAGGAGAGTGTCTGCTACCAGAATGTGAAAAAAATTTTTGTCCAAAGTCAAATTTAAAAATTGAGAAAAAAGGTGGATTTTCAGGCCTCAGCTCCCTATCGTGCCGGGGGGAAAATCTAAAATTCGGTTTTTTGGGACTACGGGACCCATACCTTCAGTAAACCAACTGATTTTTTTGTCTAGCAAAAATGCACGCTCAATGAACTGTAGACTATCAATCCCAATTGGCGCTCAAAATTTGTAAGGATCTCCAATCGTAAAAGAAAGGTCGAGGAATTTAGACCAAGAAGATTTTAGCCATTTTAAGGAATTTTTGAAATTTTTGTGGCAGCGCTGGCGTTAAAATAAAGGAAAAATCGTTCGAATTTTTCACTGTGATTATAATCGATTACCTAATCGATTTTTTTTCATCGATTAATCAAAGGGTCAATTATTTTTCCTATCGATTAATTGATGGTCGACTATTTTCAAATAATCGATTTTGCCCAACACTACATCCAACCCCTACTCCCCCAATGAATTCGATGGAAAATTTCAAACAAGATGTCAAAAGTATTAATTTTTTTGGAAAATTCAAATAGGTACCTACTAGATCCAAAATGATGAAACTAAATTTTTAATTGAATTTATTGAATCATGAAGTTAAAGAAATATCATATTGAAAAAAATCACCTTGAATTTAATTCAAATGATCTTATTATGGGGAAAAAATTTTGGTTTTATTGAGGAGGGATCTAAAATTGAAAAAATTCTCATTTCATTGGTACCAGGGCAGGCATTTCTCCTAATTTTGATATTTTTCTTAGAAAAAAGTTATGAATTTGAATCTCATGTGCATATTTCTCAATGAAAGTGAAGTTTTTCAAAAGTACTCTTTCATTTATAGATTAGTGAGAATTATCGAAAATCACTGAGAAACAGTCAGAATTGCAGCACAGGAGAAAATCAGTGAAAAAATTCTCAATGAAAACAAATCAGTGAGAAAAATCACTGGAAAATCAGTGGAAATTCACTTAAAAGTCAGTGGAATTTGTGAAGTTAGCAGAAAAATCGGTGAAAATCTTTGAAAAAATCAGCCGGAAATCAGTGAATTTTGATGATTTTTTCCTGTGGCCGGCAATTTTGACTGTTTATCAGAGACTTTTCACTGATTCAGAATGAGAGAGTAGAGGAAAAGGACTAGACTGTCTTCGACTCTGCTTGATATAGCCACAAATTTTATAGTTTTTTGTAGCATTTATTCTTCAAAATTGATTAAAAGTTCCATATTTTGAATTTTTTAAAATTCGAGAAAAATTTAAAAAAGCAGATCCAAACGAAGATTTTAAAAAGGATGAAATACTTCTCTAATTTCTTTGGATTTCCTGATGGAAGGGTAAATAATGCTAATATGAAAAATTGAGGTTTGGGCAGTACAAAATTGAAAAATGGCGTGTATTTGGATTAATTTTCTAAAATTTAGAATTATGTCACATAAAGGTAGAGAAAAATGATGCTCGAGTGAAACGAGGGTGCATCAAATCCCTCCTCCCCCTCATTTTGGTGATATCCACGCTTGACAGACTTTTTCAATCGAAAATTTCCCATTTTTACCACTCTTATTAAATTTTGTTTTTTATCGCCTCAAAATTAGGTATTTTTTTGAAAAATTGCAAGTTCTAATAATGCACACAAAGAAATGAAAAAGAAAAATACGAAAAGTTTATGAGGTAGTGATCGCACCCTCCGCTACTCTCTGTGGGCGGACATGCTTGAAGTTCTCCTTTGATTCTCCTCCCTCCGAAAGTTCCAAGATTATAGTGTCAACTCAAAAACCAATTTTTGACCTCTAAGGGTGGTTTTAGGATCCAGGCTTACATGTATAAATAGTACTATCCAAAAATTTTTAAGGTTCGTAGAAAATCAAAATCAAAACTTGAAAATTTCAGATTTACTCTAACTTTAAAAAAATTATCAATCTGAATAATTTTTTAAAAGACTGTCGATTTTTGAAAAAAATTGCCAAAATTTCTGAAAAAGTCGACAAATTTTTTCGTTTAATAAATTTTTCTAAAAATTGAAAAATTTTGAAAAGTACGCTTGAATTTATTTCTGAAAATTTATGGACTCCTCAGCTCAAAAACTTTAGAACTTGAATTCATTACGGAAAAATTATCAATTAAAAAACTAATGACCTGGCATCATAAAATGTGACAATGGTTCAGAAAATCAATTCTGAGTTTTTTCTGTCCTAATGTATTTTGAGCGTCTTTTCACCTGAAGAGTTCAAAAACGCTTGAAAACAAAAATTATTTATTGAGCGACATGAGAATAGGTATCTATGAGGCGAAGGAGAATTTATAATGATTTTATTCAAAATTGAACCTGAATTCTGGCTGGCTCGAAAAAAACAAAAAAGAATCGACGCGTAAATTTAAAAAAAAAGCAATTTACTCCGTTGAAAGAGTCCTATAGCCAAACGAAGGCAAACATTTTTTCGACAAAAGACTTTCAAAAGTTGAAAATTAATTTACTTAGGTACCTACTAAAAAATGAATGAAAAATGTAAACGATTTTTGTAATTTTAAAATAATGAAACGTAATTTCGAATTTTTTCATCTTTTTACTAACTTTACACCAAAATTTTGAGCAAATTTACTACTTTTTCATAATTTTACCCACTATCCATTTTTAAAACCACTACTTTCATTACCTGTTAGATACTTTACCATGTTTCGATACCCACACCAGTTATTCAGTATTTTGAGCCCTAGTCCCTTCTCTCGAGAAATAAATTAGGTATCAATATTATATGACTTCTATAATAAGAATCAACTTCCTCAAAAAAAAAAATCAATATTACGTCTTCTTTTTTTTTTAATTTAGAGTTTTACGCTCCTTAGTATCCGTTTCAAGTCTAACAAGAGAAGTATCCCACGGTGAAGTTCATTTCTCAAAAATTGGCGAATTTTTGAAATTTAAAAATTACCTCAACGCCAAGCAAAATATGAAAATTTGAACTATCAACGAAAAAAGCTAAAATTTGATATATATCCCATTTCCAATCTTCCGAATCGATTGGAAGTTGTTTTGAGACGTTTCGGAGCCCCAGGAAATTTTGAAATTTCCCAGCACTGAAGAAAAGCTCATAAAAATTCTCCATATGAACTTCAGCACCTATACTCGCGGATTACCCATATTGGTGGCCTATTTGATCGACGAAATCACAATTTTCCAAAATTCGTAACTTCCAGTTCAAATCCAAATTTATTAAAGAATAAAAATTTCCAGAAAAAAAAATTAAAAATGCGCCGACAGCATACACATTGAAGTAGAAAGCTGAAAGTTGATAGCGATCGATTGGAAGCGAGTGATTATAGGGGCTAAAGTTCATATCACCCATTTTTATGGGATTTTGTCCAGTGCTGGAATATTCCAAAATTTTCAGGAGGTTTCAAAAACGTTTTGAAACCGCTTCCAATCGATTTGTGAAGTCAAAAGTAGAGCATAGTATCAAATTTCAGATTTCGTTTGTTAATTAGATCAGATTTTTATACTTTGCAGGGCGATAAAGTAATTTTGAAATTAAAAAATTGGCCAAAATTCGAATACTGAACTTCAGCACCTAAAATTTAGGATAAGGGGTTCTTTTGTGATGTACTTTCGATTCATTTTTGCTTCGACTCAAAATTTTACATTGAGTTGGGTACCTTCCTTGTGAGGATAAAATGATTATCAGAATGAAAATTGAGAATCAAGGATTTTCGAAAATCTAAATTTCAAGGACGCCGAAGCCCTGTCAATTTTTTTCAAAAAATTTTGCATCTTCTGAATTTCTTTATAAGGATTATTTTTTAGCTATAAAAACTCAAAATTGAAAATATTACGTACTATCAAAACAGAGTACCTGCACATTTGTAAGTTTAGAGGAAGAAAAAAACTTACACTTGTTCCATTCCTCGTACCGGTTCTTAAGCTATTGAATTTTGACCCCCTCTCAAATTTTTGATCCGAGTTACTAACCCCCCTTCTTTTTCTCCATCACCAAAATCGCTTCAATTCAATTTGGAAAATTTTCCAGGAAGACGGTGGTAACTCTCTCCCTTCTCAAAAAATTAATGATGGAAACATTTTCAAATTAAAAGAAAACTACATATGAAATCAAAACTTTATAGTTTTTAAAAAAATTTCACTTCGAACAAAATTCACTTTTGTATCGCAATTTTGACTTCTCATTCCCAAAACCATCATTTTTCTACAACTTTCAAAATCTAATCGACACCACGATCGATATATTTTTACGTAAATGTAAGCAATATTTATACACACTGAACTAAAAAATTACACCAAAGTACAAGTACCTCTACGTAGATACGTATTCTACAATTTACACCCACCACACTCGCACATATTCGCGCAATATTTCAGCAATCTGCTCCACATACATGCCGCTGTCGTCGCCACATGGTTTTTTCGATAAAAACTGACAGGCAGGCGGAAATCGCATGTCATACCGCCATCTTGATAATATTACCTTGTAAATATATTTATTCGTGTTTTATTTTTCGACTTTTTTTCTTACCCTATTGTGCACTGTGCTCAAGATATAACCATTATCGTCGCCCATTGCCATTTAGTTCCTCTTTCCTCGTCCGTATTACCAATCAAATTTATTGCAGTGGTAACTGAAGATGATACATGCGAATACAGAGGGTGTGTTGTGCTATATTTAATGGGCCAAAATTGAGGTGAATGATTCGAGTCTATGTTTCCCCAATCGGTGGGTGCATTAGCATTGGTAATTATATGTAAATACACATAATTTCTCGGAATCTCATTCCACGTATGTATATTAAATTCGATTATGAATAATTCATTCAAATTACCAATCGACAAACCACAAGTTCGCGAATGATTCACTTCGAAAATTGACCAGAAATTGACGATTTAATTGGTTAGAACTAAATTCAGCAATCTACGTTATCACAGGGTAATTATCTTTAGAACTGAATGAATCAGTTGTTCGGAATTGATTTCATCGAAGTCCTGAAGGATGGGGAGATTTTGAAAATATGTGACCGAAATCTCAACTGCTCAAATCACTGTTCTGATTTTTTTAAAGAATTTTTGAAAATTTAAAAATTGTAAATATCCGGTGAAAATGTGAATATTTGAATGTTTTGGTAAACGATGAAATCTACTCTTTTATTCTGAATCAGTGAAAAGTCACTGATAAATAGTCAGAATTGCAGCACAGAAAAAATCAGTTTCACTGATTTTTCAAAGACTTTCACTGATTTTTCAGTTCTTCCCACAAAACTGGAAATTAAAAATTTACGATTTTTAGACACTTTCCCTTCAATTTCTGTCCACATAATTATCTTCAAAGCTCTGCATTGGAAGCGTAAAAAAGCGTATTTTTATGTATTTTTGAGGGATATTTTTCGAATTTAATGGGCAGGGATTGCTCAAAAAAATAATTTTTATTATGACCGAAATTGTATATCAGGTGGTGAAAAATAATTATTGCTGGAAAATTTTTCTAGAAGACCGAAATTTTTGATGTGTGGGAGGGGGTGGGCCTGTATGTAACGTGGAGCGGGACGAAAATAGTCGTGATATAACTCACCGAATAGGAAATTTAATTCCAAATACTTTTGGTTATTTACAAATTTTACTCATCTTAGAAACTTTTCGGTAAAAATGAAAAAAACGTTATTTTTATGATTTTTTGAAATACTTTTTTCAAATTTGAGGGACACCGGTGGCCCCAAATTGGATTTTCTATAGAATGTAATTTGTAGCTGAGATGTTGAGGGACATTTTTTGAGGGAAATTTTTTTCACTAGAACCCATAAGAAGAGCGCTACAGGCGTTTTTAAGAAAGGGGTGGACCCTCGGAAAAGGGGGAGGGGTAAAAAAAGGCATCCGGGCTCAATTTGTTTGTAGTAATGTCTAGAACACGAATCAATCATAAAATTGCTTTTTACAGCTCAGTCGAGCGGATATGAAATTGAGACCTGACTAAAAAGAAAAAATGATAATTTTGATCACTTTTGCTAAAAACGCGATTTACTCGAAAACTGTGATCGACCAAATGGGCCCTTTTCTAGCGGAATGACACATTTGAAGATTTAAATAAAAAATTTAAACTTCTGTGCGATTTCCAGATGAATACGCCATAATATTAATTTTTTAACCAGATTTTAGATGAAGAAGAAATCGTGTTAATAAAATTGCCTAACCGATTCGCCGTAAATCCGCAACAATCGTGTATTTACGGCAAACTCGATAGGCAACTTAAATAACACAGTGCTGATTAGCTATCGACGCGTGTTGTGTACGAAACTGTTCACCGTCTAGGTACCAAAATCTATAAATTGACTTTCTTAACTTTTTGCAAAATGTTTTCAACTTCCCTTCGTATCGAAAAATAAAACAAGAAAAATTATTATATTTGCTAGTTCTCACAATGTTGATTTTTCCGGATTCCTCGGACCATATTTTTTTGAGTTTCTCCCAAGTTTTTACAAAAGTAGTAGGGATCTGAAAATGAATTTTTTTCTGATTTAGGGGGGAATACAATTCTTTCAGAATTTTCCATTTCAGCTTCGAATAATTTCAAATTTTCGAGCGATTTCTTTATTTTCTTTCTTTTAAAAAAAGATCCAATTTTCAATTCATTAGCATGGTATCTACTGAATCTGAAAAATGAAAAATCTTGTCATTTTCTGGATATTTATTGAGATTTTCTTTGCTCAAAAAGCATCCCATTTTTATCCTTCGATTAAAAAACTCTAGGAAAAATGAAAATGTTGAAAATTCTTGCTTTTGCAGTAAAATCATTAAAATTCTTGCCATTTTCCCTGACTTTTTTTTACTATTGAAGTGAAATTCTTGCTTTTTGCAGTAAAATCATTAAATTTCTTGCTATTTCCCTGACTTTCTTACTATTGAAGTGAAATTCTTGCCATTTATATACTATTTTTTCAACTTTAAATTTGCCCAAAAAAATAACCTCGTTTTTATCTTTCGATTAAAAAATTCGAGGAAACAGAAAAATGTAGAAAATTCTTGCTTTTTGCAACAAAATTATTAAATTCTTGCTATTTCCTAACTTTCTTGTTATAGAAGTGAAATTCTAGTGTTTTTTTTTTCTTTTTCTCGTCAATAGTCATCATGATCACAGATTTTTAAAAACATTTTCATGATTTGCTAATTTCATTCGCTTAAATCCAGCGAGAAATTTCATTTTTCAACATTTTTTTCAGTAAAAATTCACCCATCAAATCAAAATTAATTGTAATTCATATTTACCACCATCGAAAAATCGATTTTGAACTTACAAGGCAAATCGGTCATTCGGAAAGAACCAATCCAAAAAAATGAATACATCGTTTGTGAACGATTCACTAAAAAAACGATTCGATAACTCAAAAAAAAAATCTATTTCAAGAAAATCGTTGACCTATTCAACAAATCTATCAGAAGATCGAGAACGATTCGCTCAAAGGTCTATTTTGGCATTGGGTGATATTTTTATAGAACAAAGAATCCCTCCAAATTTTAGGGAGTAAAAATATGATTTAGTAAGGATTTATTGTTCACCAAAATTGGTATATTTTTTAAACCATTCGAAAAACGAATCAGTAGATCTAGATATCCAGGCTTTTTGTGTTTTTCCCTACAAAAATATTCTCAAAATTCTTCAATGAAAACGAATAAAAAAAGGAGTTGGAATTATTTGATGATATTTTGTAGAAAAAACGGTTCATTAGTAGATTCTGTGCAAGAATTCGAATGAAATAAAATACGTGGGGGTTACTTTGCTCCATTTTTCCGGTCATTTCAGACAGAATTAACTAATTATCTTCTTCAGAATCGAAGTAAGGAGCCCTGTTTTGGTCTTAAATCATGAGGGAAACTTGATCGAATTTTTTGAAATTTTTACCTCCCCCCCACCCCATCCTTCTCCAGATCACTGGAATTTCTTCAAATTGTGAGACAATTCATTCGGCCTTGGGAATGCTTTGACCAACGTGTCATTTCTCATATGTAAACATTTTTTCCCCCTTCAGTCTTTCAGGGCTGGTTTTATCAAAGTATGTTGGCTATCAGATGCAGTTGGTCTTCAAAAAAGTTCGAAATATTGAAAAAAGCACATTTACACTCCAACGAAAAAATGAAAGAAATGTGTGTTTAAAAATGAAAAAAGCATGCATTAAAAGAAACCTATCGAAACTAAAAAATGAGGGGAAAAGTAAAGTCTTATATACTTTGAACCATGTTATACCTAAAAATATCCGCATCTATCAGTTCTTTTCCATTAAAATTCATACGAAGACCCGAATTCCAAAGCGGGCTTAGTCCATGCAAGTGTATATGAGAAAAGGGACTTAGGTGTAATCTATTTTTCAGTACATTTAAGTCCTTTTTCTCATATACTGTCGTATGGACTAAGCCCGTTTTGGAATGCGGATCTTCATTACCATTTCGATAAAAAATCAAAACTATTGGGCTATTCCATACTAAAACGGACCAAAAATGAAGTCGGGTCTTCCGATTTCGCTCAAATTTTTTTTACGAGTTCCTCTTGGTGGTCTATTCACAAAACCACGATCATTTTTTTTCTAATCCTCAAGGGGGCGGGGGGGGGGGCAGGCCTCGAAAATTTTATGCAATTGCGATTTTTAGCAAAACGGCTCAACTTTGAAGGCTCATATCTCGAGATAGGTGGTACTTGGGAGAACACTGTTTGCAGGGTCGGAAAGAGAATTGATAGGAGATTCAAACGCGATAATAACATTTTGAAAAGCTCAAAGTTGAACTTTGGCAGTGAAAGCTCAACTTTCATGACGAAAACAAAGTATGAAAGCTACTATATAAAAATCTGAAAAAATTACTGTAAGTAGTGCTTTTCATCCTCTCTTCAACCAACAAATTTTCAAGATGGAGTCTCTGAACCCCTGGGGGGTAGAGGGGTCCACAATTTTGACCAAAATTCAAAAAAATCGAAAAAGTGGAGTAACCCATCGATTACCACTAATTCGAGGGCGCTGATTTCGAATATGTACTTAGTTTTTTGATTCGACCCCTCTGAACCCCCCTTCAGCCCCCTTGATGGGGTCAAAATTCAAAAAAATTAAAAATAACGTGTGGCATATCGTTTGATAGGTTTTTGAGGGCCCTGAGTTCGAATATTTACTTATTTTTTGGATTTGACCCTCCAGTGTCCCCCTAGCCCCCAATTTTGGGGAAAAGTATGTTAAGGAATGAAAATATCGTGTGACGTATCGATTCCAACTAATGCGAGGGCGTAGAATTCGAATATCGACTTACTTTTGTGATCTGAGGACTTCCTCCCCCGCGCGCTGACCCACCGCCTCCAGTAATAGCAACAACACTCCTAAAAACTCGATTTTGTATTCCCTAATAGTGTAGCATTTAAGTTCACTTCATCGAATATGTTTATACCACTTCACTTTTGAAATTTTATTAAATAATAGTTCGTTACTAGAATTCCAGGTTTTATTTCTATATTGCATACATATACGAGTCCATATTTAAACAGCAAATGAGTAAAAAAAATACGGTGGAGGGGGGTGGGTCAGCGCACGGGGGAGGAAGTTCTCAGATCACAAAAGTAAGTCGATATTCGAATTCTACGCCCTCACATTAGTTGGAATCGATACGTCACACGATATTTTCATTCCTTAACATACTTTTCCCCAAAACTGGGGGCTAGGGGGACACTGGAGGGTCAAATCCAAAAAATAAGTAAATATTTGAACTCAGGGCCCTCAAAAACCTGTCAAACGATATGCCACACGTTATTTTTCATTTTTTTGAATTTTAACCCCATCAATGGGGCTGAAGGGGGGTTCAGAGGGGTCGAATCAAAAAACTAAGTACATATTCGAAATCAGCGCCCTCGAATTAGTGGTAATCGATGGGTTACTCCACTTTTTCGATTTTTTTGAATTTTGGTCAAAATTGTGGACCCCTCTACCCCCCAGGGGTTCAGAGACTCCATCTTGAAAATTTGTTGGTTGAAGAGAGGATGAAAAGCACTACTTACAGTAATTTTTTCAGATTTTTATATAGTAGCTTTCATACATTGTTTTCGTCATGAAAGTTGAGCTTTCACTGCCAAAGTTCAACTTTGAGCTTTTCAAAATGTTATTATCGCGTTTGAATCTCCTATCAATTCTCTTTCCGACCCTGCAAACAGTGTTCTCCCAAGTACCACCTATCTCGAGATATGAGCCTTCAAAGTTGAGCCGTTTTGCTAAAAATCGCAATTGCATAAAATTTTCGAGGCCTGCCCCCCCCCCCGCCCCCTTGAGGGTTAGAAAAAATGATCGTGGTTTTGTGAATAGACCACCAAGGGGAACTCGTACAAAAAATTTGAGCGAAATCGGAAGACCCGACTTCATTTTTGGTCCGTTTTAGTATGGAATAGCCCTATTACCAATTCTTACTTATTGGAGCATGGGCCAAAGTAACCCGGTACGATAAAATGAAATTTCACGCTAATCCACTTGGACAAATCAATAAACTAATATCAATTTTATAAGAATTTTCCAGACCAAAGTTCCAAATGTGAAAAAATTGCCAAAGTAGTCTTAACTTACAATATTTCACAAAAAAACAACACTAAAATATCATCTCAAAACACCTCAAAAATCTCTCCAACCGAAACGTAAAACCTCCTCATCCACATCCCATCAACAAAAAAAACCAAATCCTCGACATGACCTAAAACCGTGATACAATCGTAAACGCTTCCGCAGCCCAAATTCCAGCCTATTTTCCAGCCAGAAAAAAAATCCGCCAAGAAGTTAAGCATATTCAGGGCACATTTTGGCCGCATCCAGTCCCCTCCTCCATTACCACCCTACTTCGTCGATTGACGCACTATAAAAACAGAGCTCGGCTTGTTTCGCAGAATTAAAATTTCATTCGGATGCATTAATCGGAAATAAAAAAAACCACGCCAAGACTTATTTTCTTTTTTGTGTGTACCCGGGTAGAGGTAATTTCACAGTGGAAAAAATTTGTAAAGGTTTTCCTTTCACGTTTTTCCGTTAACGGCCATGTAATAGACCTATAATTACGTTTTCTTTTTATCGTTTCGCCGTCGCGTCGTTTAAACGGCGAGGCAGGTTCGTTTTACGAATTTTTTATTAAAATCGGCATGTCCGCATCGCGACACCGTCCCCGAATCCGGCGTTTTATTTTTTTTACGCGAAGTGAATTCTGTACCAGGCGAACGAGACAAATTGAAGCGGGGGAAAAAAAATCTCGCGAGGCTTCGATTCGAGAAACTTTTTTTTTCTGCCGCTCCTTCTCTCGAATAAACTAATTAAAAATATCGCCGACAAGCTAAAAATTAAAGCAAAGAAAAATATGCGTTAAACGAATTATAAAAAGCTGGAAAGTTGTAGATTACGAAGTTTTGTTGACGCATCCCCCTCATTCTTGTGTTTCTCGCTCTCTCGCAGTTTACCCTTTAACCTCGAATATTTGTTAACTCGACCTCTTCGCCAGGTTAATGAAATAATAAAAGTTGACCGCCCGGACGTCTCTCTATCTCGCCATATTCTTCTTCTCTCCTCATGGCCTCGTCGTAGTGTAATGTACAACTTATAGTATGTATACGAGGGGCAGAAACGAAAGTTCAACCGACGTATATAACCATCCTGGTATATACCTAACCTACATATATAAGAACACATGGTCCAAAGTCCCGTATACGTCGTACGTGTATGTACAGGCCATTGTAAGCTTCGGCTTTTATAACCTACAACGAGCAGACAAGATGGTAAGGGCATCGGAGACGAAAGAGAGGCAGGGAAGGGTTAAAGCAGCAACCAAGTAGAGAAAATGTGCATGATTGATGATAGCACACGTCTTCCTTCCACAACGTTACAAACAATCCTTTCGTCACTCTTTCACATTACCCTCGCTATCTCTATCTATCTATCTAAATGCACGGAGCAAGGTACAGGGGGGAATCCGGGGGCAGCGTTGAAACCCAGCTGTATTTTAAATGGAATAGCCCCCGAGGCTGCTTTCCGTATACTACAAAGATTTTACTACAGTGCTCCATACACTACGGTAATTTACGCGTGTTTCCCTGCTCCTACGCACGTCGTCTATATTGTATACTTACATGTATACCGTGTACCCGTCCTTATTCCCTTTTTGCTTCATCACTTTCCATCAATTTCGAGTAAAATTTCGCGTAGCGTTGCAAGAACGCTCGATTAGATTAAACTTTTCACGCGTCTTGTGTAGGTTCCCTCTGGTTGGCGATTGAATGTCAACGCGGACATCTTACAGCCATCAATTTACGAGACTGTGTATTAGGGTGGATGGAGAGAAAAAACTAGATGGATTTTTAAGAAAATTGACGAGATGGTTTATTTCGAGTGAAATACCGTCAAAAAAATTTCGAGATCGGCAGCCTAAAAGGGGACAGAGCTAGGAGACTTCAAAGAGGGGTATTTTCGAAAAAATTAATTCACTGTTTCCTTCGTGGTAAAAACCTAAGATCATGGATATGTTTAAATATACTGAGAAAATAAATTGATTGGAAATTAAAATTTATTTGGATTTGGTAAACATAATCATTCAAAAATTTTCAACTGAGTTTATTTTTTCAAAAATTGGGGTAGTAAAAATTTGTATTTAAAATAATTTAAAATTTTTATCATGAAGTAACATAATTTCTTCTAAATATTCTATGAAGTCTTCACAATAAATCTCTTTCAAATTTAAATTCACATTTGACTCAATTTTTACTTTTATCACGTTTCTTTTTTTGCTGATTTTGTTTCATTGTTTCATTACCTGTATCATCTTTTTCAAATTTCCATTAATTTTACTTTTTTTCTCGCCTCGTTTTAATATTTTTTTTTTTTACCAGATTTTGATATTTTTAAATGTTGTGTGTTACTTTCATCATTTCCTTTTTCTTCTTCATGTAAATTATTTTTGAGTAATCTTGAATTTTCAATATTAAGAAACATTATTTCATTTCTTTTTAAATAATTTTCATGTGCAAAATAACACAACCAACAAATTTATTTAACACGCTCACTGCTAACTACGAGACAACTCGTAGTCGGCAAATTCCAGTGCAGTGCCAAAGCGATTTCTCAGAATTTTATTGACGGATTATACTTTGTTTGATATCAATCTACTTATGAAGTGATAACAAACCCATTTCCGTCGATAAAATAACATATGAATATTCTCGTACTTGGCCCAGAGAAAAAAAAACACACTCTCTTAGCGCCAGGTACGAGATATCTCATACCAAATATATTTGTATTTGGCAAATAGGATGTTGTATCTGCATCTATTCGCCAACTACGAGTATATTCGTACCTATTTTTCAGTGGTAAAATGATTTGTCATCATCTAGAGGAGTAGAAATAGTGGATGTAAGGTTTAATTTTAGATTTCTGAGAAATTATAATTAGGTTGTTGATTTGCCTTCCTGTTGTGAGTTTATTTTGATGAATAAAAAATTGATGATTTTTGATTTTTCAAACATGAATAAAATCAACTTCTAATTATCTTAGCATTATGTGGTTTTCACACATTGATAGCTAATTTTACGAGGGAGTATTCTCCAAGTACTACAAATGAGTTGTGTAGAATGAGTCAACTCTTAACTGGCAAAAATCAAACCTCCTACAAGTACGAATATATTCGTGGTTGACACAGCACACCTCACAAAAACAGGTACAAGTATACTCATGTGGTAGCGAACGTGTTAACAATTTTTATGTGTAAAATAACACGACCAACATAGCTTTAAGCAGGAATCCAGAACAGAAATTTTATTTTTCTGTTCCCGTTCCAGTCATGAATTTGATTCTTTCACTGTTCTGGTTATGGTTCCGGGCATAATTTTGAAAAATTTAGTGGTCAGGCCATTGTTCCAGTCACTTTTCTGGTTACCGTTCCTGTAAATTTCCCTGTTATCGGTTATTAACCATTCCAGTTATTGTTCCATGACTCATTCTGGTTACCATTCCAGCAAAATTTTCAGTTTATCACTGTCTTTGACCTTGAAACATAAAAAAAATTGATTTTTGGCTTGCAGTTTGGAAATTTTTTTCAATTTTTTTTTTTAGTTTTTTAGGACTTCAAACCTTGAAAAATGAAGATGTTGGAACAGCAAATTGGAAGGAGTTGTTCCTTCGTCAACTGTTCCAGTCGCATTCCAGTCATGATTTTTTTCCACAAATTGTTCCCATTCCCATTCCAGTCTTGTTTTTACTATTCCCGGCCCCATTCTGGTTATGGAGCTCCAAAATTACCGGGTTTTACCAGTTACCGTTCCAAATTCCATGTTCCGGATCCCAGGCTTTAAGACACTTGGAAATCAAATACACAATTCATCTCATATTCTCAATCAACTACATACATCTGCACCCTAGTGTTCAACAAATATCTGGATATCCAAATACCAAATACTATTTGGATAAATATCCAAATATCCGGATAGTATCCGGATATCACACGGAAATTGCCGAACAGCTCCGAAAACATGGATATTTGTTGAACACTACTGCACCCTCAACATAATTTTAAATTGCTTGGTAAAAGAAAAACATTGTCTCAGTTGACCACAAATACTAACCCTATGTATTCAACTTTTACTACCAAATCCAAAAAGACTTGTATAACATTTATATGGCATTTATCCACCTCATTAAAAATCTTCCACTCCCTCTTACACCAGGTGTCTCTCCAAAGAGATACTCTTTTTCTAAATTACCATCTTCTATTCATGAAAGATATAGAAATACTAATTAGGTACCTAAGACTTGAATCGTCCACTCCTTTTTACACCAGGTATCTCTCTAAAGAGATCCTCTTTTTCTAAATTACCATTTTCTAGTTATGTAAGATATAGAAATCAGGCTTAGAGGACCAGACTGAAAGACCGGACCGATGACTGACCTGGCCTTCAAAAAAGGTTGTAAGACCGCATAAATCAGACCCAACCGGACCCATCATGAATTTTAAATGAGGCGAATATTGATGAACCAACAACCCAACACTTATTTTTTCTTCCCTCCGGACCAGAACATTAACCCTCAATTAATTTATCCATCAAATCCAACCCACACCATTGACCTTTATCTGATTTAATATGAAGACCCCACAGAAAGAACGGGTTAACTGAGGTTTTTTTCAAAAATGACTTTTTTTTGCCATTGTGTACAATAAACCATGTACTTTTATGTGGTTTATATGAAAAATGTCGAACTTTTCAAATTTTATCAATAAAAGCAAAAAAGAACGGGTTAACTACTCCAAACAAAGAAAAAAATGTACAAAAAGCTGGTTTTTGTTTTTTAAATAGTTGATTTATTGTTGTGAACATGAAAAAAAAAATCATAATTCAACAAAAGATAACTCATAGGTGGAAAAAACTGATTAATTTTAGAGAAAAAAATCATGTTAATTTTAAGAAAACACGGAAAGAACGGGTTAACTGTGTCACTACATGGAAAGAACGGGTTAACTTCTCAGAATGTTGTTCAAACACGTCGTGTGTTGAGTGACTTTGAAACTTTTAAAAAACTTTTGAGCAACATTTCCCGATGTAAAATGATTCTAATGGACATTTTTGAAAGTAATAAAATCAAAACAAAACTTGAAAACCTATTTTTTTCAGTTCCACTTCAACATTTTCTTTAAAACGTTCTCCTGCAAAATTTCTAAAATTTCAGTTGACCCATTCTTCCCGTGAGGTCTTCATATGAAGACCGGACTGGACCGAAGACCGCATCAAAAACCCAAGATGTATTTCACGTTTTTTGTTTTGTCCCACACTGGAGAGAAGCTGATAAAAATGATCTGTATGAACTTTTGCACCTACATAATCGCGGAATATAAGTACTCAAAATATGATATTTTCAAATTTAAAGATTTTTGCTTTCCTCATTGTGTGCACCGACTGTGTGGAAATTTTAAAAAAATTTTGAAGAAAATTTTTTGCCAAAAAATATAGATTCTAATTTCTAACTCAGAAGTTACGAATTTCAGAAAATTTTGTGTTTCAATTGATCAAAAATAGGTAGATCACTAATATCGGATGTGCTATAGTTCACATCAAGACCATTTTTATCAGCTTTTCTCCAATGCTGAAAAATTTTAAAATTTTACTATTCAAAAATAGGGAATATTAGATATACCAAATTTCATATTTTTTCATTGATTAGATCAAACTTTCATATTTTGCAGGGGGCGATCAGGTTATTTTTAAACTTCAAAAATTCACAAAAATTCAAGAAATGAACTTAGCGTCTGAAATTTTAGATTTGGGGATTCATTTTTGACGTATTTTTGACTTCTATTATTTGTTTCGGTTAAACTTTTTTCTTCGCGTTGCACAATGGAAGATTTCAGGATTTGAGACCACAAAAATCGAAAATTTAAACTTACCCAAATGATGTGATGAATCTGTCTAGGTGTTTGGTATACTCCAACTAGCAGATCTGCACAGTTTTTTATTTGTGGCTTATCATCTGATTGTCTTAGCGCCATGGCTGGTCACATTTTAAAAAAATCAAAAAACACACTTTTTGAAAATGACCCTGCTTTTAGGTCTCCTAGCTCTGTAGTACCTATTTAGGCTAACGAGCGCAATATTTTTTCGGTAGGTATATATTTCATTTCACTCACTACCTCACCAATTTTCGTAAAATTTCAAGATAATTTTTTTTTTTAAATCCGCCTTCGAAATGCACATAATTTTCGAAAAAAAATACCCAGACGAAAAAGTTTGAATATTTGCAGTTTCCTCGCCAACTACTATATTACGAATAAGAAACGAATTCTCGTATTCGCGTTGTGCTACCAGTAGTAAATTTAGCCCGACAAACTTACGTATACACGACTGCTGAAGTCGCTATAAATATTCATAAATTCATTAAGCCCTCGCTGTCTTTAATATTTCACCTTTTAATCGTTCGTAAATTCGCTTTTCCATGAAATCAAAACACGCCAGCACCTATCGTATATACTTATATTACCTAGCACCACTCACAACGAAACTGTTCTCTTCGCCAAGCAACACTTACATCGAGATACATGAGTTGGTAAGTTATACGCGCTATCGTACGTATCATAAATTCATATTAGTATGCAAATGAATCAACAGCAATGTGAAGCTGGTTACCCTTATTGGCTTATTTTACGCAGACGATGCGATGGGGAAAATTTTCCAGGGTTGAGCAACTTATACGAGGAAAATGTACGTTGATAGCCACAGTTGATCACTGCAAGAGCAAATAATCACCTTAGGTATGAGTTGGATGGCAAATATGATACGATACTATTTGAGTACCTAACCGAAATGAATCTGATTGTTACGACGTTTTCACAAAGACTTTGTAGTGTTACATTGAAGAGCACAAGTTGATGTGAAGTTGTGACTCAATATTTCTTTGGAAAATAAATAGTGAAGTAGAAGTGGAAAAATTCAAGGAATCGAACGAAATTAATCAAACAAAAAATCGGGAATTAGGCAGCAGTTTTGAAAAGTTTATATTTGAAAAATCGTCAAGTTCTAAGAGTGGATAATCTGAATACCGGAACCCCCCCCCCCCCCCCCCCTCCTCAAAAAACAAAAACATTTTTCAAAAAAAACGTTTTTAGCTCTTTAAAAGAATCAAAAAAAAATCTTCGCCTCAAAATCTCTTTTTTAACCAGAAATAGACGAAATTTGAATTAGATATTCCAAAAAAGCACTAGCTAAGTACTTAACCTTTTCTTCGAAAGAAAACGTATCATAAATTATCATCATGGATACAATTTTTTTTATTCTGGAAAACAAGTTTTTATTATTCATTATCAACCTCTAAATTTTTTTCAGATTTACAAACTTCTACCTAATTTTTTTTTAATTTTGAAGATTTCGATATTTTGTCAGATTTTATAAAACCTACAAAAATCAATAAGTACATACATTGTAATGTAACAGAAATAACAGAAAATTGAAAAATTGAAAAACAGAGTTTTTTGAGTTTTGTTAAATCAGATCAAATATTGAAAAGTCGACAAAAATTAGATAAGATTAACAAAACAAACAAAAAATATCAAGTTTTGTAAAATTTTGTTTTATACATATAATATAAACCTCTACAATAGTATTTCTCGTGCAATTTTTTTTTTTGGAAATTTCAAATTTTTACCTTCTCATTTTGTGAAATTTAATAAGAAACGAACCCAGTAAATTTATTCTCCAAAATAATTATTCTGACACATTATTTACAAACTTTTTCAAATTTTCCAAATTCTAGAAAAATTTTCCAATTTTTTTCTGAAAACTGGATTCATTCTACAAAGTTTTGAAAAATTTGAGGGTAGGAATTTTAAAAACTTTTTGAATAATCAGGAAATTCAAGGGGAAAAAACAGAAATGCTGTGGCATTCACAGATCGAGCAATAGTACATTTATTGTAAAAACGTTTATCTGCAGCATACCAATTACTTTTTTCATTACCTGAACTCATTTTCATCGATTTTTTTCCTACTCCTTAATCTAGTAACATCAATCAGCATCTTCAAAATAGTACTCACCTGCAACAAAAAGAAAATTTCACGTTAATATGTATTTAATTGATCAAGAATATTTGTACACATTGGATCCGTATCAACTATTAAATGATCAAAACAAGGAGGTACTATTAAATCCACAAACTTAGGAAGGGAGGGGGCATTAGTGATGAACGTGATGAATGATTTAATTGTTTTTGATACCGTTCAGAATCTCAGAGGTGATCGTAACAAAAACAAATTAATTTTTTTCAACTTTATTCAGGGCCCAATTCTAAAAAATTTTCCAACTTGAAAAGACGTCGCAGAAGAAATTTTGTTACCTAATTGAAAAAGATTTTTGAAAAATTTTCAACTTGGAAATTTTTTGAGGAAATTCAGTATGGAAGAATTTTTTGAGAAAATTCAGCATTGAAGAATTTTTCAAGAAAATTCTACATTGAAGAATTCTTTGAGAAAATTCAGGATTATAGAATTTTTTGAAAAAATTCAGTACCTACTAAAAATTTTTTTAAGAAAATTCAGGATTGAAGAATTTTTTGATAAAATTCAGCATTGGAGAACTTTTCAAGAAAATTCAACATTGAAGAATTCTTTGAGAAAATTCAGGATTGAAGAAGAATTTTTCGATAAAATTCAGTACTGAAAATTTTTTTGATAAAATTCAGCATTGGAGAATTTTTCAAGAAAATTCAAAATTCAACATTGAAGAATTCTTTGAGAAAATTCAGGATTGAAGATTTTTTTGAAAAAAGTCAGTACCTACTAAAAAACTCTGAGATAATTCAGGATTGAAGAATTTTTTGATAAAATTCAGCATCGGAGAATTTTTCAAGAAAATTCTACATTGAAGAATTTTTTGACAGAATTCAGTACCTACTGAAGAACTATCTGAAGAATTGTTAAGAAAATTCTGTATTAAAATTTTTTTGAAAAATTAAGAGCAGTGAAGAATTTTTTTGAGAAAATTCATCTTTAAAAATAATTTTTTGAGAAAATTTAGTACATACTGAAGAATTTTTCTGAGAAAATTCAGTACATACTGAAAATTTTTTCTGAAAAAAATCGGTAAATACTGAAGAATTTTTCTGAGAAAATTCAGTATTAAAGATTTTTTGAGTAAATTAAGAATTGGAGAATGCTTTGAGAAAATTCAGCATTGAAGAATTCTTTAAGAAAATTTAATATTGAAGAATTTTTTCAGAAACTTCAAACGCGTGAAAAAATTTGAAGGAAGTTCAAACTTGGAAAAATTCTAAGCACCACAATTGATCTGAAAACGCATCAGAATATTTCGAATTGAAAAAAAAATCATATCAGGTAGGTAATCACAGATTTTTTTTAAACCAAAAAAATCAAAATTATTCAATCAAATTTTAATTTTTTGACTGGGAGACACTTTTTTCAAAGATTATTTGCTCAAGTCAGAATTTTCTCAACATTTTTCTAATTTTTTCCTTGCTCGCATTTTTTTTAAAGAATCTTAAGAATTTCTCAATATCATATTAAACATATTTTTTTAAAATTCGAATTTGGAAAAATTTTAATTTGGGATGTTGAACCTGAAAAAATTTCTAAAAAATATTACTTATTTGGGAAGTTTTTGAAAAACCTTGCATGTCTTGGAAGAATTTAAAGAAAAATCATGAGATTTTGGGTCTAATTTTTTATTGTGTGTGTATGTGTGGGGGGGAGGTGTAGAATAAAAGGTCTATCAGCCCATGCCAATAAGATATATAATTAAATTACATCACAAACGTACGAATAGCACAGTTTTTGGATGAAGTTCGTGATTTCATATCGCTTAAAAAATATATCTTGAATTTAAAAAAAAATCTAAAAAATTTCCAATAAAAAGTGAGTCGATCAAAAAGGCAACATTTCACCATGACTTATTCATATTCAGAAAGAAATGAATCAATATACCCCAAAAAATTTCAAACAGCTTGTTAAGAGCTTCGAAATCGTCACTATTTTTTTTTTTCAAGTAAAATTTATATCAAGTTACCACCATCGCCGACATCTGCTCTTCACTTAAATTCTTCACGGCGCAAAAATCACTCCATACCTCCGAATAAGTTCTCAGGTAACGCAACTTTCACTCCAAACTACTCACTCATCTTGAACGTCAAGTTGGATTCCATTTCGCACAAAATCCACGTCTCGTCGTGAAATTCATTACACAAATCAAACATCTCGACCCAGGACGAGTGCTCGCACTTCTACGTATGCCAAAAAACCCAGGCGGAAAAAATCTCCAACATTCTTTCGTGCTCGTTTTGCGTTTCTCTCGGCAACCAAAACAACACAATTGTGCGCGAAATTTTCATCATTCAAAACAACCGTACAGTTACTCGACGTGCATTACTCTCGTAGCATAAAACTTCGCATAGGTATACAACGTACGAAAATATTTCGACTTTTGTTTTTTTTTTCACTCTCTTTGAAGTGAGCGAGTATTTGAATAGGCGGGAGTTTTTAATTACAACTTTTACAAGAGTCCTTATTCCGTTGTATTATAAAGCTTTCTACGCGTCGCACCGCTAATCAACCATTTAGCAAGCGAGAAAGCACACAAATATGACGACTTTTAACGTTGCCAGCGTCGAACAAAGCTCTGCCAAAGTAGAATGGGGAGAAAAACGCGTACCGGAGATTGACACGATTTCGCGTTATCGTTTTGAATAAAAAATAACTCGTTATTTTGACACAATTGTTACAAGGGGGTTTAATTCTCCATTCTGTCGGCGGATAAAGCTTATTAACACCGTCGTGGCCGTACGAACGGGTCATATTATGTAAATAATTAACCGGCACGGTGTCGTTCAACGGGTAGTGATTTTTTTTCACGTACAAAAAAACACGTCATTGTGTTCTAAACGCTATTTTTTTCAAAAATATAACACAGCATCGTTTACGAAGTATATATAACGTACCATAATCGAATCCGTCGTCGCCGTCGTCGGTCTCGTCGTCTCTCTTAATCTCCTCCCTCTGACGCTGTGAATAAATTTAATATACTTGTTGCTCTCGTTTTCGCCTCTTTCTCTCATCATTCTGATCCGTAATAACGCTCCCTTTTGAACATGTTGTCTACATTATGCGATGAAGGTTCCCCTCCCTCTCGCTTCGTCATCACTGCGTATTGTCGCGTCAAAAGAAAATTTCATATTTTAAATTTCATCGTTTCGTGTCGACAAAACTGCGATTTTTCATTATACTAACTCGTCCTCCACGAGTTTCTGGCTCTGGAGCTGCTATTACGTTCAACGCACAGCTCGGCTTCTTTATAATACAAAACAGACCGCAGAAAATATCGTACTTATTAATTCTACTAGATGGGTAGCTAAGGTTTACCCTTCTCTTTGGATTTTATATGAGCTAGTTTCGCCCGAACTGGCTCAGCTTCTTCGATGCAGACTTTGTTTATTCGATGGGACGGATATTTCGTCGTTTTTATCCTTTTTCGTCGAATATTTCATCAATTTTTCAATCAACAACCGTGCAACTTTCGATTAAAAATAACTCGTTACGGACCTTATTCTAGTTGAGGTTTATTATTCGCTTTTTAAAAGAAAAAAAATTAATAACAACGTCAATAACGAAAATTTTAATAATGTATTGTCTTCTGATTATTTTTCGAGGAAAATTTCAACGTAGTATGATATTTATTTAAATGTCAATCAGAATCAATAGAATAAAAAAAAATGAGGTAATCAAATTGAAGATGGATGACAAATTAAATTTTTTGGCCTTCAAATCTTTTCAAATTTCGTACCAGTGATTATTATTTTATTTTTCAAGTAGTTGAAAAGAGTGCTTCAAAACTCAAAACATTGCCACGAAAAATAACTTGAAAATTGAAAAATTGACAATTTTCATCTTCTAACCATCTCTTCCTCCTTCACAATCGTTTCGATAACGTCGCACTTGAAAACAATTAAACATCTGATTTTTTCAAAACGTACATATTTATTCAATGAGGATAATTGAATTTAAATTAAAATTTTTATATTTTTTATTTAATTGAAAGACATGATTTTTTTTTCAATGAGAAATGCTGTTGAACATTAATTTGGGTTCAAATTAACGCAATAAATTTTTAAAAAATTAAAAAATTAACATATTCCAGCTTCTTAACGCATCACGAAAAAAAAACAAGATTTTTCTTAAGGAAATCAGCTAAATCAATTCCTGAATTGTTTCTTATTAAGAAAACTGCACATGTGATCCTGCCGGAAAAAAGGGCCTTACGTTAGTGTACAAAAATGAAAAAAAATTTTGAGTGTTTCTTTTCTCGAAAACACTTTTCTTTACACTAGGGCTCTTCTTTCTCGCAGGACTGTCAGAAATTTTTTATTCACAAAAAATATTTAAAAAGTAAAAGTAAGAATTACTAGAAATGTGTTATCAAGTTTTATAATTCAAAATTAATGAAATATTCGACGAATTTCAATCGAATTTCAATAAGTTTTACAACCTTTTAAATAAATTTTAAAGTAGGTATCCATTACCTAACCATAGTAGCTCCATTTCAGACGTCCGCCTATTCAAGGAAGGGGGTGAGAGTGGTTTTAATCGATTGTACTCGGTTTGTGCTCTCCTGTGCTCGCATTATTTTCGTTATTGGCCCCTCCTTTCTGTGGGCGGGGCATCAGAAATGATGCCACACCCATTCAAGATTGAGGGATGAGAGTAGAGAGGTTTGTGCAATTTTTTAATATGACAAATATCACATTTTGGTTCCTTTTTTTCAAAATTTGTCATCGGGAGCATAAACGAGCACAAACCGAGCACAATCAACTGAGCCCCACTCCCATCCCTCAATGCCGAATGGGCGAGGCACCATTTCTGATGCACCGCCCATAGAAGGAAGAGAGCACAAACGAAAATAAAGAGCATAATTGATTGACCACTCGCTTGCCCCCAGTCTTGGATGGGCGTGGCACCATTTCTGATTCCCCGCCCTTACCTATATTCATTTTCAGGGGGAGAGGGTGAGCATTAACTAAAATAATGCCAGCGCATGAGAGTACAAACCGAGCACAATCAATTAAGACCACTGTCACATCCCTCCCTTGAATGGGCGGGGCATCATTTCTTATGCCCCACCCAGGTATAGCACATAACTGAAAAATCAAAAAAGTGGCCAAAATGTGATATTTTTCAAACTTCAAAAATCGCTCAAACCTCTCTGTGAGTAGTACAAACGATTGGTGCTGTTATCATTTTTATCAAGAAAGATTTTTCAGGTTTTTATGATAAAACCACTCTCATCCCCTCCCTAAATGGGCGGGACGTCTGAAATGGAGCCAACTTGAGTGCAAATAATTACCACAATTTTTACATGTTAAAAAGTAGTTTTGCAGTTATTTTAGACAATTTTACCCATGTTTCGACAAATTTATCTATATTTGAAGTACGAGGGTCGTTCAAATAGTAAGGTAATGGGGCCAATAAAACAAAAAGTACAAAACGTAGGAAGCTATAATTTTATACACGAATACATATAACCTTCAGCTATTTTTCAACGTAGTCCCCCCCCCCATTGAGGCATTTGTCGTAGTGGGGGACGAGTTTGTATATACCCTCCTTGAAGGAGTCACCCGCCAAGCTTTGGAACCACGCGTCGACACTGGATTGGAGTTCTTCATCGTTTGAAAATCGTACTGTGGCGAGGTACCTCTTCAGGTAAGGGAACAGATGGAAATCCAAAGGTGCCAAATCCAGGGAGTACGCGGGGTGCTCCAAAACCTCCAACTTGAAAGATGTCAGTAAATCGCGCGTAATGTGAGCTGTGTGGGGTCTCGCATTATCCTGGAGAAAAATCACTCCATGTGACAATAAACCACATCTACAATTCTGTACGTTTCGTCTCAGCTTCTTCAACTACTCACAGTACACCACCGAATTAACAGTATGACCATACGGGAGGTAGTCTAAGAACAAAACTCCTTTACTGTCCCAAAAACCTCATGCCATCATCTTCTTTGCTGACAATGTCTGCTTGAATTTTCAAACTCTCATACTCGTAGTGTGTTTCCACTGCATGGATGACCGTTTGTCCTCTGGAGTAGTGTAGTGTATCCACGTTTCATCACACGTAAGAATTCTGTCCAAAAAATTGTGTCCTTCTGCGTGAAATCACATTAAAAATTCCAACTAAGTTCCCATACGCGAGACTTTGTGATCTGGGGTGAGTTCTTTCAGTACCCACCTGGCACACAGCTTAAGGAAACCAAAGCAATGACGTATAATTTCAAACATTGTATCTGTGGACACAGTAGTAAATTTGTAACTCAGTTCAGAAATTGTCAGTCACTCAAGATTGCCTCTCTAACAACATCGATGATCTCTTCGGTAATCACTGATGGCCGACCCAATCTTTCCTCGTCATAAACATTGTCTCTTCCTTCCATAAATCGCTTGAACCATTTCCAGTCGTGTACTCTAGACATTCCATCATCACCATAAACTTTTTTTTAATCTACGAGAAATATCCGCGGCCGATTCATTAGGATTCTCTAAACATAAAAATTTGATTACCTAGTGCTGTTCGCAGCTAGCGGGACCTTTCTTGATGCGTACATGTTCAACCAACTATAAAACCTGTTACACAAACACTACTGTGATGAGAGTAAGGGGTGATCTAAAAGTAGAAAGAAGGGGGAATCCGAATATGTTGCTAGCCGTTTGCTCACAATACGCCCCGTTACCTTACTACTTGAACGACCCTCGTATTTTTTGCAATTCAGTCAATTTTAATTCATTTTTAATTGTTTTTAGAACATTTTAAATAATTTTGACGTACCTAGTTTTGATAATTTTCACGTTTTAAGCACATTTTTTGTAATAATTGTAATTGATTGAATGATGTTTTTGCTCATTTTCTCCTCATATGAACCAGTTCTATACTATTTTACATATTTAATGAATATTGAATATAATTTTTGTGAAATTTTCAGTATTTTTTACCAGAAATCTCTGACATTTTTTCCTAAAAATTTGACAAACTAGAGCGGAAGTCTGCTAAAAATTGATAGAAGTAATATTAAATATATTTTATCACTTTTCAATTAGGTATACCTGTTAAAATAATTATTTCTTTCGTCTTGAAAATTGAATTAAGTAGTTTTTTAAAACTAATATTACTAATTTTAAAACTTCCTTTCAAAAGGAAAATTTTCTGTTTTTTTTTTTGTATTATTGTTTCATTGATCTGGCAGGGTGTCTACCAATTTTTCAAAATCAAATTTCGCGACTTTTTTCTAAGTTATCTAGTATCTACTTCTCAAGTTGACACCCCCCCCCCCCCCATTAATCGCCAAAAATCAACGAGATTAAAATTTATTACAGAAAAAATTTCATAAGACAATTTTTCACAAAAATTTTCTAAAAATGTGTTGTAGTTACTGCCAGAGCGAAGCGAGGGTGAAAATTTTTAGAAAAAAGTGTTCAAAAAGGTGAAATTTCTTTACTTTTTCTGCTTTGTACAGGGCGAAAAAAATTCAAGTAATTTCGGAAAAATTCGCGACTTTTGATGAATTTTTGGCCTTTTTCGCAACTTTAGCAACCTAAATCAAAATTCGCGACTTTTTGGCGACTTTCGCGACCGGTAGACACCCTGTCTAGAAAAGGGTTGAATTAGCCAGGCAGGGCCGGCGGGAGGAAATGCGGGCCCGGTACAAAGCTTTTTTGTGTCAGACCATTTCTCAAACTATCTGCATTACTCAGGTAAGAGCGTGGATCTGAAGTGACATTTTAAAGCAAAGAAAAAGGGGTATATTTTTTCATTTTTTGGGGTCAAAATCTAATGAAAATGTTGAAAACATGAAACATTCTATAACCCGAGCGAAGTGAGGGCGAAAATTTTTGGTAACATTTTTAAAAAGCTGAAACTTGAGCCTAAAAATGTATATTTTTTGCTCATTTTTCTTGTTATTTCACAGTTCTTTTTGAATGCGTTTGCGGCCGGCCCCCATTGCGGGCCCTAGATACTTGACAAAAATACGGGCCTGGTGCAAATGCACCCTTTGCACCCTCCTCTCGCAGAGCCTGGAATTAGACTAAAAATACATCACACCGACAAGCTTTTCATTCCATTCTACCTCTTAATTTTGCTTTTTCGTTTTTGTTAATTTTCGAGTCCATTATTATAAAATACATCAACCTTGGTTTGCGGTTCCCCTAACCCCCTCATTCCGATGAAAACTTGTATCCAAGCACCAAACGTAAATCTTCCAATTCTGCAATATTTATTTCCATAATGCTCGATGTTTTCTCCCAATTTGCAACTAATTTCGCCATCTTATCCTCTCCATACTTTCACTCTCATCCGCCATAAATATCCAACGTTGGACGATAAACTTACCCCTCTCAACCCTCCATCGTACACATCTCTTCGCCTTACGCAAACAATCCGACATTCTAATTCAATAAAACACCGCTCTCGTATCGCAACGAATAAAGGAGGAAAGAAAAATAACAACATAATACACACAATAACCATTTACTTTGTCGAGCTGCGGAATTTATCTACCGAAGTTATGACAACATAGAAAAAGAAAAACTTTTCCAATGAACTTTTACAATCGGGGCGAAATTTGTTCATTTCGGTGTAATATCGTCGATATATACTCATCCTCGTATACGTACGAGAGCGAGGGGGCAGGGACGAGGGGAGGTGATCGAGGTAGTTGTATAACAATTGGTAGTGCACTACCGTCGCCGATGCTGCTACAGTACCAACAACAACAAAAACAAAGTTTTAACATAATTATAAAACTTACATCTACCTTTACCTGCGTCTTTTTCGAGCTACTTTCCACGGCAGCGCAGATTTCCGAATCGATTCGTTCATCGCGAGACGAATTTCAGATTTATTTTTCCCAAAGAAAAGGTTTAACAAAAGAAATGAGAAAATGTAGCTCTCCGATATGAGTAAATCAACTGGCTTGCGAGAATTTTTACGCATATGTATGAAAAATAATAATAGAAACGAGCTCGTTTCTACGTTCTTATGTATATTGTGCAATTTTCAAAAGAAAACTTTCGAATTTTTATTAGCTTTTGTGTGTTTTTTTTTAAAACCATTTCTTTCAACTTTCCAGCACGTTTTGGTAACAAACATTGCTCGCCAAGATTTATACTTTTGGAATTCGTTAAAGTGTAAAAAAAAAAAAAGGAAACGGTTTGCCTACGGTATTATCTCGTCGACACCCTTAAAATCTACGAGATATTGCGCCAAGCTGTCCAGATAAATATACCACGATGGGTGGGCCGTCGTCGAAATATACACATACTCGTGTTCCGAGTATATACCGGACACTTGTTGAATACTCGCGTCATATATCTCCATTCGAGTCGAGGGCAACATAATTCTACACCATTTCATCAAATTTTCTCGCCCTATCCGTCATTCTGCACCGAAATAACCCAATCTATTGCAGTTGGTATCTGACCCTTTAGATCTGACTGGAATATTCCTCGCGATGTAATTTATCGTATCAGAGTCTGCGAAATCGTTCTCAGGCGATGTTCGTTTGAAAGTATTAATTTTAAAACGTATTTCGATTCATACCATCGGATCTTTTGCATCGGTTCGGAGAAAGCTCCCAATCGACGAATATTTCTACTCGAACGTAAAAAACACGGCTGCAGCATCGTCCGTACACGCAGACAGGACAGATAGACGTACGCAGCATCGACGACCCATCAAGCAGCCCGAGCAAGAGCGAGAGAGAAAAATATGAGAAATATAGTATCCAACAAAGGCCAACGTTTTAGCTTTAGGAGGCGAACTAAGGTTGAAAAACATGGTCCGGGGATGGATCGGGTCAGTTTATTGAAATAGGATTTTCTCGTCGAATAGATTGAATAAGGTTAAAAGTCTATTAAAGGAAGTTTGAGAATCAGATTGTAACATTGGAAATGTGGGACGAAACAGATAACAGAGAAAATTGGAACTACTGAATTGCCTCCAGAAAATAGGTTTTTTTCTGTTATTAAATTAGAATTTGCTATTGCCATTGTGTTTTCCATTGCTCCGGTGCTTTTTTTTTGCTTTTTTCTTTTTTTTTAGAATAGATTACAATCTGTTTCGCTGTAGATGCGCACGTTTTGAAGCACCTTTTTATATCGAATTTAATGTTTCGCTTCGGAATCTGGAATCTGATTTTGTTCTTAGTGTTTCTGTTTCTGCGTGGAATTGTGTAATTCTGCCGCCGCGCCGTTGCCGCCTCGACGTATATATTTTTTGTATTTACGTCTTCGAGTAAATGTATTTAGGGAGGATGGAAGAAAAAGGAGGGGAAATTATTGAAATCATTTCGTTGATTGTTTCGCACGTCTACCGTTTCCGTTGCTGGTATTTGGAGGATTTTATTGTACAGCATTGTTGCGCTGGTTCGCTGGGCGCTCCGCTTGACCAAATTTTTATCCTTATTTTCGCCAAATCGACGAAATATGAAATGTGATTTGGTCGTAAAAAACAACCGTGCTCGGCTACCGTCTGTAGTACGAATAGTGCCTCGAACGTGATTTAATGTACGTAAAAAATTTATTATTTTTTTGTCCGTAGTGTCTCGCTGAATGTACTCCGGTAAGATGAGAATTTGTCTACGATTTTTTAATGGTGTTTCCTTCCGGGTTTATTGCTTTTCATAAATAAAGGGCATTAAACGCGATTGTTACGATCGACTGATGTAGAACTGAAAAAGGCAGAGCCGGAGTGAGGTGGTTTGTAGGGTGGGCCGAAAAACCAAACATTTTGATTTTTGAAAAGTTACCCCCTACAAAAGTTGTTGGCTGGATAGACTAGAAAAATAAAATAAAAAATTTCAAAATCGATTCATATCTTCCGATCGCGCATGAGCCTTCAATTCTTCAAAAATTTTCAAAAATTCAACATTTTCATAAATTTTTAAAAATAAAAAAAAAATAAAAATTCATCAAAATCAATTTTAGAGCTTATTTTTAGGGCCTGTTTAAAGCAAAACACGCAACTTTTTTGAAAAAATCCATATTTTATAGTTTTTTTCTCATGTTTCTTCGCCTGTGAAAAAAATTAAAAAGTTATAAAACACAGATTTTTTCAAAAAAATGTGCTTTAAGGTTTTGATAGTCACTACAGAAGCTCTAAAATTAATTTTAGTCAATTTCAAATTTTTTCAAAATTTTCAAAATTTTTATTTTTTGGCAATTTTTGAAGAATTGAAGGCTCTTGCGCGATCGGAAGACATGAATCGATTTTGAAATTTTTTATTTTAATTTACTAGTCTATCCAGCCAACAACTTTTGTGGGGGGTAACTTTTCGAAAATCAAAATTTTTGGTTTTTCGGCCCACCCTAATGGTTTGGCCTTGGAAACCGATTTCTACAGTTCTTAAGCCAAATAGGTCGTCTATTTTGGTAAATTAATTTGATAACAATTTTGGACCCTTGGTTCAAGTATTCTAGAGGGGGGGGGGTCGTCGTCAAAATAGTCAGAATTATGAACTCAGATGATCTAGCTTTGATGTTTATTTCACAAATTAGTTTACAAACAAAAACGATTGATAGTGTTGTGGATAACGGGTAGAATTACTACCAAAGGGAATTTCTTTTGAAAAAAACCTACCGAAGAATAACTAGTCGACGATCCAAACACGAAAAAGTGTTCATCCAGCGATCTTTTTTGAGAACCAAAAAAATGAGCTGCCAAAATGTCGGCACTATTCGCCTCATTCGAAAAAGCGCAGTTTCAGATTTTTAACCCTGCACAATGGGGGAGGGGGTAGACCCCTAAAAAGGTGATTTAGGGGACATGGTCCGAACCAAAAAAATTCGACGTATTTGGATTGAGGAACTTCTCCCGATACCGAATATGTAATTTTTTTCCGTTGCACCCTGCACAACTGCATTTTATTGCACTTCAAGTGCAATTTTTATGCATTTTGGACGATTTTTGACAGTAAAAGAGCCCTCTTATCCAAAATATAGGTGAGAACCGAAAAATACTCGTCAATTTTGTTGAATGAAGTCATTTAAAGTCCATTCCCGCAAAAATGGGCGAAAAATTCCTGCACAATGCGAAGTAATGAAAATGAACAGATTGGTCACCCCCCCCCCGGAAAAAATTAAGTCATGGAATACTTGCTCAAAAATGGCGGTGCGATACATCAAAATGGGTTAAAATTTCGCGCTGAATCCGAAAATCATCATCATTTTTGATTTCGACCCCCTCCCCCCTCGGTGGAATTCTGCCCCCAAACTTGAATTTGAGGGGGAAACTGAAGAATTGACATCATTTAAATGAAACGTAATTGGAATTTAAGCAAATCAGACAATTGTGGTTGATTGATCTTAACTTTCGGCATACCTTGACCTCCCCCCCCCCCCGAAAAAATTCCAACCCTCATCCCCCCCGCCAAATTATAATAAAAACATTAATTTAAAAACAGCGATGCGGCATATCGAAATGGTTCAAAATTTCACGCTGAGTTCGAAAATGGTAATAATTTTTGAATTCGACCCCCCTCGGTGGAATGCTGCCCCCAAACTTGAATCGATTCCGTTGATTTATGATCATTTTTTTTTTTACTAAATTTCAAGTCCAACTCCAAAACTCACATTTTTCAGGACACCGCTACTCCACTTCTATTCAAGGTACAGAAAAGCTTGATAGGTCATTTTGTGAGGAATTTGATGTACATCAAATTCCTCACAAAATGACTTTTCATAAAAATGCAAAAAAAATGAAACTGAAGCCAAAAACTGGTTTTGGGGACTTTAATCCACCGTAGAGGGGTTAGCACTGGGGGCGGGTGGGGCGGGTCGAAGTATGTAGATTAGGGGACCAATTCCGACAATATTCAGCAAAAAACCCGCTGTTATCTCCTATGTTGTGGTTTGCTCTCAAAAAATGCTCTATTGACTGGACTAAATGTGATTACCAATTTTGAATCACTTTTCAATTTTCTACAAAACTGCACCAACACTGAGAAAAAAAAGTGTGGCGATATTGACCACAAATTGTGGAAAAACTTATCCAGTCCGAGTTTATGATGCTTTTCACCACAACTGTGGTACTGTTTTGCCACAACTGTGGTACTTTTTCAAGTTTTAATCACAACTGTGGTACTTTTCACCACAGCTGTGGCAAAAAAAGTACCACAACTGTGGTAAAAAGCATCATAAACTCGGACTGGATAAGTTTTTCCACAATTTGTAGTCAATTTTACCACACATTTTTCTCAGTGAACAGATTCATTTTTGATCAGTGGCGTCGTCAGAATCGAAAATTGGGGGGCACAAAAGGGGCCGTGTGTTGGACAACTTTTTTTTGGCTTTTTCGAAATGGAAAAGAGAGAGGGGAGGGGGAGTGGAGACTGACTTTTTTCACCTGCTAAAAATGGGGAAGGGGTAAAAAGAGAGCCTTTTCTGCCCTTTCGTCTCAAATAGATCATAGAATTATGATTTTGTTCATGCCCGAGCAAAGCGAGGGCGAAGCTTTGAAAAAATTGGATTTTTAATGCCCTAAAAAGACATTTTTTCATGTTTTAATGCTTTGAAAATCCTATCTGATGTAAGTGTAATGAAAATTTATAAATACAACATAACTTTTGGGGGGCCCAAGCGGGGGCCAGAATTTTTTCCGGGGGGCTGGCACCCCCCCCCCTCCCCCACGACGCCTCTGTTTTTGATTGAACCAATCTGGAGATATGAGCCTTCAAAGTAGAGCCGTTTTGCAAAAAATCCCAATTGTGCGAAAATTACGGTGGCCACCCGCCACCCCCCTGAAGGATTAGGATTAAAATGACGGCGCGGCGATTCCTTCAATAGACCATCGAGGGTAACCCGTAAAAAAAATTTGAGCGCAATCGGGAAGATCCAAGCTCAAAACCTGCTCGAATTGACATGGAATGAGCCTGAGTGAGTTTATAAAAAAAAATTGTACTTTAAACTTCAGTTGTAGCTCAATTCGGAAAAATCAGAAAAATTCCCTCCAAGTTAAAAATTTTCAATTATTATTACCTTTCAATAATGCCAACTTCTATTCGTTTCCGACAATATTGAAGATTCTTCATTAATTTCCAAACAATTCTGATAGGATTTTCGTGACAAAATTTATCAATTTTTTGCGCTTTGTAATAAGCGATGATTTCAAACGTTTCAGCAACCTTAATAGCAATGTTTAAGCAAAATCCTAAAATCTTAGAAAAATATTTCTATCATTTTTCCACAAGTTTTATAACTTTGCACGCAATTTTACGACTCAATGATACATTGAATTTTCCACGCTGCTGAAAAATATTCAATCGTTATAATACAATTTCGTTTTAATCAAAATTTACTCCATTTTACGACCGCAAATCAAGGACCAAAAACCACACCAAACATAAGCCCGTACGCTTTGAACACGTAATCATGCAATCCAAATAGGTAGGTATACGGTTTACACACAAGCTCAAAAACCAACTGGCCGAAAAATATCATCGGGTATCGTATTCCAGCGTAGGTCTACCTCACTCATATGGTCGTATAAGTTTAGGATTACTCGGTCGCACACAGATTACTCGTATTAATTATACGCCATCGACCGATTCGCGAACGAAAGGCAACTTTTCGGTGAATTTATTTTTCCAAAAAAAAAAAGGAAAGAGGCACGATCAAAGCCTCTCTCTCGGATCCGCGCTTCGTCGTTGTTTCTGCTCAAAAAACCGTTCCCAAACAAAGAACACGAGTCTTAGGCATTTTACGAAATCATCGGCCGTGAATGGTTTTGAAAAGGCTCACCCTCGTTTGTCGGACGCCGATCAAGAAACCAACCAATGCCACCGTGCTACCGTTCCGTCCGTATTTTGAAAAGTTGATCGAAATAAAAGTCTCGTAATTAAAACGTGAAAATTAATAGTCGGTTTAACCGAACCCTGTGTAACCGTCCGAATCAATACGATTTGGCCAACCGAATCATTTAAATAACACGTATAACTGATGTTGCTATATACGTGCGCTGCTGGCGGCGTTCCTCCCCATAGAACGCCACCGCCACGCCACCAATCGAAAACTTTGATTAGTTTTCTAAACTCCGGACTCTCTCTACCTCCCGTCATCATGCCGAGCACCGAATTTCCATCTATCTCTGGCTCGAGCTCGCGGGGAAATGTAAACTAAAAAGCCTAAACAATTTTTCACCTCCCCCCACCACTCTCGGCTCGTCACCGTTCGCGAAAATTTTCCCATCCTGTAACTCGCGTACATTCAGCACGCCGACGAGGTTCGGGGCGAAATGAAGAATAAAGCTACGTTCTCGAAAAGACGTCCGCGTTCGCCCCCTCACACGTACGACTACCAACCGCCGACTATATATTTTAATTCCATTAGCGTTGGATCCTGATGCGAAGAATATCGAGTGTTATATACCGAATTATTTACACGAGGAAAAAATTTATTCGCTTGAATTACCAAGCACCGTGTTCCTCGGCACATCGCATCGCGCCTCTATCTATCGAGTGTTTATTTTCAAACAAATCCCAAACGTATTACAAATAGGTAAAAATGCGCGAATTTTTTGTTTTTTTATTACCTTTAATTTTTTTCCGCGTTCGAGTTCGGCGGCTTCGTTCCGGCGCCAAGAACGGGGGCGAATTGGATAGAAACATCGCAGCAACAACGTGTACTGGTACGCAACCAGCGATGGTAATATCTTTCCGAAATAAACGTACCCATATGCACGTATAATGTAAAAACAACCTTCCTCTTTGCCACCTACATTTTCGGAAATCATCGAATTTCCTTATGAAAACCTCCCGTTTAGTTTTTTCGAATATCTACGTCGTGTATGTACACATTAAATGTATACACAGGGTGTTTCAAAAATGAGATGACTCCTTCAATTCAGGAAATAGGCAGACAATTTTACCAATAAGTAAATATGTTGGTGGAACTTTCGACTTTCAGGGGCATAGAAACTTATTTGAAAATTTTCATTGCAATTTTGTCAATTTCTTCTAATATTCAGGCATCATAGCGAAATTTCGAAGAAAAAAGTGACTTTTAGTGACTTTTTTTGAGCAAAAAGTGAACAAAAAATAACCAAAAAGGAACCAAAAGTAACTAAAAATTCAATTTTTTGGGGGTGAATTTTTTTTGTAGTTTTCTGCAAACATTTCAAAGATAAATCAACTGAAACGACGTGAATAATTTCATTCCAGATATCATAGCGAAATTCTATCAAAATTGAGTAACTTTTAGTAACTTTTTTCAAACAAAAAAACCAAAAGTAACCAAAAAATGAGTAAAATGTATCCAAAAATTCAAAATTCAATTTTTTAGATGGGGGGGGGGGAAATTTTCTTTGAAGTGTCCTGCAATCGTTTTAAAGATAACGTGAATAATTTAATTAAATTCCTTCGTCAAAAATACAAACAAATAATAATTTTATTACGGTTGTAACACACAGTGTTGCCGAATTAGAATGTTGAAAAGTTCCCAAAAATGTTCCGGAATTCGTAAAAAGTTCTGGGTTTTTATTTCACCATCACTATAACTGAAAAACTAGACACACTGTGTCAAAAGAGCGGACTTCTATTATATACAAACTAGAATTGAATTTGTGAAGCTTAACTTTCAATGCACGTATCAACTTCGAAATTTAATCATCTCTTCCTTTATACACATTCTAATTACTACGGAAATTTCAAGTCGATCAATCAACTCTGACTTGAATTATGGTGTCACAAAAAAGAACTTTAAAACTTCAAAGCTCAGCTTTCCTTGCTCAAAATTTAACCTAAAAAATTAGGTCTTCTCCTGCACGATCTACATTCTACACGTACCGTAAAAATTTCAAAACGATCGGTTCAGTTAAACGAGAGAAATCAAGTCGGAAAAATTGACCTATTACAAGCTTTTGAACTTTGAGCTCATTTTTCTCGAAAACGTGAGATTTTAAGAAAAATTCATGAGAAATAGGGCTTGGCATTCCTAACCATTTTTTTTGACCTCCATTTTTCTCTACAATGCACCGTTTCCGAAATATTTTTGAATAACTGAATAAATTTGAGCTTCAAAAGCTCAGCTTTCTATGCTAAATGGCCTTCCAAATTCAATCAGATTTTCTCCTAAACACATTATTATCACCATAAAAATTGCAAATTGATCGGTCGATTTTATTTATCTTGTCAGAGGGAGGTTTCAGAAAAAAGAGCTTTGGAGTTTCAAAGCTCAGCTTTCTCTGCTCAGAGTTACACCAAAACATAATAAGTTTTTCTCCTGTACGATGTAAACTTACTGTAAAAATTTCAAAACGATTGGTTCAGTTGAACGAGAGAAATTGAGTCAGAAATATTGACCAATCACAACCCTTCCAACTTTCTTGAAAATGGTGAGCTTTTAAGAAAAATTCATGAGAATCAAAATTGTAGAGCTTAAAATTACTAACCATCCGTTTGGTCACCGTATTTTCGAAAACTAAAAAAACTTTGAGCTTTAAAAGCTCGACTTTCATTGCACGGATCAACTTCAAAATTTAATCAGCTTTTCTCCTGTACACGTTCTAACCACTATAAAAATTTCAAGTCGATTGGTCAACTCTAACTTGAATTGTAGGATCACAAAAATGAACTTGAAAGCTCCAAGCTCAGCTTTCTATGCACTGAATTGAACCAAAAAATTATCATTTTCTCTCTTGCACGATCTACACCTACTACAGAAATTTCGAAACGATTGGTTCAGTTACACGAGAGATATTGAGGTGGAAAAATTGACCAATCACAGGCCTTCCAACTTTGAGCTCAAGCCTGATAAGGAATTTTTGATGAAGATTTTATCTGCCGACCACTGCCTCAAAGGGGCCATAAAAATAAAATCAGTCTTTGTGTTGGTCTAAAAATGCCGACCCAGCAGGTGGTATTGCAAGGGTTCAAAGAAAATATTTTATCTGCCGACCCATTGTTGAGAAATATGATTAAATCGCATCAGAAAAGTTGACCAATCACAGGCCTTCCAACTTTAAGCTCAATTTTCTCGAAAACGGTGAGCTTTTAAGAAAAATTCATAAGAATCAAAGTTGTAGAGCTTGAAATTCCTGACTATCCTTTTGGCCTCCGTTTTCCTCTACGATGTGCCGTTCGCGAGATATTTTCGAAAAACTGGATAAACTTTGAGCTTCAAAAGCTCGACTTTCAAAGCACGGATCGATTTCAAAATTTAATCAGCTCTTCTCGTGTACACGTTCTAACCACTGTAAAAATTTCAAGTCGATTGGTCAACTTTAACGTGAGTTATCGCGTCAGAAAGAAATGTCCCAAAAATGAGCTTTAAAGTTGAAAAGCTCAGCTTTCTGTGCACAGAATTGCACCAAAAACTAATCAGCTCTTCTCCTGCATGAACTACACCTACTGTAAAATTTTCAGCCCGATCTGTTCAGTTTAGCGAGAGAAATCGCGTCAGAAAAAAAAGGCTTCAACAAACAAACAAATAAATAAATAAATAAATAAATAAATAAAAAAACCCTTATGAACGCAATAGCGGATTCCCGCTAGAGCGGGAAGTCCGCTAAAAAGGCTTCAACAAACAAATAAATAAATAAATAAATAAATAAAAAAACCCTTATGAACGCAATAGCGGATTCCCGCTAGAGCGGGAAGTCCGCTAAAAAGAGGGCTGAGAATTCAAGAAAAAATGAGGGGAGGGGTCAAAATTCAATGAAAAAATTAGGTAATCTAAAAATCTAATTTTTTTAAAAGCACTTTAGGAGACAAATATACAAAATAATTATGTATATTTGTCTCCTAAAGTGCCACTAAAAAAGTTTTCAATTTTTCTTTTCTTTGCTCAAATCTGTATAATTATTATACAGATTTGAGCAAAGAAAAATTGAAAAATGACGAGATTTTTTGGAACGAACAATTAATATATGAACTATAGGTATTAGGTATCCACTCTCTAAATCTAAATCAGTCAATTTTCGTAAAACTGTGCCTTTTTGAATCAGTGAAATGAATTTATTTGAAAATATGTGATATTTCAATTGTTTGGTTAATTTATTCTGTCAAATGGGGAATTGACTCAAAAATCAAATACTTTACTGATTTAAAAAAAGAATTTTTTCAAATTTAGAAATAGAATTATTGAAATACTGCCCGAGCGCTGCGGGAGCAAATTTTTTTTCGAAAAATCATAATCAACATTTAATTTTTTTCTTAAAAAATTTTGAAAAATTGCAATTTTTGCTTGAAAGTGCAAAAAAAAAGTGACTTTTGAGGGGAAAAGTGACCAAAGTGACCTTTTAGACGTGAAAAGTGACCAAAAGTGACTGAAGTCAAAAAAAGTGGGAAACACCCAAAAAAAGTAACCCGCCATGATGCCTGGACTGGTACTGAAAGGAGTAGGGGTTGTTAGTTGCTGCACAAATATAGCTTTATTATGTAAAAAAATTTTCGATGCCAAAATTCTAAGAAATTTCCATTTTCATAATTTTTATCGAAATAGACAAGTACAAGTTTGTGATGATAATTCTGAAAATTTTCATCATCCTTCAAAAAAATTACGAAATTTCATTATGCATTACTTATTTAGAAAACAAATTTTTACGAAAAAATTCATAAATTTCAACTTATTTCAACAAAAAATTGGTATTTTGCGAAATCGAACGATTCCACAAAAAAGTGAAAGGAAACAAAATTAGAGTATAAAATTTCTTCTCCATACATCAGAATCAGTTTTTCCTAAGAAACTCTGTTCTTAAAATTGTTTACTTGTGTATCTTTGAAATTCCCCTTTCGCCACAGAGACTCAAAATTTTTTCGGGAGATCTCCCACTCAAAGTATACTACCTCATCAATTTTTGTCTAAATTTACAATATGTTTTTTTTTTTGTTACAAATCATGACATGCTACACTATGGAATTTACGTTCGCCACGAATTAATTTTTTTATCGTTTGAAAAATTCATAATAATTTTGTTTTCAATCAGAAATAAAAAAATTGAAATTTTTCTTTGAAAATTTTGTACGTCAGTGCAGCCAGTTGCTAAATGTGATATTCTGATATTATGAACTCGAATGATTTATTTTTTCGCCAAGTGATTGGACCAATTTTTTCTCCCGATCAATAGAAGTAAGTATGTTCTGAATTTGAAGACGTATAGTGTAGGCGAATAAGGAAATAAAAAAACATTTTTAGCTAGTCAAGATTTTTTCGCCAAAAACTGTCTAGGGTGGTCCCCTGACTAACCACTAAAAATTCCGCACCCTCTAGACCCCGTGTTAAATTTTTTATGGAGGCTCCACCCCCCTCAAAAATGGGTTTTCCCGAATAACTTCTCAGAATTTGGTTTTCCGGCAAAAGCAGCTCAGTACTTTTTTGTTCTACACTCAATTTCCAATATTTGTTGTATGAACAATTTTTTCGTACGCCCAATAGCAGAGGAGATGGAGAGTCCTGAAGGAAGGGGATTTTATAAAATATGATATTATTTGAAAATAAGTATAAAATCGTACTAAACTGAATGTTTTGGGCATGAAAATTAATACAACTTGACACCCCCTCCATTTCCCTCCCTATGTACTCATAGTACAGTCATTTTAGCTAAAAAAGTGCCCTAACCGAAAAAAAATTATCAGGAAGGGGATGTTTCGTATATAAGCTCACTAAAGTATGTACTTTAATATTCCCGAACTTCCCTAAAATTGGTGCATATTTAGGCCCCCTTTTGGGGGGCGAGGGGGTTTAAATTTTGGTTTTTCGGCTATAACTTTCGAAATTCTGCACTTACAAAAAATAAGTTGAAACAAAAGTTGTAGAGCATAAAAATACAAACAACTTTGTTATTTACAGTATCTCCCTAGGACGTCATGGGAAGGAGCTGGAGCTTTGTGAAAAAAATCAATTTTGAAAATTTTCCAATAATACAAATAATCACCAAAAATTGGGTCAATTGACTTTTAGGAGCGGTTCTTTTGCATAGTACATCCCATTACTATGTAGAATAAGTAAAATTTATAACCGACCCCTCATCTCAATGCAGGGAGGTGGACCCTCTGTAAAAAAAACCGCATTTTCCCCCGAACGTAGTTCAGCTACAGTGAGAAATTCGAAAAATTAGTTCAAACAAACGTTGTAGAGCGTCAAAAGACGAACATTTTACTTTTTTTACTTTTTTTCTACGTGGTCTTGGGAGTGAGCTATTGCGAAAAAAAAAAAAGGGGTTCGAAAATTTTTCAATAATTCAATACATAAATTACGCCAGGTATAAAATTTAGCGAACCGATGGTCTAACAAGTAGTTGGTTTCTGGGGTTTTCATAGTGGCTGAACTCGATTTTTATAATAATTCAACCTCTGAACCCAAATTAGGCCCCAAAAGAGGGGGTTCAAAATTCGTAAAAAAGTTTTAAACGCTCCCCCGCTCTTTTTTCTTTTTACACTAGCTCACTCCCAAGACCACGTAGAAAAAAAATAAAAAAAGTAAAATGTTCGTCTTTTGACGCTCTACCACGTTTGTTTGAACCAATTTTTCGAATTTCTCACTGTAGCTGAGCTACGCTCGGGAGAAAATGCGGCTTTTTTTACAGAGGGTCCACCCCCCTACATTGAGATGAGGGGTCGGTTATAAATTTTACTTATTCTACATACATAGTAATGGGATGTACTATGCAAAAGAACCGCTCCTAAAAGTCAATTGACCCAATTTTTTGTGATTATTTGTATTATTAGAAAATTTTCAAAATTGATTTTTTTCACAAAGCTCCAGCTCCTCCCCATGCCGTCCTGGAGAGATACTGTAAATAACAAAGTTGTTTGTTTTTTTATGCTCTGCAACTTTTGTTTCAACTTTTTTTTTCGTAAGTGCATAATTTCGAAAGTTATAGCCGAAAAACCAAAATTTAAACCCCCTCGCCCCCAAAAGGGGACTTAAATATACACCAATTTTAGGGAAGTTCGGGAATATTAAAGTACATACTTTACTGAGCTTATATACGAAACTTCCCTTTTCTGCTAATTTTTTTTGGGTTGAAACCTAAAATGACTGTACTATCACTCCAACCTTACCCACTTGTTTTTATTTAGCAATAGCAATATGATTGAGGGATGGGGTGGGGTGGACACATGGGAGGGAGAAGAGGGTAAAAATGCTTCTTGATCATCTTTCCCTTCCCATAAATATACTCGTATTTCAAGTGATTGAAAGAAAAATACATAATATTTTCAGGCGAAAAAATAATCAATTTCAAGTCGATATAAATTCCGTATTTCGGAATTTTATGATTTTCTGTTGGCTACACTCGTGTATAAAAATTTTCATTTTTTTTTCAAAATTCACTTTCAGTGGTTGAAAAAAATGTTTGCTCACTTACTCGATGAAAAAAAAATCATTCCGGCTTAGTGAAAATTTCATATTATTGGAATATTGCAACCTGCAACTTTTCAACCCCCTGGTAGCGGTCTGAGTTTTCATCGGAGAAGGATGGCGGTGGTTTAGGAAGATGTAGAAACTCAAATCGCATCTTTCAAGTGCTACGAAGGCTTCTCACACAATTTTGATTGACTAAAAACACAAAAAACAGCGTTTTTTTTCAAAAGAAAGTGCATTTTGAGTACCTCCTGCTCCCCTCTCCTTGCCTCTAGGGAACTCAATTTTTTTGGGGGAGGTCTCCCGCTCAAAGTAAATCACCCCACCAAATTTGGTCAAAATCCAAGATATGTTTTTTTTTTCACTCCATCCTAGTAGATGGCCAGGTACTACATCAGTGATATTTTTCAATCGAGTTTCCTATTTGAAGGAACTGTATACCTTATGATATACCCTGTATTTACAGGATACAGTAATCGAACAGTACACATACCTACATCGTATTAACAAACCACCTCGTTTTCCTTGTCTCATCTCATTAGCTGAGGTCGACGGGTCAAACAATTTATATAAATAGAAATACTTAATACATAGGTACCATTCCACCATACAACCGAATCATACTTCAGTACCAACGTTTTAATTGATGGTAGACCGTTCTTGTGTTATAATAACATTCGAGAACAATTTATATCATCGAACCGATACACCTAACCTAAGTATGCCTAAGCGCCGAAAATACTGCGGCTAATACCTCTCTTCCTTGCTCTCTCCATTACCCCATTTTCTCTTCCCCTACTCTGACATTTTGCGGATGGAAAAAAGGTAATCAAAATTCGTTTTAGTATGTTAATTATCGCGCGTTTTCTTTCGATCGCCATCACCACATCGTAATTTACGAATTTGTTAATTTTCCATACCGAAATATATTATCTACGCTACCTCTACCACAATCATCTCCAGCACGTTACCGCTCCGCTCTCTCGACCTAGTACACCGTTAAAACATTAACTATATATAAAGGAAACAGATCCGCGGGATTTATATTTTAATCAATATTTTACTCGTGATTCGTTTTACCTTAGTTTAGCAGGATACGATACCCAAGCTCGTGTATATTTATAAAACCAGCAACTAAAACGTAAACACACAAAAACCCCATCTAACCCTAACGTACAAAATTTCTATCACATCTCTTCCCTATACTCTGCTTTTTGGTATAGGTATCATCAGAATCCGGGCGAACATTGGCGCAGCAGTCAAATCCAGTCGTGGTTTTTCCCACTTCAGTTCGGATTTTCAACGTAGGTAGCTTAAATATTGATACGAAATTTGAGAAAATTACTAAACAACATTCCGTCAGTTGTTTGAGTTTGTGTTTTCTTTTTCAGCAAATAATACAACACGACTTTTACAAATGGAACGCAGTATACTTAACAAGCTAGAAATCATCGTCAGGGTATCAAATTACCCATGTGAACGATAGATTCGATAATAATCGTTATTTTTCACAACAAACTCGTTTTTCTCCTTCGAAAATGACAGTATGCAATTCTGCGCGCATTAAACAGTATCAAATGGTATCAAGTAACATATTTTATGTCAATCATCCGGGTATCAAATCTCACATTGATACTCCTTGAAATTATAATTATGTAGTATGCAAAAGTCAAACATAAGAAAAAAAGTACATGTTAGGTACACATTTAAGTTTGATAAGAATGTCACCCTTGTATCAGATGGGTATCATATGCAACCAAACTTGCTCCAACTGTAAATTATATTGCCTGGTCTGATTATTCAAGGTACGATACTTAAATGAAACAATTGTACAAACTTTGTTCTTTTTATGAAATTCAAAGGACCAGCAGTCTTAAATTTCCAAAAAAATATTTTTGGAAATATTATTATAAGGTACCGATTCTGAAGCAGATGTCAGAAATTCACAAAAAAAAATCCCACTCGTAATTTTCTATTTTCCAAACGAAACATTCCCCTCTCTCTTCAATGCTATTTTAAGTCCCAAAATTATGGGGGAAAATAGTACTCAGTTGAATACAAAATTCTGAGAAAGGCTTCGGTGCAATAAGGGAGTGATTTGGCCTCAAATGGAAATTTGTCAAAATTCTTACGCCATCCGCCATCGCCATTCGATCTGCATGGGTAGAAGATGATTTTAGAACGCATGAGCGAATTTTTATCTCACTCCTGAGAGGCTGGCGGCCCAAAATACCTGATTTTCAAGCTAAAAACTTTTAAAAATTCTGTCTCCGCGAGTTTTCAGCTGATTTTTTCGAACTTGGCACGTAGGCAGAGGTACTAGAGGGGAGTGCTTTGAAATTTTTTCAGATTTTTTCAACCATTTTAATAACCCTGAATTTGACTTTGAAAATTTCAAATTGCCCTGGGGGCACAGTTTTAGTGCTGTCTCAATTTTTTTTCAAATTTAAATTTCCTAATGTATGTCACACTCTTGAGAATTTTTTCAGATTTGAAGAATGACCTGCAAAGTGGCCTAAGTGCAAAATTGTGATTTTTGATATTGTGGGGCCATCAATTAGTATATGTGAGGCACCACATTAGTCATCTGTTTTTAGGTGCGTAAGTTCATATGGGCCGTTTTTACAGATCTTTCTATATTAGGATGGAGCGCGAAAAAAAACATACCTCGGATTTTGACGGAGACTACCCCAAAAAAATTGAGACCCCCAGGTGGAAGTGGAGGAGGGAGCTAGAGGTCCCCAAAGGACAGATATTTTTGAAAAAACCGCGTTTTTTTGTGATTCTGGGCAAGTAAAAATGGCGTGAGATTCATGAAACCAGGGATCCGGAGGGGGGGGTCTAGTTGCTCCGGCTCCGAAATTTTTAAAAAAATGCTCCGGCTCCGGCCCGGACTCTAAAAATTTTTTTAAAGTAGCTCCGACTCCAGCTCCGACTCCATAGAATTTAAAGCAGTGGCTCCGGCTCCGGCTCCGGGCTCCGGGCCTCCAGAGGGACCCTCCGGAGGGGTACCTCCGAATATACATATTTCAATTCGCTAGACATGAATTTGAAATTTTTTTTCTATTCTAATGAACAAAAAAAGTAAAAACCAAAAATAAGTCGTTTCAAGTTTAGGGGTGGATTTTCTGAAAAGTGGGAGGGGTAAAAAAAGGCATCTGGGATAATTTTTTTTATTTTAACGTCTAGTTCTAGAACATCAATCAATCATAAAATTGCTTTTTACAGCTCAATCGAGCGTATATGAAATTGAAACCTGACTAGTAAGTTTTGTCGGGAGAAAATTTTTCGTACCAGTGCAGTCACTTGTAAATCACGAAACTCCTTTTTTTTGTTTTTTCAATTATCAGAAGTAAATTATGAAGAAAATTCCCGTTCTAGTGCAGTCGCTTGTAAACCACGATACTCCAATAACTGAAAATTACTCTAAATAAAATTTGAACAGTAAGTATATTATCCAGTTTATAATTCGACATAATTTCAAATCAAAACTTTTGACATAAATCACAATGAAAAATTTCGAGTAAAATCTACAATGAGGAACGAGAAAAATCACAACCGAGAATTTCGAGTAAAATCTACAGTGAGGAACGAGAAGAGTAATCTTTTTTAGTTTCGAACTTGTTCACAAATTTTTGGTTTCTTAGCTTATTAGCTATAAACCTTTCTCTCTCCTTTTCGCAGACCATTTTGGATGCTTCGTTTACAATACGAACCATACATTCCACCGATTGGGCATTATTCGGAAAATTTGGAATTTGGTTCACAGGATACTTCGCAAGTATCGGCGGTTCGTCTTTTTTTGCTCGAGATACGAAATTTTAACTTGAAAATGACTAATTTTCAGAGAATAAATTGCTAAGCTCATATTCGTGTTCAGCAGGTCAAAATACCCCGATTAACAACCATTTCGCTGTAATTTTATTCAAGTCTCGAAATTCATTTTTTCATAATTAAAAATCAGGGGTTTTGTGGTTTATAAGTGACTGCACTGGTACGAAAAATTTTCTCCTCAGTTTGTTTCTGATTAATGAAAAACAAAAAAAATTGTGAATTTTTCCAGGGATAAGATAGGTACAGTAAGATACAACATGATCAGATCAACGCGGATTCCAATAATTTGATTTTCACAATTTGCAATTGGCTACACTGATGGAGAAAATTTTGAAAATTATCTCCAAAAATTTATTTTAAAAAAGAAGGTAAAATTACCCGGCGCAAAAATAAATAACTCGGAGCCAGCGAAAATTTCACAATATTTGAATTTCGCGATCTGCAACTTTTCGACCCACTGGTAGCAGAAAGAGCTTCGATCCGAGAAGGGCGGCATCGGTTCAGGGAGATGTAGAAACTCAAATCGCACCTTTTTAGTGCTGTTTCATGAATCTCACACCATTTTTACTAGCCTAGAATCATAAAAAACCGCGTTTTTTTCAAAAGTATCTGCCCTTTGGAGAAACCTAGCTTCTCCCCACTTCCACCTGGGGAGGCTCAAATTTTTTGGACTAGTTTCCGATAGTGACCCAACAACCCTACAGAGTTTGGTCAAAATCCGAGGTATGTTTTTTTTTCGCGCTCCACCCTATTCTATGTACTTACTTAAAAATTCAAAAATTTTCTGGGGACTCCAAAACGTCTTGAAACTACTTCCAATCGATTTGCGATGTCAAAAATTGGATATATACCAAATTTCAGTTTTTTTGTTCATTAGATCAAAATTAATTTTCATTTTTGCTTAAACACATTTTACCTGATTTTATAAGTACCTAGGTAAATAACCTTTTCATACCTGCAAAGTGACCCAACTGCTGCATTTTTTTTTAGAGTGCTGCAGCAACACTGATTTTCTGTTTTTCAAAAAAAAAAAATGATATCACCAGGTGAGTGAAGGTTGACCCTTTCCATTCCCTAAAACAGATTTTAAATATCTCGCTTCCCCTCCATAGAACAGCTTTTTCTCATTTTTCTCGAAATCAACTTTTGCAGTTAGGTCACTTTGCAGGTGCTATTTCCATTTTTTTAAGTGCTAGAAAGTGGTCAAATATTCAAAAAACTGGTGTAATTCATCATTTTTACAGACTTTTCCATTTATGGAAAATTGAAAATAATGCAATAAAATGGCCATAATTCCAATTGTGAGAGGGGTAGAGGTCCAAAATTTTGTGAAAATTTTTTTCTAGTCAATATACACCACTTGAGGTGTTTAGGAGCCCAAACGCGCCTGGGGCCAAATTCACCCCTTGGATCCAGCCATACCCTTTCAATCCTAAGGAAAATTTTCCATGAATCAAGTGATGGTGTCCCCCTCACCAAATTTTAAAAAAAAATTGTGCTACATCTAAGGGAAAAAAATTCAAATTCAAAATCCTAATCAAATTTAAGTCACGGTTATGAAAAATTACATTGCACGAGCATCATATCTACTCATCTTTGCTCTCTTTCCCTATGGAATCAGCTCGTCTAATTTCATTCAAAAAACACCACAATTTCGCTTGGACATTCTCGCCGGTAATTTTTCACCATTCTCTCCGGTCATATTACAATGAAATAGATTGATAACGTAACTCGTACGTTCACACCATACTAAACATCATCTGCAGAATATCCACTATACATCAACACCTTTGCCACTATCTCAACAGCGCATCTTCCTTGACCAGACACGTCGGTCATCTCCGCACTCGAGAAACCCTCCAAACAAAGCACGAGGCAATAAAGAGGAACCACGTCGAAACTCAATCCATCCCTAAAGATTATCCCCCGCTGCTCTACACCCTCAATTGGTCGGTCATTTGCATTCGAACGCGCATCTTGAATGTCATCGCTGCCTAAACAAAAAGCATCGTTCGCCATACGTAATACCTCTCGCGTCCATTTTTCATACCTCAAAAATACGCAGTCCGTTCTCCGATGGGAGTCGACACATTTTAAAGATACTCTTATACCATATCGTACTTTGCTGCGATGCGTCAACCGGAGCACTACACCTATACACGTACAGATGTCCGAGAATATCGTCTATTTTCTCTTCCAGCGTAATTACCTGACTCTATCTGGGCTCCGCGTACGTGCGGTTTGCGGTAGCCGCAAAAAAAAAACAAAATTAAACTTTTCTTTTTTCGTTCGGCCTAGAAAAACCGCTTCTCGACCTCTTATCACTATCGTACACGAGTAAACTAGCTTCCTAAACATGACAACTCTATCAGGTCGCCGGCCCAGCGTACCGAATTGAACAGCGTCTAAACGAGAAAAGGTGATAAACGACTTTGCGACCTCGTCCTGCCCACCGTCGTCTGCAACTTAAACCCTTCTCCTGTCAGCCACCCTTGCTGAGTCGACATTTGTACGCCGGCAGTCTACTCGATGATATGGCGGATTGGCGAGGGGGTTGCGAAAATAGAACATTACTTTATAGATTTTATGTGTGGCGGGTTTATCGCGCGATATCGGCTTGTTTTAAACGAAATTTGTGTATAGCTTTAGTGTGGCGATGATGCGACGATGTTTATAAAAATGTAGTTCGTATTTATAAAGCTCGATATAATTTTACGACACGTTTGTGTGGTAAGCGTAACATTCGGCATAATAAATATCGTATTCGAGAGTCGAGATGCGGTGAAAATTATCGATACTTTTAAGAAGAGCGTTTTGCTTTTACTTTTTATGTAATATCCATTTTCTATCGTCGCTACAAAAAACTTTTAGGCGAGAATTCCTCGACAAAAATACGATTATTACTGCGTAATGACTGGTGGAAAAACAGGAAGGGGGACGGGATTCGTGAAATTTCACGATGCGGGTAAGTAACAAAAAATCATTGGAGCCATTATTGTTATAATATTTGGATGATTTCAAAAAAGAAAAAAAACATATCCCGGATTTTGACGAAAATTGGTGAGGTAGTTTACTATAAGTGGTAGATCTCCCAAAAAAATTTTGAGATCTCGTGCCCAAAGAGGGGCGGAGCTAGGGGACGTCAAAGTGGGGGCATTTTCGAAAAAAACACCATTTTAGCCACTTTTGGGTATTTCTACCTTCTGAGAACTTCGGTCGCCTCCTAAAAAGATGCATTTCAAGATTGACCTCGTAATTCGATACTACTTTTAACCCTCTACAAGAGGGTTGAAAAGTCGTAAAGCGCGAATTTTACGAATTTTTCGATTTTTACTAAATGTGACCCGTGCAGGGAAAAGTTACCTAAAGTCAGAATTTTCAAAAATGAGTTTTTCAGCTAAAATACATAATAACGGAGATCATAAAGAACATATTAAGACCTTTATGAGTATCTAAGGTAGATTTTTGGTCGAGATAGAGACATTTGATGTTGAGAAATTTTTGAATTTCAAAAAAACAAAATTCCTGAAAAAATCGAGAACTTCACCACCACCACCACCACCACCCCCGCCACCCTCTCCGAAATAATACTTCGCTATGCCTCTGGTTGTGGGTTTCAGTTGAATTACACAGGCCTACATTTTTTCAGATTTTTTTGCATAATCAACGCTGATATGTGATTCTGACCTATTTTTTAATGTCAATTTCGAATATAATTTCAGTTTTTCTCCATTAGGTCAGGATATCTCATACTTTGAATTTTTTTTGTTAAAAATCAGTTTTACACTTTTTGATTTGATAACTTTTGACATTTGGAATCGATTTTCCGGGTAAAGAAAGGGTCTTACGAAAAAAACGAATAAAACATGATTTGTAGAGCGCACAATTTCCTTTCCATGGAACAGGCATGCCACGCAGATTTTGGGGGGAAATAGTGACTTTAGTGACTTTTTACGAGGCAAAAAGTAACCTATTTTTCGAAAAAAGTTACCAATTTTTCATTTTTTTTTCATAAATAAATACCCCCCCTCCCCAAAAAATCATAACTCAAACTGTATTTCTCTCTGCAATAGTGCTGAAAATACTTTTTTTTTCTGAAACATTTTTTCATCAAGGGTAAGGGTGCCATATTTTGACCACTTTTTTTCAAACTTCCACCAATCAAAGACTTATGGAGGTAAAAACGTCAGAAATGGCTTAAAAAAATACATTGATCCTTCCTCCACCACCCCATAAAATTCTGAGCCGATATGATCATTTTTTGTGATTTTTTTCTGAGGGAATTCAAAAATTGATTATCGAAATTTTGGGTTCCTAATTTCGATCACCAGCGCCCCCCCCCCCATATTAAGATGAGGGGTCGGTTGTACATTTTTCTTATTCTACTTAGTAATGGGATGTGAAAAAAAAACCGCTAACCCGATTATTGGTAATTATTTGAGGTAATGGAAAATTTTCAAAATTGATTTTTTTCTGAAGGCCCTAGCTCCTCCCCATGACATCCTGAGAGAAAATGGTAAATGACAAAATTGTTCGTTTTTTAATGCTCTACAACTTTTGTTTCAACTATTTTTTCATTGGTGCGTAATTTCGAAAGTTATCGACAAAAAAACAAAATTTGAACTCCCTTACTCCTCAAAAGGAGGACTAAATTATGCACCAATTTTAGGGAAGTTCATGAATCTTAAAATACATACCCTCCTACGAAACTTCCCCTTTCTGCTAATTTTTTTGGGGTCAAAACCTAAAATGACTGTACTACTATGCTATTTCGCTTTTTTCTATTTTCTCCGCTAGTTTTGCCTGTAGGGTTGTCATTTTGGTCTCAAATTGTTTATCTGTGAAAAGGAGCATGACATTTTTTTTCCCCGGTAGACTGTGTCTATAGCGGCCGAAATCAGCCGGTGGTCGAAATTAGAAAGCGGTCGAGATTAGGGCATTTTACCCTTAATAAATCTTCATTTGAAGCCACGAGTTTAAAAATATGCTTCAAATAACTGAAAAAAAGAATAAACTTGTTTTATAAATAAGTTTTTACTGAAAAAAATCGTAATATTCTGCATCTAAAAATTACGAGTTCTAAAAAATAAACTAAGTATTTTTTTAAATTTTATGCAAGAGCGGAAGGCCGTTTGAATGAAAAAAGTGACTTTAGAGTGAAAAAACGGACTAATAGTGACTTTTGGCCAAAAAAGGGACTTTTAGTGACCAACCCTGAAAATAGGGGACAAGTCACTAAAAAAGGTGACTCCGTAGCATGCCTGATGGAATCCAATTTGTTTTTTGGCATGGATATGTCTTAGGCTTGAGGGTTAATTTTTGAAAAGTGGTTACAAAGTTTTCAACAAAAAATTTAAATTATGAAAAATCCTGCCGTGCCGGAATTTTTTCACTATTTTTCCTTCGATCAGCACAATGCGTATTTTCGTGCAGGCCTGTGTTATTCACCCCAGTTTTTTGTACGTAGGTATATTTAAAATGTCGTCGATCCGCGTTGTTCCCGAAATCCGTGCAAATCTCTCGGAAATACGTCTTTGAGCGTTCGTTTCGCGGGGAAAAATGAAAATCCCCGGTTGCGAAACGAAAAACGACGATATCGAGATTTTGGTACCATGTGTGTAGGTCTAGGTATCTCTTTATTGGAGTTATAATTTCATCATCGACGTCATCGTCTTTCCAGAAAATTGTATCGGTTTTGGTTGAAACAAAAAAGATTGAGGAATTTGCGTGGGGGTTTCGACTGAGAATTTGAGAGGGGTGGATAATAACTTTAAAGTGTTTGTGTGTCGGTTGTCGGTATTTCAGAGTTGGTTTGTTCGAACAGCGAAGGTTGATGACCGAATGGTTTGTTTTTTTTCGGAAAGTTTAGGTACTTTGAAAAGTAAATGGTATGACAGCGAAAAAATGTATGTACCTATATCGTTATACTGATTGTATTTCAATGTGGTTGGTTGAATATTCAAATTGTCATAAAAATCGTTAAAATATAAGGTGAGAAAAGAAAATTGTTGGGCGGTGGACATGGTGTAAAACTAGAAATAAATTTTATTGAAATCTTGTCCGATTCAGAATAGCATTTGAGGATATGAATTTTTAGAATTTAATAAAATGAAATGAAAAAAGTGTCATACTTAATATTTCAACAAGTTTTCTACCAATTTCATCGATTTCCTTGAAAATACAAGAATTTTTCTTAATTTTAATTGAAATTTACGATTATTCAGATGAAATTTGTATGTAGTTTTTACACTTGAAAGTTTGGAAATTTTTTTATTCTTTTAAAATGTTCAATAATCTCATTAATTTGTTTTTATTGTTTTGAAAAACTGTTTCATAATCATTCCTAAATTGTATATGTTAGACTCAAAGTCCGAAATTGTACATATCGCGGTTTGTACAGGTGATTTTGTACAAACCGCGGCGTGTTCGTACAGCTCGTGAGCTATCGTACTTTGTACAACTTGTTTTGTACAATTCGCGATATGTACGTTTAACACTGAACCAACCGCGGAGTGTTCGGACAGTGCTGACACCCTGTACAACCGGTCTGTACAAACTCCGAAATAAAAGCTGAAATACAAAGCGCCGAAAAAAATTTATGCAATGGTACACTTAAAAAGGACTAAATTATATGAAATCGCGTTACATCATATTTTACAGGTACCTACACCTGTATGTATGTAGGTAAATAATTATGAATTTTTTTCAGCTGTCTCAAAAGATACTCGAATTGGAAGATATATTTTTTTAAATTGTTCATTTCCTTGTATTTGATGGTATTGAAGATTCATAATAATCATAAAATTATTCGTCAGCCAACTTTTCAGATGAAAAATCCATAATTCGATTGGTTTTGGAGATTTTTGTAGTTGGAAGTTTTATAGCTGAGGGTTTCAAATTGTTTGAAAATTGAATCGATTTTACAACTACGATACCTACCTTAATTCTTGATCGATTGTTGTAAATCACCGTAATTTCTGATCACTTACTTTAACTTTTAATCATTAAATAGGAAGAAATGAACAATTTAAAAAAATATATCTTCCAATTCGAGTATCTTTTGAGACAGCTGAAAAAAAATTCATAATTATATACCTACATACAGGTATAGGTAGGTACCTATAAAATATGATGTAACGCGATTTCATATAATCTAGTCCTTTTTAAGTGTACCATTGCATAAATTTTTTTCGGCGCTTTGTATTTCAGCTTTTATTTCGCAGTTCGTACAGACCGGTTGTACAGAGTGTCAGCACTGTCCGAACACTCCGCGGTTGGTTCAGTGTTAAACGTACATATCGCGAATTGTACAAAACAAGTTGTACAAAGTACGATAGCTCACGAGCTGTACGAACACTCCGCGGTTTGTACAAAATCACCTGTACAAACCGCGATATGTACAATTTCGGACTTTGAGTCTAACATATACATAGACCTACTTATTCGAAGTCGTTTCTCGTATATTTTTCATAATATTCAAGATTTTTTATCGACTTTCAAATTTATTTCGCATGTTTTTTGTGAGACTTTTTCAATTTTTGGCACTTTTTATACGAACCTTGTGTAAATAGAACTGGAAAATGACATTTCACGATTTACTTCGCAATTAGAGTAAATTTTGTAGGTACATACCTACTAATTTTCAAGAAGATATTTTGTACAATTTCAAAGTTATACATCTACTTTTGTATTCTTTATGTTCGACTTCCCTTTAAATTTAAAAATGATCGCGACTGTTATAAAAAATTTCTCATTTCAACACCATTTTACTATTTTCAACTGCAGGCTTCGTAAGTTTAATTAGGTAATTCAACCTACAACTTCTGTAAGCCTTCCATCTTTACTATCTGAATTACCAAACATTCGTGTTGAATAAGTTGCATATCGAACCCGCCGTAAATTCGAGAAACCCGGTGTTAATAAAATCACATACTCTGACGCCGCAAATACTGAACAACATGGATTTATGTACCAATCGAATTGTACATTTTTACTAATATTTGAATTAAAAAATTAGTGGTTTTTTTCGAATATTTGGGATCATATGAACAGTAGGGTGGAGTGAAAAAAAATCTTGGATTCTGACCAAAGGCTCTGGTGTGATTTGGGGGTCATTTGGCCCTTGGTGGAACTTTGACAAAATTTTTATTATTTTGTCAAAGTTCCACCAAGGGCTAAATGGCCCCCAAATCACACCAGAGCCTTTGGTGAGGTGGTTTACTTTGATTGAGAGACCTCCCAAAAAAATTTGGAGCCTCCTAGGGGCAAGGGGAGGGGAGCAGCAGGTACTCGAAGTGCACCTCCTTTTGAAAAAAACACGTTTTTTGTGTTTTTTAGTCAATTGAAATTGTGTGAAAAGCCTTCTTAGCACTTGCAAGATGAAATTTGAGTTTCTAAATCTCCCTAAACCATCGCCATCCTTCTCCAATCAAAACTCAGACTGCTACCATAGGGGGTTGAAAAGTTGCAGATTGCAATATTCCAATAATATGAAATTCTCACTAAGCTTGAATGATTTTTTTTTTCATCGCGTAATTGAACAAAAAAAATTTTTCAACATCTGAAAGTGAATTTTGTAAAAAAAATTGAAAATTTTATACACCAGTGCAGCCAACAGCAAATCATAAAATTCCAATATCGGCTTTGAACTGATTATTTTTTCGCCTGAAAATATCATGTATTTTTTTTCAATCACTAGAAGTATATTTCGGGCATTTTTTTGGAAAATTTTGTATGTCAGTGCAGCCAGTTGCTAATTGTGATATTCTGATATTATGAACTGGAATGCATTATTTTTTCGTCAAGTGATTGGACCAATGGTTTCCTCCTAATCAATAGAAGTATAATATTTTGAATTATTGAAGACATCAGAATATCACAATAAATTAGTAACTAGCTGCGCAGACGTAAAAAATTTTCAAAGAAAAATTAACACTTTTTATTTCTGATGAATAAAAACAAAACTATTGTGAATTTTTCAAACGATAAAAAAATTAATTCGAGGTCAACGTAAATTCCATAGTGTAGCATGTCACGATTTGTAACTGGCTGCACTGACATACAAAATTTTCCATATAAATTCCATATTTTGGAATTTTATGAAGTGCTGTTGGCTGCACTGGTGTATAAAATTTCAATTTTTTTTCAAAATTCACTTTCAGTGATTGAAAATTTTTTTTGTTCAATTACTCGTTGAAAAAAAAATCATTCCAGCTTAGTGAAAATTTCATATTATTGAAATATTGCAATCTGCAACTTTTCAACCTACTGGTAGCGATCTGAGTTTTCATCGGAGAAGGATGACGGTGGTTTAGGAATATCTAGAAACTCAAATTGCATCTTGCAAGTGCTAAGAAGGCTTCTCACACAATTTCGATTGACTAAAAAACCCAAAAAACAGCGTTTTTTTCAAAAGGAGGTGCACTTTGAGCACATCCTGCTTCCCTCTCCTTGCCCCTAGGAGGCTCAAAATTTGTCTGGTAGGTCTCCCACTCAAAGTAAACCACCTCACCAAAGAGTATAGCCAGTTAAGTATAGGGTTTTGGCCTTGGAAACCGATTTTGACCGTTCCTACCCTAAAATGTTCCCCTAATCTGGCAATTAAGTTTGACACCATTTTTGGATCCCTAGCTCAAGTATTTTTGGGGGGGAGGGGCTAAAATGTGTGTTTTTATTCATAATTTTTTCATTTTTCGCCAAATGCAAATAAAAATTTCGCGTTTTTTTAGATAGCTTCTAGAAGGTTAAGAGAACTCTAAAAAAAAAATTTCGAAATTTTTGGGCACTTTCCCCCCAAGTTATGCCCTTTTCAAAATTTTGAACCCCCCTTTCGGGATGAAGGGTCAAAGGGGCAACGGAATTTTTTTCCTCAAAAGAAGTGTTGTTTACCCATAAGTATACCATAAAAATTTTGAAAATTTTGAACATGTGGAACATTGTCAAAAAAAATAAAAACTAACCCCCCCCCGCGTGGTGAAATACTCAAAATTCACGTAAATAAATACCTCCAGCACAAGTAATTGGGAAACTAGTTACCAATGTCGATCATCACGAAAATATTTCATTTTGAGGACCACAGAACATTGTGAAAAAGGACCCACACCATTGGCCTCCCTTACCCCTCCCCTTCCCCCGCCCCTGTGGTCGTTGTGATAAATAAAGTAATAACCGATATTGGTGTCGTTTTCATATGAATCAGACCTTCTGAAAACGATTTTGAAGCCCAATTCCCATTTGGACCACCACCAACCCCCCTCTTAATTGTCAAATTTGTATACCCAATTATACATTACATAAGGGCTATTCCATGCTAAAACAGACCAAAAGTGAAGTCGGGTCTTCCGATTTCGCTCAGATTTTTTTTATGAGTTCCCTTTGGTGGTCTATTCACGAAACCACGATTTTTTTTCTAACCCTCAAGGGGGCTGGGAGGTGGGCTTTGTAATTTTCATGCAATTGTGATTTTTCGCCAAACTACCCAACTTTGAAGGCTTATATCTTGAAATAGGCTGTACTTTGGGGAAAACCGTTTGCGGGGCCTGAAAGATAAATGAAAGTAGATTCAAAAGTGATAATCACATTTTGGAAAGCTCAAAGTTGAACTTTGGTGGCGAAAGCTCAACTTTCATGATATGCACAAAATATGAAAGCTACCATTTAAAAAACTGAAAAAATTACAGTGAGTAGCCCTTTTTATCCTTTTTTCAACTGAGAAATTTTCAAAATGGGATCTCCAGACCCCTGAGGGTACAGGGGTCCACAATTTTGACCGAAATTCCAAAAAATTGATAAAGTCGAGTAACACATCGATGACTACTAATTCGAAGGCACTGAGTTCGAATATGCACTCAGTTGCGAAATCGGAAGACCCGACTTCACTTTTGGTCTGTTTTAGCATGGAATAGCCCTTATGTAATGTATAATTGGGTATACAAATTTGACAATTAAGAGGGGGGTTGGTGATGGTTCAAATGGGAATTGGACTTCAAAATCGTTTTCAGAAGGTCTGATTCATATGAAAACGACACCAATATCGGTTATTACTTTATTTATCACAACGACCACAGGGGCGGGGGAAGGGGAGGGGGAAGGGGAGGGGTAAGGGAGGCCAATGGTGTGGGTCCTTTTTCACAATGTTCTGTGGTCCTCAAAATGAAATATTTTCGTGATGATCGACATTGGTAACTAGTTTCCCAATTACTTGTGCTGGAGGTATTTATTTACGTGAATTTTGAGTATTTCACCACGCGGGGGGGGGGGTTAGTTTTTATTTTTTTTGACAATGTTCCACATGTTCAAAATTTTCAAAATTTTTATGGTATACTTATGGGTAAACAACACTTCTTTTGAGGAAAAAAATTCCGTTGCCCCTTTGACCCTTCATCCCGAAAGGGGGGTTCAAAATTTTGAAAAGGGCATAACTTGGGGGGAAAGTGCCCAAAAATTTCGAAATTTTTTTTTTAGAGTTCTCTTAACCTTCTAGAAACTATCTAAAAAAACGCGAAATTTTTATTTGCATTTGGCGAAAAATGAAAAAATTATGAATAAAAACACACATTTTAGCCCCTCCCCCCCCCCCAAAATACTTGAGCTAGGGATCCAAAAATGGTGTCAAACTTAATTGCCAGATTAGGGGAACATTTTAGGGTAGGAACGGTCAAAATCGGTTTCCAAGGCCAAAACCCTATACTTAACCGGCTATACTCTTTGGTCAGAATCCAAGATAAATGTTTTTTTTTTCCACTCCACCCTAATGAACATGTGATTGAGAACGAGCGAGCTCTGGTTCAAAAAGATTACTTTGAATGACCAAAAAACCATTTTTCTAGACAGTTGTTTTATTCTGAAATTTCTACCAGAATAAAAAAATTGACGAGGTTTTCTCAATAACCGTGATTTTTCACTGGGAGGATCGACAAATACATAAATATCATGCCCAACTCAAGAGGCAGAAAAAAGTAAATGACATTTTTTCCCCAAAAAAAAGGATCACACGCGATATAAAAAATTTAAACGTTTAGTTCTGCTCGCTTTCAACCCCTCGATTTCATTTTATTTACTCGGATCGGCGTTGGTACAAATTTAAGTTGATACCGAAGGTGGTTCGTGATTGAAAATGCATTTTGTCATCCCCTTTTTTCTTTCGAATTAATAAAAACAGAAAGCCAGAACGATCGAATTGTATTATAATCGTATACAAAGTTTCGAGTCGAGGAACGCATTAACGAAGTTATTGGAAGGTGTAGTTTCGTAGGTATGGAAAAAAATACCCAAGATTACTACCTTTGGGTATCGTTTACTAATTTTTTTTACGTGTATTACATCACTATTTTGTATTTGAAAAGATAATAAATAGATGGTAAGGTTCGAGGGGGCAATTTGTTGATAATTTTTAGAACAAAGGCGAAGAGGGGTAAAAGCCAGCAATACCTGGTTGGTTGGCGAAGACTTCGCCTTATTGTAGTATATCTAGGTAGTATACAGTCTATAACGCGTATTATAATGTGTAAAGGCACCGTTCTGTAATACGTAGCACGTGCTGAGGAATAGAGCAGAGCAGCCGAGCCGGGTACCATGTAACTCTGACACGCGAACCTACCCTATCATTATTGCCGCTGCTAATCATAATTTAAACAACGTCGTTTTGATTTATGCTCCCGGACCATGAAGAGTTACCGCAACGTCGTATAGACAACAGACGTTCATTTTTTTTCAGCCAGCGTTTCGGCACATTGGTACGTTGGTGGGTTTTTTTCCACTCTCCCTGTATCGCTATTTTTTTTCCATCATCTAAATTATTCGTTTGTTTTAATAGCGTTCGCGATAGAGCACGGTGTCTAAGGTCAAGGGCGGTTATAAACTGACCGAGGGAAGCGAATACGCGGACGAGTCAAATTCGTGGGCGAATGAGAATTATCTACGTTGTGGTATATTTTCGCGAAAGTTTGTTAACCGCTGATGTAATTAACGGATTGCCTTACCGGAATCAGCGCTGGTGGTCTCGAGAGTCTAGTGTGTGTACCAGAAAACGTATAATTTTTAATTTCTCGTTTCCGGCACCGGTATTATCGTGTAATATGTAGGTGAAAATAAGATATGTAGGTTTTGTGTTAGCAGGTCTGGGAAAAAGGGCGAATTACGAAAAGTACCCTGGTGATAATTTTTCACCAAAATATTACCATACGAGAGGATAACGAATTGTAAATTGAGGTATTAAAGTAAGCAAGGGACTTGCCGAGTAGATTATTTTAGTGATATACGAGTAATAATGGGAAAATAGGCTGAAGATGGGGTTCTGTGAATTTTTCGAATTTTGGTTACGAAATGGATGAGAAAAATTTGAATGATTTTGGGTCGAAAAAAGTCGAAATGAATGAAAATTTTGAATTTTCAAATGGCTCGAGGTGCTATTTTTTTCTAAAAAAAATCATCGTTGAAATTGAAGGATCGTTTTAAAAATTAATGAAAATATTTGAAGTGCTACTTATTGAGTTTGAGTTTTGGAATCGTGTTTTTTGATCGTGTCAAGTCTCAAGTTGCGAATTGACTTTTATGGGTTTTTAAAAAGACCCTTTTGCTGGAATTTTTGACGAACACTCGATTATATTGAGAAATAAGAATAGACTAACAAGGATCCACTTGAAGTGTCCGCCTTTGATTGATATGAGATTTTTATTTTTAGAAACAGTTTTCCCTAAAACCCCTTCAAGCTAAAATTTCACCTCCTCAAAAGTTTTCTCAATTTTTGGAAAATTTTTGAAAATTTAAAAACTCGATTTTCAAAAAAATGTAATGTTTTTGCCAGAAAGTGCCCAATTCTTACAAAACTGAATAAAATTTAGGTCCCTTTCCAAAATCAACGTCTCCAAATTTGAAAAACAAGAAAACCAGAAAATAGCCCTATAATCAGAAATGCGTTAGAGGCTCCAGAATAGCTAGAAATGAAAAAATTTGGGCTTAGAAAGTCGATTCATTTGGTATTGATTTGAATTTTATCAAATTCAATGAAAACGTACTTTTTATTCAAAAATATCAGTTTTTCTGCTGAAACCTCGGATTTTCAAATTTTTAAGAACTCAACAGAATTCGAGAAAATAAATTGGACCGCTGAAATTTCGCTTAAGGGTTTTAGGACGAGCTGTTTTCTAAAATAGACGCCCTGTTTCGATCGGAGGCAGATACCTCAAGTGGTTCCCTTGTACAACGAATTGAATTTGAATTAATTTTTGGAAAAATATTTATTGGAGGTATTTTTTTTTTGCTTTTTTTTTCAAAAGTTGGAAAACGGGGTAGCTAGAAGTTGTATTGAGACCTCAAAATTACGTGATAAAAATGTTACTTTCTGATTCTTCATTTACGTACGCATCCCTCTCTACCGGATCCCAAAATCTAAAAAAGTTCATAAAATTATGAAAACTTGAAAAAAATTAATTAAAAAAAAAATGGTTCTAGAATGAATGTCTTTGCCGAAAAATATTACTGACATTCATTTTCTATCTTTACCCTGTTTTTCAGGAGGTCCTTAAAAGTATCACTTTTTCATGATTTTTTAATTTAAAAAATTGGAAAATTTTTCCTAAAATAATGGTTTGTTTTCACCTATAAGAACATGGTATCTGCTGGCAAGAAAAACGTGAAAACCTACAGAAAATAGCAAGAATTTCACCTCAGTAAAAAAAAAAAACAGAAAATAGCAAGAATTTCCAACATTGTCTTCTTTTCTTGAATTTTTTAATGGAAGGATAAAAATGTTTTGTTTTTTTTGGGGGGGGGGGGGGCAAATTCAAAACGAGAAAATTTTCATGAAAATAGTAAGAAAAATCCAAAAAATAGCAGGAATTTTCATTTTTTGATAAAACAATAAAAATTGTTCGAGCAAACATATTACATTTACAACAAAAATTGAACAAATTTTAAACCCAAACTTTCATATAAAACGATTTATTTCACGACGACGCGTTTCGGCGACATCCTTTGTCAAGTCTACTTACGAATTTGTTCAATTTTCGTTGTGAATTTAATTTTTTAGATCCAGTAGACACCAAGAAAAATTATAAGCGCCAATTTTTCATATTTTTTTCAATTTTTGAAAAAAACATGCACGATAAATTTTCCATCATTTTGAGAAAATTGTCCAGATGGGAGGCAGAAGATGATGAAAAATCGTCGTCGGAGATTTTAAGAGTTGAAATATGTATTCAATCTTTTTAGGAAAAATTAATTTTTTTTAATTGACCCAAAAACGGTTAAAATGTTGCGAGGTGACGAAAACAAATCGCAACATTCTTGAAAAATGATTATTTTTACCTAAAAGTAATAAATCCTCTAAAATTTCATAGAGCCATTCCAAATTTGCAGAAAACCGTTTTTTAAGAAAAGTAATTTTTAATGAAAAATTCAGGACTTCTGCATCACTTTTTTTAGATTCTCTGCCACTTATCAATATTGCGATAATTATTGGACACATTGAAAAGTTGAAATTGAAATCTTGATAGAGGCCGTATTTGTAAAATTATTGAGATTTACATCCCACTTAATTCAGTTTAAAGGGTATGACCGGATTAGGGGTGAATTTGGCTCCAGGCAATTTTGGGCTCCTAAACACCTCAAGTCGTGTATATTGACTAGAAATAATTTTTCACAAAATTTTGGACCCCTATCCCCTCTCTTTCGGAGCTATATGGCCATTTTATTGCATAATTTTCGAGAATTTTTAATTTCAACGGAAGTGTAGAAAACTTTCTGTTCTTTGGCACAAAGTTACATCTCATAGAGGTGTATTTATGATGATTTTTTCAACAATTTTGGTGCACTCCTTCACGTTTTTTCGGCCATTTGAAGTTTTCAATCGTAAAAAATACCATATAAGCGAAGAGCGACCACCCTGAAAAAATTTCTAAAAAATACGGTTTTTTGTGTAGAATTTTACTGTGTATTTGGTTTTGGCGATTTCTTTGAACTAAGGGCCAAAAATCGCGAAAAACCGTACAGAAATGTTGTAATTTTAGCAGATTCTTCAAATTTTGAGCGTTTTATACAGAAAGAAATAACCAAATAAGGAAACGAATTCCATATTCGTGTTCAGCAGGTCAAGATACCCCGATAAACACCCTTTTCGCAATAGTTTTGATTAAAAATTTCAAAATTCACATTTTTCACTGATTTTTCATGAAAAAAAAGTGAATTTCGAGAATTCAAGTAAAACAATCGCGAAAAAAAATGTTTATCGGAGTATTTTGACTTGCTGAACACGAATATGGATAATGTGTCTTTTTTTTGGAAGACTCGTCAGTCTAAACGTGAAAAATTTCAAAAATCTCAAAATCGTTTCCCTTCATCGAAAATAAGCTATACTTTTTTAAATTTACTTAATAATAAATAATACCCAGATTTCTCTTTTTAATGCAGTATTTTTTCAAAATTAAACGCATTGAAATAGTAAATTTTTCTATTTTAGTGCATGAAAAACAGGATTTCTTTTTGTAAAGATTTTTTTTTGAAAATTAAACGCATCGTAATGGTGAATTATTCATTTTTCTCTTTTTGCCACTTTTACTTCAAAACTATACTGAAGGATAAAATGGCGAGGTCAGAGTTTTTAAAAAATTGTATTTTCAAACATCGAAAATAATAAAAAAATTCTTATAATAAAATTGGTTAAAATAATTTCGAGGAAAAATACGAAAAAAATCACTTTTGTAGGATTCAGATAAAATACAATAAACCCGAGCGCAGCAAGGGCAAAGTTTTTGAAAAAATTGAAATTGGAAGGTAATAATTTCAGAGTTGAACTGTGATTTCTGAAAGGGAACATTTTGCCCAAAAATTTTTCTTTTTTCGGTCAAATTTGCCTACTTTTCTCATTTTGAGACGATTTTGCCAACTTTTTCTACTAGCATTGTGTCTGGAGGGGTGAGTCGCCCCCTCCCCCATTCGCTACGCTCTGCCTACGACTAAGGTACTCTCTCATTTCGAATCAGTGAAAAGTCACTGATAAATAGTCAGAATTGCAGCACAGGAAAAAATCGGCAAAATTCACTGATTTTCAGCGAATTTTCACTGATTTTTTGGAAAATTGACCGAAAAGAGGCCATCTTTTCTTGAATTTTGATGCTCCATGGATCGAAAAAAAAATTTTCTCAATAATTTACAATTTTTACCAATTTTTCTAAGCTTCTGGCCAAAAAATGTTCAAGTCTTGTCAAAAGAATTCTCATTTCTTTTTGGATGTCAGATTGATCTAATTTTTCGATATTATAGTTTAATAGAGGTTGAATTGGGCCAACATTCAATTAGAAAGCCCAAGCTAGCCCAGTATTGGTTTACGAAAAATAGACTTTTTTGATAAAATAACGCTGAAATCACCAGTTTTCAATTATATTTGCCAAAAATGAGATTTCGACAATCGAAGTTGAAATTTTTTCCAAAGGGTACCGGCGGCGGTTAAGATAGGCGAATCTGCCCCCGAGCTGAAATTCAAAACTAACCTATGGAAGTTGGTTCTTGTGGTCTGAAAACCTTGTGGAAAATTTGTTGGCCACCCCTCCCCTATCCTTAGTTATGGGCCAAAACGTTCTTTTTTTCAGCCTTTTCATTAAGAATTTTTATTTTCGAGAGTTTTCAACCAAATTTTTTCAAACTTGCATGGGTGGTACACTATACTGACGGGTATTAGTTGATGGTTGGAAACAAATTTTCGATGATTTCTTCTAGCTAAAACTCGAGTTTGAAAACTTCAAATTGAGTTTTCCATGTGATGATTCCGAGGTGCAATTCTGAAAAAAAATATTTCATGTACATACCTTGCCCTCATGTACAACGTGATATTTTTTTCAGAATTTTCCACGTGGTAGAACATCTTGAAAAATGCGAAAAACCATTTTTCCACACCGTTTTTCATTCATAAAGTGGTCATTTTTGGTCGAAAATTTTTTTTGTGTAATTATACCCCAAAATACGTATTTATACACCAATTTTCCGATTTTCACTTCATTTCATTCCTTTTTGGCGATTTTTGTAATTTTAAGTAAAAATAAGTACAGCAGAAGGCTCAAAATTGAACATGTCACTGAAAATTTTTGTGAAAAAATATTTTTTGGACCGAAAATCGGAGAAATCTGTTTGCGGTGGAGAACCTGTAACTTTTTTTGGCATTCCAGGCATTCCTCCGCAGAACAGTCACATCACTGGTGTATCGGTAATACTATAAGGGAGCATTCACAAGCTTTGGAAATAAGAAATAAGAATTAAGATATAAGAAATAAGAATTTTTTAACCAATAAGAATAGCGACATTGCGAGAAATATTTGGCTATGTTTTGGTACAGTCAATTTCGATTGGTGGTAATCACAGTAATAATTCTTATTTCTTATTTCTTAATTCTTATTTCTTATTTCCGATGCTCGTGAATAAACCCTAACGCCACCAAAATGTAATAGGTATTCAACTTTTTTCAAGGAAAAAAAATGTTTTTTCATTATTTTAATGATTTTTTCAATTTTTTTAATTTTTGGTCGGGGAAAGATACAAAAAGTGACCAAAAGTCAATAAAAATGACCTTTTTGGTGAAAAAAGTGACTTCAGTGACTTTTGATGAAAAAAATGACCAAAGAAATATGCCTGTTGATTAAAAAAATCATCTAAGTTTCAAAAATCATTAAAATTCCGAAAAAATTCGCCTCTTCGCCAAAAACTTGCTCCTGCCACGAAAGAAGGTTTCGAGAACAGACTCGTTTCTCAACCAGCTTTTATCTCTAGTACCCAGCTAGCTAGATACCTTGTACCTAGTTCCCCAGAAATAAAATTATCTTAATTTTCATTTTAAACACCGTCGTTACTTTCCATTTCCCCTACTATCTCTTTGTCTATCTTAATTCCACACCACTCCGGCTTCTCGTATAATAAATAAAGTAATTAAAAAATTTCGCGCCATTTTTCTCATCTGCCCGTGTAACTTTGGCGTTCGCGGCGGCATATTCTTCCACGGCGCTATTCATTTAACCGCCGCATTCGTACAGGGTAAATTTTTTTCCCTCGACTTGGGCTTTGCAGCTACGTACAATACGCAATGAATCAAATTGCTTGAAGTAGCAATGCCACAATGAGAGCTAGGGCTTTGTTTCAGCAAAACGGAAATGATAAACGTTATGACGTAGCTTTCACAGATACAAATAATCGCCATTTACCTTCCCTCACCCCTCCTTTTGCCTCTTTCCTCCGCCAAAACGCACCACACAGGCAGAACGGAGAGGTAGAAATTCATTACTCAGCCCGTCGCGTCCTCTCCGCTCCTCTCTTGCAACCGAACGAAAAATGTTCTCCGTCATGAGCGCGGCTGCATGAAATGAGAATACCTATTAAATACTTTAATCTGTCTTCATTAAATTTGGCAAATACAATACATAACCGACCTATATTTTACTTCCTATAACGCCGAGCTGCCTTTAGTTGCGTTTTTTTCCGTTTCTATTTTTTTTCCTCCTCCCTCGAACAATTATTATCGTTTTTGATAGGCATCGTCTCCGCGTAACCGAACCCACCAAGCTCAACCTTGTTCGAACGATGCGAAAAAAAAATTGATATAAATAGATGCTTTTTTATATTTCCAGTCGTTCGTATTCGTCGACTCTTCTTCCCCTGCCCATCGTGGGTTTTTTTGCTTCACCGGATCAACCTTCTGATTCAATTTTTCTTTCTAACAAACAAACGCGTGGTTTTGCGCGGAATTTAAACAAACACCCAAATTAGCCTCGTAATCATATTACACACTTTTTTCTCGTATAATCGCAATATAACCGCTGACCACGTATTTATTCACACGCACCCATCACACGTCAAAAAAAAGGCCTCCACATACACGTATTAAACGAAACCCCCATACCGAAAAAAAACCACCACCGTGTATCAGAATATAATAAAGTAATGTGCAACCTTTTCGCAGAATTCTTTTAAAGTTTACCATGCGAGACTAAAACTCTGTATAAAAGGAAATCCGTTGGCCGCAAATCCGGACCAAGTTCGTTTTTTACTCTGAAGGACCCATTTACATTAATTCCTCTCGGTATTTCTTTCTTTTCTATTTTTTTTTCGGTACAGTTGCAACTTTTTACTTTCTTTTTTCTTTTGATTTCTTTTCTTATAGTTTTTTGTGTTTTTTTGCACCTCTCGCTCCTCTCGAGTTGTTTTTCTTCTTTAATAAATAATACGTTAATATTGTATACAAGGTTCGCTGCATAAAGAAAAAATTTCATTTGAACAACTTTTTTCTTCCTTTTTTTTTTTTTGTAAATTTATATAAGTTTTTAATAAAATACATAACCTCCTTTTCTTTACCCATTATAACTATTTTTTTTAAATATCGTACATGATAAAAAAGTTTTTAATAAAATAGAAAAACAATTTTTTTTCACTTCGCCATCAACTCTATAAGCGCAACTTTTAACTATTTAAAAAGAAAATGTATAAGTACAAAGGCGAAGAGAGAGAACGAGTGGAAAAATACCACAGTGAATGTAATTTTACCACATTTTAAACACAAGTTTCCTGCGCTTATAGAGCCTCGCCCAAAGAAACCCGATTTGTCGAAAATTCTATAGCTGGAGAAAAAAATTTCTTTTCATAATGTCGAAAGAAAATTTTCCATGGTGTGGAACAAAACAAAGTTATATATTATTCTTAGCGCTTCTGCTGTCTATATACAAGGTCTGCATCGATCGTGGGTACCAATCAGAGAAGAATTTTCGTAAAACTCAAACGATATTTCAGAATTTTTCAAACAAATTACGAGAAAACGAGATCGTTGCCTATTTCGCGTTGTCTTCAGTCTGCGATAATTGAAAATTCGTTCGAACGAAGTTTCGTTTGGATATGAGAAGTTGGGAAGGAGAAGGGTAGGAGCTCAAAAGTAATTTTTTTCGCGTGGATGTCTTCACGGTAACGAAAAATTGCCTGGTTCGTTTCCGCCAACTGGAATTTTTTGACTTATGAGATGCTTCGATTGAGGGAAAAATTCAACTGGGAACATTTTTTGGTGAAATAGAATTTCCGAGTGTATTTGACAACGTTGATGATTAAACCATGATGAAAAAGATTTTCTCTAGACATATTTCGAATTTTGAGCAAACCTACAATGCTAAAAATAATCAGCTTTTGGTTGAAAATCCATTATACGGAACTTGAAGGCAATAGTTCAGAAAGAGAGTAGTTATGCCCTGAAGTAGAGCAATTTTCGAACGAATTGCTAGTTTTCGACGTCAAGGCTCAACTAACTTCGCGTGAGGAGAAAGAGAAGAGGGGAAGACATGTAATTTGAGTTTCTGTGAAATCCTCCCTCCCCCTCCAAATTATCAAACACCAAACGACAGCTCAACTGGATAGCATTTTTTGGGGATATAAGGAAAACTTGTGGAAAAATTGCAAATAAAAAAAACAATTTTTTTGAAAGAGAAAAAGGAATTCATTAAATTTTAAGGAGCTACAAAGACTTTACAAAAAATACTTCCAAATTTAGAACATAAAATTTTTTTTCTCCCTATTTTTCACACCTGAAATGTAATCTTTCACATCACTTTCTTCAAATTTCCTATCCAAATCTAATTTTCTCAGCTGAAAATTAAATCTTGTGATCATTTTGAAGCGGCCAAGCTGCCCTCTCTGCCAACTCTCTCCCCGTTCATTGGATATAATTTTTTCCACCAAAAATTCAATTTTGTACGTAATTATTGGAAGGGTCTAACTTCCTTCTTTGCCCTCCCAATCGTTCAGTTCAGTCTTGAGTAGAAACTGCTACAAAATTTGTTTAAAATATATACAGCAATATTTGAAAAAATCATAAAATCTGATATCTGATATACTTAGGCAATTACAATAAATAGGGAAAACGTGTGGATAAATACAGTGATTATCAAAAAAAAAAGTAAAAAAAGAAGTTTGAATGAAGGAAAATTTAAAAAATATCTACCTTATAAAAATTTTCAAAATAAGAGGATATTTTATATAAAATTCAATCTAAATATGCATTGACCGAGCGAAGCGAAAGCTAAAATTTTTAGCAAAAAAATAGCTATTTATCGAGAAAATATAATATAAAAATTGGGGAACTTTGATTTATGGATTAAATATGACTTATTTTTTGTTGATTATTTTCAATTTTGAGCATTCCTGGTTTTTTCTCATGTGGAGCTCGAGTTCTCCCATGCGTAGCATGAGCACTAGAGCGATATTGCATTTGCCGGTGATGGAAAAAAATAGGAAATAGGATGTCGAGGAGTAAAACTGCAGTACTAAAATAAAACTCACTTCCATTATGAGGTGTAATTTTCATTCGAGTGATATTTTTTCAGTCTTGTTACAAAAATTTGTACTCACCTGAAACAAAAAAATAAAATAAAAAATAAGTAGGTTTCTAAATGGTAAATAATTTGACTTAAAAATACAGATTTTAAAATACAGTGTGTTTAAAAAGTCCTAAACGGTGTCGCCATTTTTTACTGAATAAAGATATCGAAGTACGTAATTCCAACAATCTTGTAGTATTTCTTATGATAGGCGTTTTCGATGAAAGTGCAAATTTTTTACTTTAACCTACAGGGTGTTCAAAAAAATCATGAAACGTAAAAAATCTAAATACAAAAGAGGTGTTATAATTGAGTCTTGATATTCAGGGTGTTCCATGAATCGTCTGCCAAACATATTTTTCTGGATATAACCGGATACCACTAAAAAAAACTTGAGATGAACATGTTGCCTATTTTGAAAATTGAAGGGGTAAATGCTGCTTCTAAAAAAATCAAGTCAAAAAAATTTTCAACCACGGGATAGTACTTTGAAAACTGAGCAAATTTTCACTTTATGACTTTTTGCCTATCATTAAAACTGAAGGGGCTACGAAAGAAATTGTTCAAAAAATTAACTGATCAAAGGGATGGATAGTAAGTTGAAAACTAAGGAAATTTTGTTCTGTAGACTTTTTGCCCAACATCGAAAATAAAGGGGCTAATGGTCATTAAAAATTGAGGAATTTTGAAAATTTTTTGAAGCCCATTTATTTTGAGTGACCCGTAGTCCCTTCATTTTCGATGTTCGGCAAAAAGTCTATGGAACTAAATTTCTTTAGTTTTCAATTTACTATCCATCCCTTTGATCAGTTAATTTTTTGAACAATTTCTTTCGTAGCCCCTTCAATTTCAAAGATAGGAAAAAAGTCATAAAGTGAAAATTTGCTCGGTTTTCAAAGCACTATCCATTCCCATGGTTGAAAATTTTTTTTGACTTGATTTTTTTAGAAGCAGTATTTGCTCCTTGAATTTTCAAAATAGGCAACATGTTCATCTCAAGTTTTTTTTTAGTGGTACCCGGTTATATCCAAAAAAATGTGTTTGGCAGACGATTCATGGAACACCCTGTATAAATTCCTTCCAAGGAAATTATCTCTTACTTACTTACAACAAGGAAAAAAATTGTGGAACAAAAAATGACGTAAGTATTTGTTTTCTGGAAATTTATATTTAAATTCGAGAAAAATTATTTTTTATATTTTACTTTTCTTTGGAGCCTTACTCTCGATATTCAATACTCATTCTATATTTTCGATATGCTTGAATTACTTTTCTTTATATCTTACTTTTTTGTTAATATCTAAATATGTAGGTACTGGAAATTTTAGACGATAGAGGCCTTCAAAGCCGGGCGTCGGTAAATAAATATTTGTTGTTGTTAAAATCACGATACGAAAAAAAGGTTTGGAATAAAAGTTGAAGAGGATTGAAAATCTATCTTTTTTTTTTGTTGCATCTACTATTATTTTTTTAATCTTGCAGTGGGTAGGAAATCATTTTCCTGGAAGAAAAAATTTATCATTACTTTTGAAAAAATTATGAGGAATAATTTGAAAACTACTGAACCGATTTTTAAAATGTTGGTCTCATAAGAACCGTTCTAATTTGTACCATCTCAATATTCAATTAAAACACCCCATTTTCATTTAATTTTTTTGAGAAAAAGATCATTTCACGATTTTTTGAGAAAAAGCTAATGTCATGATTTTTTACAGTGATGGAAGAGCCGCGAACGAGCGGGAATGGGAGCCTAAAAGAGTGGTACTTTTTGAGAGAGTGAAAGTGAGAGCAAATAGCAAAACAACTAAAAATTTCAAAACTAATGAGAGCACTCCTGAAAAAAATTCAACAACAGAGCATTCACTATAAAGAGTGATTAACCTGAGAAGAGCGGAGCAGGAGCGAGAGCTAGCAAATTTTTACTAGCTCTTACTCCTCTTTGTTGTTTTGTGTTAGTGTGTTTTTGAAGACTGAAAATGCAAAACGACGAAAAATGATATAAATGTGTTGAGCCCGAGCGAAGCGGGGGCGAAATTTTTTGCGAAAAAAGATCTTTCTGATCGAAAATTGGAGAAATCTGTTCGCGGTAAAGAACCTGTAACTTTTTTTGGCATTCCAGATCACTGGGGTATCGTAATACTATAATACCACCAAAATATAATATTCAATTTTTTTTTAAGGAAAAAAACTCGTTTTTTCATTTTTTAAATTTTTGGTCGGAGAAAGTTACAAAAAGTGACCAAAAGTCACTAAAAGTGACCTTTTTGATGAAAAAAGTGACTTTGGTGGCTTTTGATGAAAAAAGTGACTTTGGTGACTTTTGATGAAAAAAGTGACTTTAGTGACTTTTGATGAAAAAAGTGACCAAATCACTAAAAAGTGACCAAAGAAATATGCCTGACGGATCTTCCAACACTGATTTTTTGAGAAAAAACTCATTTCACGATTTTTTGAAAAAATTTAATTCCATGATTTTTTGAACACCCTGTAGATAAAACTGAAAAATTTGGCATCTCCGTCGAAAGCGTCAATCATGAGAAATCCAAAACTGTAGGAATCACTTCGGTAACTCTATTCATTGCAAAAAAATTCTCAACCACTTAGTATATCGACAAACACAAAAATCATAAAATAATCAAATCACGAATAGAACCCCGAACGAAAAAAAAAATCAAAATCACATTGCAAACTCGTATCATCCTCTCACTCAAAATAAAAAATCTCTCATCAGTAAGTACAGCCTACATATGTAGATAAATACTTTCCCCTCTTGTACAACTATCCTCGAATCCGAAAAAAAACATACATAATAACGATCAAACAACTCGGCTTCTTTCTTCTCATCGTCAAACATCAAGTACCTTTTTGTCGCAATAATTAGGACACGATCGGATACCCGAACCTGTCATACATATACAAAAGTACTCGAGCGAAAATTCGATAACATGTAACATAGGCAGCCTCTCGACGAACACAACACTGCACTATATCTCTTCTTGTGAAACCCTACCCCTTTTTGGCCTCGTCCTCCATGCACGTCTACCTATACATGGAGTCGACGACAATTTTACATTCGTCTTTAAAAACCTAATTAAAAATTACTTCGTCGAAAACAATTTCAACCGTGATTTACCTAGCTACGATGCTACGTACTTGCTCAAGCATCTCTCATATACGTATAAAAGTACACATTTGCGTTGAACTTCAAAGACGAACCCATCGTCACCCGTCGACTGTCGTCATTTTTCCGCCCAAAAACAAACGCAAACGTTGCGTTACGTTATCGTCGTAGTCTTCGCATAAATTAAATTACAACCTCCCCACTCTCCACCTACACCACGAAATTGTCATAAATGAAACTATACGAGAATTATAGCGCATACCTGATGTCAAACATCTCATCTGCAAATACCTAAATACACGATGCGTGTGAGATGAACTGCGAGAAAAATTTCATAGTCGACGACTCGAGTACTCGATAGATATTTCGTTTGATGAATTTTTTCGACGAATAGCATTCCTGCGCCAATTCCTCAGCCAATCTTTCGCCTTCGTCGCGTCTTCGAATTATAAAAATATCGAAGATATAATAATCGGCGAAAATCTAATCTATATTCATCTTAATTGGCCGCCGGCGAGCGTTAAAAAATTCCAATACCAAATAAACATTTCCTCCTTCGTGACAGCTTCTTGTTTATAATGTGTCGAAATATTGACAGCGGCGTGAAAATACCGAGCCTTTTTATAAGTAATCAATTTGATAAGAAAATATTTCCCAAGTTGGCGCGAGCTCTTACATAATAAAATCAAAAACTATCGAACGTGTTTTCTCTTTCGTTTTTCTTTTTTATGGCATCGATGCTTCATTTTGGACGAATTTCCTCGTAATATTGGAACTATTAAGCTGGATGAAAAGTTTTATGAGATTAGATCGTTTCGCTTTGAATCATTTTTAAAACTTGATTAAAATTTTTGATCGATGAAGGTTTTATTCTGATGACGAAATAAGCTTGATTTTTTAAAACAGGTTGGACGAGATTCGATTCCGAGTACGAAAATGAGGCTGGATTTTCTATTGGACCGATATACAGTTCTCCTCAAGAAGGGGAGGAGGCCAGACCATAACAGTGTTTTCATTTTTCAAAAAAAAAAACACATTTTCATTTGAGTAAAAAAAATATTGGGACAGGGTAACTTCTGTGCTATTGAGCGAATTATGCTGTCAAACAAAATTTTAAATTTTGTAAAAAAAAAAATAGTTGTCATCATGAAGATAATGATAAAAATGCAAAAAAAAAGTTTTATGACACAGACATCCTTAGAACTGCTGGAAAAAGCATAAAATTGTTCAGTGGAGTAGCTAGAAAGGCATTTAAAGAGCGAAAATTTTTGTAAAAAAAAACAACAAATTTTTGATTATGAAAATTACTCTGTAATTTATCAAAATTCAATCAATTTAGGGAAGAAAAGCTTAAATTTTTTTTAAAGAACGCCATGATCAATTTTTCCAACATTTCTACCATCAAGAGGGGTCTGGACCCCATCAACTGTCCCTTAATTACGCTTCTCGAATGGTTTATAAATTTATAAATAATCACTCGAATGCTGGTAAAAATTATGCGTGACATCCTTCCCTTTTCTTGAGGAGGATTGTGTATCGGTCCAATCGAAAATCTACCCTCATTTTCGTACTCGGAATGCTCAATTCATATGAAAACGATACCAATATTGACAGGTTTACCATAAACTTTAAATGATGAAACGGTGGGGGAGGGGGTGCTAAAGGCCTCAAAATTGGAATTTGCAATCCAAAACGTTTTGTAATAATAATTTTTATCGGTTCAAAAAGTAAAAATGAAAAAAAATAGAATTGTTACATCTAATGATCAAAGGTGTTATTTTTCGAATTTTTTCCAATATAGTCAATGGTAACTTTGGTTTTGACCAATTTTGCCCATGGCGCACTCGAGGTAAAATTTTGAAAAAATTATATGTTATTTTAAGATCAATTAGGTACCTAAAAATTATTTTTTGAAAATTTTTCTCAGAGTCCCTCATAGGTAAGGAAGACCTCAAAATATTGAGTCGGATTATTGAAGGAGGAAAAAGTGGAGGGGGGAGCTGCAAATTTTTTTTTAAAAGCTCTTGCAACTACATTTATACAAAGTTTGGAAAAAATCGGTCGAGTCAATCTTGAGAAAAAAATTCAAACTCACTTTTCACCTTTTGAGTCATTAGTCATTACTCAAGAACCACTAGACTTAAGGTTCTGAAACTCACGGGAATAATGTATCTCTAGGACCATATTTAGCCTGTAGGTATCATTCCAAGATCGCTCGGGGGTCGATTTACCATTCTTACCCGGCCATGCCCTTTTTCAAACGTTGTTTAAAGATCAATGAAGTGCACCCATAGGTGCATCCAAGAGAAGGACTCAGGAGGCTCGAACATCCCTCTTGAGCTCGGAAAGGAGATTTTTCTTCTTTTTTTTTTTTTTGCTTTTCAAACATCAAATATCAATTTATGAATTTATCGAATGAACATTGATGTACTCTCTAAATATCTGAATCAGTCAAATAATTTTTGCTGAAAATCAATAATTTTTCATTGATCTTCCACTTAGAAATCACTCATTTTCCGACCAATTTTCAATTGGTCAGAAAAAATCGGTAATTTTTGACTAAAAGAGTGAAATAATAGTGAAAAATCACTAATTTTTCTCTGATCCAAGTTAGTATTAGTTGCCTATTGGAAATTCGTTCACTACGCCACTGAATAACATATATTATCCAATTTTTTCATGAATTTTGACTCCCCTCCCCATTTTCCTCCAATTCAATCCCTCTCTTAAATAATTTTTGGTTGTGCTTTTAAGAGCAGAACAATGATTTTTTGTTCGACTTTGGAAAATTTGGAAAAAATTCTTGACGAATTGAAATAATGACATTTGACAGAATATCAATTGAATGTGTCAATGTCACAACAAAAAGGGAATAACTCAGCATATGTCCTTTTTGATGCGACAAGCGATTCGTATTCTCCAAAGTTTTCTCCATCCAATGAGCCCCCTCCCACCTTCCAATATGTTTTCGTCGAAGAGTTATGGCGTTTTTAAAATGCGAAGTTCGCAATTTCGGTACCTACATTACATGTTTGATTTTCGAGAATTTACGTAATGTTTAATTTTTTCACTGTGCAGATGATTGTAAAATTTTAAAATTTTAATGAAGTGTTTTTTTAGTTAATTTTTCGTCATAAATTTGAAAAAATAATAAAATTCGTCCAAAATGTATTTTTAGCATTTTTATGTAACCAAGAAAATGTAAAAAAAGTTGTCATTTTTCAAAGTGCGATATATCCGATCCTTGAAGAGATAATTTGACATTTTTTTCACAAAAATATTCCTTTTTTCATTCTCTTCAACTTTTGTATGAAGATTTTTTTTTAATTTACACTTCCGGAAAAATTATACGTCATCAAACGTAGAAGGGTCGAAATGAAATTTTGTAAAATTTTTCAACGTTTCCTTTTTTATTTATTTTTGTTGGTTTTCATTAGAAGAAAAATTTTCATCAATCAATTGTAAATTATTATAATCCAAATTCCAATTCTAAAAATCAAACTAACTTTCCCCCGACGCCGACGTCTTTCTCCTGAATTGTTCCTAAACCCAATTTAATTTTCAGACAAAAATAATGCAAGTCGAATCGACGACTAGGAATTCATACTCACTACCCACACAATGGTTTATTAGCCCTATACAGGATACGTTTAAAGACCTTCACAGGTCAGTAGTTCAATAAGTAATATAACAGACGAGCGAAACCTCCTCCAACAACGAGGAAACAGCTACGTACAACATATGTACGTCTACGCATAGCTGAGAAAAAAGGTACGAAATTCATGCTTGTTTATGACACGAAGAATTTACCGCGCGCGAGAAAAGCAACCTCCATCGCCACATCCCCTACCTTACAGCAAACAACCCACGCTGCTTTCCCTAATCGTTTTCGTCGCCTCGACAAACAATCGCCACAATTTAGATATAATCTCGCGACGCAGAAACAAAAGTACCCTGGAATTTTCTTCGCCAAAATTCACCCTTGTATCCTCGAACCCTCATACACACCATATTCATACAGATATTGAGTCATCAGCTTTTTCCCTCCTCATTCACACTCTCTGTCCACATACAGGCGTTTCCATGTACGATGGCAAAACACCATTATCATTGTGCAGGTGTATTAGAGAAATTTTCGGCACCGCGACGCGACTTTGGATTTTAATAAAAGAGGAAATAGGAAAACGAGCGGCCGAATTAAAATTTCACTCGAATAGTTGTTATCGTCATCGTCGTCGTCGGCCTTATATACTTTACCTTCGTATCTCCGTACTGAATTGAAAGTTATATAAGGTACCCGCATTTCGCTATCGTACTATATATCGAATTATCACAACTTTAAAACCCCCGCACACGTTTCCACCATCGAGCTTCTTCGTCCTATGCCAGGTATGGTACATGCGATTCTATCTCCTTCTTTAAAACTCGATCGTATGAAATTTTCGAATTAGTTTATTTCCTACGGGTATGTATATAGTTTCATAGATTTAATACGACTACGTCGAGCAGTTATGAAATTCGAACCTGGCCCGGCCCGAACGCAATATGAGCCCGGAAATTGTACGTGTTGGAGATGATTTTCGCAACTTATGGTACAAATATATCCAGACCTACGTATGCATACGTGTACGTCACCGGATCCTATCTACCTTTACCATTATACGAGCGATTCTTTGTCAAGATTTTGGAAAATTTCGATTTTTTCAAGCGAAACGTTAGTGTTGAATTCATCAAAAACTTGTATATTTTAAACGAATGTATGATTTTCTGTCAATAATTAATTTTTTCCAGAAAGTTTAGTACCTGCAGAATGAAAAAAATATTCTTATTTGTAATCGTTACATATTAAAAAAAATATATGTCTGAAAATCTAAAAGTAACTGCTTAATTTGCATTTCATCCTCCAAAAATTTGATTCCATTTAAATACATCTCTCTTCCTTCTCCAGATCTACCAAAAAGAAAAAACTTTCCACGGACAAAAATCTAATTTCATGGTGTCTACTGGATCTAAAAAATGAAAATTCTTGCTTTTTTCATAATATTTTTATCGCTTCAAATTTATTCAAAACAGATATCCCTTTCCTTTAGTATACTCGTTTTATAGGGAATTTCTTTCATTATGGCAATATATTAAGTACTTATTGGGTAAAAAGTAATATAAATTAATGAGCAAAATAAAAACATTCAACCCGTCGTGCAAATGTTTTGCGACGATTGCATTCTGTCGCAAAATAAATGTCGAAAAATGAGACATTTTCAGCTAGTTTTGCGACACTTTTGCAATTTGTGACATACCAGTCGCATTTTGTCGCATTCGGTTGCATTCGGTCGCACTCTGTCGCAAAATTTCTTGGTACATTTTGTGACAGAATGCGACAGAATGCGACAGATGCGAAAAATGCGACAAAATGCGACAGAATGCAAACGAATGCGACAAAATGCAACCCAATACTTGGGCATCGAAAAAAAATCACTGGTTGCCAAATTCCATGAAAAATGAAAAAAATTCATCTAGCTAGGTAATTAAGTAGGAATTCAAAGCCAATTAGAAGTCAGAACAAATGACAAACGGTTGGTTAGCAATATCAATATATTTTTTTCGAACGACTGTTGATGTTATCTATTCAATATAAAACTCGTATTTATGATTGTTCTTTCCGCGAGTATAGTTAGACTTGTGGTCTGTCTCAAATGGTTGGATTATGTTGCATTTTGTCGCATTCTGTCACATTCTGTCGCAAATTGTAACGAAATATTTTGCGACAAAAGTGCGACAGAATGCAATTTGTGACATATTGCATTTTGTCGCAAATTGCAAAAAAATTGCACGGCGGGAAGGTGTCTAACAAATTTTCAGAATCGACAGGAAGGATTTTAGCTGAACCTTTTAAACGGATTTTGCAGAACATTTCCCTTAGATTTCAATTGTTTTTCAAGTGCCTCCTTCACCTCTCCTCCTTCAAAAAGTGGTATTCCAATTTGTTCATGAATTTGGCCCCAGTGGAACCAAGACAAAATTTTTAGGAAAAAAAAATCAAATCTTAAAGAAAAAAATACTCCTGGACTGAAATTCATGTATTTTTTACCAATATATTGAAGGTAAAAAATTAAAATGTAAATATTAAATTTTAGGGGAAAAGTTATTCAACATGAATAAAGAAGAGGGTAAAACTTTCAAAAAAGGTAAATTCAACACAAAATATACCATAGACATTTTGAATGAATCTCCCTACATTTTTGAGGGAAGCAAGACCATAAATGTTTGAAAATCAAAATAACAAATACCCGCAAGAGCTGAGCATTAATATTTTAATACCTAAAATAATCTGAAAAAGTTTTAGCTAAACAGAAAATTTATTAATTTCTGGCAAATTTAAAGAATTTGGCCTCTCCCAATCATGGCAGTTATACTTGGGTGTCCGCAAAGTTGTGCACAAAATGCCCTCACACAGAGAGAAATGTAGCTACAGTGATCGTCGACATATTGTTGAAATCGATGAAGTTTTGGCCACAATTTGGTATATTGATGATTTTGATACAGTGATTAGTTTTTTGGTGACAGCGATTCAAAGAGAGTGAGAAAATGTTCTTGGGTCAAGTTCTTGAAATGGAGCAAATACAATTTAACAAAAAATTTAAGTTTTACAAAGGAAAAAAACTTTGTCTTGAACTTCTTTCTGTGAGAATAATCATTCTACACAACAATGTGCGGCTGAATGTCACCAAACCCGTTTTCTTGTTACTAGATGAGAAATCATGGAATACCACACCAACAGCCTATACCTAAGTTTGTGTACTATGACTTACTCCCAAAATTTGAAAAAAAATTTGAAGACAACTTTTGCAAGCTTAAATCAAATTAAGAGTCGAGTGACCCAAGGACTTTTTCTCACTCTCTTTGAATCACTGTCACCACTAAACTAATCTCCATATTAGAAACGTCAATATACAAAATTGTAGCCTGGATTTCAACGATTCCAACGATAGGTTTGCAATTGCTGTAGCTACATTTCCCTCGATGTGAGGGTATTTTATGCACAATTTTTTAGACAACCCTCATAGTGTGAACCAGTGGGGATTACTCCTAACCAAGTATGTTCTCACCCAATGAAATTTTTTTAGATTAAATCATTTCAAATCATATCTGATTTATTTAGAATTACAACAATTTTCATCTGTTTTGATAAAATAGTACCTCAAACATGTCCTAGTAAATTTATATTTAATTACATCTGGTTTTTCTAAATGTAAATGTAAATGTAATTTGATGTAACTTCCCTATGAATTTTTTTTAGATCTGTTTATATCTCATCAAAACTAATTTGATCTAGTAAATGAAAATTGGTTAGTAACATATTTGATTTGATACTATTGTATGCGAATTGATGTATTCAGATGTAAGAATGTAAATGACAACATTTCTCTGGAATTGAGAATTAATGTCGAGTACTTGAGTAGATGTAATGAGATGTGATCAGATGTGATTAGATACGATTAGAATGAATTCATATGTATAATGTGGATGTACATTGTGTTGTCAGTATGACACAGTCAATACACATAGTCCGGTTATCAATGATTCATTACCAAGTTGTTGATAGACCTACTACAACCAAAGGTGAAGTATTTGAGTGCCTAAAGAGATAACACTGTAAATACTTTGAAGATATTAGGTATTCAATCAGTACAAATCCTAAAAGCATGAACCTGAGACTCCCTGCCCCAATCAATCATTATTGAAGTAGGATCCACAACCCCTTCAAAATATCCTCTCACCAGTGCAATACTCTCCTCTAATCAGGGCTGCAAGAACAAATGAGAACAAAGAACAAAGAAACAAAAAGAACCAAAAATTTTGAGAATGGGAACAACTTTGAAAGCATTAAAATAACAAGAACGAGAATGAGAATCCTATTATACTAAAATCCACTTTCCGAACTTTTCGAATTTTATTTTCCATGGAGGCGATCACAGTTAGCGGGCGTAAAATTTTGCCAGCGTCGAAATAAACATTGCTGGTTGCCAAATTCCATGGAAAAATTTCAAAATTTCATCTAGGAAGGTAATTTAGTAGGTAAGAAAATTATCTCAGAACCAATCAGAAGTCAGAAAAAATGAACAACTGTTGGTTAACAATGCAATTAATTTTTTTTTCAAATTAAAATTGTTTTTTTTTTGAATTACTTTGCCATCAATATTCGGCTATTTATTTTTAGAAAATTTAGTCAGTTTTATGAAATAGGTAGGATTTTTAGTAGGATTTGTTGTAAGTACCGTTTTTTGTTTTTTTTTTTCTTAGTACCACGTACCAATTCAAAATTTAGTTTTGTCATGAAAAATCAATGAAAAAAAGCGAATTTCGACATTTAAAAGGAAAAGTGCTCGCGAAAAGGGTGTTTATCCGGGTATTTTGACCTGTTTAACAAGAATCCGATGTTAGTTTTTTCATTTGTTCATTTTTTTTCGTATAAAATGCTCAAAATTTGAAAAATCTGCCAAAATAACAACATTTCTGTAACTTTTTCCAGAATTTTTTATATCAAGGGACACGTTTTGAGGGGTTAGAATAAAAATCGGAGCTGGAGGTAATTTCATCTTACTTCTAACGGAAGTGAAGGAAATTTTCTGTTCTTTGGCACAATGTTACATCTTGTAGAGGGGTTTTGGCTGTTTCTTTGAACAAAAGAAACCCTTCCAGAAATGTTATTTTGGATGATTTTTCAAATTTTGAGCGTTCCTGAATAATCCCTAATACTGTACCAAAAAAAAAAGTTTATGAGGTAGCGACTGCTACCTCTGCTATCTTCTGCGGGCGCGCCTTATAGGAAACCAAATTATAAATTGGTAGTTTTGGGATATTTAAAATGGAAAAGGACAAACCAGTTTTTCGAACTTTTCACAGCTACGATACTTTTGGAAGAAAATTCGACTTTTCCTACAGATGATTCACCCCTTTGAGATCATAGGCCCGAATTTTAAATCATTCCTTAGAAATTAAGGCAACCTTAATGGTTTTAAGGAACCGTTTCGTGCTTTCTGATTGGTTGAAAATGCGATAAGGAATTTTTAAGACTACCTTAACTTTTAAGGTATGATTTAAAATTCGGGCCTTAGTCTCGAGAAGTTTCAGAGTTTCCAGAAAATTTTAGAATTAGTACGCTATCACTGTATTCCTAAATTTTTTCCAGGAAAATTTTTTACCAAAAAATATGGATTTTGATTCGAATTTACAAATTTTGGAAAATGATGTAGAAGCTGAATAATTTGGGGAAAGAGTTTCCTTGAAAGATGTAGGATATTTAGTAGGTCGGAAAAAATAGATAACAGATAACAATTTCGAAGAGTTGAATATTTCTGGGGTTTTCATAAGTTTCTACTGTTACCGTTTTTTTTTTAGTTCACGTCTGGCATGCCAAATGAACATTTTTTACAGTCTTGTACAGAATCGCAATAAACTTCCACAACCAAAATTTCAGCCCCAAATTGTCATGGAAGGGACCGGGAGTTATAGGGTTTGAATTTCAAAAAATCATCTAATATGCACCGAAAAATTCCTCCATATGGCATTTAGGAGATGAATTTTATACCACAAACTACCCTCGGTATAGGTCATCTGGAGATGGGGTACCTGCCTGGATCAGCGGGTACTGCCAAAAAACATTAAAAATCAAATCTTGGAACTTTGAATCAAAAATCAAAATTCGTGCTAAAAATTTGATCTGATGAGGAAATGATTTCTACAAAATATTACACCAAGACTGTCACAAAAAAAACTTCAGATGGCCTATGGCAAAATTAATTAGTGGTAAAAAAATTACATCTTAAACGCCATAAATTGCAGAGTGATTTCAATTTTTCTATTTCTCACAAAAACTCAAAATCACTATACCCCATCCCATCCAAAGGATGGGCTAATCCCCTAGTGATAAATGAAGAACAAGAACAAGAATGAGAACTATAAGTAAAGAACAAGAAAGAGAATGAGAATGATAAGTGAAGAACAAGAATGAGAATGAGAACGATAAGTGAAAAATGAGAGCGAGAACAAGAACAATGATTTTGCATTGTTCCAATTTTTCACTTGAAAACTATCAATATTTTTGAGTTGCGAGAAAAATAAAGAACAAAAAACCAAAAAGAACAAAAAATTTGAAGAAAAAAAATGAGAACCAGTTTTGAAGAATGAGAATGAGACCAGGAACAACTTTTGGAAAAGGAGAATGAGAATGATATTAAATAGTATTGAAGAACAAGAACGGGAACGACTTATGAAGAATGAGATTCTCAGCCCTGCCACAAATCAAGAAAAACTCATTCCTATTCTCTCAAGTATGTATCTATGTACTAGAGACAAGCATGATGCCGCTTATACAATCAGTGCAGTAGCAACAATACTAGTTTTAATGCGGCATTGCTTGAAACTGGTAGCACACTGAGAGAACAGTGTGGCGATATTGACTACAAATTGTGGAAAAACTCATCCACTCCGAGTTTGTGGTGCTTTTCACCACAGTTGTGGTACTTCTTTTGCCACAACTGTGGTACTTTTCACCACAAATTTAGTACGGTAGGTACTTACTTTTTACCACAGTTGTGGCAAAAAAAGTACCACAACTGTGGTGAAAAACATCACAAACTCGGAGTGGATGAGTTTTTCCACAATTTGTAGTCAACATCGCCACAATTTTTTCTCTCAGTGCATTAACATCGTAGGACATTGTACGCTTGTATCATAGACATTGTAAACATTGCAAATATCAACAGTGTTGAAATTTTAAAAAAAATCCCTTAATATTGATTTTAAAGGGAGATAAGGGTATTGTGCAGTACAAAATACAAAGGAATTGATGTCACGAACTATGTGTCATATGCAGAAATTGACAAATGTCTAGCATGTGTCAGCGCGGGCATTGCAGGTTTCCTGATCATAGACATTATAGTTGAAAGTAGCGTAGCAGCGGCATCACTTATGAGGTATTCAACGCTTATGATATGTAGCGCATTCAGGATACCGCCTATCGCTACATGCTTTTCAACAACTAAAAGCAGCATCATGCTCTGTCTCGCGTATCTACATTTTACAAGGTAAAATCCGCTGGCAAAGGCAGGCGCGCATAGCCAGGATTTTCCAAAGAAGGGAGCCAAACATGAAAACAACTACAGTGTTATTTCAGATAGAAAAATTACAATCTTGTGATTTCAATGAAAAAGTCGAATAATGATGTATCAAAGAAAAAAGAAAAAGTCTCAAGGGCAAAAATTAAAGCTGAAAAAATATTTCAAGGCAACTATTCTTGATTTTCATAGTAAAATTATTAAAAATCTTGCTAATTTCTGGTTTCCTTGCTACTGAAGCCAAATTCTCATTATTTTATGGGTTTTCTTGTTTTTCTCGCTAGTAGATACCATGATTGATCAGGCATCACAGTTATTCAACTTTGAAAAATAAATAATGAAGAAAAGTCTCATTGAAGGAGATGTGGTAGTCATTCGTTGAAAAATTTTCAAAACAAGTAAGGTCATTTGGGGTAATTGTAAACATGGGGTAATTGTAAACAAGTCGTGCTGTAAATACTTAAATGCATCTAGCGAGCTGGAGTTGCCAAAAATAAAAACTTTGAATAATTGGTCTTACCATAATAAAAAACTTCGGGTTCTTGGTAACAGCTGTGATGAAAAATTTCGCGATGAAAAAAACATGATATCAAATTTAGATTTTCACACAATTTACGTAATCTTCAAAATTCGAGAAAAAATAGAAAAAAGTAAAAAAGTTGGTGTTTGATGCATTAATTTAGTTCTACGGACATTCAAAAATGATGAAATTCAATTCTTATGATTTTTGAGGCTGAGAAATTATTTTTCTGCAGCATTTACAAATGCCCATCAAATTTTTCAGGTGTGGGGTAATTGTAAACACGTGTTATTTAAATGGGATTCACAAATTTAAACACAAAATATCATTTTTTTTGGTTTTGATTTTTTTTTGATTTTTTTTACAAGTTAGTTTTTCCACGCGTTTAAATATTTAATCTCTATAATTTTTTTCCAAATTATGCAAAAAAAACCGAGGGATACGTTTTTTATGAGGCACAATGTATGCATTTACATTTACCCCACCACTGTGGGGTAAATGTAAATATTCTTGTCCAATTGTAAACGAAGTCCATAATTTCGGAATGAATAATCGAATCGATGAAAACAAACCGCCATATTACTCCTTATACATTCATTGATACATGGTAAAAATTTCAATCACTTTGCTTTCTTACTTACAGAGTAAAACGAAAAAGAGTATCACAAAATCGGTTCAATTTTCCGAAAAATTTACAATTACCCCAATTGACCTTACCAAATGAGGCAAAAAGAAAGTTACAAAGATCATCTATGATATGAAAATGAAAAATCTTACATGACTTCAAGTTCATTGATAAAACCCCTTTTCATAACATATTTTGAAAAGTATAAAAAAGGGGAGGGCTTAAAATGGCTTAAACGATGCAAGTCAACAGACAAAATTCGAGTAAATTGAGCAAGGCACAACACTTCATAGATAAGAAAACATGTCATATTTATATAAACTGAAGTATCTTCGATAAAGACAAGATTGAGTAAAAATCTCGTAGACCTTTAGACCTAATCATACAAATATAAACTACATGAAGATTGCTATAGATATTTTTAAATGTAGGAGAAAAGTACCTCTAAACGAAGTAGATGAAATCATGCAAAAAGAAAAAGAAGAAGAAAATGGATGGTACACAATGATGAAAAATCTAAATTAGAAACAAGTCAAGTGTATGGATATTGGACCTGCATGTAGATGTAAGATTAGACCAATCTCCATTACATTTTGGTAGCTCACTCTAGATCGACAATATGTACATATGTTTACATGTACATTGACTAAATGTATTGCCATCCTTCTGTCGTTTTTCACGGTACACTTCAAAAAATGATGGAGAGGAAAGGGTAGAAAACACAAAAACACGAATCATCAAAATAACTGCCATAGCTTGCAAATTCGAGCAAAAAAATTGAGAAACAGATAATAAAGAATCGATTCTTTTCGTACATTACATACGTACATATTTTAGTGCCCACGGTTTCGACTTATTTCCACGAGTAGCGGGAAGAATCAAATAATGAATATTGCTATGTGCATGACATGCGGTTGAAAGGCAAGACAAGCGATGGCAAAGGTGTACCGTACCCCCGGCTTCGACTCCTCGCTGCAATCGTTCGCCTTGTAGTATACTTATACGTACAATAACGGTAAATGTTCTTAATAAATAATATTTGCGAATTTTCATCGTCGAATATACCATCGCGCGTTTTACGACGCGATTACCTTATTTCAAAAGTCGAACGACGAAGAGGCAGGTGTAGAAATAAGGCGACGAAACGCTTCGCGGTGGTCTCTCCATCGTTCCTTTTTCCCTCCACCTTGCAGACGAAGGATTAATTCGATCGGAGGCGCGCGTGCAGAAAAGCTTTCAAGCAAATATCGTCACGAGGTATTCGAATATTCTTTCTTATTTTTTTTCAAAAGATTAACATTATAATGCGATGTTATGTCAAATATGTGGCAAAAATGTCTGAAATATTCTACACAACAGAACAAAGGAAATAGTAATTTGGTATGTACCAACAGCGAAAGGATAAAAGACTCGGTATGGAAATCTCCGGCGACAAAAAAGTAGAAAAGAAATAAGAATCGGAGGAATGATCAAAATTAAAATATTTCAAATGCATTTCGCACGGCGTCGGTGTATACTTCCCAACGCAACTCCGGTTACTCCTTTCATTCGTTCTCGCGTCATTTTCTTCTACACTTCTCGCCGGTACTTGGTTCTTTTTTTCCTATCAAAAATTTTTCTTAATTAAATTCTTCTTTTTCTTTTTCGGTTTTCGCAGCAGCAAATCACGAATTCATTTGCGAATAAAAAAAAAACTTCTTTCAATCTCTTTCAGAATCTAAATTTATTTGCATCGTTAGATAACTTTCTTTATCTTCTTCGAGGTCTTTTGTTTCGCGGAATTCTTGCCCGCGTACTTTTTCTTATAAGAATAGATGTTTACTTAACTTTTAATTTACATTTGGTACATTTCAGCAGTTTTTCGTTACTTTTCGGTTTTGGTTTCTAGTTGGTTACCTTTGATAAAATTGCAAACGCGGCATCGCCGCATCGCGTCGCCCGACGAACTTCAATTTTTATTATTCCTTATTTTCTCTTTGTCTTCCAGCTCGCTCTGTGGCGTTTTCCTCGTCCTTTCGGCGGTTGTTATTCTACTCTCTGGTGGAATAACGAAGGCGGCAAGATGGATAAATCGAGCCGCGAGTGGTTTACGGCAAGAATAAGGTCGGGTTTTTTTGCATAGGTTGAGAACAGTTTTTGAGGCGAGAGGTGTGCAGGGGGTGAGTTTTTCTTTTCTCGCGCCGACGTTTAATGCTGGCAAGTTTAGCATTAAGTATGTCTATATTCGGTGTATTTTCATTGTTGTATACCGAAGTTAACGTTTTTATAGCGTTTTAACTTTTGAAATAAGTTTTCAAAATGCTGATAAATAATTCAATTACGTGAGATAAATTCCAGGCTTCGAATGAGTCGCTGAGTAAAAAATGCTTCGGAAAGTAATTTTTACTGAACTTTCTTCGGAAAACGAATTTCAGGGGTTATCTGTTTTATTCCATTCATGAAAAAAATTTTTGGATCGAGAGTGATCAAATTCTATCAAAAATTTTGGATGTTTAATTTTATAAAGCGTTGGCGAATTTTATCAAATTCTATCGAATTACCGTCATCATAATTCATTCATTGAGATCAAATTATATCAAACTTCATAAAACATGATAAAAATTGATAAAATTAGATAAAATTAGATGAAATGGACTTTGATGTGAATATTTTCATCTTTATCCAGTTTGATTCAAGCGTGTAAAATTGTATAGCTACAATTTAATCAAACTTGCTCGAATTTTTAATCAAATTTAAAAAGATACACTTGGTGTTTTGGATCAATAATTTTTATAAAATATTGTATACAATTTTACATGTCCGGATCAAACCGGAAAAATTTCAGAATTTCTATTTTTCTAGGTTTCACTTCCATTCTCACCCAAAACTTTCGCCCTTACGAGAAAAATGATGCCAAATTCGTTATCTACGATCTCGGAAACATCATTTTCAATAAATAACTCGAAAAAACTGCAAAATATCATTTTTTCAAGATCTCACTACCGATTTTTTTTCAGGTCACGAGTTTCGAGGTTCCCAGCCCCGAAAGGAGAAATGGAAATTCATCGAATTTGCCCTAAAATTTATTATAATTATCATAATAAGTACTTTGAAAAATAAAAAATTTCCTTAACCCGACCAAAATAAGTTAATGGGTCACCTTTGGCACAAAATTTATTTTATGTAATTTGATTGAAAAATTTTCATAGATAAAAAACATGTTCCGTTCGTGTGCTAAATTGGAGAAAGAAGGTGGTGAAAACCATGCATGACAAACGTAGGAAGAATTTCAGAAATGATATCTCAAGAAAATTAAAAAAAAATACCTTAATTTCAGATCTTAATTTTTCAACTTTTCTTCCTCAATAAAAATACAAAACCTAAATCAAATTCACTGAAAATATACCTAAGAAAATTTTCAGATCTGAAAAATTCATTTGTCAATAAAAAGAAGAAAATTGATGAATTACGGAAACTTTCTTCTGATAAATGGAAAATAAAAAAATGGTTCAAAAAATAATTTAAAATCGATGTATGGATATTTCTTGATAAAAGTAAAATAAAGTTATAGATTTCACATCAAATTTTTTTTGTTATGATTTAAGATTAATGAAGCAAGCTTTTTTCGCGATTCTTCAAAAACAAATTGCACATCATAATTCTCGTTCAAAATTTATTAGTAAATGAAAACATTTCGAAAAAAATTTCAGCGTTGAAAATTTTTAAATTCAGAGACCTCTGATGAAAATCATATTTACAAATCATCCCATGATTTTTTCGAGCTTCCGGGGTAAAATTATTTTCACAAATCATCCATAATTTGTGAAAATTTTCGAAGGTGAGATGACTTTTGATATGAAAATCAGTTTCACAAATCATCCCATGATTTTTCAGGGCCTTGGATGACTTTTTAAATTGAAATCACTTTCACAAATCAAAATCATCCCACGCTTTTTCCGATCTTCCGAGGGCGAGGGTGAAATGAACTTTGAAATAAGAATGATTTTCATAAATCGTCCCACGCTTTTCCAAGATTTCGATGGTGAGGTGACATTTGAGTAGAATCATTTTCATAAATTATCCCATGGTTTTTCTGAATATAACACGTGAGAAATTCCTGACTCAATTTCAATAAATTTCTTGAATTTTCAGAAAATATTATTTTTTTATTCAAAATGCAGTTTTTGAATTATCATTTTGAAAAAATTAACATTTTGAAGTGAAATTATCTCAAAAATTTTAGAATAACCATCAGAAAATTCACCATACCTGATTTATGTTTTGTGTACCTAACTTTTGTAAATTTTTACCACTGTTGGATACTTTATTTGCATTTTGAAGTGTTTCGGTTCAATTTTATGATACTTCAAAAATTCAGTCATACTTTGAGCAATTTTCACAACATTTAAAAAAAAAACTAAAAATTTTTTCACATAATTTTTAACAGATTTTCAATCATTAACAACACAGGTACATTTCTGTCACTTGTCATAAACTTTTACTCGTTTCGACCAATTATCCAAACATTTTCGAGAGAATTTTTTTTAAATTCTACCACTTTTGTCCAAGATTCTACAAAATTTTTATAATATGTAGTTAGATTTAAAAAATTCAACTTTCAAATGGATATAAAAAATTTGAAAAAATTCAAGTAGGCATCATAGTGAAATTTCGAAGAAAAATAGTGACTTTTAGTGATTTTTTTTACCAAAAAGTGACCAAAAAGTAACCAAAAGTAACCAAAAATTCGATTTTTTCGGGTGGGGGGGGAATTTTTTTACAATTTTTTGGGGGGACAATTTTTTTTGTAGTTTTCTGCAAACATTTCAAAAATAAATCAACTAAAACGGTCAAATTTTTACGTGGAAATTTGAATTTTTGCTTGAAAATGCGGAAAAAGTGACTTTGGGAGGAAAAAGGTGACTTTTAGTGACCTTTGGATGAAAAAAGTGACTTTTAGTGACCAAAGTCGAAAAAAGTGACAAGCACCCTAAAACAGTGACCTGCTATGGTGCCTGTCAAGATAAAATTTATGGTAGGATTCACAGAATCGAGTAAAAAAATCACAAAAAAAATCAGAAATAGGTATTTTTATCGGAGTAGGAAATTTTCAATTTTCAAACTTCTTTCCATTAAATAATGCCAATTTCGATTCAATCCAACAGTTTGGACTTACAGTGAAAAATTAAAAAAAATTCATGACGAATCCAAAAATCGTGTTTAATTTAAATATAACTCGAAAACTGATAAAATTATGGATTTTCGGGATTTGAACGTCTCTTGGGATTAGAATTGAAAATTTTTCCTAATTAAAAGTCGATAATTTTTTCTCATCACCCCCCCCCCCCCCATAAATTTGTCCGGCCACTCCACACAACAATATTTACAGCCACAACGCTACGATCAAATCTCTACAAAACCTAGATAAAAATGAAAATCACACGAACCATCGATAAACCAAACCGAAGCCCAGCAACAACCAAACCGCCCTTCATCATATACTGCATCATCTTCTCACTATACAAATACGTACAAACGAAACGAACCAAACTCAACGGTTGATAAAGTACATTTCATTTTCTCTCTCATTTTCGCTTTTTCCTGTATTCATCGTTCTCTCCCTCTGCACCCTTGCTCATTCCAGCGCACATTTTTCTCTTTGGGAAAAAACCCGAGCTAGAGAAACGATATTATCAAATTATTTCATATTACGTTTCTGTCATTTCAATAAAATTGAAAACTTTCCAAGAATCATTTCGAAATAATTTTCCATTATACGAGTCGAATTTATAATATCAACTTCTTCGCGCGCGCATCCGCGTTAAATAATGAACAACAGATGTAAATTTAACTCTTATATTGTACATGTATAATGCACACAGGCACACACCTCAGCCCCTATCGTCGTCGACAAAATACTTACACAAACAACTCCCGGTGCTAACGCGAACCGTGAATTGCGATCGAATAAAATTTTCATACATAACAACGTGTGCTATTTCGTTCGTACATCGCATCGTATGGTTTTTATACCGTATACTTTTCGTCTTCCTTTATGTATTTAAATAATATGATTACTAGCTGTAAATTTTCTTGTCTGGTGTTCGCGAAAATTTCTCTGTTTTATTTCGAATTTGCATTTTTTTTCACCTTTACTCCGTTTCTAGATCAAATTCTTCGCCATTTATACGTGTTTTTTTTTTCGAAACGATGATATCAATGGGCGGGGAACGATTTCAGCATAACTTTTTGAAGGGGTAAGAAGAGAAAATTGCTGACGAATTACTATTTCACCGGATACAAAAATTCGAATTATGCCGAATTGCGTAAATTGAAATTTCAGTTCATAAGTAGAGATTTGCGTTGGGACTATGTGTAATTTTTGAGAGGAATTTTTAGAAATAATACATTTGAAAAGTGGAAAGTGGACATTTTTTATACATTTACAATTTTTTTCCACCTTTTGGAAGAGGAAACTCTCTTTCCACGAATGCTGCTGAGATGAAAATCGGCGGCGACGAAGTAATTTTTCGACTGTGCAGACCTTTCTATTCAAACTCTCTCATTTTTGAATCAGTGAAATTTATCAAAAAACACTGAAAAACAGTCAGAATTGCAGCACAGTAATAAATCAGTGAAAAAATTTTCACTGAAAGGAAGTCAGTGAAAGTAAAATCGCTGGAAATCAATGGAAATTCACTGAAAACTCAGTACTGAAAAATTTGCAAAATTCTTTGAACAATTAGTGAAAATTCACTGAAAACCAGTTAATTTCACTAATTTTTACTGTGCTGCATTTCTGACTGTTTATCAGTGACTTTTCATTGATTCGCAATGAGAGAGTACCTAAGCAGATGTACCTACGATAAGTTCCATTTTTTAAAAATTTGTGCTACAAAAGTACGTGAAAAATCCCATTTTTAAAAAAATTTAACGACCTATCGAAAGTTTTAAAAAATGTTCAGTTCTTCAGATTGTGTTAACTTTTAAAATTCTGTCAGTTTTTAATATTGATCAAACTCAATTTTTCAAATATCAATTATACAAAATTGATGAACTTTTCAAATTATGGTAAAATTTTTCAAAAATTCAGTTTTCACAAATGTCAATTTCTGGAGGATTCTCAAGTTTCTAAAACTTCTTAATTCTTCAAATTATGGAAATTTTTTAAATTGATCAGAAAATTTTCAAAGCTCAACAACTCTTCAAATTGTATCAAATTTCAAAAATTTGTAATTTTTCGAAGTTTGTTAAGTTCATAAATACCAATTTCTTAAAACTTTTCATTTTTTTTAAATTCTTCAGATTTGTTCAAATTCTTTAATATCATTTTTCACGTTTTTCGATAAAGGGTATAGCCGGATATGAGGTGTTTTTGGCTCCAGGCTTGATTTTCAATCTTTTGCCCCCCGATTGTGTACCTTGATGAAAAAAAATCTGGGGAAAATTTTGGCCCCCAACCCCCTCCCAGATGATTTGTACATTTTCATACATTATCTATACCCATTTTTTTGCAAAAAAAAAAAACTTTTATTAATGACTGAAAATGCATAAAATCAATTTTATTTTCAATCATTTTTAATTTTATAGGAAGCGAAGGAAATTTTCTGTTCATTGGCACAATATTACATTTTGTAGAAGGAGTCTTGACCGTTTCTTAGGAAGAAAGACCGAAAATTACAAAACACCTTACAGAAATGTTATTTTGGCTGATTTTTCAAATCTTGAGCTTTTTATACGGAAAGATGTGACCAAATGAAAAAACTAACGTCGGATTCGGGTTAAGCGGATCAAAATACCCCGGTAAACACCCTTTTCGCGATCATTTTACTTTAAATGTTGAAATTCACTTTTTTCACTGATTTTTCGTGACAATAAAACTAAATTTCGAGATTTAAAGTAAAATGATCGTGAAAAGGGTGTTTATCGGGGTATTTTGACCTGCTGAACACGAATACGGGATTGGTTTTTTCATTTGGTCATTTATTTCCGTATAAAATGCTCAAAATTTGAAAAATCTGCCAAAATAACAACATTTTTTACAGGTTTTTGCAATTTTCGGCCCTTGCGCCACCTCGATCGCCAAAACTGAATACGTGACGTGAATCTACGCCAAAAAACACGTTTTTAGGATATTTTCAAAAATTAGCCGAACTTCGTTGTTAAGGTCTTTTTCACAGTTTAAAATTTCAAATGGCCAAAACCTCATAAAGGAGTGCACCAAAATTGATAAAAAAATTATCGTAAATAGACCTTTACTAGATGTAACTTTGTGCCAAATAACAAAAAATTTCATTCACTTCCGTTGGAATTAAAATTTTTTGAAAATAATGCAATAAAATGGCCATAGCTCCGAAAGGAAGGGGGTCGGGGGGCCAAAAATTTTTCCATAATTTTTTTCCATTAATGTACACAATCTGGGGGCATTAAATCAAAAATCGGGGCTGGGGCCAAAAACAAGATCATGGTGTCCACTATTATTTCAGAAATGATTTTCCCTGACTTTTCCAGGTTTTCCAGACCAATTTTTCGAATTTTTCCAGACCTTATAAATATGATATTCGTAAACCAGGGGGGGGGGGGGTAATTTTTTCGCGTGATGTACTTACATCCCGAAATTTTGTATACAAATGATATAAAATGCATAGTAGTCTGGGAGGGATATGTAAAAAAAGGTGGTTTATTCCAACAAACTCCTATAAGAATTTTTTTTGCGGGATTCTGTAGTGAAAGAGGTCCTTATCAACATACCAAAGAGTCTACCTCCAAATCACGCTTGCGTTGCGCGTGCGGGCGTGAAATATGTACCGCCGAGGCGTTTTTTGCTATTATCTCACGAAATTTTGTGTTTTTCGACAAAGTAGTTATTACAAAAAATATTCCTCATCAAATTTGCAATCGAAATGGTTATTATGATTTTTTTCATAAAACTCGTTTTTACCCCATAAAACTATGATTTTTGTGAGGTAATATTTCACGCGCCGTCACAAACGATCATTTAGGCTGCTGCAACTGTATCGTATAGTCAGGGAGCCAAATCTACCGAAAATGGGCCGAAATAATTGAAAAAGCTGAGACCTCTCCCAACAGTTGTTGTATGAACCCCTATTTCGAAAACTACCAGTCTGCCGATCCGCAGCTGCTGCTTTTAAGCACAGCAAAAACTCGAAAGTTCACAATTTTTATGTACTTCGACTGAAAACATTTATGATCGAAATAGGTGTCAAATTACAGGATATTTTGCTCTGAATCCGAATATGTAGGTCTGCCGACTCCTAAGTGCTGCCGAAGGGTTGGTAGACTGGGTTAAAAGGGGAGAAAACTGGAAAAATTCACCGATTTTTGGTAAAATTGGAATAAAAGTCGTATACTTGGTTTGAAAGGGGTTTATAAATTGTTCTAAGCATTACTCAAAAATAAGGATGACTTTTCAACTTCGAAATTTCACAAAATTTTTGTATTTTAGAGGGGCGAGGCGTAGAGGAGTATCAACAAACTCATGCACATAAACATGTGATATGGGTGCAACATCAAAATATACGTTTTCTGGGCCGTAGAACTCGATTATGACAATATTTTTTCGCGAAATTTTGATTTCTTAAATGAGGATTTGTGATTCTATCCCTGATTTATTTGTCAGAATCGAGTTCTACAACCCAGAAAACGTATATTTTGATGATGCATCCATATCACATGTTCATTAGGGTTGAGCACGAAAAAAAAACATATCTCAGATTTTGACCAAACTCTGTAGGGTTGTTGGATCACCATCGGAGACTACCCAAAAAAATTTGAGCCCCCTAGGTGGGGTGGAGGGGAGCTGGTGGTTCCAAAAGGGCACCTCCTTTTGAAAAAAACTTGGTTTTTTTGTGTTTTTTAGCTACTTAAAGTGGCTTGAGAATTATGGAACAGCACTGAAAAGGTGCGATTTGAGTTTCTACATCTCCCTGAACCATTGCCATCCTTCTCGGATCAAAACTCAGACTGCTAGGTACCAGAGGGTCGAAAAGTTGTAGATCGCGAAATTTCAATATTGCGAAATTTTTGCTGGCTTTGAATTCTTTATTTTTGCGCCGAATAATTTCACTTTTTTTTGGAATAAATTTTTGAAGAAAATTTTCAAAATTTCCTCAATCAGTGCAGCCAATTAGGAAAGTTAAGTCTGATTTCATAACTACAACTTTTTGACCCCCTGGTAGCAGTCTCCTTCGGCAGCACTTAGGAGTCGGCAGACCTACCTATTCGGATTCAGAGCAAAATATCCTGTAATTTGACACCTATTTCGATCATAAATGTTTTCAGTCGAAGTACATAAAAATTGTGAACTTTCGATTTTTTGCTGTGCTTAAAAGCAGCAGCTGCGGATCGGCAGACTGGTAGTTTTCGAAATAGGGGTTCATACAACAACTGTTGGGAGAGGTCTCAGCTTTTTCAATTATTTCGGCCCATTTTCGGTAGATTTGGCTCCCCGACTATACGATACAGTTGCAGCAGCCTAAATGATCGATTGTGGCGGCGCGTGAAATATTACCTCACAAAAATCATAGTTTTATGGGGTAAAAACGAGTTTTATGAAAAAAATCATAATAACCATTTCGATTGCAAATTTGATGAGGAATATTTTTTGTAATAACTACTTTGTCGAAAAACACAAAATTTCGTGAGATAATAGCAAAAAACGCCTCGGCGGTACATATTTCACGCCCGCACGCGCAACGCAAGCGTGATTTGGAGGTAGACTCTTTAGTATGTTGATAAGGACCTCTTTCACTACAGAATCCCGCAAAAAAATTTCTTATAGGAGTTTGTTGGAATAAAAAACATATCCCTCCCAGGCTATAGGGTCTTACGATTTTTTTTTCAAAATCACTAGATACTTTTTACGAGATTTTTAGATGCCCTTCTTCGGGTCAAAAAAAATATTCAAATTCAATTCTGAAAATTTTTCCACTCATCCAACTCTCCTTCGCCACAAAAATTTGAAAATTTGAATTTATTACCTACAGAAAAAATTTAAATAAAAAGGAAAAACCAAGTATTCCCACGCAAAATTAAGTTTTGAAACATGAAAAAAATTATGCCAGGGTGTTTACCAAATTGAGCGAATAAAAATTCGGATTTTTCTGGGCTAAAAATTAAAAATTTTCTTCACATTTCATTCCCCCCTTCCCCTCCAAAATGAAAAACACTTGTCTCAAAATTTATAAATTCACGCAATCCCTTGCAATTTTTTAGTTTGTACCAATAAATGAAAAAGTGAATGAGAAGGTAAAATATAAACCATTTTATGGAAATATATAAATGTGTTGAGCCCGAGCGAAGCGAGGACGAAAATTTTTGCGAAAAAAGATCTTCAATAGATGAAAATTCACCACTTTTCCCTCATTCATGTTTTCTAAAACATGGCCAATAATTTCGATTTTTGTTCCATTCCCTCCCTTTTTTTTCAACATCGTGGTCAAGGGCATCATGACGTTTCTTTCTCATTACAGCTCATTAAAAAGTATGTTTCCAAGAAACTTAAGATTAAAAATAAATAATATATATGATTCTGTTGAAAGAAAAAGTGTAAATTACCCCGAGCGTAGCGAGGGAAATTTTTTTGGATAATTCATAATTCAATGGACAAAGACATGTATTTAAAATATGTATCAATTTTATTGTACATAATAATTGGACAAAAGATGTAATCATTTGGCCCGAGCGGAGCGAGGGCGAAATTTTTTGAAAAATTTATAATAAAATAAGCAAAAAAAATTTTTCTAAATGATTTACATTTTTTGGGATTTTCGAAAAATTCCAGAGAAAATTCCAAAATTCCCTGACTTTTTCAGACCACCAAAATTCCCTGACTTTTCCCGGTTTTCCAGAGAATGGACACCATGCCTCTTACCCGGCTATACCCTTTATGAAGTTTTTGTGTTCCTTAAGATTAAGTTTTTCATGTTCAAATGAAATTTTATTACATCTTGGAAAAAATCATCTTTAGCTGTCTATTTATTAGTTTTTATTTGATTAAAATCGCCAAAATTCTAACATGAAATTCCGTTGGGTCTTGGAGAAAGAGATTTTTGAGAGGACAAAAAAAAGTTTCAGTGGTGTAAGTATTGAGTTAGTGTAGTTGGGAAAATCAAAATTTTGTGTTGAGATTTTCATAGATTTTACCCCCCTCCCCGGCGATATGCCCTAGGAACGTCTCTGAGCATGATTGATTTTTTGGTTTAAACGAATAACACAAGTCGACACGATTTTTGTGTTTGGGTTCCGATTGCGAAATTGGGTTGCTTTTATGTATCTAGTGAAGGGAAAAATAATTTTTTTGTCCAAAGTTTGCTTTGGGGGGTGGGGGAGCCAAAAATGTGATTTTTCAAGAACAATACACACGGATTTGAGAACAATTTAAGAAAAATTTGAAAAAAAGTTGGTTCCATCTTATAGAAAATGTTACGCTGAATCGAATGCTGCAAACCGCAGACCTCTATCTCTTTTAGAAAAAAAGTTACAGCTAAAACTTTCCTAAATTATGAGAAAAAATCGCATTTTTTTTCGCGTTGTTCAACCGGAAAGTGAGATTTCTGAGAAATCTAAGCATTCTACGACCATAATGACCATGACAAAAGTTGTAGAGAATTAAATTTACTATCGAATAGGTGCATTCAGATTTTTCCGGAAGGCGTAGTTTTCGAAATATTCTCGAGTAAAGTTGAACATAAGTTAAGGCAATTGAGAAATAAAGAGAAATGAAGCAATTTTTGGCTGTCAAAAGTATTACAACGAAAAACTATGAAAGGTGACTAACCTTTAGGAGTTACCACGACCTCCCACAATTTTTCGCTTCAACACTTTTGACAGCCAAAAATTGCTTCATTTCTCTTTTTTTCTCAATTGCCTCAACTAATGTTCAACTTTACTCGAGAATATCTCAAACACTACGCCTTCCGGAAAAATCTGGATGCACCTATCCGATAGGAAATTTAATTCTCTTCAACTTTTGTCATGGTCTTTATGGTCGTAGAATGCTTAGATTTCTCAGAAATCTCACTTTTCGGTGAGCAACGCGAAAAAAATGCGATTTTTTCACATAATTTAGGAAAGTTTTAGCTGTAACTTTTTTTCTAAAAGAGATAGTGATCTGCGGTTTGCGGAATTCGATTCAGCGTAAAATTTTCTATAAGATTGGTTCAAAAAAAAAATTGAATTTTTTTCAAATTTTTCTCAAATCCGTGTGTATTGTTTTTGAAAAATCAAATTTCTGCCCCCCCCCCATCCCCCCAAGCAAACTTTGGAAGCCACGAATGAGCATATTGGTGTATTTTGATGTCTAGAATCAGAATTTGGCCATGAGAACTGAAACACAGAATTTTTTTTTTTGTTGACCTGTGCAATAATTCATTCCCACAAACAATAGAAATTCTTGATCAACTGGTAATCAATGAAGATTTGATAAAATAGTGGAATTTATACGTAAGGGTGTAGACTTCGAATCTGCGGTCAGTACCAATTACGTAATATGCACCACATTCGAAGTATAATTTGGTGAATTGGAAACCTTTACGAGCTGTGTTTTCGAGCACCTACACACTACATATCTCTTTCTTCGATTCAATAAAAGAAGGACTATGAATTACTCTCTCATCCCCTATTGCCCGTAATACCCTCAACGTAAGCATCCTGGACACCGCATTTGTACCCTAAAACGAATCTTCTCTCTAATACTATTCCTGTGATCGCCACCCTTTGGAAGAATCGTTGTTTCGTCGATGAGGTACGAGTATATGAACTATAAAGGTACAACGGACGAGTATCTTGATTTATGAAAATTGAAATATCGACGCTACTACACAATGTATAATAGCTCGGCGAAGATAAGCAAACCAAGCAGTTCGGATCGTATTTTCGGCTCGTTACGCTCGAATCAAAATACCGCACGACGGCCACATCCTCTGTATTTCATAAAGCCCGAGCTAAGTGAAAAATATATCGCAGTATTGGACGGGGCAAAGGGGTGAAAAAAGCCCCCTACGACGACCCTTTCGATTTCAACCGTCAAGTTGGTCTCGTCGTCGTGTGTATTAAATGACCGCAATCGTCTCGCAACCATGTTCTCAACAAGTATACGTGTGCGAAACGATACGACGACGAAGTCCCCCCCCTCCCCTCCCTCGCTTTCGGCTTCCACTAGTTCTATGAAATATCTCGTGTAAGAATTGGCACGTCGCCGAAAACCGAAATATGAGATGCGGTGGCGAGAGAGAAAACGGTCGACGAAGAGAATTCCACTGCAGGAAAAAGGCTACAGAGACGAAGTGGAAAAGGCGAAGCAGGAGGTCGATTTGTCCATGCAAATCGGAAACGAACGAGCTTAGGAAAGCCGAATGATGAAGAACGACGGTAAGGAGAAGAGAAGGCATAATAACTCAAATTAACAGCGGCGCGAAAAGAGTATTAAAATAAGATTTACGCCAATGCGCGACTCTGAGTAAAAGATATTTATACGGATTCGGCGTGGCTTGGTTCAGATACTCTTACTCGTTGTAAATTTTATACCGTACAAATACGTCATTAAAATTAAATTTGCTTTTTGTTGGCTCGTTAGAAATAAATTTCCGAACTGGCGTAGTTCACTAACTATATGCGACGAGCGGAGAATATAAGCATCGGCATTAGCGCCGGTGCTGGTGTCTTTCCTCGCTGCTAGGTTAGTTATACTTTTACCAAGGCGGAGAACGAGAATCGAGACGACGTCGGTGGCGAATTGCGAATTCGCAAAACGCAGATTAAAGGAAATGATAAAATTTCACTTTATTTTATCCTCAGCTCGGCGACGACCGACGAGAGCTTGTAAATAAGCTCGTCGCAGCGTAACCGGCAAATGTTGCTTTGCGAAAGTTATACGTGTGCGAAGAGGTACCTCGCTGGTCGACCCAGTCACGAGATGCGGTGGTTTTTTGTCTTTTTGTCGAGCCAAAACAAAATGTCATCGGTTTCAGATTCCATATAGCGATTCCATTAACCGTATTGGTCGAATTGATTCGGTTGTAATAAAATTTTACCCCGAGAGGTTATTTTTACCAGCGGAGCGTTTAATCAGACCGAAGAATAACAACTTTTTAAAAACTTTCTACTTTATGTCGTATTATTGAACATCGAATAGAATAAAGAATCGGATATAAATACGAGAAAAGTTTACGTAGTACGTATAAAAAAACAGAAAAATCAACGTCGAAAGAAATTTGGCTGTTGGAAAAAAAACACCAAGAAATATGATAAGTACGTCACAAGATAGCTACAGGGCTAGACTAGAAACCCATTGGCAGAGACGGTTGCAAAGGGGGTTGGGGAGTCACCCCAGACGTTTTTTAGTCGGAAAATTCGACATATTCGGCGAAAATGATTTTTAGTCGGAGAAATCGAAGTGAAACATTTTTTTCAACATAAAAAAGGCGAATTCAGTTTCCCTAATTCATTTTTTGATTTAGGTTTTACCAACTCCAATAGTTCAGGACACAAATTTCTCAGACTAAAGATCTAGAAATTATTGGTTTTTTTTTAATAGGAATTATTTACTTTTAAAATCAATAATTCATGAGAAATAATTTATAAATTTCTGAAAATAGGACAAGTAGTTGAAGCGTCGAAAATTTTTTTAAAAATAACACAATTCAAAAAATTTAAAAAGTTTTGAAAACTTGATAAAATTTAAAAAAAAATTATTGATTTAAAAAAACTGAAAAATTCGCAAACTTTGAAAAATTACAAAGTAGAAATGGACGGAAATTTACTCGTAAACGAAGGAAATATGATGGAAATTCGACTGCAGATTCGTTTTCAGGAGGTTTGGTTATGACCGCAGGGGGAAGGGAGGTCGGGGAATTACATTCGATACAATTTTCTGTTGACCTTGGAATGAAATAATTTTATAGAAATCGCGGTTTTTGAAAAATGTACAATTGTACAATGTACATGCGAATTTTGAGTATTTTACAACGCGAGGGGACAGTTTTAATTTTTTTGAAAATGTTCCACCACTCCAAAATTTTTGAAATTTGTATGATATATTTATGGATAATTAAGACTTTTTTAAAGTAAAAAAATCCATTGTAGGTTTGACCTTTTTTCAAAATGGTGGCTCAAAATTTTCAAAACGCCATAACTTGGCGAAAAATTGCCCGAAAAAATCCCTTTTTTGGTTTTGTTCTTCTGACCCTCTAAAATCCACAATGATGAAAAACAGGGATTTTAAAAGAAAAATTCGTTCTGACGCGTACCGATGGAAAAATTTTTATTCCGCTTAAAATACCTACATCGATACAGGAGACATCAAAGTAAGGTCTAGATTCACATGAATCTTCAAGAAATCCTCCTTCCGCTGTCCTAAGGAGAGGGAAGTAAGTATTGTCGAAAAGAATTGAAATTAGATATCTAGGTATCACCAAACACAAAAAATATCATACTCGTAAAATTATTTTTCTTCCACAATAAAAATGTGTTTGTAGTCAGGTCTCAATCGTACAAAAAAAGGATCCCGCGCGAAATTCCTGTTAAAATTGATTTTATGATTTATTCTTGTTCTGGACACTAAAACAAAGAAATTAAGCCCACATGTCTTTATTTTCCCCTCTCCCTTTCCCCAGGGTCCACCCCCAACATTTCAAACACGTGTCTTGCCTTATCTATGGGTCGTAATGAAAAAATTTTCGAACAAAAGTTATTCCTCGGCACCTAATGTACATTTTAATTTCTCATCAAAATCCATTTTGGAGCAACTCCTGCCCCTCAAATTTGAAAATAAAACAGTTTTCAGAAAACTTCAAAATCACGTTTTCTTCATTTTAAGCGAAAAGTTTCAGAGATACGGTAAAATTTGTAATCACAAAAAGTATTCAGAATTGAATTTCCTTTCCAATGAGCTATATCACGACCATTTTCACAAACTTTTCCCGACAGGGTGGATCTCTCCCCCTCCCCTTTATCTCAAAAGTTGGACCCACGAAAAAAAAATGAACGATTTTTGTTCTTCGATATCTAATACATAATTTCATTTATTATCGGAATTCATTTTGGACCAAATTTTGTTCGTGGGTCCAACTTTTGTGAAAACGAGGAAGGGGGAGGCGACCGAAATCATTCGACAGTGAACATGTAACATACAAATTCTGTTGGTTAGTGAAACCATTAACCACATCTGACATAAATTTTTTTGCATTATAACGGTATTTGTTAGATTTCGAAAAATGAAAACTTTTTAACAAATTTCAGTGAACAAGCTCCCCTTATGCTCAAATTTGAGTCAAAAAATGGGGTATAGGGGCTAAAAGGGTCAAATTCCAAAACTGAGTTGAGATTCGATCTCAAAGCTCTCAAAAACATTACAAACGATATGTCACACGATATTGTTTATTTTTTTTTTAAATTTTAAAGTAGAGAGAAATGAGATGCTGAGAGGGTCAAATCGAAAAATCAAGTCGAAATCATCTCAGCATTTTCGAAAACAATCAATCAATTCTACACTTCATTTAGAGACGCTCGAAACTAAATAATATACACCATATTTTTGGCTTTTCTGAAAATTTCAAGCCTCCTCAGTAAACCCCTTACATGGAGTAAGAAAAAATTTCAGGAGTTTTTTCACGGTTAAGGTGAAAATGACTAACGAAAATTTTTTATCGCTGGATAGTGGATACAATACCCCGAAGACTGATTTTTAATCAATTTTTTCATAATTTGCAATACGAGTATCTACTTACAAAATAATTTTCCCCCCTCCTCTCAAAAAAAAGGGGAAAACGCTTTCCTTATCCGCGTGGAAATTTCAGAATAGTCAGACTACGTTCCAATAATCATGTTTCGAACAAAATTAAAAATTTAATCGTGCAATATTTTTTTGGCGAATTTTTAAGAAACTCGTCGAAGGATCAAACTCATGTGACTTTTTTGAACTCCTCTCCAGCTCTTTCAATTTTGTGACGGTCGATTCCAAAACAATTCATTTAATTGAAAAAAGAATTGAATTTTGAGAATCCGGTTTCATTCCGGCTCTAGAAAGCGATGAATACTCAAACGAGGCCTACTGCCAGTTATTCTAGGACACCCTATGTATCTAAAATGACCGCTTTAGAAAAATTGTAAAATTAAGTCCTAATTAATTTACTATTCTTACATGAAAATTCAAAGTATTTTCTCGCATTACAGAAATTTTCCACAGATGCCTATTATCTTAGACGGAGAATTCATTAACAACGTTTCACAACGTTATGCATTAAAAATCACTCATAAAAGCACCTTGAAAATCCATCTAAGCACATAAAATATGCATAAGCTCCTTATCCAAGACAAACGCAAAATATATAAATTAAAACGAACTCGATTCGAAAACATTTCACAAACCAAATATCTAATTTAGCAATTGAACGTGTCACAGCAAAAAAGGACATACAGAAAAAATGGCGTTTTTGGGAAATCGCGATTGAAGTTTGAGTATACTTTTTTCAATAATAAATTAAGGAATTGAACTGGGGAAAAAATTTTACCTTAAAATTTCATCTTTTTGCTACAAGAAAACAGCTCGCCCATCACTTGATATCTTTTCTATTTTTTTCTATTTTGAAAACAAAAGGTCGAGTTATATGTCATTTTTGTTGTGACAAAATTTCATTTCGACCCTTCTACGTTTGATGACGTATAAGTTTTCCGGAAGTGAAAATTAAAAAAAAAATCTTCATACAAAAGTTGAAGAGAATGAAAAGAGGAACATTTTCTTGAAAAAAATTTCAAATTATCTCTTCAGGGAGCGGATATATCGCACTTTGAAAATTGATAACTTTTTTTCATTTTCTTGGTTACAAAAAAAATACTAAAAATACATTTTGGACGAATTTTATTATTTTTTCAAATTTATGACGGAAAATCAACTGAAAAAACACTTCATTAAAATTTTAAAATTTTACAATTGTCTGCACTGTGAAAAAATTAAACATTACGCAAATTCTCGAAAATCAAACATGTAATGCAGGTACCGAAATTGCGAACTTCGCATTTTAAAAACGCCATAACTCTTCGAGGAAAACATATTGGAAGGTGGGAGGGGGCTCATTGGATAGAGAAAACGTTAGAGAATACGAATCGCCTGTCGCATCAAAAAGGACATATGCTGAGTCATGCCCTTTTTGTTGTGAAACATTCAATTCCAATACCGATTTTGATTAACAAGAAGTCTTTCCAAAAGTTTCCACAAAAAAATATAACGTCATTAGAAAAACTATACGAAAAATAGGCACCTATATAGAAAAATCAACCCGAAAAGTGAACTTTACCTACGTCAAGCAACAAATACACACATCACACGTCACACTCATCCGAGCACCCCAGCCAAGAATACAACGCTCCCTACTTCGCACCTCAGACAGAGAAAAGGAGACCCAGTCGACGAAGACGACTGAGAGTGACCATTATCAAGGCAAATATTAAACGAGTCGACAAAAGTGTGCACGGTACTTTTCCACCGCATCGGTTGAAATTATTTAAAAACTTGGAAGGATACTTTGTAAATAAATTACGCCGGCGAGGCGACTATAAATAAATGTAGTATAGGTAGGTATACCATACTATACTACACTGGCGTAGTATGTTTCTAATGTTACTCGCCATAACTAATAGCGTGTCAACTGTTGACAAGTTTACATGTCACGTTTACGCACAAATACACGTACACGACCTAGCTCGTAGTAGTAGTACATACAAATTTCAAAAACGAGCAAATACATTGGGGAATTTTAAAGGTACAGGGCTATTAGTTGGTAATATTCGTGTTAGACATGTTTGATTAAATGTAAATTAAACTAGCATATTATGTACTGCGCTGATGTGGTATGGTGTTCACCTCACATCGCGTCGTATTTTATGCAAGATACCTGTGACTTTAATATGACTATGAGGAGAGTTTTTCCACCTAAATCTATTCATAAGGGAACTTCCCAAAGCCTCTGCCACTAATTTAATCGAGAGTATTGTGGAAAGAGCAATTTCCAGAACACAGGAAACCAAAATTTCAGTAACCTAAGTTCGATTTTCAGATTTTTAGCGGATTTATAAAAATTGTATTTTTAGAAAAAATGTGATATTTTCTCCCTAAATCTGAATCAATAATTATATTTTCGTTATAGAGGGAGAAAAAGTCCACTTTTTCTCCCTCTCGCGAATCGCTCGAGTGCTTAAACTCGCTTTTTTCTCCCTCTATAACAAAAAATATCGTATGCAACAAGGGAGATAAAGTGATTTTTGACGAATTTTGAGGTTTATTGCCCGAGCGAAGCGAGGGAAATGAACCTCAAAATTCGTCAAAAATCACTTTTTATCGTAGAGGGAGTAAAAGTCTACTTTTACTCCCTCTCGCGAATCGCTCGAGTGCTTAAACTCGTCTTTTACTCCCTCTACAATAAAAAATATCGTATGCAACTCGGCAGATAATTGATTTGAGTTATTTCCCTCGCTTCGCTCGGGCAATAAACCTCAAAATTCGTCGAAAATCACTTTATCTCCCTTGTTGCATAATATACTATTTCGTGAAATTTTGATTTTTTCGATCAATGAATAAATTTTTACTGAAAAGCGGTGATATTTTTACTGAACTTTCAATCAAAAATTTCTGATTTCTTAAAAAGTTCCCAATCTATTAGAAAAATGTAAACCATAAAAAGTGAAAAATTGATGAAAACAATGATTTTAGGCAACAAAAATGATGAATTACACCAGTTTTTTTGAATATTTGACCACTTTACACCACTTGAAAAAATCTGAAAAATTCTTAGGAGACAGCACCTAAACTTTGCTCCCACGGCAATTTGAAATTTTCAAAGTCAAATTCAGAGTCATTACAGTGGTCGAAAAAATCTGAACAAATTTCACAGCACTCCCTTCTAGTACCTCTATCTACGTGCCAAGTTTGAAAAAAATCGGTTGAAAACTCGCGGAGAGAGAATTTTTAAAAGTTTTTAGCTTAAAATCTCGTATTTTGCGCCCCCAGTCCCCCAGGGATAGAATAAAAATTCGCTCATGCGCTCTAAAATCATATTCTACCAATACAAATCGAATGGAGTAAGAATTTTTACAAAGTTACTCCTGAGGCCAAATCACCTCCTTATTGCACCAGAGCCTTTATTTCACCGATTAAAAACAGAAGAATTTCCCTAAATTTGACTAATTCAGATTTAAAAAATTCAAAAAATGCTGATATTGGTTGAATTGAAATACGGGTTCTATCTGATATTATAGGTCTCTTGAACCAGCAACTCGATTTTTTACTACTCAACTCGATTTCCGCAGTCTGCACCAAAAAACACTCGAATAGTCAGACTGGAAATCGCAGCAATTTTATCTAAATACTCATATAGAATAATAAAATATGATAAACGCTGCCAAAAATGCTTTTTATACCTTCTGAAAAAATATGCACTTTCTTACAAACTGAAATAAAATTATTGTGTTAATGAAGTTGCCTATCGAGTTCGCCGTAAATACACTTGTGCTGCGTATTTACGGCAAATCGGTTAGGCAATTCTATTAACGTGATTTTTTTCTTCACTGTAGATGAGTTGATTCCAAACGAAATATTCGTGTGAAAAGATGGGCGAATTGATTCCCGTTTTCATTTCGGGGTATGTACGAATTGATTCCCATATTTTTTCGGATTTTGTACGATTTCATGCTCACCTTTTTCTCAAAAATTTCTTTCAAGGTTAAATTTTTGGCTCAAAATTTTTTCCCCAATTTTTTTTCAAATTTCGACTTCAATTTTTTAAAATCATTTTACACTCTTAATTTTTTACAAATATTTTCAACACCAACATTTTTTTTGAATTTTTTTCTCAAAATTGTTTTCAATCTCGAAATTTTTCTTGACCTTTTTCCCAACTTTAAAATTTGTTCCCCAATTCTTTTGCTTTTGATTTCTTTGTATATTTTTCAAACTCCCAACGTATTTTTTTCATTTTTTTTTCAACCTAGTATAAAATTATTTCCATGTAATTTAAAAACAGCTTTTTAGAATTTAAGGTTTAAAAAATCCAATAATGAAATTTTGGCGTTGAAATTGCAAAATATTTTGAGAAAAAAATAGAGTTGAAACAAATTCCAACTGTTTGAGAAACAATTTTAAAAATAAAACAAATGATTTTTTTCAAATGTAAAGGTAAAACAATTTTGAGAAAATTTCAGGAAAAATTTTTAAGTAAATGTAAGCAATTGGAAAAAAATTGGAAAAAATTTGCATTCAATTTTCGGTCAAAAAATTCAGAGATGAAAAACATTGATGAAAAATCTGAGGCTTGAAAAAAAATATTGAAAATCCTCCTGCTTAACGATAATAGGCAAAAATAGATTCGGTATACCCCCCCCCCCCCCCCCCACTCAAGGAAATCAATTCACACATTTTTGAATTCAGATAATCAATTCACCAACTCCCTTTTTTTTCAGAACAATCCGTTTAAAATCCGAAAACTTCGATTTTTTTTGTTGAAGGTTATAGGAACCTAAAATTTCTAGCTGCTCGATAAAGTTCCCATGCCTTCTAACGAATTTCAATGATTCAGAAACTAGAAAAAATCGAAATTTCGCTGGAGACTCTGGAAAGACTGAAAATGGTAAGAATACTTTTTAGACGGCCGATATCAAACGAGGAATTCATTTTTTATAAATTTTACTAAAAAAAAATCACTTTTTGTAATAAAATTAAATAACTATAGGTACTTTTTATTGGGAATATTCATTATTTTCAATACTTTCAGATCCGATATCAAATGAGAATTTGAAAACCAAAAAAAATATTAGACATTGAAAAATTTACTTACGAATCGAAGAAAGAAAACGTTCAGGAGAAAAATAGTTCTACAGCAACTTACCTGTAAGCAAAAAAAAAATCAATTAATACATAAATAATAATAACATACCTTTCTAATCCTAGGGAAAATAATCTGAACACAAAACATACATAACACTGAATTTTTATATTACGTATTTCATCATTTCGAAGTTTTTCCTGAATAAATATCAAATTTTTCAAAAAATATAAGGATTTTGAACAATTTTACCATGTTTTGAAGAAGTTTCATCAATTCTCAGCAATTTTTAGTTGATTTTCGAAATTCTTATAACTAACCATCTTTGGAAGATTTTTATTCAACTTCATAAAATTTTTGATAATTTTACCAAAATATTTTGAAAAATTTTAATGATTTTTTTGCAATACATAGGATATTTTTCAAGGTTAAATAATTCTCCCGACTTCTTAAAACATCTCTCCTAGCAGCTAATTCACAACACAATGAAGCACTTTTGAAAAAACTGACAAATGAATCACGATCCCTAAATTAATTTTTCCGTCGCAAACAGCGAACGTTATTAATCTTTATATTCTTACATTACAATCATAAAAATTGGATTTTCAAATTAACAAGTATCACGGCTTATCCTTTTTTATGATATTTTCCTTTACATATATTTCTCTCAAAATATCATCTACAAAGAGAAAAACAACAACTCTAATCAATAGAACAACACGAAGATCTTACGAAACCATCTCAAATTTTCGAACATTTTAGAAGACGAAAAATCGAGCAACGTATACGGAGCAACAGATTCCTCCACGATAATAATTCTCAATACGTCTTTGTTAATTGTTCATAGACGTAAATATCGTGGAAAAATACGCTGAAATGGATCTCTTACAATATAATTTTATCTGCATATTCTCATTTCCTTATTTTTCCTCTTTATTTTTTATCACGCCCACGCCACGATAGGTGAAGGCATCTACGACTAAGATATTTTCATCGTTCTCGTACTCTTTTCTCATCGTCGTGTCGTGCCAAAGCCATAAAAAACCCACCCTTATACGTAGAGTCGGTTATACGATAAAAACCAGACGTTACATTGTGAGGTTCATGGCTCGTTCGTTCTATGACTATTCGAAACAAAAAATCTCGAAAGCTAGATACTGAATATTTCTCTTCTCCTCTCGTTGCATATAAATTATTGTACTGGAAATAATAATTTTTACATTACAGTCTCGAATTTCGATAGAAAAAAAGAGAAGTGTGCTCATTTAGAGTGGAACGAGAAAAAAAGTGTATTGGATTTTGAAGAAAATTGATGAGGTATGTTTATTTTCAGTGGGAATACCCCTCCCCTCTTAAGGGGGACGGAGCCAAAGGGCCTCAGGTTTGGGAAATTTTCATAAAATTTAAGTTGTTGATCATTCAATGACTTGGAAGTGCGCCAAATTTTGTTGGTCATTAAAATAAATTTTAATTATTTTTTGAAAAAATTTTGCAACAGTGCCGTCAATAGAAATTTTCTAAAAATTGCGTAAATCGAAATGCATTTGGCAGCATTACTATAATTTTTCTTCAATTACATAAAAAAATAATAATTTTAGGCGACTGAAAGATTTTTGTCTCGATTTTGATGTATGTATTTGAGTGAGTGATTTGAACTTGCTAAAAATCAGAGACTTCTCAAATCCGCGAACTACAACTTTTTAACCCTCTGGTAGAGGGTAAAAAGTGGTATCCAATTTTGACGTCAATGGTTCGGGGAGGTATAGAAACTCAAATCAAAATTTTTTATAGAGTAACCAAGGAAAAAACCGTAAGTATTTTTTTTTAACGCGACCTTACTTTAAAAACCCCTAGGTCCATCCTTTATGGGATAAGAGGCTCAAAATTTTTTTTTGTGAGGTCCTCCACTCATAGTAAACTACTTTACCAATTTTGGTCAAAATCCAGGATATTTTTCAGGGTGTCCACTATATTTCAAAAATGATTTTCCCCGACTTTTCCAGTAGAGTGGGCCGAAAAACCAAAAATTTTGATTTTTGAAATGTTACCCCCACAAAAGTTGTTGGGTGGATAGACTAGAAAAATAAAATAAAAAATTTCAAAATCGATTCATATCTTCCGACCGCGCATGAGCCTTCAATTCTTCAAAAATTGTCAAAAATTCAACATTTTCATAAATTTTTAAAAATTAAAAATTAAAAAAAAATCAAAATTCATCAAAATCAATTTTAGAGCTTATTTACAGGGCCTATTTAAAGCAAAAAGCACAACTTTTTTGAAAAAATCCATGTTTTATAGTTTTTTTTTTAATTTCTCATGTTTTATCGCCTCTGAAAAAATTGAAAAAAGTTATAAAACACAGATTTTTTCAAAAAAAATGTGCTTTTTTAATTTTAGTCAATTTTAATTTTTTTCAAAATTTTCAAAATTTTTATTTTTTATTTTTTTGGCAATTTTTGAAGAATTGAAAGCTTTTGCGCGATCGGAAGATATGAATCGATTTTGAAATTTTTTATTTTAATTTTCTAGTCTATCCAGAAAACAACTTTTGTGGGGGTAATTTTTCGAAAATCAAAATTTTTGGTTTTTCAGCCCATCCTATTTTCCAGGTTTCCCAGACCAATTTTTCAAATTTTTCCAGGCCTTTTAAATATGATATTCGTAAACCAGAGGGGAGGGGAATTTTTGCGAAAAAAAAATCTTCAAAAGATGAAAATCCACCACTTTTCCCACATTCATGTTTTCCAAAGCATGGCCAATAATTTCGAATTCTGTTCCATTCCCACCCCTTTTATTCAACATCGTGGTCAAGGGCGCCATGGCATTTCTTACTCATCACAGCTCATTAAAAAGTAAGTTTCCAAAAAACTTAATATCTGAAATAAATTCTGTAGAAAGAAATAGTGTAAATCATCTCGAGCGTAGCGAGAGAACATTTTTTTTTGAATAATTCATAATAATGGACAAAGACATGCATTATGAGTATTAATTTTATTGTAGGTAAGTACATTACAGTCAACAAAAAATGATGAATAAAAAGCTCAGATAAAAGATGTAAATTTTTTGAAAAATTTATAATAAAATAGGCAAAGAAACAATTTCTAAATAATTTCTTTTTTTTAGATTTTCTAAAAATTCCAGAAAAATTCCAAAATACCCCGACTTTTCCAGACCACCCAAAATTCGCTGACTTTTCTCGTGTTTTCAGGTTTTCCAGAGAACGGACACCCTGTTTTTTTTTCGCTATGTAGGTACGAACTTGGTTATGATTTTTCCCAAAAATTACATTTTGGGCATGGATTCTCAAAAATTCTAAAATTTTGCTTATGATCTTTCTGGTTATGATTTCACATTGGAATTCTTTGAATTTTAAACTGAGATTCAGCAAAGAAATTCAACACATACTTGCGAGAACATTTTCATGAACTAAAATAACAATGCATTTCAATGAGAACGATTCGAGAAAACTTTTATGGTTAAACTCTGAGAGCTTCTCACCTTTCATCATCATAAATACTCATGATTTTCTCTGAGACCGGGGGGGGGGGGCTGCAGGAGAGTACAGTCACAAAGTCAAAAAATCACAAGCAACAAAATTGGTTTTGAGCAAAGAAAAAAGTAAAGAAATGACTCCATAATTCCATATCTCGTATCTTTTGATACTGCCAAGACAAAGGTTACATACTTGATAACTTTGTCACCGGTAAACAACTCGGTCCATATCCGCTGCTGCGTATTTTGTATTGTATTTTTGACTTTTGGCTATACAACTATATAAATATACAAACGGGGCTAAACGCTTATGTAAACACCGGACTGCGGCTAACCTCAAACGTTGCGTTCGTTTAACCGTTCAAATTAAGAGAGAACGAGTTTACAAGCCGAACCGCAACTCGTAAAACGCAACTTTAAGCAGTAAGGTCTTTTATACTCGTAAAATCGACTATCAAACGTTTTTCCGCGCAATTCGACCGACCATCGTAGCGCCTACACGGTTAAATTAGAACATATACAACTTTGATACGTATTTATTAGAATACATAAGTTGGCCAGCTTCGTCCTTCGTGGCAGACTTAGACCGACGTCGGGGACAGTTTTCAAAGAAATACGATGATTTTTTTATGGTTTTATGGTCTCTGGATGTTAGGATGTTTAATTTCTCGACGTAATTACCGCTCGACAAATATTGAAATATGAAAATACTGCTAATAGGCAATATGATATTCGAATAAATATATACTTCAAACTTCGAAGATGTACTAATAATAAATCGAAATAGTACAAGTTTCTAAACATAGTAAGACAAATATTAGTTTTGGTAGATTATTTTATAGAACGTACAAAGAAGCACGTAGAAATATTGATAAAATCTGGGGGAGGGGAAGGGGGAAAAGCCTCCAAACCAAATTTCTTCAAATAAACGTTTAAAAAGCGTTAAAAAACTATCGCTGAAAAAATTGTACATTTTCTTCGACCCTTTTAATAAATTACGTATTATAACCAAATGCACTTTAATATCAGCTTCAAATACCCAGATTACAAATCTGATTGCAGTTATCATTTCATCCCCTATCCTTCTCCCAATATAGAATTTTCAACGATGCTGAACTCACCAGAATACAACCCAATAATCACTCTCCAAGTCACGAAAATAACGATGACGACGAAGCAAACAGCCATTGAAACAGACCGCAACATAATACTTAATACTCATATAGAGTGGAATTTTCCGTTTCGAAATTCTTCATATCGTTAGATTGGAACTGACAACAAAAGCGTCGAAATAACTGACAAAAATGTCATTCTGTTTTCATCAATTGTAGGTCACCAGAAGTATATCATTTTTGTGCCATATTTCCAACCTTTCTTCTTATATTTGCGTAGCAGGTAAATAGAGATGAACCTTAACCTATATTAAAGCAGGGAAAATTTTAACGCTTTTTTCGAAGGTCAACGAACAAGGTCGATGAAAAGTTGCCAAATTAATTTTAAAATTACGTAGGGAAAGCTCAGACTTTGATATTATTTCGAAACTCTACATTTCGTTCTTTTCAATAAGTTAGACAGTTTGAAACCGTTATAATTAGGCATCGAAACAAAACAGTTTAATATTTTGAATATGAGATTGGAGAGAGAGGAAGAAGAGGTGGACTTGAAATTTTTAAAGTGATTTTCTCTATCGAATTGGACTTTATTGAAAGTTACTTCGAAATGTATCCAACTTATGGAAAAATGTTTCGATTTTCAGTAAATTTTGAAAATTTTGGCAAATATGAAATACTCATTTTTTCTGCGGTGGAGGTGGGTGAAATATCGTAATCATTTCATGTTAAAATAAATTAAATTTAAGAAGAAAACTGAGAAATTTCAACGATGAATAGATTTATTATCTGAGAACCAGATTAAAGTTATGTTGTCTTTTAAAAAATCAATAGAAAATTTCAACAAAAGCTAGTTCAACAATTCTAAAAATCAAAATCTAAACATAATAATGTTCAAAATTTTTCAGTTGAAGGAGGTATTATGTATAAAAAACTGAAAAATTAAATTTCACGTTTCTCAATTCACAAGTAAGTACCTACTTTAAATCGATGAATTTTGAGTGCCCCCTCCTTCACCAGTCCCTAAATATGAAAATTGTTGAGTCAGAAAATATCTAAGTAAAGAAAAAAAATTCGTTCCTAGTTTGAAAAATTCAATATGTGTCAACACATTTCTACCTTTTCAAAAATCAATCGAAAATTTTTCAAATTTCTATTATCCCAATAATTTCAACTCTGACTCTATTCTCAAGTTCGTTTAAAAACATAGATAAATTTTCACCAAAAAATTACGCATTGAAAAAAACAATCACAATTTCGAAAAATTCAGAAAAAATTTGCAATTTTTGAGGATTTCGTGATTTTTAAGACAGATTTTGCAAATTTTTCATGACCTTTGCGACTTGTTAAGTTGTTATTAAATACATAGTTGCATAAAATTTTCGAATCGATTATGCAAGATTTACAGGATTTTTAGCAGGGCCTTCAGAGAGATATTTCTACCGTCAATAGCCCCCCCCCCAAAAAAATGTCAAAAAATGAAAAATGTAATCTTGATGTCTTCAAGCAAGGTGTACGTCTACTTAAATCACAAGAATAAAAATTCGCACTAATTATTTTCCAACTTTTTCGAACTTTTTTCGGACTATTTAAAAAAAAATTCACTTATCTACTAATCCCTTTCAGAAAATACGTCTTTCAAATCGATTAATTTTCAGCAAGCCCCAGAAAATTTTCTAGCTTGCATCTTTGAATGAATAATCAAATGAGAGAAGGAGGAGAGTTTCACGAAGAAAAAGAGCTAATGATATTTCGAAAAATATCAACCATTTGTTAATTGAGATTGAGAAAGCGATTGAGCTCTAGCGAAGCGAAATCAAAAATTTTTGCAGAGAAAGACAATCGAAAGCTACAAATTGAATTAAGTATGCCAAGAAATGAAAAAAAACAAGCGAAAAAATTTCGAACGCTTTTCTATATTTCGGCCAAAATTCGTACTTTTCTCGAAATTTTGGACTTTTCGTAGCCACTAGACATCTTGTCAAGGTTCGTAAAGAAATTAAAAAGAAAAAATTCGTATTATTTCGTATTCTCTTCGTAATTTTTTCATATTACTTTTCTGTAATTGGAATTAATGATTTTTCAGTAACCGGGAACAGACGGAAATATTTTACATGGTGGAGGGGGGGGGGTCACAGAAAATGCCAACTCCATACCAGAAGTGCGGATCTCATATTTTAATAAGCAAAGAAATATAACACAAAATTCAATTCTTTGATGAATTCAAATTGATTTTCAACAAAATCTATGGAATGAAAAAAAAAATTGTGGTGGTAACATATTTTTAAATTTATCAAAGAACTGGGTAATTTGTTCACAGAGGAACAAGGATAAAAATTTAAAAATTAAAAGAACTTCGTCTGTACTATTTACTCACAAATTCTTTCAAAATGTCTATAAATTGTTCTGTTGCACAATTCTTGAAATCACGAAAATCTTTTGAGAAATTTTTCAAAATCTGGGGGTTTATTTTTCGACTTTAATACGCCTGACAAAAGAGGTAGAACAGAATTTCTTGCAAAGGAAAAACTGTAAGATCAAAACAAGGATAAATGGAACGAAGGTAGAGAGAGGTAGGATTGCCTCCCCAGAAATGATAAAAAGGAGGGGGAAAATGATAAGATTTCTTTTCAAGATTACTTTTTGATTTCGTACACTTCTCTTACTCGTGACACTGACGTAACAAAACTGCAATAATTTTTTATAAAATTGCCCAAAGTTGAAAAGTAACTCAATTTTATCCTCTTTCCAAACAAAAATTTTTCAAAATTTCCTCCTTCCCAAATCGAAATTTAAAAAAAATCGACGAAAAATCCTTCATAAAATTACAAACGAAGCTAACAAATTTTCATGAATGAAAATTACTTTCTCTTCCGTCAAGAACACAAAAAGGTGAAATAAGCAATCCTCGCGACGTATTAAATTTAATATACGATACAATTTAGGCAGATTTATTTTTAGAATCTAAATACATACCACGAATACCTTCGGCATATACTTGGAATGAAAGGAGTCGCGAAGGGACGAGGATGAGGGCGTTTCACACCAAAGTGCCTTCGTTATTCGTTGCGGCGAAATTTCAAGGTGAGAATGACACGTGTTGAAATTATATTTCGGAGGTTTGGGGAATTCAAAAAGGGATGATTTTTCACACCACGGAGCAATCTACCCTATTGGCGAGGCTAAAACACACAGCGATGAGAATTCTCTCACACTGAGACTAAAATTTGAAAAAGTTTTACGTATACGACGAAACCAAATCCAAAATGAGGCGAAGAACGATATTGGGAGCTCGAGTTGAAAATCTCGTGCCGTATTTTAGTATCTCGCCTGCTAAACGTCGGTATACATAATTTCAGAAAAGTGAAACTCAAATCTCAGGCGAAAAAACACCAACGTTTCAAGCTGAAAATCTTCGTTTACGTCGAAAATTTAATCGAGTTCGTTCTTCTCTTGAAAATTTTCATTATTAAATTACATCAAATCGTAATACTCGCCTCGAACAAATAAGAAATTTGTGTTGAGACCAAGAATGATGATGAATTGTAAAAAAAAATTATTCGGTAAACGACGCCATCGTCATTGGATCGAACAAGATTACGTCGAAAAAATATAATAAATACCACTTATATAAAAAATTATTATACGCACACCTTGCCAAGTTCAAGGATAAAATTACGTCTGCGAATTTCAAGTTCGAAAAAATAAAAGGAGCTGAGCCTCTGAAAATTATAGGTACTAACGTATTTCTCGCCTCTGGCTTAAATTATTAATTCATAATCGGTATTTTTTTGAATTCTTCTTTCGAATAATTTTACGCACTCGGTTCGCGTTCGTTTTTATTTCGCAACGCGAAAACTTCGATGCCCAAGTTTTCAACTACGAGATGGGTTATTTTCGACGAAGAAAAAATTTTGAAAATTTTTTCGTGCATGATTTATGTGCAGGTCTGACAAATTTGATAAATACGTTGGTTGTTTCAGGTCGAGATGAAGGTGACGTCAGACGCCGCATAATCGCGTATCTCGGTTTTTCACTTAATTACCAATTCATTAGTTCGGCTTAATGCAGAAGCAGGTAGGGTTGAAGGGGATCTGTCGTATTTGTGTTGGAAGGTCGAATTAATTCTTCAAGGGGTCAAAAACGGGCAGAAAAAGTTAACTTTGGGAGAAAAAATATTTTACGAATGGAAGGGCATCATTTTTTTTAAGTCATCCTAAAATGTGACATTCATATCTCTGGAATTACCAAATTTTTTGAATCATTTACCCATCTTTATATCTTACTCTATAATTAATCTTGAATCAAAACTCCTGATTTTCGAAGAAGGGTGCAAACATAGATAAGGAAGACATTAGGTGCAAAAAACTATCACAAAAGTTACGTAAATTTTCAAATAAAGAATAAGAAATTCACACATGAAATACACGTAAGTACGACTTGTCATATTGATTCGTTCCTTTTTCAATCTTTCCCAAACCTTCAATTTAATTTAAAATTTTTTTTGATAATTCAGAAATTTTTCAGAAATGAAAATTTTGATTTTTTTCGTATGATTATTTCATCAGGACGGAGCTCACGAGAAGGAAGGTAAGGGAGGAACCGAAAGGGCAGCTGCTCCTCAACGGACACAAAATTACATTTTCAGTCAAAAAAGTTATGTTCAAAATTGAAATTCTTAGAAATCGGAGAATATTTTTTCAGAAAATTTTTAGTAGAACAATCATTAAAAAAGTCATTCGAGTAAACAATTTTTATGAATTGAAATGACTTTTTACTTTTCTTTTAAAGAAAAGTTTGACAAAACGTAAAAAAAGTTGAAATTGCAAATATTTTATTCATTTTCTTTCTTTTTTTGATTTATGAAATTGCTAAACTGAAAAAAAATTGAACATTTTCGTAACTTTTAACATTTTGTCATACTTAGGTACTTGTTTTTCAGAAATTTTGAAAATAATAAAAGAAGGAAACAAGTATAGATGTCTGATACTTCAACAAAAAGTCAATAACTAAATAAAAATTAAAGATGCTCTTTGTGAAAAGAAGATATTTTTCGGAAAAATCAAAATCGATTTTTTAAAAACCAATTTTGTACAGAATTAAATTCCGAACATTTTTAGAAAAATAAATCGAAAAATAGTTGAAAATTGAACGAGATATGCTCCTTTGAAGTTGAGATCCAGAAGAACAAAATTTTGAGAAAATTTTGTTTTAAAGTTTTCAACCGTTCATGTGTGCATTAATATTTTTTCTTTTTGAAAAACAGCGAGACAATGAATCTATTGAAATGAAAATTAGCCATTTAATATTTTTTCTTTTTGAAAAACAGTGAGACAATGAATCTATTGAAATGAAAATCAACTATTTGTGTAGGGTAAAGGGAGAAAGTACCTAAAGCCGAAAAACAAAATTTTGCGCTAGAGCCAAAAATATGAAAAATGGGCAATTTTTTCAGAATTAATTTTTGCATTTTCAAGTAGGTAGTTCAGACCTTTACGCCGCTGCTACCAAAGTTTCATTTCCTTCCCCTTCCTTAAAAATTTTTTCATAATTTGAAAAAAAAATTGAAAACAATTCGATGTTTTGGCTCTTTTGAAATTCACAGAGGACATTACACTTTTACTTAGATTAAAAATTGTAATAACATTCTTATAAGGGCGAACTATTACAATTTTGGAATTGAATTTATTATTATTATCATTCAATCGTACGTATTTTTATTCTTAATTTAATAAATTCCAACAATATATTATATTGATGTAGGTATCTTGACATTTTAATTTAAAAAATCATCTTTAAAACATATCCATGATTTAAATGCCGTTCAAAATCTAAACTTGAGCAATTTCTTGATTTATTTCGCTCAATTTTTGGAAAAATGCGATGGATTGTTTTTGAAGAATCGCTACTTTTTCACTACCTTTTTACCAAATTTTCAAAAACCTCCCTACTCTACCCCCCCCCCCCCCCCAAGAAAAAAATTAACAAGATCAAAATTATAACAGATAAGATTGTGATTTGAGAGAAATCTGCATTTCAAATAGAAATTATAAAAAAAATTTTGACAATTTTTTCAAAAATATTTCGCGTCTTTGGGTTTTATATTTTTTTCCACTATTTTTTTTTTGAAATTTTGATTGAATTTAGTAATTTTTTCCCTAATTTCACTACACTACTTCTTTGATACATTGACTACGTAAAATTGGAAAAACAGAATACATTATTTTAGGTGGTCTTCTGGTGACACAATTTCAATGAATTTAGGCAGAATGATCCCATAATGAGAATTTCAAATAATTCATTGAAATCAGAGCAAAACAAAAATTTGATATGAGGGGGGGGAGTGGATGTTAAAAATCAAGATTTTCAACTGAGTTTGTCATTATTGCGGGGAGGGAGTGCCAGGGTCCCCTCACCACTTTCTCCCTTAGTTGGATTAGTAATTAAAATCGTCCACTTTTTCAAGGAAAATTTCACAATTTTCGAAGAAAATTCAAGTTTTGGTAAAAAAAAACTGACAAAGGCAGTTGAAAACTTTATTTCTCAATGAAGATGTGCTTAATATTTCATTAGAAAAAAAGTAATTTTCGATATTTCCAAACTACCCCACAAAAGAACAGATTTAAAATTTCCAAAAACATGTAAGAAGTTTGCTTAGAAATCGCGACGAAAGTGTATTTTTTAGTTGAACTATTCGAAAAAGGGTGGAAACTCAATTTATCGCATTCTGGAAAAATTTTGAAGAACTGGAGAAAACAAAAATCGAATTGGAGGTTCCAAAATAGCTGAAAATTATGACATTCAGTTTCAAGAAGTCTATTTTAGAAACAATGAGCCAAATATCATCATATTTTACTGCAAAATGATTAGGTACATTTTTCCAAAAATTCCAACTATCTACACTTTCTAAAAAATGCAATTTGTAGTCCAGTCATTTTAGGAGTTGACCCCCAAAAATTAAATCCTGCATTTTTTTTCGCGTTTTACGAATAACCTCCCTTATAATCAACAGTAGGGGATGAAATTCTTGCGGTGACTTTTTTTGGAATACTCTACCAGCATGTAAGGTCATTTGGGGTAATTGTAAACAAGTCGTGCTGTAAATACTTGAATGCATCTAGCGAGCTGGAGTTGCCAAAAATAAAAACTTTGAATAATTGGTCTTACTATAATAAAAAACTTCGGGTTCTTGGTGACAGCTGTGATGAAAAATTTCGCGATGAAAAAAACATGATATCAAATTTCGATTTTCACACAATTTACGTAATCTTCAAAATTCGAGAAAAAATAGAAAAAAGTAAAAAAGTTGGTGTTTGATGCATTAATTTAGTTCTACGGACATTCAAAAATGATGAAATGCAATTCTTATGATTTTTGAAGCTGAGAAATTAATTTTCTGCAGCATTTACAAATACCCATCAAATTTTTCAGGTGTGGGGTAATTGTAAACACGTGTTATTTAAATGGGATTCACAAATTTAAACATAAAATATCTTTTTTTTTGATTTTTTTTTACAAGTTAGTTTTTCTACGCGTTTAAATATTTAATCTGTATAATTTTTTTCCAAATTATGCAAAAAAACCAGAGTGATACGCTTTTTATGGGGCACAATGTATGCATTTATATTTACCCCATCATTGTGGGGTAAATGTAAATATGCTTGTCCAATTGTAAACGAAGTCCATAATTTCGGAATGAATAATCGAATCAATGAAAACAAACCGCCATATTACTCCTCATACATTCATTGATACGTGGTAAAAATTTCAATCACTTTGCTCTCTTACTTACAGAGTAAAATGAAAAAGAGTATCACAAAATCGGTTCAATTTTCCGAAAAATTTACAATTACCCCAATTGACCTTACATACATATAAAAAAATTACTCTTCACTGGTATGATTTTGGGTACTTTCAGCTTCGTATTTCCATCAATTCCACAAATACTGTAAATATTGAAAAATAGGTGTTTCCACCCTTAATTTTTGGGCAAAGAAGTGAATGTTTTCGAAAAAAAATGAACCTGTCTGATAGGAAATTGCACGTAAAACATGATTGCTCATAACCATTTTTCTATTTTAAGGCTTATTTGAGGAGATATTCACAAAAGTTTTGATTTTTTCAAAAAATGCTATAAATTGTTGAAAAAAATGTGTTTTTTACCCTTAATTTTTGGTCAAGGAAGTGAGTGTTTTTGAAAAAACAAAAAACCTTCTGATAGGAAATTACACGTAGATCAAGATTGTTCATAACTATTTTTCAATTTTGAGGCTTATTCGAGGAGATATTCACGAAAAACCGGTTTTTAGCAGACATTTACCCCTTCCTCGGGGGTAGCGGAGGGTTGTGGGGTGTCCATTTTAGTATGTTGTGTAGTGGATCATTACGAACATAAAACGCGAAAAAAATCAGAATTTAATTTGGGTGGGTTTGGTACATTTTTTCTCTCATTTGCCTGGGCTATTGAGAAATTTTGAAATTTCGGTAAAAATCGAAAATTGATTTGGGAAGTTGAAATTTTTGTTATGAGGGTTTGAAACATTTTTCTTCCGAAAATCTCCCTCGCCCTCAAATCTGAGTTAGATTCCAGGAATAATACCCTTATAAGTCAAATTAATTTCAACAGGTTAAAAGAATTACAAATACCTATAATTAAAAGAAAATTTCGATGTATAACCTCTTCCGTTTCAAAATCTACAATTTTTTTTCTGAAAGCAGACCAAAATTTTACCGAAATATTCAAAAATTCATCAAACAGAAAATCATATCGATGGAAAAATACACCTCAAATGTCAAAAAAAATCTCCAAAACAAATCAAAAACAAAATACCATTAACAAAATTTAGGTTACGATTCGTATACCACTCCATTGTCATATCATTTCCTTCCTGTTCCCAAGTCTTTCGCTTTTAACCTCGCTTTAGGCATTGATGCGGTATACGTGATATGCGGTTTTGGGAATTCGAGATATGGGAAAAACCTTGGCGTTAGAGCTCGGCTTTGGATTTATATACAGCTGACTTATGCGAGCTGAACGTGTCAAAGACACGACGTTAAGTCTGACGTAACAAGTTTTAAAAGTTGAAATGATCATTATCCGTTTAAATTGACTGCTCGGCAGATCGTGTTGGATGTTGGTGTTCCGTACTGATGGAGAAAACACAGATGAGACGAACATGGGAGAAGAAATAAGGAAAAAATACTGCTTAAATTTTCGCTCATTAAAGACGTCGTAAACAGCGACCATATTCGAAGACATTTGCGAAAAAGAAAGAAACCCCAAGGACAGGGGTGGCAGGAAGAAGACACAACGATGTGGCGAGGACGAGCACGAACGACGCGGTCGGCAAAGGCGAGCAAAACGCCCGAATAGGGATTGCAGAGAGGAAAAATCGTTAACAAAACTCTATTTTCGGTCGGAATTTCGAGAGACTTTTTGAAGTTTTTTCCCCTCGCTTTTTCCGCCCGCGTCGGGTAATGTGTGTGCTATGCTCGGAAAGCGAACGTTGAACGCGGAACGAAAGAAGTTAAAAAGACACGTTTTTTTTCCTGGTTGGTTGTTTTTTTTCCTCTTTTTTTTTTCTGGAAAAAACACTCGCTTCCTGCGGCGCGGCGCCCACCTCGCGCGGTAAATACGTATAACGCGAAGTGCCAGATAAAATAACCGATATCGAAGACTAATCTTATTCTTTTTCTTCTTTTTTCCCTTCGCCTCGTACATCGAATCGTTGTCGGGTGTTGTGTGCGGTGCGGTACTCCGTACTCGGCAGTCGACATTGTACGCGGCTCACGCGTCCCTTTATTAGCTCTAGTGCGAATTTCTGCCGCTCGCTGGTTGCTGTGCAGCTGGGACGAAGACGGAGGGCGCAAAAAAGGTGTACATTTTGGTTGGAATCACTCCAAATCAGTTGGGAAAAACCGCCAGACACGCGATTTGCCGGTCATTTACTGCGCCCCACACAACCGAGTGACTGAGAACGGAGGTACGTGCGGAGAAGCTGCGTCGACCCCTTCGCAACGACTCGTCGCGCCACGTTTCACCTCATTAAACTCGTGCGAGATCCGCTAATCGGTTTCGAAAAGCCTTTCGCACTCTTTCTCCAGGTTCGTATGTACTGGGTGAGTACAGTTCTACGCGTTCGTGTCCGGTCAAATTCGTAAGTATAGAGATTCGTAGAACGAAGGAAAGTACTTAAGTACCCTAATTTCGAAGCAAATATTTGGAAAAGCGCAATGACGAGAGAATTTTTCCCCTCGTTGGGGATCTATAAATGGGTTTTAGTTAATTTGGAGTTGGATTTCTCTACTGAAATAATCTGAGATTTGCGGAAGATGATAAGCATGAATTTTAGAAAATTTCCCAGAAATTAGAGTACACGTCGTCAAAGTACCTGGAATTTACGAAAATGATGAGTTCTCATTAAAATCGAGTGAAATGTCTCAAAACCTAGCTTTTAAATCATGAAACGCACATATCGATAATTCTTTTATAAAGCCACAAAAGCTCTCGAAATTACGAAAATTAATAAAAATAACACAAGTGCACAAAGTACCATCACAGTTGCATCAAATTCCACTAAAGAATACACTCTCATTTATAAATCGGTGAAAATTATCGAAAATCACTGGAAAACAGTCAGAATTGCAGCACAGTAATAAATCAGTGAAAAAATTTCACTGAAAGTAAACATTAGAAAAAATTTTTCGAAAATAGGTGAAAATTCACTGGAAAGTCAGTAAAATTTCTGAAATTTGCTGAAATATCAGTCAAATTCTTTGAAAAATTAGCGAAAATCCGCTGGAAATCAAAGAATTTCACCGATTTTTTCTGTGCTGCAATTCAGACTATTCATCAGTGACTTTTAACTGGTTCAATATGTAAGAGTAAAAATGAAAAATGTAAGAGCGAATAGCGAAAAAAAATCTAAAAGTTATGTAAAATCACAAAAAATTGGCAATTTTTTTTAACTGTTACATTCTATCATACTGAAACAAACCAAAAGTGAAGCCGGGTCTTCCGATTTCGCTCAAATTTTTTTTACAAGTTCCCTTCGGTGGTCTAATCACAAAACCACAATCATTTTTTTCCTAACCCTCAAGGAGGTGGGGGGAGGGCTCAAAATTTTTATGCAATGGCGATTTTTACCCAAATTACCCAACTTTGAACGGTCATATCTCGAGATAGGTTGAACTTGGAGGAAACTGTTTGCGGGGTCTGAAAGAAAGTTGGTACAAGATTCAAAACCGGTAATCACATTTTGAAAAGCTCAAAGTTGAACTTTGGTGGTGAAGGCTCAACTTTCATAATAAAAACAAAAGATGAAAGCTACCATTTAAAAATCTGAAAAATTACAGTGAAGAGCCCTTTCCACCCTTTTTAAATCAACAAATTTTCAAGATGGGATCTCTAGAGCCCTGAGGGGTAGAGGGGTCCACAATTTTAACCAAAATTTAAAAAAATCGAAAAAGTAAAGTAACTTATCGATTACTACTAATTCGAAGGCGCTAATTTATAAAATTAGTTAAAATCGATTTCCCACGCGATATTTTCGATTCTCGACATAGTTTTCCCAAAATTGGGGGGGCTAAAGGGGCATTAAAAGGTCAAAATCCAAAAAATAAACAAATTTTCGAACTCAGCGCCCTCAAAAACCTAACAAACGACAGGTCACACGTTATTTTTCATTTTTTGAATTTTGACCCAATCAAGGGGGCTAATATGGTGGTTCAGGAGGGTTGAATGAAAAAACTGAGTACATATTAGAAATTAGCGCCTTCGAATTAGTAGTAATCGATGAGTGACTTTATTTTTTAGATTTTTTTGAATTTCGGTCAAAATTGTGGACCTCTCTACCCCTCAGAGATCTAGAAATCCCATCTTGCAAATTTGTTGGTTGAAAAAAGGGTGAAAATGGCTCTTCACTGTAATTTTTCAGATTGTTAAATTGTAGCTTTCATCTTTTGTGCTTATCATGAAAGTTGAGCTTTCACCACCAAAGTTCAACTTTGAGCTTTTCAAAATGTGATTACCGGTTTTGAATCTCCTATCAATTCTCTTTCAGACCCCGTAAACAGTTTTCCCCCAAGTACAACCTATGTCGAGATATGAGCCTTTAAAGTTGGGTAATTTGGGTAAAAAACACAATTGCATAAAAATTTCGAGCCCCCCCTCCCTGCCTCCTTGAGGGTTAGGAAAAAAATGATCGTGGTTTTGTGATTAGACCACCGAGGGGAACTTGTAAAAAAAAGTTGAACGAAATCGGAAGACCCGACTTTACTTTTGGTCTGTTTTAGTATGGAATAGCCCTGAAAATATTTAAAAATTATCAAATATGAACAACAAGATAAAAAATTCAATAAAATTTCATCAGCATAAATGAACTGAAAATTCCTCAATTTTCTGAAAGTCAACATGACTTTCGACTAGCCCAAAAATTAACAAAACTTCATAAACATCGATCAAAATGGAGAAAAAATAAATAAAAACATTTGGCTTGAAAAATTCATGAAAAATGTGGTCCAATTAAAAAATGAACTGGGGAAAAATTCGAAAATTAGCGTGTCCACAATTCTTAAGATATTATTTTCCTCCAACTTTTTCAGGTTTTCCAGACCATTTTTTTTTTTAAATTCTCCACATCATGAAGCATGAAGAACAGGGTAATTGTTATGCATGATATCTAACAAATTTATTTTCAATTTTTTCTGGCCACAAAAATGACTCGTAATCGATTTTGAAAATTTTTGACCCCCCCCCCCCCTCCTTCACAAAAACTCGAGAACTCGAATTTATTACAAAAAAAAATTTCAAATAAAAGAAGAAAAAAAGGCTTCAAAGAAAAATTATGAAGTTTTGAAAAATGAAAGTAATTATACATTTATGTACATGGTGTCTACCAAATCATGCGAAAGAAAATCTGTATTTTTCTAGACTGAAAATTTAAAACTTTGTTCACAATTCATCCCCCCCCCCCACCATCCCCAAAAAACACGTACCTCAAATTCATAATTTTCATGCAAGCCCCTCTTTTCGGCTTGTCCTAGTCAATAATAAATTAATGAAGGGATAAAATATTAATTACTTTATTGAAATACATCAATGTGTTGAGTCCGAGCAGAACGAGAGCGAAAATTTTTGCGAAAAAATACCTCCAAACGTTGCAAATCCATCACTTTTCCCTCATTAAAGTTTTCCAAAAGGTGGCCAATAATTTCGAATTCTCTTCCATCCCCTCGCATTTTTCTTCAATATCGTGGTCAAGAGCAACATGACATTTTTCTCCTCATCGTAGTTTATTAAAAAGTTTTTCAAAAAAAAAATTGATTTTAAATAAATTCTGTGGAAAGAGTATAAATTACCCCCAAGCGTAGCGAGGTAAATTTTTTTCGTAATTTAATAGACAAAGACAAGAATTTAAACATTAATTTTTTTGTACATCGAGGTCAATAAAAAATGTTGAATTAAAAAAATCTGTCAAGAGGAGTAATAATTTGGCCCAAGCGAAGCGAAGGTGAAATTTTTTGAAAAAATTATATTAAAATAAGCAAAGCAACACTTTACTAAATGATTTAACCTTCTTTCGAATTTTTAAAAAATTACAAGGAAAATTCCAAAATTCTCTGACATTTCCTTGACTTTTTTCCAGATTATCGAAATTCCCCGACTATTCCAGGTTTTCCAGAAATTAGAACCCTGAAAATCGTTGGAATGCAAAAAATTTAAGCAACATAAATGTAGTAAGAAAGTGACCAATTGTGACTCGAATGTTCAAAAATTCGTTTAATTCTTGTAAAAATTTGATAAACCTATTGTGTAAATTGTTAAAAATGTAAAGCTAGCAAACGTTTCACCGTTTTCGGTGGTATTTAGACACTTTTCTCTCTACTCTTCTCGGAATCTCATAGAATATAATTCGTGAAAGAAGAAAAAAGAAAAGCTTTGTCGAGCTACATCATTTTTTACTCTTATAAACAGCGACATGATTTGAATAAGCGTTTTATAGTATATAGCACCTACACACTATTCATCCTACACTTGTCATTTATACGAGTCATCCTCTCTTTAACGCTGGGACAAATGGAAGATAAATCTACGACAGATGAAAGCTGCGTATCGAGGAAAAGACTGAGAGAAAAATTCAAACCGAAAGGAGAAGAAAGGGAGGATGAAGAAAGAACGCAGTTGATTAAAACGAAGAAAAAAGAAGGAAATCCGAAATGATGTGTGGAAGAGGAAGGGTTACATATGTTGATGCTCATGTGTGTAAGAGAAATGATATAACCTCGTCATTGTGTTTTTTGAAAAATAGAAAAATAAAAAAAACTACATAAAGTAGGTGCAATTAATTTTCTAATTTAATTTCATTCACTTGGTATATCTACACATAGGTGCGAAAAATACCGAATAATTTAAAGAAGAGTTTTATCCTCGTGAGTGTTCCGAGGTGTCTAACACTCCTGTCAAGTCCTGTTTTTGTCTTGCTTTTTGTTCATGTGTCTTGATGTCCTGATTTTTTGTCAAAAATGTCAAAATATTCTACTTTTCTCTCTTCTGTTTTCAAATAAACTTTGAAATTTCCAATTTATTCTCTTTCTCTCTGCAGAATTTTGGAATTAATTCATTTGAATTTTTTTTTTCAAATAAGTAATGTTTTTTCTCTTGATAAAAAAAAAATTGAGCAAAAAGAAAATTTTTCATCCCTCCTCTTCCCCCAAAACGAATCTTTTCATGTCTACTGGATCTGGAAAATGAAAATCCATGTTATTTTCGTGTTTTGCTTGCCATTTTTATACAATTTTTCTTGCTCTAAATTTGCCCAAAAAGATCCCTCCCCTCCAGTATACACGTTTTAAAGGAGATTTCAAGCATTTTTTTCGGGGCACCTCCTCCCCTGCATGTACACGTTTTATAGAAAATTTCAAGCACTTTTCTAGCAGTTTTATTCTGATGAGATATTACTCATTAGGTAAAAAATAATACAAATTGATGAAAAAAATTAAAACATTCAACTTGTCTAAAAAATTATCGAAATCAACAGGCAGGATTTTAGCAAGACCTTTTAAACGAATTTTGCAGAAATTTTTCCCAAAGCATTGGAAAAACATATTCCTCCCCGCACTCTCTAGTATTTTTTCAATTGATAAATTTCAATTGTTTTCCAATTACCTCCTCTTCCGCCTCCTCCAAAGGTTGCATTCCAATTCGTCTATAAATTTGGCTTTGCCAGCGAAACCAGGACAACATTTTTAGAAAATACAATTTAAAACAAACTCTGGAAACGAATTTTATAGATTTTTACCTATATTAAATTTTAGGGGGAAAATTATTCAACACGAATAAGTAAAGAGAAAAAGTAATTTTCAAAAAATATAAATCTTAACCAAAAAATATAGACATTTAGGATGAACTTCGTGAGTTTTTTTATCCATAATACATTCATCAAAATTCCGAACGTCAGATGGAAAAACAATTTGGCCCGAGCAAAGTAAAAGCAAAAATTTTTGAAAATCGAAGCATCAAATATACGCAAAAAAAAGAGCTGAGCATGAATATTTTATTACCAGAAAATAATATAGAAAAGTTTTAGGTAAGCATAAAATTCATCAATTCTTGACAAAGTTTAATTAGATCTCGCCCAATCATGACAGTTATAGAATGTACTTACAGGTGAAGTTTGATGGAAAAGGCTAGTCAGGATTTTCTAAAGAAAGGGATCCAAACATGAAAGTAACTACTGTGGTAATTCCAGACAGAAAAATCAAAATTGTGAGATTTTGAATGAAAAAGTTGAATAAAGATAAATCAAAGAAAAAGGAGATGGAAGCTCTGCCCGAGTGAACTGAGAATGGAAATATTTTATTGGTAGGTAATTAAAGATGGAAACTCAATTAAGGGCAATCCTTCGACTAAAAAATTCAAGGAGAAATTGTAAAAATTCTCACTTTTCTTGATAAAAATCATCAAAATTCGAGATATTTTCTTATTTTCATGCCACTAAACTGAAATTCACTCTATTTTCTTGTTTTGCTTGCCAGTCGACACTCTAGATGACGTAAAAATGTAGTATATTAAAAAATTGGCATTGAATTCCTTCAAATGAGAAAGTATAAGTACTATAATCTATAGAATAATAATTATGTGAATAAGGGTGGAGTGAAAAAAAAACATATCTTGGATTTTGACCAAATTTGGTTGGGTGATTTACTTTGAGTGGAAGACCTCCCCTAAAAAATTGAGCCTCCTAGGGGTAAGGAGAGGGGAGCAGGGGGTGCTCAAAGTGCACCTCCTTTTGAAAAAAACGCGGTATTGTGAATTTTTCAAACAATAAAAAAATTAATTCGAGGTCAACGTAAATTTCATGGTGTAGGATATCACCATTTGTAACTGGCTGCACTGACATACAAAATGTTATTGGAAAAAAAATAGGTATAAATGATATTTTTAGGCAAAAAATAATCAATTCAGAGTCGATATGAATTCCGTATTATGGAATTTTATGATTTGCTGTTGGCTGCACTGTTTTTTTTTCAAAATTCACTTTCAGTGGCTGAAAAAATCTGTTTGCCCAATTACTCTATGAAAAAAAAATCATTCTAGCTTAGTGAAAATTTCATATTATTGAAATATTTGCAATCTGCAACTTTTCAACCCCCTGGTAGCAGTCTGAGTTTTGATCAGAGAAAGATGGCGATGGTTTAGGGAATGTAGAAACTCAAATTGCATCTTTTAAGTGCTAAGAAGGCTCTTACAAAATTTTTGATTGACTAAAATATACAAAAAACTGAGTTTTTTTCAAAAAGGAGGTGCAGTTTTAGCCCCTCCTGCTCCCCTCCCTTTGCCCCTAAGGGGCTCAGTTTTTTGGGAAATCTCCCACTCAAAGTAAACCACCCCACCAAATTTGGTCAAAATCCAAGATACATATTTTTTTCACTCCACCCTCATGTGAATGTATATCTAGTGGTGCCATTCGACGATGTCGATGATCTGCACCTCGATAAATAACCTCCGGGTCTTCTTAATTGAAAAAGAATCATCGTCCTATGGCTCATTTCAGGGGTCGTCGGGGGGTCATTTTTATCCGGCTAGAAAATGAATCGCCCTCCGGCTCGAAAAACCGTTCATATACGAAAAACTTTTCGACGCTGCGATGTCCAACAACAACATCAAAACCCATTCGTCAGCAGGGGGCAACAGCTCTCGTAATTCAGTCGGCCAATATAAATAAATCATATTTTCGCATCCCGCACGCCGCCCGGCACCGACTCGCGTATATGTTGCGACTTTAATAACGAAAATATCGATTTTTCGCCAGCCTCGCTCTTTCTCCATCCAACCTAATCCGCGTGCTGGTCCGAAAAAGGGAAAAACTGTGTCGAAAATTTCAAACGACAGCGAGCTTTTTAATTTTCCAACCTACGGCGACGAAATACTCGAAAGATCGTAAATAATCGTTCAAGAATTAGTCCAGATGAAGAGGTCGGGAAAACGATGGCAGTTTCGATTCGTTGTAAGATTTCACACCGCAGGATACGACTTGTGACGATGGCAGAAGCGTTAAAAGATCCGGGAATATGATCCGGAGTGACCGGATGGATATGGGAAACCCGGTGTGCTGCGGCAGTCGAGAAGAAAAACGTCGTCGACCACGTCGACGTAAATGTGCGATATTAAAAATCAAACGAACGTGTGCGGCGATACACGAAAAAGCGACTGGAAAAAGCGAAATCCGTATTATTTCGGGACGGGCAGGGTGCTGCTTCGGTCGTCCTCGTAATTTAAACTTCGAAATAGCAGATCGAGTTTAACGAGGCCGAGCCGAGCCGTGATGCCGCATTCCTGGCATATTTTTTTCCTCGCCGTTGAACCGTTCTTCGCTGTCGAAAATGGTCCACCCCCGGTTCGCCATATCGCCTCCGTCGCAGATGTACACAGTAAACTGGGCTGAAAGGACGACGACTACAACGACAACGATGAAACATCGATATTACGTTCGGAGCTCGCTCCAAATGACAGATTTAGTCGACTCAAATGACGGATTATTCAAGGCCGGGTCGGGGTATATATCGGGTACCCCTGCTGTGTTTGTAAAAATACACGGATAACCTCCTCGAAATTGCCGAAACGTGACGACTTTTTATATGTGATTTTTTTTCGGCGCGGTTACGGACGACGATGACAACTTTTTCCGCAACAGCGACGCGTATTTCTATTCGAGAGCGGCAGAGAGACCATATAACCCTTTCATTACGCAATAATCTTATTTTGATGATTCATTTTTTGATACGTATAGCGTATCTGAGAGCTTCGGATGCTCGGGCTGGGCTCGGTTTCGTTGTCTTTTCGTGTACGGAGGGGTTTTTCACCCTTTCGCCAACGAGGTTTTTTCCGATTAGGTTCGATTTGGCTGCGTTGTTTTTCCTTCTACTTTTTTCAGCGGCTTTGCGGCCGTTATATGTAAATCATGTACGGGTAAAATAAGGTCGTAATAATGCTATTAAAAACAAGAAAAAAACTCCGCCAATCGTGCGCCTTCAGGGCGCAGCGTGCCGAAAAGACATAAGGAAGTGGCTCTTTGCGTATTTATTTACCCCGAAAATATGTAAACAGAGTAATCTCGTCGGTTCGATCGCGTCATGTAAATGTTACCCGGTACCTTAGCGTATCGACATAGGTTCAATTATTTCTTTCCTCGGGCTGTACGATACGTGTATGCGAAAATCAAAAATGAATGTGGTTAAGGAAGGGTTCGCTTGTGTGATGTGCATAAATGTCTTCGAAATTCAATAAGTTTTCACGAAGATGGGAATTTTTCGACGTACGAAGATGATTTGGGTTTAGTTTGGGGATATAAGGTCGAAGTTTTGAGGAATGGAACTTCTACAGAAATACAACGAGCGAAATGTTAAAAAATGAATAAATGGAAGAATACAGTAGTTTGAAATGTTTTGAAAATTTCAAGAATAGTATCTATATGATTGGAAAGTTGTGGGATCCGTTCAAAAATAAACATTATTGATAAATTAAATATCATCTAATTGATTCTAATCATTATTTGTGGTGAACTACCTTGGAAAAATGTAATCAGAACAAGGTTCACTTGATCAATCACATTTTTCAATGATTGGTTAAATGTCACGTTTACCTAGCTGGGAAGAGATTGAGATTTTGAATGCACATGTAGAGTGTTGGGGAAATTACACACATTAGGCTACGCTTGTATAGCTCAGGAGGCAACGTCAAAATTGTTCAAAGATTGAAAAAAAAGCTTCAACCATTGAAAACCGTTACGTGGAGTTCTGCGCCAGGAGTCACATTTTAAGTAACACCCCGTGGGGTTCTGCACCAGGAGTCATATTTCGAAATACCCTACGTGGAATTCAGCGCCAGAAGTCACATTTCAAAAAAAAAAAACAAGTAAAGTTCTGCGCCAGAAGTTGAATTTTAAAAAATCCCAGCCCGAGTTCTGCGCCAGGAGTTACATTTTGAAAAAATCTATGTGAAATTCAGCGCCAGAAGTCACATTTTGAAAAATCCCTTAAGTGGAGTTCTACACCAGTCACATTTTGAAAAAATCTGTGTGAAATTCAGCGCCAGAAGTCACATGTTGAAAAACCCCTAAGTGGAGTTCTGCGCCAGGAGTTGAGGTTTGACAAATCCCAGCTGGAGTTCTGTGCCAGGAGTCGCATTTTGAAGAACCATACGTGAAGTTCTGCACCAGGAGTTGAGGTTTGAAAATGTCACCTAGAGTTCTGCGCCAGGAGTTGCTCTTTGAAAAATCTCCCCTCGAATACTGCACCAGGAGTCACATTTTGAAGAACCATACGTGAAGTTCTGCACCAGGAGTTGAGGTTTGAAAATGTCACCTGGAGTTCTGCGCCAGGAGTTGCTCTTTGAAAAATCTCCCCTCGAATACTGCGCCAGGAGTCACATTTTGAAAAAATCTATGTGAAATTCAGCGCCAAAAGTCACTTTTTTGAAAAAAAAACGGTGGAGCTCTGCGCCAGGAGTTGGAGTTTGATAAATCCAAGCTGGAGTTCTGCGCCAGGAGTCATATTTTGAAAAAGCCAACGTGGAAGTCTGCGCCAGGAGTCGTATTTTGAAGAACCATACGTGAAGTTCTGCACCAGGAGTTGAGGTTTGAAAATCTAACCTGGAGTTCTGCGCCAGGAGTTGCTGGAATACTGCGCCAGGAGTCACATTTTGAAAAAAATCTATGTGAAATTCAGCGCCAGAAGTCACTTTTTGAAAAAAAAAAAAAACGGTGGAGCTCTGCGCCAGGAGTTGGAGTTTGATAAATCCAAGCTGGAGTTCTGCGCCAGGAGTCACATTTTGAAAAAGCCAACGTGGAAGTCTGCGCCAAGAGTTTTCGTTTGAAAAATCTCACCTGGAATACTGCGCCAGGAGTCACATTTTGAAAAAACCTATGTAAAATTCAGCATCAGAAGTCACTTTTTGAAAAACCCACAAGTGGAGTACTGCGTCAGGAGTTGAGGTTTGACAAATCACAGCCTGAGTTCGGCTCCAGGAGTTGAGGTTTGAAAATCTCACCTGGAGTTCTGCGCCAGGAGTTGGGATTTGACAAATCTCAGCTGGAGTTCTGCGCCAGGAGCCATATTTTGTAAAAGCCAACGTGGAAGTCTGCCCCAGGAGTCGCATTTTGAAGAACCCTACGTGAAGTTCTGCACCAGGAGTTGAGGTTTGAAAATCTAACCTGGAGTTCTGCGCCAGGAGTTGCTGTTTGAAAAATCTTACCTAGAATACTGCGCCAGGAGTCACATTTTGAAAAAACGTATGTGAAATTCAGCGCCAGAAGTCACTTTTTGAAAAACCCACAAGTGGAGTTCTGCGTCAGGAGTCTAATTTTGAAAAGACCAACGTGGAAGTCTGCGCCAGGAGTCGCATTTTGAAAAATCCTTCGTTGAATTCTGCGCCAGAAGTCATTTTCTAAAAAATCCTGCCTAATAGTCTGAGCCAGGGGTTACATTTTGAAAAAACCAAGTGGAATTCTGCGCCAGAAGTTGCGGTTTGAAAAATCTCACCTGGAATACTGCGCCAGGAGTCACATTTTGTAAAAGCCTACGTGGAATTCAGCTCCAGAAGTCATATTTTGAAAACCCCCAAGTGGAGGTTTGCGCCAGGAGTCACATTCTGAATAATTCTACGTGGTGGTCTGCGCCGGGAGTTTCATGTTTATAAGTTATAGAAGAGCATTTGAAAGTTAACAAAAGTAAAACATGGAAAACTTATTTTTTAGCACTATTTCTGTCTCACATGCTTTGGAGATGGCTTCAAGAACAAAAATTACCATAATTTTAAAGTGAAAATTTCAAAATTCTTAGTATTTTTCGAGTTTTTGAGAAGTTGAAAAATTTAGAGAATTGAAAATTAATTCTTGGTGAAAGACGATAGATTTATGAACCAAGCATATATAGGATTTCTTCATCTTTTTCTCATTTTCAGTCACGCTCAGTCAGTTACAATGCTTTTCCATCACTTCCATTTTCATCTCTGTACTATTAGAATTTCATTCTGCATTTCAAACTGTTTACTGAACCATACTGCTTAACATTTCAATTTTCAAATTCAGAATAGTAATAAAGTAGGTGAGCTTGAAACAATTTTCCTGATGGCGAATTAAAGACCAAGTAAGACCACTGCACCTGAAAATTTTATAGTGCTACGTGAAGTTCTCTCCTCTGTATCACTATCCGTATAAATTTCAGTCTAAATTGTGGACAATAAATTGATTTCACTACGCACAGTATTCTCTTTTCAAAAAAACCCGGAAGCGAATTAATCGACCTTAATCCGACGTTCTCATAACGCGAGGTGTGAAAAATGACGTTAAAATCACCGCCATCGTCGTTCAACCCTTTCAAAACAATTCGAATTTGATAACGACCGCAACCTATAAATAAAAGACGCGTAAAATGGATGTAATCTAATTTACCCAATCCTCGATGGCGGTGCTGGAGATGACGACACGACCGATGGGAAGTGAAGCGCAACTCTCGTCGACGAAATGTCACCAATTAAAATACTATTTTTCTAATTAACGGAACCGCGACGACGACATTTCGCGAATTTTCAAGCTGCGGAATGCCTCTCCTTCCGTTTCACCCCTTCCTTTTCAGCACTCTCGTTCGCTCATTCGCAGTATCATGTTTCCAACGTCAAAGTTGATATCAACCTTGTAACCGCGTTTCATCCACTAAGAATTACAATATCGTAGGACGTAAGATTCTCGTGAAAATTTCCAAGTAGGAATATACATGTCCTATACGAGCGACAATTTATTTACGACTATGTGAATGAATATTATAGAACCAACACTAAATATATAATACAAGAACTATTATACATTGTATGAGTATAGTATACAAGTGTAATGTATGGGGAATTTGGAAATTTACTGGAGCATTTACGTGCCTATCACAAATATACCGAAACCTAGGAGCAGAATGGTATGTTCGTTAAATATTTTAACGTCCTATTTAACGTAGACGTATAGGCACGATGTCAGCCATGTGTACACTTTGAATGAGCTGCCTAATCAAAATCCAATTATAAGTTTTATTAGGTAATTGGTCGAGCGAGTTGTGCTGACGCGTGCTGGCCTGATACCGTAATCGAGCTAGAAGGTGTTTCGTTTCGGTAAAAGCTCGTGTAAGAAGTTTTGTCGTTGATGGTATAGTTTCGTAAAGGGTTGTTGCCGCAGTTATTTGCGTCGACGTTGAGAAATGAAAGGGAGGGGTAATGATTGGATGGGAATTTAAAACAATAGAAGCCAAATACGAGGAAGTAATCCGAGTAAAATGGAAATGAAATAATTATTATGAATATCAAATTTCTTCTTAAGACTTTTTAACATTTTGAAATAATAGACTGAAGACTTATTTTTCATATATCGTCGTATTTTCTTGATTCTGAAAAAAATTGTCAAAATAGCTTAATGAAAATTTTTGCCAAGAGTATGGTGTGAAAAAACACGAGAAAAGTTGGAAAAAAATTTTACGGTTAAAAAAATAAAGATGAAAAACTCAAATAACTTTGCAATGAATGTAAAAATATGACAGAATTTCAAAAGTAGAAAGACAAACTTCTGATTTATGTAACAATTTTCCAGCACATTTGAAAATAGCCAGTTCTTTTTCCAAAAAAAAAAAACAACTCAAACTTTATGATTTCAAATTTGCTTTTTCTTCAACAAATTATTTTGGTCACATTTTAATGAAATTTTGAAAAAATTACTACTCCCACAATTACAAGTCGGTAAAAATGATATAAAGTGACCGGAAAACAGTCAGAATTGCAACACAATAATATATCAGTAAAAAAATTTACCAAAAGCGAATTAGTGAAATCAAATCAGTGAAAAACTTTCAATGGAGGGAAATCGATGAAAAGATGTCACTGAATGAAAATCAGTGATGATACTTCAATGAACGAAAATCAGTGAAAAAAATTCACTGAAAGCGACTGAGTGAAAAAGATTGATAAAATTTATAAAATTTACTGAAAAATTGGCGAAATTCTTTGAAAAATCGCTGAAAAGAGCTGAATTTTGATGATCTTTTCAGGGCTGCAATTCTGACTGTTTATCAGTACTAATTTTTCACTGATTTGGAATGAGAGAGTTACGTCCAATAATTCTTCCACTGCAAAATTCATAATTGAGGGGCTTAGTTCCAAAACTCACTTTTGCCAAAAAAAATCGATGTCGTTTTTTTTGCAGATTTCGATTCAGTATGAAAAACTGAACCAGAATCCGCAAAAAAAACGACATCGATTTTTTTTGTATCTTTAATTCAGAATTAATTTTCTAAATTTTATCGTCTCTTTTCACTTTCTTTTCCCCAAAAAAATCCTAACCTTTTTAGCATAATAATCGAGAAAAATTTTATGAATAAAAAAAAAGGAAATCGTATTCCAATTCTTGATGTTAATCCTTAACGTCGCAACGTACATACAAGTACACTACAGTGTACACGTGATTTAAAAGAAAATTTTCTGTAGATATTGGATCAAAACAGTTTTAACTTATTAGTAAGGACAGGTCTAACCTACAACCTAGCCAATATGGAACAAAAAAATTCGATTTTATCAAAAACGCCATCGAAATGCAAGAATTTGTGAAAACGAAGAACACGAGTCTATTCCGTTCAAAGAACGAAAAAACGAGAACGATTCTCACTGAATGTTTCATTTTTAGAGCCAAGGAAAATGTGATAACACAGAACAAAGAAAATGATTATTAGTGAAGAACTGAGAACAGAGAAAATGAAGTCAATCTATAGAGGTAAAGTGAACAAAGAACGAGAGAACGGACACATATCTGCTCTCTCATTTATAAATCAGTGAAAATTATCGAAAATCACTGAGAAACAGTCAGAATTGCAGCGCAGGAGAAAATCAGTGAAAAAATTTTCAATTCAAACAAATCAGTGAGAAAAATCACCGGAAAATCAGTAAAAATTCACTGAAGTCAGTAAAATTTATGAAATTAGCAGAAAAATCAATAAAAATTCGCTGAAAATCAGCGAAATTCTCAATTTTTTTGAATTTTTCCATACCTTTTAAATATGATATTCGAGAACCAGAGGGGGGGGGGGGTAATTTTTCACGTGATGTACTTACATTCTGAATTTTGCATAGAAATGATACAAAATGCATGGTTCTAACGATTTTTTTTCCTCTCAAAATCACCAGATACTTTTTACGAGATCTTTAGATGCTCTTCTTCGATCCAAACAAAAGATTCAAATTCAATTCTGAAAATTTTTGAACCCATCCAACTTCCCCTCACCACAAAAATTTTAAAATTCGAATTCATTACCTACACAAAAAATTCCAAATAGAAAGGAAGAACTAAGTATTCCAAAGCAAAATTAAGTTTTGAAAATGAAATTAATTTAATTATGCCAGGGTGTCTATCAAATCAAGCGAATGAAAATTCGGATTTTTCCGGGCTGAAAATTCAAAAATTTCTTCACATTCTCCCCTCCCCAAAAAAATAAACACATGCCTCAAATTTATAAATTTACGCAATCTCGCGCAATTTTTTAGTTCGTATCAATAAATAAAAAAGTTAATGAGGAGATGAAATATAAAACATTTTATGGGAAAATTTTCGCGAAAAATGATCTTCAAAAGATAAAAATTTACTACTTTTCCCTCATTCATATTTTCCAAAATATGGCCAATAAATTCGAATTCCATTCCATTCCCTCCACATTTTTTCAACATCGTGGTCAAAGGCATCATGGAATTTCTTTCTCATCACAGCTCATTAAAAAGTAAGTTTTCAAAAAACTTAAAAGATTAAAAATAAAGTCTGTAGAAAGAAAGAGTGTAAATTACCCCGAGCGTAGCGAGGGAAATTTTTTTTGGATAATTCATAATTTAATGGAAAAGGCATGCATTTTGAATATCAAATTTGTTGTACATTACGGCCAACAAAAAAATATGAATAAAAAAATCATATAAAAGATGCAATAATTTGGCCCGAGCGGAGCGAGAGCGAAATATTTTCAAAAATGTACCTATAATGAAATAAGCAAAGACATGGTGTCCACTATATTTCAGAAATAATTTTTCTTGACTTTTCCAGGTTTTCCAGACCAATTTTTCGAATTTTTCCAGACCTTATAAATATGATATTCGTAAACCAGGGAGGAGAGTGGGGGGGGGGGGGTAATTTTTTCTCGTGATGTACTTACATTCCGAAATTTTGTATAAAAATGATATAAAATGCATCGGGTCTTACGATTTTTTTTTCAAAATCACTAGATACTTTTTACGAGATCTTTAGATGCCCTTCTTCGGGTCAAAAAAAATATTCAAATTCAATTCTGAAAATTTTTCCGCCCATCCAACTCCCCCTAGCCACAAAAATTTAAAAATTTGAATTTATTACCTACAGAAAAAAATTTTAATAAAAAGGAAAAACCAAGTATTCCCACGCAAAATTAAGTTTTGAAAAATGAAAAAAAATGTGGCAGGGTGTTTACCAAATTGAGTGAATAAAAATTCGGATTTTTCCGGGCTAAAAATTCAAAATTTTCTTCGCATTCCATTCCCCCCTTCCCTTTCAAAATGAAAAACACTTGTCTCAAATGTATAAATTCACGCAACCCCTTGCAATTTTTAGTTTGTACCAATAAATGAAAAAGTGAATGAGAAGGTAAAATATAAATCATTTTATGAAAATATTTATATAAATGTGTTGAGCCCGAGCGAAGCGAGGGCGAAAATTTTTGCGAAAAAAGATCTTCAAAAATGAACGCGTTTTTTGCTTTAAAGCAAAAATCTTAGAACATGGATATGTCAGTAAGATATACCATACTCTCAAATTTAATATAATTCTTAAGGATGTTCATCAACTTATATTCAACATGGGATGTACTTCTTTCAATGCCCTTAAGGTATGGCAGCTTCATTTAGTTACTGTGTTACTGCTATTACACAGGTCTAAAGACACTTTTGATTACCATCAAGGAGAGGGATGCACCATTTACTCAGCTTCTAGTGCTGTGCCTCTACCAAACTAGCGCATATCTTCCCAACTACTATCTCTCCGAAAATCATTTTCCGGCAATCTTTCCCAACTTTCTGTCTGACATTCTGTCTAACTTTCCATCCAACATTCCATCTTACGCTCCATCTAACTTCTTTGAGCCTGACATAATGTCATTATGTCTTAATTTAAAAATGTTATTGTCTAACGCTCCATATAATACTCCATCTAACTTTCCATATAATAATCCGTCTATTTCTGATCGACTTTCCGATCGACTTTTCGATCGACTTTCCGATCGACTTTCCGATCGACTTTCCGATCGACTTTCCGGTCGACTTTCCGATCGACTTTCCGATCGACTTTCCGATCGACTTTCCGATCGACTTTCCGATCGACTTTCCGATCGACTTTCCGATCGAATTTTTGATCAACTTTTTGACTTACTTTTCGACTGACCTTTCGACCAACTTTTCAACTGACCTTTCAACAGCTTTCCAACTATCTTTTCAACTCTACTTTTCAATCAACTTTTCGACAGCTTTCCAATCATCTTTCTGATTTCCAACTATCTTTTCAACCAACTTTTCGACCGACTTTTCAACCAACTTTTCGACCAACTTTTCTACCGACTTTTCTACCGACTTTTTGACCGACTTTAATCTCTCCAAGTCTAACATGTTATCAGCAAATTATCATGTTCAAATATGATATTTAATTATATTTATAAGTTTTTTCAAGCCTAACATAATGTCATTATGTCTTGATCCACTGTGATCATTACAATAACCCGTAACCCGTCCAAGTCTAACATAATATCAGCAAATTATTATGTTAAAATATAATATTTAATTTTATTTATAAGTTTTTTTAAGTCTAACATAATGTCATAATGTCTTGATCCACCGTAACCGTAAGAATTTTCAAGCGTAACCATTTTCAGGCGTAAAAATTTTCTAGCGTAAGAATTTTCTAGCGTAAGAATTTTCTAGCGTAACAGTTTCAAAATTTTACCCCCCAGGCCTAAAGACATATCCATGTCAAAAGATGAAAATTCACCACTTTTCCCGCATTCATGTTTTCCAAAGCATGGCCAATAATTTAGATTTTTGTTCCATTCCCTCCCTTTTTTTCAACATCGTGGTCAAGGGCATCATGACATTTCTTTCTCATTACAGCTCATTAAAAAGTAAGTTTTCAAAAAACTTAAAAGATTAAAAATAAAGTCTGTAGAAAGAAAGAGTGTAAATTACCCCGAGCGTAGCGAGGGAAATTTTTTTTGGATAATTCATAATTTGATGGACAAAGGCGTGCATTTTAAATATCAATTCTATTGTACATTACGACCGACAAAAAATGATGAATAAGACAATAATTGGATAAAAGATGTAGTAATTTGGCCCGAGCGGAGCGAGGGCGAAATTTTTTGAAAAATTTATAATAAAATAAGCAAAAAAACATTTTTCTAAATAATTTACATTTTTTTTGGGATTTTCGAAAAATTCCGGAGAAAATTACAAAATTCCCTGACTTTTCCCAGTTTTCCAGAGAATGGACACCATGAAAGAAACACTTTTCTAAATGATTTACCTATCCTTTTTTTGGATTTTCGAAAAACTCCAGACAAAATTCCAAAATTTCCTGACTTTTTCACATCACCAAAATTCCCTGAATTTTCCCGGGTTTCCCGAGAATGGACACCCTGAATGATTTATTTTGGCAATAGGAGAACGAATTTCGTTGTTCGTCCTCTCCTAATGCTTGTTTGACGACTAAGTTATTTCTAAATTTTGCCAATAACGAAGGGATATTTATTCACCACTAAATTTCCCGAACAAAATGAAACATCGTGAAGAATTAAAAAATCACGATGAATATGAAAATTGATCAAAATTATGGCAGAAACGAATTTAAAAAATCCCATCGAAACTCGCGAATCAACCCAATTCTCTTTTCCATTTCCAAAATAGAAATCTCAACCGCAAGAACAATATTAGCTTGAAAAGCTTCATTTCGCAATCTCATCAATTAATCTCCTTCAGCTTCGAACCTATTTCACTTCAGCTCTGAGAATGATTAAATTTGTAATTTTCACATGGAAATCTCACACGATAAATTTCTTTCACAATTTTCAAAATACGTAGATAATTTCTTTGCAATCTAGAAAATTCCCCCGAGCTCTCCTCTTCCCCTTCTCCAACTAAGAAACTGAATTTTAATTTAGAATTTTTTTAGGAATAAGCTTCAGCAAATTGAAGTTGGCTTCCGCAAAATCACACTTCACGACTAAAACTCTTCCACAGCGAAAACATAGAATATGGATAATAAAATCTACGCGCCATCGTCAGCAGGTTATTTTTCATTTTGCGGTTGGCGATATGTAGGTAGGAAATCGAGAGAGGGGGTAGGGTTGCACATACACGACAAATATCCGACACAATGTGTATACCTGCGAATCGAAAAGCAAGACCGGCTTGTATTTCTGTCATTGACAGGCCGCCAGCCAGCAGTAGCAGCGGCAAAAGCTATATTTGGGAAAACCCTGCTGCATCGTTGGTTCTACACACTTCTGCGATAGTTTGTTTGCCATCGCATACGTAGCTGGGTTAGAAGTAAACGTACGTACGCAAACGTATATTATAATACGTGCCCTACGTGTACGTCTATTCGGTCGGTTCCCGAAGAAAATTACTCTGCGGTGGCACCATCGACGACAACCGAACACCAGCCGGGTATTACACAAACACACGTCAGCATGCCGCAGCATCGTCTCGTCACATACCTACTATTAGTCGCGTAACACCGATTTAAATGCGTTTCCTAGTTGCCCACCTTTCCAGCCCCCGGTTTCGCTTCTTCGCCTTGTCGAGCGAGCTCTATTATTATAAATCGTCGCCGAGCACACAAAATAAGTTTCAAGTTTTCCATGTTATGGAAAGTTTACTTAATAGAACAATAATTAAATTAAGCCGAAAGCGGTTTGCTCTTCTCTTGTTATCAACTCAACACTGCTAGTTGAAGGTGGCAGCTTTCTTGTAACTTTAAGTTCTTTAATGAATTTCCGCGACGAACCTCTCGTTTCTCCATCTCCAAACTCCCCTCCCGTCCGACCACATCACCAGCACGTACCAAGGAGCTGGAGGGACGACCGTGAGCCGAAGAACATCTTTTATGACAATAATCATTTTCAACACTTTGTAAACGTCTCGCCTTTCTCAACCTTCGCCTCTTTTCCCCATCTCCTGCTAATACAGAGTCTGAAAAATATTGAAAAAATGACTAATTTCGCCATCCCAGCCGTATTATTAATTATAACTTCGGCGCCCTGTGCACCGAACACGTTTCCAAGTCAAAATGCACATTACGTACAACAAATTTATTCGTTCGGCGGCGATTAAATTAATATGGTAAAAAGTCGACGAGTTATATGCGGCATAAATTAGTCTATCGAATTTTCGACCCGACCATCCAGCTCCCCATCGTCGTTGGGTTTTTAAAGCACCGGTGATTTATCGGTAACGGGTTCACCGATGATGCACACGTTTTACTCGCGCCCGTAATTTGGGCCCCGCAAACCCGCCCCACCTGGCCAGTCGCCATGCTGACCGATTTTATACGTACGCATTTATGTTATTTCGAAAAATACCCGCATTCGTGTGCCAAATGGAAGTGAGCGAGTGAAAAATTCACTCTAATTAGAATCCACGACCGTTTTCCTGGTCGTCATCGGAATAACCCGTCGTACCTAGTTCGTTCGGAACGCAAAATAGTGGCAGAATGGACCCAAATAATAATTCGACAAAAATCTAAACTTACCGGCTTCGTCGCCACCTTCTTCCAAATCATCCCATTCGTATTCAGGGTATCCGAAGGCGACTTGTAATATGGTTAACGCGATTACCAACACGATTCGGAAACGCAACCAGTCAGTCATTTTGATGGTGAAATTACGTCGCGACAAGGACAGCTTATCAAATTTTCACGAAAGCTTCCTCCATTTCGAACGAAAAATCTGTAAAAACAAAACAGAAATTTGGTTTAGAATACAACGCTTTAAAAAAAAAGATACATCATAAAACATTTCGATAATCAATAACTTGGGAGCGATTTTTCTTCAAAATTAATTTGATTGAACACTTTAAAGACTTACCTACAGATGATTTTAAAAAATAATTAATTGAGGGGAGGTGGGTTTCAAAATTTTCAAGTGAGAAAAATTATTTTCAAGTACTCAGTAAAAAAATGAAGAAAAAATGATCCAAATGAAATTGGAAAAATTGAGAAATTAGTTTAAATTTAGTTGAACAGGGCGAGCCCCTCTTACCAAAATTAAAAAATTACAATTTCAGGCGAAAATTGCATGTTCAAGCTGAAAAATTGTAGTTCTTCACCAAAAACTTGAAAGAGTCGAAAAATGACAGCATTTTTACCAATCCAATAATTTCAATCAAAGTCGAAAAAATGAGGACGGAAAAACTCCATTTTAACGTGGACATGTTATCGGACAATGAATAGATTAGAATATCTTCAGCTCAAAAAAGGCTTTAAAAAAGTTGGTAGGTATGAAAATTATGCTTAGAATTCTTCATTAATTGATACATCGACATTTTGACAGATGCGAACAAATTTGGACTTTTTTTTACTGGTTGGTTTTCTAAGTACATAAATTTTTCAAGAATCGGTCGAAAATTTTTGAATCTCCCCCCCCCCCCTTCCATCTTGAAATGCCGAAAATAGGCAGTTGGAAAATAAATATAAATAATACCTATCAAAATTGAAATGACTGAAAAATATTTTTTCAAAAAATGTATAAAACTGAAATTTCAATACGTCATTGTTAGAAAACAAATTAAAGCAACCTCCTCCAGCGACAAAACTTAATTTTAATCAGAAAATTGAAAAATTGCGTTGCAAATTAAAAGAACATTTTCATTGTAGAGGGAGTAAAAGTCTATTTTTACTCCCTCTCGCGAATCGCTCGAGTGCTCAAACTCGACTTTTACTCCCTCTACAATGAAAAATATCGTATGCAACTCAGGAGATAAATGATTTTCGACGATTTTGAGTTATTTCCCTCGCTTCGCTCAGGCAATAAACCTCAAAATTCGTCGAAAATCACTTTATCTCCCTTGTTGCATAATATACTATTTATCTGAGTAGAAATCTTCCATTTTTAGTCCCCGTGACAATTCAATTTCATTAATCTATCTTATTGTCTGGGGTACCTCCCCTCCTGAGTCAGAAAAGATTTTCTCACATTTTCGAAAAATGATCATTTTTAGCTTTTTCAACACAATTTTCCAAAAAACATTTCCCTGTAAGCACCTAGTTTCAAAAATTGTTTTGCTACAATATTTCTACTTCAATTTTTTGAAATCATCAATTAAAGTTTCTTTAAAAAATTTAAAACAAAATGCATAACTTTTGCAAAAAAATTTCATTTCAGAAATTTTGCAATGAAAATAATTTTACTCTCTTTTCTATTCACTATCGTAAAAAATTTAAAATAATCTTGGTGTTTTGAATTTGAAACATTTCAAACTGGTCCTTTTTCATCGTTTTTGAAGAGACAACCAGAAACAACTATTTCTGAATAATCAAGTACTGTCGTATTTATGAGAAACGACAAGAAACGGCGAATTTAAAAGATTGAAAATTATTAGTTGTTTTTTTATCGTATTTGAAGAAACCGCCATAAATGACAATTTTCTAATTCAAAAATTGAAACTGGTTTTTTTCGTTAGAAACGACGGATCAAAATAGTCGTTTTCAATTGTTCTTGATGAAACGACCAGAAATATCTTTTTTCGAGCAATTAAATATTGTTGTTTTTGGGCGTTTTTTGAAAAACGACAGAAAACAACGTTTTCAGAATATAATAAAATTTTTGTTTTTGTCTTTTTTGTAAAAAATGACAAGAAACGACAAGAAAAAACGGATTTGTAATATTATATTGCAAAATAGTCCTTTTTCATCGTTTTTGAAAAAACAAATCAGAAACAACCTTTTTCGAGAAGAAACGACAAGAGACGACGAATTTACAAAATTGAAAATTGGTCGTTTTTCATCGTTTTTGAAGAAACGACCAAAAAAAAACTATTTCCCAAGATCTACTCATTGAAAATATTTCATCAATTGCTGAACATTTGAATCAGAAAGAGGATTTCTTCAATAATTTTTTCAATTATCAGAACCTTTTTATCAATTGTAGCATTTTTTCATCACTTTCATTACTTGCCTTAGGAATTTATTTCAAAATATTCAAAATTCCATGAAATTCAATGAAATAAAATAAAATTATTTGAAAAAAGTACAAAACTGGCAAGTGGTACATAGGTAATAAAAATCTTTAAAATTACCTATTCAACAAATTAAATCGTTATAAATGTTGTAAAAATGTTTCCAATCATGGAAAAATAATAAAATTGCAAAAAATAATAAAATTCTATCAGAAGTTGTTGAAATATCGTTTAAATTTGTTTAGAAACCATAAAAATGAATAGAACTTTGATAAGATCATTTAAATGTTTATAAAATTTTTACAAGCATAGCGAAAAACTTTGGAAATTATTCAAAAAATGTTCAGTCAATGTCGAAAAATTAAAATTGAGAACAAATTACTCAAAATTTGCTTGATTAAAATACAAAAATTTTACTTTTTACGTAATTTTACGTCGATTATTATGAAAAAATTCATACTTACTGCAACACTTTTTATCGCATTTTCATAATATTTTGAGTAACATGGGAGAAAATTTATACATGTTTGATAACAACTTTAATCATTTTTAAGTACACAATTTTGATAAAATTTCCATCGAATTTCAACAATTATTTCTCAGGCATTTTACAAAATTTTCATTTCATTTTCAAAAACTTTCGAACATATCTACAATACGCTTAATTCATGTTTTACCAATTTTTAAAAACTTATCAACAATAGTTTTGGGATTTTAAACTTTTTTTTTCAAAATATGAACAAATTTTAAAATGTCTTAAGCAATTCTAGCACTAGGTACCTATTCAATTGAATAAATTCATTATTAGATATTTTATCGATTAAAAATTTGAATTTCATTCCATTTTTGAAAAATTTTGTTGCATGTCAAGCAATTTAATCGTAGAGTAATTTTGAATATTTTTTCGCAATTATTTGAAGCGCATCTTGATGATATTTTATAAATAAACATAAGCAGATGGACTTTCAAAAATTTTCACTAGTTTTCAAAACGTGGTAAAATTTTCAAAAAAAAATCACTCAATTATCTTTCGCAACCCATTATTCTCAAGCGTCTGCTGAAAATCGTTAATTAATCCGTGAAAACTTTCATCGCAGACATCGATTTCCTCCAAATCGAACGAAACAACTTTTCATTATTTATGGCTTTGTTAATTTACTCGAAAACAGAAGTAATCAGCTTCACCGTCAATCATTTCTATGAACCACATAAACTACGGAAAAAATTCAATTAAAATTTCCTTTTCATCTTTTAATGAAGTTATCCAAAACCCGCAGATAATCTACCAAAGCGACCCCTTCACTCTACCATTCACCAATCCTCAGAAAGAAAACTTGGTTAAATTTCAATAAATTTCGAAAATACCACAGAAAAGGCCCTTTTCCTTTTTTTTTTTTTGGTACAATGAAAGCATAACTCGAGCGTTATCCCGCAAAATATATCGTTTCGAATGGATCATCTATACGTCAACAATTTTCAACTCGACTGGGCATCGATGTTCAACCGAAAATTCATCGAATCACGCATACAAACAGAATGGTTTTTTCTTTTACAGTTCGCTTGTCAAAAAAATACCGATGGCTTTGGTTACGTAATTTTTCGCGTGCTCGTTCATTTATCAAAACTACAACACACGATGCTCTCGAAACATAAAAAGACCCCTTTTCCTCGCACATAGTTAAAAATATGCAGAACGTCAACACATAAATTTTACCATGGTCATGATTCTTCTAGCGAGTAACATTTCTTAATCCTAAACAATTAATCCGTTTCGAAAACCGAACTGAAATAAATATTACATTTTTTCAAGATGAAAAAAAAGGGAACGGAATTATAATATTCTGGAGAACATCCTTTTTCACTCGACTACTCGACTTATAACCACCAGTGTTTTCTTGCCTTTATTCCAGACGAAGCTATTTTTCGATAATCAAAAATATGTTTGCTTAACGCTCGAAGAATCATTAATAAAAAAATTCCATTATCTAATAATAAACTATTAAATTATTTCGATGAAAAATTTCTCTCTTCGATAACCTGGAAAAGAAAAAAAAGCAACGCAAACCAGCAGGCCTTTTCTTTTCAAGTACTCGATGCAAGAAGTATTTCATTAGTAATAATAAAATTTCCGATACCGAAAGATGTTTCGCGAATAAGCGAGTAATTTTAATAAATATTTATTCTTGTGAAAATTTCGTTACAAAAGTTATCGAAAGAATCGACGAGTTTTCAACGCAGAAAGAAAAATATTAGTACAACGTTTTTCTTTCGTCGATTCGATGGTAAATAATTGAGAAAAAATTTCAACGCCTCTAAATCGCGAGAAAATTTTTTCCTTGAATTTTTAAATGCTGCTGAGAAGAATTCGAATTGGCAAAAAAAACATTTCGCTTGGGTAAGTATCAAAATTAACCTAAAAAGTGGGTAGTTATGAATGTTTAATGACTACCTATTGAAACAACGCTGACTCTGTAATTTATCCACACAAATTTTTTAAAAAATTGGTAATAGGTAAAGAGTTTGGTCGGATTAGTCTGATAAGATCGTGAAATCTGCCCCAGCTCCGCAAGTGGAAGAAAAATCTTTGAAACAACTGTAGTCCGCCTATTATAAGTTGTCACTTATTATTTGTCCGTAACGCGCAAAATACCGGTTTTCAGGGGTCCGGTTGTAAATTTTTGAACTGCATAATTAATATCTCCAACTGCCCAATTTTGAACGTTTATTTTATTTTTTTTTACATCCATACTAAACAAAATTGTACTGTGTAATATAAACGTTTGAATTATGTACTTATAGCTTATGCGGACGATATTTTGATCGTTTCAAATTCATTAGATCTAAACGAGTTAGAAAAACTTATAAACAAAATTTTGCAGGAAATCCAAAACTATCCAAAATTAGCACATTTAAATTTAAATTTGGCAAAGTGTACATACACTCTCCTTACTGAAGTAAAACAAAAATACTAGCTACACCTTCCAAAAATCAAAATTGCTGGCACTTGTCCCCAACACCTGACAAAATTCAAATATCTCGGCGTAATTATTCATAGAAATGAAGACCTCACGGGAACAACGGGTCAACTGTTTTTCCAAAATCATAGTTTTTGGAGCATTTTGCATTTATTTAACCTCAGTTTAAAACTAGAAAAATGAATTTTTAGATTCGGTTTCGATTCAGACTTACTCTTGAAGAACCATTTTTTCCTCTAACATACTTACCTTCATAAATTATCAAAACATGTTCCCATAAAACGGGTTAGATTTCAATTAACCCGTTCTTTCCCTGTGCTTTCAATTAACCCGTTCTTCCCTCGAGGTCTTCAAATTTAAATTTTAGGCCACATTTCGACTACCTATCTTTATGAAAAATTAATAACAGTCTTTTACAAAATCTCAAAAACTTGTTGCAAATCTTGGGGCTAGTTTGTCTGGGCATGCAAAGTTATGTTTAATTCAGTAATTGGCACTCTCTTCAAATATTGTTCCTTTACCTTTTGGTATCTTCTTTATAACCGCAGCTATTTACAAAAAATTCTCCAAAAAATTCAAAGACTTTATTGAATAAATATAGCAAAAGCTTACTGCACTATTTCTTATGAAGCTTCATTAGTATTTTCCAAAGAAATCCCTCTTGACCTCCAAATTTTCACCAGAAATTTGATCTAATTTGCCAAAAATAAATACCTTGTTTTGGACATTCTAAACGCTATACACAATTTTTTCCTTCCAATTGTAAAACAGACCACTCCAAAATTATTCGAAATTACCTATCAAAAAATACCTAACATTCACGAAATTGAAATCCCCTTTCATGAAGCTCCTGACTACAAAATTGAAACAATTATGGCTCAAATTTTGAACCATAAAACTGGTCAATCAAAAGATGACAACTACGTCGGAATATTTCTCAAAAGGCACCCATAACACACATTTTGATCCCAAAATTAGAAAATGTTTACTTTTCTGATTGAATTCTAAATTATAAAACAACTCGAATCTTCTCAAATCATGGGAATTTTCAAAGTTATCTTTTTAAAATTGGGAAAGCCCTAGATAAATACTGTACTTGTGGTCAAGTTGAACAAAACTCCTTTCATTTAATGTTCTTTTGCCCCCAATTACAAGAAATCCAAAGTGAAATGGCCCCCAATTTTGACCCCAACAATGAAAATCCGGAAGATTACTTTTACACTGCAGAGTTTTAAAAATATTGTAAATTTCTTTTCGAAAATCGGTATAATAATTATCATTTTCCTCAACTATAACTACTTCTCTTATCCTTTTGTGATCAAATGCGACAAAATGCAACCACAATGAGATGAATTGCAAGAGTGACTTCAAAGTTGCAGAAAATGTTCATTTTTTTAGGTATATTTTGCGACAAAATGCAATTTGAAAAGAATTATTTTTACGACGGGATACATCCTTGAAACCCTACTTTACTATGTGAGTGATGATTTATGCGGGGTAATCATTGACTTTATATACATGGACTGAGCCTGGCAATGTTTCTTATCACGGTTTTCCGCGCAGACATTATTCCTAAGGTCCAAATTGGGATTGTGTTGTGCTCATGCGCAGGTACTCTTATCACAAACCTTTCTTTCAAATTGTTGTGATTTATACGTTAAATTGGTTCAATAGTGCAATAAATGTTGGAAATATGAAGTTTTCAATCAATTTCTACCAACATTACTGTGTTTTGTGTTGATGTTAAAAAACGTACCCCTGTTTTGACCATCTTGTTGTGGAATGGTGAGGTTTTTTTTTCAAGTCCAAATTTTTTTCCAAACGTAATTTTTCCTCACCTAAATTTTTTCGAGCCCAATTTTTTCTCACCTAAATTTTTTTCAAGTCGAAATTTTTTTTCAAACGTAATTTTTTCTCATCTAAATTTTTTTCAAATCCAATTTTTTTCAACGTCTATATTTTTTTCAAATCTACATTTTTTTCGCGTCTAAATTTTTTTCAAATCTGATTTTTTTTTCGTCCATTTTTTCTCATCTAATTTTTTTTCAAATCTACATTTTTTTTCAAATCTAATTTTTTTCAAATCTTGATTTTTTTTACGTCAAATGTCTAAATTTTTTTCCAACTATAATTTTTTATTGAAATGGGGAGAAAAATTTAGTTGTGAGAAAATTTAAGTATGAAAAAAATTTAGTGTTGAAAAGAATTTAGAGGTGAAAAAAAACACGATGAAAAAAAAAATTAGACGAGAAAAAATTACGGTTGGACAAAAACTGGACTCGAAAAAAATGTAGGTGAGGAAAAATTATGTTTGGAAAAAAATTCGGTCTTGAAAAAAATTTATGTGAGGAAAAATTACGTCTGGAAAAAAATTTGGACATGAAAAAAAATTTAGGGGAGAAAAAATTACTTTTGGAAAAAAATTTGGACTTAAAAAAACTTAGACGCAAATTTTTTCTCACCTATATTTTTTTTGAGTCCAATTTTTTTCCAAAAGTAATTTTTTCTCCCCTAAATTTTTTTTCATGTCCAAATTTTTTTCCAGACGTAATTTTTCCTCACATAAATTTTTTTCAAGACCAAATTTTTTTCCAAACATAATTTTTCCTCACCTACATTTTTTTCGAGTCCAGTTTTTGTCCAACCGTAATTTTTTCTCGTCTAATTTTTTTTTTCATCGTGTTTTTTTTTTCACCTCTAAATTCTTTTCAACACTAAATTTTTTTCACGCCATGTATTTTTTTCCAACCTTAATTTTTTCTCATCTATTCGGACCTAGAAAAATCAGAGAATGATTGTGCATCGAATAGCATTGTAACGCTCAGTCCATGTATATAAAGTTAATGGGGGGGTAATAAGTGTGATTTTTCTACAGAAAGTTACTGTTATCGCTGATAATAAGATTCACTTTTGACTTATATGTTTTAGTTATCTGATGCTGCGCAATTTACACCCTTCAAGTGTCCAGCTATCCCCACAAGAGGGTAAAAACCATCCTCAAAATCAGTTTTTCACATTTTCCGCCAAAATGAAAGGTTTAATCAAAAAAAAAATATCAAGAGGAAAAGTTTTTTCTACATCGAATTTTTTTACGAAACTTTTTTGAAAATTTAAAATTTTTAAACCATTTTAGAGAGATTGAAAATAACGATTTTTCAAAATTCACAATTTATTTCATTTTACTAGGTCATTCTATCTTTTTACAGAAAAATCATGCGAAACTATATTACTTTTCACATCAAATTTCCAATGGAAGACATTCCTCAGTTCTCACAATCGGGCAAGGGTAGTGCGAGGAACATGGTAGAAGAAGAAAGAGGTTGGTTTTCATGGATATAAACATATTCAGTAAGATGGAGCAAAAAAAAATACCCTAAATGTTGACAAAACTTACAGGGGTGGTTCATTTTGAGTTGAAAACTCACCATAAATTTTTTTAGCCCTCTAGCTCAAAGTGGGGTGGAACTGGAGCCGATTTCTTTAGTGTCACAAAACCTCACTTCGCGCCATAGTTTTCATCAAACATATCGTCAATTACTTGATTTCGAAGCCTGTAAGCCTGTAATTTTCTCGAACAAAAACAAAAGTCGACTGACAATACGAGATACTCGCAATGCGAAGTCTATCATCCACTCAACACGCCCCTTTTTCATCATTCCAATCGAAGTAAAAATTATACCCAAACACGAGACAAATATTCATCAAAGCCGCAAAGGAGTATAAAAAATTCACCTTTGCATAAACCAAAAACCTCTTTTCAAACTACCTACTGAAATCGAATCCACCGCAACCCACCGCGCCACCAACACGACAAACATCCTGTCACACGATTAAAAAGCCAGCTAGAAGCTTCGATGAAGCGTCGAATCGATTCGTAATTAGTAACTAAAGCGTAGTCACGGTGAAATATCATCGAATGGTTTTGAAGTCATTCAGAGTTAATTTAATTACAAAACGAGTGCTTCTGCTCGTTCGACGTTATACTCGAATTAATTGGGGTAAGACTTTCATCGAAATACAAAATTCCATAAATAACAAGATATTTCTGTTCCTCTTTCTCCCTTGACTCTGCGTATTCTTTTGATATTTAATAATGTACACCGGATGAAGAAATGTTCGCGTTTACTTATTGAACTGTTGTATAGGTAGGTACTTAGTTATACACTAAATATAATTTTCATTTATTTTTCCATTTTTTCTTTTATCGATGAAAAGTTTTTTTGATATTTTTTTCAGGTTGTTTTTTTTAGCAGTCATCAACAAAACCAAATAGGAGTAACAGCTTATAAAAGTGCTCGTAGCTGCTACTTTATATCGCAAATATTTTATGACGACGCGAGTGAAGAAAATGAAGCGCAACCATTAGTCGAGTTTTTCAACGGAGCTGCGGTATCGCGAACACATTTTAAAAGAAAAACTCTACTTTAATAAATAATTCTTTGGGTTAGATATATATTTAAAATTCGGAGAGATGCGTCATTTAAATGGTTTTATTCTCATTCTCTTCTGCACAACTAACCTGCTTTGTTTCACCACTACCACATTTCATTCGTCATAGCCATATCGCAAACAATCCTCGGTAACCGTATTTGAAGCCAAAGCATAACTCTTCAGTAACTTCTTGAATCTTTAATTCAACCATTTCTTTGAGAAACCTTTACAACCGATACCTCAAGATCAAAATTTCAACTGCACAAGTTGATTACAAATCCTTCTGGCTGGAGGAAAATTAACGAAGCTCAATCGATTCCAGGGGGGAGGGGACAATTTTATTATATAAGTACACCAATTTTAAGATGGTCACCTCATAGTTTGCAATTAGAAAAAAATCAGTACCTACATCACAAGCCAGCCATTTTAGCCATTTTTTAAAAATTTCAAAAAAATCGAAAAATCAAAATAATGCAGCTCAAACTTTAATTCTGATGTGTGGGAACAACACTCTTTCAGAAAGTAAAATTTTAGTTCGAACAAGGCAAGGGCTGGATCAAACAGGTGGCAGAGGATTGCCTCTTCCACTATTAATTTCGAAAATTGCAGTTTCCGAGCTAGAAATAAATCTCAAGTCGAAAATTTTGTAAAGGTGAATTTTTTTGTTGTAAAATCTGCATTCCGATTCGAAAAAATTAATATTATGAGTCAAAAAATCGAAAGAAATGGCTTTCAAAAAAGGATCTGTTCAACTATTTGGCGTCAGTTTCAACAAATCTTTGAGTTCTGCAAACCCACGTAAACCCTCGACAGTTAATTTTCGGCAACCCAAATTGATATTTCAAAGCACCATCAGGAATTTTAAATTTCACTTTTTTTTATTGATCCAAAATCTCCAACAAGAAATCAAGTTTTTCCAGGTTTTGCAATTTTTTCAAAAAATCAAGTTCGTCAAATTTTCAATAATGCAGTCGAATAATTTACAATACCACCAAATTCTATCCGGAGATTCTTCGAGTATTTTTTGCTGGAAATATAAAACTCAGAATTTCAAAAATTGTCTAAACAAAATTCAAGGACGCAGGTAATAATGCTATTTTTACCATGTATCTGACTACCCAACCTCTCTTCAATTCATATTTCGAATATTTCAGTTCATAAGAAATCGATTTTCTACAGTTCATTGATTCGAAGTTGTTGTTTTTTTACTTGCAGTAAAAATCACTCAGGACTTTTACTTCAAATTTTCCATAATTATGGATAATATTTCAATAATAAAACTATAGAACAAAGTAGGTACTTCTAACTCTTTAGAGGCTTCAAATAGACTAAAAAGTGTAAAATATAAATTCCGGGAGTCGATATGAGAAAAAGACACCAGTTTTCAATATTTTGTTTCGAATTGAAAGAATTTTTAAAATTAGCCAAAATTCGAAAAATGAACTTCGGCAGTTGAATATATAGTTGAATGGGTCACCTAAGTATTCTTTTCTAAAAATCAAAGTTTCATTGGTATTGGAACAAACGAGTGAAAAAAATTCCCCATTGATAGAAAAAATCGTAAATTTTTTTAAAATATATCAAAACTGGTTGAAAAATTCCCACAAACAAGGCAAGAATTATCAAACACTTCATAAAATTCAAAAAATCGCGTGAAATGGGTTGAAAAAATCGTAAAAATTATTAAAAATTCAAAACCGTTATCAAAAACAATATAAACGTGGTTGAAAAAACGTAAAAATTTCGCGAAAATCATCGAAAACTTCATGAAATAAATTTAAAAATCACGTGAATGATTGGAAAGGTCGAAAAAATTGTTTAAATTCAACAAAAGTATTACAAAATCGGTTGAAAAATTATCACAGTTTCAGAAAACGCAGTAAAAATGATCGAAAATTTCATGAAATTCAAAAAAATCGTATGAAACTTGTTTTACAAAGTAGCAAATATGTACCTATTGTTAAAGTTTATCAAATATATTACAAAAATGATTGAAAAAATTATCACCATCTCACAAAATGTTGTAAAATTGATCAAAAACTTCATGTAATGAATAAAAAATCATCTTAAAGTGATCGAAACATTTATAAAAATTGTCCAAAATGTTGAAAAACTGTAAAAAGCTGCACAAAAATCATGAAAAAATTGCACAACTCGAAAAACGTAAAAAAAATTTGAAACATCCAACAAATTCGATACTTTTACATACTTACGATTTTTTGTACAATTTGTATGATATTTTTACCAAATTTTCAATAATTTTAAACAATCTCTACTCGTACAATATTTTCAACACTTTTTATCAAAGTTTTAAGATGTTTTCATCAAGTTTTTATAATTTTTACAATATTTTCATTTTTTTACTCTATCCAAAGAAACAAATTTTACGACATTTTTTCAGTTTCATTTTTACACAATTTTTTTTCAATTTCAATGAATCTTAATGCCTTTTTAACTCATTTTCATAATATTCCAGAAAATTTTTACCATATTCAAATACTTTTGTATTATTTTTTAACGAATTTGATGGTTCCATTTATTTTTTTACCATTTTTTATGATATTTCGCTGTAACTTTTGCATTATTTTAGGCAATTGTGATACGTATTTTATTAGATATGGATATTTTATAGGCCTGGAAGTTGAAAAAAAAATATCACTTCGGAAAATATCAAAAATTTTGACTCAAAATTTCTTACTCCAAAAAACTACCTAAAATTTTGGAAATAAATTTTTACGTGTTTTTTAAATTTAACAACACATTGAATAAGTACAGAAATGTCACATTTCATCACCGCTTTGCAATTGACCGGAACATCTATTGTAAAAATGCATTTGCACTGCTTTTCATTTCAGAATTTCAGAAGGGGAAGAGATAAGTAAGAAAGAGAACTTTCAAGGAAAGGGGAACTTGATAAAATTTTTAATAAAGTCAAAGCCTCGATTTCTCCGTTTCAGTTCTGGATCATTCCGAACAATTTTTAGCTCGCTAGAGACCTTTTTGCAAAATGTTGAAAAAAACTCGTAAAATTTTCCTCCTCGCGAAACGCGTACGTCCTTATCGATAAAAAACGAACGTCTAAAATTCGCTCATTTTTCCTCAAGTGGCGAAAGATGAAAAAGTCAATTTTGAGTGTTTGGTCGTCTACTACACGATATTTCGTCGTGTTTACTCCTTTCAAGGGAAAATATACTTCGGAAGAAAAAAAAAAGCAGGAGGAAATACATGGGAAATTTTCTCTTTCCGCTTCTCTTGTCGAAAGAGTATTTCATCCGATACACACTTTCTATTTTAGTTCGCACTTATTATTATTGTGGCGCTAGTATTGATGTAAAACACGTTAAAGGTTATACAATAAATCTTTAATATTTCAACTATACGAAATTTTGACGTTTTCTTTTCAAGCTGACGCGACGAGGCGAATTTTCGACACACGCATAAAGCGTTCTTCTTTGTCGATGGTTTCCACTCCTTTTACCTCGCCAGGCCGATGTTTTTCTCATTCAGGCACACTCTTTATATAATATTTGCTTCCTACACGTACGTACAAATAAATACCAAGACGAAAATTTCCTATACCATATTCAAATCCAAAATATACGTACATCACGCTTTATCCTCCAGAACCACTAAGAGAAAAAAAAGCCAACACGAATGAGAAAAGTTGGCAATTTTTTCGCTTCTCTATCTCTCGTTCCAGACGTCGTGTTCTCCCTTTCTCATAAACACCTTGACGCCTACTACACGCGAAATAAGTTGCAATTTTTAATAATAAACTGTCATCTTTTGCCACCGCCGTACCATTGAGATAAAATAAAAAGACAAACTAAAAGCGTATAACGGTATATTCGTCTTATCTGCCGAGTACACTTCAAGCCTCGTACCGATGGTATTTTGCTATACAGTCTACAATACCAAGTATATACCACACCGCTGCTGCTTGAATTTTCTTCGTGAAATTATCATCGTTGGCTTTGTAGGTACACGACGCCAACACACACACTTACCAACCATGCAAGTAATTGGATTCAACATCGTGGCAAAGACGCATTTTACAGTTGCAAACGTGATTCTCGTATCCGAGCTGGGGCATGGTAGAGCACATGCTGCTCTCCATTGAAACACGCGTTTATACGGTTGCCGACGCGCGACAACCACCGCCAATTCTTCTCCATCTATTTCTTTTCCTTCCTTCCTTCCTATGGTTTTCCTCTTGCTGATTTTTTTCGCCCCTTTTTATTTTGTCATTTTGCACCGTACAGTGGTATACTTTGTAGATTTCTATCGAGCTTGAAAATTACTCGCTGTGCCATTTCTGAAGGCAGCGAATGTCGGGATAATGATTCGGATGCCGAAGGACGGATGGCTAAAAGCATAGAGGGGTGGGAACGAGAGCAACGGCAAGGTACGAGTATTATTTCGTAATTATGGAATGAAAAAAAAGAGTTTTCGATTTGCCATTATCTGACAATATGGTTTACTACAAAATACCAAGTGTTCGGGTAGAGCGATAGGAAATGTTGATATTCATTCTTTCGTACCTACAGATTTCTCAGCACTCGGCAGTGCTAGAACAATAAAAAGGATCATCTAATTTTCGAAAAGAAGGAATTTCAAAAAATCTAAAATGAATAAATAAATGAAAAATTTATAAAATTTTATAACGTAATTACTGGCAAATAAAGTAGGATTTGTGCTAAAAAAAAAAGAAATAAAGAAATAAAAGATCAAAAAAATTGAAAAATAGATAAAAAAAACAATGAATGAAAAAAAACCTAACGACACTATCTCAAAAATCAATTTTAAAAAAATTAAAATAGTCAAAATGAGGCTAAAAAAATATTACAAAAATTTTGACATGAGGTCACGGTCTCGAAAAACGTCCAGTCAGTGTATAAAATATTTAAGAAAAATTTATGAAATTGGAAAAAAAAAAATTTTAATGTTAAAAAAATTAAAAAAGTATAATAAAAATTGACTGAAAAAGTACAAAAACTGATAAAAAGCGATAAAATATGTGATAAAAGCTTTAGGATACACTGAAGTCTTGAAACTGATACAATTTTACCCATAACTGTACAAAAAAGTGTTCAATTTCAACATAATTCGAGAAATTGGCGAAAATTTAAAAAAAGGTACCTATAAGAATGTTACTGATCAGAAAAATATCGAAATATGACTAAAAATGGTATTGAATGTCCTAAAACTTGATGAAAGATCACACAAATTGTTAAAAATACAGAAAGTCCTATTTTTAAAAAATAAAGTTATCAAAAAAATATCTAAGATGTTGAAATATCCATGAATAAATTTTTATAAATGCATTGAAGGAAAATTTGTTATATTTCCACAAATTGAATATTTAAGAAGATACGAGTATGTAAAACTGTTGAAAATGAAAATGACTCGGATAAAGCATGATCCAAAAATTTCTCTTGTCAAAATCAATGTCCAAATTGTTGAAAATTTAAGAAAAATTACATTTTTCTGGTAAAAGTTGACAAAAGCTTTGCAAATAACACCGGAATGTTGGGCTAATTATGTTTAAATAAAATGATGAAAAAATGTAAGTTTTCGTCATTAAAAAAAAAAAAAAAAGATTCTTAGTGAAGACGTGATACAATACGGACGTGTGTTTCTGTTTCTCTAGTGCTCAGTTCGTTTAGTACTATCAGTTTACAGCTTATCTCTTTCTGATTATTTGCTCCGTGACAGTGGGGCATATATGAACTCTTATCGTAAGTACTTTATTCCGGTCTACCTGGGTCGGTCTCAGCTAGTCTGAGCCGGCATTTCTTTCACACAATGTCGTCAGAAAACGTCAACGCCAGTACTGACTACAGACTGGTTTCAAATCAACAATCTTTTTCATCTATCGTAAAAGCTGATATCCATCCAAATAAAAACCAAGCCATCGTTTTTCCTTTCATCACTGGAGTTCCAGTTCCATACTACGCCAGAAAAGTAGGAGAACAAATTGGTTTCGAAAATATTTTACATTGTGGCAAGTATAAAAAAGATCGCATTCGCTTATATTTGAAGACAAGAGATACTGCAGAGAACTTTATGGAAGCTGGCGGTAAAATCGAAATCAATAGAGAAATTTTACAAGCAAGATGGTATATTCAAGAACAAAACAACAAAAAAATTATTATTACCAACGTTCCTCCGCATGTCCCTCATGAAGTATTACTACAGCAGTTGAAATTACATAACATCACACCCTCTTCTCCAATAAAATTTCTTCACCTCTCTCAAGAGGAGGATCTCACCAGCATCTTTTCAGAAAAACAAAGTGTTTATATTCCCTGTGATTTAATGAAAAACTTACCTCAATCTGAGATTATTAATTATGACGGAGATGAATACAGAGCTTTCTATAATGACTCTCAGGTTAAGTGTTATATTTGCCATCAATTTGGTCACATATCAGAAAACTGTGAATATGCTAAAACTGATGATATAGCAGACATGGAAACTAATCTCAATCAGGGCCTACACTCAACTGTAGTAACTGATCACACAGAACATGAAGAAGACTCAAATTCAGAAACAGATGGTGAAGATTCTGTTTTATCAATGGAAATCGCTAATAAACCTGACTCACCTGTCAACTTGAGTAAAAAAAGACCTCTCTCTTCTGATACAGACTCGATTGTGAGTCCTCAACCTCCTAATGATAATAAAAACCAGCCAATTCAAACTCAAGTGCACTCAAACACCACTCTTAAGGTTGAAGATGCTTCCTCAAAATCTGATAAACCAAAACCCCCAGTAAATAAGAAACCAAAAACGGAAAAAAAGGAAAACTCGGATGCACCTGTGTCTATTAAAGAGCTATTGAAACCTATTGAAACCAATTTTGACCAAAACAAAGACAGATATCCTCTATCCTTCTCGAATTTTACAGTGCTGATGGACTTAGTTAAAGGACAGGAACACCCAATTTCCATAATAGAAGACCTGACAAATGACATTCAAGGAGTAATCAACATGTTGGATGAAAACTATAAATTCCTCAAAGCCCGCAATATGAAAATCAGATTTTCCAAATTGAAGAAAAAGCTTGCTCTCTCTCTTCCCAAAAATGACCAGAGTACTGCTGGATCCAGTATTCCATCAAATCATTCTTCTGATTGTGATTAGTTACGCTTATTTAGTTTATTCTCCATGCAATTGATCTGTATGCTACTCATATCTTGTTCATTCGTTTTTGTTTTTGTTTTCTCTTCTTCATTTTCTTCTTTATCTTTTTATTCTACCTCAGGCCAATGTCAGCTCGCTTCTTTTGAATATTCTTAATTACCCTCAAAAAAAAAAAAAAATTACCCCGGAAATCTACTCAAACAAAAATTCCTCCATCTTTTGAATAGTTATAATATTTCAATGTCGATTAACTTTTTAAACTGGAATTGCAATGGTATTTACTCCAAATATGAAAATTTTCAAATTTTGCTGAAAAAATATGACCCATCAATCATTCTTTTACAAGAAACTAATCTTAGGAAATCTCAAAAATTTACTTTACCTAATTATGTAACCTATCGTAAAGAGCTTGAGCAGATGGATCGTGCTCATGGCGGTGTCTTATTATCAATTAGGAACTCTATGATGCATTCTCAAATTCAACTTCAAACTAATTTACAAGCCCTAGCAATCACTCTCAACTTCAAACTTAACTCTTTTACCCTGTGTTGCCTATATCTACCTCCCAATCAAACAATCCAAAAACAAGAACTGGAATCATTAATTCAACAGTTACCCTCCCCTTTTCTGATCACAGGTGATTTAAACTGTCACAGCCCCCTTTGGGGATGCAATTACATAAATTCCAAAGGTAAACTAATTGAAGAAATATTAGAAAGAGATGACATTGCACTTTTCAACATTGAAGAACCAACCCACTTTAGCTTATCCTACAACTCCTGGTCTACTATTGACATGCTCATTGGATCCTCTTCTTTATGTGACTCTCTTCAAGTTTTCCATCACAATGACTTGGCAGGTAGTGACCATGTCCCTATATTAATTCAATTTAATAACCCTTCTATAACAAATGACTGGGATACAAACTTACCCCCAAAGTGGAACTTTAAAAAAGCTAACTGGCACAAATTTCACAATTTATGCTCTTCTTTCCCGGAAATCAACCTTGACCAAGACATAGATACCATCCTGGACTTTTTCTGTAAAAAAATTCTAGAATATGCTGAACAATCCATTCCAAAAATCTTTTCATCTAAACCCAAATCTGTTCCCTGGTGGACAAATGACTGCTCTGAAGCAATCCGTAATAGAAGAAAGGCTTTGAAACTACTGAAACGAAATCCAACTGAAGCTAATATTATAAACTATCGAAAATTAAAAGCTAAAGCTCAATATATCTTGAAACAAGCAAAAAGAAACTCCTGGCGCAACTATATCTCAAACATTACCCATAACACTCCCACCTCTCTATTATGGTCTAAAATTAAAAAACTTGGCTTTAAAAATTTCAACTCTTCACCAAAATGCATACAAATCAACAACTCTCCATCCTACAATCCTGCAGAAATCGCAGAAGCCTTTGCTCAATCTTTTGCCAAAATTTCAAGCGATGAAAACCAAGATCCAAACTTTCTTAACTATAAACATAATATAGATGAAACCCTTCATATTCAAGAAGCTACTAATGAACCTTATAATGCAATCATTACTATAGAAGAATTAAACTCTACTCTATCAATTTCAAAATGCTCTGCTCCAGGCCCAGACCAAATCTACTTACAATTTATTAAAAATGCTCCAGAAAATATCACTAACATCCTCCTTCAAATTTATAACAAAATCTGGAACACTCACACTTTCCCTAAAAAATGGCAAACTGCTATAATACTTCCATTCCTAAAACCTAACAAAAATCCTTTTGATACAAATAATTATCGCCCTATTTCTCTCACTTCAAACTTATGTAAACTTCTTGAAAAAATAATTAACAAACGTTTACTCTGGATTCTAGAAACAAATAACAATTTGTCTCCATTTCAATGTGGTTTTCGCTCCTATAGATCCACCCTTCATCAGCTAGCATTCATAAATTCAGAGATAAACAAATCAAATGAAAACAAATCTCACTTTTTAGCCATATTTTTTGATATTAACAAAGCCTTTGACACTACTTGGAAATTTAAAATTATCAAAACTCTACATTCTTGGGACATCCAGGGAAATATGCTACATTTTATAACAAACTTTCTACAAAATAGAAGCTTTAGGGTTAAAATTGCTCACATAATCTCAAAAGAATACATACTTGAAAATGGTGTTCCTCAAGGCACAGTATTAAGCCCTACTCTCTTCAATATTGGAATTAACGACCTAACTGAAACTATCCTCTCCCCAGTAAAAAAAGCCTTATTTGCAGACGACTTAAAAATTTCGATAATTTGCAAAGATATTGAACTTGGCGAATCAATTCTACAACAAGCCACTGATCTATTATTTAAATGGTCTCGACTTAACGGACTCAAATTCTCACAATCAAAATCTACTGCCATTCACATATGCAAACGTTACAAATGCCCTCGCAGTATTAAAATCCACCTAGACAACACCCTAATCCCAACTTCTAACTCAGTCAAGTACCTTGGACTCACTTTTGATAACCAACTTACCTGGACCACTCATATTGAAGATATTAGAAATAAATGCTTTAGAAAGCTGAACTTACTAAAAAAACTCTCGCACACTAAATACGGCTCAGACCGCCAAACTCTAATGAAACTTTATAGAATGATAATTAGACCAGTCTTAGATTACGGTTCTCTCATTTACTCCAATGCCTCCCCCTCTCGCCTTGACCGCCTAAACACTATCCAAAACACCTCCCTAAGAATCGCAACAGGTGCCTTTAGAACCACCCCTACTCCCAGCCTCCTTTGTGAAGCACATGAATGTCCACTAAATATAAGAAGGCAATATATCTCCACCCTATCCTACCTAAACATAAAAGCTAATCCCAATTTCAATCTCAAACTTCACTACATAATCTCAAATAACAAAATTTCTGAAAATTTCAAACTTCTTCTTGAATCTATTGAAACTGATAACCTAAAAATTCTTCACAACCCTATCAACCTAATTCCCCCTTGGCTACCTTTTGATCCAAAAATTGACTTTTCATTAACTGATTATAATAAAAAAGAAACAAATCAAATTATTTCAAAAGAGAGTTTTGTAAACTACAAGATAATTACAAGAACTACTCCCACATTTATACCGATGGATCTAAAACTAACCAACACACAGGATGTGCTATCATTCACAAGAATACTTTATTACCCATTGCTCTCCCTAACATCTCCTCCATTCTAACTGCTGAACTATATGCAATATACTCTGCAATACTTTACATTCAAGACTTCTCACTTCAAAATACTATCATCTTCACGGACTCTTTATCAGCTCTTCACTCTATTAAGAACTACAGATCTAAACACTCTCACCCAATCTCACAACAAATAGTAAAACTCCTCCATCCCCAAAATAAATCCATTATCCTTTGCTGGATCCCATCCCATACCCAAATTAAGGGAAACGAACTAGCTGACTCCACAGCCAAACAAGCTCATCATCACCTCCCTATTGCTCACATCCCCATTCCACTTTCTGACATTAAACACCATGCAAAAAATTTAATGTATAAAGACTTTCAAAATTATTGGTCCCAAACCCCTAATACAAATAAACTAAAAAACATCAAAACACCACTGAACAATGGAAAACCTCTGAACAATCCTCTCGACAATCCGAAACCCTTCTAATCCGACTAAGAACTGGCCACTCCCTCCTCACTCACCAACACCTCTTCTTGAAACAGCCCTCTCCATTATGCTCCAACTGCAATATCCCTACAAGCATCCTCCACCTCCTCACAGAATGCCCTTTGTACCATACAGCACGATCCACTTATCTAAAAGACTATACTTTGAAAAATATTCTATCAGATGACCCAGCCAAAATTAAAACTCTTTTACTGTTTCTAAAAGAAATTAAGCTAATTCATTTATTTTAATCATAAGTTTACAACCTACCTTTCATTTCTCCATAGATCATAAGTAATATTTCATTTTATTTTACTCTATTTAGTTATTCTTTTCTCTCACCTTAATGTATACATAATCTATAATACTTTAGTGCCTCTAAGCTTAGCTCTTGTAAACGGCACTTAAAATAAAATAAAAAAAAAAAAAAAAAAAACAACAACTCAGGCATGAAACACAGATTTTGGAGAAAAATAGTGACTTTAATGACTTTTTATGAAGCAAAACGTGACCTATTTTTCGAAAAAAGTGACCAATTTTTCACTTTTTTTTCATAAATAAATACACCCCTCCCCCCCCCCCCAAAAAAAATCATAACTCAAACTGTATTTCTCTCTGCGATAGTGCTGAAAATACTTGTTTTTCTGAAAAAAAAAAAATATATTAAGGGTATTAAGGGTGCCATATTTGGACCACTTTTTTTCAAACTTCCACCAATCAAAGACCTATTGAGGTAGAAACGTCAGAAATAGCTTTAAAAATACATTAACCTTTCCTCTGCCACCCCCTAAAATTTTGAGGCCGATACGATCATTTTTTGTATTTTTTGTGATTTTTTTCTGAGGGAATTCAAAAATTGATTTTGAAATTTTGGGTTCCTAATTTCGACCACCTGCTGATTTCGTCCGCAATGAGCGGAATCTACCAGAAAAGAATTTTTTCATATTCTTCCTTCACAGGCGAACAAAATGATATTTTTCAATTTTATGCAAGAGCGGAAGGCCGCTTGATTGAAAAAAGTGACTTTAGAGTGAAAAAAGCGACCATATGACCAACCCTGAAAATAGGGGACAAGTCACTAAAAAAGATGACTCTGTTTCATGCTTGTTAACTGAATGCATACAGAAGTTGACCATTTCGATCCAATTCATATGATTTTAAAAGATCTTCAAAATTGTTAACGAGTAGGTATTTGAAAGTACAATTTAAATTTAAAAAATCAACTAAAATTATTTTTAAAATGGTAAAAATTGTCGAAAAAATTGCAAAAGTTTCATAAAAATAATATAAAATTTGTTGAAATATTCATAAGATATCCATAGTAATACTAAAAACTTTATTGAAATGTCTAAAAAAAATTGATTAAAATCATTTCAGTTTATAAAAACATGAAGAAAATGTTTTTTTTCTCTGTGAAAATTGTCGATAGTATGGCAAAAAAAATTGAAATTTTTGATAAATCGATGACACAAAGACACAATTAATCAGAAAAAAGTTCAATTCTCAACAATATTTTAATTAAATTTGAGCAAAAATTTCATAATTTCTATTATTTGACCCAATCGCCGTAATTTTTCTCACACCCTGAACAAGTTATTATGAGATTTGCTTTGTTTTTTGATTTGTCGACGACTACGAATATTACATTACAATATTTTAGATAATTTATATCACTTTTTAACAATTTTTGGGATCTTTTGAAAAAAATTCTGTGACTCTAACAATTTGTATGGTTATTTTTAGCGATTGTGACAGTTTATCAAAATACGTCCCACAGAGTTTTCAACCAAAAATGCTCCGAGAGGTCTCATTAGATCAGAATTTTTTTCTAGTACTACTCAGTGGTGTTGACTGAATACCTCAAAAGTGGTTTTTTTATTGATTTGAGGCCGAAATTTGTTACTAACTTCATTTTCAAAAAAAATTACAAAATTTTCACATTCACTGTCATAGAACGCAAACGCGAAGTCAGATCGACTTGCGGTTTGCGACATTCGAAAGAGCAGGGTTGCCTCTATCAGAAACGTTGAAAATGTCAAAAACGATATTTTTGACCCAACTTCAGAAAAATTGCAGTATCTCCGTAAATAATATCGAGAAAGTGGGACGTTGTTAGATATACTTGAACGATTTTAACGTAATTTAATGATGTTTTGAACCAATTTCAAATAATTTTGACAGTTTTTCATACTTTCGTACGATTTTTAGAATATTTTTTAGAGAATACTTCAAATTTTTTTACAATTCTGTCAATTTTCTATAGAATTAAATTCGAATCATTGACAAAACATTTTGAACGATTTTAATGTAATTTAATGATATTTTGAACCAATTTCAAATAATTTTGACAATTTTTTCATTTTTTCAATTCTTTTTCTGGATATTTCAAAAAAAATTTACAACTCTGTCAATTTTTCGATTTTTTTTGAATCATTAGCAAAACATTTTGAATTATTTTAACATCATCTTAAAAAATTTAACGATATTTTAGACCAATTTCAAAATAATCTTAACTTTTTTTAAAATCTTTTACACGATTTTTTCAACATTTAAAAAAATCGTGACCCTTATTTTAATAATTTATTCAATGTACGTACAGAAAATGTTATACCATTTCAACTATTTTTCCACATTCCACCTATGTTGTAATTTTTGAAAATTTACAACATATTGAACAATTTCTCCAATATTTCGATCAACTTTTCCATAACTTTATTAAATAAATCATAGGACAGTGAAAATTTCAAAGATACAGCACCTCTTCAAAATACGAACTTGAATATTAATACAGAGAAAAATCTCTAATGAAAAATTCAAAGTAGAAAATGAGTTCTGCATATGTCAGAAATGAACATCAGATTTTTGAGGTTCTTTCGACTACCTACTCTTGCGCTATTTTGGTCTACTTTTACAAAATTCCTCTTATTTTTGACGGCAGAGGTTTCTGAGCAATGAGCATGACTTTTTTTGAACGAATCAAGTTTCTGATTCCACGAAAATTTGTACTTTTCAAACAATTATCAGTTTTATTATCATACCATCAGTTCATCACAACTAAGATTGGTATCTACCGGAACTGAAAAACAAAACTTCTTACTATTTTCTGGATTTTTCTGACCATTTTCTTACCATTTTTCTCAAATTTACCCAAAAAATGACCCCTTTTTATCCTTCGATTGAAAAATTAACGGAAACGAAAAATATAGTAAAATTACTAAAATTTTGGCTAATTTCTAGTTTTTTCGTCTTTCTCGCTTCTAGGCACCTTGGAAGATCACGTTTCTCCCTTCCCAAGTTCCGACGCCGTCTCACTCCTTACTAAACAATTTCACACCAACGATATAAACTCGCCTCGTTAACGTACAAAAATAACCATCCCACGTTCGCGACTCGACGCCCAAACTCGCGAACACGATAAGTAAATTTCCTCATACTTGTCTATTCGCTTATACGCCCCGAAAGTACAGTACGGGCGTCAACATTAATCCGCGGCAACATTCGCCATCGCCAGCAGTTTAATGGAGCGCAGCAATTTTAAACGGATTAACCCCTCATCGTCTTCGCAACGATTGCAAATTTCATTAAGCGAGTTTAATGAAACGAGAAAAACGCCAAAGCAAGTAGAGCTTCCAGCGCCGTAGCGAGACGAACGTCCGATCGTACAAAATGAATCCTGATTTAGGAGTCAACAATTATTAAAATCTTTTTTTCTTCAAATTTTTCTCTCGTATTCTCTGCCAATCCTTTGTTCCAGAAACTCGAAACGAACATTTTCCGAATATCGCAACTCTCTTCGATAAATACGAGTATGTCTTAACTCGTTTCACAGTCGATCCTTCATTACCCTTGCCCCCTTTCCCCCCTCACACACTCTCGAGCAAAATTTCGAATATTTTATATAAAAGCTTGAGAAATATTTTCATAACACACAGTACCTAACAAAAAAAAAGAACATTACGTAAAGGAGCTTTTCTCCCAACAATAATAATACTACTGATAATAATAATAAAGGAATTTTTCGAATTCCCTCTCATCATCGTCTCGTCTCTAATTCCATCGTTATCTTTTTTTACATCGACTCACGAGTTGACGTACAGGGAATATTTCAACAATCAACTTGCTAGATTCCTTTTCCGATATAAATCTCATGCTGAGATGGTACGAGCAGCATAAAAAATGGAAAATAAAAAGGAAGAACGCAGCGTTCGGTACGTATTGGAAAAAAAGACCAAACATTCGAACCCGAGCATTATTCCGGTTCTTTATTAAATTATTACTCGTACACAGGAAACGAGCTAAAAAATTAATAATTTTCGATAGGCTTTAATTTTGCGAAGCCTGTTCTCATTCCTCCGACAGCAAAATTCAAAGAAAATCCGAACAGAATCGAAAAAGGGACTTACGCAGACGCTTCGGTCTCCTCGGCCATCGCAGCTCAACATTTTTTCCTTCTCTGCGATCTCACTTTTCACCTCTTATCGCCGTCGTAACCGTAAACACTCCAACGGTCGACGCTTATTAAAAAATTTCTCTCCGTGTAATGAAATTTTACAACTCGTTTTGTTTTCCACTTCATCGACGCCACGCCAGAAAGCGTCGAATAGCTTTCTCGCGTCCTACTTCGAACCGTCGGCAGTCGTTTCGTTAATTTGCGAAAGAATCCGAGATGGGGTAAAAAAAAAACAAGTGCAAAAAAACTAAAAACTGCTAACAACTTATCGCCTATATTACGTAATAAATGCAAATAACCCTCTCCGCGAGCTCGATGCGGTCGTAATTTTTCTTCTCGCTCTCGCAACGGTGGCGATGGCGGAAAATTAAAGCCGAGGGGAGGGGGAGAGGCGTCGCACGCCAGAAAATCCATCCCCGCGCGTACTTCGCATTAAAAAAAATTACTAGCCGCGAAATTAAAATCTAATATCCTCTAAAACGTTGAAAATTACCCCTGATAAAAGATTATTATTACCATAATGAATTGAAGCGCTTTTTAGTATTTCATTAACGGAGGCGAGCCGCAAGGTGCGGCGTATTCTTTAAATAAGCCCGGCGACGGTGGTGGGAAGTCGAGACACGGCGTTAAAACGACACTTCAAAGCATTCGAGAGACAATTACGAAGCCGCTACCGCGCGTACGAATCTTATATATATGCAGTCGATAGCGAAATAATTTCCCAGCATTTGGTACCGTGCTGGCTGCAGACGACGATGCTTTTTCTTGTTTTTATAGCGAGGCGAGAGAGGGGAAAAAAGGAAATTGGAAAGAAAAAAGCTTAACGAATAATACGCGAAAATCGCGCATTCGCTTTTTAACTCGATTATATAAGTAAGTATACGACAAACATAGGCGTTCGTCTTAACTTCATTAATTTCAACACACCTTCTTTTTCATCGCGAGAATCGACTATATATGTACCATCATGGCGTATAAAAACACTTAACACGCGGATCTGTCGAGCTTTTCAGCGTCTTTCCTTCCGTGCTCCGCGATCCTCACTTCGTCGATGGTTCGTCCTCTTGCGTTTATCGTGCCGTGTCGAGCGCAGCAAACGACTGTGCTTTGAATTATAAAAACATAGGGTGGTTCGAAAAACCATTGTAAGAGGTGCTGGGTATTTAAGTAAATAATTAGGGCGTTTTAAAAAATTTTAACAACACGAAATGATTTTTATCGTGTGCTCTCTGATTATCTTTATTATGCTTGTGGGAGACTCGATGAATAAAATTCGCCACCATCGGATTAAGTTAATTCGTGTTGACTCAAACTTATTGTGGAGATGAAAGGAGAGAAGAACTTTTCACTTGAAATTTTCGATTTTGAATTGAAGATTCAAATTGTTTAAATCAAAATTTACTACGCCAATTCAAAAAAAAAATCAGGAGAAAAGTCGTCCATTTGGCTAACAAGTATCGACGACCAGGAGTTGAACGATTATGGGTCAAGTTCCGAATTTTTTGATGTGGGGAGAGAGGTGATTGCAAAAAAATCAGGAACTAGGTGACAAATTCAATCGAAAATCTATGGTCACTAAAAATATAATTCTTTTAAAAAATCCTAACACCCCCATTTCTTAAAAACATACCTACATTTTGAAACAATAGGACACTTATATAGAAATATCTTGGAATAAGAAATCATTTATGTACTTAGGTAATACTTTCAAAGAGTCAAATTACCTAATTAAATATTTAGAGACTCGAAAAATATCATTATTTTGATGTATCACATATAAAAATTATGAGAAATTCAAAATATAATTTTTGGGGTCCTTCGTACCGGTTAAATTGGAAAAATTTTGAGGTCGATTCAAAAACTGAGGAGAAATTGGGAAAAAGTGACCTTAAAAAAATATAATTTGATAAATTACACAGAAAAATCATAACATTAGGTCAAAAATTATCTTTTATGGCCCTTTAGAGGGACAAAATAATAATCATACCAAATTTGTAATCTGCCGCAAACACCCCCCCCCCCCCCCCACAAAAAATTAAAGAAGTCCAACTATACTTATGAGGACAATTTCTTCTCGTGTGGTGCAGCTTTTTTGTACAATGCCCAGAAACTTTTTTTTTCCTTGGTCCAAATATTTTCGTAATTTTTAAAGCAAAGCGTTCAAATTTTCTCATCTTTTTCCCAACCCTAAACCTTTTCCTAAAATTTTTCAAATCCTTAAGTTTTTTTCATCTTTGAAATTTTTTCTTAATTTTTTCAAATTCTAATTTTTTTTTAGAAAAATGTATTCGACTTACCTAAATTTTTAAAAGAATTTTTCAACACTGAAACTTTTTCTTAAAATTTTCTCGATTTTTTCGTACTCTGAAATTTTTACTCAATTTTTTTCAGAACTTTTCAATCCCACAATTTTTTTAGTCTTACACACAGGTGATAACTTTACCAAAAGTTATAAGAAAAACTTTATGGCAGAAAAGGTTTTGAAAAAAAATTACAATTGGATTAAATTTTGAAAAATTTCAAGGATTAAAAAACATTAGTTGGAAAAAATGTGGGAAAAAATCTTAAAAATGGACGTTTGAAAAATTCTGAGAAAAATTTTCATACTTGGAAACAATTTTTGGGTAAATATCATTGAGTTTGAAAGAAATTTAAAAGAAAATTTAAGTTTGGGACATTTTTCAGAAAAAATTTCATTGTTCGAAAAAAATTTGAGGAATATATGAGTGTATGGAAGAAATGTGTCAGAAAATTTTAGTTGAGAAAATTTTTCAGAAAAAATTCGATTGTTTGAAAAAAAAATTGAGTAAATTTTAAATAAATTTTAAAGTAAAAAAATGAAGAAAATCAAAAATTTCGAAAAAAATAGTTGGAAAGCATTTTAGAATTTGAATTGAGTTGCAGATTTTGAAAAAATGTAGGTAAAAAATTTTAGAATTGAAAAAAAAATTGAGAAAATTTGAACGCTTTAAAAATGTCAAAGAACTTGAAATAAAAGTCACTGCTGCGTGGAATTTTTCACGCGTGGTAAAAAAAAGTAGGTACACCACACGAAAAAAAAAACGTCCTTCCCAGGAGCATACTTAGACTTGGATAAAAAAAAAACATTTTCTACCATTTAAACCATAAAAATCGATCAATTTGAATTTCGTCTAGCTAAATTTCCATTCATAATCGTTCTTTACCTCCTTCCAAGTATGTAATTCAACAAAAAAAGAAAAGCAAAAAATCACGTTAATAAAATTGCCTACCCAGTTTGCCGTAAATACGCAAACTGATCTTTGTATTTACGGCGAATCCGATAGGCAACTTAAATAACACTAATGCTGATCAGCTGCTAACGCGTACAAAACTATTTTTCTGAAAGGGGAAAAATAAACTCGCGTAGATGAAAAGGAAATATGTGTGTACATTAGGGTGGATCGCGAAAAAAAAACATAACTCAGATTTCAACCAAATTCGCTGGGGTTGTTGGGTCATCATCGGAGACTACCCAAAAAAGTTTTGAGCCCCTAGGTGAAGAGGGAGGGGAGCTAGGGGCTCTTAAAGGGCACCTCCTTTTGAAAAAAACGCGTTTCTTTGTGTTTTTTAGCTCGAAAATATGGCGTAAGATTCACGAAAGAGCACTAAAAAGGTGCGATTTGAGTTTCTACACCCCCCTGAGCAATTGCCACCCCTCGAAAATGAAAACCCATTCTGCTACCCGGGGGTCCAAAAGTTGCAGATCGCGAAATTTCAATGTTGTGAAATTGTATTTGGCCTCGAATTGTTTACTTTGACACCGGACAATTTTCTAATTTTTTTCCCCAATTTTTGAAGAAAATTTTGAAAATTTTCTTCGATCAGTGTGGCCAACCGCAAATAATTGTAATATTCAAATTTATGGGAATCGCGTTGTTCTGATCATCTATATCTAATTGCTAAAGAAAAACACCAGTTTTTTGTTGTTTTTTAAATGATTGGAAATCAATTGTAGAGAAAATTTTTTATACCAGTGCAGCCAATTGTAAGTTATGAAACACCAATGTATGGAATATAGATTAATTTTGAATCTATTTTTTTCATGGCTATAGAAATCATGATTTTAAAAAATTCTCATGCCAGTGACTCGACCACTAAGAAAAAAATTTTGTCATTTTTTTACCCACATTCATTTCCTGAATTTGATTCTAAAAAAAAATCGTCATTTTCTGCTCATTTTTCCGCCAATACAAATTATCTTATTTTCTTCAAAAATTGGAAAAAAAAATTATAAAATTGTCCGGTGTCAAAGTAATTAATTCGAGGCCAAATACAATTTCACAACATTGAAATTTCGCGATCTGCAACTTTTGGACCCCCCGGGTAGCAGAATGGGTTTTCATTTTCGAGGGGCGGGAATTGCTCAGGGGTGTAGAAACTCAAATCACACCTTTTTAGTGCTCTTTCGTGAATCGTACGCCATATTTTCGAGCTAAAAAACACAAAAAACCGCGTTTTTTTCAAAAGGAGGTGCCCTTTAAGAGCCCCTAGCTCCCCTCCCTCTTCACCTAGGGGGCTGAAAATTTTTTTTGGGTAGTCTCCGATGATGACCCAACAACCCCAGCGAATTTGGTTGAAATCTGAGATATGTTTTTTTTCGCGATCCACCCTAGTGTACATGCTCTTTCTGAAAGAGTTCAACAAGAATCTTATTCGCTGGAATATCTTAGCAGAACACCACATACTAATTTTTTTTGTCATAAATAAATATTTTTCAAAATTAAGACTACCTAGTAAAAATGATACATTTTTGAACTGTTTTCCTGAAAATTGTGACAAAGGTAGTGTTTCTTGCTGAATTTTATGTATGTACTTGAAAAAATACAGGAACTTGATTTATAACTGCTGAAGTGCTCAAGCCAATTTTTACGCCTTTAGGGGAACTTTGATAATTTCAGAGAAAATTAAAATCTTGCTGGAAGCAATGGTAAAATCATTCAAAATAGTAGCAAAATTGTTGAAAATATTGTAAAATTCGTTCAAATTTTAGAAAAATGAAACCAAAATATCTAGAAAAATAAAATTATTGAATAATTCTGAAAAATTGATAAAACTTGAACAAAATTGCCTCAGGTCTCTTTAAATTTTTTGAAAATGAAAATGTAAAATGCAAAAAAAATTGTTGAGTAACACAAAAAGTGCATAAAAATAATGTAAAAATTGATAACATTACTTCGAAGTTAGACACCTATGCAAAATTTATTAAAAGTGTAAGAAAAATTAGATAGAAAAATCGTCAAAATTCAGATTTTTCAATATTTGAGCCTAGTTGCGGCATTATTTTTGGGTACCTAATCCTCACTCAATTTTAAACTTTCAAAAATACTTCGACTATTTATTTAAACAATTTCAACGAGTTTTAGATGTTTCTAGACGATCCGATATCCTTCCATATTTGAACGATTTTACATAATAACAATTTCGACCAGTTTTCAAACAACTTTGTCAATTTTTATGAGATTTTGAATACCTTTTTTACATGTTTTTGACTTATTTTTACATCTGTTTGCAATTTTCCAATACAGGTAAGCTGAATATATTTTTAAACAATTCTAACAATTTATGCTTTTGAGCTTTTTCCAACATTTTTGAGGTAGGTATTTCAATTAAACTTGAGACCTTTCACAATTTTTGTCAAATTTATCAACTACATCATGGTTTAAACCATTTTTACAAGTTGAATGCCTAAATTTTTGGTATCCCCCCCCCAAAAAAAATCAACTCCAAAAAAATTAATGTCAATTAAAAATTAGTTCCAAACGAAAAACATTTCTCAAAATATTCTCCGCTCAGCACACGAGAAAATCCAATTCCACGACACTTTCTTACTCAAATAACCTACAAACATTATTAAAAAAATTGAAAAAATCTCTATTTTCGTTTCGACGCGATACGTGGCAACGAATTCGCGAGAAAATAATTAAAAATCGTTTAGCAACTTCGCTCGTCCGTTTATACGACGAATTCTCCAAAGCTCGTGAGACATCGAGCTGGGCTGCTAGCAGGGCACACCAAACCGGAGTATTTGGCACGACAAAACGTAACGAGCAATACCCAGACCCGCACTGCACCTCGCATCGTACACAGCTTCGGAGCTCTACACGTACCTATTTTAAATCGTAAGTAATTCGCTCCGTAATCTACGTACACTCAGTTTTCCAATCGATATAAAAATTACTAGAGCGTGTACAGATTCCGCCGAATTGAGTATTTATTAAAATATACAGTCACACACCTGTGTACTTGCAATTTTCTCTCTACTTGGCGCGAGCGAGCGAATACCGTTGTCTGTATAGCTGTACATTACATATCCACGCTTATACCATCGTGCTGCTTCTATATACCTACCGCTCTTCGCGACAAACCCTCCAGCCATGCGATGCCATTTCATGCCAGACCAAAATTCAAATTTCGCTGCACAAATGTATCCACCGTTTACGTCGTATATACGAAATAAACGCGCCGTATCTCGCGTACAACGAAATCTAGATCTGTATTATGCATTTTGTATAGCGTACTACGTACACCATGCACAGCAAACGCGTTCGTTCAATTTTCAGGAAAAGATTTTCATATTGGCAAGCGATGTTGGTCGTGTACAAACGCTACCATTCGCAACCTTATGCTGCTGCTCGTATTCCGCGCTTCTTCGCGTCTCCCAATACCCATCCTGGTTTCCAAAGACGGTACATACGCGAGTACACGATGTAGGTAGGTACACATAATATATTAAAACGTCAAATTATTTCTACACCGATGTATTATTATAACTATTCTTACTTGTACATGCAATCAGTGCGAACACAAAGAGTAAAAAAACCATTCATACGATCGCGCCTAGTCAGCTGCAGTTGAGCTTATTCGAGCGAAATTAAAAGTCCAATCGTTTTGTGTTTTCACTCGTGTTCTATGCTCTCTTCTCCTAACAGATGCGGGTACATTCGAGTCGTATCTTTCCTTTTTATTTTCTAATTTGCGTGGATTGACTTTTTGTTACACAGAACAAGTGTTCGATATTTTTTTTAAATTTCCTAGATATTTCCCCTACTTACAATTTTTTCACAGGGTATGACCGGATAAGGAGTGAATTTGGCCCCAGGCGCGTTTGGGCTCCTGAACACCTCAAGTGGTGTATATTAGGGTGGACCGAAAAACCAAAAAACTTTGTTTTTTGAAAAGTTACCCCCGGCAAAAGTTGTTGGCTGAATAGACTAGAAAAATAAAATAAAATAAATTCAAAATCGATTTATATCTTTCGATCGCGCAAGAGCCTTCAATTCTTCGAAAATTACCAAAAATTCAATACTTTCAGAAATTTTAAAAAGTTTCAAAAAAATCAAAATTCATTAAAGTCATTTTTAGAGCTTATTTAGGGACTATTTAAAGTGGAAAGCTAAACTTTTTCGAAAAAATCCATGTTTTATAGTTTTTTTTTAAATTTCTCATATTTCTTCACCTCTGAAAAATATTGAAAAAAGCTATATAACACTGATTTTTTTAAAATAAAAGTGTTTTCTGGTCTAGTTATTCAGTACAGAAGCTCTAAAATTAATTTTAATCAATTTTAAATTTTTTCGAAAATTTTGAATTTTTGAATTTTTTCTAATTTTTGAAGAATTGAAAGCACTTGCGCGATCGGAAGATATGAATCGGTTTTGAAATTTTTTATTTTATTTTTCTTATCTATCCAGCCAACAATTTTTACAGGGGGTAACTTTTCAAAAGTCGAAATTTTTAGTTTCTCGGACCACCCTAGTGTATATTGACTGCAAAAAAAAATTCACAACATTTTGGACCCCCCCCTCCCATCGGAGTTATGGTCATTTTATTGCATTATTTTCAAGAATTTTTCATTTCAACGGAAGTGAAGGAAAATTTTTGTTTTTTTGGCACAAAGTTACATCTCGTAGAGTCTAGGAAAAGATCATCAAATGAAAAAACCAATCTTATATTCGTGTTCAGCAAGTCAAAATACCCTGATAAACACCCTTTTTGTGATCGTTTTACTTGAAGCCTCGAAATTCACTTTTTTCGCCATGAAAAATCAGTGAAAAAAGTAAATTTTAAAACTTTAAGCAAAACAATCGCGAAAAGGGTGTTTATCGAGGTATTTTGACCTACTGAACACGAATATGGGATTGGTTTTTTCATTTAGTCATTTCTTTCTGCACAAAACGCTCAAAATTTGAAAAATCTGCTAACATGACAACATTTTTGTGCGGTTTTTCGCAATTTTTGGCCCTCAGTTCAGAAAAATGGCCAAAACCAAATACACAGTAAAATTCTACATAAAAAAACGTATATTTTAGTAATTTTTCCAGAGTGGTCGCTCTTCGCTTATGTGGTGTTTTTTACGATTGAAAACTTCAAATAGCCGAAAAAACGTGAAGGAGTGCACCAAAATTGTTGAAAAAATTATTATAAATACAGCTCTACGAGATGTAACTTTGTGCCAAAAGAACAAAAAATTTCCTTCACTTTCGTTGAAATTAAAAATCCTTGAAAATAATGCAATAAAATGACCATAACTCCGATAGGGAGGGGGTGGGGGTCCAAAATTTTGTGAAATTTTTTTTTCTAGTCAATATACATTACTTGAGGTGTTTAAGAGCCCAAACGCGCCTGGGGTCATATTCACCCCTTATCCGACCATACCCTTTGTTTTGAAAATAGATTTCACCTACTTTTTCCCTCACTTGAACAACAAAAATCAAGTCGGTTGACGGAAAAATATGAAAAAATCAACCATAAAGAGAAACAAAAAATAAAATCAATAATTTTTTTGGAAAACACTAAAAAAAACACAAAATAATTGTCAGGGAATAAAGCCATGTAAAACTAAACAAAATTGAGAAAAAAATTAATAAAAAAATCGTTTTCAGAAAAAAAACGATTTAAATTTTTCTAAGTATGAAACCACCAAAAACAAGTCGAATTAATTACTTTGTGCAATACACGCTTTCTTCAGAAACATCAAAAAAATCTAAATCATTTTCAGAATAGAAAAAAAAATGATTTCAGAAAAAAACAAAATAGTTCCAGAAAAAAACGACAAAGCATTCTAAAAATGAAATCATAAAAAACAAGTAATTTTCACACTTGGAAACGAGCTATTTTTAGTAAAATTCCAAAAAATCCAAACTTCCTTCAAAAAATTGGAATTATTTTCAGAACAAAAAAAAAATGGCTTTAGAAAAAAAACACCAAAAAACAAATATTTTCAGAAAAAATTGAATCTAATTATCAGGAACAAAAAATAAAATAATTTCAAGAAAAAAAAAAGAAAAAAATCGAAGAAAAAAACGACCCAGTTTTACAAAAAAAAATATATATTTTTCATTTTTTAGGGGGGAAATAGTATATTTCACAACTAGGGAGAAAAAAATAATTTTTGACGAGTGTGAGGTTTGTGACACGAGCGAAGCGAAGGTAACAATTCACACAAGTCAAAAATTGTTTTTTCTTCGATTTTTGAACGATATTTTTCTTTATTGTGGGAGAAAAACGCGAATTTGAGCACTCGAGCGATTCGCGAGAGGGAGTAAAGTAACGTTTTACTCCCTCTATAATGAAAATAAAAATATCAGACTTTTTTTATAACAGAAACCCTAAAATAAGTTTTAAAAAAATCAAGAGAATTGAGAGAAAATAACAAAACAAAAATCCGTTCAGAAAAAATTATACCTATTTTTTTTCCGGAACAAAACCAAAGAACTTATAGAATGTAATTTATACTTAGATTAAAACCAAAGAACAAAAGCAAATTCACTCAGTATCAGAATGAAACCAAAACACTCCAAATTATTTTCAAAAAAAATCAAGTCAGTTTTAGACTAAAGCCAACCCCTGCTCCCCAGCCTTTGATGAACCACTTGTCAGATGGCAGGTTACGAAGTCTTATCAGAAATAAATTAGCCCCACCCTTTGGGAATGGGAAACCAAAGAAAAAAAAACTAAAAAATTTTCAGAAGTAAATACTTACTAAACATTTTTCAATAAAAAAGGGATTCTATAATAAAAATGAAAAAGTCAAATCATTTTTAGAATAAAACCAGAAAAAAAATATCATTGACTTTCTTCTTCCTTAAAGCACTTATAACATAATACAACAATCAAAGCGTTGTTAGTCTTAGTAAAATAACATCTCAAGAAAAAGATAACGCCGAAAAATTGAAGAACCATACACCCCCCTCTCATCATTTTTAAATCGAGTGATTACACCAATCTTGGGATCGATTCCATTTGTTCACATAGCTGAGCAGTGAAAAGTGAAAACATGATATTTCATCATGTTCCGATCATCTCACATCAGTACGATGTACTTCAAATTTAAACTTCTGGATTAATCTTGAACAAAACCGAAGTATGTATTTCAATATCCATTTTTTGTAAACGCGAGATGTTTTTTAAAATTTTTCTCTCACGATTATTCTTTTTTTAAATTGTTGTCTGGAAACAAATTGTTTTTTTTCATAAATGATTTGTGTTTTTAGTTTTATCCTGATACCGAATGATTTTGTTGTTGTTTTCTTTGTTTTTGAACTAAAAAGTACGTTCTTCATGTTCTTTGGATTGCTTCACTAAAAAATTTTGGAAACCAAGTGACCACTATACACCCACCTTTCAAATTTTCATCGCCTTTGTTCATATTTTTTCATTGTTGTTTTTCAGTGAAGTGTGAACATTGTGAAACTTTTTCGAACTAGTCTATTTATGTTGTTTGGATTTTTTCTTTTCAAATATGTTACTTTTTACCACATGTTAAACTATTTTTTTCCCACTTCAAAACATTTTAACGATGATTCATTGGTATCTACCGGTCGTAAAAGTCGTGATTTTTTATGAAAAGTTTTAAGAATTTTCAATAATTTTTTCCTTTTCTTGAGTACTGTAAGGAATTTAATTTTTTTCTTCTCTTGAAAAATTTCCACTATTTTTTTCGATTCTTTGTATGATAGTTTTTCCTGAAAAATAGAGGGCACAACTATAATTTTTTGAAATAATTATTTTCAATTAATATTTTTTTTAAATTTTGCATGATTTTACAATATTTTTACTGAAATAATTTTGGCATAACTTTGCATATTTTTTTTTTTCATTTATTGGTACTCATTTTAAATATTTTCCTCCAATATTTTAAGCTACCTATTTTATTGAATTTTTCAGAGATTTTTAATCCTGTCGAACCAATTTTAGTGAAAAATTGAAGATTTTTAATGCTTTTTAAAGAATTTTTGAAATGATTTCAGCAATTTCTTTTCTTCATTTCGAGTAGCAGAACGAGTTTTGCAGTTTCTAAAAGAAATTTTATTAATATTATAAAGTATTATGGTATGTCGATTTTTTACTTATCAATTCCCATGATAAAATTAGAAAAAAAAAATGTTGATTTGAATTATTTTTCTTTAAAAATTATTTTTGGATTTTTGTTCTGATTTTAAAAATTAATATCGATGTGTAAAAATTTTACCATCGAATAAATTTGTTAATTTTTTCAGTTCCTTCGCTTTGTATCTTTGACAACTGGTCAAACTCGAACAATTTGATTTCATAAGCTGAAAATTTTAATATATAAGAAGTCCAAACACTCGAGACAATTTCTTTTCTTTTGAATACCTAAGATGAGTCACTTGGTGGCTTATACGAAATGAATTTGGAGAGGGGGTTGTATAGGTAGTAGGTACCTTTGTTGGTAACGAAAAGAATTCCATACCTTTCTAAACCTTCGATATGATATTATTGTTCGAGTCTCGAGTCTGGAAAAAAATGAATAAAATTCTTAGTAAATGGAGAGACAATATAATGGAAAAATACTACGACCAAGATCTGGAATTCGCGGAATGTACTGACAATATAAACGAACGAATCTTTCACGATGGTGTAGGTGGAATAAATAACAACCACACACCGCAGACATTTTAAAAATTCCTGGTAAATTGCACCAGTGATAATCGGTTTGGTTCTTTTTTCGATACGTGTAAATTAACAAATTGACTAGAAATCGTTGTCGAACAAATTGATGAAAATTCGTGCAAATATGTAGAATCATTTGGCAAAGTGAATTTCAATTATCGCGTCGCGTCTCGTAGATTCGAATGGGGCAGAAAGCAGAAAAAAGCAAAGACATTTTGTTTATTTTTCAATTCGAATAAACAGAAAGGTGAAAAAGGTCGGATTTCTGTAAATGGGATTACACAATTAAGGTTTTTTCCTACGAGCTTTCGGTCGAACGCGACCTGTCACAAAAATGGAACGAAAGCAGGAGGATCGAGTGGGTACGCGAAAGGGCGGCAAAGCGGACGAAATTTTTCCTCATTTGAATATCAATTTAGGTGGCAAACTTTAATTACGCGACCGACCACGTCGCCGGCCGTACAAAAACGGTTGACGACGACAGCAAGAAAAAAAAAAAGAGCTGCAGACACGTGAGGCAAAGATTTCCAGGGGGTGGAATTTTACATGTATAACCAGATCCGCGGAGGCGGCTTTTTCCCCGTACGATCCGTCGGCTGGGCTGCGTACGATTTCGTCGACGTGGCGCGGAAGTCGCCATTAAACATTGAAATATGTAAAAGAATTCCCCGAGAGCGGAAAAGAAATTGCCCGTTTATGTAGATTTATTTGAAACTTAAAAAGGAAAAATAGAGCGCTAATGTGTATTTATAAAGCTGACAATTTATCACCTCGACAAACGCGAGCCGTCCGTCCGCCGCGAATCACGAAAGTAGGCGCGAGGCAGCCGCGGCGTGCCGATTTCCCATCCGCTCCCTCCTTGGTCGGCGTTTCTCTCGAAATATACTTAGTATACGAAACCTCTGGCGATGGCGCGGCGCCGCTTATTCGCCTCTATCCCCGAGTATTCATTAAGGGAAGCCATTTTTTACCGTGAAATATGACTAATGAAGCGGAATTAATGTTGCCGATAAGGCATCTCGTCCTCCTGTCGACGCTCGTCCCGTCTCCTCGATCGTCTCGTTGGGTTTTTTCGATATGGATGGCGTTACCGGGTTCGTGTCATTTTGGGTTGCTGCGGTGAAAGCTCGTCGACGTCGGGTTCGTTTTATTATATGTTCGAGCGTGTCTTCTTATTTGCAAAAAAAATCCATTCGTTGGATAAGAGGTCGAAACATTCGGGTCATAGAATTACCTCAAACGAGCTACGAGGATTTGCCTTTTGATGGACTCTTCGTCATCTCTCAAAGCTCCATCCACACCTAGGAGATCCAAGTTCCAAACTACAGCTAAGTCTAAAATGCCGAGATGACGTATGAGCTCGAAAGTGTACGAGAATGGGTGTTAGATAGGCAGGGTAGCTAGGTACATCGTATGTACATATACGATTGCGCTGGGGAAAAATTTTTCTCTCTGTAATACGGTTATTTATGATGCTAAATACATTAAACGAGATTTGTGCAGATTTAGCCGCAGCTCGGACGGCGAATTTATATAATATACCGCAAGAAATATTACGTCGATCAGATTAAAAATAACGCGCATCGCGCGACGCGCAGACTTCACGGCCAGTGCGGCGAGGCGATAAAAAAATTGCCAGAAAATGAACGTAATACGTAGCCCCGTCGAAAAATACGAGTATATACAGAGAGAAAAAAGTACCAGCTATTTGTCTCGTTGCTAAATTAAACGTATATGTAATCTGGTTATACGGCGGGAGTATTTTGCAAAGTAAATTTTTTTCCTGCCAGGCTTATAAAAATAATTCGAAAAAATATGACAGCGTCGTTTTCAGTGTCATAATGGAGTTTCGTCGCATATGTGTGTGGTTTTTTCGTCTTCGTTTGCGCTTTTTTTTCACCAGCTTGAGCGGTAAAATCTTCTTTGAATTGTTTACTCGTTGTAGGAGTCGACGATAAAATGCAGCTTTTTTTAATTTTGTTGGTTTTAAGAGAAGGGTAAAGAGGGGTTTGAAGGAGGGAGTTGTGTGGGATGAAGATACTGTATTTAACAGCAAGAAATTATGGAGTCGATTTAAATTTTACGCAATTATCAACAATTTTCATCACAGTGGTCAAAAAAATGTTTAATGAATGATGAAGAAAAAATGTCATCAATGTTGATCAAGTGTATAATGGACGTTGAAGAAAAAATGTCATCAATGATGATAGAATGTTGAATGAATGTGGAAGGAAAAATGTCTGTCAATGTTAATAGAATGCTGAAGGGGAAAAGTCATAAATGCAGATGAAACATTGAATTGAATGGCCGTTGAAGAAAAACATGGTACATATCAACGATGATAGAGTTTGAAGAAAAATTCCAGCAATGTTGATGAAATGTGGAATGTATGTTGAAACGAATTTATCATCAATGTTGAGGAGATGCTGAAGAAAAAATCATCAATGTTGAAGTGTTAAAAGGATGTTGAAAATATTTATGATCAATGTCGACGAAATGTTGAATATTTATGTTGATGAAAAATATTAAATTGAGGCGAAGAAAAAATAACATATGTCGCTAGAATTTTGAAGAAAAACATCAGCAAAGAAAGGGTTTTGAAGAATTTTCATAATCAATGTTTAAAGAATTTAATAATAATTCCCTCAATTTTGATGAAAAGTTTTAAATTTTTTTTTTGAAAAAATTTTTTTATTTTTGTTTTAGAAATGCTGATAAAAAGGGGGCCCAAAAATTCCCCTCCTGTTTAATATTCAATTTTGGGAAATTTTAAAAAATATTTTTTTAATGTTATTTTTGGAAAAAGGGTTTTCAACATAATGAAAAGTTTTATGAAAAGGTTTACCAACGGAATTTTAAAAAATGTTGCCCCCACAAAAAAAATTTCCATCAATTTTTTTGGCATATTGTTAACCAACAAAAAGGGCCCCCCTAAAAATTTTTATGTTTTTTGTGAAAGCTTTTAATGGTTTTGGCCCCAAAAATCCAAAAACCCCCCAAAATTTGATTAAAAAGGTTTACCCAAAAATAACCCTCAATTTTAATGAAATTTAAAAACAACCCCCTGGGGTTTTAAAAGGTTTAAAAAATCCATAAAGTTAAAGAAATGTTTTACCAACATACCTCATCAATGTTGGTAAAAATTTTTAAAAAAATTTTTAAATTTTTTGAAAGGTTGAACAAAATTTTTTTCATTTTTTAGGCAAGGTTTAAAATAAACAATCCAAGAAAAAGTTGAAGAAAATTTTTAAAAACAATTCACCAATTTTTGGTAAAATTAATTTTAAAAACCCCTGTTAATTAAAAGCCACCAAAACACAAATTTTGAAATGGTAAACTTTTTCCAATGGAGCCTTTTCCCAAAATCGTGAAGTTTTAAATTGAAAAAGAAAATGCCCATGTTTTAAAATTTTCTCAACCCTTTTCCCTTTTTCCCAAAAATTTTTAGATGTTATGAATTTCAAATTTGGTTTTTTTGAAATTTTTTAACCTTTTTTTTCTTTGTTTGGTCAATTGAACAAATATTAAATTTTTTTTGATGAAAGTTTAAATGGAAAGTTGAAAAGTTATCTTGAAAATATATCATCAATGTTGATGAAATGATGAATATATATCTTGATACGTTCAACGATAATTTCATCAATGTTTAATGAAATGTTGGAATGGACGTTGAAAAAAAATAATGAAAAATATCATCAATGTTAATGAAATGTCGAGCGCATGTAGATGAAATGTTGAACAATTCCATCAATGTTGATGGCTTGTGCTTGTTGAACATGAATACCATCAATGTTGATGAAATGTTTTAAAAAAACAATACCATTGATGTTGATGAAATATTGAGCAACAATATCAAGGATGTTGATGAAATATGTCGAGTACATGTAGATGAAATATTGAACAACCATTCCATCAATGTTGATGACTTGGTGAACACAAATGCCATCAATGTTGATGAAATAACGTTGACCAACCATACCATCAATGTTGACGAAATAACGTTGACCAACAATTCCATCGATTTTGATGAAATGTTGAACAACAATTCCATCGATGTTTGATAAATCGTTGAATGGATGTTGAAAAACATATCAATATTGATGAAATGTTGAATATATATTAATGAAAGGGTGAACAATAATTCCATCAATGTTTGATGAAATGTTGAAGTAAACGTTTCAAAGTTGAATAAATGTTGATAAAATGTTGAATTATAGGTTATACTGTAATCATCACTACTAAACTTACTGGTGAAAATTATACGAAACATGTTGGCGATGATAAACTGTTGAATGAACGCGCTGTCATCAATGTTTGAAAAATGTCAAACCAATTTTGATCAATGTTGATGAAATGTTGAATCAATATCCAGAAAAAAGTCATTATTATTGGAAAAAATTAGGAGGATAATGTTGGGGCGTTGAGAAATTTATGTTGGGTCGATTTCGAAACAAATTTTATCAGACAACAATGAGGTGTTGAATCAATGTTGAACTACCTAATAATTTCCATGAAACTTTGGAGCTTTTAAATATGTGACATAGTCAATAACTCTCATCCAATACAACACGTAAATGTAAATCTTGAAAAAATATGCCAATAGACTCATCAAAATCATATTTTTCTTTCAGTCTTCTTCACATCTACATCTATTCTACACGTGAACAACAATAGCAACCTACGCACCACATCATTATTTTCAGCTCCGCAATCGTAATCCGCACTGCACCGGTACATCTCCACTCTGGCAAAAAGCAAAAACGTTAGACGTAAGTTCAACAACAACAATTTACGTACCAATGAGACCATCTATGCTAATAGTTCAGGCAGTTATGACAAGTTCGCCAGCTTTTTAGTTTCAGTGTCGATGTCGCCGCAACGTAACCGTACCCACCCTTGGTTTTACTGGGCGCGTAGCTGCGTACTGCGTACCATATTCCAACTTCATATCAAAGTAAGATTTATATACTACAACAACGTACGAGAGAGATAGAAACAGAAGGTCGATAGAAAAATTCACGCGTGCCGAAAACCTCGCGTACAACTTTTCAGCGGAGCAAAATTTTCGATAGCAGGGAGGTTCTCCTCTCCACTTCTCTGTTGCCTCCGTAATATTCTACGTACTCTGTATCTGTTGCCCAGGTCTCTATCAAAATTGATGGTACCGAAGAGAATACCCAAAATGAAAATTTTCAATTTGTTAAAGAAAATTTTGCGCCGAAATGTAAGCCTGGACAGAAATAGTTGAAGTTTTGAGGTTTGACCATGGTTTGACATTCTCCAAAATAAAATTCGATCAATTTGTTTATATTCGTGACAGAAAAAAGCAACAGCATTAAAACTCACAGTATTTAGGAACCAGAAAATTCGACTACGGAATTAGAGGTCGATTCGAGAGTTGAAGCAATTCCACCATCTTCCCATCGAAAAATCAGCCTAAAAGTTTATTACTTTCGTTGATTAATTTCTGCAAAAATTTCGTGTTTTTGAAAATTCGTTTTATTCCGTATATTGTACAAATTCTGCATAGACATCGAAATTTTCAAAAAATTAACTTTAAAGTAATTTAAATAAAATTGCGCATGAATCTTCATAAAAATGTCAAAAAAAATACACTTCCTCTTTCTTACATGAAAACATTTTGAACATGATGTTCCTTACTCTCTCCCCGAAAAATAAACACATAAGGGTAAGGTTGCCATATTTCGACCACTTTTTTTAAAACTTCCACCAATCGAAGACATTTTGAGGTAGAAACGTCGAAAATGGCTTTAAAAATACCTTGATCCTTCCTCTACCACTCCCTAAATTTTTGAGCTGATACAATCATTTTTTATATTTTTTGCGATTTTTTTTTCTGAGGAAACTCAAAAATTGATTTTGAAATTTTGGGTTCCTTTATAGTAATAATTTTTTTGAAAATAAAAAAAAAATCAATTTTAAGAACACGATTTCAAACACCTATTTTATATCGTTTTATCGATTTTTACTTCATTCTGACGAAACACCAAAGGACCAACACAGGTTTTCGTGCACATATTTTGATCAATTTTCACTGGTAAACACTGAAGATAAATATAATGCATCTCAAAGAATTTTACCATTCTTAAGTTTTTTTCAACAATTCATAAAGAAATTTCAACTTTTTTTTTAAATTATAAAATTTTTTACCATTTTTGAAGTAATTCTAACCCGATTTTAAATGACTTTTGTCATTTTATTGATTTTGAACTTTATTTTAACATGAGGAATTTTCAACGATTTTTTAAAATTATAAGAAATGTCATCATTTTTGGAGTAATTCTAACGCCATTTTAAATTATTTTAGTCAATTTATTGATTTTGAACTTTAGTTTAACGAAATTACTGGTTTTCTGGTATTTTGATCAGTTTTCATAATATTTTGAAGGAAAATTGCAATACATTTCAAGAAATTTTGTTAATCTCGAATATTTTTCAACAATTTTCATGAAAAATTCATCATTTTCATGCACTCTATAGAATTTTTATCATTTTTCACAATTTGTACGTCACTTCAAATGACTTCTGAAATGCACTTCTAACAATTTTTATCTCATTTTAAACCTGTTTAATGGAATCTTCGAATGAAGGGTATGGCCGGGCAAGGGGTGAATTTGGCCCCAGGCGCGTTTGGACTCCTAAGAGTGATCACCTTGGAAAAATTACTAAAATATACGTTTTTTTATGTAAAATTTTGCTGTGCATTTGGTTTTGGCCATTTCTTTGAACCAAGGGCCGAAAATAAATCATGCTAAAGAGTTACAATATTGCACGACCAGAACTCGAACTGAAATTTTTTTAATTTTTTCACAAAGACCTAATTCAAACTTGAAAATGGCGAATTTTCCGGGAAAAAATCACCAAATGAAAAAACCAATCCCATATTCGTGCTCAGCAAGTTAAAATACCCCGATAAACACCCTTTTCGCGGTCGTTTTACTTGAAGCCTCGAAATTCACATTTTTCGCCATGAAAAATCAGTGAAAAAAGTGAATTTTGAGGCTTCAAGTAAAACGAGCGCGAAAAGGGTGTTTATCGGGGTATTTTAACTGGCTGAACACGAATATGGAATTGGTTTTTTCATTTAATCATTTCTTTCTGCATAAAACGCTCAGAATTTGAAAAATCTGCTAAAATGACAACATTTCTGTACGGGTTTTCCCAATTTTCGGCCCCTAGTTCAGAGAAATGAACAAAACCAAATACATAGCAAAATTCTACGTAAAAAAACGTAAATTTTATCAATTTTTCCAGGATGGTCGCTCTTTGCATATGTAGTGTTTTTTACGATTGAAAACTTCAAGTAGCCGAAAAAACGTGAGGAAGTGTACCAAAATTGTTGAAAAAATTATTATACATACACCTCTATGAGATGTAACTTTGTGTCAAAGAACAAAAAATTTCCTTCACTTCCATTGAAATTAAAAATTCTTGAAAATAATACAATAAAATGGCCATAACTCTGATTGGGAGGGGGGTGGGTCCAAAATTCTGTGAAAAATTTTCTCTAGTCAATTTACACCACTTGAGGTGTTTAGGAGCCCAAACGCGCCTGGGGCCAAATTCACCCCTCATCCGGCCATACCCTTTACGATATTTTTCATAGCTTTATCAAAAATTCAACAATTTTTTCATTTTGACCAATTTTTATGATCAAAAATTAGGGACCAAGCAATCCAACGTTTCAAACAATTCCATCTTTATGGGCTCGGTTTTTGAACCAATTAAAGCCTCGCCGAAACAAAACATCCGAAATAAGTTCATCTTTCACACAGTGAAAACCCTCTTCCCGGTACTACTTCGAATCTCAGATTTTCTCTCCAAAATACCCACCTAATTACAACGTCCTACTCCAATTACCGAAAATAACCCTCGATCAATAATTTTTATCCGATTGATACGACTAGCAGCCGTAGTTATAACGGGCAATTCGAGTAATTTGTTTCGTATAAGCTTTTTAAAAAGATTGATGACCTCGTATCCTAATCCAATCTGGTCGATGCCACAATAGAACGACGACTCGCCAGAACCAACGATACAGTACCAGAGCACTCGTACAAATCAAAACCTCAACCGTATCTGATCAACGTTCTTGGTAATCTCGCACGTTCGCCTCACCCAAACCTCACTCCAACGCAGGCTTTTGTCACAACCGCATCCAACTATACAAAGGCGAATACAAAATTCCTTACGTAGCGTATGAAAATTGATAATAATTCCTCATACACGAGTAGAAATCAAATTACAAAGGCCAACTTTTCGATTTTAAAACAAATTAGATCCCAGGTACACACCTTATCCTGTACCAAGCCGAGGTAACGGAACGGTTGACTCGAAACTTATGACGAAAACGAAGTAAAACGTTATAAAGCGTGCTACGCCACGTAACGAATCTTAAGCAAGCCGATACCGTCGTTTCCCAAAGCTATACCGAGCGTACAACAATACCACGCGACTACGCCGCGTCGAGAAAACTTTAATTGACATATGAGCAAGAAGCCCGCAGGCCAACTTGAATACTGATGAGAAAATATCGCGCGCCAAAAACCATAAAACGGGGGCAACGGCGTAGGGTGCAGATAACGAAATTTTTCCCCCCTCTCTCCCTCCCCCTTCGTCTTTCCAAATCCATTAAATCTGGCGCTTCTTCAATTGATAAAAGAACCTCGGAACGAGAGACGTGTAAAAAGAAGAACTCCCTTATGCTAAGCTAATCTCCATGGTTAGCTTTGTAATTTTGAATTAAATCACAGCAGCCGAGTCAGAAAGATAGTGCGAAAGAGACGGCCGGAGGGGCGAGAAAAAACGCAGTAACGAAAAACGCACTGGAAGAAAATAAAAATGGCGAGTCTTTTATCGAGAAAATTTAAAAAGGAACATGGTCGTGAGGCGATTCTATTTTTTCTCGCTCTCTCTTCTATTTCTAGCTCCTTTTTTTTTGTCTATGTATCCAAACAACTCGCTATACGGTATGTATATGTACTTTGTAGCCAATGTAATACAAGATTAACCGATTAAAAGGATATAAAAAGTACACGAGCGATGGTTCCTTTTCATTTTGTTAACTTTTTTCCTCCCTGTATAAGTATCTTTGTAAAAATTCACAACTAGTTGCCTCGAGTTAGCTCAATCCATGGCCATATAGATTAATTCGGGTAAATTCCCCCTCCCCTTCCTAGTTTGTCTAAAATGCTGCCCTTGTAATTCAATGCACAGCAGACAGCAATTCACTCCGATGTAATTTTCAAAATACACTCTATATAGTAAAATTTTACGATCTTATCGTCGCGATTGGTGCATTCCATTCGTCTGTTCGAGAATTAACGCAATCCGTCCAGCGGTAATCTTGCGAATCGACTTCGTCTTTAATGTACCGTAATTCATCTTAATGGTTGTAAGATTACGTACCAGGGTCGGGTCAAGTTTGACTCGATGGAAAAGATAGCGAAAAGCTACAGCAGAAGGAAACGAAGTCTTACCATCGAAATAATGTGAAATCGAAATTGAAGCGGTTCGATCTCGAAATAAAAACATGGGATTTTTTAATATGTAGGATCAAAATGCAGTAAAATAATACGTATTTAGAAGGATATCAAATGAACAATTTGTTTTGAAGTTTTTAAGCAAAAAATTTATGTTTTTCAATTTGAGAAATTCCGGGTATGTGCCATTGTGCCAGCTACCAATTTTTTCATTTCATAGATTCGTTCAAAAATCAAAAATTCGACTCCACCAGCCTCAGTTACTGTACAAAGTACACAGGAGTGGATTTAAAAAAAAAAACAAATATCTTGGATTTGGAAGAAAATTGGTGAGGTAATTTACTTTGAGTGGGGAACCGCCTAGAAAAAATTTGGGCTCTCTGGCTCAAAGGGGGCTAAGCTAGGAAACTCAGAGCAGGCCCATTTTCGAAAAATATGAAATTTTTCAACCATAACACCTCGAAAATTTCCTTAACAGTTCTGAAACAGCAGTCAAAAAATGCGATTCGAGTTTTTACATCTCTCTGAACCGGAATTAGCTCTATTCGATACCACATTCATCAGGCTGCCAGGGGTTGAAAATTTGCAGATTGGTGGATTTCGGATCAATTTCCCGAACGACCAAATTCCCGAATAGAAAATATTTTCCCGAATGCAATTACTTATCAACAATCCAAAAATTTTATGTAGATCAGACGATTGAGTGAAAAATTTGTTAGAATCAAATTGATCAAAAAATCCTCTATCATTAAAAAAAAATTATTTAATTACTTTCTTGTAGATATTTAAATTTGAAAAAAAAATAAAGCAGTAATGTTTTGGCGAATTTTGCAAATTAATTTTTCATTGAGAAATGTAGGTATAATTTGAAATAACTATAATTAAAAAAAAAAAATAAAATGAAGTTCACAGTTCAAAATTAATTATGAGAATAAAAAAGTCAATCCATAGTTGGATAGTATCTCAAACTAATAATAGGTAAAGCAAAGAGTAGGTACTCGTAATTTTCTTTTCCTTATCCATTCGTGAAAAAATTTTTCGGGATTTTTTCTATTCGGGAAAAAATTTTTCATAATTTTTTCTATTCGGGAAAAAATTTTTCGGGATTTTTTCTATTCGGGAATTTGGTTGTTTGGGAAAGTGGGTGAGAACCGATTGGTGTTTTCCTGATATTCGGAACTGTTGTTGAAATTTTATGAGCAAACGAAGCCACAAATTAATAAATTCATAATCTAGTGTTTTTGAGTGCAAAATTTGAGATCTGTTTCAGTTATTTTACGTTTTTGAGAAATTCAACTAAATATTTTTTGAATCGAAAAATTGATGAATAATACCTACACTTTGAAAATTTCACCAATTAAAATACATTTTTTAAATTATTGTATTTTTAATGAAAAATAATGGCCGATATGGATCACAAATTTTGTGCTCTAAAACATCAACTTTTTCTCATAGGTACGAATAAACTACCTCGCCAATTTTCGTCCAAATCCAGGATAAGTTTGTTTTTCTTCGATCTATCCTACTGTACATGGCTCTATCTCCCCCCCTCCACAAATCAAAAATGAAGAATTGAGAAAATCGATTTTTCAAAGATTAGTTTAACTTTCCGGAAAAATGAAAAAATAAATAAAAAGCTAATTTTTTAAAAAAATTTAAGAGGTCGATTCAATAAACATGAATTTTACACCCCTCCTTCTAAAAAAAAATTAAAATATAAAATCGCATCAAAATTTTAATCCCCAGATCCTCAAGGTAAAAAGTCATATAATTTTTGACGAAAGGAATAGAGGAAGAAGAATACATAAAACAAAATACATGAACATTTCAATATTATTGAATTATATAGGTAATAATTCGTTATTAACGAATATGTAAATCAATGTTACCATGTCTAATTTTTCCGTGATTTACAGATTTCACATTTGGTACTGATATCTATAAATATTCCGTTTCTATTTATAAAGGAAACTCCAGACTCACCTGAAACAAAGAACAGAAAAAAAAGTCCATTAATATTGCAATTCTTTTAGAGTTGATTTTTTTTTCAATTAAATTTTATTATACTGGTTTGAACTCGGCTATTTCACAAATTTTACAAATCAAACGATACACAATAATATTGGAAAAATCTGAAATTTTGATATAAATTTCAGGATACAAAGGGCTAAATGGGTCAAATCGAAAAACAAATTGGAATCGCCTCAAAGAGAAGTATCCCAGCCATTGATCCCAGCTCACAGTAAAACGTTAGGTCGAAACAAAAAAAAGTAAGTACATCATAAAATACCCTATCCAAAATTTCAAGCGCTCAAATTCATTTCTCAGATTTTGGAGAAATTTTGAAAATTCAAATTCATCCCATAACCTGAAAAATATGAAATTTTGATTTAATCAACGAAAAAAGCTGAAATTTTATTATACTTTATATTTGACCATCTGAATCGATTGGAACCAATTGCCTGACAAAATTTGTTGAGCAAAAAACTCGACTTAGCTTGAATTTTTTGCATGACTGGTTTTACTTTTTTATGACCCCCCCCCCCCCCATCAAAAAAATCACATTGAGCTCCTAAATTTAAATTGTTACGAACAAATTCAAAAAAATATAACTAATTCAAAAAAATCGCAATGAGCTCTTTTTCTATTTAAATTACATATTTTATTAAATGAGTGAATGGAAATTTTTCTCAATTTTTGAAAAAAGCTCGACCTTTGCGTCAAAAAACTCAACTTTGCATGATTAGCTCGACTTAGCTTGATCGTTAGACACCCTGCATGTAAAAAAATATTCCTGACAAGTTGACAGAACCCTTTTTTCATTTTCTTCAAAATTTTGAAAAATATTTTTGCTTAACTTTTTATGAAAATTAAAAAAGGGCTCTGTCACTCTGTTTGGAATGCTTATTTACATAACATATCCAAATTTCATCAAATTTCATGGCGCAGTTTCACAGAAATCTTGCAAAAACATCGAGTCTTGTACTTCTTTAAATGTCTTAATTAAATAATTATATTAGCAATTGAAACTTTTCAACAGTTTTATTTTCTTCTTTTTACGAACTAAAATCATATTCCTCCATTGTTTCATCATTTTATCCCTTTATAATCCAAAAAAAAATCAAAACGTAATTTTCGAATTATCAATGGCCTGCATAGTGCATATTCAACCAGAAATACGTAGAGCACCTCTTTAAGTTCATATGGACAATTTTTGTGTTTTTTTTCCAATTCTGGGAAATTTCAAAATTTTCTGGAATCTTCAAAAATTCTCGAAACCTTTTCCAGGATGATGAGATAATTTTGAATTTTCAAAAATTCGCCATAAACCGACAAATGAAATTGAGCACCTGAAATTTTGGATAGGGGATTCTTTTGTGAAGTAGTTTCGATATATTTTTGTTTCGGTTCAAAACGAGAAGTGCCCATAAGGGTTATTTTGGGCCCCCAGGAAAAATTAAACATTTTCCGTTTCAAAAATTCATTAGTGGAAAATTGCCAATAATTATCATTTTTGGTAAAAAATGTCTGCATTAAGCCATAAAATCTAGTTGAAATTTTTTTAAAAAGTGATTTGTTTCGAATTTCAGCAAAGAATTAAAATACCTATATTTAAAAATTGGCTTCTCAAGTACCCCTAAACAAAAAGATAAAAGTGAAAAGTAATGGAACGTGGTGCTTTTGATTAATAACATCTCATTCCTCTAATGCTAAAAGGACGTAACTCCAAAAATTTACTTTTTACAGGAAAGCTGAAAAACTGTGTTACTCAAGATTTTTGAATTTTGAGGGAGAAGGTGTTGATTTTACTATGTTTTTTTAGTGTTTAGAATAAATTTTCAATAATTTTTTTTTCAAAATACCGAATTTTAATTTTTAAAATGGAGTTACGACTTTTTATACTTTTTTTTTTTTGTCCCCATTCCACATGGTGGGGGAAATTTATTTATTATTTATTTACAGAAACCTTGAATTGTTGATGCTTTGCCTTAGGCTTATCCACAGCAACAAAGCAAGGGGAAACAATATAGTTTATAACATTTATGTAAATTATAACTTGAATTATAAACACCTAAAACTTATGGAGTTACGCCAAATTAAAAATCGGTATTTTGAAAAAAAAAAAACAATTGAAAGTTCATTCTTAACACTAAAAAAATATATTAAAATCATTACTTCCTCCACAAAATTCAAAAATCATAAATAATACAGTTACGACATTTTAGCATTAGAGGGACGATTTGATGGAGTTACGGCCAAAAAGTTTCAAAATTTTTAGAATATGGAGTTATAGTAGGGTCTCAATTTCACGAAAAAACACATCCGCTCGACTGAGCTGTAAAAAGCAATTTTATGATTGATTCGTGTTCTAGACATTACAACAAACAAATTTAGCCCAGATGCTTTTTTTTACCCCTCCCCCTTTTCCGAGGGTCCACCCCCATTTCTTAAAAACGCCTGTAGCGCTCCTCTTATGGGTTCTAGTGAAAAAAAATTCGCACAAAAGTTGTCCCTCAACATCTTAGCTACAAATTACTTCCTATGAAAAATAGAAATTGGGGCCACCGGTGTCCCTCAAATTTGAAAAAAGTATTTCAAAAAATCATAAAAATCATGTTTTTTTCATTTTTACCGAAAAGTTTCCAAGATGAGTTAAATTTGTAAATAACCAAAAGTATTCAGAATTAAATTTCCTATTCAGTGAGTTATATCACGACTATTTTCGTCCCGCCCCCCGTTACATACAGGCCCACTCCCTTCCCACACATCAAAAATTTCGGTCTTCTAGAAAAATTTCCCAGCAAAAATTATTTTTCATCACAATTTCGGTCATTATAAAAATTATTTTTTGAGCAATCCCTACCCCTTAAATTCGAAAAATATGCCTCAAAAATACATAAAATACGGTTTTTTACGCTTCCAATGCAAAGCTTTAAAGATAATTATGTAGACAGAAATTGAGGGGAAAGTTTCTAAAAATCGTAATTTTTAATTTCCACTTTTGTATGAAGAAGCAACTAATGAATATACCTAATTTCTGTCCATATAATTATCTTTAAAGCTTTGCATTGGAAGTGTAAAAAAGCGTATTTTTATGTATTTTTGAGGGATTTTTTTCGAATTTATTGGGTAGGGATTGCTCAAAAAATAATTTTTATAATGACCGAAATTGTAGATTAAGTGGTGAAGAATATATTTTTGCTGGAAAATTTTTCTAGAAGACCGAAATTTTTGATGTGTGGGAGGGGATGGGCCTGTATGAAACGGGGAGCGAGACGAAAATAGTCGTGATATAACTCACCGAATAGGAAATTCAATTCTGAATCCGGACCGCGCGAATCATTTCAGTCGTTCAGCGTTCAACTCTTTTTTACGTCTTATCACCATCTGAAAGAGGGAAACTGTAGAGTGATGAAATAAACAATTTCTAATTTCGTTGTCGGTTGTATTCTAAACGATCAAATTTGCACATGATTATGAATAATATTCAATAATTTGAGCAAATTCGATCGTTTAAATTACAACCAACAACGAAATTCAAAATTGTTTATTTCATCACTCTCCAGTTTCCCTCTTTCAGCTGGTGATAAGACGTAAAAAAGAGTTGAACGCTGAACGACTGAAATGATTCGCGCGGTCCGGATACTTTTGGTTATTTACAAATTTTACTCATCTTGGAAACTTTTCGGTAAAAATGAAAAAAACATGATTTTTATGATTTTTTGAAATACTTTTTTCAAATTTGAGGGGCACCGGTGACCCCAAATTGGATTTTCTATAGAAAATAATTTGTAGCTGAGATGTTGAGGGACAACTTTTGTGGGGATTTTTTTTTCACTAGAACCCATAGGAGGAGCGCTACAGGCGTTTTTAAGAAGGGGGTGGACCCTCGGAAAAGGGAGGGGTAAAAAAAAGGTATCTGGGCTAAATTTGTTTGTTGTAATGTCTAGAACACGAATCAATCATAAAATTGCTTTTTACAGCTCAGTCGAGCAAATATGAAATTGAGACCTGACTATATGGGGTTCTTTTATGAAGTATAGTTTCGATATATTTTTGTTTTGGCCCAAAAAAAGAAAATGTCCATAAGGGTTATTTTGGGCACCCAGGAAAAATTAAACATTTTCTTTTTCAAAGATTCATTAGTGGAAAATTTCCAATAATTATCATTTTTCGTAAAAATGACTGCATTAAACCATAAAATTTCATTGAAATTGCTTTAAAAAGTGATTTCTTTCAAATTTTAGCAAAGAAAGAGTTGAAATATAAACAAAAAGTGGCTTCTCAAGTAGGTACCCCCAGACAAAAAGATGAAGGTGAAAAGTAATCAAACGTGGTGCTTTTGATTAATAACATCTATATTATCAAAATTATTTCTGATAAAAAATTTTCAAACTTTATTGAACATGGTCGAATTTTAAAGGCAAAAGAAAATAGATAGGTCAATATTGAATCAGAGAACCTGGAATTTTCACGAGATTATTATAGAATCTCGACACAACTTCTGAGCAATGCCTTCATTCAACTTTCGAACAAAATTGCAAACCGATCACCTCCTTCGCTTTATTTCCATCAAATCACTTCCTTCGCATAAAAAATTTTCTTCGCCCATATTACACGAAACTTCTCGAACATTTCCCAGTCAGCAAACACACGCCAAGTCGAACCAATTCATAACCATAGGAAGTATGGTTTCATAACAAAACACCTTATGGATCTAGAAACATGACATGTTTGACTAACTACTCAACCACGACCTTGGCGTCCTATTCACCTACCCTACATTACCCTCAATAGGTAAAAATAACGCTAGTACGTACATACGAGTACGGCAAGAGGTACCTCTTGCAAACCAAGCCTACAAATAGATTTCACATAAATTGAAACTCTCTCCATAAATCACAACGCGAACTCGAGCCGTTATGTAGCATAAACGCGTTATTCTATAATGAGAAACCGATATACAAAACAATATTCCAATTACATTCGTAATAAACTTTACACATAAATTTATAAACGTTTCCCGTTTCGATTCTACGTAGCGCAGATACCATAAGCCGTTTTACTTTTCGCTTGGCCCATTTCATATTATAGCTGGTACTCTTATAGGTATAAGAACGAAAAAGCGATTCGATTTCGTATTTGTTTAAGAATTAATTAATTACCATAAAAGCCAATTAAAATCGGAACGCGTAAAAGAGCATAATATTTTTCCAGACCTATACACCTATATTAGGCTACCTTTCGTACAATCGCAAACATCTGCATCGCCGCCTTCGCACGACCGAGCCACTTTCCTACAGTAGGCCGAGCTATGTAAACGATTCGAATCGCGATGGTAAAATTTCAACCGAGTAAATATAACTTTTTTCTATATTTTTTTTCAGCAAACCATAAACCAGCCATCAGCGTCGCGCCGCTCCGCGAAACCTATGTAAACATCATTTAACCGAGGCAAATAACAAAACCAATAAAACACGACGATTGTTGAAAAAATCCTGAATAATAGATAAGCTTTTAAAAATGAAAATACATTTTTCAACCGTATTAAAATATAACAAACGCGCGGGTTTTTCAATTTTTCTCCCACTCCGCCTCTCAGGCTGGTATTCTTTTCAAAGCTTATTTCGTGCACGACTAAATCATCGCTTCGCGAGTAATTTTTAACACGCAGCAAATTTTCTATCGACTTATTACCTTAAATAGGTAATTTTTGGGTCTATTATTTTCGAAAAACACGATGGATTTTTTTCTTCGAATTTTTTCCAAAATGTAAACTTGAAGTGGAAAAAACGATTTTTACTTTTTCGATGCATAGAAAGAAAATTATTTATGGGTGTACATCGAAGTATAATTTAATTGAACAAAAAATTCTACTCGAAATGTAACATTTTCATTGGTAATCTCCCTCCTCCGACTGGCCCCCTTCCTCAATCTGTAGCGTCATTTTGTATAAATTATACGGTGAAATATTTCATAATTATACAATTCGACAACAACGCGACGAATTAATAATCGTTAATATTTATTCGGCTCGTGCAAACGTGCGGTTGACATTTTTACGTAAAATGAATAATTCGATGAAATAATGGTAAAAGAGCAATATACTTGTACAAGTGACGGCAAACCGTCCGGGTTTGATTTTTAACCCGCCGGTATTTTGTTATAATGTACAATCCATGTACGTGTGAACTATGTAGCTAATTTTTGTACACGATGTAACATTTTTCACTCGTATCGTACGTTTGTGTACAATGGCGAACGACTGTTGATATCGAAAATCGCTTTTTGCTGTTGTGTAAGGAAATATTCGTCATCTAAGTACAAAGGGTCATAGGCGGACCCAGAAATTGTGTAAGGGAGGGGCTCAGACTTTGAGAAAAAATGAGGGGTTAAAATTCAATGAAAAAATGAAGAAACCTGATATTTCAATGGGGCTAGAGTGTTAGTTGGGGTATTTTCAGTAAGCAAATAATATATACCATGCAGATTTGAGCGAAGAAAAATTGAAAAATGGCGAGATTTAATGATTTTTTTTAGTCAAAATTGGTGATTTTTTCTAATAAATGGGACATTGACTGAGGTATTAGTAATTTTTTGACCCAAAAATCAGTGAAAAATCACTAACTTTCAATGAAAATTATTTTACTGATTAAAAAATACAGAATTTTTGCAAATTCAACTGATTCAAATTTAAAGAGTGGTATATTTATTTAAGAAAAAGTTTTTAAAATACTGCCCGAGCGAAGCGAGGGCGATAATTTTTTTAAAAATCATACTCTAGTTTGACATTTCTATGTTTAAAAATCTCATTGACGAGCTTAAGGGGAGGGGGGGAGCTCGAACCTCCAGAGGTCTTCCTTTGGGTGCGCCCCTGCAAAGGGTTTTGTTCTGGGAGTAGCTTTATTCAATTAATGATTTTAAAAGTTGAAAGAAATGAACTTATTTTGGGGATATAATAATTTTTCCAAGAGTATTTCAGAAAATTGGCATTTTTATCAATTATTTTGCTCATTTGATATATTACATTTACATACCTATTAATTATGGTTAGAATCAGACTGAAACGATATAGCCGGATAAGGGGTGGTTTTGGCCCCAGCCCCGATTTTTGATCTAATACTCCCAGATTGTGTACCTTGATGAAAAAAATTCAGGAAAATTATTTGGCCCTCCAATCCCCTCCCTTTCGGAGCTATGGCCATTTTATTGCATCATTTTCAAGAATTTTTAATTCCAATGGAAGTGAATGAAATGTTCTGTTCTTTGGCACAAAGTTACATCTCGTAGAGTTATATTTAAGATAATTTTTTTATCAATTTTGGTGCACTCCTTCATGAGGTTTTGACCATTTGAAATTTTCAACTGTAAAAAAGACCTTAACAGCGAAGTTCGACTAATTTTTGAAAATATCCTAAAAATATGTTTTTTGACGTAGATTCACGTCACGTATTCAGTTTTGGCGGTTGAGGTGGCGCAAGGGCCGAAAATTGCAGAAAACTGTAAAAATGTTGTTATTTTGACAGATTTTTTCAAATTTTGAGCATTTTATGCGGAAAGAAATGATCAAATAAGAAAACAAATCCCGTATTTGTGTTCATCAGGTCAAAATACCCCGATAAACACCCTTTTAGCGATCATTTTACTTTAAATATCGAAATTTAGTTTTATTGTCATGAAAAATCAATGAAAAAAGTGAATTTCGACATTTAAAGTAAAATGATCGCGAAAAGGGTGTTTGTCGGGGTATTTGACCTCATTAACACGAATACGACTTTAGTTTCTTCATTTGGCCATTTTTTCCGTATAAAATGCTCAAAATTTGAATAAATCTGTCAAAATAACAACATTTTCAACAGTTTTTTGCAATTTTCGGCCCTTGCGCCACCTCAATCGCCAAAACTGAATACTTGACGTGAATCGACGTCAAAAAACACGTTTTTAGGATATTTTCAAAAATTAGTCGAACTTCGCTGTTAAGGTCTTTTTTACAGTTGAAAATTTCAAATGGCCAAAACTCATGAAGGAGTGCACCAAAATTGATGAAAAAATTATCTTAAATATAACTCCACGAGATGTAACTTTGTGCCAAAGAACAGAACATTTCATTCACTTCCATTGGAATTAAAAATTCTTGAAAATGATGCAATAAAATGGCCATAGCTCCGAAAGGGAGGGGGTTGCGGGGGGCAAACATTTTTCCTGAATTTTTTTCATCAAGGTACACAATCTGGGGGCATTAGATCAAAAATCGGGGCTGGGGCCAAAACCACCCCTTATCCGGCTATACCATTTCGTGGTATCATATTGAAAAAGTCAAACATTAATTTTCAATTCATCAGTCCTTTTGAAAACCCTGTAACTCCAGGAATTATGCGGTTTTTGAAATTATTGAAATATTTGAAGGCAGAAATATGATATTTCCGAGCTACCTATCTTCATGGTTCCATCGTCATAAGATAGAGGAAAGCAAAAATAGTATCAGAATCATTGAAAAAGTGAAAACCCCCAAAAATGTGGACTTATGAGCTTTTCGAAATGACCGATTCAATTATTTTAAGTATTTCAAAATTATTTCAACTATTTTAACGATATTTAAAAAAAAGGTATTTTTTTCTCCTCAATTTCGTCACTGTTTTAAACGATTTTTCTGAACCATTTTTGCTTTTTTACAACATTTCAAGTAATTCTAATGACTTTTAAAAAAATCCTTCATATTCAGATTTATTCTTATTGCATCAGTAATTCAAAAGATTTACGCAATCGCCCACGCCCAGCTGAAGAACTCTCGTCAATTTTTCCCCCAAATCTATCTACCACCACCTACTGTCATTCATTTATATCTTTACACCTTCTAACACGCCTCCATATTGCCTTCGGTAAATTTATTTATGAAAAAACTGAGAAAAAAAAATTGTTTCGCCCATTTTTATAGATACAGCATCTTCGCCTCTTCAGTAACGATAATCATTTTAATGGAGAAATGGCAAAGGATTTTCAATGTCATTGAACTCTCAACGCGAACTGTATACGCATTTTTCCTCGTCTTATAGGTTTCCAGTACCTACCTAGCTACATTACTTCTGCAGATATTGATGAAAATTTAGAGACCATTAATGTTACAAAAATGAAGATGAATTGGATTGCAACTCTTTTCGAGCTCGTTATAAGGGTTATTATAGGCAAAGAAATACACGCAGAGAGAAACTACGTATATGTTTACAATGTTCTCGCTGCAGAAAGTGATTGTAATATTGAAATGTATTTTTGGCTTTCCATTGCTGGAAATGGTGTTCTAAAGTTGACTATTTTTCTCCTTCATTTTCCCATTGAATAATTTTAACTTTCCTCCCCTCTCCCCCATTGCCATATCGATAAAAATTATACAAATAAATAATAGATAACTGCATTTTAAACACAAAGAAAAACGTTACGAGGACAATGGATATACGTGACACGTAAAAAAATACCAACAGTGACCACATTCGATATAAAACAATAATGACAACAGGGGAGAAAATTAACTTGACCAATATGCATTTTAAAGTAATTAGGTAACAAATCCGTCAATCATACGTCTATTATTCCACGAATTACAGGTATAAATACACAATCGGAATCAATCAAAGTTTTATAATAATACTCAATTTTTCAATACGTTTACATAAAGTCGTGAAAGCAAGGAGGTATCTAGTTACCTACTTATAATTACAATTTAAATTGGATATTCGAACACGTAAGAGTTTAAATTCAATTTTCATAGCGTGTTCCCTTCATCCTCATTACAACTGCATTTCCAATTCGTCTACAGGGATTATTTTCATTTGTGGAATACACACAGGACCTCCTCCCCCCCCCCCCCATAAGATGTTGAAATCGATCTTTGCTCTAAAACGGGCCAAAAGTCAAAAGTGGTTCTAAATGCTACGATCCATGAAAAAATTCTTCGCGAAAATTTTTGACTCCTCACTCCCTTTCTATGATATTGCTTCCTGCTTCCTATGCATCGAAAAATTAATAATTTTATATCCTTGGAGGAAGTGGATGAAAAATATTGAAATCGTCGCAGATTACTGATATTGCGTGGAAATTACCAATGATGCATATTTTCTCATTTTTTTCGCATGTTGAAAATTTTGAAAAAATTGGGAAAAAAGTAGGGGAGGGGCAGAGTGACGTAGCTGAATTTTTTTCTCAGAACTTAAGGATACCCAATCTCTAAAAATTGGTGAAACAATAAAATTCCAAAAAAACGTTTATTTTTTCCATGTATTAATCTGAACGACCTCGCGCGTCAATAGTTTTTTTTTCACTACATACAGTGAGAAGATTTTACTGACCGTGATACAAACACCGATGAATCATTCCAAATCAGTTCAACCGGTTTTTGATTGGGGTCCTCCGATTTAGCCTAAAGGGTATTGCCGGATAAGGGGTGTTTTTGGCCAAAGGCTCGATTTTCAATCTAATGCCCCAGACTGTGTACCTTTATAAAAAAAATTCTGGAAAAAATTTTGGCCCCCAACCCCCTCCCTTTTGGAGCTATCGCCATTTTATTGCATTATTTTCAAGAATTTTTAATTCCAACGGAAGGATACAAAACCTCTTGGTGCCTCATTTAAAGGTCTGTGAATTTTTATTTAAGGATTTGGATCAAAATTTAAAAAAAAAATTGAAAATGATGAGTGACATTTTGTTTTTTATGTTTTTGGAGGTGCTCAGTTTGAATATCAACTTATTTTTTCGAGACTTGGTGCTCCTCATTTTTTCCACAAAGGTCCAAATTTTGCTCAAATTTTTAAAAAAATCAACACCGCCTGTTACGATTTAATGTTTTATTTCGACCTTCTACTTGCTCTTACATCTCTCATCACTATACTCGAATGCTTTGTGCAAGATAATATCGTGTGGTATATCGAAGAACTTAAGTAATGTAATTTATACTTACAAGGGAGTTATCCCAACTTGAAGTGAAATTTTGAGCCCAAACAAAAATAAATCGAAAGTACATTATAAAAGAATTCTACATCCAAAAATCAAGTGCTGAAGTTCATTTTCAAAATCGTTGACTCAAAACTGAATTTTCAAAATTTGAGCGCTTTGACCATACAAATGGAGTTCACTGAAGTAGTTTGAGCTACTGAACATAAATCTGTTCTGTTGCAAATTTTTTCGTGTGACAATTTCGTATGGAAAATAAAGTGAGATATTCAATTTCGAGTTCCAAATGACCATTTTATGAGTGAAAAACGCTGTGAAAAAGTGGTTTTTCGCATTTTTCAAGGTGTTCCACCACCTAAAAAATTCTGAAAAAAATATCATGATGTACATAGAGACTAGTACATAAAATATATTTTTTTCAAAATTGCACCTCTGAAACATCATGTAGAAAACTCGAATAGAAGTTTTTAAACGCAATTTTTGGCTTGAAAAATTCATCAAAAACTTTTTTTCAAACCACCCACTTATACCCCTTAGTATAGCGTACACCTCACAAAAATTTGAAAAAATTTGGTGAAAAACTCGCAGAAATGAAAATTTTTAATGGAAAGGCCGAAAAAAGTAACATTTTGTCCAATAACTGGGGCTAGGAGTGGATTTGGAGGCCAAAATTTTTACTACGTGGTTTTCAGACCCTAAGAACCAAATTTCATCGGTTAGTTTCGAATTTCAGCTCGGGAGCAGATTCGCCTATCTTGACCGCCGGTAGCCTTTCTGGAAGTTCTGCAATGTCTTGAAATCACTTCCAATCGATTCAGAAGGTCGAAAATAGGGCATATGTGACGCCGCATACGAAAAGGGAGCATTGCCCAAAAAAACGAGTTTTCAGTTAGGGATTGATCCTTCTATAAAATTTGACGTAGAATCCAAATACGAATTTGAGGGGAAGTAGTCGGTTAGATCACGAGGAATGGGTTTAAATCAAAAAGTTAGTCGATATTCGAATTCTACGCACTCAAATTAGTGAGAATCGATACGCCACACGCCATTTTAATATCTTAACCCACTTTTCCCCAAAATTGGGAGGCTAGGAGGCACTCAGGGGTTAAATCCAAAAAATAATCAAATATTCGAACCCAGCGCCCTCAAAAACCTAACAAACGACAGGTCACATGTTATTTTTCATTTTTTCAAATTTTGGCCCTATCGAAGGGGCAAATAGGGGGGTTCAGAGGGGTCGGATGAAAAAACTGAGTACATATTCGAACTCAGCGCCTTCGAATTAGTAGTCATCGATGTGTTACTCGACTTTATCGATTTTTTTGAATTTCGGTCAAAATTGTGAACCCCTGTACCCCTCAGTGGTCTGGAGATCCCATCTTGAAAATTTGTCGGTTGAAAAAAAGGTAAAAAGGGCTACTCACTGTAATTTTTTCAGATTTTTAAATGGTAGCTTTCATATTATGTGCATATCATGAAAGTAGAGCTTTCGCCACCAAAGTTCAACTTTGAGCTTTCCAAAATCTGAATATCACTTTTGAATCTACTTTCAATTCTCTTTCAGGCCCCGCAAACGGTTCTCCCCAAAGTACAGCCTATTTCAAGATACAAACCTTCAAAGTTGGGCAGTTTGGCGAAAAATCATAATTGCATGAAAATTACGAGCCCCCTCCCCCCTGAGGGTTAGAAAAAAATAATCGTGGTTTCGTGAATAGACCACCAAGGGGAACTCATAAAAAAATCTGAGAGAAATCGGAAGAACCAACTTCACTTTTGGTCTGTTTTAGCATGGAATAGCCCAAATTTCAGTTTTTTTCGTTGATTAGATCAAAATTTCATATTTTTCAGGGCGATGAGGTAATTTTTAAATTTCGAAAATTCTCTAAAATTCGATAAATGAACTTTAGCATATAAAATTTCGTAAAATAATCATCAAGTACCGAAAAAACGCCAGTCTTGCCCCCCCCCCTCCTAATAAATTCAAGAAAAAATTTCGTGAACCAATTTTGAATGTTAATAATCTGAAAACATTTCAAAATTTTCCATCCATCTCCTTGAAAAATACAAACTATCGAATTTTTGATACATAGAGGGAATAATATTTCCAGAGGAGTACCATCTAGGACCACTTCCGACCCATTTTGGATCAATTATCGATTTCAACATCTTATATTGAGAGGCTCTTCCACACCTAAAGAAACACCCTAATCCCTAAAACATCACCATTCGCCACTCTCGAGAAAGAACCCCAATTCTAGTACAATTTTCAAGGACACAATCGCACCCTTCTCGAGCACTTTCGTCTCTCGCACAAAACAACCATCGCATCTGCGAATGATAAATACTCCAACACGATTCATTTACCACAAAAAAAAGTGCGAAAAAACACTCAAAATCCGCACCTTCTCCTCGACCAAGCCGACGCTACAAATGAACGAAAAACAAGAAAAATTATCTCTCCAGCAAGCGATCCGCGTACAAAGGTGGATTTCAAAAGGTTAGCCTACTTTATGATGCATTCGTAATGTACGATCATCTTTCCACCGTCGTTGTCGCACGCCACCGAGAGAGAAAAATATTCGTAAGCTTTAAAAAGCATTTTTATTCCTTATACAAAACATCCATTGGTTATACGACGAGCTATAGAGTAAATCGAGTTGACACGGTGTTGAAAAGAAAATCCCCTCCGCTTGGTATACAAGAGGAAGTCGATTTAGTCACTGCGCTGTGCAAATTCCTACACGAAGAACGTTCTCGAGAGAGAGAAAAAAAAAGATAAATACGAGCTAGTTACGAAAGACAAACCGGTGACACCGACGACGGTACGAAAAAGGGGAAAAAATTAAAACCATTTACAGAAAACCGGAAGTCATCTCGTTTACTTTCGCAAAGTGTTCTTTAATCTGCGCTCTTTGCTCGAAAACCTCTATACGTAGACAGATACAAAGTATATGGTACATCGAGCCATGCAGCAGGCAATCGCGAATGGCTCGCAATCGGCCCCATGCCCCCTCCCCCCAGCTCGGTTTATTCGTGCGGTAAAAACAACAAAATTCCCAGACGTTTTCGACGAATATTCGCGTTAATTCCGTATAACACGAACGTCCGCCTCGCGATGCCTTTTTTTTTTTATTTATTAGTATATCATGAATAAAACATGACCGTAGAAATACGATCCCTCTATAAACCATATAAGGTTTCGTCCGACCGAATACGAAACCCTAATTAAAAATCTGTGACTTTTACTCTCTCCTACTTTTTTTTTCGGGTACCCTGCCACGCCATCCTTTGTAGGTACGATACGATGATACCTACTTCGCCATCGACGCGAAATTAGCCATATTTATAGAGACGAAGGGAAATCTGTTTTTTCTCTTTTATTTTTTCCACCGAGGGAAAAATCCTCGCCGAATACGTCATTTCGAACGATGAAAAAAATTTTCGAATCCAGATTGCGAAATTTTCACCCAGCTTGCGGACGATTTAAAGCTATACTCGGGTATACGGTTACGGAATACCAAAAACGTTTTAATTCTCATACAACGCTGCTCTATGTTCATATTCATTCGATTTCAATCAGCTTCGCAAAAGCTTAATTATATCTTTTGTGTTCCGTTTACGTTATCAACCGCATTATCAAGCCATTGTGTTCCGACTACACGAACCCTTATAACTTTTGTTGGTGTTCTTTTACTTCCTATGCTACGATATGCGTTGTAGCCTCTCTCCAGTACCTGGGGTTCGGCGCGAATAGTAAACATTTCCTTTTTCTTTGAATTTTCAATAAAACCGCTCCTCCCCATTGGCCCAAGCCGTCGTATATATCTTTTCGAAAACGTACTTGTAGGTAGTAAATTTTTTCCAGAACGATTTAAATACTTCGATATGGATGGATTTTTTATTCCTCCTCGTTCTTTTCGTAACGCCGGATTACCACCGGGCACGTAGCTTTTCGCTTTCGAGCTGGCACAAAAGCGCATTCCTCTCGTCTTGGAAATTGGCGGTGACAAACGCGAGTGTAATTACGTCCGAGGATAAATGTACGCCAAATTGTATTGTTTTCGACGTTAATCTCATTTCAAAGGTTGCTTCACACGTCGCGTCGCGTCGCCTTTATCTCTTTTGTAGGTTCGCAATGTATGGATGTGTTTGTGTAATGGTGCGTCGTATACGAGTATATTGTATGTGGCAACTTTCGAAACAAGTTATACGATGAGAAGGCATACCTAGGCGCCGGTGTCTAAATTATATCCACAAGTAGGTACAAATAACTCACTTCGTAAAGGTCTCTCTTGTTCGCCATATCTTTTACACCTACGAGTAGACTTAATTTCAAACACTTTCACTTTTACGCCAAAATGAGAACAGGTATTAGATAATACACGTATTCGTCATATTGAGGCTTGATTCGGAAGCTGTAAGGATTAAGGATTCAAAGTTTAAAAATCTCGAGTTGAATTGAAAATTTTTCAAATAGTTTTTGAACTTGAAAAGTTCAAATTCAACGCCAGAATTCGAAGTGTAAAATAAATACCACCGATGAATTTCTGATGGAAAAATTACTCAAAATAAACATCAACTGGTGCCCTTCATTTATGAACTTTGGGGCTTCGCAACTTCAACTTTTGATTTGAACTCAACTTTGGAACATAAAACCGACTTCACTACGATTTTTTTCGCAAAAACCAAAATACAGAGTATTGATCTCAAGATTTTAAAAATCCAAGCAGTGCTAGATATGACTTATCTGACACTGGGATTGCATAATTTAGCCCTTATGATTCTATTCGAGCCACAAATTTTCCGACACAGCGAGTAATCACACCTCGATCAATATTCATTTTGATTGAACTCCATTCAATAGGTAAATCATCAAATACGGCCACAAATCAATTTTTGGCACCATTGTCCAACTTAGGTTAAAATTGAGAAAAATGTTGTGAAAGGTGTGAAAATATCATAAAATTACGTGGAATTACGTATCTAGAAAAAAATCATGAAAATTCAAAGAAATATTTTTTTAAATTTCAAAACTTATAAAAACCACTAAAAATATTGTCAAATTAAAAATTAAATTAAATTATTATTAAAAGATGGCTCATTCCATGTCAACTCGACCAGGTTTTGACCTTGGGTCTTCCGATTTGGCTCAAATTTTTTTTACAGGTTCCCCTCGATAGTCTAATGAAGGAATCACCGTCATTTCGATCTTAATCTTTTGGGGGGGGGGTGTCCTTGTAATTTTCATATAATTGGGATTTCTTGCAAAATGGCTCAACTTTTAAGGCTCATATCTCGAGATCGGTTAGGTTGAAGATGAATCTGTTGAAAGGAGATTCAAAATTGAGAATCACATTTTGAAAAGTTCAAAGTTGAACTTTAGTGATGAAAGCTCAACTTTCATGATAAGTACAAAAGGTGAGAGCCCCATTTAAAAATCCGAAAAAATTATTACGAAGAGAATTTTTAATGCATTTTTCAACTACATACCTAATTACTTTTCAAGATGGGATCTCAACATCCCTAGGGAGCACAGGGGTCCTAAATTTTGGTCAAAATTCAAAAAAATGGAAAAAGTGACGTTATACATCGATTTTTACTAATTCAAAGGCGCTGAGTTCGAATATGTGATCAGTTTTTTAATCCGACCCTTCTGACCCCCCCCCCCCAATCGGGTCAAAATTCAAAAAATGGAAAATAACGTGCGACGTGTCGTTTGTAGGGGTTTTGAGGCCGCTAAATTCGAATATTTGTCTATTTTTGGGATTCGACCCTTTAGTGCCCTCCTAGCCCTCCAATTTTGAGAAATCGCATGTAAAAAAAATAGAAATAGCATGTGTCATATCGATTTATACTAATTCGAGGGTGCTGAGCTTGATTATCAACTTACTTTCTCGATCCGCTTCCACGTGTCCCACTCTGACTCCCAAATTACTAAAAAAAAAATGTTAAAAATTGATGTTTTTTATTTTTAAATGGGGCTAGGGGAACACTAAAGGATTGAATCCCAAAAATAGGCAAATATTCGAACACATGCGGTCTCAAAACCCCTACAAACGACACGTCACAGGTTATTTTTCATTTTTCTGAATTTTGACCTCATCAGGAGGCTGATAGGGGGGTTCAGAAGGGTCGGATGAAAAAACTGAGCACATATTCGAACTTAGCGCCTTTGAATTAGTAAAAATCGATGTATAATTTCACTTTTCCATTTTTTTGAATTTTGATCAAAATTTAAGACCTCTGTGCTCCCTAGGGATGTTGAGATCCCATCTTGAAAAGTAATGAGTTGAAAAATACATAAAAAGTTCTCGTCGTAATAATTTTTTCAGATCTTTAAATGGGGCCCTCACCTTTCGTACTTATCATGAAAGTTGAGCTTTCATCACAAAAGTTCAACTTTGAACTTTTCAAAATGTAATTCTCAATTTTGAATCTCCTTTCAATTCTCACTGCAAAAAAACAGATTCCTCTTGGACCTAACCGATCTCAAGGTATGAGCCTTCAAAGTTGAGCCATTTCGCAAAAAATCCCAATTATACGAAAATTACAAGGACCGTCCCCCCGCCCCCTCGAAGGATTAGGATCGAAATGACGGCAATTCCTCAATTAGACCATCGAGGGGAACACGTAAAAAAATTTTGAGCCAAATCGGAAGACCCAAGGTCAAAACCTGGTCGAGTTGACATGGAAGGAGCCGAATGTAAAAATGTACAAAAATTTTAAAAATATCAAAAACCCATGTAAAATTGTTCCAAAAATCATGATGACTTTTCAAAATTTTCCATGAAGGTCGGAAATTTTTGAGAAGTCACTAAAAATCTGAGAAAACTGGATGCAATATGATGAAAAAATTTCAGAATCGCCTTCAAAAACGTCGTAAATTTTGAAAAAATTCACAAAATCAGATAAAATATTATTACGAAATATGTCCAAAATATAATAAAAATCGTAAAAACTACTTTACAAACGATCGAAATATCACGAAAAATATTTCACGGTTTGAGAAATCGTTGAAAAATTCCGTAATATTCTTCAAAATTCTATATTAAATAAATTTCAAAAATGTCAAATGTCAAAATCATAACACCCATTCGATCATTTACAACGATTTTAAGCTAAATTTTAAACAAATTTTTAAATTCAACAACTTTCAAAAAAGTTTGGAAAATTATTGCGATATTCCTGCGTTTTTACATTTTGAATAATTTTTTCAGAACTTCATTTAACTGAAAATATTTCAAATAATTCTTTAGAATATTCCGAAACAATAAAGATATGAAACATGATTCTTTGAACCAATTTCATCAACTTCTTAAAAATTTTCATTACATCCCCAAATTATCTCATAGGTACCTACATAATTTAAACAGTTCTCACAATTTTTGTGAACTTTTAAAATAATTTTTATAGAACTGAACTCGATGAAAAATTTTTGAATGTCGTACGTGTCATTAATTTTCAAATTCTTAGAATTTGATACAGAAAATGTTTGAAATAAAACGAAACCTAGGTATCTCTTCGATAATTCCAAAAGAATTATTTTTCGCCGATTTCAATTAGTCAGAATTGCAACCAATTTTACTAAATCAAATTGAGAAATTGAGTGCACTTGATCATAAGCGCGTCCAAGGTGGGCTCAGGGGGCACGAAAACCACCTCCTAAGCTCAAAAATGAAATTTTTTATCACAAAAATGTGAAAAAAGGTGCATTTTTTGTTCTTCAAACATCATTTTTCAAAAAAAAAAATCGCTATTTCGTAAATAAACATAATAACTTTCTAACTCTGAATTAGTCTTTGATGAAATTCTGCCTTTGAGAATCAGTGAAGTGATTTTCATTGAAAATTAATGATTTTTCACGGATCTTTCAGTCAAAAATCACTGATTTCTCAATCAATTCCCAATTTGTCAGAAAAAATCAATAATTTTAACTGAAAGATCAGTCAAAAATCACTGATTTTCAGTTACATTCATTTCACAAATTCAAACAGATAAATTTTGCCTTATCAGAAGTAAAGAAAATTAGTTACGCAATTTTTCAATTTTTCTTACTCTCTCATTTCGAATCAGTGAAAAATCACTGATAAACAGTCAGAATTGCAGCACAGGAAAAATCAGCGAAATTCACTGATTTTCAGTGATTTTTCACTGATTATTCAAAGAATTTCACAGATTTTTCAGTGAATTTCATAAATATCACTGAGTTTTCAGTGAATTTTCGCTGATTCTCAGTGATTTTTTTCACTGAAAAAAATTTCACTGGTTTTCTCCTGTGCTGCAATTCTGACTGTTTTTCAGTGATTTTCGGTAATTTTCACTGATTTATAATTGAGAGAGTAGCTCAAACCTGTTTGCATGTTATCCTTTATCAGTCCACTGAAAATACCCTGACTACGCCAGCGCCACTGAAATAACAGGTTACTCAATTTTTTCATTGAAATTACACCCCCCCCCCTCCCTTCATATTTTCTCGAATTCTCAGCTCTCCCCTGAAATGATTTCTGAGTGCGCTTATGCACTCGATTAAATAATACAAAAAATAAATCACTTAAAACTTATTTTTCGAGCAATCTCTCATGTTTTGGGTATATGTATTTCGAGATGAAAAAAAATTCAACACGACTGACTCCAAAACGAATCTCAAGATATAGAAAAATAGAAAATCCATTTGAAACGTAGGTACGCGTACGTATTTTCCACAAAATTCACAATCAGAACATCAATGAACATTCCAATATCATTCTTTCACCTCTGGACACCGTATCGACATCCGAAACGCAAAAAAAAACATCCAAAGATTAAAAACCATCATTTCGATCCTTTCGCGAACATATCGCAGTCCCGTTCATTTTCTCGCTAGCAGCAAATTTTACAGTATCATTTCGCATTTGGTTTATGAGGCGTAAAACGGTAACCGTCTGGCAGCGATAATAACGTATTCGTGATTTATAAAACATTCTCGCACCATCCACTCTCCATTTTAATTCGCGACCGAGTCGCGCCTCCTAATAAACGCAATTCGTACACATACCAATCTCCCTACACACTCCTGAATATGATTCAAAAACTAGAAAAAAAAACCATCAACTGAAATAATTTCCATCAGTTTTCAGTCTGCAGACCTTTCGCTACACCTCAACTTCCCCTTACAAATATACCCTTTTCGCACGAGGACAAACTCCCCCAAACATAAGTCTCGATTCCCTCTCGAGTTTCGTCAAAAAAATTAATTACGAAATTACAACGAACGCGAGCACGAAATTAGACCAACAAACGAGCGTGGAACCCCTTTGAGATACTTTTTACCTCCGGTAGCCGCAGCCGAAAGAGAAACATGACCAAGACGGCGATAATTTAGATACTGATTTAAAGAAATGGACATCTAATACCACTTCATATCAGCTAATGGAAACGTCGCGTAACTTCAAAGAAAAATAAGAAATAATGGCGATTCCCCCTTCGATACAGCGAATGGAAAAAAACCTCTTGAGCTACAGGGTCGGAGTGCGGGGCGAGACGAAATCGGTATAATTTCAAATTGAAGCTGTTTCAATGGTCTATAAATTAAATACGTATAAGAGCGAATGGTTCTGGTAAACGGTGCAATAGCAGCACCGACGTCTGCTCCGACGATGATTCGACTATTCGTTGCGCTCTGTTCGAATTTCTTCGGACAAGTTTTTTTTTCTCAAATTACAATTTGTTACTCAATTTTCACATCTCGTCGGGCGCGTGAAACGTGAGTTTTTGCGAGATGTGCCGCGAAGATAGAAATTTCGCGAGTAAAAAAATTCCTCTTTGATATTTTTAATAAAAGGAAATCGTCTTTGTTCAGACAACTGCTCCAATTCCTGGGTGGAGATATCGTCGCGGAAAAATGAAAATCGCAATTTATTCGTTTCCTTGTTTAATGCATAGTTTCTTGTCGATGCTGCCACTATCACAGCCCGATGCTTTTGCAGCGTCTTTGTTTTCCCTATACATAGTTAATCGGCTGTCGCTTATTTGCTGCGAGAATAACGGTGTCAACGTTCTAATAGTTGTCGTGACGCGCGATATAGTTTTAAAATTTCATGGCACGTTTTGTTTGAATTTCAAATTTTCTCGTCGATTGGCTTAAAAACGTTTTTCTTGATTTTTAACGCTCGCCGAAATTACAAAAGTTACTCGGATTAAGTTATTTTTATTGTAAATACGATCTCGTGTTCGAGGATTATAAAGCGGACATTTTCCCTTTCTTCTGACGTCGAATAATAAAACGGAGCATTGTTTTGGTCGTGGTTTTGTATCCGAAGTACATATTCAAATTGCGAATTATCTCATCTCATTTGAACGAATTTTCTACTCCTAAACTTGGTTTTAATGAACTGAAATTTCTGTTATTAAAAAACTGAAATATGAAGACGAAGGCAACAAATACTAATTCTTTTTTAGTCCAAAACATGCAAAGATTAAGCTAGGTAGCATAGCACAGAAACTGTAGCCACGCCTACTCCAGATCATGAACCCTGATAAAAGGCGGGGCAACGCAACTTTCTAGGGCAGGTGCATAGATAAGAGGCGGGGCGACGCAACAGCCCCACCCACTCTCGCACAAAACACGCTAAAAAGGTGGAGCAACACTACAGTCCAGAGGAATTTCATGATATTTCAAAACAGATGCGATTTGAATTTTTTCACATCCAAGAACCATTAGCCTGCAAAATTGGATACCACTTTTTGTCCTCTACGAAGAAATTAAACGTTGCAGATCACGAAGTTGTAAATTTTCCAACTTAATGCTGCTCATCCGAAAACCTAAACATGAAACCAAAATTTTTGGCCATCTGAATAATTTTAGATGAAGTTTTCAAAAAAATGTTGAAGGCTAGGTAATCCAAACATTTTTCTAGTCATTAAAATAAAGGCTCCAGGATGGTAAGATGGATGAATCGGCCTTAGACACCTTTTCCATTTTTTTTTTTCAAAAATCAATTTTGTACAATAAGAGATAATTTTTGACCCTACAGGGGTGATAACCGTAACCGTAACGATTAACGCGATTAACCCAAAATTAACCAGAAAAATTGGTCCAAAGTTGTAACCGTAACCTTTACTCCGAAACATGAATTTTAAAAACTCCAAATCCAAACCGTAATTGAAACTGTAACCATAAACCCAAAACCCGAATTTTAAAAAACCCGTAACCGTAACCATTAACCCAAATAATTTTCATTTTTTTTTGTGGTTAATTATTATGATCAACGCAAAAGTCAACCAATCAAATTTAATTTTTGTAGTACTGGTTGATGGCCTATCAATCCCAATCCAAACGATCATCATTTTACATTAAAAGATTTCGTTTAGCACCCTTGCCCCAAAATGACAACTTAGCCCCCTCTCCTATCTATAGAAAAACGCGACCTTGATTTAGTGAGAAGGTAGTAATTGATGTTGCGTATGAACATCACAACCACAAATCTTTCAGGTTTTTTAACTTCAAAATAGTGATGTTGATAATATATCGATAATATAAAACGATATATCGATATTTTCTGATAATTGAAAACTCACCGAAAAAGGTTAAAAAAATTATTTTTAAACCGAAATTCAAGATTTGTTCCCAAAAAATAATTATTATTTTGTTCAGTTAAAAAAAATTTTAATACGTTTTTTTTAAGCTGTTGGGTTTTTGAATTCGAACTAAATATAGGGAAATAGGAATATCATTCTCTTTTTTCGCTTCTTTTTATTTTTAAAATTGTTTTCAAGCTTCTATCTATTCAAATGAAAATTCTAATCAGATTTGGGGAAATAAGGATCGTATTCTCTTTTTTTTTTTCATTCTTTTTGTTGAGTTGACTTTTAAAATTCGAATTTAATTCGGGAGATGGGGATTCTATTATCTTTTTATCATTTTATTATTTTTAAGCATTTGACTTTTCAAATTGAATTTAAAATTAAACTTAGGAGAATGAAGATCCCCGTACTCTTTTTTTTTTTCGTTTTTTAAAAATTATTTTCAACCTTTTCATTTTTTGAATTAATTAAAATTAAATTCAGGTCTTTATTCTAAGCGTTTACTTAAATTAATTTTTTCATCATTTCGAAATTTTCAAATTCAATTTCAAAAAAAGGGAATTTTCTGGGAGAATATCGATATTTCTATATCTCTCAAAAAATACCGATATATATCGATATTAAGCAGGGGCGGCGCGATGTGGGGAATGGGGGGAGTAATTCCCCCCAGTCGGTTTCCAGTCGGCAAAATTTCAAAAATTTCAAGTAATTCGGCAAAATTTTGAAAATTTTGGCAAATTCAAAAATTTTTTGGCAATTTTATAGCATAAGTAATGAAAAAGAATTTGAATTTATTACGAACGGGACGGAAATTGTGGTCTTTCGGTAATTTTTAATGGATTTACTCATTCCTTGAATCAAAATTTTTCAAAACCTTCGGCCTCGCTGTGCTCGGCCATATTGAATTTTTCCTTCCATAATTTTAAAATAAACCAATTCCTACAAAAGTGATTTTTTTCGTAGGTATTTTTCCTCAAAATTGTTTCAACTAATTTTATTAAATTTTTTCTCCTTAAAACTCATTTTCGAGGTTTGGAAAGCAAATTTTTTAAAAGCTTTGGCCTCGCTGCGCTCGGCCCGATCGTATTTCTCCCTTAATAATTTTAAAGTAAAAGTAGGCCGATTTTTTATTCAAGTTTATTAGGTAATTTAAAACACTGTTTTATTGCACCTTGAATTCGGTCTTCTAAAATTTTCGCCCTCGCTTCATTCGGGCCAAATTCACTTCTCTCATATTCAGATTGAAACTATTATTTTTTTAAATCAATTAAGTACATCGTAATTTTTATTGAAATTTTTCCTCCTCGCTTCGCTCGGAACTTGAACTAATCAACACTATTCATAGGTTTTTTCCAACATATGTACATACAATGAAATTACAGAGAGAAAAATTTTCAGGCATGAGCAGGACTGATATTTTTACATTTTTAGTCGACAATTTTGAGTTTTTTGGTCGGAATTTTTGAACCTTATTCCTCCCCCCCAAAAAAAAAATTGTGGTCGAACCGCCACTGATATTAAGGTTCAAAAATGACCTTGAAGCCAGTTTTGAGAACTTCAAAATCCCATAAAAATGATTAACACGAGTAAAAAAAATCTACAAAATCTTACGCGTTTTTGAATGCATTCTGCACTCGTTTGAATTTTTTCAGATTTTTTGAGCCAAGAGCGCTCTCAAAAATGCTCAAAAATAGGAGTTTATTTCATTTCCTTATCAAAATTGAAGAGAAAAAATTACAGAATTAAAGAACCAATGCCAGATTTGTGTTCAGTAGGTCAAATAACACTTTTTTGACACACTGAAAACGAATCGGATGTTAATTTTTAATTTGGCCATTCTTTTCCTTCAAATTTGCCATTTTAAAGTTGAGATATACGAATGCTAGATTCTTTTTCAGTTGGGAAAATTACTCCTTTATATGCTACTTGCACAACGTATCTCAAAATTCATTTTTTCTCAAGAATTTTTCTTTGAGCGTTTTGTAAATGAAAAAAGCCAACATCAAATTCGTATTCAGCGTGTCAAAATATCTTTATAAACACTCAAGTAGTATCCAAATTCGAGGTCATAGGTTCAAAACGTAGAAACTCAAATAGCATATTTTCTGAGAGTTGACTGAGATTCCCACTAATGATGACGACACTACTCAAAAAGGCAAAAAATCAAAGTTTTCGAAATTTAATTCAATTTAAGGTCCTCTAGGTCTATTCCTCTTCGGTCCAGGAAGCTTAAAATTTTTTTGATGGTATCCCACTCGAAGGAAACAAGTACTTACCTTACCAATTTTCGTCAAAATTCAGAATACTTATAATTTTTTTCACTCCAGACTATTACACATTTGCATCCATCTTTACATTAATTACCAACAGATTCTTAAAGACGACAGGAAGTAAAACTAAAATTCAATCTATCTAATTAAATCGAATCATCTTCATAGGTACACAGAAAACAATTAAAACACGAAATTACCTTTTACACACACACAGAAGGTTCATGTAACTCAAGATGCGAAAATTTTCAACGCATTTTCAAACTCGTTATGAGACAAATTCCATTCATCGGCGGCTTTATTCCAATGTCACGATACGTAGGTAAGTACTTTCGTAATACGAAATTTCAATACCTACATAGGCAAGATACATACACACAGGCTCACGCTTACTCGCACAGATTTATACCAAATTCGTTTCACCATTTTAGGCGGATACGGTGCACCGTCGCGTCGTTTCGCGTATTAATTTCATCCATTTCAATAACACGTTTTCGTTGCTCATTTTCTTCGTACGTACACAAGTTTCCCAAACCGTTTAAAGAGTTTCGTTATCAATTAAATTTCTCGACGAACAATCTCGCCCTTCATCTCCGGCTCTATACACCTTCTACCCCATCTTCTTTACTTTCTCCATTTTCTTCGCGAGTACCTACTGGTGTATATCTATCGGCTTGTTAAATACCAGATTTACAATGCTAAAGCAAATAAAACGAGTACGATGGAAAGGGGCGGGGGGCGAGACACGACTGAAGTGAATTTCATATGAATTTTCATCTTTGGGCTCGGGGTACACATTTTCATAGCGATTAAAATTCCAACTGTAATTATGAACATAGATGAGAGGAAACTTCTCAATATAATACCGATGTTGAACGGGACAAGGACGCTTTTCAAAATATCAACCGATACGATTAATCGAAACGTGAAATATACTCTAAGTAAGTACATATATTTTGATATTCAATATGTTATTAAGTTTTTGAAATCATTGCAGAAAAGTCTTGCAACCAAATTGAAAAGAAAGGGATTTGACTGACAAATGGAAATTTTTCCATGCGAATTTTGACGTTGAGTAGGTATTTTTATACTTTTTTCTCCGTCAATTTATCCAACTTTAAATTTTTTTCGAAAATAGACCTCATTTTGAGGTCACTTAAATTCCCTTTTCGTCTGGTAGGCTCAAAAATTTTTTGGGAAGTCTCCCACTCAAAGTAAATTACCTCACCAATTTTCATCAGAATCCAAGATATCAATTTTTCAATCCACCCTCGTATTACAAAAATTTCTCAATCGAACGTGTCACAGCAAAAAGGACATAGAAAAAATGACGTTTTTGGGAAATCGCGATTGAAGTTTGAGTATACTTTTTTTAATACTAAATTAAGGAATTGAGCTGAGGAAAAAATTTTACCTTAAAATTTCATATTTTTGCTACAAGGAAACAGCTCGCCCACCACTTGATATCTTTTCTATTTTTTTCTATATTGAAAACAAAAGGTTGAGTTATATGTCCTTTTTGTTGTGACAAAATTTCATTTCGACCCTTCTACGTTTGATGACGTATAATTTTTCCGGAAGCGAAAATTTAAAAAAAATCTTTATACAAAAGTTGAAGAGAATGAAAAAAGGATGAAAAAAATCAAATTATCTCTTCAGAGAGCGGATATATCGCACTTTGAAAAATGACTACTTTTTTTTAATTTTCTTGGTTACAAAAAAATACTAAAAATACATTTTGGACGAATTTTATTATTTTTTCAAATTGATGACGAAAAGTTAACTAAAAAAACACTTCATTAAAATTTTAAAATTTTACAATCATCTGCACAGTGAAAAAATTAAACATTACGCAAATTCTCGAAAATCAAACATGTAATGTAGGTACCGAAATTGCGAACTTCGCATTTTAAAAACTCCATAACTCTTCGAGAAAAACATATTGGAAAGCGGGAGGGGGCTCATTGGATAGAGAAAACTTCAGAGAATACGAATCGCTTGTCGCATCAAAAAGGACTTTTTTGTTGTGACACATTCAATCCTGATCATGGGCTATTCCATACTAAAACAGACCAAAAATGAAGTCGGGTCTTCCGATTTTGCTCAAATTTTTTTTACGAGTTCCCCTTGGTGGTCTGTTCACAAAACCACGATTATTTCTTTTCTAACCCTCAAGAAGACTGGTGGTGGGCCTCGTAATTTTTATGCAATTATTGCGATTTTTAGTCAAATTACCCAACTTTGAAGGCTCATATCTCGAGATAGGTTGTATTTGAGCGAAAACTTCTAGACCCCTGGAGGAGGGGGTACAGCGGTCCACAATTTCGACCAAAATTCAAAAAAATCGAAGAAGTAAAGTAACACATTGATTACTACTAATTCAAAGGCGCTGAATACGAATATGTATTATGTACTCAATTTTTTCATCCGACTCCTCTGAACCCCCCTGGTAGCCTCCTTGATTTGGCCAAAATTCAAAAAAATGAAAAATAACGTGTGACCTGTCGTTTGTTAGGTTTTTGAGGGCAGCTGAGTTCAAATAATTGCTTATTTTTTGGATTCGACTCATTAGTGCCCCTCTAGCCTCCCTAATTTTGGGAAAAAGTATGTTGAGAAATGAAAATATCGTGTGGCATATCGATTCTAACTAATTTGAGGGTGTAGAACGAATATCGACTTACTTTTTGTTCCAATCCTATCACCATAATTGTTTGAAAAACTCATTCCGTGTTGATCGCTCAAGACTGGGGGAGGGGGGGGGGTGTCGTCAGATCAAAAAGAAAGTCGATATTAGTTAGAATAATATGCAACACGATATTTTCATTTCTCAACATACTTTTCCCAAAAATTGGGAGGAGGGGTGGAGGGGCACTGATGGGTCAAATCCAAAAAATAAGCAAATATTCGAACTCACTGCCCTCAAAAACTTAACGAACGACAGGTCACACGTTATTTTTCATTTTTTTGAATTTTGACCCTATCAAGGAGGCTAATAGGGGGGTTCAGAAGGATCGAATGATAAAACTGAGTACATATTCAAAATCAGCGCCTTTGAATCAGTAGTAATCAATGTGTTACTTTACTTCTTCAATTTTTTTAAATTTTGGTCAAAATTGTGAACCCCTGCCCCCCCCCGGGGTACAAAGATCCCATCTTGAAAATTTATTGGTTGAAAAAAGGGTGAAAAGGTCTACTCACTGTAATTTTTTCAGATTTTTAAATGGTAGCCTTCATCTTCTGATCTTATCATGAAAGTTGAGCTTACACCACCAAAGTTCAACTTTGAGCTTTTCAACATGTGATTACCGTTTTCGAATCTCCTATTAATTCTCTTTTAGACCCCGCAAACAGTTTTCGCCCAAGTACAACCTATCTCGAGATATGAGCCTTCAAAGTTGCGTAATTTGGCTAAAAATAGCAATTTCATAAAAATTACGAGCCCCCCCCCCATCCCGCCCCCTTGAGAGTTAGAAAATAAATGATCGTGGTTTTGTGAACAGCCCACCAAGAGGAACTCCAAAAAAATTAAGCGAAATCGGAAGATCCGACTTCATTTTTGGTCTGTTTTAGTATGGAATAGCCCTCAACTTTTTTTTCAAAATTGAATTATTGTAACAACAGTAAAGATAGTCACAATATTTCTGAACAGGCTTATTATACACAATAATTTTTAGATGATTCATGAACAATTCTTACTTCACAATTTATCCAGACAAAAACAACTACACTTAATAAGTAGTAAATTTCGAGCCAGGTGGTAAAAATAATTAATTAAAATTACGTACATTTTATCATAACAGATACCCATAATTAATCAAATTAGCTACGGAAACTTCTAAAATGCAACTCGATACTTTTCAAAAAATATCCACACGGTAGAAATTCTTGAAAAAATAATTCTCTGAAATACATAACTTGAAGACAAAGTACAACGAACGCTGTTGACCTTCCAGTGCTCTTCATCAAATAGCCAAATACAAAAGCAAGTACATCGTCTTGGATTTATCTAAGCATCCGCTTAATTTAACGACACGAGATTTAGGAATTTTCTAACAAACATTTCACATAGGAAATCATCCCAACCCCGAAGCCTTGATAAAACTTTCTCTAAATCAAGTACTCCTACAACATTTCCACTTCGGTATTCGGTAAAGAAATACGCCTATTCAAAGTCCTAGAATGGAATTTTCTCAAACTTCGGAGGCGGATAACGAATACATGAAGGGAGAATTTCGTCAAAGTATCCAACTGGCGTTTTGTACCACGAGGGCAATATTTTTCGCCATCGGAGAGCTGTACGAGTATAGAGGTATATAGGACGATATCATGTCAACGCCGAGCATTTATTCGGTGAGAACTAATCAACGATGGGAAAAATCCCCATTCAACGAGAGCAACCTTTGCATGCGAATATAGCACAACGCGACTCCTCCGGGCTATAAAATTATTAAAATTCTTGATTTCGAAATATATTTCTGCTTTTTAATTATACCCCGAAGCTGAGTAAATATTGGAACGAAATTTTAACGAAGAGTCGACTATGCGAAAACGACTAGTTACAGTGATCTAAATGGGGATAGAATTTGATGATGGTACCAAAAATTAGAAAATAGCGAAGAGAAAAAAAAATACGAAAAAAATTAATGCAGTTTAGGTGAAAACTTTAGATCATGGATACCTATTTTTAAATATTCTATAGAGATGAGGTAATGTTTATTGAACTCCTTACCTATCTATTAAAATATCAATGCACCTTAATAAACGAGTATATGTGAGCTCGGATATAGAAATTTAGAAACCACCTTCAAGTGTCAAAAATTGGTTTTTGATTTGAAACTGGTTTTGGACTTCAGAATCAAGGGAGAAACTCGACTCAAAAACCAATTTTTGACACCTCAAAGTGGTTTCTATATCCAGGCTCACTTTTTTTTTCAATATTCATCTTTTAAAATATTTTCATTTTTTTCCCTAAATTTTTTTTGAATGAATTTTGACGATCAAATTTGCTGACATATTGACATTTTGTTGAACATGAAAAAATTTGGTAAAATTTTCAAATATAATGTATTTTCGACATTTTTGCATAATTTTGCAATTTTATTATGTAGATTATGATTATCGAAACAAACTGACTCATTTATTAAGACTTCAGATTGAAATTACGACTGATTTGTGGTTTTATATCAAAATTATGGCTAAGATATGACTTTCGGATAAAATAAAGACCTAATTGAAATTTTCGTTTGGAAACTTCATACTGTGATTCAGAGTGAAAATTGGGACTTCACTACGCTTTAAATCAAAATTGGATCGAATTATGACTTCTGCAACAAAACCGTTGACTTGATAGGTGAAAATTGTGAAATTATGGTTTGATTTCAACTTTTGAACAAAACAAGAATTGAACGTGGTCTTAATTTCAAGAATTTGTTGAGATTTTTAATAAAAATTGTTGTGACTGACTGAATTGTGACTTTTGATACAAAATTCTGACTTAATTGAGATTCTGAATCAAAACTGTAAATTGACTCAAATTGTAAATCAAAACTGAGACTGGATTGATTATTAAAACAAAAACAAATCAATATTGTGACTTCGGTTGAATTGGAATTTAAGATCAAAATTACAACAAATCAAGATCAAATTGTGACTTTTGGATTAACATTGAGATTTGATTGTGATTTTTTCGATTTTTTTCAATTTTTCGATCAAAACAGTGACTGTAATTTTGAATCAAAAGGAGAACATAATGGAGACTTCTGAATTGAAATTGGGACTAAATTACACCGTTCGAATTAGGTACAATTTTTGACTTTATTGACATTTTAAATCAGATTTGTAACTATAAGAGTAGCTCAAAACAATGACTTCATAACTTTTTTCATAATCTCAAAACTTCAAATAATTTGAAAATCTTTTTTTTTTTTTTGAATAAAATGTGGCATTGTTTTTTACATTTCATGTTAGAATACCAAAAACTTCATAACCATTTAGGCATTAAAATATCAACAAGTACATCCAATTTTTTTAATTTATTTTTATAATCTTTTTTTTTCAAAACATATCCTAATTTATTTTAAATAAAATATATCCAGAAATCCAGGTCATCTTTACATTATATTACAATTTAGAAAAATAGTGTTGCCAATATTATTTCCAACATTCCAAATTGAAACACTGAAAACTTTATAAATTTTTATTAAAATATCAAAGCAGTTTTAAAAAAAATTAAAACAAAACTTCAATATTTTGAGATTAAAATTTTATTCTCATTCGAACTATCGACCAGTGTCATTTTCAACTCTCACGTATCGTTTACATTTCCAATGCTAGCAGTAACAATAAACTTGATCCAATTATTGTTGACACTCCAAAGAAGAAGAAAAGAGTTATTGAACAACTGAAAAGCAAAAACTTTCGATCACAAAAGATGACTCAAATTGTTTCAACTTTTAACCATCCTGTGGAAAATATTCTTGAAAGTGATAATTTCCAAGAGCCAAAGAAGACTGTTCGACAACCTCCAAATCGTATTCCTCAGATTATCCAACCAACGAGAAATAAATGTCACTCAGTCGAAGAACCGTCTTTGTCTCAGGAAGTTAATCGCTCAATTGAAGAGCCATCTTCATCTCTGGAAGTTGATTGAAAAATTTAAATTTCACCAATAACACAGGTCGACATGGAAAATGCTTTTTGAGGTTTGGTGGGTAATTTTTATAGTATTTTTCGCGCTGATCACGAAAAAAGCAGTGAAAAAATTCCATCGCCCAAGGATTTTTCACAATTTGAATTTTTCGTTTGACGGGTTTTCTACTTTTTTTTGATAACTTTTGATACTTCAAGTCGATTTTCTGAGGAAATGAAGGGTTCTACGAAAAAAATGAATGGAACATAAATTGTAGAGCGTCAAATTCCCTATCTGTAAAGTCCAATTAGTATTTTCTCAGGAGGCTAAGCTTTCGAGATATTTTAGCTTAAAGTTCAACTTTTTTTAAAAATTGAAAACATTTCAAAAACTAAGCCTCCTAAGAAAAAACGTATTGAACTCTACAGGTAGGAAATTTGACGCTCTACAATTTATGTTATATTCATTTTTTTTGTAGGGCCCTTTCTTTCTCCAAGAAATCGACTTTAAGGGTCAAAAATTACATCAAAAAGTGTAAAGCAAATTTTCAACGAAAAATCTTCCAATTATGAAAAATCCTGACATCCTGGAATTTTTTCACCATTTTTCTCGTGACCAGCGTGAAAAATAATATAATAATTATCCATTAAATTTAAAGCAGCATTTTCTTTTTCTTGCTTTAATCACTGTTTTTTTTTTTTTTAGTCTAAAATGTAGCGCTGATTTTAAAATTTCTCCATCACTCAAGTTTCGCTGGTAGGTGATTCTAATCTATTTTTTAGTGCCGAGTTCGAATATGATTATAGTTTTTCTCGATTACGCCAGGATTTTTTATTATTGGAAGATTTTCTGTTGAAAATTTGTTTTACAATTTTCTATGTAACTTTTGCCCCTTAAAGTCGATTTTCTGGGGAAAGAAAGGGCCCTACGAAAAAAATGAATTGAACATAAATTGTAGAGCGTCAAATTCCCTACCTGTAAAATTCGATTAGTTCTTTCTTAGAAGGCTTAGTTTTTGAGATATTTTAAATTAAAAAAAAAAAAGTTTAACTTTGAAATTTGAGCTAACGTAAGATATCCCAAAAGCTAGGCCTCCTAAGAAAAAACTAATCGGACTTTACAGATAGGAAATTTGACGCTCTACAATTTATGTTTCATTCATTTTTTTCGTAGAACTCTTCCTTTTCTCAGGAAATCGACTTGAAGTGTCAAAAGTTATCAAAAAAGTAGAAAAACCGTTGAACGAAAAATTCAAATTTTGAAAAATCCTTGTGTGATGGAATTTTTTCGCTGATTTTTTCGTAATCAGCGCAAAAAATACTATAAAAATCACCCATCAAACCTCAAACAGCATTTCAAAAATTTAAAAATGTCGACCTGTGTAATTTTTCCAAATGTCACAACTTATTCTATGGAACTCTTGGAAGTCCAAAAAACTGCTACAAAACTATTCACAAAAAAAACCAATCACATTTTAAATAATTTCCAACCGATGTTGATGATTTTCGCAACTCGACAAGAAAATTCGAACTCAAAGAAAGTTCTTCACATTCTGTGATTCCAATGTAAAGTAACTCTCAGTAATGATGAAAAATGTTTCTTGTGTGCATCGTCTCTACCGCAACCAAAAACCAATTCCAGTCTGGGCCATTGACGTTCATGCCACAGATGCTGGTAAACGAATCTTTAAACTCAGGAGAATCTTCCAAGATCTTATCAAAACAGAAATACGTCATAAGCCTTAAGGCCTAGTTCAATTTCATAATTGTCAACAATTCAGTAACACGAAAAATTTCTCAATATGTAAAATTTGCTAAAAATCACTTGACATCTGCTTGTCCACAGAAAACTACGTCGACTCCAAAATACATTAATTTTCAAGGCTGTCTTGCTCACCAAGACTTGATGGAGAAAAAAAATCACCAAAAATTCCAGTGAAACAAATTTACCTACTTATTCCTTTGCCACTTTGGTTGCCTCTAGTACATGAACTCCTGACATTCCAAATCAAAGCAAGCAGTATTCTCAACAATACAACTTTAAACACTAAATTCTCAACTTTTTTCAAAACCATAGTTGGCAACATTGAAAAAAAATCCCGCAAAAAAGTAACACGAAAACGTTGCACTTTTCAAAAATTAACCCCCCAGGCCTAAGACATCCACGTCAACAATTTTTTTTGGCAGTTTTTGTTCATCTTTATCAATAGGTTGATAAAAATTCTCGTCGTATTTTCTCTCCGGACACGTCGATCCGAGAGACGAGCATGTTTCGGGGGCATACACGAGCGTAACTGTAATAAATAATAAAAGGTCGCCGAATCGTAATTCAAATAATTTTATTTACCATCGATAACGATTTCGATATTACGCTTTTCGATGCCGATTATTAAATTTTCAAAAGCCATCGTCCGTCGTATCGGGCATATCGAGGACTCCGCTCGAGTCAATCGCATCAAAGAATAATTTCCCAGCGAATATCATCAAGTTGCAAACGTCGACGCAAGTATGGTCGCCTCCGCCACGCCGGTTATGTAAATTTTCCAAAAAACATACGCATTAAATTGCCCTTTAAATTACAGATCGAAAAGCGCAGATATATGATATAATGCGGATGACAGATGAAAAGTACATTATAACCGTCGTTAAAGTAATTTAAACATCAAAGTTTAATGATGATAGGCGAACTTTTCGACGTCGCGTTAACATTATGGATTACTCGCTATACGAACGCCACATCGCCGTATTGAAAAATATCAGATTATAGTACGTGTATCCCAATCCACCTCGTTCTCCCTTCGAAATTCTGCTTTCGCTTCGGATAACTTTGAAAATTAGCCCGTTCGCGGTTCGAGTTTTCCAATATATTTATTTAACAACGTATATCAAGATTTCCGCGTATTCCCCCCTTCCCTTTGGCCCGCCGGTTCTTTCGATTCGTCTCGACAAACACGCCAACATCTTGGAACCTCGGGTCGGCGGGCGAGAAAAGAAAAAACTTATGAAAATGAAATTCAAACACACAAATTCCTCCCTCGATTACCAAGATTGATGATTTTTTACGCCCAACTTGTTCCCCAAGTTCAACGGGCAAGCGAGGGCGAGATTAAACGGCGGAAATTTTTCGTCTTCGAGTATGAAAATATTCGAAAATCTGATCCCCGAATTACCGCGCGTACCTTTTTATACCCATTCGAAACTTATCGACTGACGGGGCGAGTATTCTCGCCGAGAAGCCGGAGTTTTCGAATTTATCCAACTTCGCAATTCGCATACACGATACTTGAAAATGGCTACACGTCGTACGAGGTACGACCTGCGAGAAGCACCGTTTTGGCGAAAATTACGCAAAATAGGCGTTTTAAGATCGTTTCCCTGTGCTCTTCGACGCGCCGCTGAGAATCAATAGGCACACGACTAACCGCACGTGAATCTTCCTAAACAGATACCGGCGTCGTGTTGAAAACTGCCTAATCGCTTCTTTCAAGGAGCGATTACGTAAATTGCAGCGTCATTCGGGTTTCGACGCGCCAAAAATTATCGTAATTTTAGACTTCGGCCGTCGATGTCGTAAGGTGCGTGAAAGTGTAATATCGCGTGGATGCTGGAGCATATTTGTACTTCGGAAAAATTTCCAACTTTGGTTAGGTATCGAATATACGTGCTGTAAGTTTATTTAATAAGATGACGATGGAAGGAAAAAAAAAAACAAATACTGTCAACAGTTCGAAGAAATTTTTTCTTTCGAATTTCGTCTCTTCGTTTCTCTACAAGATATTTGAAGCAATTTCGTTATTGATTTATAATCCGAAAGATATACAGGGTGTTTCATAAATGATCGTGTTCCTTCGAATCAGCGAGTAGGCAACTTATCCTGCATCCAAGAAGGTATGTTTGCCTAACCTGTCAACTCCAGGGGCTGAGTTATGAACATCAAATTTTTTTTTGAATTTTGCATGGCATTTTCAACCTTGCGATATTCGACAACCAAGATGGGTGGAAAGCTGCGATTTACGGTACGCATAGCCCACTATCTCTCAAATTTTTCTATTTGGTTGATAATTTTTAAAAGAGGAGAGGATGGGTGCACCGCATTAAATATTTGAAAACAGGGTGTCACCGATTTTTCAAAATCAAATTTCGCGACTTTTTTCTAAGGTCCCCCCCCCAAAAAAAAAAAATCTAACGAGATCAAATTTATTACAGAAAAAATTTCATACACGAAAGAAAATACATCTTTAATTTTTTAAAAAAATACAATTTTTCACAAAAATTTTCTAAAAGTGAGTTATTTTATGTTAAAGAAGATGAATAGTTACTGCCCGAGCGAAGCGAGGGTGAAAATTTTTACAAAAAATCATGTTCGAACGAATAAATTTGTTAGATGTTTATTACAGTGGGCCGAAAAACCAAAAATTTAGATTTTTGAAAAGTTACCCCCCCCCACAAAAGTTGTTGGCTGGATAGACTAGAAAAATAAAATAAAAAATTTCAAAATCGATTCATATCTTCCGATCGCGCAAGAGCCTCCATTTCTTCAAAAATTGCCAAAAAATCAAAAATTCAAAAATTTCGATAAAATTTTAAATTGACTAAAATTAATTTTAGAGCTTCTGTACCTGTAGTGACTATCTAGACCAAAACGCAATTTTTTTGAAAAAATCTGAGTTTTATAACTTTTTCAATTTTTTTCAGAGGTGAAGAACATGAGAAATTTAAAAAAACTATAAACATGGAATTTTTCAAAAAAGTTGCGCTTTTTGCTTTAAATAGGCCTAAATAAACTTAAAATTGATTTTGATGAATTTTGATTTTTTTTTTAATTTTTAAAAATTTCTGAAAATGTTGAATTTTTGACAGTTTCCGAAGAATTGAAGGCTCTTGCGCGATCGGAAGATATGAATCGATTTTGAAATTTTTTATTTCATTTTTTTAGTCTATCCAGCCAACAACTTTTGTGGAGGGTAACTCTTCAAAAATCAAAATTTTTGGTTTTTCGGCCCACCCTAATGTTTATTGAGCATTTACTTAAAATATTTTTAATACAATGGAAAGCTGGCATGACACGGGGTTATATAGATTTCGCAGATTTTGACCCTAAAATTGAGAAATAAATTCATGGGAAGTCTGAAACATTAGCAGATTATCAATATAATGATGCGATTATTTGGCCCGAGCGAAACGAGGGCGAAATTTTTTTTGAAGAATTTATTTAAAAACAAAAAAGAGACATATTTTCAAATGATTTCTCCTTCTGAATTTTTAAAACATCCCACTGAAAATTCCAAAATTATCCGAATTTTTTAGATTTTCCTGAAAATGGGCATGATACTCCCTTTGAAAATCTCAATCGTGATCGCTACTAAGCCTCCCACTGAAACATATTTTTTTCGGTTCAATATATTCAATTGTCCGAAATAGAAGGGAAGAAGGTTTATAATTTAAGAATGGGGTTTGAAAATTTATGAGGCCGAGCGAAGCGAGGGCGAAATTTTTTAGAAAAAATGCTCAAATAGGTGAAATTTCTTTACTCTTTCTGTTTTGTACTAAGCGAAAAATTCACGACTTTTGATGAATTTTAGGTCAATTTCGCGACTTTTGCGACCGGTCACACCCTAGAAAAACAAAGTGTAAAAAAAGTACGATTTTTTCTATATTTTTGTGAATTAAGTACTAAAAAAGTTGTCCTCTTCTAGTTTCACCCTTTTTAAGAGACAACTTCGATTTTTCCAATGGCGCAAACCTCCCTCCTTCATCCTGCTCGGATCAAAAGTTACAAGCTTTCCCACTACTTTGATTTTTCAAATTTCGAAAATTTCTATCTTTGTGACTAAATGAGACTGGCAGATGAAATTTGCAGCACTGAACTAATCAACACAATATGAAAATAGTTACTTCAAATTCGTCGTTAAAAAATTTGAAATTTTTTTGAAAAATTCTGTTGAGTTCAGGTATGCATTAAAAAAGAATTCTTTTCAGCGAAATGAAAGGAAATCTTTCGAACTTCAATTTATTGCAAAAATCAGACCATTTTGCCAAGTTGAATGGATTTGGCAGACCATTTGATGTAGGGTGCTGTTTTTGCATCATGCCTCAGGTTTTCAAATTAGACAGAAATACGTAGTCAAATGATTATAAAAATACATCCTGGTAAATTATAATATCTAATGTACCTAATCTTTGTAGTTATTGAAAATAAACGTTCGGTATTGATATCTTAATTCTTAACTTGAGGTTTTCTAATCGCAGGGATACTTAAACCCAACTAATTATTTAAAGACGTAATGATCGTAAATACTTGACTAGTCAGTATTTCATTCCTTTCTTCCTTTTTTTTTTTTTCAAAATTCTACCTTCTTTGAAAACTTATTACCTTTTTTTCCTGAAACTCCTGCGGAAAAGTTTTTCAAATTATAATCAATTACTTATGGGTTGAAAATTAGTAAATAAAACAAACCCTCGATTGTTTCAAAAATGTAAATGACTCAACGCAACGTGAACCTCAGAACCGACCCGAATGAGCCCCTAATAGGAGACATTATCTACAAATGATTTCGCATTCGACAATTCAACAAATTTTTATCAATTCGATAAATTATTTTCAAAAACTGAAACTGAAATATTTTTTCATCAATTTCAGTTCCAATTTTTTTAGTTGTATTTTTTTTTTAGTTCTCTCACATTTGAAAAACTGATTCAAGTGTTCTTCGATTTTATAAATTTTAGTCCTTTACTTTGACCCTTTTTTGGTGAGTAAATAAATACAATGAGGCGGACCATCGAATTTTTTGGTGGAAAGTTATAGAAGAGAATAAAAGAAGTAACATGAAACCAAAGTCGAATCCTCATCACCTGGACGCGGTACAAAATTTTTTAAATTTTGACGAAATCCAAAAAATAATATTTTATTTATTTGTTGATTTTCCTACAAGTACTTCCATGGTACAAGAAATTGCAAGAAAAAATTTAGAATTTTTTTTCTATACTACTAATTCTCAAATAAATACACTAACAGTGATCATTTTCAATAAGCCAAGAATGCATGAATGGTAAAAAAAAGAAAGAAATACTGCATAATTTTCAATTAAATGTCAAAAAAGTAAAAAAAAATAGTTTGCTTCTTTCGGTGATTTAATTTTAAAGCAGTTTCGAGGAATTGGTGTTATCCTACTTTAGAAATATTTCACATGAAAACGAAAGCTCATTCCACGAAAAATTTGAAAATATAAAAACTCAACAAATTTCTTCAATGCAAAAGTGTGAACAGATAAATCAAAGTTTTGAAGAAGAAATGAGATTCCAAGAGAATATAAAAAACACCTACAAAAATATGCAATTAATTTATCTTAGAATCAGTATGAACTATCAAATGTTCGAAATATTTCATTAAAAATGCAATATTTTTACGTCAAGTCTCCCAATTTGAAATTATAAAAATATCTGTATAGTTTACCCAGACATGAAAATTAGAATTCGTTGCTTCGAATCAAATTTGAAAACCAAAAACTGGTTCTTTTTCGTACCTACTCTTTTAAATTTAATATTTTCTCCATGACCAGAAAGAATTATTCTCGTAGATCGAATTTTATCAAAATGTCGTACTTTTTTGCAATTTTTTTTCAAAAATTTGTACTTTTGTACTTTCGTACTTTACGTATCTACTCGGTACTAACCTCTTTAAAAACAGTTCGAAAGATTTTTATAAAAAGCTCTTTTTTTCTATTATAATGGACATTTTTAGACATTGATTTACACGTTTCAGGGTTTTTTGTATATACTTAGTTCAAAATATGAGGTATAGGGGTCCATTTTATGTTAGGAGTAAATTGGATGCCGTTTATTTGAAGAGAAAGGGAGCAAAAATTTAAAAATTTTAGATAGATTCCTTGAAAATTTCACACTCACAAAAATCGACAACGAAACAAAATTTCGCAGCTCGTAATTTGACATATTGCAGTAGAAATATCAGAAAACTGTGTTTTTAGTTCGGAAAACAATCCAACCTGAGTTGACAAATTTGCGACTCCAATCGAAAAATTTCATGTTTACTGAGGAACAATTTCTCCAACTTGAGTTTAATTTTCTGTTTGATTTTTCATCTCAACAAAAATCATACAGATGCTTAACAACCCACAAAAAAAATTCTAAAAGGTTTAAAGAAATTTTTACTCTCCTCTTCGACTCCTTCTCGTTTTTTTGTTCACAGTCTGTCATTTTTGGACGTTGAAGTAAACATTTTTTCAACATAAAGCTGAAGATAATTTGTACGTTGTTACACTTCTTTGAACCAGTGTTATTCAATCATTTTCCCTCAAATAAACAACTTATTATTTTGTTTTAATATTTTTTATATGTATTTAAAATCACCTTTTTTCATATTTATTTTTCACTTTTTCTGAGTTTAACTTCCCTAAAATTATTTTTTTTATTACTTCCATTATTGTGTTTTCAAATTACGACTCTTTCATAATTTTCACTACCTCTCGACATCTTGTCAATTTTCATGAAAAAAACTGCATCCTGACACTAAATTCAATTTCCACGTACCCTGAAAACAAAAATCAACCAAAAATCACTCTCCAATTTCGCAACAATCCACGCCGAAGATCCAATTCCCACTCAAAAAAATCTCTCATCTCTGCAGGCACTTCGCATAAATTATCTCTCTTGCTCCACCTCTAAAACCAACATCTCGTAGACTACCACGACACTCCAACTAGGGCTATTAATTATACGAAATTTAATTCGTATACACTTACGTAATTAAAAAATCTACCCATTCTGTTCTCGGACTCGTTAATCAGTCATCTTTTTCAACAGAGGAGGTTGCGACTTTCTTGGCGTAATTTTTTTGCCTTCCCATTTCTCAAGCAAGTCTACCTCTACAAAACTGTAACTTTTACCTTCTCATAAGAATAGATACTGTGGTGGCCTCGGCGCGCAAATACTTCAACAATGGTACCAGCAAGCTCTAAAATTACCTCGGCGAAATAATAACCGCATATTACCCTACAACTTTCAGCTAGGTGCATTGTTTAATGAATAAAGCCCGGTAATTTAAAAATATCTCTCAAAGTAACATAAAAATATAATGGTAAATTTTCGGCTGCGCTGCCAAGGCGGCCAAACTTTCTCTACGTAATTTTTTTTTCTCCTCCCTGTTTCTTTCCTTCTTTATGAAAAAAATAACTACATAAAGCGTTTAACTGCATGAATACCTAGTATACTTTTTTATACTTTCTCATTCTCCTTCCTCTACAATTTAGACCTAGGCGACGCAAAATAGCCATTTATCTGCGAAGAATGATTGATTGTGAGTGCGGAAAAGAGCTCTCTCCCTCGACTTCGAGATAAGACGCGATATCCTCGTATTCTTAAATAAAACGTCATGAAATTTCTTTTTTTATTCGCTTTGCCTACTTTTCTTCTTGTATCTAAACTACCTTTTATGCAGTATAACGACATTGTGCTGAACGTTAAAATAATTTGTTAATAGTGTACCTTTGTAGCTGGGCGTAAAATTACCTTAAAAGAAAATATGAAAAAGAAAATAACGCCTAAAATATTTTCATTTCCTAGAGAGCGCGATTTTTTTCTCTTTTCTTTTCACCCAGCGTACACAAAAAGCGTTCGTACGAAAAGAAAAATGAATAAGTTTTTTCTTGATGAAGAAATTCTCTTTGTTTTATTTTCTCCTTTGAGAAAAAAGGTGTAGAAAATAAGAATTTTTTGATTCGGAGACAACGCAGCGAAAACAGGGGCGCAAAAAAAGTAATTTTTAAAGTACGCCAATTGGTATAAAAACAACGAAAAACGAAAAATTTGTTTTTTGTTTATTTTCAATTTACCCATTTTGTCAAAACGTTATTATTATTTTAAAATAAGTAAATGAATGAATAAAAAAACTTTCGATATATTTTCTAACCACGTTAATTAGAATTTACGTCGAAACAAATTAACAATTTTTTCGTCCACGAAAAATTTTAAAACTCGATTTTAAAAAATTTTGCGAAAAAATTTCACTAAAATTAATTTTTGAAAATATTCCATAGTAAAAAATCTCTTTAATTTAGCAGCTAGATAAAAATTGTTGAAAAAATTCCAAGCAAAAAAATTTTTACCAAAGCTGAAAAAAATTCTAAAAATAAATTTAATACGTACCAAAATAAAAATCGAAGTGAAAAAAATTAAAGCACAAAAAATTTCACGACGAAATTTACCACGTGATACGCGATCTAAAAACTTACGACAATTCGCAGCGATACGACCACGTTATACTTAATACCGCCCGTTCGTCGAGGAGAATCCGCGTTGAATGTCGTGTGATTCGAAAATTCGGCTGAAATTAAGCGGTACAGAGACTTCGGCTGTATTCGGAAACACCGCGAAAACATCGTGTACTCGGTTCTCGCTTTTAATATTATTACACCATTAACGAATAACATCTCATATTATTTCTGAAGTTTTTTCTTTTATATCGTGTAACGTCTTTATTGAACTTTTTCTTCTTTAGTTTTTTTTCCTTTCTTTTTTTCTCTACCTCGCACTTTCTGTATGCTCTTCCCTTTCGTTTATTTGCCCTGATGCTCGTTCGTTACGTTAATAAAATTTTCCTTTCGGTATTCGTTATAATATGGATTCGACTTAGGAGTACACGACCAAGGGTATGGATTCAATTTGAATTATACGATAATTAGGCACATGTAAGAGAAAAATATACTCGTAATCTGAATGGAAAAATTGGTAATAGAATATCGAACGTTTCTGCGAACTGGTATTAGCCTTGTAATTTCATCCACAGATTTACATTTACAACAAAATTTTCAAAAATTTTATTCTCGCACTCGTACCGATTTGGAGCAAATTTAAAGTTCGAGGGTTAGACTTTTTTTAAATTACGAAAACGTCCTTGAAAACCAATATTTTTTTGAATTGAATGTTCTTATCCAATTTGTCATACCTTCATGGCTAATATTTAAGGCATTGCTCATTCGTTGGATTTAGAAAAATAAAAAATAAAAATATGTTCCCTACTCTCCTTTCCTCTTCACAATAAAAATCTATATCTTCACGACTGCATTTTCATTTTCAAAATTTAGTTTGGTACTGGCTAAAAACTCCCATTTTCCAAGCTATTAGTTTTAAAGAGAAAATAATTATTACCTATAGAGATTTAGCTCTCCAAGTGAAATATAGACAGGAATCAAAATACATGTATTTTAAATCGTCTAACAAAATTCCGGAATCTAAATGTAGGACTTTTCAATAGGTAACTTTTTAATAATATTTTTTAATATTTCCACACCCCCCCCCCCCCCCAAACTCTCATCTAAAGATTAATATTTTTTGGAAAATTCGTCATAGTAGAATAATAAATCGATTAATAAAGATTGAAAGAGATGAAAAAACTCAAGTTGATTAATTATAAAAAATTATTAGAAAACAATTTATTTTTAATGAAAATTTCGAGACTTCTGAGCTAAACTGTAGACTTCTTCAGTACTTTTTTTATTTTCAACACCACTTCGTTAATTGCAGGATTTTGCATCATTATCATCACTTGCAAGACTCATGCTTTTTCAAAAAAAACAACAACAACAACAACCTTGATGGTCTACTAAAAGAAGGTAAAGACCAAATAATGACTAACAAAACATTTGAATAAATTTCAGAACAGAATATTTAAAAAATCGTTACAGTCAGTACATACATATGAAACCGCAAAAAATCATCAAAATTCGTTGAAATTGCATGCAAAGCTTTCAAAAACATGTGAACATTTCTTGAAAATGGTGATAAATGTGGTTCAGACATTGAAATGGCATCAAAATCATTAAGAATAAAATGAAAATTGTAAAAAACATTAAAACAATTTCATAAAATGTTCAAAGAATTGTTAAAATCACTTGAAAATTTGTTCACACATTATCAAAATTTTTGAAAATGATATTAAAAAACGCTGAAACGTCAAAAAAATTGTCGAAATTTAATGAAAATTTGTTTAAAACGTTGAATATTCGTTTAAAAGTAATGAAAACAGCTGAAAATGGGATAAAAATTGTTAAAACGTTACCGAAATTTTTAAAAAATGATTAAATTAAGTAAGTATATTGAAAATTTCAACAGTGTTGAGTAGTCAATCTATAAAATTGGCGATAAAAAATTTTGGCAATCAAATTTTTAAGATCATTAATATAATGACATTTTGTTAGAGGAAAAACTTGGTAAAAATTTTGATGAATTGAAATAATGAATTTTCTTGAACTTTTAAAAACTTGGAAAAATTGTAATCTCTAAAAATTTTATGTTTTTTCATCAATATAATTTTCACTTTCATTTTTTAACATGAATTTTCAATAAACACTACAAATTTAATAAAAATAATGCTTCGTAATTTATAGAAACTGAAATTTCAAACTTTTTCAGAAATGTCGAATTTGATTAGGTACCGGTACTTGCCTATCAATTTTAATATTAAGAAAAAGAAGAAAAAGAGAAAAAAACTTGAATATCTGACATTTTAGAAAAAAGTCATCAATGATTGTAAAAATAGATTATTTCAACTGATGTGTATTTTCGAAAAAAATCATCTTTAAAACATATCTCTCCATGATCAAAAGCTTTTGCTTTAAAAAGTAAAACTTGCCAAATTTTTTAAAAATAAAACATCGGAAAAGCTGTAAAATTCATTTCCGCATGAAAAATTTACAGAAACCATTGATAATGGTTTAAACCTTATCGAAATTTCTGAAATTTCAAAAGATTTCGTATGAAAATTGCTCAAAATTGGAAATTCATAGTGTCTAGTCTACATGGATTAGCCTTTTGAATTTTCTCAACTTTTTCATGACTTTTTTTTGGAACATTGTTATGAATTTGCGTAGTTCTTTTCATGAAAATAATGAATACCTAGGTAATAAATTTTCTGCTGTGTTTCAATAAAAGAAAAAAATACGCAATAAAATTGTTTTGACTTTTACACAAAAATTCATTACTTTTTTATGACCTTTATGAATTTCATGACCACCTGACATCCTGGAGTTTGGATTTCATTGAAATGTTTCTTCATTTCTATTTTGACAAAATTAAAGAACATTTTTAACGAATTTAATGCAATAGGTAATTTCTTCAACAATTCAACAAATTTTGAAATTTCGAGTACTTTTGACGATTCATACCTACTATTTTGATACGGGAATTTTTAAACTATTTTAGCAATTTTGAAACAATTTCACTAATTTTAATAAAATCGATCGATACTCTAGAGAATTTAAATAAATCTTAAGCAATTTTCATAACTTTTTTTATTGATTTTGCCGACATGGACTTGAATTAAGTTTTTTCCCCTTTCTAACACATCATTTGCAGATTGTTTTGAATTTTGACCCAAAAAAAGAGACTTTCTTAACCTTTGAAAAAAATTAAATCATTATGAATTGAAAACGTTCCATTAGAACTTCAAAATGTCATTTTTTAGCCGAATAATTCTGGGTATTGAAAAAATTTCATTCCCTCCGAAAATATTTTTAAAATGTTTCAAATGACTAAGATTTCTAAAAAAAATTACAAAAATTGTTAAACCAGAAAAAATGAAATTTTTTATTGATAAAATTCCAGGACAGCCTTCTTTGATAGAAAAAGACGGTTGAATTAATCTAACTCCCTCATCACCTCTTGTTATACGAGAGAAGGCAAGATGAAAAGTAATAACACCCCCCCCCCACTCTTCAACTCTTCTAATTTCTAATAAAAAAAATCACTATAACAGTTCACAGTGAAAATTCTTCGAATAATGAATATTTTTCAATTGAACGCGTCACAGCAAAAAGGACATATAGAAAAAATGGTGTTTTTGGGAAATCGCGATTGAAGTTTGAGTACACTTTTTTTAATAGGTACTAAATTAAGGAATTGAGCTAGAGAAAAAATTTTACCTTAAAATTTCATCTTTTTGCTACAAGAAAACAGCTCGCCCATCACTTTATATTTTTCTATTTTTTTCTATATTGAAAACAAAAGGTTGAGTTATATGTCCTTTTTGTTGTGACAAAATTTCATTTCGACCCTTCTACGTTTGATGACGCATAATTTTTCCGATGACGAAAAATCAACTAAAAAAACGCTTCATTAAAATTTTAAAATTTTACAATCATCTGCACAGTAAAAAAAATTAAACATTACGCAAATTTTCGAAAATCAAACATGTAATGTAGATACCGAAATTGCGAACTTCGCATTTCAAAAACGCCATAACTCTTCGAGGAAAACATATTGGAAGGTGGGAGGGAAGCTCATTGGACAGAGAAAACTTCAGATAATACGAATCGTTTGTCGCATTAAAAAGGACATATGCTGAGTTATGCCCCTTTCTGTTGTGACATATTCAATTTTAAAAAACTTTTTCTACATTGAAATAGAAAATTTTCAAAACTCAAAAGCAATGATCACAATAGTGTTTGTTTTCTTGAAATTCCACAATCAATTCATCCCTATTCCTTGAATTATCATCACGCAATTTTCGAGTTCAGAAGGGGTCTATTTTCTTTTGAATTCTACATCATCAAATAAAATACATCTATGTGTTGGAAAAAATTTTCAAAAATCTTTTCTTTCGAAAACCCCCAAAATAATCTCATCAACCTTTTCGAAAAAATTCAAACACATAATTAAAAAAGCAGATCCTTCAATCGATGTAGAAAATTATGCAACCTCGTCTCAGAATTTCTAAACAAACAAACCCACGTTGGAATTTTTTCAATCATTCTCAGTATCATTTCCCTTCAAATTCTCAACCAGGCAACATATTTACATTAATCAACTTCGAGACGGATTGAGGAATAAATATGCGCCACTTCGAATAAAAGGAGATGATTAAAAAGTCTACCGGCAAAATATGTGGGAGCCCTACGTTACGTCGGCAAACAAGTTGCATAATTAAAACACCTATCAATTTCGACGACACTGCGCGACACCTTCAATTACATTTTCGAGCAATCGCATCAAAAATAGCTTGCCTAACCAGCGCCTACACACACGCAACCGAAAAAAATACCCCTTTCGTACGCAAAGTATACGCGACTAAAGACAAATAACTTGCTTAATCAAAGTCTCCCCTCCGTATTTAACAAAAGATAGAATCCATTCGACTCCTATCGTAGAATTAAAAAACTGTTTGAGCAGTCGCGTAAACGGAAACGCGATTAAAAATCACAAACAAGCCCACGCGTCATGATATTTTTTCTCTCGTCGAAATTACCTTCATCAAAAAAAAAAAAAAAACGTAATATTAAAATTTCTTCGAGATTTCGTTCTTCTTTTTTACTCTTCGCTCAATCTCAACATCAGCGGAAACTAATGAAAAATTGGTTAAAAGATATGACGCAGCTTCCAATAATAATTTTTCACGACGAGACGACGCAACGCTCTAAAAAATTACCCGATTTTAAATAAATTTATAGCAGCGTTTGAAATTCAAATCTAGTACCCGGCGTAAGAAGTGAATTTCATTTCTTGAAATTAATTTAAATATCGGTTCGTTTTTTTCCACTAAGATAAATATTATTGTACGTTTCTCAATAAGCAATTAGTTCAAATTGACAACCGTAAACGTTTTCTGTCAAATATCGCAGCAAACAGTCGAATAAGTTAAATAAATCAAGCAACAGGTTTTTCCAAATATGACGCCAACAAAATGTATTTCTGAACACATAACACTTTGCTAGATATTGTTGTTACGTAATTTGCGAAAAACTTGATAAACCTGACCAACAAATACACGTAGGTATATAGATTCCAGCAAAAGGGTAGGACGAACCGGCGGAAATTTCGTCAAAAACCAAGTTTTATACGTGGGAACTGTTTTCTCTTTTTCTTCATTTCCAAGTAACCGAAAACAAAGTTTGATTTTTTTTTCTTCGATAAGTGAGGAAAAAAACTTTCAATTTTCTAGATTTGATTTTCTGCTCGAGTTGAAAATTTTCGATGAATTTTTTCCCCGCTTGAGGTCACCGACCACAGGAAAAGTCGTCGACTCCTGTATAGTTTACGTCTTAATAACGCAAGCACAAGTTTTGGTATACCTAACGTTTTTCAATTTTTCGTTGACATTTTATAGATTGAAATGTTTTTGAGAGGAAGTGTGAAAACGGTGATGAGCACAGGGACATGTTAATCAGCGATGAACCTTTCTCATAACGATAATGGATTCAGAAATAGGGTGCCCGGCGAGTGGTCGGCCATACTTCATTTTTGCATATAACCGAGTACCACTAACGTAAGAAAAAAGTTAGATGAACAAGTTGCCTATTTTGAAAATTGAAGGGGTAAATGCTGTTTTTTGAAAAAACACGTATTTTTTGATCATGGGAATGGATAGTACTTTGAAAATTGAATAAATTTGCATTATTTGACTTTTTGCCTAACTTGAAAATTGAAGGGCTGCAAAAAATTTTGTTCAAAAAAAATAATAAAAAAATATAACTTATCAAGGGAATTGATAGTACATATGTTGAAAAATGAACAAATTTTGTTGTACAGGCTTTTTGTCTAACATAAAAAATAAAGTGGCTATGGGTCATCCAAAATTGAGAAAATTAAAAAAATTTTAAGCCCACTTATTTTGAATGACCCGTAGCCCCTTCATTTTCGATGTTAGGCAAAAAAAATTGTTCATTTTTCAACAAACTATCTATTCCCTTCATATTAGTTAATTTTTTAGAATTTTTTTTTGAACAAAATTTTTTGTAGCCCCTTCAATTTTCAAGTTATGCAAAAAGTCATGTGATGAAAATTTATTCAGTTTTCGAAGTACGATCCATTCCCATGGTTGAAAAAAAATTTATACGCGACTTCAAAAAACAGCATTTTCCCCTTCAATTTTTAAGATATGCAACTTGTTCATCTGGCGTTATTTTTTAGACTCACCGGACACCCTGTGTTAAAAATTCGGAACGAAAGTTGTAGGTAAAACATGAAAATATTACAGAATTCTGGTAGACCAATTTTCGAAACCAGTTCAGCAGTTGGAAACTGGTCATTAACAGTTATCCATAAACCGACGATACAAAAAAACTTGAAACCAAGTTTTAAACTCTACATTTTTTTCAAGTGTTTTTTTTCAGCATCTTCAATGTTTTGACAATTATTATTAACTGGTTGCGAACCGCTGAACCGGTTCTAAAACAAACCTGCCAGATTTATTCAATTTTTTATGTTGTGCAACTTCATATTGTACTCTTGCCAGATTTTTGTACTTTTGAAGGTCCTCGGCTCATTAGAGAAAAGTTGTAGAATGATAATTTTTCAATTTTTCTAGAGTACTGCTTCTTCTCATGATTGAAAAATGTTTTGCAGGTAACTTTTTTTCAAAATAATTTGTCTGTTTCAAGATTCATACAGAAATTGAAAAATCGAAAACTCGGTTTTTTGTGTTATATATTCCCTCGATTAATTTGTTCATTGCCCACTGTTTCTGTTCTTCGTCATATTAACTCTGACAATTTCAAAACTGATACAGCAAAGAAACGAACCATACTTTTACTTTTTTTTTTAGTAAAATATACGTACTCGTAATAAGTTTTTCAAACTAAACCATCATCAATCATTACGGTTAATTGATTTTCATTATAACTTCGTTTTTTTGTGATTTATATATGCTCTCTACGAACCCTGTCTTTCAATTATAAATAATTACAAACCCAGTTTGGTGTGTTGAAAGCAAAAAAAAAAAAAAAAATGAAAGTGTAAAATTTTGATTTCTTGACAACTAAACCAAAATGAAGGATAGAGATTTCCAACGTGTCTATCAAAATTCAGAAATTTATTTTTTCGATTTCTTTCTCCCCTTTTTCTCGACTTTTAGAAAGTTTACATCGTACACCAAAAATCGGAAAAATAATGCAGTCATTTTTTTAGTTGATTTTGATTTTCCATCACAAACTTTTCAAGTATCTATTACAATACATATTAGACCCACTCATCGAGAAATTATGTTTTTCAGAAAAAAGAAAGCACTTGGGTGGTTTCATAACGATTTATTATCGTTTTAGATGAACTCGCGCTGCAGGCCCCGACCAAATAGGGACAATCCACAGAAATTAAGCTTCAGCAAGAACATTACAAAAGAAATTCGTTTTTCTGAGAAATTTTCGTTTTGAGCCGGAAAGGATTGCACGTTGAGTCGAAAAAATTTGAAAAAATTACATTTTGGTCAGAATTTAAAAATTTTTTGTCCTCCAATAATTTTGGTTCGTTCTCAACACGCTGAACTATCTAAGGTTACAGCCTATTTTTCTCAAAAAAGGCAAAAAGAAAACAAAATTTTTTTCAACTTTTTTGTCGTAAATTGAAAAAATTATGTAAAATTTCTCATTTTTTTACTCTAGTTAAAGTGAATTCCTCTTTTTCTATATTTTTTATTTCTAGGTATTAATTCTCAAATTTATGCGATTACTTCTTTTAAGCAGTTTTAAAATTTTTGACTTTTTCGCAATTTTCTCAAAATATTAGATAGGTACTTTGAATTTAAATTTCAATAATAATAACTTAAATTATCATGACGACCTCGGAAAATTTTCTATAAAACTCCTTTGCACCCCCTCCCCCCGAAATAAACTTTACAAGAGAAATCCACGAGATGTGACACTCCAAAAAAAATTACAGGCGTGTAGAGCATCACAAGAAATTTTCACAGCTAAAATTATAGCTCCTGAAGTTGACTTTCGGAGAAGGGGGAGTTATGGAGGTTTGAATTTCGAAAAATCTCCTATTAAGGTATGAGTGAAAATTCACCCCGAAGTTTTACACGCAGATCCAGGTGACTACCCCTTCTGCGGATGGCCTATGGCGAGGTTAGTTCGTGGTAAAAAAATTATACGTCCTAAACGCCATAAGGTGTGAAGTTATTTCAATTTTTGTATTTTTTACATTACATTTTTGTAATTTTTCGGTTTATTGGACGATTTTTCGAAATTCAAACCCCATAACTTCCCCCCTCCCCCAAGTCACTCCAGGAGCTAAAATTTCATTTGTGTAAATTTCTAGCGATGCTTTATAAGCCTGTAAATTTTTTTGGCGTGTCACACCTCGTGCAATTCCCATGTTAGCTTTTTCTATTTTTCATCATCAGAAACTGAAATTATGATAAGAAATGAATACTTTTAAAATTCATTCAAATGATTTGGTAAAATAACTTAATCCAAGTCGGGTTAAACTTTCGAAGTTGGGCAAAGCAGCAAAAAATCGCAATTCCTTAAAAATTACAAGGTCCATCTCCCACTTCCTTCGAGGGTCAAGATGGAAATACTGGCGATCATTTCATTACACTGAAAAATTACTCAAAGAAATAAAAAATAGAACGTGTTACAAAAAATGATAAATTTCATCCAAACAAAATAACTGTAATCCAAAAAAATAATGACGGGGCACCATTTACAAAATTGGTAAAATTTATTCGAAAAAAAAAATTTATTGCGAAATTGGATAAAATTTATTTTAATGCAATAAATTTTCGTTACCGTACATTTCCCCGAATCCACTGCCCCGAAAGTCGTTATCCCGAACACCATTTACCCGAATAATATAATCCCGAATCCTCTGACCCGAATTTTTTTTACTCGAATGACAAGCTCCCGAATTAGTATTTGAGAAATATATTGATGTTAGAAATTAAGTTTCACTTTAAAATTGTCTTTTGGCTCTACCTACCACATCAGATTCTAAACGAGCTTCCACTACAGAATCGTGAATTTTTTTTGGAATTTTTCGAACATGTTTTTCAGATCCTTCAATTTCGATATCATTTTCAGTGTAGGTATGTGTTGATAGAAATCGAAAATTGTTTGAAAATCACCGATTGGGCCAAGCTTTTTTTCAAAACGACCCGGCTTACCCTTGTCTTCGCCAATAATTGTAAATAGGTCTCAGCAATTTTTGCTCAAAATTTTTTATGAAATTCCCCCCCCCATGGTATCAAAAAAATTGCTGAGGCAATGTAATGTGCAGATTGCAGATTACCTCTTTTAAAGATCAAAATTTATGCGAAAATTATGGGCATTGGAATTCAACTTACATGAATTTGGGTTGTAGGAATTCGGGATATTAAAATTCGGGATTTTCACCAATTTCGCAATAAATATTATTTTTCAGAATAAATTTCACCAATTTTGTGAATGGTGCCCCGTTATTTTTTTTGGATAAAATTTATTATCAATTTTTTGAGTGTAGACCATCAAGGGGAACTAGTAAAAAAAAATCGAGCGAAATCGGAAGACCCGACTTCATTTTTGGTTCGAGTTGGTGTAGAATGGACCCATCATTACACAATTTAAGCTTTCAATTTTGAAAACGAAAAAAAAAGTTTAAAAATACTACAAGTTTTTTTAAAAATCGAAATCATTATTTTGTAAACCTTTCTGATTTTTATTCCGACGAAAAAAATTGATGGCATTTTCAACGACGACGCGACGGAAACTCTTCAACTCGAACCCATCCCTGCTCACACCTCGTCCACCGACACAATTCATCTGAACCAAATCCTCGCCAGCAAACCATCCACAAAACTCACATCTTAAAACTTCAGCGGCCATTCATAAAGAGTAATTTTTCATCCCTCGTCATACGTAAAATCTTCCATTCGCCTCCCCAGAGACGCCCGGACATTCGGACATCGAGCGCGATAAATACCTACGAAAAATGAGAAATTTTTTCAATTGCCCGTATCCCACATCGCATCGGTCCTGTAATCAATTCGAGTCGTCAAATACGCTCCGTATTATCACTCCTTCGAGACCCCGATATAAAACTACCGTTTATACGTCGTCTCCGCATTTCGGCCATTTCTCTCAGCAGCTTTCAAATAAGGCTTTCGATGCAGACGAAAATGAGAAAGGAACCAAAAAAATTGCGTGCCAAAGGCGAATTTATACCATTTAGTAAAAATTATGGGAGACGATACGCGTAAATTTATAGCCAGGCGCGAACATACGCATTTCAACTTAATGTACAATAAATTACATATTCAATTCGAATTGGTAATTTCTCCTCTGCCATGCCCCATCGCCCCCTTGCGACCGCAAATAAAAGCTGTACATTTTTAACGTCGTACTTGGGTCGAAAATTATAATACCTTGAAATAATAGGCGATTCGATTTTACAAATAAGCTCCCTTCGACGTTGCAATTTACCCGAAAATCATCGCAAATACGTACGAATTTTTCGGCACGATGCAGCTTCGATTCGCATAGCGCCTTTATTCGTATAAAATAGTAATTTTAAACGCGATTTCGAATTTTATACCTCGAATAAAGTTCGTTTTAAAGCAGACCAGCGGGGTTAATTTTGACTCCGGTAAAATGAATTTGCATATAATTTGCAAAATGACGATGCGATGTTTCCATATCGAATATACAAGATGGATACCATTGCTGATGCTGATGCCGCCGTCACCACACACGACAGGGTTAAGTTCTTTGGCGAATCCGCGGACGTTTTCCTATAATAATCGACGGCGAGGTATAACAAAATTCAATCCCATGTTTACCCTGCATTTCAGCTATTTTTCCGCGGCCTTATTTACCACGCCCTGGTGCACGTTTCGAAATATATGTACGGTACAACCGTATGTGTACTCGTACAATATAAACCTCGCTGGTACGTACGAGCGAAGAGCGAAAAACGCCAAAGTACACATGCACACGAATATAAACTTCAATGCACGTTTTTCAAAAAAACAAACAAGATTTATTAAGTTTTACGAGTAAACGTTATTACAACCAAATAGATGACTTCTCAGTTTTATAATAAACTAATAAAATGTGCTGGCTCGTAAATAGAGAGCGTTAGAATCGCGATTTTTGTTTGTCTTTTTTATCCTCAACGGGACCTAAATATACTACGTTCAGTCTCGTAAATGCAATTACAAAAATATAGAGGAAACGAAAAAAATTACCGACAATAAGAACGCATTATGGCGAGAGCCAATCGAAAACGCCATTTTTAAAGCATTTTGGCGGGAAACCCGTTGCGTTGTCGATTTAATATCTCTACGTGATGGTTTTTAATTGTCTCGTCGTGTCCCCCGAACCCCTTCCAATGGCCATCTACGAGACATTTGGTCGGAGTTTGGTTTTTCGAGGACGAATTTTATTAATTTTACCACTTCTCGAATGATTTTTCGATTTCATATCAGAAAATGATAAATAGAGAAAAAAATTTACGTAGTTGATAAAACGGGGTGTCCACTATGTCTCAGAAATGATTTTCCCTGACTTTTCCAGGTTTTCCAGACCAATTTTTCCAAATTTTCCAGACCTTTTAACCCCTTAAGACCCATGACCTCCCATACATAGCTTGTATGGGAGGTCTTGGGTCTTAAAGGGTTAAATATGTTATTCCTGAAAGATGGAGAAGGGGGTGGTTTTTTCGCGTGATGAAATTGTGCAGAAGAATGAATTGAAATGCATAATGTCCAACGATTTTTTTTTCAAAAATCATTACTTCTTACGAGATTTTTAGATGCTCTCTTTTCCGGCCACAAAAAATTCAATTCTGAAAATTTTTGACGGCACCTCCCTCCCAACTCGGCACAATAACTTGAGACCTTGAATTAATAAATAAATAAAAAAAAAAAAAAAAGTCAAATAAAAAGGAAAAACTTTGGTGCCAACCAAATCGTGAGAATAAAAGTTCGGATACTTCCAGTCTGAAAATTCAATTTTTTTTCACAATTCAATACTTTCCCCTCACCACTCCTCCAAAAAAACACGTACCTAAATTTTATAAATTTTACGAAAGTCTTTAATACAATCTTTTCGGCTTGGTCCAGTAAATAATAGATCGACGAGGAATAAAATATCAAGTATTTTGATGAGATATATAAATGCGATGAGCCCGAGCGAAGCAAGGGCGAAAATTTTTGCAAAAGAAGACTTTCAAAATTTGAAAATTCATCACTTCACATACCAGTAAAGATTCCCAAAATGTGACCAAAAAAATATAAATTTTCTTCCACTCCCTTCCCTTGTTTTTCAAAATCTTGATCAGAAGCACCATGGTACTCCTTTCTGATTACATTTTATCAAAAAGTACGAGTTCAAAAAAAAATCTCTGTAGAAAGAAAATTTGTTTGAAAACTCAATGATTCAATAGGCAAAAACGGGTGTTTAATATCGATTTTCTTGTAGATTATGATCAACAAAAAATGATGCATACAAAAATCAGATGAAACAATTTGGCCCGAGCGGAGCGAAATAAAAAAAATATATAATAAAATGAGTCCAGAAACTTCAGATAATTTATTCTTCTTTTGAATTTTTACAAAATTCCAGCGGAAATTCCGGAAATTTCAAAAATCCCTGATTTTCCCTGGCTTTTTTAGACGGTAAAAATTCCCTGACTTTTCCCGGTGTTCCCGGTTTTCCAGAAAATGGACACCCTGCAAAAAGCTCATTTTAAAATTTTAGGAAGAAATACAAAAAAAAACGAGGCAAGATTTCAAATATTTTTTGGGAGCCGAAACTTTGAAATTTGATTTTAAAAAGTCATTGGTAATACAGGCCGACGTCGAAAATGCAGTTTGAAGTTTGATGGGTAATTTTTATAGTATTTTTCGAGCTGATCACGAAAAAAATAGTGAGAAAATTCCATCACTCAAGGATTTTTCACAATTTTGAGTTTTTTGTTGAACAGTTTTTCTACTGGTTTTGATAACTTTTGACACCTAAAGTCGATGTTTTGAGAAAATGAAGGGTTCTACGAAAAAAGTGAATAGAACATAAATTGTACAGGGTAAAATTTCATTTCCATAAAGTCCAATTAGTTTTTTCTTAGGAGGCTTAGCTTTCAAGACATTTTAGTTCAAAGTTCAACTTTTTTTTTTCAAAAATTGAAAATATTTCAAAAACTAAGCGTCTTAAGGAAAAACTAATTGGACTCTATAGATTGGAAATTTTACCTCAACAATTTATGGTCCATTCATTTTTTTCGTAGGACCATTTCTTTTGACAGAAAATCGACTTAAAAGGTCAAAATTTACATTAAAAAATGTGAAAGGAATTTTCAACAAAAAATTCCAATTATAAAAAATCTTGAAGTGATGGAGTAAAACTGAAATTATATTCGAACTCAGCACTAAAAAAATAGGTCAGAATCACCAATCAGAATCAATGTTGATTTGCATGGCCTTTGATTATTTCCATTGTCAGATATGAAAAATGTTGAAAATGCGGTTCATTACAAAAACTCGATTGTCTGGGAAAATTAAGCCTCCAAAAAAAAAATATGAATAGAACATAAATTGTAGGGCGTAAAATTTCCCACCAGCAGAGTCCAATTAGTCTTTTCATAGGATGCTTTGTTTTTGAGATATTTCTAATTTAGAAAAAAAGTTGAACTTTAAACCAAAATATCTCGAAAGCTAAGCCTTCTAAGAAAAAACAAATTGGACTCCGTGGATAGGAAATTTTACGCTCTACAATTTATGTTCCATTCATTTTTTTCGTAGAACTCTTCCTTTTCTCAGAAATTCGACTTTAGTGTCAAAAGTTTTCAAAAAATGTAGAAAAACTGTTTAACAAAAAATTCAAAACTGTCGACCTGTGTAATCAGAGTGATGACAAATGGTCTTATTGAAATTTTTTTTGAGAAGTCAAAGGCGAAAAACTTGAAATCCAACTCAAGCTGAATTCTACAACAAAGACCGAAATCAAAATTCATTTTCTAAACATAAATCACGATCTTTGTTTTATCATCTACTTCCTAATTGAAAACAATGATGATAAAAAGAAAGATCAGAAATGTAGGTACTTAATTAAAACTTGATAAAGAAAAAAAAATTGTAAAAACTCGAAATTAAAATACGCAGGTACATAGGTAGGTACTTAATTGATGTTCAGAAAACCAAAAATTAGAACTTCAAAATGCAACATTCCTTTGTACATACCTTTGCCCCCAAATCATCTTTTTGGCCAAAACCCGGTATAATATTTGTGATAGAGCAAAAATGAGGTATTTGAAACTCGTTCTACCTCTACGTCAAATTTCCCATCAGATGACTTTTGAATGATATTCACTAATTCAAGGGAGCTTGAGCATCAGTTGTTTGGTCACAATCAATTCAATATTTACTTTTTCAAAACGATGGCGTTTACTGCATAGGTAAAAGCCCTAAATAATTAAATCATAAATAATTTTCAGTGTTGAAGAAACTGGAAATATGTATTTTTTTAAAAACAATTACTTATTATTTCATTTCTTGATGTCTACTGAAACAGAAAAACAATTTTTTTTGCTTTTTTCTGAATTTTCCTAGCCATATTTATACTATTTATATTGCAAGGAATTTACTCAAACCCTTCCTTTACTTATACTCGCATACTGGTTTTGTAGGGAATTTTAAGCACTCTTAAGGCAATTTCATTGGGATGAAATGTTACTTATAATGTGAAAAATAACACAAATTGATGAGCAAAATTCAAGTGTTTAACAAATTCTCAAAATCAATAGTCAGGACTATAGCAGAACCTTTCAAATGGAAAAACATATTCTCCTCCCTACTCTTCAATATTTTTTAAGTGATAAATTTTAATTGATTTTCAATTGCCTCCTCCTCTCCTTCTCAAAAAGTTGTATTCCAATTCGTCTATGAATAATTTAATACCAGCAAAATCAGGACAAAAATTTTAGAAAATAAAAATTTCAAATACCAACAAAATACTCTCTGAACGAATTTCATGGATGTTTTACCAATATTGAAGGCAAAAAAATCTTTAAAAATATATAAAAATCATTCAATTTTAGAGGAAAAGATTATTCAACATGAATGAAGAGAGAATGAACTTTTCAAAAAATTGCAATAATTTTAAATACAAAATAGATAGGTAAGTAATAGACATTTTTGATAAATTTCATGATTATTTTTATCCATATAAATTCATCACACTGAGAAAAATGGAGAATGAAAAATGAATAGAAAGTGTTGCAAAAAATTATAATTTTTATTCAAAAAAAATAAATTTTATCCAAAAATAATAAATTTTATCAAAAAAAAATAAAGTTTATCCAAAAAAAATAATAACGGGGCACCATTCGCAAAATTAGCAATTTTTATGAAAAAAAAATAATAAAATTTATCACGAAATTTGGTAAAGTTTATTGCATAGAAAATAAAGTTTGTCAATTTTGCGATAAATATTATTATTTTGCGATGAATATTATTATTTTTTGAATAAATTTTACTAGTTTTGTGAATGGTGCCTTTTTATTATTACGTTTAATAAAATTTATTTTTTATTTTTTTGAGTGCAATATTCCAAACGTCAGAAGGAAAAATAATTTTTCCCTAGTGAAGCGAGGGAAAAAATGTTGTGAAAATCGAAACATCAAACACATACAAAAAATAGTTATGCATGATTATTTTACTAATCGAAAATAATCTAAAAATGTTTTAGGTAAGCACAAAATTTATTAGTTTTTAACAAAGTTGAAGAATTTGACCTCGCCCAATCATGACAGTTATAGTACTGCATATGTATATATCTACAAGTAAAGTCTGCTGGCAAAAAGAGTCAGGATTTTCTAAAGAGTGGAGCCAAACACAAAGGCAACTACGGTGGCAATTCTACAAAAATATATCGAGATTTTGAGATTTTGACTGAAAATGTGGAATAATATTTCAACAAAAAAAGAGGACAAATGCCGTACCCAAGCGAAACGAGGCCACAAATTTTTATGAATAATTAAAATTGAAAAGGCATTTAAAATCAATTTTTCGATTAAAAAATTCAAGAGGAAATTGTTTAAAATCATTGTTTTTATAGTAAAATTAGTAAAAATTCTGTTATTTTCTGATTTTTAGAAATGAACTTCCAACCCGAAGAATCATCCTAAGGGGAGTTCTAATGGGTTCAAATAGAACATTTTATCCTTTTTTACCTAATTTGAAAATCCCCTGAATCACTCCCTAGGATGGTTGCTCGGGTCCTGAGTTGAAAAAATATCACTTTGCTAGCTGATTTGGTCAAAATGAATGACCACTGATTTCTAAGTTTTCATAAATAATTTGAATAAATGAGTAAGTACCCACTTTGATTTTTTAACCGCGTTTGTTTCGTTCATTGTGGTTTTTCCATTTTCCGATAAAGATTGGAATATTTTAGAATTGAAAATTTATAATTTTCGTAAATCGTTCGAGAGACAGAAAATTCGTGTGATTCGATTTCATACTGCGTCAAAGTGATTCATGAATGAATAAATAAATACCGCGTTTTACATCACACCATTTTCTGACAACATTTACATAATCTAGATAAACGTTCGCGAAAACCGCGTTCTTCTTTCATATGAAACTTATGTTCAATAAAAAATTTTTATTGATCTGAAGTGACGTGCCTTGTACGCGATGTTCAAATCACTTCGTAGTGTTTTAATTATTTCGTCGGTGGTATACTTCATAAATGGAGCAGTAGATGGTAAGTATGTAATCTCACTAACTTAAACTGCAAATTCTTACTCAGAAACAAAAACCACCAACCCTATTGACAAAGAAAAACGCTAAACGCTGTAAAAAGCGCTATTGACAGGCGTTTTTTTGAGAAAATAGCGCTGCGCCAACGCTATTTACATCCAAAAAATAGATGGTTCTGTGTTCGTTTGTTTATTTTCTCTAATTGAAGACTTTTGTTTTCAATCAATTGGTAATTTCTGATAAAGGTGAAAAATTGGTTGATTCAATTATTACTCGTTCGTTTTAAATAAAGAATTTATTTAGCATTGATCTAGAACAAGATTCAAGCCATTAACGTTGATTTATTCAGTTTTTTCGTATAATAATGCTTATGGTGCTTTTGGTTTTTGAAGTAAATTTCTAAAAACAATGGCGCTTTTTTTTGCGTTTGGCGCTTTAAAAACGCGATTTCTACTGCGCATACGTTCTGCACAGGCGTTTGGCGTGCGCTATTTTCTCAGAAAAGCGCTATTTCAAAAACGCGATATTGTCAATAGGGAACTCTTCGACTTCTATTCGACATTGTATAAATTAGACACAGCATAACCTTGAAAAACAACTGCTCAAGGAACATCTTTTTGTGCGGATGAGATGACGTCCCGAGAGGGAAAAATTTGCGAAAAACACAATTTCAAATATGAGGGACAGATTTCACACACTTTTTAAGATAAAAGAAAAATTTTAGTGAGTACATTGGTGATCGAGAGATGAAAATTCATCTGTTTTTCGCGCCTTCTTCATGATGCGATTTTTTCCAAAGCTCCAGAGTCAATTTTTTGAAGCTATGAAAGTTCCAAGTGTGAAATGTCGTTTAAAAACATACTTTTTGATGATTTTTCCGCTAGAAATTTATGTGAGTGAATGAGCATATAACGATTTGAGGATTGGAAATTCATATACTCATCACCGCATTCTTTCATGAATCTATGAAAAACATAATTTTTTTATGCTAAAATTTTAAACGTCGAATTTGAGCTTTCATACCTCCAGAAATATTAACCAACTTGGACCTATGAAAAGAAATGAATTTTGTAAAAAATATAAAGTAAATGAATTTGCCTTTCCAAACATCCATTGCTTAGTCGAAATTTTCCTCGACATCTATATTAGGTTAAAACTCGTGAAAAAAGTACATTTCGATCTATATGCAAGGCCCATGCACCAATTTAACCAAACATTCTTATCAAATTACAGAAATTTTAGAGCCCATCAACGAAAACATACCGTTCGTATTAATCAAAGTAGAAGACAGGGTAGAAGTACCGAGGGAAATAAGAATAAAATACAATGTGCTGACCAAAAAAAAAAGGTTAAAATTCGAGTATTCGAATGGCAAAAGAGAAGCGTTCTATTGTCCTGCAGAAACTAAAGACCAACGACAGAAAATTGATAAAGCCAACGAAATTTTTCGTGGCAAGAACAATATTGGAGATGAAATTAGCCAATTTTGCTTATTTGAGAAAAAGAAAACCAAAAACATGGTCACCAAGTTTCCACAATGCGAACAACCATTTCAACCTAAAATGATGAATGATGTCATGATAACTCAAATTGGAAAATGGAAAAAGCATTCTGTTGCAAATTCTATACTTTGCGGACCTTCCAATTTAGGACGAAGATTAAAATTTGGTTATGAGGTAAGTATACTTATTCTTAACTATCAGGAAGATATTTCAACCGGGGGCAAAATTTCGAGCTGAAACAAAAACAAATCGAAAGTGCATAAAAAAAGCTCCTCCTATTTAAAATTCTGAAGTCTACAGAAAATTTAAATTCTGGAATTTTCCAACTTCGAAAAAAAAAATGTTTAGTTCTTAAAAACGCGAGGTACTTGGAAAGTCCACACTTGGTATACAATGTACGTATCTCGACCTTCTGAATCAATTGCAAACGATTGAAGCCGATCTGGAGGTTTCCAGAAAATTCCATAGTTTTCTAGCTTTTAAAAATATTTATTTTTTTTAAGAAAAATAAAAATTTGAATTCACCAGGCGTGAATTTTGGAAAATTTTCCATCGATTAAATAGGTCACTCATATAACGAATCCACGTTTATACAAACTAAAGTTTATATGTATAGTAGACCATTTTTATGGATTTTTTTTCAAAAATGGAAAATGCTGGAATTTTTTGAAGGCTCTAGAAGGTCTTGAAATCGCTTCTATTCCAATCGGGAGGTTCAAATTAGGTATCAGTATATACCACGCAAATTTCAGCTTTTCAACTTGATTCGATGGACTTTTCATATTTTGCACACTTACAATCCGTTGAAGTAGGTAATTTTTAAATTTTCAAAAATTCACCAAAATCCGGCTAATAAACTTTTTAACGCCTAAAATTTTAGATTGTTTTGTTTTTTAGTTGTATGTACTTTCGATATAGTATGTACAATGTAGGTACAGGTATTTCTGTTTCGGTTCAAAATTTCACCACCGGTTGGGATACCTCCTTCAAATTTCCATAGAAGGAAACATTTTCTAAAACCCAATAATTATTTACAGATTTGCGATGACTATGGAAAATTGGATAAGTTGAAAAACAATTTCAACTTAATAAGCAAGGTAGGAATTGAACGTGTCACAGCAAAAAAGACATAAATATAGAAAAAATGGTGTTTTTGGGAAATCGCGATTGAAGTTTGAGTATACTTTTTTTAATACTAAATTAAGGAATTGAGCTGGGGGAAAAATTTTACCTTAAAATTTCATCTTTTTGCTACAAGAAAACAGCTCGCCCATCACTTGATATTTTTCTATATTGAAAACAAAAGGTTGAGTTACATGTCCTTTTTGTTGTGACAAAATTTCATTTCGACCCTTCTACGTTTAATGACGTATAATTTTTCCGGAAGTGAAAATTAAAAAAAAATCTTCATACAAAAGTTGAAGAGAGTGAAAAAAGGAACGTTTTCGTGAAACAAATTTCAAATTATCTCTTCAGGGAGCGGATATATCGCACTTTGAAAAATGAGAACTTTTTTTTTCATTTTCTTGGTTACAAAAGAATGCCATAACTCTTCGAGGAAAACATATTGGAAGGTGGGATGGGGCTCATTGGATAGAGAAAACTTCAGAGAATACGAATCGCTTGTCGCATCAAAAAGGACATATGCTGAGTTATGCCCTTTTTGTTGTGACACATTCAATTAAGTTAGTTAACTTCTATAGTGTTTCATATTAAAAGGGAATTTTTTTCAAATTTGAAGTAATTAATTTTCCTCTAGAAATGAAATTTTCCAGTTTTAGCTCCCTACCTCAATTAATAACAACACGCATTGACCACATTTTCTAATGGGATTCAACATAAACATGTTGAATACAAAAAAAGAATTGGTGAAATATAATAAAATTTTCAAATATTACTCAAAAATCTGGAAATTGAAATGTGACTCAATTTTAAATTTTAGAAACGATCTTCGAGCTCGATCGTGAGACCTAATTAGTGCAGGCAAATTAGACAAAAAACAACATTTCTGGCCAGCAAAGCTTTTATTGAGGAAAACTGTCGAGAGAGGTCCCCTGAGTAACACCGAAGAGTTGCCACCCCGACCCCTTGCTAATTTTTTAATGGGGTTCCACCCCCCCCCCCCCCCAACAGTTTTTCGCTTCTATCTCATTTGGATTTGATTTTGCGGTAAAAATAGTTCAGAGCTTTTTTGTTCTACAGTCAATTTCCAATATTTTTTGTTTGAACATTTTTTTTGTACGACCATTATCAGAGGAGATAGAGAGTCCTGAAAGAAGGGGGTTATGAGGAAAATACTATAATTTGAAAACGTGATAATATGTATAAAATTAGCAGTGACAATATGATAGGGGGTGAGGCGGGGAGGACACGTTGGAGGGGGGAGGATCAAGATACATTTTTGAACCTATTCCTCCTCCTATATGTCCACTCCACCTCACCCCCCCCCCAATCACATTGCCACTGCTAAATAAAACCAAATGGGAAAGATGAGGTGGACACATAGGAAGGGAAGAGGGTCAAGTGAGTCAATTTACATAATACCAGGTACTATTTTCATGGTCGAAACACACACTTTGGAACGATTTTATACCTATTATCACGTTTTCAAATTATAGTATTTTCCTCATAACCCCCTTCTTTCAGGACTCTCTATCTCCTCTGGTAATGGTCGTACAAAAAAAATGTTCATACAAAAAATATTGGAAATTGACGGTAGAACAAAAAGGAACTGAACTATTTTTACCGTAAAATCGAATCTAAATGAGATAGAAGCGAAAAACTGTTTTTTTTTTTTTAGGGGTTACTCAGAGGACCTCTCTCGACAGTTTTCTGCAATAATAGCTTTGCTGGCCAGAAATGTTGTTTTCTGTCCAATTTTTCTACACTAAATGGGGATTTAGGGAACCCTCAAATCGGTAAAATTCCCAATAAAGTGCACTTTTCTACAGACCCCACTATTTTGAGGGGCTTAATCTCTTAAATCCAAAGCATGATAGACTTGGATGATTAGGAATGAATTTGGAATGTAAGAGGACTAGAATGAGGAAGAAGTAGAGGTGTGTATTTGTTGATTTTCTTCATAACTTCAGTAGGCATCGACATTTGAAAATGTGTCAAGACTGAAAAAATTCGGAATGCAAGGGGACAAAAATTGGATGAAAAAGACTGAAGGAGATTCCAATTTTTTTGAAATTTTCCGTTTATCAATTATTTTTGTTATTTCATGTATTAAACTGAATAAATCTGGGATGAGAAAGCATAAAAATTAGAGGGAGGAGCTAAAGTCTTCAAATGCTATTTTTCAAATTTGAAGACCCCGACTCCACCCGCATTTTTATACTCTCACACCCTAAATTCATTCATTTCGATACATTTCATAGCTTCGATATCAAATTAAAGATTTGAGGGTACCCTAGGATGACGTCATAGGCCAAAAGTACATTCCTAAAAATCAAAACGGAGTCAAATTTTCATATTTTCAAGTAATGATTGAAAATTTTACAATTGAGGCGAATGACAAAAATTTTGAGAATCTATTTCGCGGAGAAAATGAATTACCTCATGGGATGCAACCCAAAATTCAAATTTCGACGCAAAACACATTCTAAATTAACTCCTGCAAATTTTTCCACGATAATATTCATCACAGATGAGAATTCATACATACAAAATTTGATAAAAATCAAATATTTTCTTCTACACAGAAACGCCCATTCAAGTTAATAGCGTTAACCATGTACAGAGTTTGTTACAACGCCCAAAAAAAGAAGATATTGTATACTCTTCATCAAATAAGAACTCCATTATTATTCGAAGAAGATTTTCTCCAAAAAGAAGTAGTCAAAGAACCCGATGAGATGGCAACAAATGAATTAATGAATATGTCAGAAATTGATTTTAAAGAGGTTAAATTGAAACTGGAAGAGGTAAGAAAATCAATAAATCTACAATACGATTCGAAATTTATATTTAAAAAAAATTGTACATACAGTTACAGAAATCCAACAAAAATCCAGAATTCATAATTCAATTGCTCGTACCTCTTGAAGATTTCCCGTTTTTAACATGGAAAATACCGGTTTATCATTTCGTCAATGCCAGTTTAATTAATAAAGAACTAGAATTATGCTGGATAAGGATTCACGATAGGATTCGAAAAAGCGTCATTAAAGTTTGTACATATATAAATACGAAGGAAGCAGGGTATCCCTATAAAAACTGGAAATTCTTATACTTAAATTTGCTTGTACAGACCCAGAGACTTCTTTCCATATACACAAGAGCATTCGAATACTTCGAAACGTCATCCGCAAAAGATGGATACGTAGATGACATTCAAATACCCTCAATTTGGGTAAAACTCGTGCACGATATGAGTTTTAAAGAAAAAGAAAGAAAAGCAGTAGCCATAATCGCGAATAATAAACGAGACGATACATTGGATCAAATAATATGGGCGGAGTACGATTGTGAACAAAATTTATGCCTGAGTTATATCGAATCTTTTTTCCGCGACGTTGCTAGAGATATTCGTTGCTGTAGAGTTACCACAAAAATTCAACTCTTATTTGGGCTAAATTTAACATTTAAAGGGGTATTAGATATTAAAAATTTGATCGACCAGGTACCAGACTCTTCAAATCAAAAATCTGCAACTAAAGCACCACGTAAATTGCAACAGATAACGAGTGGTTAGTTTTCGATGTTCAAAAAAAACCATATCCAATGAAATAATGCACGTAATGATTGATAAGCAATTTCCAATAATAGAGCTTTGTAATAATTTTTAACTATGGTATTCAAGTCATGTTTGTACATTTAATAAATATGTCATTGTCAGTAATTCTAAGCGTACGACAAGTACTCAGTGTAGCTAGATCATCCGGCACAAATATCTCTCGCTACAGAATTTTTTCAATTTTGCTCCATACATAAAATATTTATGATAGTAAAAATAGAAAAAAAAAAACGTCAATGGTCAAACAGAAGATTTTTTTCGAAAAAATTGAGCTTTTTGTCAACATATGTACTTAGTTACAAAATGAGCTCTAAAATCGATTCGAATTATTTTTAATATTTAAAAATTTTCGATTTAATTGAATTTTTGTCTACTTACGAAGGATGGTAAGCTCTTGCGCGATCGGAAAATATTATTATTTTTTTGGGACCGCAGATATTAGGTCTTTTCGGGCGACCCGTTTCAGTAAGTAAAAGTTACTGAATCTTCAGTAGATGGACATAAACAACTGATAACTCACCAACACCACGAACCTACTGTGTGTATTTACACACAATAGGTTCAGGGTGTTGATTGTTTATGTCGGTTTATGTGCACTTGCTGAAGATTCAGTAACTTTTACCTTACTGAAACGGGTCGCCCGAAAAGACCTATTAATCGACTTGATTTATTTTTTTTTACTTCTTTAACTTGTCTCCCCAATATGGCAATTTTTTCCCCTGACTTTTCCAGGTTTTCCAGACCTTTTAAATATGATATTCATAAAACAGGGGGTGGGGTGGGGGGAGGTAATTTTTCACGTGATGTACTTTTTCATTCCGAATCAGTGAAAAGTCGCTGATAAACAGTCAGAATTGCAGCTCAGGAAAAATCAGTGAAATTCACTGATTTTCAGTGATCTTTCACTGATTATGCAACGAATTTCACAGATTTTTCTGTAAATTTCATAAATATCACTGATTTCCAGTGATCTCTTTCACTGATTTATAACTCTGCTGCAATTCTGACTGTTTATCAGTGGTTTTTGATAAATTTCACTGATTCAAAAATGAGAGAGTACTTACATCTCGAAATTTTACATAAGAATGATATAAAATGTATGTGGTCTAACGATTTTTTTTTCAAATTCACTAGATACTTTTTACCAAGGATGGGGAGCAAAACGATTGTTTTGTTCCGTTCCAATCCGATCCTTAGTTTTATAGAACCGATGTTTCTCTCTCTGTTCCTATCTTCAAATCAAATTCGGTATCGTTCCCATCTGTTCTGTTTTGTTCTGTTCCGTTCTCATCTTCTGTATTATTTTATTTACATAACTATGAAAAGCGCGAACACGAATGGACCAACCATGCGAATAAAATAAAAGAAAAATGTCACGTGTTACAGAGCACCATAAGCGTGACTGGACTTTCTGAGTGAGATGTGCCAAAACTTTGAAGTCCTCCAACGAAATAAAAAAAAAAATGTCTATACCTATGTCCAAAAAATTTTATATTAAAATCAAAATTATAAATAATATTGAATCAAAATCGGAATTAAAATTATTTTTTTTTTTCATTGAATGAATAGAATTTTCATCTTTTGATGGGCGATGAGGTAATTTTGAAATTTTAAAAATTATCCAAAACTCGAGAAATGAACTTTAGCTCCAGAAATTTTAGATACCTATTCCAACTTGAAGTAAAATTTTGAGCCCAAACAAAAATAAATCGAAAGTACATCATGAAAGAACATCATATGCAAAATTTCAGATGGTGAAGCTCATTTTTCAAATTTTGGCGAATTTTTGAAATAAAAATTCAGCGCAAGTGACTCTTCATCGAAAAATATGATTTGAGGACCTTTTCACAACGTGATAAAAAATATCCCATCAGAAGAATGAAGGTAAATTAGTGGATTCAGCGTTATTTAAATTTTCCGAGATTGTGTACTCGAGTTTGAATGATTTTTCCATAACTTGCGATGACTTTGCAAAAACTGGGAAATTATTCAAAACTTCGCATAATTTTCCAAAAGTAAAGCGACTTTTTTTCACAGCCTGAACGATTTTCCAAAAATTGAAGAATCTCCTAAAACTTGGACAATTTTCTTAAAAAGAGATTCTTTGCAAACCAGAAAATTTTATTAAATTTCCATAACATCATAAAAATTTTAAGGTTTCCCAAAAAAAAAAATTCTCAAGAAATTGGGCTGTAGATGAGTTTATTCCCGACGAAATACCCATGTGAAAGAATGGACGAATAGATTCCCATTTTTTCAAAGTAGGTACGAGTTGAATCTCACTTTTTCTCAAAAATTTCTTTCAACTCTGATTTTTATTAAAATTCTAACTCTCATTTTTTTAAAAATTACCTTTACTCAACTCTTAATTTTTTTTCAAGTCTTTCCAACACCAGAATTTTTTTCAACCTAAAATTTTCTCAGATTTTTCCATGTTTAAAAAATGTACTTTTCTGAAATTTTTCTCAAAATAGTTTTCAGTAGGTACTGAAAATTTTCTTGAAAAAAGGATACTGCCACAAGGACACACTAGCGAATTTTACCAAAAAAATTGTCCCTGGAGAAAAAAAATTGAAAAATCTGAGAAAAGTATGGCACACCCGATGCAGATCACAGAGCATTAGAGGAAAGAAAAATTTTTTTCTGTGTTTACGTTCTCATCCGTTCGCATCTTTTCGTTTGATTCATTGTTGATTCGTTCTGTTCTGTTCAAATCTTATCAAAATCGTTTTGTTCTGTTCGTTCCGTTCCGTTCCTTTCGTTCCGTTCCCAACCCTTGCTTTTTACGTGATCTTTAGATGCTCCTTTTTGGGCCAAAAAAATTCAAATTCAATTCTGAAAATTTTTAAATCCACCCAACTCCCCTTCACCACAAAAATTTGAAAATTTGAATTCATTACCAACAGAAAAAATTTCAAATAAAAAGGAAAACCAAGTATTCCAACGCAAAATTAGGTTTTTAAAAATGAAACAAATTATGACAGGGTGTCTACCAAAACAAGCAAATGAAAATTCGGATTTTCCGGGCTGAAAATTCAAAAAAAAAATCGCCTCCCCGCCACACTAAAAAACACATGCCTCAAATTTAAGTATAAATTAACGCAATCCCCTGCAATTTTTTAGTTTGTACCAATAAATAAAAAAGTCAATGAGGAGGTAAAATATAATTATTATCATTCTATGGAAATTTATAAACACGTTGAGCCCGAGCGAAATGAGGGCGAAAATTTTAGCGAAAAAAGATCTTCAAAATTTTAAAATTCACCACTTTTCCTCATTCATGTTTTCCAAAACATAGTCAATAATTTCGAATTCTGTTCCATTCCCTTCAACATTTTTTACTCATCATAGCTCATTAAAACGCAAGTTTCTAAAAAACTTAAGATTTTAAATAGATTCTGTAGAAAGAAAGAGGGCGAATTACCCCGAGCGTAGCGAAAGAATTTTTTTTGAATAATTCATAATTTAATGGACAAAGACATACATTTTGAACATCAATTTAATTGTAAATTACGGTCAACAAAAAATGATGAATAAAAAAATTTGATAAAACTGATAGAAAAAAAGAGGGAATAATTTGGCCCGAGCGGAGCGAGGGCGAAATTTTTTGAAACATTTATAATAAAATAAGCAAATAAACACCTTTTTTAAGTGATTTATCCATTTCTTGGATTTTCGAAAAATTCCAGAGAAAATTCCAAAATTCCCTGACTTTTCCAGACCACCAAAATTCCCTGTCTTTTCTCGATTTTTCAGAGAATGGACACCCTGGTCATATCTTTTTGAGGTAATTTCACAACAATTTCTTCCGCTGCATACGAGATCTGGATGTTGATGCCCATATAAATCCAGAAATTTAATTCAAAAACGATGCGTTTTCAAAGATTCGTTGAAAATCGAGAAATTATTTGAATGGTTGGAAATCAGATGCGAATCGCAGTTACGATCAGAAAGAAACCAGAGAATTGAAGTCATAGAGTGATTCACGAATGAACAAACACAGTGCCATGCAACACACCAGTTTCTGACAACATTACATCCATCTAGATACTCGTATATGTGCACAAAAATCAAGTTTTTGACACATACGAAACTTGGATTTCATAAAAACAAATTCTCATTGAAGTGAATTGACGTGCCATAGTCCATAATTTTCTTCGAATTACTTCTCCTTCATAGAATTTATCGCAAAAACCAAGTGTTTCTTTCATACGAAAATTATATTTTATAAAAACGATTTCACATTGAAGTGAAGTAACGTGCCTAGTTCGCGATGTTCGAATTACTTCATCGTATTCTGATTATTTCGTTGGTGGTAAACTTCGTAAACGCAATACCTGATGGTAGGTAATCTGACTAATTCGAATTGTACATCTAATCACAAAAAAAAAAAAACGATTTGCTAAAAGAACATCTCTTCGTACGAATGACTTCAGAGGTGGACAAAAAGAAACTCTGACATAGTATCAATCCGAAAGAAAATTTTGAGCGAGCGTATAAAAGTTTTAAGAGTGAAAATTCATCAACTCTTCGTGTGAAGTTGGAAACTCGAGAAAAAAATTGATTTCTACAAGGTACATATTTTAAAATTTTCTCTTCAAAATTCCGGAAATATGTTTACCTCAGAAAAGAATTGCATTGTGTAGAGGATGAAAAATAGGGGTTTCATTCTTCAAACATTTTTTTCCTTTGATTTCGGATAGTGTACGGAATTTATCCCTCAATGCGTTAAAAAAGCTCAGCGTCTTTTTGCTCGCCTATGACGTCACACGTAAGAAAAAGATATTTGTTAAAAAAATAGCGATTTTGGAAAACTTGATGGCGAAATCGGAAAAAATGTTTTAGTTAGGGTTGTAGAGAAGTTGATGCAGTATTCGAATCTGCAAAAAACCGCATTTCGATTTTGGGTGTCAAAAGTCAGTTTTGATTCTAGGCGCCTCAATTCCGTTCATATTAATCAAATTTAAAGACGGATTGGAACTACCAAGGGAAGTGAAATTGAGAATAGATTACAAGCAGAAAATGATAAAGACAGATTTTGGATATTCGGACGACAAAAAGCAAGCGTTCTATTGCCCTGCAGAAACTAGTGACCAGTGGAATAAAATCAAAGAAGCCAACGAAATTTTTCGTCGCGAAAAGAATAAAATTGGGGATGAAATTAGCGAAAATTGCTTATTTGAGAAAAAGGTACCTAAAGAAATGCACACCACACTTCCACAATGCCAAGCACCATTTCAACCTACGATGATGAAAGACCTCATAATGACGCAAACTGGAAAACGGAAAAGGCGTCTAGCTGCGAACCCTGTTCTTTGCGATGCTTCTGATTTAGGACAACGTTTGAAATTTGGTTATGAGGTAAGTAATTACTTACAATTCACTAAGAAGGTATCTCAACCGACTGTAAAATTTTGGACTGAAATAAAAATAAATCGAAAGTATCTTTAAAAAAACAGTCCAAGTATTTGAAATTATTGGTACTAAATTTCGTTTTTAGAATCTTAACGAATTTTTGAAAATTAAGAATTACTTACTCCATGGAGATGCAAAACATAAAAATTTGATCTATAATCGAGTGAAAAAACGGAAATTTGGTACATTATAACCTCTTTTCGACCTCTCGAATCGATTGAAAGTGGTTTCAAGACGTTCTGAAGCATCCGAAAATTTCAAAAATTTTAAGGTTTGAAAAAATAAACACAAAAATTATCCATATGGATTTCAATTTTAGCAACAAATTTTGCAATTGCCGGTTCAAATCCATATTTCCTTGGAGCATGAATTTTCGGCGAAAATTAAAAAAATTCTTCAATTGCAATAGCCTGAGCATTGAGACAGATGGTCAAATTTTGGTACACACCGTACATCCAACCTTCCGAATTGATTGGAAGCGGTTTCGAGCCAATCTGGAACTTTTAGAAAATTTTAACATTCTCCAGCTTTGGAAAAAATATTTTTGAAGGAGAAAAATAAAGATTTGACTCAGCAGTTGCGAATTTAGGAGAATTTTTCTTTAATTGATCTAGTATAGGTAACGAATAAGGTGCTGAAATTCATAGATAATTACTGATGATTTTTTTTCAAAGTTGGAAAATTTTATGGAGACACCAGAATTAATGTCTTTAAACAGCTTTCAATCTATTCGGGAGATGAAAATAAAGTATACACCAAATTTCAGCTTTTTTCCTTGCTTGGATCAAATTTTCTTATTTTACAGGTCCATGGGGTTATCTTGAATTTTTAAAATTTTTCTAAGATTCGGAAAATGAACTTTAACGCTTGAATTGAATAATATGTATTGTTATGTGTATAATTGGATGTACTTTCGACATACCTATTTTTATTTCGAACCAATAGTTTACTGTCGGTTTAGATACCTCCTCATAACACATTTCCATAACCGGAAACATTTTCTGAGACGCAATTACTTACAGATTTGCGAAAGCTATGGGAAACGGGATAAACTGAAGTATGAATTAGACATAATAGATAAGGTAGGTATTTGTTGGGAGATTTCGGTGGGTGTTTCTTACATGGAATTTCTTCCGAATTTTTATTAGTTTATTTTCCTCTGAAAATTAAATTCCCAGGATTTTTGCTTCCTACCTAAAACTCCTTTAAAAGTCCTGCTCATCGATTAGTTGACCGCAACTTTTTTCTCGTGGAATTTAATAAACGATAATATGCTAAAAACGAAAAAAATTGTTGAAATATTGTAAAATTTAAAAATATGATTCAATTTTGATTTTTCGTAATGAACTTCGGGCGGCTCGTGGGGCCATTCTATGAGGTTTTAAAGGCTCTCAAATCTAGTAAAAATGACCATAAGATGTCCTTTTTCATGTTCTAAATTCATAGCATGATAGACTTGAAAAAGAGTGGGTGAATTTGGAGTGTAAGAGCACTTTAATGGGAAGAGAGAGGTGATGGAGCCTTAAATGTGATATGAATATGTCTCTCGGCTGGGAAGTCATACCGAAAATTTGTCCGCGATAAGTCTTGGATACTCTTTTTTTGAAAATTCTTCGATTTGTTAATTTTTTTCTTGATTTCAGTAAAGAAATTTATAAAAATGTGTCATTTCAAAGACATTTTGACTTTCTAACGAAAAAATTAAATTCATTAATGCTACGTTCGTTCAGTTGATATATCCACTACAACGGAAGAGAACTGAGATCTTCAAGTGTTATTTTTCAAATTTTTCGAAGGCTCCAATTACTTTCACATTTTTGTCATCTTTGTCCTCCCAACACGTCAAAATTTTTTCTAACACAGTTTCTGAAATCATGAAAAAAAATTGAAAAATCGACAAATTTTCAAAATAATGATGACTTCAGCATCCTCATCTCTTTTCCCATAGATAGATACGTTCTATCAACACGATACCTTCCATTAACACGTCGAATTATTCAAACTCATTCAAATTCATCTAGATTTTGATTTGGAAGATGAAAATCTTCAAAATAGGATACGTTTGTATAAAACGCATTACAACCTGATTTGAGGGCCTCGTCTCTAAAGATCAAAATTAAGTCATTTATGCATTTTCAGATTTTCAAGCAATATTCCAAAATTTTACAATATTTCACTAAGAAAAATATTTTTATTTGCAACTTTTTACTCTCTCATTTCTGAATCAGTGAAATATCAAAAAACACTGAAAACGGTCATATTTGCAGCACAGTAATAAATCAGTGAAAAATTTTTCACTGGAAGCAAGTCAGTGAAAGAAAATTACTAGAAAACAGTAAAAATTCACTGAAAACTCAGTAATATTTATAAAATTCACTGAAAAATCTGTGGAACTCTTTGAATAATCAGTAAAAAATCACTGAAAATCAGTGAATTTTACTGATTTTTCCTGTGCTGCAATTTTGACTGTTTATCAGTGACTTTTCACTGATTCGGAATGAAAGAATACTCCATGTTGAATCCCGTAAGAAAAAAGGGGTCACATTGCACGGCGGCTTCTTCGACTTCTGCAAATTTTTTCCAAAATAATTACTATATACTTATCTTAAAAGCATCGCTCGTACAAAACAAAATTTAAAAATTATATATTTTTCCCAACACAGAAATACCCATTCAAGATATCAACGTTAGGCATATACAAAGTTTGTTACAATGCTCAAAAAGTAGAGATGTTGTATACTCTGCATCAAATAAAAACACCATTATTATTCAACGAATTTTTTCTCAAAAAAGAAGTAGTCAAGAAACCCAAAACGATGGCAACGAATAAATTAATGAATATGCCTGAAATTGATTTTGAACAGGTCAAATTAAAATTGGAAGAGGTAAGAAAATGTATAAATCAACAGTACAATTCGCAATTTATAAAAAAATCTATCCATACAGTTACAGGAATCCAGCACAAATCCAAAATTCAAAATTCAATTGCTCGTACCTCTTGAAGATTTCCCGTTTTTAACATGGAAAATACCAGTTTTTCATTACGTTAATGCTAGTTTAATTAATGAACAACTACAACAATGTTGGAATAAAATTCACGATGAGCTTCGAGAAAACGTCATTCAAGTTAGTAGTCAATTACAAATACGTGGGAAGTATACTAGAATTCCTATGGATATTTGTGATTCTTATAGTTGAATTTGCTTGTACAGACTAAGAGACTTCTATCCATATACACAAGAACATTCGAATATTTTGAAACGTCATCAGCAAGAGATGAATATGTAGATGAAATTCAAATACCCTCAATTTGGGTGAAACTTGTACATGATATGAATTACTACAAAACCGAAAGAAAAGCAGTAGCCATAATCGCGAATAATAAACGAGACGATACATTGGATCAAATAATATGGGCGGAGTACGATTGCGAACAAAATTTATGCCTGAGTTACATCGAATCTTTTTTCCGCGACGTTGCTAGAGATATTCGTTGCTGTAGAGTTACCACAAAAATTCAACTCTTATTTGGGCTAAATTTAACATTTAAAGGTGTATTAGATATTGAAGGTTTGATCGACCCGGTATCAGACTCTTCATATCAAAAATCTACAACTAAAGCACCACGTAAATTGCAACAGATAACGAGTGGTTAGTTTTCGATGTTCAAAAAAAAACATATCCAATGAAATAATGCACGTAATTATTGATAAATGATTTCCAATCATAAAGCTATATAGTGAAGTTATGTTTGTACACATAATGAGTAAGTCTATGTATTTAATTCAAATGATGAATACAAATGGGTATGACATTCGTTAATCGAATTTCTTCAATTTACCTACATAACAAAAGAAGTTCCGGAATAAATGACTTGAGCAAAAAACGAAAAATTCAAATAATGAAAAAACAATCAGAAACCAGTCAGGTAATTTTCCATATACGGAGTCTGAGCATTCTTTATTTTTTCATAATAAATTAGGCCAAAAATGAAGAGTAGTTGAGGGGCTTGGTTCCAAAACTCACTTTTGCCATCAAGGTACATTTTGAGAAAACCACGAAAAACGATTACGCAGTGCGCGTTTTATGTTTCGATGCCAGTTATGGTCTAGATTGATGAAGTTGGTGTATATGAAGAGGCTTATGTAAAAAAAAAACAAAAGTAGTCCGCCATTGTGCTTTAAAGTTACAATTACCTATGGCAAAAGTGAGTTTTGATTCCAACTCATAATTTTTGCAAATTTTCATTACATTACGACGTTGAAAATTGATTTTCATGACCTAAGAACAAAGTTTGACCCTAGATGGATAGTGATTGGTTCTGTAGAAAGGGACCTAGGGGGATTTTTTTTTGTACTACAACACAGTCCAGTACCAAAACCGCAAAAATAAAAATTAAAAAAAATTCCCCTAGGTCCTTTTCTACAGAACCATCACTAAATCTTTGAATCTAAACGCAAACTCAACATAATACGCGCTTCTAAAATGGCTTTTCCTCTTCGTTGGCATCAAAACTCACTTTTGCCAATGGCAAAAGTGAGTTTTGGAACTGAAGTCACTTTTCGTTCGCGGATTCTCGCGGAATCGATGCACTAACAAGAAAACGGAGATCGTAGGGTTGTAGAGCATGAAAAACTGAATCAGAATCCGCAAAAAAAACGAAATCGATTTTTTTGGCAAAAGTGAGTTTTGGAACCAAGCCCCTCAGTTAACGAAGATGATACGTAAGTGTTTGATTTTTTTCAACCATTTTTTAGATTGAAAAAATTTATTTGAACCAATGTGGTTATAAAATTGATAAAGGCTTGAATTAAATGAGAAATCCACGAAAAGGACGATAAAAGTAACCAGAAAAATCGTTTATTATAAAAAAACTTTATTTTTCAAACCAAAAACCTCATCATCATCTTGCAACAGGTATGAAAAAAAAACATCTATTTCTTTTTTCTACTACCGAGACTTAAATGTGAAGTAAGAGGTTTCTCTGCAAACTTGGAAATAGAACTATTTTCCAGAATGAATGATGTTGTGACCATTTTGTGAAAATTACAATTTTCCAAACATACAAAAATCTGGGAAAGAGCCAATTTTTTATCATCTGTTTTGGTTTTGGTTCCCTACCATATTCCAACCGATTTTCAGTCCATTTTTGAAAACGCGTCTTCTTCTGACCTACTCTCATTTTGAATCAATTAAAATTTACTGATAAATAGTCGCAGAAATCAGAGTATTGCAGCTAGCCGAAAGCTGAAAGCTTAAGCCGAAACCTAGCCGTATTTTGAGTGAAAATTGATAGCTAAAAGCTAGCTTTAAGCTCTATGCTGTAACGGCTTTTTCAGTCATAAGCCGAATAAATCGGCTAGCTTTTGGCTTTTTTTTAAATTTTAATTTTTCATTGATAATTGATAATTACACCAAAAAAATAATTAGAAAGTTGTTTAAAAAAAATGTGATTTTACTAATTTTGTTTGTATTTTTGTAAAAAAAATCACAAAAAAATTCAGTGTTGTTGATTTTTCCCCTGCCGTAAACCAAAAAATTTGTGTTTTGATATTAAATTTTTTTTTTCTTTAAAATCTAAATAACTTTTCCCGACTGACAAATTTGCTGACGATTCGTTAGCGAGACTAGCGAAAATGTAGCTGACTCTCGATTTCTTGTCGAGTAAACGATTTTTAGTTGACGAATTGTTAACTACAGCTGGCGTTTATTTGGGAAAAATCGTTCACGAAACGCTAAGGTTTTCGTGACGAATTCGCCAGTGTTATAGTTGGAAATTCGTTAGTTTGAATTTGTTTCAATTGACAAGGAATTGTAAACAAAATTGTAAACTATTCTCGAGAAAGAATAAAAAAAATCCAAAATACCGTTGTCAAATGCAAATTGATAAGTAGCACTGGTAGCTCAATGGTTAGAGAGGTTGCCTATTATGCCGAGGGTTCGGGTTCGAATCCCTAACGAGACATAAATTTTTCCAATTTTTTTATGAGTAATAAGGTAACAACTAACGAATTTCTAACTAATATTATGACGAATTCGTCGCGAAAACGTTAGCGTTTCGTCAGCGATTTTTCCCAAAAAGACGCCAGCGTTAGTAAGCGATTCGTTAACGTTTTTTTCAATTTTTTTTTTTCAAATTTTGTCAGTCGGGTTGAAGGTTTTGCCGGAACACAAATTTTAGGTATATTTTTGAATTCTGTGTGAAATTCTAATGTCAATAGAGGGGTATATCGATTTTGGAATTTGAAAAGCTAAAAGCTAGCCGAAAGCTAGCCGTTAGATTCAATTAAGCTGAAAGCCAAAAGCTAAAGCCGAATGTTTCAAGGTCATAAGTTTAAGCCAAAAGCTTAAGCCAAAAGCTTAAGCCGAATCATTCAGCTGCAATACTCTGGCAGAAATACAGCAAAGAAAAAATTAGCGAAAGTATCAGTAAATTCTTCAGGCATCATGGCGAAATTCCGAAGAAAAAAAGTGACTTTTAGTAATCTTTTTTGAGAAAAAGTGACCAAAAAGTGACCAAAAATTCAATTTTTTAGGGGCGGGGGCGGCTGCAATTTTACAGTTTTTTGGGGGATTTTTTTAATTAAACAGGCATAAGATTCAAAGTTTAAAAAATGAAAAAAATTTCAAAATTATTGGAGATTTTTTTCGAATGAACAGAATTTTTAAAAGAAAAGATTTATACTTATGAAAAAAATTCAAGTTGAAAAAATGTTTTAAAATTTTAGTGTTACTTACAAATTTTATTTTCAACTTGAATTTAAAAAAAAAATAATTGAAAAATAACGAGACTTTTGGAACAAACAATTAATATATGACCTACAACTACTCTCTAAATCTAAATCAGCCAATTTTCGTAAAACTGTGCCTTTTTGAATCAGTGAAATAAATTTATTTGAAAATCTGTGATATTTCAATTGTTTGATTGATCTTGCCCCGCGGTACTCTATAAACACAGATATTATGTAATTTACTTATACATTATGAAGTTGGAAGTTTTAATTAATTAATTTCACTTACATGAAACCGTCAGATCCCTTTTTTTTCAACATTTTCAATTTTTCATCGCAAAAAAGTTCTACAAATTTGTCGTACAGTCTTTGGTAAGTAAATTCAGCATTATACTTTTCAACTTTGCCACGTTTCTCAAAGGAAGAAATTTGAAATGATTTTACTCTCGACTCCATAATACGTCATTTCCATACCCATCTTTGTTTTCGAGAATATCTTTAAAAGTGAGATTTTTTTGTTTTTGTTGACATTTTCCTAGACAAATAAAGAATACGAGGGACTACTGAAAAGTAACACAGATTTGGGCATAACTTGGGAACGGGTCAATATTTTTTCAAAATTAAAAAAGTAAATAAAAGCTCATTTTATTCTCTTTCGAATGGTATATTTACTTTTCTACATAGTCCCCCCGCGTTCCTCACAACGCTCCCAACGCTTGACACATTTTCTATACCCATGCACATAAAAATCAGCATCTCTACTCCAAATCCAATTGTCCACTGCTCGCTTGACCTCTGCATTAGAGGTGAATTTTTGGCCCTTGAGGTGTCTCTTGAGGAATGGGAACACGTAGGAATCAAGGAGTCAAATCTGGTGAGTATGGTAGGTGTACAACAACATCGAAGTTGAGGCTGTCAATCACGTTCACAGTGGCATGTGATGTGTGAGGCCTTCACGATAATTTAGCTGCCGGATTATGAAACCAACTCATTCTTTAGATATTCTTAACTAATTTGTGATAGTTTGTTAGATGATTCTTCAATTTCCTTGGATTAAATTATCCACACGAGCTTGATATAAATCATCTGAGCCAGAAATCGGTCTCCCACTTCTCTGAACGTCACAACTGGGGGGAGGGGGGTGTACCGGGGTCAGAACTGTGAAACTTTATAGTCCACTTGTTCACAGTACTCCTGTCAACACACTCTTCACCATAAAATGCCTTTAAACAACCGTATATCTCTGTAGGCTTAACTTCTTTGAACATTAAAAACTTGATGACTGTGGGCTGTTCAAGAGGCAATGCCATTCTAAGTGGCACTGACAACAAACCCTTAGTTGTGCAGCGACTGTGATGGTCTCATTTTGTTGAGGGGGAAGGTAGCTACAAACTAGTATTTGAATCATCGTCATATGTCATACCTCTAACCTTTCTGAAGTTGTGGCCAAATGTGCATTTCTTTTCACCCACCCCTTGTATATTCGGTTATACAGGGTGACTGAAAATTACTTCCCCCAAAAAATTTAAAATTTCGGTAAAAAATTATTATTGATAGGGTAAATTTTTTTTGGTCATATTCTACTAATATAGATCGTCTTCTAATCTCTGTATAATTTATAACCCGAAAAAATTCAATATTGTACAATTTTTCCCTTAAACCAGAGCATTAATTCAATAATGCTGAATTAAATCACCTGACTCCAATTTGTGAAGCGCTGAAATGCAATCCTCCTCATTTCAAAATTGAACGCACTGTTTTCAGATTAACAAGGTTCAATTCAAGATTTTGAGGAACTCGTCACCTATCCACAGAAATTCCTAGATTTTATTCCACGCAATTTTTAAATTTCCTTCGACTAGGTTTAGCTATAGCATTGTAAGCGAAAATCAAATTATTCTTCACAAAAAATTCAAAAATGATTGAGAATTTTTGAAGAGGCCTGTGTTCGAATAGTAATGGACCAAGGATGCTGCCAGAGTTGAAATTTTTTGGATAAGTTGATTAGGGAATTTTTTTGAGCATTTTTTTTGGGGGGAACTACTTTTCGGTCACCCTGTACCAGGTGAGCAGAGCAGGAAAAATGGGCAATAATCAAATAAGAACTGATTATATCGGTAACAGGTATATTTAATTCTTGGCCGAGTATTTAGCTCTTACCCAAGTAATAGCTTTGTGTACGTAACTAGCTAATTCTGGGCTTACTAAATTAGTTGAGAAGCTAGCTTTACTTAAGTTAAATCACACAAAATCCTACCTGAAATTACTGAAAATAAAATAGAAATTCAGAATATAATAAAACTCTGGAAAACTCCTTACATGAATTTGGCGACCTGTAGAGTGTAGACACCCTGTAATACCTATACCTACTTCTTAATTTTTATGAAATATGTAGTATGTAAATGAAATATTATGCAGATACCTGTCTCACATTATCGATGTACTTTTTCTTTTCTTTGACAGGAAGTTTTTCCCAAGTGTATCCTTGAATTCCACTTTTTTCTCTGTATTTACTTGCAGCATTTTTTTCCAAATCATCCCATTCACGGCAATACTCGATGACTTCTTCATAAGTCATTATTTCTGTTTTAATTTCTACGTTGTCGTAGTCTTTAACATTTATTGCAACTAATTTATAGGTGTTAAATTGCTCAACTGGCCTATTTTTAAAAACTAATAAGTAATCTTTGGCTTGTTGGAATACGGCCGTGATGTTCATAAGAATGTTGGCTTTCATTTCAATAATCATGATATTATTATCATTACAACACACCAAATCCATTCGATAGTCGAATTCTGTGTTCAATACAGAATTGTAATTAAAAGAAACTTCGGAACCCAGCATGATCTTCTTTTCTCGTTGCAAAAAAGAAAGCACTTGAAAAATAGTTAGGTGCGCCGATGCTTCATTTTTGTGCAAGAAACCCATATTGCTTGAAAATTTATTTGATTTTTTGTGTTTATCATCAAAACTCGACAATTTATCGATGAAATCCGTGTAGGGACCAGTTTCTTGAAATAACGCGTGAATTGAACTTTCAAATTCGTCCAATTTTTCATCATTATTCAGATATTCTTCAAATTTGTTGGCTGTTGCTTTAAGTAATTCATTGTATTGATAACTCGAGTAGAAGTTGTTAAATTCTTTAGTGAAATATAAACGTAATTCTTCATTGGGCATTCTTACACATAATTTGTTGGAGTCTGGTTGTGATTCACAAATACTAAGGTATCCTGTTGACAGCAATATACCTATAGTGGCGTCAATTTCTGCTATTGTAAGCACATTGTTAGTAACATTTCGCTTTCGGACCATTTCGGCAAACTTCTCCATTTCCTCGGTTGTAGGATTTAAACTGGATGACTCAATATCAATCTTGTTTTTTAAATTTAATAGCGGTTCAATTTTGAATCTGATTTGAAAATGAGTAAATACGTAAGGTAGTTCTCTTGAAAGTTCACTTCCTGTACTTATCCAGTGGTTAAGCTCTGGATTTTTACTATTTTCAATATTTATAACTCTATTGAGGTGCATGATTACAGATATTGGATTAAATATTGGTTCAGCCAGTTTATAGAAACTTCTGTACCCATCATAAGATGAAATGAGACTTTGAAAAGAATCATCGGGCAATCCACGTAATTTCACTAATTCTTTCACCTCTTCTATACCAAATCCATAAAACGGTTGCCCACTTCCGCGCCTAGATTCCATACTCCAATGTGAAAATGAACTCATGGAAGTAAATAGACTCGTTTTAGGTAACCGATTAATTCCAGTGATTACTGATTTGACATAAATATCTTTACCTTCGCTGTTTTTTGACGAATCTTTAAACGTGAGAAGCATTATTTCACTAATGAAGTTCATAATTTTATTGGCATCTGAACTTCTATAGTCACTTTTGGAACTGAAGATTTCATTATAAACATAATCGTACTCGTCTATCAAAATGAGAATTTCTTGATCCCTGCGTTGTTCCTTACGTTGCTCTTTATAGAAAAGGTCCAAACACTGACAAGCAGTGGTCAAACTATTTTTTAATGCGATTTGAACGCCTAGGGTCAGGGTATTCGCAACATCGAAGATTAAATTGTATTGTTGTAAGAGTATGGCTGCAAATATTTCACCTTTGTTTGCTAAATAAGTCAACTTTTTCTCAATGTATGGATGAGTGCCAAAGAACATCATGATTTTTAACTGAAAACTTTTGAGAAATACATCATAACTCACCTCATCTCCGTTGGAAATAGACAATATAAGAGAAAGATGAATGGTGGGGTATTTTCCTAGATGTTCATCGATTATTGTTTGATTATTAGAAATTAACGGCTTTTCAAGTAAGGAAGCATAATTATCCTCCTCTTTGATCTTATCTGAACCAGTTTTAGTCCTATATCTACCTTCGTTAAAAAATATATAAGCATCTGTTTTCGTTCGATCCATTATTTCTCCATCCTTAGAAATAATAATTTCAGCGAAAAATTCTATCATTTTGAGATTCGTTGTCTTACCCCATTTTCTGGGGTAAGTGATCAATGTGTTTTTCATGCCGATGCCTCTCCCAAATATATATTCTATCAAGTATGTTTTATCAACAAAAACTGGTTGAGCAATAATTTCGAGGAAAGTGCCAGTACTTTCAGAAATAAAACAACTGGTCGTTGTTAAATCACCTTGAAGGAGTTTTTGTCTAGCGACACGCGTCCACTGTTTTTTGTAATCGTTAGTTATAGATGATACAATAACTGGGCAGTTTTCTTGTTCATTTGATGAACATAGAAAATTATGAGCTGATGTCAGCATAAACATGAGATGAATATGCCGATTCCTCATTTTAAATCTGTAAAAAAAGTAGAACATAGACAGTCTATGAATTTATATACAGTTGGAAAAGAGCTAGACGGCGTGTACCTTGAGTCGCCAATTTAGACAGAAGATTTTTTTAAACAGTGAAATTTTTATGGCAAATTTTTTGGATATAGGTAACCTTACTTAGTAACAATCCAGAGGTCAGCAAATAAAAAAAATGATGTTTGTACTATAAAAAATGAAATAATGATGCGGTTTTTGAAAAAAATTTCCAAAATTGGGCTTCGTACGGAAATTAGAAGTTTTTAAACCGTAAATTCGTACTGTGGACCGATTAGAAATAATTTTTTAAAAAAATGCTTAAATAAATTACCAAAGTCAGACATGAAACTTGGAATAATTTAATCAATAGATGAGACGCAGCCAGGGATACCCGACCATATATTGTCGGAAAACATTTTTTTCGTTTTTTTGACTCTTTAAATAGTACAGACTTGTACCTTTCGAATAGCGCAAACCGCATTAAAAAAGGTTGAGAAATGAATTTTCTATGATTTTTCAAAGTTTACCAAAAAATGATTTTCAAAAATCAAAGTTTTGAGAAAAACGCAAAACAAAATTTGGAACTGTTTTCAATGAATAAAACAAAAAATTATATTCTGTAAACGACTTTTCTCATCGGAAATGGTTTATTTACGTCCTCTTACATCACTTTAGGTCATTAACCCCTTCCAGAAGTTGCCGGCATCGAAAATCGAAACCATACCATATGTCGGGAATCATCTTTTTTCAAGAAATAATGACATTTTTGGCAAGGTAAATAGATACTACGTATATAGGTAGTCTAGATCGGCGAGTTTGTGTGCTAGTGTGAATGTTTTGACGTCACTGGTTGAAAAATTTTATCACTACACTATAGACACTGGACCTGGTGCAGTATCTATAATCACTACATTTGATTTACGTAATGTAAAAACTAGAGAAGCATTGACCTCGCGGAGCATGCGCAGACATATTTCAACCACTGACGTCACTATCCCTGCACTTTCCTCAGCTCCCGGGTGTGTACAACAACGATCTAGACTACCTATATACGTAGTATCTATTTACCTTGATTTTTGGTGCAAAATTTGTTTTCTTAATAATCTTACACCACTGTAGTTCATTAAAACGAACCTGAAATTACGTGCATTGAGAAATGAAATCATAGTGCAAGTCAAACAACTTTACAAACCAAACGGTGAAATCATGTTTTGAAAATTAGTGTTCAACAAATATCCGGATAATCGAAATGAAGAGTTTCAACGGGAAAAAATTGAATTTTCGATTTCGATAATCGATTTTTCAATTTCGATTTTTCGATTTCGATAATCGATTTTTCAATTTTAATTTTTCGATTTCGATATTCGATTTTTCAATTTCAATTTTTCGATTTTTCAATTTCAATTTTTCGATTTCGATAATCGATTTTTCGATTTCGATTTTTCGATTTCGATAATCGATTTTTCAATTTTGATTTTTCGATTTCGATAATCGACCTTTAAATTTTGTGAGGGTTAGTGAAAAAATTCGGAAACTCTCGGAAAAGTCCAACCGTTTTCGGGATTTTTCGGAGATGTTCGGCAATTTCCGTGTGATATCCGGATAATCCAAATAGTATTTGGTATTTGGATATCCGGGTTTTTGTTGAACACTACTACGTTTCAATAATAATGAAAGTTGTAAATTTTAACATATTTTTATAAAATTCCGACATATGGTATGGTTTCAATTTCTCAGAGGCCTTCAGCAAAATTCGTTTTTTAACCAAGAAGATGACACTTTTGGGACCTGAACCTATTCTCATATGAAAGTAGAGGGTTCATAGTATACAAATTGATAAAAAAAAATTTTTCCATAATTTTGGTCATTTTTTCTTAATTTGAGTACCGTTTTTCCAAACTGAGCTAACTTCAAAAACCGTGCATGAGGAAAGGGCCTTAGGTGCCATTTTTTTTCAGAAAGGGCCCTAGGTGCAATTTTTTTCCCAGAAAAAATTGCACCTAGGGCCCTTTCTGAAAAAAAATGGCACCTAAGGCCCTTTCCTCATGCACGGTTTTTGAAGTTAGCTCAGTTTGGAAAAACGGTACTCATTTGCGTTTTTCTCGAAATTTACTTTTCCGACATATGGTCGGGTATCCCTGGCTGCGTCTCAGATATTGATATATTGACATTTTTTCAGACTTGGACAATAATCAAGAGCTTTTCTTATCTGTATGAAAACAGCGCGTGGCATAATGGATTCTCACTGAATTTGAGCTTTTTAAAATTTGATTATCGTTTTTTAATCTCCTATCAATTCTCTTTCAAACCCCACAGATAGATTTCTTCCAAATACAACCGATCTCAAGAAATACGCCTATACTATCTCATTTCTGAATCAGTGAAATTGTTCAAAAATCACTGAAAAACAGTCAGAATTGCAGCTTTGCAGCACAGAAATAAATAAAAGTAAGTCAAAGAAAGAAAATCACTGAAAATTCACTAAAAACTCAGTAATATTTATGAAATTCACTGAAAAATCTGTGGAATTCTTTGAATAACACGAAGTCGACACAATTTTTGTGTTTGGGTTCCGATTGCGAAATTTGGGTTGCTTTTATGTATCTAATGAAGGGAAAAATAATTTTTTTGTCCAAAGTTTGCTTGGGGGATGAGGGAGGGGGGGGGGCAAAAATGTGATTTTTCAAAAACAATACACACAAATTTGAGAAAAATTTGAAAAAAAAATTTGTTGATCCAATTTTATAGAAAATTTTACGCTGAATCGAATTCCGCAAACCGCATACCTCTATCTCTTTTAGAAAAAAAGTTACAGTTAAAACTTTCCTAAATTATGTGAAAAAATCGCATTTTTTTCGTCTTGCTCGCGGAAAAGTGAGATTTCTGAGAAATCAAAGCGTTCTACGACCATAATGACCATGACAAAAGTTGTAGAGAATTAAATTTCCTATCGGATAGGTGCATATTCTCGAGTAAAGTTGAACATTAGTTGAGCAATAATTGAGAAAAAAAGATAAATGAAGCAATTTTTGGCTGTCAAAAGTTTTACAGTGAAAAATTGTGGAAGGTGATTAACCTCTAGGAGTTACCACGACCTCGTGCTGATTTTTTCATGAGGTACCCCCTCCTCCCGCCTCTTTCCAAAACGGGGAAAACCGCTATGGATAGTTAGATTTCTTCCAGGAGTCAACGTTTTCGAAGCTTTTGAATAGTGAAATTCTCGAATTTGCTTGTGCAGAAACTCTAGCAATTTTTTGAATAAAAATTAGTGATTATTATACAATTTTATTATGAATTACAATCAATACCCATGCAAACGAAAAATAATAGTATAGGTTCGAAATTTTATTATAAATTACAATTAATAGAGGGGGGAGGGGGGCTGCCCTCATGAAAAAATCAGCACGAGGTCGTGGTAACTCCTAGAGGTTAGTCATCTTCCACAATTTTGGCTGTAAAACTTTTGACAGTCAAAAATTGCTTCATTTATATTTTTTTCTCAATTATTGCCCAACTAATGTTCAACTTTACTCGAGAATATCTCGAAAACTACGCCTCTCGGAAAAATCTGAATGCACCTATCCGATAGGAAATTTAATTCTCTACAACTTTTGTCATGGTCATTACGGTCGTAGAACGCTTAGATTTCTCAAAAATCTCTTTTTTCCGCGAGCAAGGCGAAAAAAATGCGATTTTTTTCACATAATTTAGGAAAGTTTTAACTGTAACTTTTTTTCTAAAAGAGATAGAGGTATGCGGTTTGCGGAATTCGATTCAGCGTAAAATTTTCTATAAAATTGGATCAACAAATTTTTTTTTCAAATTTTTTTCAAATTTTTCTCAAATTTGTGTGTATTGTTTTTGAAAAATCACATTTTTGCCCCCTCCCCCCATCCCCCAAGCAAACTTTGGAAGCCACGAATGAGCATATTGGTATATTTTGATATCTAGAATCAGAATTTGGCCATGAGAACTGAAACACAGAACTTTTTTTTTTTGTCGACTTGTGTAATCAGTGAAAAATCGCTGAAAACCTGTGCTTCAATTCTGACTGCTTATCAGTGATTTTTCACTGATTCGGAATGAGAAAGTATGAAGTACAGTAATTCGGCAAAAAACCGCAATTCCTCAAAAATTACGAGGATCACTCCCCATCCTCCCATTCGAGAGTCAAGATGGAAATATGGTGGTCATTTCATTGAACCATCAAGGGAAATTCGTAAAAAAAATTGAGCGAAATCGGAAGATCCGACTTTATTTTTAGTTCAATTTGATGTGTATAAAATAGCCAAAAGCCAACAATTTCGGAAAAATAGTGTGTTTGTTGTGTTTTTGTAAAATATTTGTAGGTATATTAGTAATTTCATGCTACCTGTCAGATTTCAAAAAATTTCCGCGAGAAAGGAAGATTTTTTGTGGAAGAAAAATGTTCATAAATAAAGAATCTACCTCCGGAAAGAGTTTTTAAAGTTTCATAGGTAAAGAATTTTATGTAATTTTATAATGCATTTGTCAAACTTACGTGATTTTGTCAGGTAAAATAAATACGAATTTGCGAATTATTGTAAAACCACGAATATTGCTAAGTTATAACATATGAAAAATGAACTTCTGTCATTTTATACGTTTACTCATTAAGAAAAAAAAAATCAAATGAACAGTTCAAATGAAAGAATATCTACTTATATCAAGTATTTGATGGATACTTATCGTTCTAAATTTATCATTTCATTCTTCATTCGAGTGTAAAAAATGATAAATTCCAAGATTGATAGGTTACTATCTCGAAACTTATTCAAATACCTACCCTCAATTTGGGTAAAACTCGTACATGATGTGAATTTTAACGAAAAAGAAAGAAAAGCTGTAGCCATAATTGCGAATAAAAAACGAGACGATACATTGGATCAAATAATATGGGCGGAGTACGATTGTGAACAAAATTTATGCCTGAGAGTTACATCAATTTTTTTTCGCGATGTTTCTAAAGATATTCGTTGCTGTAGAATGACCACAGAAATTCAACGCTTATTTGGGCTGAAATTAACATTTAAAAGGGGTATTAGATATTCAGGGTGTCTACTATATCTCAGAAATGATTTTCCCTGACTTTTCCAGGTTTTCCAGACCAATTTTTGAAATTTTCCAGACCTTTTAAATATGTTTTTCCCGACGGATGGAGAAGGGGTGGTTTTTTCGTGGGATGAAATTGTGCAGAAGAATGATTAAAATTGCATATGTGTCCTTCCATGACAAAACCGACCTTCGGGATGAAAATTGAGTTTTTCACTTTTTTTATAATTTTGGTCTCCAAACCTTCAAAATTCATTTAAAACCTTCTCGAACACCCTAGGTGTTTTCGGCCCGAAGGTCGGTTTTGTCATGGAAGGTCACATATTGCATCGAACAATTTTTTTTTTAAATCATTACTTCTTATGAGATTTCTAGATGCTCCCTTTCCCGGCCACAAAAACGGCTTAGATTCAATTCTGAAAATTTTTGACGCCACCTCCCTCTCAACTCGGCACATAAACTCGAGACCTTAAATTTATAACAGAGAAAATTTCAAATAAAAAGGAAAAATTTTGGTGTCAACCAAATCGTGAGATTAAAAGTTCAGATATTTCCAGTCTGAGAATTCAAAAATTTCTTCACAATTCAATACTTCCCCCCCCCCCCCAAAAAAAAAACACTAGGTAACTCAAATTTATAAATTTTACCAAAGTCCTTAACACAATATTTTCGGCTTGGCCCAGTAAATATGTAATGGATCGAAGAAGAGTAAAATATCAATTATTTGAACAAGATATACAAATGCGATGAGCCCGAGCGAAGCGAGGGCGAACATTATTGAAAAAAAGACCTTCAAAACCTGAAAATTCATCATTTCACACCCCAGTAAAGTTTCCCATAATGTGACCAAAAAAATACAAATTCGCGGTACTCTTTTTTCATTACATTTTATCAAAAAGTACTTTTTCAAAAAAAAACTCTGTACAAAGAATTTTTTTTTGAAAACTCAATGATTCAATAGACAAAAACGTGTGTATAAATATCAATTTTCTTGTTTCCACAAATATACCTATAATTATAAGGTTTACCATCCGTGAAAATTTCAAAATTTCTCATCCACCCCATCCAGAGGAAAGTTAAATCGAATTTTCGACATTTAGGGGGAAATTTCTCAGGAAGGGGCGGGGGTGCGGGATCAAAAATTTGTTCGGAGAGTTTTTACATCGAGGCAAACATTTAGGACCATTTTTGGTCTAATTTGGGTCAAGGGCCATTTTCACTATGTAATGTGGAGAGACCCTTTCCCAAAAAAGCTCCAAATTTTCATGTTCAAAAAATAAATTTCGTCACACGTTAAAAAACTTGGACAATTTTTTTCGCGTGAAAATTAACAATATATTGAGATAAGTATCAGGGTAAATTTTTAAATCGAGCCAAAAAACGCCCATTTCCAGCACTCAAAATTCCACAGCACCGCTTCAAATTCGATTTTCATCCAAAGTGAGCCATTCAAACAAAGCGATCTATCTTCCGGCGAGAAAATTTTTCAAAATTCACCTGTCGGATTACTTTCGTAAGGGTTAAACCCATCACAACGATACACTCATAAACAACCGCCAGATAATTAATCGACGACGACACGTCAACGACCGAACGACACCAGCGAAAAGGGGCAATTTGAAAAATTAAATCTTAACTTGGTCGACATCGCCATAGCACATATTCGGGCACGATATATTCATCATATTAAATAACAATAATTGTCGCCGGCTATTCGGAGATAAAGCTGAATTTACACCAACTCCACAGGTTCTTTAGCCTAGCTCAGCCATATACATTCCCTGCGACTACTCCTTCTGCTCCATCTTTGGCTTTTGTTTCACGGTTACATTGTTTTTTGATTTATTCGTTTTCTGCTCGGCGTATACCGCGCCAGCACCACCGTATCCTTTCTTTTGACCGCCAAAATTTCGCCTTTTTGCTCATTTCACAAATTCGCGTGTGCTGTACGACGACCAGGACCACGACGACGATGATGTTGCTACGATACTCCGCCGCGCTATGCCCTTCGTTGGTAACCCGTGCTGCTGATGGCGCTTCTCTCAGATGTAGACTCGTGTACGCTAGCGAGTAATTTGCGGAATATAAAAGGAAATATTTTCGAAAATTACTCGCCGTTTATGTACGGAATGTTTATTTCTTTTGTAATTTGGTAAAATACGGGTACGTGCGTGGTTCGCCCGCGTCAAATAACATAGGTTTGGTTGTTCGATCCTCTCGTCGTCGTCCTTCAACCCTTATGCCTTCAGACACGCTGCTGGATCAAAATAATTTCGTCTGAATGCCACATCTTTGTTCTTTTCTAATACAAGACTCAGAAGCTTCTTTTTTTTCTAATTTATTTTCATACAGATCGCCTATTGCCGTACTTTTTGTAATATCTTTGATGAACGTACACAACGTACATACTTTTACGTATTTACGTGGGAATAAATATCTTTATAAAAATGTATCGCGAAATAGAATGGAAACGAGGGGCGAGTATTCCACGAGCTTTTTATTGCACACGACACGCGTACCAACGAACTATATTTGCGATGATGACGTCGTAAAATCTTCTATTAGGTATTCTGTCTTATTTCTATTTATATAATTTAAGAATTTGGTATCACGCGAATATACTTAAGCTTATGGCATCGCAATAATACGATTGGCCAAATATGCTACAACGATGACAATATCAGCCATGTGTGGTTTCTAGAGGTTTCTGAGACGATTACTTTAAATTTCGAATCGTTTTCAATTCGACTGCACTGTGTCCCACACTGACCCTTGAATTTCAAAAAAATTGAAAAAATTCAATCAAAAAATGACGTTTAGGTATTTGAGATCACCAACACACAAAACTCAGCAAACTATATCACTTGATTGATATTTTTTTGGGCGAAATTCAAAGATTAGTGTGGGACATGGAGATGTTAGATTGAACAATGACTTCGAAATTCAATGTTACCCCCCCCCCCCCCCCTCGAAAAATCCCAACAAACTACATGTCACATTAATTTTTTCAAAATTTCAGGACTGACTGCGGAGTACTGGAGATCGCATTCAGGTGATATTTTAAATCAACACCACCCAAAAACATGGTAAAAAATATTTGACATTGTTTTTAATTTTTTTTTAAAATATCAAAATCGAAGGATTTAGTGCACATAATCACAAAAAATAAACAGATGGTATTCTACAACAATTTTGGAAGTAATGACAGAAATCGTAACGAAAACAAAAGAAACAAAAGTTTTGAAATACTGAAAAATAGAAGATGGTTTCATTAAAATTAATAAAAATGAAAAAATTTTTAAACAAGGCAAAAAGTTATTTAAAAAACTGACAAACCTTTAAAAATTTCGATTTTTCCACATTTTTAGAATTTTTCTGAGGTTTTTACAATTTTCAGTATCTGTAATTGCATCAATTTGATCGTTCATTTGATCCTTTTTTTTCAACGTTTTGAACGAATTTCACGATATTTTAAAACTCTTTCAATGTAAATATAATGAACTCTTGACAAATTTTACACTCTCTCGAACCAGAACTTTTCATCAATATTCTGGGAATTTTCATTTACAGACTTCACCAAAATCATTCGAAGTGCAACAAAAATTGTTTAAATGACTACCTATCAAAATCAAAAATTACAAAAAAATTATCATAAAAATCACGAAAATTGTTCAAAAAAATAATTGTAATAGAATTTTCAAAAATGAACTTTCTAAAGAAATATTTTATAAAAAGTATCAAAAAGCACCAAAATATCGAGAAAATGATAAAAAAATGGGTGCGTCATGGGACGTACCTCAGAAGTGAAAACTTGTTTCTGAATTTTTGATTTGTATATTAGAGGTTTCGCTCTTTTATTTTGAAATCTATAATAAGAGGTGGGTGAATAGATAATATTTTTTTGTAAAAAAGGAAATGTCATTTGGAATAAATGATAAAAGTTAAACAAATCGCATTACCTGTATAGATTATGAGAAACTTAGTGAACGTTTTTATGTAATAGATAGGTAACAAAACATATGCAATATGGTGCAAACGAATGAAGAATTTTAGAATAAGAGAACAATATATTAAGGTTTTGAAAACAAAGGAATGGAGAATGAATAATTGAAAAAGTGAGAACGGAAAGACGTGTGTAGTTGTTTGTACAATAAATAAGTAACAGGATATGGTCTTAACAAAATTTCAGGAATAGTAATCTAGAACATATAAATGTCATTTATAACAAATGAAAATTTCAGGATTAGTAATCTAGGACATATAATTGAGAAAAACGCGAAAAAAATGTGCTATAAACGACTGAAATATATTTTCCACTCAAAAACAATTAGATTACTTATTTGGTAAAAAGTCTGAAAATTTTTTTCTGACTTTTTGTCACACTTAACAAGTGACATTGTTTATGACTCTTAAAAAGTAAAGCAGTGCTACCAACATTTTTTTATGACTTTTTATAATTTTTTTTAAATTACTTATTTGATAAAAAGTCTAATGACATTTTTTTATGACTTTAATTGATAAAAATTCTAATGACAATTTTTTTTCTTTTTATACTTCTCTTCTAAATTACTTAATTGACTCTAATGACATTTTTTTATGACTTTTAAAAAGTAAAGCAGTGCTGCCAACATTTTTCTTTTAGACTTTTTATAAACATTTTTTAATGACTTATTTTTTTTTTTATTTTTTACTTTTTATAATTTTCTTTTAGATTACTTATTTGATAAAAAGTCTGATAATTTTTTTGACGTTTTGTCACACTTGACGAGTGACATTTTTTCATGACTCTTAAAAGGTAAAGCAGTGCTGTCAACAAATTTCTTTTTGACTTTTAATAATTTTCTTTTAGATTACATTTTGACTTTTTGTCACACTTAACGAGTGACATTTTTTAAATGACTTTTAAAAGGTAAAGCAGTGCTGTCATCAATTTTCTTTTCTACTTTTAATAATTTTCTTTTAGATTACATTTTGACTTTTTGTCACACTTAACGAGTGACATTTTTTAAATGACTTTTAAAAGGTAAAGCAGTGCTGTGACTTTTTGTCACACTTAACTAGTGACATTTTTTTAATGACTTTTAAAAGGTAAAGCAGTGCTGTCAACAATTTTCTTTTTGACTTTTAATAATTTTCTTTTAGATTACATTTTGACTTTTTGTCACACTTAACGAGTGACATTTTTTCAATGACTTTTAAAAGGTAAAGCAGTGCTGTCAACAATTTTCTTTTTGACTTTTAATAATTTTCTTTTAGATTACATTTTGACTTTTTGTCACACTTAACGAGTGACATTTTTTTAATGACTTTTAAAAGGTAAAGCAGTGCTGTGACTTTTTGTCACACTTAACGAGTGACATTTTTTTAATGACTTTTAAAAAGTAAAGCAGTGCTGTCAACAATTTTCTTTTTGACTTTTAATAATTTTCTTTTAGATTACATTTTGACTTTTTGTCACACTTAACGAGTGACATTTTTTTAATGACTTTTAAAAGGTAAAGCAGTGCTGTCAACAATTTTCTTTTTGACTTTTAATAATTTTCTTTTAGATTACATTTTGACTTTTTGTCACACTTAACGAGTGACATTTTTTTTAATGACTTTTAAAAGGTAAAGCAGTGCTGTCAACAATTTTCTTTTTGACTTTTAATAATTTTCTTTTAGATTACATTTTGACTTTTTGTCACACTTAACGAGTGACATTTTTTTAATGACTTTTAAAAGGTAAAGCAGTGCTGTCAACAATTTTCTTTTTGACTTTTAATAATTTTCTTTTAGATTACATTTTGACTTTTTGTCACACTTAACGAGTGACATTTTTTTAATGACTTTTAAAAGGTAAAGCAGTGCTGCCAACATTTTCCTTTTTCACTTCTGGATAAATGATATTTTTGTAATATAATGTGAGAAATTTCCCTGGATAAATTATATTTTTGTAATATAATGTGGGAAATTTCCCTAGATAAATGATATTCCTGAATAATTGGTGGTTGGCAACCGTGTATAAGCGTAACGCGTCGAAAAAATAGACCCCCACCATAGAAGTTTTCACTTCAAAAATGACCTCAAAATCGCTGAAACTGCCACGCCAGAAAAAATGTTCGAACTCCCATTATAATTACTTGAGAAATGGAAATAAATCATGACCAATTACAACAAATACATACTAAAATATGGAAAAATCACAACTTTTCCAAAAAAATGATCATAAAAATGCCTCAAAAACATTTAAAATTGGAAGAAAATATTCTTGAAGCATAATCAAAAATTACGAAAAAATCACGTAATATTACAAAAATTGCTCAAAAAGTCAGAAAATCACTCAAAATACGAACACAATTACGAAGAACAGTGGAAAAATCGTCAAATTTTAATAACAATTATTTTTGAAAAAACAGAAGTCGTTTAGAATGCAAAAAGAATTGCTTGGATCGCATACCTATCAAAATTGCAAAAACATGCATCAATAGAAATTTGTTGAAACATTTGAAAAAAATGATCAAACTTTCTTCTGAATCATTCGAAAAAAAAATTGTTCAAAATGCAAGAAGACATTTTTTAATGGTTGTCAGAATTGTAAAAAAAATAACACATGATCATAAATATTGTTTAAAAAATTGGAAAAAAACTTATAAATAGGTATGTGAGCATCACAAAATTTGCTGAAATATGTGCAAAAATCATTATTCATCAAAATCATAAATAAAATCTTAAAAATGGTTGAAATGCAAGAAAAAATGTCCATCAAAGTTAAGTTGCAGTAAAAATAAACTATCTAGATCAAAATTTAAAAATTTTATTGAAGTGAAAGATTGAAAAAAATTATCGAATATTCATAAAAATCGTAAAATTGAAGTACCAAGAGCTAAACGGGGCTTAAGTCCATTATTTGAGTTTTTCAGAAAACGCAAAAAAATGTTTAATTCGAAAAGTAGAAATCGGTGGAAAACGTGTTTCAGGCTATTAAAAGGGTACTGTAAGACACGATTTTTGAGCTTATTGCGAAATTTTTTTTCCAAATACGTCGGAGTTATGACCTTTGAAAGCACATCCGGTTGGCTGGCACTGGTGACCAAAGTTATGATTCATAATTTATGATTGATAAAATTGCTAAAAAAGGTGAAAATTTTTCAAAAGACTACAAAAATCGTTTTTCGACCTCAATTAGATTTATGCCTATCAGTGCATTTTCAAAAAAAAAAATACATTAGGTAGGTTCATTCTTTACAACCAAATTCAACAAAATTTACATCAGGTCCCTTTTTTACGACAAAATTTCACAAAATTTACATTAGGTCCTTTTTTTAAGGCAAAATTTACAATTTAAACAATGCAAGTAAGTATTAGGCATGATCTGAACTTTTTTTGGGGGAGGGGGAAGGTGAATACGTCATTAAAAAGAGTACAAAAATGGAGCCAAAAACATCAATTTTTTTTGATTTTTGTACACTAGGGCCATTTTTTTCGGCAGGGTCACAATTGAGGGGCTTGGTTCCAAAACTCACTTTTGCCATCAAGGTACATTTTGAGAAAACCACGAAAAACGATTACGCAGTGCGCGTTTTATGTTTCGATGCCAGTTATGGTCTAGATTGATGAAGTTGGTGTATATGAAGAGGCTTATGTAAAAAAAAAACAAAAGTAGTCCGCCATTGTGCTTTAAAGTTACAATTACCTATGGCAAAAGTGAGTTTTGATTCCAACTCATAATTTTTGCAAATTTTCATTACATTACGACGTTGAAAATTGATTTTCATGACCTAAGAACAAAGTTTGACCCTAGATGGATAGTGATTGGTTCTGTAGAAAGGGACCTAGGGGGATTTTTTTTTGTACTACAACACAGTCCAGTACCAAAACCGCAAAAATAAAAATTAAAAAAAATTCCCCTAGGTCCTTTTCTACAGAACCATCACTAAATCTTTGAATCTAAACGCAAACTCAACATAATACGCGCTTCTAAAATGGCTTTTCCTCTTCGTTGGCATCAAAACTCACTTTTGCCAATGGCAAAAGTGAGTTTTGGAACTGAAGTCACTTTTCGTTCGCGGATTCTCGCGGAATCGAGGCACTAACAAGAAAACGGAGATCGTAGGGTTGTAGAGCATGAAAAACTGAATCAGAATCCGCAAAAAAAACGAAATCGATTTTTTTGGCAAAAGTGAGTTTTGGAACCAAGCCCCTCAATTGTTTAAAAAATTGAGAGTGAATTGAAAATTTTTTATTGAAACAAGATTTTATCAAATTTTTGTCAAATTTTAAACAATTTTTACGACCTTGTGAGCAAGTTTCTTATTTTTTGACAATTTTTACAATATTTCAAGTAATTCTAAAAATATTTCAGGAAGTGTAAAGTTAATTCAAACATTTCTCTTGTCTTTTGGACCACTTTATACTTTTTAAATAGCTTTAGCGATTCTTTAAATCAATTTTTGAACGGGTAGGTAATCTATATAATAGGTAGAAAGGTAGAAATGTATTTCACTAACTTCGACTTTACTTCCAAAAATGTTTGATGAAATGTTGTCAATTTTCAAGTCATTCTGAACCACTTTCACGATATTTTGAGGTTATTTTAGGCTAATACTTATGTATAAACTTTCAACAAATTTTACACCCCTTTGGATCAGTTTCATCAACATTCTGAGTTTTTTTAAACACATATTCGATTTTAACGTAATTTTCAATAACCGTCGACGTATTTTAAATATCCCTCAACGTCATAAATTCAAGGCCTGTAAATCATTTCATTTCAAATTTCAAAAAAAATCGAACAAACAATCCCAAAATTATGGCTTTGACATCGAATCCTTAAAAGACCATACTTTTGAAAACAGGTGCCTAATTGGTGTCCCTAATTAGAAAATTCATTCTCACAGCTTCGAATCCTCGCTGAATTACGCATCTTTTATTCGATTCTTAAGACACGGAAGCACCTACGTTGATTTTCAATACAGTCAACCAACCAGGTTGAATATCGCACAATCATCGATAAAAAATCAACTTCATTATAAAATTCGTTCCTCAAAACAATACGTTCTCTCGTCTCTTCTAGGTCTACCTATCATGACGACGACTAGTATCTTACGTGTCAAATAAGTTGTCTAATCAAGTCACTATTGTTCAATTTTACGAACACGAAGGTAGTAAGAAGTATACACAGAATACACTGTACCATTACTCTACGCATTTTACACAAGTGGATGGTATTGTTTTACTGAACGTTCTCATCTGATGATACATTTTTAAACAGAATACGCAGGTTTTCTGCGATACCTTTCCCAACAAAGCGAAAACTTTTCATTTTGGGGGTATTTTCCACTCGAGTCGAAACAAAAACAAGAAACGTAATGTATTTCAATCCGTGGCGAATTTTTTTTTTTGCAAAATATAAAATAATCGAATACCGTCGTACGTTGAATTTTAATTACAGAACTGGCAGGGATTGGACGAGGCCAAAGGGACAAATTGATATAAAGACTCCATCAAAAGTCTACCTAGAACTCGAGCAACGTCAACAATGAAAATGAATTCACCTTGACGCGATTTCATGAAGCCGGAGCCGAACGCTAAAAGCATTTTCACTTTGGGACAAAGATAAACGAAATTTTTTATCCGGATGAAGCCGGCTGCCGACCGATAGACGAGGTAGGCCGCTGCTTAAATGATATCTCGTGTAGTACTGCTCGAATAAAACGTGAAATATTTCGACGATGATGTGAAAATGAAAAGGCCGCAGTAAAATACGCCAAAAACACGATCGATAGTTAATGAGTAAATCGCTTTTTATCAAATGACAAATTTTAGTTCGACAGAGAACAGGCTACGGAGGCAGGGGCCGAGGAGAGCGTAGGATCAACCCAGACAAACGTACGAAATTTCACCTTTATTCCTCTCGAAAGTAAAACGTTAAATTGCGCCTAACGCATCGAATTAAATCCGATTTTCATTCCATTTAACACGTAAAAAACGATTTACTCAGCGTCGAGATCGAGTCTTTTAGGCGTATTAAAGCGAAACTTTCTCTTTTCTTCTCCCTTCCTAGTCTGCTTTTCGACGACGTATCATTCGAATAAATAAAAACAATACCAGAAGCAAAATAATTTCTTTCGTGAGAAACGAGGGGGTTGAATACGGAGAGATTCCATTCGTGGAAACAGATTTCACAGGCGAGGCAGACTATAGGCAGCCAACAACACTGAACGGATTCATCAGTCTCCAGCACACATGCCAGGAAAGGCGAGAGGTAGGAGCCTCCGATGGCAACAGAAAGAGAGAAAAAGTGAAAAAATACTTTTTTACAAATAAAAAATTTTCTTTACAAGACAAATTCCTTGCAACGAGATACTTTGCGTCGTTTTTCCCACACAATGAAATATACCGAACGGATATGTTCGCTGTTACCAGCACAAGTAAAAACAATAGTAGCTATTTTTGAACCAAAATAGCTCCAATGTTTTCTTCTATATGTTTCTTCTTTTTTTTTTCGCTCCCCGTTTTTCAAGTACGCTGCATCACGATATCATTGTTCGGAATTTTAGCATTGTTTTTGTTTTTTAGTAACTTTTTTTTTTGATACGCGTGTACTAATGTAGAATGATGATGGTTTTTTCTCCTTCATTTTTTCAAATCCGAGCTGTCATATTTATACATGTATACGGCGCGTGTATACGTAAATAGCGAATAGAAAAACAAAAAACGGTTTGATGTGTATTAAAGTACCTACACTGAAGAAAAACGCTCCTTTGAACGCGGCCTATTCAACGAGTATGAATTGAAAGCGATTTCACAGTATTTTCAGACGCAGCGAGGGCAGATATTACGAAAAAATGGGTAAAATTATTTGAATAGATTTAGTATTAAGTACCGACGAAAAAGGAAAGGATTTTGTTGGCGAAAAAAAAAACACGAAAGGAGAAAAAATTGCCTACGTTGAAATTTGTTTGGCGTGAGATATTCAAAAAAATAGAAGAAAAACAGTCTACGAAAGGTTACCGGTGGTTCATGGGTACACGTATCAAAGGAGTGTTATTTGCTGGTGTTTGGCGCTTTTAGTGTAAAACATGGCTTGCCGGCTTGTTTTTCGATATTTTTGTATGTATTTGGCATTTCCTCGCTACACTTTTTCCTTTATGACTCCTTTTTAGTTCATGAGATGAGAGGAGGATTGGGTTTTTACCTGTTTCAAGGCTTGAACTGAATGCAAAGGTATTCAAAATAGGTGGATTTGTGTCAATTGGGAAATTTCCTTTTGGTTTTTAGATGCAAAAAGCCAATAGATGCTTTGTTCGAGTACTTTTGTAGCAAATTTTCGTATTTTTCACACCTACGAATTATCGCGAAAGCATTAAATTACATCAGAAGTTTGAGTGATTTCAAACAGATTAATTTTTGTTTAAATATTCGCAAATAGTCGCGTATTTTTTACCATTTCTTGCAATTTTTAGATATTTATTTGAATCCAACGAATTCGAGAACTTTCGGATGAAAAATTTCCACATTCTTGGTATTTTTGCACTTTGGTATGGTATTATTTCTAGTTGAATCAAATTGATCGCCAATGAACTCGAACGAAACTTCACAAATTTAGACAAATCTTGAACAATTTGTTACAACTTCTGACAAACGTTCACGAATACACACAAATTTTCGCGAATTTCAACGAATTTCTACAAATTTTTTAATTCTAGATATTTCTGTATGAGTTCCATAAAATTAATTCAGGTTTTAAATATTCTTCACTAGTTCTCACAAAATTAGAACATTGCAATTTTGTCGCATTTGTTCCCACAAAATTCACAAAAAAATTCAGTAGGTATTGTACAATCATAATAAAAATGAAAATTACTTATTTCTTGTTTCACTTACCCAATCAAGATGAAACAGTAACAAATCCAATGTTATTCCAAATCAGCCTGAAAAAAAAAACAAAAAAGGAAAAATTAATTTCAAGTTTTTTACATGAATTTTGTTTCTATCCGGATCTTTTCAATAATTAGACTCAAAATTAAGCGAAAAACAAATTCCTAAGATCAATAAAAATATTTACTTTGATATCCAATTCAAAAATCTAGGGTTCAACTCCCCTCTCTGAGATTTTACTCGTTTTTGTTTTTTTTTAGTCAAGGTGTCTACTGGATTGACTTATCAAATTTTCATGATTTTTTCAGGACTTTTCTTGACCTTTTTCAAGGCTTTTTTCATGGTCTTTTTCATTTTTCACTTTTTAAACCTTTTATGACATTTTAATGATCTTTTCCCAGACTTCTTTCATTTTTATAGCCTTTTTCGAGCCCTTTTCATTTTTCATGCTTTTTTTATTGACTTTAATTTCATAATCTTCGACTTTTTCTTTTTTCATCACCTTTTTCGTGACCATTTTATGATTTTTTTCATGATCTTTTTCAACAGTTTTTATGACCTTTTCATGACTATCTATTTTTACGACTTTTTTATTTTTCATGACCGTTTCTATACTTTTATTCAGTTTTCAAGACCTCTTTCATGACTTTTTACATTTTTTATGACTTTATCGTGACTTTTTTCATGACTTCTTCCATATGTTTTTTCATGACTTTTTCGTGACTTCATTTTTATGGCCTTTTTTCATATTTCATGTTCTTTTCCATGACCTTTTCAATTTTTAATGATCTTTTTCATGACTTTTTCTATTTCTCATTACTTCTTTCACGACATTTTACATTTTAAATTTTTACACAACTTTTTTCTCTTTTCGTAACCTTTTTCTTGACTTTTTTCTATTTTTCATTTTTTTCATTGCCTTTTTTTCATTTTTATGACTTTTTTAATTTTTTTTAATTTTTCATGACTTTTGTCATGTTTTTTTCCATTTTTCAAGACCTTGTCATAAAAATGAAAAAAGTTATGATAAATGTCATGAAAAATGAAAAAAACATGAAAAAGGTCTTGAAAATGAAAAAAACATGACAAAAGTCATGAAAAATGAAAAAAATAGAAAATGTCATGAAAAAAAGTCATAAAAATGAAAAAAGGCACGATGAAAGTCATAAAAACGAAAAAAACTATGATAAAGATCATGAAAAATAAAAAAAGTCAAGAAAAAGGTCACGAAAAAAGAAAAGTTATGTAAAAATTTATAAATATAAAATGTTGTGAAAGAAGTCATGTGAAAGACCATTAAAAATTGAAATGAAAAATGAAAAAAGACCATAAAAATGAAGTCTCGAAAAATCTCATGAAAAAAGTCACAAAAAGTCATGAAAGAGGCCTTGAAAACTGAATAAAATCATAGAGACGGTCATGAAAAATGAAAAAGTCGTAAAAACATGAAAAAAGTCTTAAAAAACTGTTGAAAAATATCATAAAAAAATCATGAAAAGGTCACGAAAAAGGTCATGAAAAAAGAAAAAGTCGAAGATTATGAAATTAAAGTCATTAAATAGGTCATAAAAAAATGAAAAAAAAACATGAAAAATGAAAAAAGTCATGAAAAAGGTCATTAAAAATGAAAAAGTAGTGAAAAAGGTCATGAAAAATTATCAAGCCATAAAATAATCATCAAAAATGAAAACAGATATAAAATGTCATAAAAAAGAGAAAGTTTATGGCTTTATCATTTTTCATGGCCTTTTTGACTACTTATTCATTTTTAATGACCGTTTTCCTGACTTTTATTAATTTGTATGGCCTTTTCATGACGTTTTTCGTTTTTCATGGTTTTTTTTTTAGGACTATTATAGGTTTTTGTTATGAAAATAATAAACAATTCTCTGCAGTTCTCAGTACATACAAAATACAATTATTGAATACTTTTTGAATTTTCTACCAAATTTCGTGACTTATTGCTATTTTTCACATTTCATCACTTTTATAATTTTTATGATCAGTAGACACCCTGTTCACTCAAATTTCGACACTTCAGTTCTAAAACCAACTAGGCTGCTCACTCCACGCACGCAATTTTCAGAAAACGTGACACCGAAATACATCAGAATAACATCAAAATACCTTCAACTTTTGGACTACGACTGCCGTATCGCGGAACACGCAGTCAAATACGAAACACTATTGGGAAGAGAAATTATTCGTTTGGCAACTTTATACATCGTATCCTCGCAGTACGCGCTTTGTATTTACATTTTATGAATCGCTGGAGCATTCGATGTAATGAATTGTCCCCGGCGGATTTCGCATCTTAAAATTCACATCGTCTCACCGAAACCTAAAAGTCTCCGTTCGAGTGCACTTTATCAGCGCTGCAGCGCAGACGACGATGAAAACTCGACGTTCGCACAGCGACGAAACTTCTCTCGTCTGCGAACGCGTTTTTCTCGCGCCTCTTTTCGCACACACGTAGCAATGGCAGTTGGCTCGAGAGGTTATTTTTCCGCTTTATTTTCCTCGTTCTCGTTCGAAATTCTCGCGCCACCGCCGCGTCGCACGTCCCGAAATCAACAACACTTTAAACCATCTCCGGGGGCATTTTACGTAATGGAAAAAAATCTCCGCGATGGACCCGGCCGAGAAGAGGGGGGAGATTTGGCCGGGAAATTATCGCGCCCGATGTACGGCAAATTACCATTATAAAACTGTCCCGTTTTGTAACCGAATCTAACAAATCAAACTCTATCGACAGTCACATAATTTAAAGATAAGTTGGAAATGTTTTCAAGATTTTCCCAGAGAGAAAGTGTAATTTTAATTTCATATCCGTTCTCGAAGCGAAAGGAAACTTTTCAAGTCCATCATTTATAACGGAAAAAGCCATTCACTGTTATCTTTAAACTTTTGCCAGTTGTAACTCGTAACTTCTTAATTTCTAATATATTGATTACGACTTTAAACTAGTTTTTACCCTTCTTTTTTTCCCCTCCGGCCCTGATACTCGTGTTCTTCATATTATAAGACCGATTTTTCTTCTTCAATCTATATACACGTACATGTGTTACTCCGTTCCGCTCTTATTGCTCCGTATGCGATGAGAAGAGTTTTGAGGGGACGTGGTATTTCGTTTAGAACGATTTTCACGCTAAGTGATAAAAGTTCGACTACTTTTTCAATGTGTATACGAGAAAATATTTTGATTTATCTCGTTATATTGCTCTACAAGTATACACTAGATGTTTTTATCGTCAGGATTTTCTCGTTCGCGTGCTACGATATACGCTTACAATATACAATACAAAACAGCACACATGCATATTCTATACATACTTTTTTCCGGTTTGTGTAACTGTCGAGATACGTGGCCGCCAAAGCTGCAGGTACATAAAAGGTCGAACGACAAACCGAATTACCTAATTGAATGGTTATTCGGACTAATAAAGGCGACTTTGCGATCATCATTCTTTCGAATGCTTATAAGGTTCGTATAGCATAAGAGCTACTCGAAGATGAAAAATATAGATACAATTGCGAGAATACACTTTTCATATACGCGTTCCGCTGAGAGGACAACTTTCGAGCACTTCTTTCAAATAACAAGTTGTTAAAAAAGGTCAGTAACATTATTCATGACACAAAGTCAATCTCGAGTAGATAAGCCGAAAATATGTTTAAAAAGGTTTTTTCAATGTGTCTGATGAAAATATGCATCAGCACAGGGTACGATTCAAAAACTAGAAAATTAGCAATGGGTGGGGGACGAGGGTTCTCGTCCGAGTTTAATATTTCATTTCAATTTTACATCACTTCATGATAATTTGTTTCTATTTCGTAGTTGATTTTCACTTAAGTAACAGATTACCTACTTCTTATAATTTCATCTGAAAAATCCTTCATGCTAGAAACAGTAAGTAGATTGGTTTGTTTCAAACATCTTTTGGAAACCTTTGAAAAAAATTAAAATAATATAATATTTAAAAAAGTCACAAATTTTTTTTTAAATTGAAAATTGTTCGAAAATGGGGTTTCTGGTAATAAAGGTCAAAAACTACCCTTGGCTCATTCTATGTCAACTCGACCAGGTTTTGACCTTGGGTCTTCCGATTTCGCTCAAATTTTTTTAAAGAATTCTCCTCAATGGTCTAATGAAGGAATCACCGTCATTCCGATCCTAATCCTTCAGGGGGAGGGGGTGGCCCTTGTACTTTTCGTATAATTGTGATTTTTTGCGAAATTGCTTAACTTTGAAGGAGCTTATCTCGAGATTGGTAAGGTCTAAGATAAATCTGTTCATGCTGTTTTGCAGAGAATTGAAAGTAGATTCAAAATTGATAATCACTTTTTGAAAAGTTCAAAGTTGAGCTTTTGTGATGGAAGATCAACTTTCATGATAAGTACAAAAGATGAAGGGCCCCATTAAAAAATCTGAAAATATTGCTATGTAGAGAACTTTTAATGTAGTTTTCAACTAATTACTTTTCAAGATGGGATCTCAATACCCCTGGGGGCACAGGGGTCCTAAATTTTGGTCAAAATTCAAAAAAATGGGAAAAGTGAAGTAATATTGATTTCAACTAATTCGAAGGTGCTGAGTTCGAATATGTGCTTAGTTTTTTCATTCAACCCCTCTGAACCCCCCTACCAGTCCCCTAATGAGGTCAAAATTCAAAAAAATGAAAAATAACGTATCACGTGTCGTTTGTTGGGGTTTTGAGGGCGCTGAGTTCGAATATTTGCTTATTTTTGGGATTCGATCCTTTAGTGCCCCCCTAGCCTCCAATTTTGAAAAAAACATTGATTTTTAAAATGATTTAGTAATTTTGTAGTCTGTGTTGAGAACGAAGGAGGCAGATCGAGAAAGTAAGTTAATAATCAAGCTCAGCCCCCTCGAATTAGTAAAAATCGATATGACACATGCTATTTCCTTTGCATGTGTTTTTTCAAAATTGGAGGCTAGGGGGGCACTAAAGGATCGAATCCCAAAAATGAGCAAATATTCGAACTCAGCGCCCTCAAAAACCCTACAAACGACACGTGATACGTTATTTTTCATTTTTTTGAATTTTGACCTCATTAGGGGACTGATAGGGGGGTTCAGAGGGGTTGAATGAAAAAACTAAGCACATATTCGAACTCAGCACCTTCGAATTAGTTGAAATCAATATTACTTCACTTTTCCCATTTTTTTGAATTTTGACCAAAATTTAGGACCCCTGTGCCCCCAGGGGTATTGAGATCCCATCTTGAAAAGTAATTAGTTGAAAACTACATTAAAAGTTCTCTACATAGCAATATTTTCAGATTTTTTAATGGGGCCCTTCATCTTTTGTACTTATCATGAAAGTTGATCTTCCATCACAAAAGCTCAACTTTGAACTTTTCAAAAAGTGATTATCAATTTTGAATTTACTTTCAATTCTCTGCAAAACAGCATGAACAGATTTATCTTAGACCTAACCAATCTCGAGATAAGCTCCTTTAAAGTTAAGCAATTTCGCAAAAAATCACAATTATACGAAAAGTACAAGGGCCACCCCCCTCCCCCCCGAAGGATTAGGATCGGAATGACGGTGATTCCTTCATTAGACCATTGAGGAGAATTCTTTAAAAAAATTTGAGCGAAATCGGAAGACCCAAGGTCAAAACCTGGTCGAGTTGACATAGAATGAGCCCCTTGGCTAAAATTTTTTCAAAACTGGCCCAAAATGGTACTTTCAGTATAAAATAATCTAAAAAAATCGTGACTTTAACTCCTTCCCCCCCCCCTCATTCCGGAATTATTGCGCTTCAAAATCGAAAATTCAACACGTGATATCTATGGAATAATTTTTTTTGAAATTTTCATAGATAATGCTTGTTGACGAGTAGGATGTATGCGAATTTTTTGAAAATTTTCGGTTCACATTTTTTAAATTTTTTTCTCAAGTACAATTTTTTTAAAGATTGTGGAGAGGATACCCGGCAATTTTTTTTTTATTAATTTTGTGAAATCGTCAGCCATCACATAAACTTTTTTCGGGTTCCCAAACTAAGGAGCAACATTTGCTCAAAAAAGAATCAAAACCAAAAAAAATTAGCACGCATTTTTCACTACTCTCTCAATTATAAATCAGTGAAAATTATCGAAAATCACTGAGAAATAGTCAGAATTGCAGCACAGGAGAAAATCAGTGAAATTTTTTTTACTGAAAACAAATCAGTGAGAAAAATGACTGGAAAATCGGTGTAAATTCACTGAAAAATCAGTGAAATCTATGAAATTTGCTGAAAAATCAGTGAAAAGTCGCTGAAAATCAGTGAATTTTGCTAATTTTTCCTGTGTTGCAATTCTGACTATATATTTATCAGTGACTTTTCACTGATTCAGAATGAGAGAGTATTTTTCCATATTAACAAGGGTGGTATCCCAACTCAAAGTAAAATTTTGTGAAATACATCAAAAATATATAAAAAAAAGAACACCATATCCAAAATTTCTGCCAAATCAGTAGAACTTGACTGATTCCTTTGGTAAAAAAAAAAATCCCCGAATTGGTTGAAAAACTACCAAAACTTCAGTAAATTCTACTAATTCAGCAGTAAATTTTGTAATGTATGAAATGAATCGGTGATATTTTACATACTGAATCATTTATTTAAAATTGAAATTTTACTGATTCTACAGTATTATAGGTACACATGTTGCAACATATCTTTTGAAGTAAACAGAAGTCACAGAAAGGCAGAAAGTATGAGTATAAAAAATTGACTCACGTAACACAATTCCATCCATATTGGCATACATAACGAAGGTGTCTAGCATCCGCAAACATAGTCGTAATACTAATCAACGAAGTGAAGAGCCCAATCGATAACTCGAATTAAATTTCAATAATTCATTCCACGAAGGAGCAAAATTAACTCGGCTTAATTACACAATTTCTGTTTGTATCGCATATCTGGACGAAATCTCCACACAGGTAAGAGTCAAAAGTAACCTGGCTCTGTTTTACGAATTTTCCCGTACGTGGTGAGCGGTTTTTTTCAAAGTAATTTTCAAGGTCTGAATTTTTTTCTTTGTAACCTCAATTTTTCAAGACTAAAAATTTTATCTCAAAATTTCTCAAACTTCAAATTTTTATGTCAATTTTTCAAGACAATCCCAAACTTCAAATTTTTATCAACATCAATTTTTCAAGTCTAAAACTTTTTTCTTAAAATTTCCAAAACTTCAAATTTTTTTCAACGTCAATTTCTCAAGTCTAAAATTTTTTCTCAAAATTTCTCAAACATCAATTTTTCAAGACAATCTCAAACTTCAAATTTTTTTCAACGTCAATTTTCCACGACTGTCTCAAACTTTATATTTCTTCCAACGTCAATTTCCCAGGTCTAAAACTTTTTTCTCAAAATTTTCCACACTTCAATTTTTTTCTCAATATTTCTCAAACTTCAAATTTTTTCAACGTCAATTTCCCAAATTTCAAATTCTTTTCAACGTCAATTTCTCAAGTCTAAAATTTTTTTCTCAAAATAATTTCTCAAGCTTCAAATTTTTTTCAACGTCAATTTCTCAAGTCTAAAATTTTTTTTCTCAAAATAATTTCTCAAACTTCAAATTTTTTTCAACGCCAATTTTTCAAGACTATCCCAAGCTTCAAATTTTTTTCAACGTCAATTTCTCAAGTCTAAAATTTTTTTTCTCAAAACAATTTCTCAACCTTCAAATTTTTTCAACATAAATTTTTCAAGACTATCCCAAACTTCAAATTTTTTTCAACGTCAATTTTTCAAGACTACAATTTTTTCCTGAAAATTTCCCAAACTTCAAATTCTTTTCAACGTCAATTTCTCAAATCTAAAATTTTTTTCTCAAAATTTCTCAAACTTCAAATTTTTTCAACGCACTTTTTCAAAACTATCCCAAACTTCAAAATTTTTTTCAACGTCAATTTTTCAAGTCTGTCTCAAACTTTATATGTTTTTCAACGTCAATTTTTCAAGTCTAAAATTTTAATTTCTTCTCAACTCAAAATTTCCCAAACTTGAAATTTTTTCAATGTCAATTTTTCAAGACTGAAATGTTGAAGTTTGAAAAATTTTGAGAAAAAAATTATAGTCTTGTAAAATTGACGTTGAAAGAATTTGGATTTTGGGAAATCTTGAGAAAAAATTTTAGTCTTGAAAAATTGACGTTAAAAAATTTGAAGTTTGAGAAATTTGTGAAAAAAATTCTAGTTTTGAAAAATTGAGGTTACAGGAAAAAAAATTCAGACCTTGAAAATTTATTGTCCAAAATGGAAAATCAAACGTACTTTTAAAAAAAAACTGCTCACCACCCACGGAAATCCGTAAAACAGGGCCAGGTTCAAAAACCATAGGTAGATCTACCCACATACGAAAATTGATAAGCGAAATGACGAAAGAACTGACAAATTGGGAATTAACATGAAATTGGCAAAAATTACGTTATAAAAGCAAATCAGGCAGCTGTGAATGAAACGAATCCGTCAACTTCGCAATTTATTTGATAAATTTGGTAATACTACACATATATTTTGGCATAGAGTAAACGAACACACAGGTAGATATATTACTTATTGAGAAATATATGTATTTAACGTGGGTAATGGTAACAGTTCCTTCATTATATATCTCACCTTTGCATATTGTGGTACCCCATAAGGCTTGCAAACACGTACTACGTTTTATCCTATGTTATATATAAGGGCAACACCACCGAAGGGAACCCCTAACATATGTTGTATCTGTGCCTTGTGCGTTGGTGTATATGTGTGTCACCAATTCGTTCACCCGACTATGAAATTTTATTATATAGATACGTCGTGTATGTAGAGGTATACCCCCGTAAAATTAATTGTAATATATGCGCAAATTTAACTTAATTCGCGAGTATAGTATATAGGTATAGCAGCGTTCAATTGTAATGTTTATTATAATCCGCTTATTAGACATAAAGTAACCTCAACGGAATTGGCGAATATTTACTAAACCGCAAACTAACCGACAGTTCTATCAATATACACAGCTTCGTGTGTAGTGGCTGCGCCTTTGAACTAGAATATACCACCTCTTTCTCTCCTTCTCGCTCTGACTGCTTTTTCACGATGCTCAAAAGAGTCGTGCTTGTGCTCTTTCGTCCGATATAAATGTCTTAACAATAACACGACGAAACAGTTACCTAAGTAGCGCAGGTATGCTTTTAAAACGTAAACAAATTTCTAACTCGTGTTTGGACTTGGGAACGTGGGAAACGTGCGATAGGTGTGTAAAGTGACTTTATTACGTACCACAATAAAGTTTTAGAGGGTGGTTTTGGATGGATATGGATAAGGTAAGTTTTAACCCAATGAAGTAATAGTTTATAATATGAGTTTGCATGAGTACTTTTTGGTATATGGACCTCTCCTCCTTAGGTCAACTTTTTTTTTGAGTTTGGACTTTACGAAATCATCAAATTTTAACGTCTTGAAGAAATCAAAATGATTGGAAATTGATTAAAATTTACATTTACCAATAGTATTTAAATGTTTAGAATTGGTTGCAGAAAATTTTGGAGAAATGAGGGGAGAGGGCCCATTTATTTATTTATTTATTTATGTAAAATTGATACATTTTGTCCCCTGTAATGCTACAAGGCAAGGAATAGGAGTCGACTCCGGAGTCGAGTCAAACTGACTCCAAATTGACTCCGACTCCGGCTTGACTCCGGAGTCAGGAGTCAAGGTAATAGGTTGACTCCGGAGTCAAGCAGAAGTCAGGAGTCAGAGTGTGAGTTTTACTCCGGAGTCGAGATAAAGTCAGGAGCCGAGGTCTGAAAGTGACTCCGGAGTCAAGGTGGAGTCAGAAGTCAACTTTTCCCCTTGACTCTGGGAGTTAGGTGGAGTCAAACCTACTCCAAATTAACTCTGACTCCCGCTTAACTCTGGAGTAAAGCTAGAGTCAGAGAATCAAAGCAAAGATCGACTCCGGAGTCGAGCGGAATTAAGAGTCAAGGTCATAGATTGACTCCGCAGTCAAAGTGGAGTCAGGAATCAAGGTGTGAGTTTGATTCCGGAGTCGAGGTGGAGTCATGAGTCAAATTTCTCTTTTGACTTCGGGAGTCAAGCCGGAGTCAGTCCTAGTCCCTGCTACAAGGACGTAACTCCAAAACTTTAATTTTTACAGGAGAGCTGAAAAACTGTTTTACTTGAGATTTTTGAATTTCGTGAAGCAGGTGTTGATTTTACTATGTTTTTTTAGTGTGTAGAATGAGTTTTCAATATTTCTTTTTTCAAAATACCGATTTTTAATTTTTTAAATGGGGTTACGACATTTTATACACAAACACAGAAAACCTACAGAGTTGAAAAAAAATGGAAATTCATTTTTAACACTGGAAAAATTATATGAAAGTCATCACTTCCCCCACAAAATTAAAAAATCATAAGTATACAGTTATCACTGTAGGATCATTCCATGTCAACTCGACCAGGTTTTGACCTTGGGTCTTCTGATTTCGCTCAAAATGGGTCGATAAGCAAATATTCGAACTCAGCGACCTCAAAAACCCAACAAACGTTTCATTTTTTTGAATTTTGACCTCATCAGGAGGCTGATGGAGGGGTCCAAAGGGGCCGGAGGAAAAAACTGAGCACATATCCGAACTCAGAGCCTTTGAATTAGTAGAAATCAATGTATAACTTCACTTTTTCCATTTTTTTGAATTTTGACCAAAATTTAGGACCTCTGTGCTTCCTAGGAGTGTTGAGATCCCATCTTGAAAAGTAATTAGTTGAAAAATACATAAAAAGTTCTCTTCATTGTAATTTTTTCAGATTTTTAAATGAGCCCCTAATATTTTGAACTCATCATGAAAGTTGAGCTTTCATCACAAAAGTTCAACTTTGAACTTTTCAAAATGTGAATATCAACTTCAAATCTCTTTTCAATTCCCTACAAAACCGCATAAACAGCTTCATCTTGGACCTAACCGATCTCGAGACATGAGCCTTCAAAGTTGAGCCATTTTGCAAAGAATCCGAAAATTACAAAGCCCCCCCCCCCGCCCTTCTGCAGTATTAGGCTCCAAATGACGGTAATTCCTTCATTAGACCATCGAGGGGAACCCGTAAAGAACATTGAGCGAAATCGGAAGACCCAAGGTCAAAACCGGGTCGAGTTGATGTGGAATGAGCCTCCAGTAAAAAGTAAAGTTTTGGAGTTATGACATTTTAGCATTAGAAGGACAATTTGATGGAATTACGACCAAAAAATTTCAAAATTTTTAGAATAAAGAGTTACGCCAACATATATTTTTTTTAAATTCTAAGGATTGGTTTGACTTTTGAGTTGAAATGATGTTATCACCAGATGGAGGACGTCCCAAAGTTGGCATTTCAGCAAAAAAAAAAAACAACAAAAAATGCAAAATTTTGGAGTTACTACTTTTTAGCATTAAAAGGACAATTTGTTCCATGATGGAACTCAGTTCGCCAGCAATCAGTTGAATTCCATTGTACATATTATAAACAAAACATGAACAATTTTCCAAAAAATTCCAGAGCATGAAGAAGATGGGGTTGGATATCGCAGAAGGAAGGTTTGATATTTAGTGTTATCAAAAATAGCATATGGAACACAAACTTCTTGACTTCAAAAATTACCAAATATTAGGCACGTTTGTGGGACTGAAGGGGATGTCACTTTTGAAAAAAATACGTAATTTTTCGTCATTTTTAGACAATTCCACTTGTTTGGTATCCCCCCCCCCCCCCGAAAGAGAACATAAATTTTTTAAATATTATATTATTTTTAAATAAAAATTTTAATATAAAAATAAATTCTTTAGAATTAAATATAATAATTTTTCAATTTGAGTTAAATCTACAAGGGGAGGGGGGTTAAAATGTTGCAGTTGCGAATTTTGGCATTTTTTAACTTCTACGAAATTTAAATCACTGATTCTATCCCTTCAAAATAGAGCCAAAAAAATTGGTAAAAAAAATATTTATGAGCATTTTCAAAAAAATACGCCACCTAAATTACAATTTTACAAATTTTTATGAAATGAAAATTTAAATGGGCAGCACAAGTACGAAATTTTCAAAAAAGTTATTACATACAAACGATTTTTGTAACCAAAACAATTTCTGTCGCATTTTTCTGGTTATATTTGATGAGAAATTCGAAATTTTTGATCATGTAGTTGACAGAACTGTCGTAAAATTTTTTAAAAAATTTTTTTCAGGAAACAAATAAAGTTTTTGAGTTGACTTTTGTGAGCGATTTGAAATTCGATAAAAATGAAGAACCAACTTGCAAATTCCTTGAAAAATGCAGCTTTTGGCTCAATTTTCGAAAACGTGTCTGTAAAACTTGAACGACTCTGGCGAATAATTTTTTTCATCCAAAAATAGAAATCAAAATCAAAATTCAAAAATTGGCTTTTTTTGCAGTAAAAATCACAACTTTTTTGAAAATTATAATTATTTTTGATGAAAATTACCATCAGTAATTTCTATTTTCAAAAAAATCATAATTTTTAGTAAAAATTAACATTTATGAAAAAAAATTAATTTCCAAGTAAAATTATTAGGTATGTTGTGTAAAAATCGTAATTTTTGGGAAAAATTTTCATTTTCTAGATTTTTTGGCCATTGGATGTGAAAACCTCAAAAAACATTTTTTAAAAGTATAGGAGCAAAAATCTAGGAAAAATTCAACGTATTTTCTACCATTTTGGTCGACTCTCGCCCACCAAAATTTTTTTGGCTAAATTTTCGAAAACGCGCCTTCTGAAAGCTTGAATGACTCGGGAGAATTTTCTAGAATTATTAACCATAATGCCCAATTTTGCTGCCCTCTTTCTTGATCGCAACTTATTCTGCACTGTAATGAAAGTGTTTTTTTCTGTACGATTGATTTTCCAATATGAAGTTTTTGGCAATTTGATTCAATTATAGTAAGGTCTATTTTACGTAAAAATGAAACCTGATACAAAGAAATAATCAATAACTGGAGAAAATTTACGACCAAAATCAATTACCACATTTTTTAAACTTCAATCTTGGAAAAGATCTCTAGAATTCAAAAATTTTTTATCTATCTGAGTTGGAGGAAAATACAGATCCTGATTTAAAAAAATTATTTTTCGGTCACAGTGTAGTCATAAGAAATTCATTCATAGCAGACTTTATTTTCACGTAAAATTATCAAAACCAGTTTGAATTTATTATTGATGAATAATGATTTGGATTTGTAAACTTTCAAACGAATACTATTGGACTGAAAGATATCTCTGCTTAAAAATTAATCACAGGGAGACGCCAAATTTGAAATCTTTTTTCTGCAATAAAACTAAACTGAGTAAAACTAGAGGGGGAAGGGGTATTTTTCAACAAAGGAAAACGTTTTTGGGACTCATAGCTTTATTTCTACAGGGCGGAGGACGCAAAACATTTATTGATGAAGCAAAAAAAATCAAAAATTTTCGATTGAAATGAAGTTTGTTTTTGATTTTTTTGATTCAAAATACCTACAATTTTTCTTATATTTTTGAACAGGAAGCATTAATTTCCAAAAAAAAGTCATCACTTTCGAAAATTTTTCGAATTGAACTTAATTTTTCCGTTTGAAAAAGTAATTCTGCCATTAGCTTGGAGTAATGAAAATCAAACAAAATTTCAACATTCAACTTTAGGAACATTTTACCAATCGTTAAAGAAATCTTTTTGAACCGGGTCGAAAAAAAATTTTAAAACGAAAAAAATGAATAATATGTGTCATGCTCTACGGAAACCTACCTCTGGGTCAAAAAATGGATTTTTGTTTTATTGTCGATTCTGATATAAAATTTCACGCTCTTTCGAATGGCGCAAACCCCAAATTCTGATTTCGCTCTCTCTCCTCACAACTCGTGTTTAAAAATTGAGAAAAAATCAAAAAATGGCCAAGAAATTCAAAAAAAGTCGAAAAATTTAATTCTGACATAAAAATGCATAAAAAGATACAAAATACAAAAAAAATCTAAAACTAGCTCATTTTACAAAAATTTGGCTTAAAATTCATTTTTTATTGCAATTTTTTTGCGTTTTTTTTGCTTCTTTGCCGTTTAAAGCATCCTTGGTAATCATTTGACCGGAGCTTCAATTAATCAATTATTTACGAAATTAATTAATCACTGATAAAAAATGAAACAACTCTTGTCATTGCGCAACGAAAAATTTGCTAGAACGTTTTTTCAGCTTAGAAAAAGTGCTCAGAGTGGCAACACTGATGCATGGTGAAAATTGTCCAAATCACCAAAATGTCGAAAATGACCACCAGAAATAATGTAGTGAAAGAATAGTTGCCTATCGACCCTTAAAACGCAGCAAAACGAAGTGCAATCTTCAAATGCGTTTTCTCGAAAAGTTGATTTTGTCCCAGAGGTAGGTTTCCGTAGAGCATGACACATATGTTGATTTTATTATTTCGTTTTTGTGTTTGATGTAGGTAACAGTTCGCAACATTTAAAAAAAAAAAGAAAAAAAAAGACCTCACAGCCATCAAAACAAACTATTAACGAATCTGATCCAATAAAATCTAAAAAAAATTGCAATCACAAATCAACTGAAAAACATTCAACTCTAAAATTCGGGGAAAAAAGAGAAGAAATTACTCCTTTGCAAAAAAATCCGTCGAAAAAGAAAAACCACCCTTGTAAAAGAAAAAATTAAACACCACTTTTCGAGCCGGAGAAAAAATAAATAAAAAATAAAGCAAAGTATATAGTATAATTTGAAAGCAGACTGCAGAGAAAGGCATCGATACACGCGTCTAATCACCCATCTCGATGACATTTACATAGGAAAGCAATAGCGCGCGAATACCAACTATCGAAAAATATTACGGCGATAAGGTTTTTCCAAAACGTTTTACCATAAAATCGCGATAAATTTAGCTAGCAAACTATACCAACGAATACTTACACGATGCATTCTACGCGTTTGTGGTATTTGCGGTAGAAAAAAAATAGAGAATTCACACTTCTCATATATCAATGGAAGATATATTTTAAAAAATTTTTATATTTGACTTTAGCAGGAAAAAAATAGCTCAGGGGAGAGAGAAAGTACGGTTCCTATGTCTCTGTCTCTCTCGCTCGTCTCAAAAATCGAACTTATCGGTTTCCTGGGTAGAGAGAAAAAGTTTTAAAATTTATCGACAAAAAAGCTTGAAGAACAATAGAAGATAAAATCTCAGACACTGAGACTGTTATGGTTATTTTATTGTTGTTTTCAGTTTTGCAAAACTGCACTTCCTTTCAGAGTTTTGAAAAACTTTCATAAATTATGTGGAAAAGTATTCCGTTGAGATATGGTAATAATAACGGTCATAATAATTTTACTAGAAATATAAGCCGTGTAATTCGATGTTTCGTGAAGGAGTGCGTAATCGGTGCGCCGCTTTCTTACAGAATGGCGTTAATTTTTAACGATAGGAACGAAAAAGAAAAAAAAAATACCGAATCGTCGTCATTATTTTCAAAAGAATCGATTTTATAGCATATTCGAACTATTTTTGGAAATAAAAAACGAATATTTTATCGACTTTGATTCGGACACATTTTTTGATTATATTTTCAAGTCAAGAGGTTAAGACACAACATTGGTCATTAAACGAATAAATTTGGAGGATTAATTGGAAAAATAATCGTTTTAATCCACAGATAAGGGTTGGACGAATTGAAAAAAAAAAGGTATCCTGAATTTTGACGAAAACAGCGGCGATTTTGGCAGGGGAAATCTGAGAGAGTCAGAAAGTTAAAAGAAACCGAACATTTTTCAAAATCTTTCTTGTACAAATTTATCAAAAAATCTACACAAAATTCAAATCGATTCACGCTTTTTATATTTTTATCACTTTTCGAAATTTCTTTTGATTATTCATTGTGTTAGGAAGAAATTTTAAAAAACATGAAGTTGAAAACTTTTTTAAAAATTCAGTTATTATTTTTAAGTTGGATAAAATTTTTAAAAATATGGATTCGAAAAAAATTTGAAGATACGTTGGAAAAGTTTTTCTATACTTACCTATCAAAATGTTTTTCAACTGTAAATTTTTTTAAATTAAAATTTTCAACAAATTTTTCCAACCTGGATGTTGAAAAAATTCAAATTCATATTTCTTGGAATTTCTTCTAATTCGAAAACTTTTTCCAATAAGTAATTTCAACATTTTTTAATTTTTTTTTAATTTCAACTTTATGTTTTTTAAAATGTTTTCTGACTGAATAATTGGAAAAAATTTTTAAAAACATTAAATTTAAAAAAAATGAAGAAAAATCAAAATTGTAAAAAAGTTGAGAAAATTTAGGTTTGAAATAATTTTTTATTAGATTCAATTTTGAAAAATAAATGTAAGTAATTAAAGTGATTGAAGAAATTTAGAGTTGAAAAAATTTGAGCTCAGAAATTGAAAAAAAAATTGGACTTAAATCGTTAAAATCCCATTTATGGCAAAAATAATTAGGAGCTAGCCGAGCTACTTTGTTTTAGAATGGAAGTTAATTCAATTTACCTATTTTTCTGTACAGAATTCACAAAAAAATTGGTAGGTACTTGAGAAAATCTTCATCTTTGAAAAAATCAATGCAAGTCTGACATTTCTAACTTCCCTAGGAAAATCGCTCCTGGACGAAAATCGGTGTAGTAGTTTATTTTGAATGGGAGGTCTTCCGAAAAAGAATTTAGATTTCTCCAGCCCAAAGAAGGCTGGAGCTCGGGAACCTCAAAATGAAGTCATTTAAAATAAAAAATGCGGTTTTTTGACTCTTTCAGGTCATAAAGTCATAATAATGTACTTGCTGGGAACTACGGTCACCTCCCTAAAAAGAAATGATTTAGATTTCTACCCCTCTGAACCATTTATCTCAAAATTGGATACCACTTTTTGCCCTTTACCAGTAAATTGAAAAGTTGCAGATCGCGAATTTGAAGATTTTTTGATTTTTACCAAATTCAATTGCTCACTCAAACTCCTCAAAACGAACCAACAAGTTTTTTTCAGCACCTAGAATAATTTTTTATAAAATTAAAAAAAAAAAAATGTTCATGGCAGTGCTGCCAATTGCATTTTGATCTAAGAAATTTTCATAAAATTCAAGTCGTTCATTTAGTGGCTTAAAAAGTACACAAACCAAAATTTTTCAATCATCAAAATCGATTTGAATTGATTTTTTGGAAATTTTTCATAGCAGGATTTATCAACTAAAAATTTATGAAAATTGCGTAAATCAGCATGCAGTTAGCAGCACTGCAAAAAAAATTGAAAAATTCTATCACAAATGATTCCAGGTGGTAAAAAAATTTGGCTCAATTTTGAGGTGTTTGAGTATAAGCAATTTGCATTGGGTAAAAATCATCAAATTCGCGATCTGCTGGTAAAGGGCGAAAAGTGGAATTCAATTTCAAGATCGATGGTTCAGGCAGGTGCAGAAAATCAAATCGCATCTTCAATTGGGGGGGGGGGGGGGTCCAAGAAGATATAAAAATTGTCAAAAAATCTTTTTTTTTCTAAATGGTTCCATTTTAAGGTTCTCTAGCTCCATCTCCCTTTGGGCTGGGAGCTCAAATTTTTTCTAATATGCATTAACAATGAACTATCTTACTTAATTTTCGTCAAAATCCAGCGACTTTTTCTTTTTCGAGCCACCCTACGGTACTTTTGTATAATTTTTTTTTTTCGTATTTGTACCTAGACCTAGAAAGATTACACTACGAAGATATGTAGAACAGATCGTCGCCGGTGATGAACATTTCTTCAATTTTAACGTTGAGAAGAGCTCGAAGTTCGATTAGGTATATTTCAATTCATTATTTGAATTATTTTATTTCATTCCATCGGAGTTTTCCTTCCGCTAATTCGTACGAACGTTTGTTCAATTTACTCGATCACATTCGAAGACAGTTGCACATTCGAGTCACTGAATGATTCACCTTACGAGCAGCATTAATAGGGGTATAATTTTATAACCCCTGCGTTATGTCGTTTTCTAATTCCAGTATAAATTCCAATTGCTCAAGTTTGCAAAGTGATGCAACTTTGGAGTTTTAAACGACAACTACAAGCATTGTTTCGAGTGAAAGATGCGAAACTTAAACTGTTCAGCAATTCGAACGTTGGTTGACTTCATTTATATTTCGTTTGTTAATAAACGTGCTGCGAATGTGTTTCTGCTCTTGTTTCAACTTAGACAACGAGTATATAAGTTCATATTAGACGAAAGTATACGAATCAACGGCTCGTTCGAGTATCCATTTCCATACCAAATTTCCAAACTACCAGTATCTAACAAAATTAAAAGCATTGACGTACCTAGGTCGAGACAAAACACAAGAACACGTAGATACATGAAACATAAGGAAAAGTTCTCTTACTTGAGTACTTGATTCTTCGGCACCATCGATGGAGTAAAAATGAGCATCTGATTTGAAAGTAACGTCGCATTTCATATGATCTGGTCATCATCATCACCATATTCTTGGGTAAACAAACGTCGCCACAGTCCACAGCGAATAAAGAACTTGGCATCTTTTGGGAATATTGTAAATTGCTAGAAGAATAGACGTACTTCTTTTTCTTTCCACGTAATATATAATATCGCAGAACGCCACGAAATTACGATCTTCAAAGGAATGCTGAAGAGCGGACATCGCTGATTTCGCTTTCACATCAGCAACGATTTACCATGATCACTTGCGGCTTAAAATTGTACGAATTGACACGTCCACGAATGTAAGATGATTAATAACTCTTTGACAGTTCATTTTCGAATAATTAATTATGTTATTTTTAATGAAACGACCGAAATTCGCGAAAATACGAAATTGAAACACGAAAACTCGAAAACTCGAAAACGAACAACAAACTAAACAAAAACTAAAAAACAGGTTGCAATGTTGCATTCGCCATGACTCATGACGATGACGCATGACGCTACGTGGAATCACGTGATGCAGATGATTTATTTCTCAGTGTTACCAATCTTTTCAATTTTGCTGAATTGAAAGTGATGAAAAATATTAAATATTATGTTTATTAATTCTTTTTTTTTATAATTTCCAAAAATTTAGGACTAAATTTTAATTTATTTAATTCGTAAATAGTGTAATTATATCAAAAAATTGACTATAAAATTGAATAAATTTCGTAGAAAGGAAAAAAAACATTATTTGAAAAATAATTAGATAGGTAACAAAAAATTTTTACCTACTTATCATTATCAGTCCCCATATCAATATTTTGATTGATTTTTTTTTATTATCACAAATTTTTTCAAATTTTTAAATTTTTTTACCATTCTTTTTCATTTTTCTTGCAAATTTCCAAAAAAAATTTACGAAAAGAAGCTCCAGTCTGGAAGTTGAAACTCGAAAGTGTATCTACAAATAAATACCATCTCTTCGGCGTATCGGATTAATCTGTAGGATGGATTTTACGGTGATTTATACGGTATGGTCTACGGTGTTTATTAAAAATAAGATAAATTTTTATTCAACAACGTTTCACGCAAAAACATGCGTATATCTCAACGTAAATACCCATACGTGGGTCATTAAAGTTTGAATTGAACAAAATGTTACAAATTTTTGCCGTTTTTGCGGTTACCATAGAAACGCCGGCAATATTTGTCAGTTTTATTTTCATAATTTGCGCTCGGGTATGGTATCCAGAGCTGTGCTTTTTTGTAAACGAATCCTAGAATAATCTCATTCACAGGGTATTCTGTATAGTTCGATCAAATACAAATGATATTTCCCCAATCGAACCCCTAATTTCACTATTTTATTTGTTCTAGGCTACTCCGGCGTCAAGCTACGCACCGTAGGTGGATGTTAGGTACCTAGCTATCTAAATGTTTGAAACCACTCGTTAGTACAGAACACGTTACGAAATGTAAAACTTGTTCATACACGAGACAGAGAAGATGTTTGACGATGCAAAGGAGTATATGTCAATGGCAGAAAACTTAAGTCGCTGGTATGTCGAGTTAATATGGCAACTTGATAATAAACTTAACCCTCAACATCGGTTTGCTCTAACTTATCTTATATGTGCTACGAGAAGAACACATTCATTAAAACTCTTGCTTTAAAATTCTCCTTTATAACTCAAAACGACGATACTTCCGTGAAATGTGAAACCACATGTATGGCACCCCGGGTGGTACTTCACATGCAAAATAACTCATTCGGCAACCCTCTCGTTGTGATGAAGTTTTGTAAAATTTTGCCAACTTTCCGGTAAAAGTCCTGCGAAAATTTCAACGGTTTAGATAAGTACACGTCTAAATAGTCGTAGATTTGCGTAGAGGTTAATTGGCTGGGCTGAAGCGTGTTTATGGTTGAACGATACCTGCTAGAATGTATTTTTTAATCGTGGTTTCGTATATTGTAGGTAGAAAGTGTGGTAAATTTTGCAGATAACACGTTGTTTGGAAAGTCAATTAGGGAATATGTGAGGTCGAATGGTTCTTTGATGACTATTTATTCATTAAGATACAGTTTTCTTGGAAAATCAACGTTAGTAGGTAGCTGTATATTGATTTATTGTTAAGAAGTTAAGTACCTAACCCATATCAATTTTTAATAATTTGTTTCAGGCTAAGTGAGAATCCTTCCATTATTCTTTAATTTCGGTCAACTTTGTCAGTCAGCTGTCAATTTAAAAATTGGACGTAGAATCAATGATCAAATAAGCCAGAATTTCCAATACGAACACTCCGAAGTGAAATTTTTATCACCTGTAGGAATAAAAATAGCGTTTCCAATTCCCGAGGCAATAATTTAACAACATCTAAATGGCTGACAATACAGACTCGAAACCATTTAATTTTTCCTACCCATATCTCACGGAACGATTCCCAAATCGATAAAATATTCGTCGAATCAAGTTTGAAAAATATTTCCGATCAACTGAAATACCCTATCTCGTGAAGAAATTTCGATGCGAAAAAATAACATGTAAAAATTGTAGAAAATGAAAAAAAACTCGCATATCAAAGAGACGAGCACATTTTTCAATCTGTTTTCCCTTCTCGCGTATCTTTTGATCAATTGAATTACACGTTGCCTCGTTCGTCGTTCATTCTATCTAAACACCTAATTCGAATTTTATTCTTTATCAATTTCTCTCCTTTTTACTCCTCTAGCTAGGTGTACTCGACGTTGCGAGTATTTTTACTTCGTCGATCGAAAAAATAGTTCAAATTCACTTGGGAAATCAATTTCGTCGAATATGTAAATTAAATAAATGTTTCATTTTCTGACATCCGAGGTGAAAGCATCTTTTCTATAAAGAAAAATACGACCTAAGGATGAGTTCTTTTTAATGAATTCTAGATCCCAATCCGATGTGCTACGATGTTTGATTCATTATTTGTACGAGTGATGTTTTAAGGTTATGAATTCAATCAGTATTCAATAGTTCTTTGTGCAGAGCTAATCGTTATTTTATTCTACGCAATGAAATACCAAAACTTTTCGTGATCCTGTAATCGTCTCTTTTTCACTTCATAGTCTCAAATTAATCTAACAAAATTGAAACAATCGACGTAGGTATTCGATAGGTACTCTGATGTAAGTTCAGTAGTCAATAATCGATCCAGTTAGGTACTTAAATTTCTTTGTAAAGAATAAAACAAATTTCACAAACGTACAGATTCGCAAATAAATATATTTTTGTTACTTACCTAGAAATATTCTTAATAATTAACAAATAATAACATCGTATCGTGTAATCGACAATACAAGAGTATAATATTTCATCAAGAAAAACACATTTAAAAAACATATAAAACAGTAAAATTGGTAACCAAAAACAGAACCATTTTTAATTCTATATAATTTCAGATTAAAAAATCATAAAAGCTCGATGGAATGGTTGAAAAAATTCAAAAGAGAATGTTCCAGAGGAGAGATTCCTATTCGACGATCAACGTAGCCATTCACACCTTTTGGACGTACAGATTGATCACACATTAAGTAGTAAGAATACGTTGTCGACACGATAATTATGGTAATTCAAGTCCGAAAATGTTTCGAAGGTTGATATTTAAGCTTGATATGTACTGGCAGATACGTTTCCTCCGTGTCCGGTCCAGTTGGTGTGGACAAATCGTCCAGGTTGTGATAATAGCTCGTAGGTATGGGCTCCGAAGTAATCTCTTTGAGCCTGAAAAATGCTTACAATTAGACTGAAAATCTTCTTTGGTTGATACAAAAGGCGTTTTAAAGTTTCTATCAGTTGGCCTTTTGTACCCCCCCCCCCCCATCGCCACCACCACTTCCTAGCGACCAAATGAAACCGGATTTTGAAAATTTTATATTTTCCACCTAAATGAAATTTTCCAAGGTTGCTGGACTTGAAAAAGGAAGAGTAAGAGCAGGGACCGGAAACCGAAAGATGAAAATTACCTTTTTGACTTATACGTACGAAATGTTTGGTTTATAGGTTTCAACTTTCGGCTTTCAACTTCATTTTGCACAATTTTTGTTGAATTTTCCATTTATTTGAGTAATTTTGACAATAAGCGCACCCAGAAATTATGAAAGGGAGAGGCTCGAATTTCGAGAAAAATTGGGGGGGAGGTGTCAAAATTCAATAAAAAATTAAGTGACCTGTAATTTCAGTGGGGCTGGAGTAATTAGGGTATTTTCAGTAGGCAGATAATATAATTATACCCACAAATTTGAGCGAAAAAAATTGAAAAATTGCGAGATTTTATTGATTTTTTTTCAGTCAAAATTACTGATTTTTTCTGATAACTGGAGCATTGACAGAAAAATGAGTAATTTTTGACCGAAAAATCAGTGAAAAATCACTATTTTGCAATGAAAATTATTTTACTGATTAAAAAAGACAGAATTTCTGCAAATTCAACGAATTCAAATTTACGGCGATTTTTTTTTAAAAATCATACTCTTTTTCGACATCTTTATGATACAAAAAATCACCTTGCTGAGTTTGGGGGGGGGGCCTCGAGTCCCCTGAGCCGCCCCCCCCCACCACTGGGTGTGCTCGTGATTTTTATGAGATTTTGTAGTTCTGTCTTCAAAATTGAAATGATCAAAAGACACAAGACATTTAAAAAAATAAAAACTTCGACTCCATTGTTTAAAAGTGAGGAAAGGACCCTGCTGTACCAAATCTCCGTAATGTATGTCACATAAAATTGGGTATAAATTTCCGCCTTGTAAGGGTCATTTCTGTCACATGTTTGTACCCCATTTTATGTGCCATAAAAAATGGCACTTGTCAATGACACATGTCATGATCATGTGATGGCAAGTGCTACGGTTCATCGTTTTTTCTGCACATTTAGCTGACATATGAATGGGCCATAAATGGTGCCTTTTTCATGAAACATAAATGTCCCATCAATAAGGGTATGTTATGTGACATGAAGGTACAGGTTTTATGATGCATCGGTGCGTCATTAAACCTGTACCTTTATGTCACATAACATACCCTTATTGATGGGACATTTATGTTCCATGAAAAAGGCACCATTTATGGCCCATCCATATGTCAGCTAAAAGTGCAGAAAAAACGATGAACTGTAGTACTGCCATCACATGATCATGACATGTGTCATTGACAAGTGCCATTTTTTATGGCACATAAAATTGGGTATAAAAATGTGACAGAAATGACCCTTACAAGGCGGAAATTTATACCCACATTTATGTGACGTACACAAGTGCCATAAAAAAGTGAAAATGGTACAGCCGGGGAGGGTGAGGGAGTACAGCCTGCACAAACGTCGTGTCTGAATTTCCAAAAAACCTGATACTAATGTTAACCTTTTGCCCCTCCTTCCTCCACGGGCCCATACTAACTGCATACATTCAAAAATTTAGAAAATTCAATTAAAATTTTTTTTTAATGTAGGTACAAAAACTGGGTTTAAAAATTGTGCAAATTTTTTTACCAAAGAAAAATCATTTTTGAGTTATTGAAAAAATAAAGAATAACGACAGGATGAAATTTTTGTCAAAATTCAACAAAAAGTTGAAAACCTTAGGCTGGTTTTTAGTTAATTAGTACATAATATAATTTGTCAATTTTTATACTCGTCGTTTTTGAACACCCGTCAAAAAGCATTAGTATTCAATTTTAACTTTAGAATATTCAGTTTGCTTGAGATTCCTCGAAAAAATTACCAAAATTTTCTCCATCCGTTTAAAGAGTCCTGTGGGGGTGGAGTGCTGGAGATTTAAAAAAAATAAAAATATATTATGCAATAAGTTTAAATTATTTGTCATTTTTCGAAAATGTCGAATCCAAATTTCGATTCAATTCCTCTCTTTCACCACCTCTCAAACTTTCGAACCCTGAAATTTGGGACGAAATTTCAATAATTCAAGTATGTTGAGTTTGAATTTCTACTCAGTTTTGATATTTGACTTCCTCAGTCCTACTTCCTGTGTGTACCCTCTAAATGCGTCATTGATAATACAAGTTAGTGTAAATTTTACAGATCGAATCTACATAAGTAAAATTTCTAAGGATTGAAGGAGAAAAAAAATCACAAAGCTAATTGGAAATTCAAACTCAGCGTTTTCAAAAAAGTAAAAAATGACGTGCCACACGATATTTCACACATATGTCCAAATTTCGACCAAAATTAAAGGACACGAGGGAAGCAGAGGAGGAGGTCAAATATCAAAATCGAGCAGAAAACTGAACTCAGCTGCTTTGAAAATAGTAGAAACGATACGTCGCGTCGCTGGAAATAGTTGAAAATTTAGATCAAATCAAAGGGTACGAGGGGCCAAGGGGGTAAGTCAAATCATACAATTGAATTCAAATTCAAATTCTTTCTGTACAAAAACATTACAAACGATCAAATGATACATCGTACTATATTGTTGGGAAATTTTGAAAATTTTCACCGAAATTGGACGATATGGTGGCGCGGAGGGGAGAGGGTAAACTTCCAAAACTGGGTAGAAAATTGAACTCAACCTTCTGGAAAACTTCACAAGACACTTTATATGGTATTGTAGGAAATTTCTGAAAATTTCGGCTTAATTTGAGGCTGAAGAGGGTAAACTGAGCTGAAATTCGAACTCGTCGTCTTAAAAAATATTAAAAATGGTACGTCACACAATATTTTTGAAATTTTTTGAAATTTCAACTTAATAAGAGGATGAAGAAGGGGTTTAATGATTGAGTTGAAATCCAAATTCCTCGTCCTTAAAATCATTACAAAGGATACTTCATACTACATTTTTGAAATTTTGCCCCAAATTCGAGGGTTTGGGAGCTGTGCTGTAGGTGAGTTGAGTCCCAACAAAATATTCATGTGAAAAGATGGGCGAATTGGTTCCCATTTTTTTTCGAAGTATCCACGAGTTGATTCCCACTTTTTCTCAAAGATTTTTCTCAACTCTGAATTTTTGGCTCAAAAAATTTTTTTTCTAAATATTGGTTTCATTTTTTCAACCTAAAATTTTTTTCGATCATTTCGGGTTTATACTTTTACTACATTTTTTCTCAGAGTTATTTTCAATTTTTCAATTTTTCTTGCTTTTTTTTTCAACTTCAAAATTTGTTTTCCAATTTTTTCTATGTACTTTGAATTTCTTTATATTTTTCTCGAGCTCCCAACGTCTTTTTCCATTTTTCCCCAAACTCTGAAATTATTTCTATGGAATTTAAAAACAGCTTTTTAGAATTTAAAGTTAGTACCTGAAGATTTTGAAAATTTTTTAAATTGGATAAAAAATATTGAATTGAAAAAATTCCAGACTATTTTAGTTGGAAAAATTTTAGTGTTGAAATTACAATATGTCTTGAGAAAAAAATTGAAGTTGAAACAAATAATTTCAAAAAAAAATTAAATTAAAACAATTCTGAGAAAATTTCAGGTAAAAAAATTTTTAAAGGAAGTATAAGGGATTGAAAAAAGTCAAAAATATTTGAAGTTTACTTTTGAGCAAAAATTTAAGATTAAAAAAAATTGAATAAAAAAATCTTGGGATCGAAAAAAATTTGAACTTGAAAAAAATCATTAAGAATACTTTCTCGTGGTATCTCTAGGGTAACGGTAATAGGCTAAATGAGGTTCGAAATCAACTCGTACATACCTCGAAAAAAAATGAAAATTTAATCACAGTTTTTCGAATTCAGGGAATCAGGGAATCAACTCACCAACTCCCGGGAACTGAGGTCAAATCACGAAAATGAGTCAAAATTCGAATTCAGCATCTCCGAAAAAAGTAACAGATGATTCATACAGTATTTTTTTGGAAATTTTTGCTTTTGCTTCTTTAGTCCTCTCAAAAGACGTAGCAGAAGGAGAAATTATAATCGTTTTTCAACCATTAGTACAAGATTGACTCGTAAAAATTTTAAACCGACGTGCGATGTTCAAAAGATGACGAAAAATTCTGAATTTAGGTAATTCATGTATGGCTGATTTTTCATGAAATTTCGCTCATTTGAAAAAACCATGTTCAAAAAATGATAAAAAAAAGGAAAAAAAACTTCGAATTGAAATAAAAATTTCAGGACCCATTAAGCACGTTTTAATGATGATTTTTTTCGTGGAAAAATTTAAAGCAGAAACATGAATTTTTCAAATGAATTAATAAAAACCACGCAAAATGAAAATCGTATGACTCTGTGAGACCCTCCGCCCATCTCTCGCCACACCCCTTTTTGAACCAATCGACCTCAAAAAAAATCATTTCAGAAAGAAAAAAGGATTCATTTTCAAAATCTGGTGTTTTTTGATCTTTTTTAGGAGATTGTGATGGCGTTCAAGAGACCAACTGAAAATAGCTTCGGGAAGACCAACGTAAATTTTCAATTTTCGAGTCCATTGCTAACAATTTCACACGTATTACGTACTTGTAATAAATTAGCTGGCAATCTGGCACTTCTATATCCGTCGTAGAAAGCCAACGCAGTACTGAACGCAGGCGTAGGAACACCGACATTAGCAGCAGTGGCTACAACATTCCTCCACGACTTCTGTCCCGCGATGATCGCATTCCGGAAGAACGGATCGAGCAGCAAGTTGGTTAACTTGGGATTACTCTCAAAGGCCGATTTAATATTACCGAGGAAAACACTGCGAAAATGCGAATGATTAGTTTCGCAGCCAGAAGAGCAATCGTCGACACTCACGAGTCGTTGTGATTATTTAAATATTACACAAAAAGTATTAAAATTCAAATGAGCCATAACTTACCTGCGAATTATACAGCCACCACGCCACATCAACGCGATTCCGCCGTAATTTAAATTCCATCCATAAACTTTTGCCGCTTCTCTCATTAACATAAAACCTTGCGCGTACGATATAATTTTAGAAGCGTACAAAGCCTATAAAATAAAACATAAGAATATATAAACTCGTATCAAATAAACGCTACACTACGAGGTGCTTTCGATTTATAAATATTTCAAATGTCCGCTAAAAGTACACCCTTAAAAAACCTCGCCATCAGTTTTACCACCGGTTCGAATCTTATTCCTTTTTTATTCCGAATAAACAATTTAACGTCGTTTTCTCGGCTCCGATAATAATCTCGAATTACGTACACAAAATGACCGTAAATTTCCACTCGTAGGTTTTGTAGCGTCGTAAAATACCCCAGAAAAGAAGGTTTAAAAATTCATATTCGACGTTGCTTTTCACGAAAAGCTCAACCAACCTGTTCGATATCTTTCAGGAATTGTTTTTTGTCTCCGGAGAAGGCGACGTCGGTAGGGCCACTGAGAACTTTCGAAGCTTCCTGACGTTCGTCCAGTAAAGATGAGAGACACCTGGAGAAGACAGATTCGCCAATGAGAGTGACTGGTACACCGTAGTCCAAAGCTGATATGGCTGTCCATTTTCCGGTACCTTTTTGTCCAGCACTGTCTCTGATTTTTTCTACCAAGAATGAGCCTAAAAATGAAGAACGAATTGTTTGAAAAAAAAATTAAACGATGAGCTGCAGCGAGTGGAGTATCGAAAATTGAATTAAAATCGTAATGAATTACAGGAAATGAAGCATAAGCCAGATTTTTATTTGATTAACGATATTATTAGAATTAATCAATATACAAACCATCGGTATCTTTGAATTTTAATATATCTTTGGTAATTTCAACGAGGAAAGAGTCCAGTACACCTTTGTTCCATTCTTCGAATACCTACAACATTATTCATTTTAATGAATGGTTTTTTTCCTCGTACGAAAGTTCTGACGAAAAATCGATTTCTTACAGCGCTCATTTCATCGTTGGATAATTTCAAAACCGATTTCATCAAATGATAAGCTTCGCAGATCAATTGCATGTCTCCATATTCGATTCCATTGTGGACCATTTTAACGAAATGACCAGCACCATTTTCGCCAACCCAATCACAACACGGTTCACCGTCCACTTTGGCAGCGATACTCTATAATTATGGAATTGATATTAAATTATGATCTAGTTTTGAATATAGGAAGTATTCGATACGAGGTGACAACCTGAAAGATATCTTTAATGTAAGGCCAAGCTTTCGGGTTACCGCCGGGCATCAAAGAGGGACCGTAACGAGCCCCGTCTTCTCCTCCAGATACTCCGGATCCAACGAACAAGATACCTTTAGCTTGTAGATCTTTGGTACGTCTTGTGGTGTCTTGGTACTCGGAATTACCGCCGTCTATAATTATATCGCCTTCCTCCAAAAGTGGAACTAATTTTTGTATAAAATCGTCAACGGCGCTTCCGGCTGTAAAATAAGGTCACGTGTGAGTTATAAAAAATTGCAAACAATGTAACCTTCGTTTGGACGTTAATCGATTCGTGTTAACGTGGCAAGAGGCGTTTTGATTCAGTTACCTATATTACAGAAAATCAGCTGACATAATTCCCGATAGCGGTTTATGTCAAATGATAATTTCAAATGAGCAATTTCAAAGCGATAAGTTTCTCTTCAGTGGTTACTTGGCGAAGGCATTTAAATAAATGAAAGTGATTAAACGGATATTCAATTAACCAACGAGCCATAGAAAAACAGCTTAAAATTAAAGATAAGTTGATTGCATTTAATAATCAATTGACTGTATCGATCGAAAGATTCAATTATGAAACAAGATTATCAAATTTTTTTCAATTTAAAAAAACCTCTTTGAAAAATCTGATTAAATTAGAGAGCATCTTCTTTACATCATATTAATTAAAAATTTAATTTCGAGAAATATAATTTTTTCGTACGATGGAAATTTCGTATCAATTACATCACTTTCCTTTTTTTCCGAAAAAAGGAAAATTTACAGAAAAAAAGAACTTGCGTTTGTTTTCTCTGAAGCAATTGTTTATCGAACAGCACAGTTGTGTTAGTCATCAATTAGTAGGTAATTTTGCAAATTTGATCGAGAGAAACTTTACCTTTGACTAGTAACATCACACGTCTAGGTTTCTTCAACGTCTTGACCATCTCCTCCAAAGAATACGCTCCGACGATATTGGTACCTTTGGCTTCATTCTTCAAAAACGAATCAACTTTTTCGGTCGTTCTGTTGTAAGCAGTTACTATGAAACCGTGATCGTTCATATTCAAAATTAAATTCTGGCCCATAACGGCCAAGCCGATTAAAGCAATATCTGATCTGTAATATGAATGCATATGAAACCGGTGTTTGGAAAAATTAACGCAGAGTTTATCGAATAAATTGTACACATACTTGGCAGCCATTTCAAGCGATAAGAATTACGCGAGGATTGAATAAATTAGCACGAGACGAACTGAAATATAATACTAGAAGGATTAAAGACACTAAAATACAATGATTTGACGCACAATTATGCTCCACAATCACGAATATGACCCGATTAAACGAAGGTTATTTTCACCTAATAACGAAGGTTATTTTCTCCCAATAGCAAAAAATTACTAAAGGACCGGTATGAACGCGTGAAGCTCAATAACCTTCACGTAATAATTCAAGATTAATGGTTAATTGGAAATGAAAGGATTACGTTTTACGTTCGTAAGAAATATGAGTAGTTTGTTATCAGTCGCGAATTCCATTCTTATCAGTCATTTTTTGAAGGAAATGTTGCCCGAAATGATTTCAAAAAGTAATGTTGTTTGAATTATTTTCAATTTTACAAAAAAACAGCTTTTTCGAAACAAAGTTACTAATTTTAAATTATTTTAAGTCTAATCAAATAAATAAAGTATAAATTTTCTTGTGTATTTGCAAAATTTTAGAAAAAATTGTGTTTTAAAAAAATTTAAATAATTTTTTTTATCAGATGCGTCAGCACTGCTTAGTAATTTTGACGTTTCGATCAGTTGTCGCTTTGAAATTTTGCCAATATCCGACCTGAAAAATTATTACCTTGACTTTTTTTTTCAAGTTGTGAATTTCTCAAAAATAAATAGTTGCAAAAATAATTACGTCAACGCGAAATATGTTATGAATAATGAATTATTTGAATTAATTAGCTCGTGTATTGTTTCTAATTGAGTGTACAGTTCGAATTCCCATCCATTACTTTATATGTAACACCAATTACATGGTATACAAGTGATTGTTTTCGACCATTCTCTGTGACCAAATTGCATCCGTTGCATCGCATAGGAAGTACGATTATGATTATTAAATGATCAATAACGAACACTAATAGAGCTATCAATATGTCAGAAATAACTATAGGACGTTTGTTCAACGAAGACAGGTCAGTATTTACATTGCAATTGCTCTGGATCCAATATCTGGTCTTCATTAACAATGATTTTGTTTTTGACAGATTCTCCAATATAACATGGAAAGTCATATTTCTTCTGCTGTATTCACCTGTCGGAATTTTATTAGCTATGATAAGAATGTTTATGGTACTTCAAGCGTATGTAGCTGCATCACTTCTCAGATCTCAAGTATCAGTTCGAAGGTTTGTGTTGAGAATTGAAGATGGTGATAGTGGTACTGGTGTCATAAGCTTATACATTTCTTTCTGTATATAGATTCATTTTACGTGTGGTTTGTTGCGTCTTGGGCATTATCATTGAAGAAGATTCTAGTGAATGTAAAAAGAACGAATCAGCTCGAATAATTATATCAAATCATTTGTCAATATTTGACCACATTCCCATTCATTTGTTAACTAATTGCATAACTGTAAGTGATCGCTGTTTTATCAAATTGATTATGCTAAGAAATATGTATAATTATGAACGTTACAGTTTGTAAACTGTGATCTACCCAACTGGCTTTTATATGGAATTGGTTTGAAGAACATACCTGAAAAAGAATCTAGTTCAACGGAAGACGTACGAATTACAGCGTTGAAATCTGAATTACGTCAACATAACGATCCCATTTTAGTATTTCCTGAAGAGGATACTACTAGTGGAGCTGTTGGATTGTTAAAGTGAGTATTTTAACACTGTTTTGGAAGTTTATTTATTCGGCGTTATGTTTACGACGAATTTATGTTCACAGATTCTCGTCTTGGTGGGCTTCAGAGATTGAATCAGTTCAACCAGTGGCTGTGCATTTAAAACGATCGCCGATTGTTGATATTAAAGCTTCAGTGCTTGGTTCTAGTTGGTATTCGGATTATTTTTGGTCTTTCTTTGTACCTTACTCGGTGTACACAATTAAGTAAGCAGTTGCATTGTTCTTTTGTTGATTTTCTTATGAATAGATGTTTATAAGTGTATTTATTTTTTGATTAGGTATTTACCAGTTATCGAGAAAGACGCTGATGAAAGTAATGAAAGTTTCGCGGAACGTATTCAAACCGCCATAGCTGAAAATCGGAATATTGCTAAAACTAATTTCACCAAATTTGACAAGGTACTACGAATTTCTGCGCAATAATGGCATTTTGAAGCGAGCTGCTTGTACTTACGTCAATATTTTTTCCAGGCGGAATACGAAAAGCGTTTTTTAAAAGACCGACATCGAGAATTTATTCTCAATCGGCAAAGTATGATTCTAAGTAATCATCGTGAGCTGCAAAGAATGGTAATCCAAGTAGCCGAAGTTCTTCCGCATGTTCCTAGAGAAGTGATTTTCAGAGATCTTGGTACATATTCGTAATTATCGAAATAATTATCGTTCATTTAGACGATTTCGCTATGAGTTTTTTTTTCATTTACGTAGAAATAAGCGGAAATATCGACATCACTATAACAAATCTATTGGAAAATCGAGTCGAGTATTCGCCTTCGGATATGTACGCAAATCAGCGTCCACAGGAAGCTGTTCCAGGACCTTCATCACCTTCCACAGAAGTACGTTGAGTTTTCTTCGCAATTCTTCGATCTATTCGTAATTTCGTACTAACGAAAATATGTTTCAGACCAAAGTCAGTCCAACAACCAGCATGGCTCAACAGTATATTACTTTTCAAGAACGAAAAGCTAAGCTTATCGAAGATGCCAGAAGAAAATACAAAGAAAAGCATAACATACCGTAGAATTTTAGTTTCTGATATTTTTTATGTACTTACGTCAACAGAGCAGTCGTTTTTCTTGTGTTATTTTCATTGTAAAACAAAGTATGATTTTAATTTTTTTACCGCAATCGTTAAAATGCTTTTTAACGTACTTTTAACTTTAAGATTATCGTTGTTAGTTTACGCTTCAGTTTATATGTTAAGAGACTGATTGTTAAATTGAGGTAATTTTGAAATAAACTTAAGCGCAAGGATTGTTTTGTATTTGAACTTATCTCTTTATTTTTGTATTCGGTGTAGGTGAATTAGATTTCGTTCTGAGTGGATCGAAGGGAATTGGTAGGCGTCTGGTGAAGAATTCGTAAATATGTTTGGATTCGAAATAAAATGAAAAACTTTATCGTAGAGTATTCAACTCCGAAGCATTGCATCGTTATTACAGAAGCGAAATGCGAATCTTGCTGCTGTTCTCCGTATCGTGTTCAGCTACGTTTCTGTTCCTGTAGATAGCATTAATATTAGGTTTTTCAAACTGAGGAACCGTTATACATGATATTTTCCTATTTACGAGATATTGGTGCTATTTCTTGAATTAACATGTGCTTCTGATGATAATTAAGAAATAAATTTGATCAGTAGATCCTTAGATTACTTTTTTTTGGCCAGAAACCATCAAAAAACGATAACTAGTTTCCACAGCCATCGGAACTGAAGCTGATTTGTGGTCTCGAAGTCAACTTCATAATTATTAGTTCTATAATAAGTATCTAAACCTACAATAATATTTTTCCAATTTACTCAGCACTTCAGAATATTCAAAACCTCCTCTATCATATTTTACTTCCTCATAACCTCCACCTAATCCCAATCGCCAGTTTCCATCAGGATAAAAATATCCGGCCATAGCTATACCTCACCCCAGTTATTGTATTCGACCCCCTTTCTCGTGCGGCGAACAAACGAGAAACGACATAATGAATTTGTAACGAATATAAATCTCAGTTGAGCAACAGTGAGTGAACAATAGCTAGTACAATCCAAAGTTTAACCCTACCATTTGAGTTTATTCGTATATCATAAAGCATGGATACGCGTGTAACAATTATTACCCTGCAGAATAATTCTAGCGAAAATAATATACGAACGATGTCCCTTTTAGCATGGTGTCCGGAAGAAGCAAGATGGCTGGTTTATCTCGTTATCGAAGCATTTAATGTTTTTGATAGTTCGGATACCTTTTGTGCTGCGTTAATATTTTATGATGGGAAACTTAAAACTAGGGGTGACGATTTGAAAATTGTTTCCTGCGATTAAAATGCGTTGTTACGAAATAATCGACTGGTTTATGCGTAGTTAGGGGTACCTTACCTATACAGATTTTCAGCATTGGTTTTTTTTTCGGCGTATAAATTGGTAGAGGTGGATTGGTGTGAGGTATATCTATTAATCAACATCAACTCAGGCTTAGGTATATTCAGGAGTGAAAATGATGCACCGAGTTTCGCAGATTTCTAGAAAACCAACGAAGATAGGTAATTTTCTATTTTCTTTAATTAGATCAATGAACTTGAACTTACTTACATCCCTAAAATTATGGAAGATTGGTTCGTAATTTGGAGTTGGGCCTTGGGCGAATTATGACCATTTCATTGTTCGCTCCACTTGTGTACTTCACCTTTACTTACTAGAGGAAAACATTCTTGGAAATTTTTAATTAAAAATAATTAAAATTGCTTAAAATAATAAGAAAAATGTTGAATTTAATTTCGAGTTCTTATCATTATTTTTATCAATAAGCCTACAGCCCCTAATCCACTGCTACCACTCAAAAAATTCTAAAAAAATTCAAAATTAAACAAATAAAATTAATATTTGGCAACAATGTTCTGTCACGTTTTTCTAACTCTCGATTCTGATTGGCTGATCTTTGTTTATTTGTTTTTCCAAAATTCAGATTAATTCTGGAATTTGATTTTCGAATCCATGTTAGTTTTTCGCGTCGCGTTCGGTGTTTTATTTCGAAAATTCGCGTGATCGTGTGTTCTATAAATTTGAAACACAAATTCGTGTTGCTAATTCGATTTATCACATGTTTCACTTTCCAACGAAGCGTAAAAATCATCGTAAGTGTGTGATTTACTTTCAGCAGCAGAGTAATATCAATACGAAGGAATCTCCGGCCGAGACGGTTGTAAACTGGAATCCATCTATTATTCAGATTATAACCATCAAAAATCATCATCGATTCGCGATTACTACCTCATGAAGCGAAAAACTAGCAAAAATACTACGTATTAAACGAAACCCAGGCGCCATACGAGAATAACAGTCTCTTGACTTCAACATCCGTACAATGATTTCTATTAAGAAACATAAATGGCTTGTAATGACGTTATAAAACGTACCCATTGTTAGCAAAATAGCGTATCTGAAACATTTTACCGATTTTATTATACAAAGCCAAAATCATTGACCGTTTTTGAAAATCAAAAACGCGGCCATTCTTTTGTACCCTTTGTAAAGCAATGATACGTATAAGCCGACCCTCGGTTGGAAATTTTATGCATTTCTTCGGTTGGTATTCTCTGCTGGTATTGATACACGTTGCTCGTGGACTTTGTCAAACTTCGTAGGCGAAGATTAATGTATTTTTTTCATGTACCCGGTACCTAATAACATTTTTATTATTTGTATTTCACAGCTAGTAACTCGCAATGTCGTCGACGATCGAGTCAATTGAACGGAATAAGTTTTAAATGTGGAAATGATTCGAGTTTTATTGCTTCTAGATATCTGCGTCGATTTACCGGCGTATTCGTCGCGAGCTGTGTGTTTGTGTACAGATTCTTCTGTCGGAATTACGTTGATTTTCTCCTCGATACCGGATTACGACGATGAGGATACCGATTATTCAGATAGAGATGATACTTACGGCGGTGGTTTGACCGAAGCTAGTGAAAGGTATTGAATTATAAGTAAATATGATTTAGGTACTTCAACCTGCTACTTTATTGATCGTTAAAAATCCATATTTTTAACGTATTCTGGCTCCAGCGCAGGTATCAGTGGCAAAAAATTCCCTACTTCAGCTTGATTGTTTTCTGTTTTAATTTTTTAATTACCAATTACGCCTTTGGGGTTATATTTGATCGTTCGTTATCACACGAGAATATTTTCATCTCTGGAGTGACCTGGGTTAAGAGTTTACCTGCAAAATCGTCGATCGATTCGCACAGAACGAATACTTCGACCTGGATCCTGGATACTGGAATGTGTAGAAGTCAATTTGACGACTTCATAAAAACCAGCAACATTGGCACCTTTTTTGCAGTGTTAAATAATTGATTGAATCGGACGATTGTTACACACCTTAAAGAAGGTAGCATAATAGAAGATAATAAACTCCACGAGTACTCCGGCGATCCGGCTCGATGTGTAATACATTTTTTATAGACTTCCAGCAGCGTCAGCAGCCGGCCTCGATTCGTAGAAAACACCCTTAAAGTGACGTGTTTCACATCATTGATTTTCGATAAATAACCTTTACTTATTTACAAACGCTTAACGAATTCCCTTTCAAAGGCTACCAAAGCATGTGTTACGCTGGCAGGGGGTAGCTGATGGCTAGTTTGGTCTTTTTTTTATTAGCTCCTTGTATCTATTCTTGCAGGTCTTTATACAGAAGCCTAATAAATACGATTACCTGTTGCCGAATACCTACGAAACGATGACCGGAATGTCTTGCGGTTTAAATGGAACTCTTGCCACGATCAACTGTATTGTTTACCCGGTACCTGCAGATTTTTACCCGTAAGTGTATTAAATGGCCATCATTAGGCAAGAGTTGTACAACCCAGCGAGTGGGATTAATTCGAATTTTCATTCCAGGTTATCGAGATGAAGTTATAATAAGATGGAGATTGAATCGCGTCTTCGGTAGCTGCCTGGGCGACTTATCCGCAGGTAAACATGATAGATGCCTACTTAGAAAATCAAAACCTACGTAGATCAAGGGTCTGAAAGGTGTTCGTAATAGAATCTCCCGAAGGGGGTAATATTTCAGCAAATATGACGAACCTGGTTGAATTTTAATTTGCAATTCCGTTCAATATGATTAATGGATTCTCATTCTCATTACCGATTTCAAATTCTCGCCGTATCTGAAATATGGACGATTAGCGATACTTGGTCGATCTAATTTGCAAACTCGTTTCGCACCGGCACCAACAAATTACCTCAACGTTGATTTATTCTGATTGATTTTTAAATAATTCCAGTACAGGATGATTCGCCCTCGCACCACGTTCGTGATCCAAGGTGTCGAGGAAAATGCCACCCTTTATCTCTATAGCGCGTAGATAAACAGCAGGAGATGATTGGACGATTAAAGGGATGTTTGGTATTGGGGTAAATGTTTTATAAACGAATTGATCTGATAGTGTTACACGACTTATAACCGTATACTCGCACCCTCGCTGGATATAATTTCATTCGATTTAGACGAGTGTTACCATTTCATTGGAACAATAATACGACTATTTATCTAACTACGTACGTTTAAAAAGCATATCCAACGTGTGGTAACAACCCTCCCGGGTAATATGGCTCGTTAACGTTCCACCATCCCCGAGATACTCTAAACCGAATCAAATTTGCAAAACAATAGCGTACTAATTTAACAACTTTCGCGCCTATACCCAAGATTACGTATCGACTATGATGGTAACTCTATTATACGTATATGGATACCTATGTGGTTTCGTTCGCGATTTTTTCCCCCTTATCTCGTTTATTTTTTATATACGTTACAAGGATTAGAAGGTTGAGAATAATGCGTTTTAAGTTTTAATTAATCTTTTAATAAGAAAAACATTTATACGAAAATGAAAACTGTACCCGAATGCTTTTATCAAGCGAGTAATTTTCAAAGCACCTTTTTCATCGTCCCTGTGCCGTATACCGTTATTTGAAATTACAACAAATGAAATAATCCCCGCTTCTGTAAACATTAATATCTTTTAGTCATTATAAATTCTCCAACTTTCGAGTATCGGAAACGAAAATTTACCCGACTGCTTAATATTATCGTGTTAAATGCGCCAGTGATTGGTAAAATAGATTTTTTACTAGAGGGTTGAATTTTACGAAAATTTTAAAAACGAAAAAGTATGGTGGGTTTTTTTAAAGAGCTGAATGAATTTTTAATTGAAATTATATTTTTATTTTTTGAGTGGGAGGAAGGTAGCTCGGGTGAATTTGTGTATCGATTTTTTTTCATCTCATTTTTTAATGAGTAGGTTTTTTATTTTTTTGTAAATTAACAGGTCTATGCAAAAATAAGTATGATGAATTGACCCCAATTTTGAAATACTCGTATTTGGAAGAGGAGGTAATGTCTCTTTTCGGTATCAGTGACGTACTGAAGGCATTTTCCAGGGGGGGGGAAGAAGAGGTGAAAATCTCAACTCAAATTCTCAAAATTCCCAACTACATATAGCCGATATCAGAATTCCGGGGGGGAGGGGTAAGATTCAAATTTGCGAACCAATCCAATTTTTTTCAAACTTTTCCGGCTTATTTTTTTAAATTTACATGTAGGTACTGATTTTTCCCCAAGTCGCGAGGTTTTTTGATTTTTTTTACTCGTTTTCATCATTTTTGCGAACTTTTGAAGTTTTTACAACCCATTGCTATAAGACCTTTTTTGAGATAAGAACTCTGAATAAATTTTTCATTGGTTAGGTGCTCCAAATTATTATTTTTTAAACCTACAAGCAATGTCATTGTAGTTGAAAAAACATACGAAATAGTTTATTTGCCTTGAGCGAAGAAAGGGTGGAGTTTCGAAGAAAAATTATAATTTTACATCAATAAAATTTTGTAATTTCAGTGTAAAGAATAGGGAAATGGATTTGGCCCAAGCGAAGCGAGGGCGAAAATTTTAGAAAACCTCAAATTGAATGTGCAATAAAATAATGTTTTGGAAAAATAAACTTTAATGAAAAATCGACTGTTTCTACTTTGAAATGATTAAAGCAGAAATATATCATGGCCGAACGTAGCGAGGCCGAAGCTTTTGAAAAATTGGATTTTCAAATATCAAAAATAAGTTTTAAGGAGAATAATAACAATGAAATTAATTGGAATAATTTTGAAGAAAAGTGCGAAAAAATCTCTTTTAAATTACAAGTACAACTATAATTTTTTTTTGGTTGACGAGTGAAAATTTTTAAATTGCAAGGTAATTAATAATTTTTTTTCTAAAAAAGCATTTATTACAACGGTTTAATAATTCTTCGCTGGGAAAATTATCAATTTTCAGTTAGAAACGGTTGGAAAAATCACTAATTTTCCCAACTAAAAAGTGAAAATTTTGTTGATTTTCGACTGTTAAAATAGGTAACCATTTTATTTATTCATTTTTCATTAAAAAAATAAGTACTAATCGTCCCAACTGACATTTTTACTCATCACTTGGGAGAACGACCAATTTTGAGTTGGAAAAATAACCAATTTTGAGTTGTGAAAATTACCAATTTTGAGTTGGGAAATTTACCATTTTCGAGTTGGGAAAATTACCAATTTTGAGTTGGAACAAGTGAAAATTTTGTTGATTTCCAAATTTTGAACTATTTTATTTATTATTTTTCATCAAAAAAATTAATCCCAACTGTCCAATTTTCCCAACTGATGTGTTGAAATGTTCAATTTTCCCAACTCACAAGTAAAAAATTTCCTTAGGGGGAAGCTCCTCCCCCTCCCCCCTATCGGTACGTCACTGTTCGGTATATTCGTCGTTTTTTTTGTGAAACTCTTGAATTACCAAAGTAAAAAATAAAAACATGGGTAAAAAATAAAAACTAACAAAACTGACTTGGAAAAATATAATTAGGTATTGAGATCATTTGATTAGTGAAATTCGATATGGTTTATTTTTTTTGAAATTGCTATTCAAATACCAGGCAACAATTTTGAAAAAAATTAGAATTCGCAAAAATAATCGTTTTGCACTGTTTTAACGTAGGTATATTGGTACATGTAGGTACTTCAGGGTGTCTAACGGTCAAACAAAGTCAAGCTGGTCAAGATAAGTCAAGCTTTTGACCGAAAAGTCAAGCTTTTTGACTCAAAGGTCAATCTTTTTTTTCAAAAATTGAAAAAAATTCCATTCACTGTTAATAAATAATTTAAATGAAAAAAGAGCTCATTGTTATTTTCTTGAATCATATTTGTTTGAATTTGTTCGTGAAAATTTAAAAGAACCTCATTGTGATTTTTTTTTGAATTATACTTTTTTGAAGTTTTTTTTGTAGAAATTATTAATCGTGGGTGGGGGGAGGGGGAGGGGGAGGGAGATTTACCCATAAAAAAGTCAACATAAAGGTCAAGCTAAGTCAAGCTTTTTGCTCAACGAATTTCAAGGTTTGTTAGGCACCCTGTACTTTTTTGAGTAAACATTTCCCCCTTTTTTTAAATTTCAAAATTTAAAGGTCAAATGGAAAAAAATTGCTTGTGCTGTTTTTAAGAAGAAAAAAAATAACGAAACACAAACAAAAAAATATAAATTCTTTTTTTTCCGCGAACCATTTCATTTTAGAACAAAATACAAAAAGAAATCACATTTCAATATTTCTACAGTTTTTTTGATTTTTTTTCTTTTTAGGCCGATCATATTTTTTATAATGATAAAAAGTCCCCAAAAATGGCTCAAAAATTGTAGAAATATTAAAATGCTAGTTTTTTGTATTTTCTAAAATTAAGTGATTCGCGTAAAAAAAATGGTTTTCCAAACATACAAACAAATTTTCAGTTAAAAAGAGTTATCTGTCGACTGTCTGTCTGTCCGTCCGTCCCAATTTCACTAAAATTTTTCTCACGAACAAAACGAAAAACAATGTTATTTTTTTTGGGGGGGGGGATTGAAAATTATCCAAACATTGAGTTAAAGAGGCTCAGTGATGACTGATGACTGATGACTGATGATGATTTTTTCTAAAAACGATTAGTTTATCCCGGTTTCTAAAAGTGGTTTGATTTCAACAGGAAAGGTACCTTATAGTGCTGGGGATCAATCCATGAAATAGACGATCGAATTTTTTATAGCAGATTTTGTACACCAACTTTTACCCCACATTAGCATAATGATATTTTGTTGGACTCGAAAAAACATGGTAAAATTTTGACGAATCAATGTATGTGTGGGTATAATTACTTTTTGTTAGACTTCTTTTCCAAAGTCTGACAAAATGTCAAAATATTATGAAATGAAATGTGACAAAATCAACAAAATGTCGAAATGTCACAGAAGTTATTAATGCCAGATAATTAATGTTTTTTTTTTTACAATTGATGACTTGTTAAGATGTCAGCTATTCGAGTCCATTCTTCCTTTTTTTTTTCAATTTACAAAATTGCTAAGCAATTTCAGCGAATGAAAAATGATATAAAATGTTGACATTTTCAACATTTTGTCAAACTTTTTAAATAAAGCAATTTTGAAAATTATAAAAAGAAAAAAAAACAAAATATCTGACATATCAACAAGAAACTGAAAAAAATTAAATGTCTTGATTTCTCCACATTTTAATTTAAAAATCATTTTTAAAACGTACCTATTCTTGATTTTAAATATTTTGCTCTAAAGCAGAAAAAAATTTTCTCATAACTTCACTCAATTTTTATCATTTTTTCATCAACTTTAATAAAAAAATTTCTAAATTTTTCCCACTTCTAATTTTTTCGTTGTAGTTTAGTGTTTTCCAACTAAAATATGATTTTAATTTTTTTCAACCCCAAAATTTTTTATATCTACAATTTTTTCAAGCTTTTAAAAAAATTTTTAAATGTTTTTTTTTAACCATAAAATATTGTTTTCCAACATTTTTTCGTACACTTGACATTTTTATTCTAAAATTTTTCTGAAATTTTTTCAACCCTAAATATGGACGAGAACGTCACGTGTAAAAAAAAGTTGATCACTCAAAAAATTAAAAGCTATACGTAGGAAAAATGTTAGAGTCAAAAACTTTTGAGAAAAATTTAAAATTCAAGAGTTGAATTAAATTTTGAGAAAACAATTTAGAATTTGTCAAAGTTTGAGAAAAATTTTCATTTTTAGAAAAAAGTTTTGAGTGTTGAAAAAACAGAGAAAATTTTATTCGTGTTGGAAAAAATCTTAGTGTGGAAAATTTTGAGAAAAATTTTAATAGTTTGAAAAAATTTAAGTTTAGAAAATTTTTCAGGAAAAAATTTCCGGAGTTCGAAAAAATGTTGGAAAATTTTTTAGGGTGTAAGTACAGTATAAGTGCATTGCAAAGTTGGCACACAGTGAACCTTCGAAAAATTTAGGACGCGGGTGACGAAATTCTGAAACTTGATATGCCTACCTTGGTTCGAAACGCGAAATCCATTTTTCACATTATAATTTATTTTCAATCCAAAATCCAAATGAGATTTCTGAGGGAGGGAGCCAAATTCAAAATTTTGCAAAATTATCGTGTAAGGTATCATAATTTATGAATTTTGACCTCTTAGTAGTCTTAGTCTCAATTCCATTTTTCGTATCATTTCGATCCGAAACTTGAAGAGGACTTCAAGGGGGAGGCGAGGAAATTTTTACAATTATCGTGAAAGTATCCAAATCTGCGTACTTTAACCTTTTTATTCCATTTTTTTCATTACTTTGATCCAAAACTCAAAGAAGGCTTCGGATGGGGAGGGGGAAGGGTTGGGAAATGAAGGGAAATGAAGGGATGGGACGGAATGGAATGAGATGAGAAAAACTCAAAATTTTCAAATTTATGGTGTAGGGTATCAAAATCGACGTTCTTGCATCTACTTTTCCCATGAGGATTTTAAAATAGGAAATGGAATCCAGAATAAATCTAACACTGAAATTATTTTAAAATCAGTTTCAGTTTTTATTACTTGATAGCATTTGTTTTAATTTTTTGGCCTAAAAGGTGTAATATCATAGTTTCGTTGCCTATTTTATCAATTGGTTATATTCAAAGTGAAGACGACATAATATTTCAATGAAAACTTTAAGCAATCTCTAGATACTTTTTTGAGAATAAAATGTTCAATTTCAGCTTAAACTTTCCTCGAACTTCAACTTTTATACTACTTATATTAGAAGATAGTAGATTTTGGACTTCTAATTTTTTTGTTCATTTCACAGTTTGATTCCATAATATGGTTGATAGGTAATAATCTTTAAACCTATTTTTTTGAATTTCAGTTCAAGTTTTTCGCCGAATCATTAATTTAATGAAACAAAAATTAAACTGAAACTGACCCGAAATTCAAAATCAAAAACTGAAATTGATTTCAGTTTTCCATCCCTGATATTAGAAATTACCTATTACGATCGAATCGAATCTCAACACTCATAAATTCTCAATTTCTGAAAAAATTTCCAACAACGTACTCATCTGACATATTTTTCAAAACTTTCACTCCTACTCTATCCAAAAGCAAAGCAAAGCATAGAATAAATCCACAACGACAATTTTGAGGACCCGATTCCTGCCGGTTACTCTTCGCGTGTTACATCAGCATCAGCAGTAACGAAAGAATACACGCACAGGGTATACCACCAAGAGACAGAGAAAGATATCGAGAGGCTGTACACTCTAATACCATAGTTTTCGGCCGGTGGAACGACAGAGACGACGCGATGGAAAGCTTAATGGCAAAATGATAATAGGATTTTCTTTCGGGCCCGTTAAATTGATAGCTGTTACCCCTTTTCGCGATTAAAAGTAAGCAACCGGCGCTATATTGTTGTTAGTCTATTTGCCTAAACCCATTACGCTCATAATCCGTGACGGAAGACTCAAATTGCGCTGCACTTAGGAGCTTGTTAGGGCGCGTTTCGGGAACACCCTTCTCGGCTACGGTATAATTTTCGCTACCGTCCTTGTACGGCCCTCTCTCGTTCGTGTACCATTTTTCAAATGCGGTGGGTTTTCATCGAGAGTTGATACGGTGCGTCTTGTTGCCATGACAACGGCGCGAATTTGTTAGTTACATTGTCATCAACTCTAATGGATCATATATCAAGAGTATATGGAGTAAGATTTTTTTTCTAGGCCTTTTTTTTTTCGTTCTTGTTTCCAAATTTCTATCAGCTCGTGCTTTTCGTCGTAATGGTTCGATTTTATATTTGTACGGATGTTCAAGCCCAGAGCTATACGGTTTGTTTTGAAAGGGGGAAAATTACATCTCAGGTGAGGCAGTAAAAAATAGAAAAATTAAATGACATTCCCCCTCCATTTTACCAAAAATTTACATTTACCTTTCAAACTCCAAGAATTTCTTTTGACCAAATTCAAATTCAAAATCAAAGCAAAATTTTCTTGATCGTTTGGAAAAAAATTTTGAGATGAAATTTTTCAAAAAATTTTAGATGGAAATTGGCAATACTGCTACAAAAATCAGAGATGGAAAACTGAAACTGGAACTGAAACTGAAAACTGAAAAAAAAAACTGGAACCGGAACTACAATTGAAACTGAAATTATAAGTAGGGATTAAGGAACGAATTTATATGAAATTGCATGTTTTTCTATGTCAAAGATGATGGAGCATTTGATCGAATGTTTGCGAATCAAAAAAATTTCCTGTAAAATAAGCTCAATTTGATGGTGCATATTTTGCATATTTGGAGCTAAAATGCATATTTTGACATATTTTAGACGTTTAAAGAGCATATTTCGGATATTTTCACTAATTTCTTGGATATTTCATAATTCGAAAATTCCACCCCACAATTTCCATTTTTCACCAACAAAAATGACAATCCTGCAAAAAAAATAGTCGAAAAATTTTTTAAATATTTTTCCCCTGTGAAGTGAGACGTGTTTCTATTGAAATTAAATTATGATTTGAGTGATTTTGATCAAATTAAACGATTTTTGGCGATTTCAAGTGTTATCATGTTGTTAAGCTCGAAAAATCCTTTCAGGGATATCCATCTCGATGTTGCATATTTTGCATATTTTGAACATTATAAATGCATATTGTATGGTCATATTTCAACTTTTTTCGGGCATATAATTCCTTTCCCTATTTATGAGAATAGAAAACTGAAAACTGGAACTGGAACTGAAATTCTACTTTTTAAGCAGTTAACCAGCGTTTTGGGTCGTAAAAATTTTGCGATCTGTGTAGTCTTGTCTGATTTCTATCTACTCTCATGGTCGATAATTGGGTTTGGGTCGAAATAATCCTGAGTTAAAAATGCATTCAAGGTGTCAAACACATGAATTTAGAAATCTCGCTCGATAAATTTGAAAATTTTCAATTTTGACCTCCACCCCTACCTCAAGTCGAATTTTAAATTTATGATCAAAATAACTAGTTTTGAAAACTCTCCATAGCCATTTTTCAAAATTTTCCAAACCAAAAAATTTTCAGTTTTTGAAACCCTGAAGAAAAATAGAAAACTGAAATCTAGAATTGAAAACTGGAACTAAAAAATTTTGAGAACTGGAACTGAAACTGGAACTAGAACTGATCATTTCAGTTTTCCATCACCCACAAACATTTTCAAAAAATAATTCAAATTTATTTCAATGACAAATTTTTTTGGCCATTTCTTAAATCACTGAATGAACAACGTGAATTTTATGAAAATTACAAGAACCAAAATCCAGTTGGCATCACTGCCGTGAAATGTTTTTCGAAAATTCTATCAAAAATTATAATTATATTTGACGACCAAAAAAAATTTTGACTCGTAATTTTTGTTACGTTTCCAATTTTAATTTGATAAAAATCGAAAAGCTTCAAATTCGAGATCTGCAACTTTTCAACCGGCTTGTAAAGGAGGGCCAAACGTGTATCCAATTTCGAATTCAATTGTGCTCAAAGTGTAGAAACTCGAATTGCATCATTTAATCGGTGACCAATGTTTCCAGCAGGTGCAGGTACTTTCCAAAAGTGACAAAAACTGTTTTTTTTTTTTAAATGACAAAACTTTGAGATCTACTACTTAGGAGGTGGGGAGGGCTCAACAATTTTTTTAGAAAGTCTCAAGTCTCCAAGTCTCTTACTGAAAGTATCATATCACTTTTCGTCAAAATTCAGGATCTGTTGTTTTTTTTTTTTTCATCTTCCCTAATGCATATTTTTTGCATTCAAAGAACTAAATAGCATTTTTTGATCAATTTTTCAATTTTTGGCATTGCAGGATTTGAAATATAACTAATATAAGTTTATAACCTCTTGATAGTTCATATAGTATTGCTGGCCAAAATCACTATGCTGGTTAAAAATTTGATAAATTTTCCAGCCTTATTCATTTTTTAGTATTTTTTGAATACCAGTTGAAAAAAAAACAACTAAAATGACATAGAAAAGATAGTAGGGGTTAAAAGGTGCAATTTGAGTTACAAAACCTCCTTGAACGATTAGAAGTTCAGTTCAAAACCACTTTTAGGATGACCTCAATAGGTTCAAAAGTTACAGATCGTTGAAGAATCTATTTTTTGATTTTTGAATCAATCAAAATTGACTGATGAAATAGACAAAGTTGAGTCACTGTAGAAATCAGTGAAAAATTTACTGATTCAATTTTTTGAATTTTCATTTTTGAATCAGTACCTAGTTGAGGAAAAAATTACCGATTCAAAAATGAAAATTCATCAATTGAATCAGTAATTTTTTACTGATTGGCAGTCAAAGTTCACTGATTAACAGTGGAATCAGTGGAAATTCACTGCCAATCAGTGACTCAATCTGTCTATTTCAATCAGTCAATCTTCAGATTTTGACTGATTCAAATTAAGAGAGTACCGAATAATCTTGTAAAATGAAAGAAATTGTAAATTTAAAAAATCGTTATTTTCAACTCCTCCAAAATTCTCTCTAAATTTGAATCAGTCAAATTCACTGTTTGAATCAGTAATTAATTACTGATTGAATCAGTGAATTGTTATTTTTACCGATTCAATAATGAAAATTCACTAATTGAATCGGTAATTTTTCACCGATTGGCAGTAGAATGTCACTGATTAACTGGGGAATCAGTGGAATTTGACTGATAACACAGGGCGACAAAAAATTTTTTTTGCTCTGTGTCTGGGTTCTCATGCCGAAATTCTGTTTCTAGACATCAAAATACATCACCTTGCTCAATCCTGGCTTCCACAGTTTGCTTTGGGGGTTGGGGGGGCCAAAAAACTGATTTTTCGAGGTCAATAAGCCTGAGCATTACAAAAAAAATTGAAAAAAAATTTTTTGGACTAATCTTGTAGGAAATTTTACGGCAAATCCAATGCCGCAAACCGCAGACCTCCGTCTCTTTTTGAAAAAAAGTTACAGCTCATTCTTTACAAAATTCTGTGAAAAAATCACATTTTTTGTGCATTTTTCGCGAAAAAGTGAATGATTTTTTTCACAGAATTTTGTAAAGAATGAGCTGTAACTTTTTTTCAAAAAGAGATAGAGGTCCGCGGTTTGCGACATTCGATTCGCCGTGAAATTTCCTACAACTCTCATCATGATCATTATGGCCTTAAAATCCTTACTTTTCTCTCAAATTTCACTTCTTTGCGAAAAAAAAAACAAAAAAATGCGATTTTTTCACAAAATTTTGGAAAGAATGAGCTGTAACTTTTTTAAAAAAAGAGACGGAGGGTCTGCGATTTGCGGCATTGGATTCGCCGTAAAATTTCCTACAAGATTAGTCCAAAAAAATTTTTTTTCAATTTTTTTTGTAATGCTTAGGCTTATTGACCTCGAAAAATCAGTTTTTTGGCCCCCAACCCCCAAAGCAAACTTTGGTCAAAAAAAAAAAATTCCTTTATTAGTTACATAAAAGCAACCCAAATTTGGCAATGAGAAGCCAAAAACAAAACTCGTGTCGCCCTGTGTAATCAGTGACATGATCCAGACTATTTCATCAGTCAACTTTGGCATTTTTGACTGATTCAGATTTAGAGAGTACCTTGAAAATGAAAATTTTCGAAAAAGTTTCATAACATTTCTATAAGAACTTTAACGTAGAAAAAACGTTTACTTTTGACCTGGTTTTGAGGGTAGTTTTTACCCTCTTACGGAGATAGTTGGACACTTGCGGACAGCAAGTTTTAGTATGTACCTAGACTACCTACGTCGCTTGGGAGGTAATTCTATACAAATAATACACTCAAAAAAATAATAAATAAATTTTATTAAACGTAGTAATAAAAAGGCACCATTCACAAAACTAGTAAAATTATTCAAAAAATAATAATATTTATCGCAAAATTGACAAACTTTATTTTCTATGCAATAAACTTTACCAAATTTCGTGATAAATTTTATTATTTTTTTTGATAAAAATTGCTAATTTTGCGAATGGTGCCGCGTTATTATTATTTTTGGATAAACTTTATTTTTTTTTGATAAAATTTATTATTTTTGGATAAAATTTAGTTTTTTTGGATAAAATTAATTTTTTTTGAGTAAAATTTATAATTTTTTGCAACACTTTCTATTCATTTTTCATTCTCCATTTTTCTCAGTGTATGAAATTCAGCTGCACAAAATTTTTTTGGAGGTTCCAACCTAAAATGATTGAACTATAATATGAAAATTAATGAATTTTAGTTAGGATTTCCAAAAATTCTGACGTTTGAAATGAGATTTTCACCAACTTGATATTTTAATGAGAAATTCATTAGAATATCATCTAAAGTGGAATTTTTCAAAATTTTAGGCCTATGAATAAAAGTTTATCTTTGATCAAAATTTTGAGCGTATAGAATCAGATGACCAAATGGGAGGATGCTATAGGCAGCTTTTCCATATTTCAGTTTTTCACAAGCAGGACTGGCAAGAAAAAATGTGGGCTCGGTACAACTTTTTGTGGGCCCCCTTTTTTCAGACCATATTTTAAACTATCCTGCATTAGTCGGGTAAACTTGAGCATTGGCCTGAAGTGACATTTTGAAAAAAAGGAGGGGTATGAATTATTTTCGTTTTTTGCGTCAAAATCGAATAAAAATTTTAAAGATTTGGTACAATTTTTTTTAAAAAACAGAAATTTTGACCTAAAAAATTGAATTTTTTGCTTATTTTTCATGTAATTTTTCATTTTTTGCAAGTCCTTAATATGTTTGAAAAAAAAAATCGGGCCCGGTGCAAATGCACCCTTTGCACCCCCTCTCGCCGGGCTTGTTCACACGACCTGCATTGAAAACGGGGTTTTAACCATTTTCTCCATCAGGGAAGGTAAATGACTGTTCCAGGGGGGGGGGGGCAATGTTCCCCTCCGTAGCTACGAGCCTGCGAATGTTGTCGATATTCGATATTATGATTAATTAGAAATCAACGCTATTTCGAAAATCTTCAACTTGTTTATATGTATATCGACTGTATACATCAATACGAAAAAGTAGGCGGTGGGAAAGGACAAAAATCTGTCAGTTTCGCTCTCGAAGAATTAATAATAGTAAACAAAACCGATACAAGCCTAGGTACCTCAAATATCCGGGGTTGCGAGTACATTTTTCCACTCTGTCTGATTCTACGAAGACGAGTACGAGAAGCCAATCCCACCCACGAGAAGCACTTAACGTTTGTTATGTAATTTCCAAATTGACTGGTTTTCGGTGTTACACGTCAAGGTGTGATGCTAAACGTTCGAATGTTTGGGATGATGAATGATCTTGGTGAAATAATCGACGGAGAGGGTTTCGGGGTTGTGTTTTTGTATCCAACTTGACAGGGGGTTGCCTCAATATGGTATTTAAGAACTTTGCAACATCCAGGGTCCAGAAACACATCAAAAAATAGACGACGGAAAAGGGAAAAACAACGAATGCTGTCTAATGAACGTGGGCATAGTTTATCTATCTTATTAATCTATTAAGTATCGAATTTAACTTACGAAAGGATTCGTCTTCGGAGAGAGAAAAGGAGTAATTTTTATCGGCACGTTTGAGGCAGACGTGCCTTCATAACCTGAGATTAGAACATTAAAAAAATCCATAAAACAACATAAAACACCACATTCGGATGTCATATGTATCTGCGGTGTCTCGAATTACAATATATTTAGAGGATACCCGATGATGAAATTTTTTTTTAATTACAACCCGTCGACGAGCCCGCCCATTATGGACATTTTCCACAAACTTATACGACCCATCGACCATTCGACGTGTCTCGAAGAAATTCCTAAATTTACGAGCCGGTGCACCGACGACCACGATGCTCGTAATTAACAATATAAAAATTCTCTACGCTATCGTAAAAAAAGATGGAGAAAAAAAAGGGCCAGAGAAGCGATCGTTTAGCTCTATAGGTATTAATAAAATGTATTTAGAAGGATTGGGTGCCGTCAATAAAACCCCCGAAGTTGGCTTCGTATGTGCTGTATAAATTACTTACTTGGGAGTATAAGAGGTACGAGTTGAAGATACACGTGAAACTGAGCAACCCTATAATTAGTGAACATTAAATAGGGCTATTAGCCGCGATTCCTTTTACCTCCCGCTGGCCAAGTAGACGTTGAAATATGGTTTTAGTGATGTTCGAGCCGGGCTGCTCACTTGGCCAAATCGTACGTGATTTTGAGATTTCACATGTGCTATCGATGCTCGTATCTTTGTAGTATTTTGCTTATGTAAGAGTCCTCGAGAGGAGAGGGAGGCTGAAAAATATGCAAGCGTAGGGATACTAAATGAATATTATGGTTTGTTTCGGGATATTCCGAGTCGTAAAGGTTTGCTGTATTTTGAGATGACCGTGACGAGTGATCGTGGGAATGTCTGGAAAAAAACCCTAACTATGAGTTATATGTACATTCATGAGGTGAATTTTCTAATAAACTGGACCGGAAGATTTTAGGATTGCGGTTGCCATCGGTAAGTGTCGAATCGACGGTAATCTGTGGTGTGAGATTTGAATGTTTGGCTCAAAAAATTGAGCATTTAAACATCTTTGACCAATTTTTGGTAAATTTGACTGAAAAAATTTTCAAGTAAAAAAATAATTTTGGGAATTGAAAATTCTTCTACTAAAGAATTTCGGTAATTTTATTTGATCTCCTCCCCCCCTCCCTTCTCGAGTCTTCCTACTCGTCGAGTCATAGTATCAGAACTGATAGAAGTAATTTGTCGATAGGTATGTAGGTACTTAGGTAGGTATAGGTACCTTCGTTTTCTGTACAAATTCGATCTTATTTTTGGACAGGGATTCAAACTAAGTATTCTTACAAGAGAGGTATCCCAACTTGAAGTAAAATTTTGAGTCGAAATAAAAATAAATCGAAACCACATCAACGAATTACTCCATTTTCAAAATTTCAGGTGCTGAAGTTAATTTTGTGAATTTTGGCGAATTTTTTAAATTTCAAAATTACCTACATCATCACCCTGGAAAATATGAAAATTCGATTTTATCAACGAATAAAGCTGAAGTTTGGTATATACCCTATATTCTCGACCTCCCTAATCGATTGGAAATGGTTTTGAGGCGTTTTGGAGTCTCAAAAAAATTGTGGAATTTTCCAGCGCTGGAGAAAAGCCTATAAAAATTGGATTACCCATATTGGTCAATTATTATAATTTTTTAAAATTCGTTACTTTCGAGTTCAAATCTGTATTTTTTGGCAGAAAATTTTCATGTAAAAAAATTAAAAATACGCCGATAGCTTACACATTGAGGGAAAAAGCTGAAAATTGGTATTTCCGATCAAATAGATCACCAAATATGGGTAATCCGCAATTATAGGTGATAAAGTTCATATTATGGTCCATTTTTATTGACTTTTGTCCGATGCTGGAAAATTCCAAAATTTTCAGGAGGCTCTGAAACGTCTCGAAACCGCTTCCAATCAATTCGGAAAATCCGAATTAAGGTATTCACTAAATTTTAGCTTTTTTCGTTGATTAAATCAATTTTTCATATTTTGCAGGGCGATGAGCATAAGCGCGCCCAGAGGGCTCAGGAAGATCGAGCCCCCTCCCCTCTTAAGCTCAGACAGGAGATTTTTTTATTACAAAAATGTAAAAAAAAGTGAATTTTTTTGTTCTTGAACATGAAGTTTTAACCCTTCTATTTAAAAAATTATTTATGATTTTTCACTAATCTTTCGGCAAAAATCACTGCATGATTTCTCAATCAATTCCCAGTTTGTCAGAAAAAATCAATAATTTTGATTGAAAAATCAGTGAAAAATAACTGAAATTCCGTAATTTTTTAATTTTATTTGGCTCAAATCCGTTTATGAATTATCAACCTACTGAAAATACCCTGACTACGCCAGCGTCACTGAAATAACAAGTTAGGTACTGAATTTTTTCATTGAAATTTCACCCCTCCCCCCCTATTTTCCTCAGAATTCTGAGCCTCTCTCTTAAATAATGTCTGGGTGCGCTTATGGCGATGAGGTAATTTTGAAATTTCAAAATTCGCCATAATTCGAGAAATGAACTTCAGCACCTGAAATTTTGGATATGAGGTTCTTTTATGATGCACTTTCGATTTATTTTTTTTCGACTCAAAATTGTACTTCGTTTTGGGAAACCTCATTTGTGAGATATTTTGAAATTTTGTTTGTGTTTAGGGAGAAAAGGAATAAAATCTATTAGGTAATGAAATATTGAATAAATTCAGAATATTTGTATATTTTGGTCAAAATATAGGAGGTTGATGAGAATTTATTTTTGAAAAATTGGTTAGAGAATGAATCTTGAAAAATTTCTTGATCCATTTTCAATTTTTCAAATTAAAATAAGATTCATGTTGAAAAATTGGGGCTTCAATGTTCAAAAATGTGAATAAAACTTTTAAAAAATAAAATTGGAATTTTTGTACCTTCCTAAATTCTTTTTTTTTTGAAAATTGAAATTAAAAAAAAATCGCGTCACTTCAGTACGTGTTGATCAAACTCTTTCATGGTTTTGAAGTTTAAAATTTTACAGCCTTAAATTTTGAGACTGGAATTTCTGTTTCATTTTTTTTTAATTTTGATTTTTAAAAGTCAGCGTTTATTTTGATTTTATTAGATCAAGTGTTCGGAATGTTTTGGCAATTTTTATTCACAATTATAAGATAATTGAGAAATTGTCGGTAGCAGAGGAGTGAAAGATTTGAAGTCTGAGGTTCCCCTTTTCCCTTGAAAGAAATTTTACAAGTGATGAAATTTTAGCTCTTGAAGATCTGTTTTGAAAAATATTTGGTAAAAGTTTTACTAAATAAAGAGAGTAATCTTCAACAAATTTCAAAAATCAGAGATTGAATGATTTTTTGTTGAAAAATCCTCCTCCACCCTCCCCCCCTCCGTCACCTTTTTTACCAACTTTCTAACAACGCCTCTGTTCCATAGTTTACGTTGAACTAGCTTACTTAAAAACGTCACTTTTTTTTCATCAATAATTTTTTTTAATTACTTGAATGAAAATTTCGTTTAAATTTTTTCTCTAAAAATTGAACGTTTTGTTCTCAGTAATTTATGATTTAGTACATTGAAGATTGTTTTCCACATATTTTCAATAAAATGGAACTTTTTATTAGAAAATTTGGGGTGTATTTTTTCTTCAAAAATTGACATTTTTGTTTATGGCCTTTTCTTATAATAAGTACTTTTTCCATAAAAATAATAAACGAAACATTTTTTATTAAAAAATTGGGTATCTTTTGTTTAAATTTTCAGGAATTTTGAAATTTTTGTTAACAAATAATTATATACAACTTGAATTTATTTCTATTTATGTAAAAAAATAACCAAAACTTGTTCGTTTGCAATTGAATCTAGAAATTAACAGGACCGATTTTCTGTAGAAAAATAGAATCCAACAGTTTATTTTTCTTCTTATTTTTTTTTAAATTTGAACTATCTCTATGAAAGTTTATGATTGGAATTTCGCAGTAAAGTATCCAAACCCTGATGCCAATACATTTTTCTATAAAATCCCCACTATTTTAGAAAATTCTATCAAAACTTGGACGATTTTTCGTCTTTTGATATGAAATCTAGGTAATATTTCGATTTTCTGTCATCGTTCATATAGCATCTCCGCCTACAGCTCTCTTCTCCTGTCCTTCCCCATCACTTGAATATCTCGTGAAATTTTTATTTTGCAACTCCCAAGTTTTTTTACTTGATAAAATTTATAAACAAAACTTGGCACTCGTTTTGAATTAAGTATAAATTTTTGAACAATTTTTTGTTTTTATTACCTAGTTTGAAAACATCTTTCAAACGAAAAAACTTATCCTTAAAAGTTTTATGCAGTTTAGATTTGTTTCTTATAAAAATTCAGTTTTCTCCTCTATCGAATTGAGTTTTAAAAATACCCGAATTTATTAAATTATAACTTTTTTTCAATTTTCCTAAAGAATTTTTAGATTCTGTTTGGTATAAATATTTCCAAAAACCAATCAAGTTAAATTCATCAATTTACATCGAACTTTTTCCCGCCTCTTTTCTAAGCATAAAAAAATATTTAAAAATCCGATACTTTAAAAAGTTGAGAATATTCAATTATTCGAGAATTCTTAATTACCCAACACCCTCCACCCTCCTCTTATTCTCACTTTAAATTATCGAACCCCTTACCGCCATTTTTTCGCTCTCTAGCGCCATTAAAATGCTGGGCCTGGAAAATGGGAATTCGTCAAAAGGCCGCGTCTCAACGCAGTAAAACCCATTTCATCGTCGCGAATATAACTAATCCAAAAACAGAGAGACAGTGGCATCGTAGTTGCGTACGCCAGAGAGGGAAAAAATCTCTTAAAATTTCGCTTCTTCCAACTCGTAAATATATCTGCGCAACGATATTTTAAATTACTTTAAACGAAATACGAGTTTTACTTAATTAAACAGAAATGGCCTTTTCTTTCTCGACGAACATAAAACAAAAACAGAATTACAAGTTTAGAAGAAAACTCGGCAGCATACTGCAGGAAGTCTATTAATGAATAGCTTCTGTTCGCTAGACTTTTCACCCCGCATGCCTTCTTCGTCTTGGAGTCGTTTAACAAAATGAGAAAGTTTCGACGATTTCGCAAAACCAGTGGGATCCAAATTTCGAGCAGAAAATTTCGGTGAAAATTTCGCCTTTGGTTGAGAGTGAAGTGAGATGGAGTTTTACATTTTTTCGAATTTATTTTAATAAATTGTCGGCTGAATGGTTTGAAAACCAAATTATTCTGATTTTTAATTTAAATTTCCAAAAAAAAAATTGAAAGGAAATTATCGATTTTTCTCAAACGTGTATTTTGTTCTAACAATCAATAAAAATTATTTAAAAATTTTTTAATTTACCATAATTTTTTTTAATTTTTTTTGGAAATTTTTTGAGAAATTGAATGGGCCTACTTACGAATAAAAAAAAGATTCTGTACTTTTTTGAGCCTAAAATATAAAAACGTGAAAAATTACTCCAAAAATCGGTAAATTTGATCCCTATTAAAATCAAACCAACGTTTTCTCTTCATTTAGCTGAAAAAATACTCAAAAAACATTCACATGAACTAAACGTAAAAAGACGAACACAATTTTGAGTCCAACTGCGACTCGAATACACGCAGCGAAAGATACGAAGTATATTCCAGGGGTAATTTCGGTGTAAAAGCACCCAAGTTGGGCTGCCGTGGCGTCTCTCTCATACCCCAAAGTCTAAAGCTCTTTCGGGAATAATCGATTAAAACCTCTCAGCCAATCACGAGTGAGGTATTTACGAAATGGCGGCTCCAAATGAAGTGCTAATCTGGGAGCAATGTTGCCATCCTTTCTCGTTATTACTCTTAAACGCGAGCCTAGAATGTATTTGGTATTTGCAGGCTTTCATTTTATATTACGTAATAACAATTTCTTTGCCAAAAGCTATAAACCTTTTCCCTTTTGGTTTTCGTCGTCTCCTCGATGTTTAGGTTCGTTATTCGGCGCTGATGTCTTGGCGGGGTATTAATGGCTTAATTTTTCTTCTCTGCTGCGCTGCGTCGGAAAGGCGAAGCGTTTTTATTTTATTTTTCTACTTATTTCGTTTCTTTCTCTTCTCCATTACAAACTCTTGGCAGCTTTTCCTTTTCGTATTAACTAATAAGAGATGCGTGCCTCTTTCGTATATATTTTTTTCAATCGAAAATCGTTCTCTATGTTCGAATCAAGCTGCTATAAACAAAGTAATAGAATAGATTATGTTTATCCTCGTAGATTATAAAATGAAAAAAAAGCTTTTCGAGCAGCAAGCCCGACGTCAGCTAGGCAAATTAATACTCCAACTTAAGTACATACATTTGGTCTTATCGTGCTCGCGTTCGTATACTTTAGATAAAAATATATCTACGAATACGACTTAATCGACTCGATGACAAATATCAATGAAATCACGCTTCGCGCGATGACGAAAACCATTAAAGATAATGCATTTTTATACTCGAACAAAATGTTTTACAAATGCTGATGCGGGGCTCGGGCCCACTTTCTGTACGATTTTTTAATCGACTCGAACGAAGGGTTTACGACAATATCAAAGTGTATCTAAGGCGAATTGTAATTTGTCATAAATATCGCGTTGTTTAAAAATAATACGTGTACCTTTTCGTATGCTGGGTGAAGATGTGGTGAAATAAAAGGAGAACACACGCGATGTTTCGAAACCGTTTTAAAAGAGTGAGAAGAAAAAGAAGTGTTAGGGTATGTACTTTGATATTTTTTTCGGGTGTTTATCAACAAACAACAGAAATATCGCTAATTTTTCCATCCTTGATTGGATTTCGTTGTAAATGTGTGGTTTTATGAGGGTGTCGTGTTCACTATTTATGTTTATAAGATAAGTTTGTGTAGCACATGCCATAGGCATAGGTTCGTGCAGATGGTTGGTTTTTTCTACGAAATCGAGGTATAGTGTGTGAGAATTTTTTCGAAGGTGTGCAGAAGTGGTGGTAATGTTTTTCTGTTCGTAATTTGGAGATTTTTTTCGAGATTTGTGACGCCAGAGTGAGGTTAAATAGCTCGATGAAAATGAAAATGTTGGGTTTGTCGATTTTTTGGGGATTTGATTTTAAAATTTGGACACGATTCGTTACGTTTCAAGTATCGGTCTCTGATATTTGGCAACAAATAATATACCTAATATCAGCGATTTTTCATTCCAATTTTTTACATTTTTTAAATAAGTTGCCTATATTCGCTGTTTAAGGCTGATTCTGCATAAATGCTTACTTGTGCTAAGATTAATAAATGTTCATTTTTTTTCAAAAATGAGTAAAAAAAATCAAGATTTTTGCAAACTTTTTCCTCAAATAGGTTGTCAGTTTGCATCATGATTTTTAGAGTCATTGCAGTTCGTAATTAATTGAATTAAAAATTCTCATGATAATCATTTCAGTTAGTTTTGAAATATGTATCATGGTGTTTAGTGGCAAGAAAAACAGTAAAAAAACATGAAAGAGCAAGAATTTTAATGATTTTTCTGCCAAAAGCTAGAATTTTCAACATTTGCCTGTTTTCTTGAATTTTTTAATAGAAGGATTAGCAAAAAGGTTCTTTTTTAGGTTCTTTTTTAGGCAGTTTGGAAGCAGAAAAAATTGCATGAAAATGGCAAGAAAAATCCAGAAATTAGCAAGGATTTTCATTTTTCAAATGCAGTAGACCCATGATATTGAAATTCTCGAAAATGTTATAAAACTGGTTTGTACACTCAAAAAAATAAAAAATAAATTCTATTAAACGTAATAATAAAAAGGCACCATTCACAAAACTAGTAAAATTTATTCAAAAAATAATAATATTTATCGCAAAATTGACAAACTTTATTTTCTATGCAATAAACTTCACCAAATTTCGTGATAAATTTTATTATTTTTTTTGATAAAAATTGCTAATTTTGCGAATGGTGCCCCGTTATTATTTTTTTGGATAAACTTTATTTTTTTTTGATAAAATTTATTATTTTTGGATAAAATTTATTTTTTTTGAATAAAATTTTTTTTTTGAATAAAATTTATTTTTTTTGAATAGAATTTATACTTTCTATTCATTTTTCATTCTCCATTTTTCTCAGTGTATGCAAAAATCATACGTAATAGAAATTTTCTAAAATAGGTACCTATATCTAATTGTATAAATTATTTGGAATAATATTAAAGTAAAATATTTTAATTGTAGAAAGATTCATATCAAGTAACGAACAAAAATTTGTTGATGAATTGTAGAATTTCAAATCACTACTCGAAAATTGTTTCAAAGTGCTGTTAACTTCATTAAAATTAAATGAAAAATTTACTTTTTTTTACGTATTTATTACGAAAAATTTGTTCAAAATTTGAGAAGATTTGTTGCTTGGAAGTTGATAAAATTTCATTAAAATGAATGTTAAGTAGACTATTGCTAAATTCGTTAAAAATTTCGTTGAAAATTGTCAGAATTAAACATAATTTTTTACCAACATATTTATGGAAATTGCTGAGTTCAGAAGCTCGAAATATACGTGCCAAACGACACTTCTCAATCTCACCCGAATATTTAAAAAAAATTGCCCCTCTGCACCCTTTGAAAGGCTAATTCTCAAGTAAGGGTAAAATATATTTCGAATACGAATTCAGAATTCCTAATACGTAGGTATCAAATGATATCACACTCAAATTTTCCAAAAATCTGCCCCCCTGCACCCCCCCTCCGAGGCCCGATTTTTAATTTAGGGTCAAATTGACATCAAAAATGGTTTCAGTGTTTCAAAACACCTAACATTCACTTTTTTTTCAAAAGTCAACTGTTTTACAGCTTCGAATACAGTCATGCGAATCCTAAAAATGAAATCGGAGAGAGGAAGGACGCGGATGAGAGAAGAAAGTTATCACATGATTGGACTCGACTCGCGATAACGAATCACACCCTATATTTACTTAAATTTCGCACCATTTTTGTGATATTTGTCTGGGGAATTTCCAATAATATCTAATCCCAAGTTTCTGAGGAATTCCTAAAAATTTCAACAAAATTCCTAAAAATTTCAACGAAATTCCGAAAATTCCCCTTTCATTTCTGGGAAATTCTTAATTTCTGGAAAATTTGGAAAATTCCCTCAATTCTAGAGGAATTCCCAATTTCTGGGAAAATTCCAAACGGTCGAGTTCGACTCGACTCATAAAAACAAATCCAACCGTATTTATTTACTTTTGAATTTCGAAACATTTTTGGTGAAAATCGTTTGGGGAATTCCCGTTAATTTCTGAAGAGTTCCCAAACAATTCCTGTGGCATTCCTAATAATTTCTGAAAAATTTCAGATTTCTGAGGAATTCTCAACTTCTGGGAAAATTTTCAATTTCTGGGGAATTCCAAACTTTTAGGAAAATTTCCAATTTCTGGAGAATTTCCTATCATTTCAGGAAAATTTCCTATTTTTGGAAAACTCTGAAAATTCACAATGATCTTTGAGGAATTCCCAATTTCTGGAAAATCTTGAGAATTCCCACAGTTTCTGGGGAATTACCAACATAATAATTCATGGAAAATACCCCATAATTTATGGTAAATTCTCAGTAATTTCTGAGAAATTCCCTAAAATGTCAGCGAAAGTCCCGTTTACCGGAAAGTCCGGAAAATTCCAAGTAATTTCTGTATATCTTATTTTTGAATTTCAAACCATTTTAGCATAATCCGTCTGGAGATTTCTCAATAATTTCTGGAAAATTCTCAAAACTTTCTGGAAAATTCCCAGTAATTGCTGGTAAATTCCCATTTTCTGATGAATTCTCAATTCCTGGAGAATTTTCAATAACAGCTTGATCTGCTGAGCCGAAAATAAATTTTCCTTCCTTCCTTTAGGAAAATTCCCTATTTTTGGAAAATTCAAAAATTCTCAATAATCTCTGAGGAATTCACAATTTCTGAAAAATTTCCAATAATTTCTGAGAAATTCTAAAAAATGTCAGGAAAATTCCCTATTTTTGGAAAATTCTGAAAATTCTCAATGATCTTTGAGGAATTCCCAATTTCTGGAAAATCTTGAGAATTCCCACAGTTTCTGGGGAATTACGAACATAATTCATGGAAAATTCCCCATAATGTATGGTAAATTCTTAGTAATTTCTGAGAAATTACCTAAAATGTCAACGAAAGTCCCGTTTATCGGAAATGCCGGAAAATTCCAAGTAATTTCTGTATATCTTATTTTTGAATTTCAGACCATTTTACCATAAACTGTCTGGAGATTTCTCAATAATATCTGGAAAATTCCCAATGATTGCTGGTAAATTCTCAATTTCTGATGAATTCTCAGTTCCTGGAGAATTTTCAATAACAGCTTGATCTGCTGAGCCGAAAATAAATTTTTCTTCCTTCCCTTAGGAAAATTCTCTATTTTTGGAAAATTCGAAAATTCTCAATAATCTTTGAGGAATTCCCAATCTATGAAAAATCTTGCAAATTTTCACAATATCTGGAAAATTTCCAATAATTTCTAAGAAATTCTCAAAAATGTCAGCAAAATTTCCAATTTCCGGAAACTCTGGAAAATTTCCAATGATGTGTGGAAAATTCTCAATAATTTCTGGAAAATTTTCGGTAAGGTGTGGGAAAATTCCAATTATTTCTGGAAAATTCTAAACAATTTCTATAAGGTTGGGGAATTCTGCATTTCTGAGGAATTTCCAATAATTTTACAAAATTTAATTTACCTGTTTTCGAAAAATCAGGAAAATTCTCAATAATGTATGAGGAATTCCCAATTCCTGGAGCATCATGATAATTCCCACAAGTTCTTTCTGGAAAATTCCCAAAAATTTCAGCGAAATTCCCAATTTCCGGCAACTCCGGAAAATCCCCAATAATTTATGTATTTACTTTTGAATTTCAGATCATTTTAGCAATAATTTCTGGGAAATCCTCAATCGTTCAAAAATATTGTAGATTTTGATGTTTAAACACGAAAAAAAGTTTTTTTTTCTATCGAGAATGACTTTATTTCAAGACATCCTAGCTCGCTCCCTACTCTCTCAATTATAACTCAGTGAAAATTATCGAAAATCACAGAGAAACAGTCAGAATTGTAGCACAGGGGAAAATCGGCGAAATTTTTTTTACTGAAAACAAATCAGTGAGAAAAATCACTGAAAAGTCAGTAAAATTTATGAAATTTGCTGAAAATCAGTAAAAATTGTTGAAAAATCAACAAAAATTTGCTTTTTTCCTGTGCTCCATTTCTGACTATTCATCAGTGACTTTTCACTGATTCAGAATGAGAGAGTAGGCCTCGAGGGGGATAAAAAATAAATAGTCTGGAAAATTTCTACTCCAACTACAGCTACATAGGTATTTCACATAGTACTTATCAAAAAATTGACGAAATCGAAGAATATTTTTTGGTCAACTCACCCTAATGATCAGTTTAAAAAAAATGAAAGTGAATTCAAAAATTTCAAAAAAATTTGTTAATTCCGCTTTGTTTACAGGTATCTATATTTCTCATTTTTGATCCCCATTCAATTTTTCTTTTCAGTCACAAATTATACATTCCTACAGCCATATTTTCAAAGATCTCAGTATAATATTTTTCAAACCAATATTATTAGATCAATTCTTCACTACCTAATGCCTATACACCTCGTAAAATGGCGCTACATATTCGCACACGTACCTATACCTATTATCCGTAGATATTTTCACGAACTACAGCCTAAGCCAAGCTCCAAGCACTGCTCTGCGCATCTCGGCTGAAAAGTGTTTAAACACGTTTATTTGAATGTAATTTGTTTAAATCATCGTAATTACGATAAAACGTGTTGCTATAAATTTACAATAGTATTGAATTACACGTTTAGTCATGATATACTCCGGGTACGTGTATCGTGCCCTCTCTGTGCGCGCGTCTGATTTATCGTCAGCTCGCCAATGTTATTCGTCAAAGATGTAAATTGACTCATCACTGATTATCATCGCTACGGTATCAAAATCGTGTTCGTAACTGCTTCTCGCGCAGGCTTTTCTACACTCACTACGTACATTTATTCGTATTATAAGGTACCCTTTACAACACATAAGTAAATGCTGCAACGGGCTGGTATATTTTTCAAAATATACGTAAAACAGAGCTCGATGGAAAACCACAACGACAGCGACAGAAAGAGAAAAAATAACATCGTATGTACCTATAGCAGTTACATACTATACAATGAAGATTTATAACGTAATACCATATACAGGATGTCCCACGTATATGTACAAGTTTCGCGCAGATTTATTTATACGATCGTTCGGTGCGGTATCTCGCAATCATCGTATATCACATCGGTCTGATGAATTTGCCACGAAAACCTCTATCTGGCCGCGAGAATCTGCCCGACGACGTCCACCGACCAACTGCGTGCCGAAAAATCAACCTGGTCGGCGATTTCTTTGCCATTTTCGCACCTAACCCTTTGCCAACGTACTTGCATATTCGCGTAAATATCGTGCTCGTTTGTACGCAAACCAACTCCATCCAGCGCATCGTCGATCAATATGTAAACAAAACAGACTTGTCACTCTGCAAATAAATAGCAAATAGTATAGAGTTGAAATATGCGGCCATCGAGGGAAATATTCTTCTCGGTAATCTGGCTTCGTAAACTTTTTATACGCGCAAACTCTTCGTATATGGTCGTTTCGCGTCTCTCCATCTCTGTTTGGCGTTTTCTTATACGTAGCTAATAAAACATCCCCGCAATTCGCATTCGCATCTACATGTACATATACTCTCTATTATTACTTCATTTTGTCTTTTACAGGGGTGATTTGTAATCCAAACCCTCGACGTTTTATCCCTTTATTTTATGAACTTTCATGCTGTATTACCCTTTTACATTTTGTTTTTCTATACGAATACGCTAACAACGTTTTTCCTCCTAGGTTTTTAAACCGAGTCTATCTCTAGACCAATGATGCTGCTGCGAGGCGAAAAAGAAATTCTTTCTATTCTTTTTCCCATGTACTTACTTACCCTAGAAAATTTCACTTATTTTATCTCGAGCTGGTTTTAAAAGCGTCTATTAATTTATCCTGCTGCGGTTCCAACAGAACTATTTTATACGGTATTTATTTTTGTGTTTCCGTTATTGCGGATTTATTGGACGTTGGGATTGTGTCGGTACTCGTATATTATGTCGCCAAGCTATAGATACGGGTATCGCGACGAGTCGTTTAATTTGTATTTTTAATTATCGAATTTATTATGAGCGCGGATATGCGACGAAGTTATTTGATAAACTGATCGGGGATGAGAATTTTACGTCGTTTTTATGTCGATTTTTCTTTACTCGAGTCGACTTCGAAGTTCGAACTGGGTAGATTAGCGGTTGCTAAGAGTTATCGAGTTAATTGTGTAATGGTTAATTTGCATTCGGAATTAAATTGGTGTTAGGGTATCTATAAATTGTCGAGTTTTTGTCGAATCTAGAGTATAAATTATTCGTAATGTTGAAAAATCTAAACAGAGAACGTTTTGGTTTCAATTTGTTGTCAATGGAATGAGCAATTTGGACGTCGCGTCGGACGATTTTGAAGTCCAATCTTCGTGAAAGTTGTATTTGAATTCTTCCTTGGAAGTGTTGAAATTCACAGTCGCGAAAATTGAACTAATTTCGAATTAAAGAGGAGTTGATGAATCTATGATAGAGGATTTTCACCTTTCAAGCCTGAATGAAAAGGTATGAATGAAAGATGAAAATTCGAAATCAGTGGCTTTCAACTCTCTCATTTTAAATTAGTAAAAAGTCACTGATAAATATTCCGGATGGGAACAGAGGAAATATCGGCAAAATTCACTGAATTATCTGTAAATTTTATAAATTTTACTGACTTTCCAGTGAATTTTCATTGATTTTCTAGTGAATTTTCACTAATTTTCTTGTAAATTTTTTAACAATAATTTTCTAGTGAATTTTTCACTAGTTTTCTAGTGAATTTTCACTGATTTTCTCGTGAATTTTACTGATTTTTCTAATGAATTGTTTTCGTTTTCTAGTGAATTTTAATGAACTTTTAGTGAATTTTCACTGATTTTCCAGTCACTAATTTCTTTGATAATTTTTCGTGAATTTTCTAGTGAATTTTCATTGATTTTTCTAGTGAATTATCACGGTTTTCTAGTGAATTTTCACTGATTTTCCAGTGAACATTTGGTGATATTTTTTCTCAAGTGAAAATTGTAATCAATAGTTTAGTGAAGTTTCACTGATTTTTCAGCGAATTTTTACTGATTTTCTCGTGAATTTCCACCAATTTTTTAGTGAATGGTCATTTATTTTCTAGCGAATTTTCAATAATTTTCTTGTAAATTTTTAAATAATTTTCTACTGAATTTTTCACTAGTTTTCTAGTGAATTTTCACTGATTTTCTCGTGAATTTTACTGATTTTTCTAGTGAATTGTTATTCATTTTCTAGTGAATTTTGATGAATTTTCCAGTGAATTTTTACTGATTTTTTGTAAAGTTTTCTGATTTTTCTAGTGAATTGTCAATCGTTTTCTAGTGAATTTTCACTGATTTTCCAGTCACCAATTTTTTTGATAATTTTTCATGAATTTTCTAGTAAATTTTCACTGGTTTCCTAGTAAATTTTCTGTGATTTTCTAGTGAATTTTCATTGATTTTTCTAGTGAATTATCACGGGTTTCTAGTGAATTGTCACTCGTTTTCTAGTGAATTTTGATAAATTTTTAGTGAATTTTCACTGATTTTCCAGTGAACATTTGGTGATTTTTTTCTCAAGTGAAAATTTTAATCAATAGTTTAGTGAAGTTTCACTGATTTTTCAGCGAATTTTTACTGATTTTCTCGTGAATTTCCACCAATTTTTTAGTGAATGGTCATTTATTGACATGGATATGTTTTAGGGCTGGGGGGTAAAATTTGAAAAGTGTAACGTTACGCTGAAGGTGTAACGTTACGCTGGAGGTGTTACGTAACGCTGGGATGGTTACGTAACATTTTTAGATTAAGACATAATGACATTATGTTAGACTTGGAAAAACTTGAAAAAAATTTGTATTTTAGGTGAAGATATAGTGATATTATGTTGGACTTGGAAAAAATTTATGTAATTTTATAGTTACATTATGTTGTTATATCAAGACATAATGACATTATGTTAGACTTGGAAAAACTTGGAAAAAATTGATTTTAGATGAAGATAATAATGATATTATGTTACACTTTTATAGTAATATTGGTTAAAGTTACAACACGCTTTTATATTAAGACATAATGACATTGTGTCAGACTTGAACAGCGAGTTTGAAAGACCGAGTGATGTGTGCATTTTAGGGTTGAAGGATGTTGATGATGTTGGATTTTTTAGGGCTGGGAGGTAAAATTTGAAAAGTGTTACATAACGCTGGAGGTGTAACTCAACGCTGGTGGTGTAATGTAATGTTGGTGGTGGTTACATGATGTTTTTAGATTAAGACATAATTACATTATGTTAAACTTGAAAAACTTAGTTTAAAACATTTTTAGGGCAAGACATAATGATATAATGTTAGATATTTGAAGAATTGTAAAGGAATTGAGATGAGGACATATATGTATATTTATTAGATAGTGGAAAAGAACAGAAGAATTAGTGTCTTCGAAATGTGGGTCTAGGGAAGAATGCTGATGGTGATGTAATGTTTTTGGATTAGAACATAACAATATTATGTTGGGACATAAAAAACTTGAGATAAAAACATTTTTAGGTTAAGACATAATGATATAATGCCTCTTTGAAATGTGGGTCTAGCGAAGAATGCTGATGATGTAATGTTTTTAGATTCAGACATAACAATATTATGTTGGGTGCAAAAAAACTTGAGATGAAAAACATTTTCAGGTCAGGACATAAAAGAAGAATGTGTGTTTTTGAAATGTCGGATTAGCAGAGAATACCTACTGATATAACGTTTTTAGATTAGACATAACGATATTATGTTGGATGTAAAAAACTTTAGATAAAATAAATTGTTAGGTTAGTACATAATGACACTATGTTTATTAAACTGTGGAAAAGAAAATAAGAATCGGTAATCGGTGTTTTCAAAATGTGGGTTTAGCAAAAGTTGAAAGTTTTTAGGTTAAGTTATAATGATATTACGTTAGATATTAAAAAATGAAAAAAAAAATTAAATCAAGACGTATTGATATTATGTTCAACTTGAAAGAGGGAAATATTTCAAAGTGTAACAAGAAGAACATATCCATGATCCAAGGTTTTTACCCTAAAGGAAAAAGTGTGTTGATTTTTTTTCTAGTGAATTGTCGCTCGTTTTCTAGTGAACTTTTATGGGTTTTAATGAATTTTTACTAATTTTCTAGTGAATATTTGGCAATTTTCCAGTGAACAATTGGACGACCTTTTTTTAGTGAACATTTTACCAGTTTCACTATGCATTTTCACCGATTTTCCAGTGAATTTTCACCCGTTTCTAGTATGTTTTCACTGTGTGTTTGGTGAATTTTCAATAATTTTCTCGTGAATTTTTACTGATTTTCTAGTGAACATTTACTGATTTTCCAGTAAATTTTCACAAATTTTCTAGTGAGTTGTCGCTCGTTTTCTAGTGAACTATTACTGGGGTTTAGTGAATTTTAGCTGACTTTCTAGTGAACATTTGGCAATTTTCCAGTCAACATTTGACTACCATTTTTAGTGAACATTTTACCAGTTTTACTATGAATTTTCACCGATTTTCCAATGAATTTTCACCCGTTTTCTAGTAGGCTTTTAGTGAATTTTCAATAATTTTCTCGTGAATTTTCAGTGATTTTCTAGTGAATTGTCGCTCGTTTTCTAGTGGATTTCCCCAAGTTTTAGTGAATTTTCACTGATTTTCTAGGGAATTTTCTCCGATTTTTCAGTGATTTTTTTCTTTTATTTGTTTTCAATGAAAACGAATTAACTGATGTTATTACTGTGTTGCAATTTCGACTATTTTTATAGTGATTTCGTTCATTTTTCCCGGTTCGTATAAGAGAGAAGGAGAGAAAGCGAAGAGAAGTTGAAATAAAGGGATTCAGATCTTTGAATGCAAATCCAGGATTTTCTCATGAAGGGGTTAAGATTTGTAGACATGAGATCCATGACAAAAATTCGAAAAAATGAAGCACAAATTGAGAAAAGTTGAAAAAAAATGAGGCTCAAATGTAGAAAAATCGAAAAATAGCATGATTTTATACAAAAAAATCAGGAATATTTATTGCCCGAACGAAGCGAAAATGAAAAAATTGTTATGGAAAAGTATGCTACAAATGCGAAAAATTGCTATTTATTGAGTATTTGCTCAGATATCTTCGACCTCACGAAGGGGAGGTAAATTCCCCCTTCGCCTCCACTCTTGCGCACGCCACAGCAACCCTCTCAAACGCCCTCTTTCATCTGGAAAAAGTCTCTCAATGAAATGGAGATACTAAACCTTGTTTCTCCAAATCTCACTGTACCATAATTATTTCTTCTTCAGAAATGGTTTTCTGAGTTTTAAAGTATGATTTATTTTTTAGCTTTCTCCCTTTTCAATGTCAATTAATCAATAATTTGTTTTGTTTGTTTGTTGCAGGTGAGTAATCTGTACAAATTCTCGACATAAAAGCATGCGATTTTTCTCAAGTGCATAAATTAGGTAAGTTTAGTTTCTTGGTCCATGATTTGTGAGATTGTCTGAAATGACGATTAAAAATCGTTTAGTGTAAGAAAAGTTATTAAATGGACACCAAAATCGTTGAAATGAATATCGACGGTGATTTACTTTCAGGAAAATCATTGAAAATTTCTAGGAAATCATTGAAAATTTCTAGGAAATCGTTCAAAAAAATCACGAAAATGATTAAAAAACCAAAGTTATTATTTTTACATTCAAATGATAAAAAATTGCCCAAAAATTGGTAAACATCGTTTAAATTGAGCAAATTATCACAAAATAGTTTCAAATGTTATAAAAATCGATCAAAAACTCTAAATGAGTAAAAAAATTAAACGTTTTGATACAAAAATCAGAAAAAAATTGTAAAAAGCGATCAACTTTGCAAAAACTTATTCAAACAGAATAAAAAAAGTTCCGAAAATATTTTAATAAATTGAGGCTCTATTTTAAAACACTGCATTGTAGAAAATTTTAACCGAATTTTAGTGATCTGATTTCTATGGCTTTCTTATGGGTTAACTCTTTTGAACCATTGTTACCACATTTCAACAAATTTCAATGATCTTATAATACAGTTTTTCACCAATTTGAACAATTTTTACACCTAACGCAAGAATTTCAAGACATTTCAAGCATTTGATTAGGATTTTGATAATTTTAATGTCATTTTCAACCTACAAAAATAAAGACCTAACTTGTTCATGTTTTCAACTATACCTACCTCATTTTCAAATTATAAGCTACCTAACGCAATAAACAGCTTCAGAAATGCAATGATCATCAGAAATTTTTTCTGTTGAATTTTCCACATTTTTTCCTAATAATGAAAAATGTTTGTTTATTGGAGGCCTTACCTAACTTTTAGAACCCTTTTGATTTTGAAGATACTTATTTTTTTGTTATATTTTCAAAACGGTTCTGGGCTTCTGGGCATAGGTATCTTTTTGCAATTCATTAAATTTCTTATTTTTTTCAAAGTGCAAAATTTAAATAGTATCTACTTTAAAAAAAATTAAAATTAATGTTCATTCTTTTTATTTGAAAAGAACCTCTGCCAGGTTTTCAGTTAGTACCTGTTTTTATCGTATTTTCGTAACCTATAATTTTCTGATATTGAGCGAATATAGCTTCCTTTTTTTTTTTGAATTCTTAGTTTGAAGGAACCTGAAAAAGTTCGCGCAGATATGTGACCATCAAATAATACCAGTACATTTCCCCTTCGTTATGGTCATTTTACCTCTCGCTATAGATATAATGGGGAGAAAAAACATAATTTAAACTACGTTGGGTTTTTTTCCTGTCCAAAAAAAAAAAAAAGAGAAAGGAAAAAACCACACCATGATTCGGTCGTATGCGTACAACGTATACCTACCTAACTTGGGCGGATTATTATTTGGTTATATGTGTAATAGTTAAGTACGCTATATACGAGGCGAAAAACAAGGCACTCGGGTAGTTAAGACGGATAATAAAACCTTCATAGTTTATCACCATAAAGTTAGCTGTTGAAAAGTTCTAAAAAGTGTAGGCTCGCGGTTGTTTGCACCGGGTGAAATTACACCGGACATAAATTTCGAAATTGTCCAATCTTTGTAGTCGCTCTCTGGGGGGTAGTTTTTTTGATATGGTCGTTAAAAAGAATCTCTTTGCTGAAGAAATTGAATCGTGGTTTGTGTATGACGCGAAAATTGAGTTTTAAAAATCAGGCCACAGCGTCGTCCTTTAGATAGTGAACGAGTAATGCGTAACATTGCGTAACCTAAAAGGTCCTGTGACTATAGATAGTTTAGCAGTAGTTTTTACAAGGTACCTATTAATTTGGATGTGTTTTACTATTTTTTGAGATCCTTTAGTGTTTGATATCATCATATTTTGAAGAATCAGTAGTCAATCTCGACTGAATCCCCCCCCCCCTCCCTCCCAAAAAAAGAAAAGAAAAGAAGAGTGACTTGAAGTCCCCGGAGTGGAAAACTTTGAATATTTTTGGAAAACTGCACTAAAATTTGATTTTTGAAGAGAACGAGGGAAGAAGAGGGTTCAATATTTGAAAATTTTCAAAATGAAAAATTTTTCTCAATCACTTACTTAATGAAATTTAATACCCTTTCACACAAAAACCAATTTTGAAATTTTTTCAGCAAAAATTTAAAATTGAAAAATTGGACTACCTACGCAATGGCTATTGTTGATTTTTTTTCAATCGAAAATTAGCGAATTGATTAAAAATTGGATTTCTACTTTTTATGAGATTTAAATAAGGGTATTGGCAAATCCCATTTAAGTTTACAGTTCAATAAAATGAACTTTACAATTTTTTCAGGGGTACCCAAAGTTGACTTTTCTGAGAAAAATGTTTGTGATCGATTGGTGATTATTTTAAAACACATTTAAATCTCATTTCTACCCCATCCTGTTATTCTGTGCTGGTAAAATTAATATTTATCAACAATAAAAGTCAAAAATATTTTTCTCAGTTGGGTCACAAATAGGGTCCCCCTCAGGACTTCATAATGTTAGGTGAATAAGCTATAAGTACTTCGAAAAAATTATTTCAATCCTCTTCCCCCTCAAAGAATTTTTTTTTTGAAAAAACATAAAATTATTTTGGTTCAGTGGTGGGTAACCAATCGGGGTGATTGTTTTTTACTTTTTTTTCCAAAGTTGAAAAGGGGTAGTTGGGTAGTTGTGGTCTGTACTTCAAATCGGAGTGATAAAAATTTCAGCTTCCTGCCCTATAACATCATCAGACCTGGAAATCTACTGTGTTGAAAAAAGTTTGAAAAAGTGACAAAAAATGTTTTTTTTTTCAAAAAAAAGTGCAATGGACACTCATTTTTCAAATATTTTTTCTGTTTTTCAGGGGTCCTTGAAAATATCACTTTTTCATGTTTTTTTTTGTGCATTAAAAAAATTGATACCATTTATTTTTTGTTTCGAATCCTTACAGATTATTTAAGTACAAAAGTTTGAAGTGTGGTATTATTAAAATTATTTATCTTGATGATTTTTTTTTTTTGAAAATTCATTTCCAGAAATGCAGTATTCTGTAAACCCATAAAAATTGGAAAATTGGCTCCAATACCTATAGTAATTTTATCATTTTAGGTAACATTTTATTCCTTCTTGTCACCAGAAAAGTAATATTTTGAAAGGACTCCTGAAAAATAAAGTAATTAAGTAAATATGAAAAATTGGTACTAATGAATTTTTAGGAAAAAGTATCCATTTTAAAATGATTTTTAAAAAAAAGTCAAAAAATTTTCAATTTTTTTTGATTATATGATGAGATTTTGAGAGCTGATAGGGAGGGGTAGGGGTTAATATTGAGTCAAATGTGTTGGGTGTCTATGTATATATTTTTTGATGGACTGAATTCATTTTTGTACTTATTTTGACCTCAGCTCGTGAGGAACCCTTCGGGGGGGAGGGGCAAATTCCAAAATTTCGAAAAATATCATGTTGGGTGTCAAAGTATATGTTTTTTCATGCGCTGAGTTCATTTTTGAACTTATTTTGACTCCAGATCATAGTGACACCCCCCCCTACTCTCCCCCCGGAATAAACCTCGAAATTTTGGATAATATAAAAGTTTGGTCACTAAAAGTCACATTTTTCCCAAAAGGTCACTATTGATCTTTTCATTCTGAAGTCACTTTTTTCGTTCAAACGGCCTACCGCTCTTGCATAAAATTAAAAAAGCACTGATATTTTTTACAAGGTGTCTACAGATCATGAAAAACATGAAAAACATGAAAAGAGCATGAATATTGGTTTAGTGTTATGAAAACATGAAAATAGCATGAATTTTGATGATTTTATTACAAAAGCATGAATTTTTAAACATTTAATTAGAAAAGGGAACATGAATTCACTTCGTTCTCAACGCGAACGGACACGGGACAGGGGGAGGTAGTGCTGAAAAAGTGCTTTAAATTTCCTTTAAAACTAATATACGCGGGGGGAGGAGGAGGTAAATTTGGAGCATGAAAAATTGAATAAAAATGGCATGAAAAACATGAAAATAGCATGAATTTTCATTTTCCAGATCCTGCAGACACCTTGTTCTAAAAAAAAAAGTCCTATCAAATTTTTTTTACCTACTTATTAGTTCATCTACCTTGTTGATTGATACCTTGACAAAAATTTATAAATAAAAAAAGGTTTTTTCAGTACTATTGCAGAGAGAAATACAGTCTGAGTTATGATTAAAATTGGGGGGGGGGGGTATTTATTTATAAGAAAAAAATTAAAAAATTGGTCACTTTTTCCGAAAAATAGGTCACTTTTTGCCTCATAAAAAGTCACTAAAGTCACTATTTTTTTCCAAAATCTGTATTTGATGGCTGCTAATATTTTTGAATGATATGGAAATAATGTAAAAGCACTTACGATTTTCACTTTAATTTGTGTTAAATTATAATCTGTGAGAATTTTTTGCCAAATTGTGCCAAAATGATTCTAAAAGCAATAAATTTCGTTATAATCATGCTCTTCATTTCCTAGCTATCATTTTTTCAACTTTTGAAAAAAAAAGTTCAAACGATCACTCCTAATAACTAATTCATATCTTCAGAAGAATATTTTCATTTTTTTGATTCCTAGAATGTTTCAATGATTTTCCACTCGATGATTCAGACTACTTTCCTAATGGTTTTTTATGAGAACTGAGCTTTGATTTTTATCACCAGGATTCCACTTAGTACAAAATAACTCTAGGCTAAAAAATCGAACTAAAATTTAAAATCAGGCGAGTAAGGTCGGACCGAATGAAAAAGCAACGGAGGAAAATTCTCCATTTGTAAATGAAAATTTCGAAAAAAATAGTAAAGGGTACCGGCGCGGCGGTTGAGATGGGCGAATCTGCCCCCGAGCTGAAATTCGAAACTAACCGATGGAATTTAGTTCTTAGGGTCTGAAAACCACGTCGCGTCGTGGTAAAAATTTTGGCCACCAACTCCACTCCTAGCCCCAGTTATTGGACAAAACGTTACTTTTTTCAGCCTTTCCATTAAAAATTTTTATTTCCGCGAGTTTTTCACCATTTTTTTTCAAATTTTCGTGAGATGTACCCTATACTGAGGGGTATCAGTGGGTGGTTTGAAAAAAATTTTTTGATGATTTTTTTCAAGTCGGAAATTGCGTTTGAAAACTTCAATTCGAGTTTTCTACATGATGTTTCAGAGGTGCAATTTTGAAAAAAAAAAAAATTTTATGTACCTAGTCCCTATGTACATCATGATATTTTTTCAGAATTTTTTTAGGTGGTGGAACACCTTGAAAAATGTGAAAACCCACTTCAGAATTTGAGTGCCTTGAGTATACAAATGGAGTTCACTGAAGTAGTTTGAGCTGCTGAACATGAATCTGTTGCCATTTTTTTTTTCATATGACAATTTCGTATGGAAAATAAAGTGAGATATTCAATTTCGAGCCTTGTGCTGTACTTATTTGGACTTGAAATTACAAAAATCGCGAAAAAGAGATGAAATGAAGTGAAAATCTGACAAGTGGTGCATAAATACGTATTTTGGAATATAATTAGGTACAAGAAAATTTTTTCGGCCAAAAATTACCATTTAATGAGTGAAAAACGCTGTGAAAAAGTGGTTTTTCGCATTTTCAAGGTATTCCACCACCTAAAAAATTCTGAAAAAAATATCATGATGTACATAGGGACTAGGTACATAAAATATATTTTTTTCAAAATTGCACCTCTGAAACATCATGTAGAAAACTCGAATTGAAGTTTTCAAACGCAATTTTCGGCTTGAAAAAATCATCAAAATTTTTTTTTCAAATCACCCACTGATACCCCTCAGTATAGGGTACATCTCACGAAAATTTGAAAAAAAATTGGTGAAAAACTCGCGGAAATAAAAATTTTTAATGGAAAGGCTGAAAAAAGTAACGTTTTGTCCAATAACTGGGACCAGGAGTGGAGTTTTGGGCCAAAATTTTTACCACGTGGTTTTCAGACCCTAAGAACCAAATTCCATCGGTTAGTTTCGAATTTCAGCTCGGTGGCAGATTCGCCTGAGTCGGAAAAATATGAAAAAAATTTACAAAGATCGAAAATGATAAATTTTTCACCCTCTCAGTAATGCCAACTTCATTTCGTTTCTAGGAGCCAATCAAACAACTTCATAGATCCTCTCTATTCAGCCAAAATCGACCCATATTTTCTTATCCAACACTACAAAAAAAGTTTCACTTTCCAGTTACCACTCTACGAAAATACCTCGACACCTTATTAAGGTACACACGAAAAAACCAAGCTACCGAATCCGAAACCACTTCTTTCCATTTTTTTTCCCACAGCACATTCATGGATCAAGATAATCTCTCTGGATGGGCACCGTATCTCATAAATATACCCCAAGATGTGTAAAATTCTCCGACCATTACCGCCATTAGTGTCATATCTACAGGCCATAAAAGCCACTCTTCATCGTTCATACTGTGCTAATCACCTCCACCGCTGGTCGACCTCCACTTCTCCGCATCTCTATCTCCCAATAGGCAAAAACCCACTTCTGGAACTCTCGATTTTCTCCTGTTTCGCGGAAAAATCGGCCAGAAGAAAATCATCACGTCGATTTATTAGATTCAAATCGAGACACGCCTTCGACTCGGCTCGAAACCACGCCTCCGCATATAAAATGCTTTTTCAACCAGAAAATTAGCGCGTTTTATTACAGCACATATATGTTGGAAACCTATAAAATGATTTAATTAAAAATAAATACCACAACCGTACACGGATCTATGATACATATACGTACATCTGGGGAGGAAGTGGCGTACAGTGTGGATCTGGAGAGCACGATACACCATCGTTTTATATACAGAAATAACAGAGTAGGGAAACGACACGTTAAACATGATGAAAAAAAATAAAGAAACGAGTTTATAACAAGCCTCATTTACAGAAAGTATCATTCTATAGACATTAGTCGATAATAAAAATCAAACGGAACACCTTATAAAACACTATTACAGCTATTATACCTGGCTATAGAATGTTATAACGCCAGATCGATGAATTTTTTTCGCCTGTTAAATGAATAATTTAGCCGTATAAATGAATAGCTCTTTAAAAACATTATTCGTTCGGCATCGGACGCTCGTCCGGACACTGCAGTGCCCAGCGCATCCATCGAGGAGCAGCTCGCTTGTGGGACCAATTACCCAAACGCTGTGAACTAGTATTTTTTAAAAATTAATGAATTTTTCGCCTCTAGCCTGTTAACTTAGTTGTATAATATATTAAGTCAGACAATCCTTTATTTGTTGTTGTAGCTATAAATTTAAAGAAGGTCACGCTACGCTATATAATGGTTAGTTAAAGTGTTGTTTGTACAACACGGATTGGTCAGTGAAAAAAAAAATCACGGGAGATGCGGAGGGGTGTAGAAAAACGGCGTAGAGATGAAAAAAAAAATAGTATCCGAGACAAGAACATGAATTGACTGTTATTATTTAAAATAAGATCGGTAAAAACTGGTTTTCATACAAACGAGGTCTTTTTCGCCTTCTTCTAAAAACTCTTCATTTGGATTTAACAAATTCCACGCCAGTATCTTTTTTCTTTATCTGCTTGTAAATATACTCGGATCGCGTTTGTTTGTAATCGGTTTTATTATCGCGAGCGCCGCGCCGCGCGATTTCGATAAATACGCGCGAATCGAACGAGCAAAAGCCGGTTTTTCAGTACGTTTGTCGTCCTTTGAGAAGAAAAATCTCCTTATGGGAAGGCAACGCGGAGGGATTGCGGGTCGAATTAACTTGTTGTACGGACGCGTTTAAAAAAGACAAAATACCTAAATTACTCGCCTTAAACGTCTCTTTTTCTCTCCTACTTTGCCAGTATATTATACCAGTACCTGTATACCGTATAGCTAAACCTATACCTATGCAGTTCCCCGCACGCCTGTCGCCAGCGCACGCTCTACCATAAATTATAACACCGTCGTTAAAATGTTAACGCGCCATTTTCACGGTGAAAAAAAAAAGAAGCGAGGAAATTTACTAGGTGCATACGTCTGATGGTGTAAGCTTACGGGTTCCCGTAATGTAGTAAAATTTTGAGATAGGAGTGGAAGGGGTACTGGAGGGACAATATGAGGAAAGGAACAAAGGAAGAGAAGAGGGACGAATTTTGTTCAAAGATTATACCATATTTTATGGCCCTGTTGTGAGAGGAGGAAGGAGAGGGAGAAGTATGCAATTTTGGTACATTCTGAATCTGAGTTACCATGCACGAATCCTTCTCAACATTGAAAATTAAATATATAATTTTTAAAAATTGAAAAATCTTAAGAAACTGACTAAGGGAGGTACTCTCTCATTTTTGAATCAGTGAAATTTATCAAAAAACACTGAAAAACAGACATAATTGCAGCACAGTAAGAAATTTTTTACTGAAAGCAAGTCAGTGAAAGAAAATCACTGGAAATCAGTGAAAATTCACTAAAAAAACTCAGTGATATTTATGAAATTCACTGAAAAACCTGTGAATTTCTTTGAATAATCAGTGAATTTCACTGATTTTTCCTGTGCTGAAATTCTGACTGTACTCTCTCATTCCGAATCAGTGAAAAAATAAATCACTGATAAACAGTCAGAATTGCAGCACAGGAAAAATCAGTGAAATTCACTGATTTTCAGTGATTTTTCACTAATTATTCAAAGAATTTCACAGATTTTTTAGTGAATTTTATAATATCACTGAGTTTTTAGTGAATTTTCACTGATTTCCAGTGATTTTCTTTCACTGATTTTCTCCTGTGCTGCAATTCTGACTGTTTCTCAGTGATTTTCGGTAATTTTCACTGATTTATAATTGAGAGAGTATATCAGTGACTTTTCACTGATTCGGAATGAGAGAGTATCCCAACTCAAAGGAAAATTTTGAGCCGAAACAAAAAAAAATCGAAAGTCCACCATGAAAGAACCATAATATTCAAAATTTAATTTTTCAAAAGTTCTCTCTCAATTATAAATCAATGAAAATTATCGAAAATCACTGAGAAACAATCAGAATTGCAGCACAGGAGAAAATCAGTGAACATTTTTTTACTGAAAACAAACTACCCTATGAGAAAAATCACTGGAAACCCCGTGAATATTCTCTGAAAAGTCAGTAAAATTTATGGAATTTGCTCAAAAATCAGTGAAAATCGTTGAAAAATCAGTGAAAATTCGCTGAAAATCAATGAATTTTGCTGATTTTTCCCTATGCTGCAATTCTGACTATTTATCAGTGACTTTTCACTGATTCTGAATGAATGAGTTCGTTTCTCGAATTTTGACAAATTTTTGAAATTGCAAAATTACCTCATCGCCCTGAAAAATATGGAAATTTGATTCAACCAACAAAGCTGAAATTTGGTATACTTACATATACCTTACTCTCTCATTCTGAATCAGTGAAAAGTCACTAATAAATGGTCAGAATTGCAGCACAGGAAAAAATCAGCAAAATTCACTGATTTTCAGCGGATTTTTGCTGATTTTTCAAAGATTTCCACTGATTTTTTTGCCAATTTCATAAATTTTACTGATTTTTCAGTGAATTTTTACTGTTTTCCATTTTTTAGTTATTTTTATCACTGATTTTTTTTCGTTGAAAATGTTTTCACAGATTTTCTATTGTGCTGCAATTCTGACTGTTTCTCAGTGATTTTCGATAATTTTCACTGATTTATAAATGAGAGAGTACACTATTTTCAAACTCATGAATCGACTGGAAATGATTTCGAGACTTTTCAGATCCTTCGGGAAATTTCAATATTTCCCAGCACTGGAGAAAAGCCCATAAGAATTGTCCATATGAACTTTAGCAGGGTGTCTACCGGTCGCGAAAGTCGCGAATTTAGATTTAGGTCGCTGAAGTCGCGAAAAAGTCGCGAAATTGACCCAAAATTCATCAAAAGTCGCGAATTTTTCCAAAATTACTTCCATTTTTTTCGCCTTTTACAAAACAGAAAAAGTAAAGAAATTTCACCTTTTTGAACATTTTTTCTGAAAATTTTCGCCCTCGCTTCGCTCGGGCTCATAAATTTTAAAAACCCATTTTTAAATTATATAACTCTTCGTCCTCGTCCCTTCTATTTCAGACAATTGAATATTTTGAAGCGGAAAAATATGTTTTTGTGGGAGACTAAGTAGCGATCACGATTGGGAATTTCAAAGGTAATATTGTGTCCATTGTCAGGAAAATCTAAAATAATTGGAGAATTTTGGAATTTTCTGAGGGATGTTTTAAAGGAGAAAACCATTTGGAAATATGTCTTTTTTTGCTGTTTTTTAAATAAATTCTTCGAAAAAATTTCGCCCTCGCTTCGCTCGGACCAATCTGCTAATATTTCAAACTTTCCATGAATTTATTTCTCAATAATCATTTAACAATTTTATCCGTTCTAACATGGTTTTTCGTAAAATTTTCACCCTCTCTTCGCTCGGGCAGTAACTACTTCTCTTCTTTATCATAAAATAACTCACGTTTGGAAAATTTTTGTGAAAAATTGTATTTTTTCAAAATTAAAGACGTATTTTCTATGTATAAACTTTTTTCTATGATAAATTTGATCTCGTTGATTTTTTGGTGGGGGGGGGGGTCAAGTTGAGAGGTAGATACTAGATACCTTAAAAAAAGGTCGCGAAAAAGTCGCGAAATTTGATTTTTAAAAATTGGTAGACACCCTGTTTAGCACCTATAATCGCGGACTACTAATATTGGGATGGTGACCTATTTGATCGATTAAAGCACAATTTTCTAAAATTCGTTACTTCGAGTTCAAGTCTATATTTTTTAGTGAAAAATTTTTCTGGAAATAATTTAAAACACGTTCACAGCGAATGCATTGAAGTAAAAAGCTGAAAGTTGATGGATACTGTATTTTCGACCTTGCTCACCGATATGAGTAATCTACGCCTATTGGTGCTAAAGCAGGGTGTCTATAGTTCGCGAAAGTCACGAAAAAGTCGCAAAATTGGCCCAAAATACATCAAAAGTCACAAATTTTTGGCAAATTACTTCATTTTTTTCGCTTTGTGCAAAACAAAAAAATTTAAGAAATTTTAGCTTTTTGAAAACTTTTTAAAAATTTTCGCCCTCGCTTCCCTCGGTCTCATAAATTTACATTAATCATTCTTAAATTATAAACCTTCTTCCTTTCTATTTCAGACAATTGAATATTTCGAAACTGAAAAAAAGTGTCCTTCTGGGAGACTTGGTAGCGATCATGATTGGAATTTTTAAATTTTTTTCGATTTCTTTGGAAAAGGGGGCATCGTGTCCATCCTCAGAAAAATCTGGAAAAATCGGAGAATTTTGGAATTTTTACTGCAATTTTTTAAAGATTCAGAAGGAGAAATTATTTTTGGAAGTATGTTTCTTTTTTGCTGTTTTTATAATAATCAGAGACTGCACAAAAATGAAGTTTCGAATCTATACACTTATGATTTTCTTTGCTCACCGTAGAAAAAAATTTTGACGTGTCCAAATTTCAAAAATCCTCATGTGTATGATTTTTTTGAAATTTTTTTGCATTTTTTGCCCGGAGCCAAATTATGTTTTTTTGCAACAAATCAATGTTCAAACATTTTCCATTCATTTCGCTGGAAAAAATTATTTTTTGATGCTTTCTCCAACCCAACAGATGTTTTTGAATTTTTTTTGCATTTTGCTCCGTAATAGGTGAGGTGAGAAGCGAAATGCCCTTCAATGATTCGTTCTGATATTTGTGTAAAGAAAGTCTTTTCCCAAAAAATTTCAGACTCTCTCTAGATACTTTTTAATATGCACGTTCACATTGATGAAATCTCAGTTTTTGGTCAACTTTTTCTGCGATAATGTTTCTTTTCATAAGTAGTGTAAGTAGAACGAAAATTTCGATTTTCCAAACAATTTTATGGCTCTTTACCTCCTTCCCTTTTTCAGAAATTCTTTATATTTGGAAGCAAAAAATTATTTACGCCTCCCCTTCCTATTTTGTGAAAAGTTTAGTCTTGGTTAAAATAGAAATGAACATTTATTTGTCTAGTCTAAAAAACGTGAAAACGTCAGGGAAAATAATTTTTTTGAAATTAGCGAAATGAATTTTTATCTTGCAGGATGGAGGCAATTTCTTTTAAATTTTTTTCTCCCACATTCCCAAAGTTTTTTTTGTGAGAAAATCGGTAAATTGGACAATTCTGATATTTTTCATTGAAGTTTTGATCATTTGACCATGGCATGCTTTCACTGAAAACTTTTCTTATCAATTAGGTTTTGAGTCGAGAATGTCTGTTTGCTAATTTATTGCCCTTTACATGTATTGGGATCATGACGGCTCCATAAAATTTGTAGGATTCATTTTCCGGTCATGACGGATCAGTTGGTCATTTTCGTCACTATTCATTGAACCTTTGACTATTGACCAAATGATCATGACACGGTCCATTTATTGAACTCCTGGTAATGAGACTACATCTCTCCAATTGAAAATCTATCGCAATTTAATTGGTGATTTTAATTTTTAGTGCTCACTTTGAGGTGCATTTTTTTCTTTCAGAGGGGTTGAATTATCAATCTATGAGTATTGGGTATTCGACTTCCTGGCTCGTTTTTTACCTGCTCTTTTCATAGAAATGATACTGTTACTAGAATTATTATCCTAATTTTCTTAAGGATCTATTTATTAAATTTATTCCTTATTGATTATTATAATTTTTTTTCTCCAAATTGATTCTGAATACTTCACCATTGGTCATGGTTCATGGCAAAGTCGATAATGAATACGTATATTGCAAGATTGGACGTTTGTCCATTAATCGTTCGATTCGTTTTGTGTTTTTTTTGGGGTGGGGTCTCCAATCCCAAAATAGTGGGGTCAATTTTAGCAGTTTAATCATCTTAATTAATCAGTCATTTCGTGCTGATTTTAGAATAATCGTTATTGTAAGAAAAAAATTAGAAAATTGTGCAGTAGAGTGAAAGGAAATGAGTTGAGAACCGCTTTTATCAATAAATCTTTCTTCAGTCTCTTCAAGTTTTAGGAGATTCTTCAACCACGTTCCACTTATTTAGTCATTCCATCGACACCGACACCATCTCTTATCATTCCCCATACCCCTTTACCCCCTCACCTCACCACCTTCGGCCCAAATAGCTCACTCGACCACGTAAATATCCTTATAATTGACGCTGCTTTTAATAATAACAACGCTCTTCTAATATTACCGTGCGTCTTCGCCATTATAGACCATGCTGATCGTACGTGAGACGAAACGCTCGTGTAATACATTTTAATGCGGTAATTACCAGCGAAATTCTTTCATAATTACACACTTGTTATTACAGCCTTAATACAACGATTACCCTATTTGAATTCCTGGACGATTGTCCAACGGTTTGTGTTAAGACGCGTCTAGCTTAGCAAATGAACTGGCGTCGCTGGTAGCGCTGCATGGCATGAAATGGCAAGCCAATGCTGCAATATGTGTACTTAAGTACAGTTCTTATTATAACCGCAGCATATCGCCGTCATTACCGAGCTGCTAAATAGGTACTTAGGGCAACCGTTAAAAAAAATACTCGTAACGAATCCTCCGTTTATACACCTATTCGATCGCTGATGGTTGTGTTATTGGTTGCATTTGAATAACTGTTCTTGGATATTGACTCCTTTGGTGTAGTTGCCCCATTTTTTGATATTCGTATTGATTTTAGAACCCTTCAGCCTTCAGCTAAAGTAATTTGTTGTCGAAATGGTACTTTCTAAATCCAGAGTTCGTACTAGCGCGAAAAAGCACGAATTTTTGCTGCGTGGAACAAAATCACAAAAAAGCATGAAATTTAAGAAAATATTATTAAAAAAAAAAATCATCAAGTTTTTAATCTTGAATACAGGGTGTCCGTTGAGTGGATATATCAACTTAAAATTTGGGTACAGCCGGGTACCACTAAAAAAAGGTGTTAGAAAAACAGGTTGCCTATCTAGAAAATTAAAGGGACAATAAATGTTGAAAAGAATGGGTGCAGATCACATTTTCAGTCTTGTTGGGAATGGACAGTTCTTCAAAAATTGAACAAATTTCACTATTATGATTTTTTGCCCATCTTGAAAATTTTAGGGGTTGTGAAAAAAATCTAAAAACAAATTGTCTACTAGCAAGGAAAAAAAGTAACTCAGGAATTAGCAAGAATTTCACCTTTGTGGCAAAAAAAAAAGAAAGAAAATAGCAATACTTTGAATAATTTAACTTTAAAAATCAAGAATTTTCAATATTTTGCTCTTTCTTGAATTTTTTAATTAAAAAATTAAAAGGGGGATCTTTTGGGTACGAAAATTGCCAGAAAAATCCAAAAAATAGGTAGAATTTTCATTTTTCAGATACATTAGATACCATGAAACATGAAAGAAAACTAACCGAGAAAATTTTGTTTCGAGGAATTTTTTAATCAACTTCAAACTTGAAAAGGCCAGGGGTCATTCAAGGTTAGGAAAATTTGAAATTTTTTCAGTTTTCCATGTATCCAGTGGAGTGGCCAGAGGGATGGGGAGGGGGAGGGGTCTGGACCATAGATTAAGAATACTACGTATATACGTAGTATTCTTAATCTATGGTCTGGACCCCTTCCTCATGAGGTCAATAAATTTTTTTATGTGAAAAAATCGAGGTCGAAACAATTGGCATGGAAGTTGTTTGCTCCAAAACTGCACTTCCATCAAGTCTTTTTCCTAAATATTCTACCAAAATCGTATAGTAAGAACTGGTAACATCCGTGTAGTAACGGTCAGGAAAAGTCAGTCCGGTCAGTATAAGTCAGGATTTTTGACTAATTCACTCAAAAGGTCATGTTTTTTTTCAAAAATTCCAAAAAAAAATCCCATTTGAAGGGTACAGAGGGGAAAAAGCATCCAATTACAAAAATTGTATGTTAGAAAAAGAACTTAGATGTAATCTTTTTTGAACTTATGCCTAGGTCCCTTTTTATTTTAATATACAATTTTTGTAATTGGCAGCTGTTTCCCCTGTACCCTTCAGTTACCTTTGATAAATTGAAAAAAATGAAAAAAAAAATTATAGTTTATTTTTCGTTTTGGGACCGGCATTATTTTATCAGGGTGTTTAACTGTCTACCGGTCGCAAAAGTCGCAAAATTGACCCAAAATTCATCAAAAGTCGCGAATTTTTCTGAAATTACTTGATTTTTTTTTCGCCTTGTACAAAACAGAAAAAGTAAAGAAATTTCATCTTTTTGAACATTTTTCCTGACAAATTTTCAAAACCCATTCGTAAATAAACCTTCTTCCCTTCTTTTTCAGACAATTGAATATTTTGAAGTGGAAAAAATATGTTCTTGGGGGAGACTTAGTAGCGATCACCATCTCGATTGGGATTTTCAAAGGGAGTATCGTGTCCATTCTCGAGAAAATCTAAAAAAATTGGAGAATTTTGGAATTCTTAGAGCGATGTTTTAAAAATTCAGAAGGAAAAATCATTTGAAAATATTTCTCTTTTTTGCTGTTTTTTTTAAAATAAATTCGTCAAAAAATTTCGCTCTTCCTTCGTTTGAGCCAAATAATCTTATCATTATATTGGAAAATCTGCAATGTTTCAGATTTCCCATGAATTTATTTCTCAATTTTGGGGCCAAAATCCGCGAAGTCTATGGAGTTGTACTGGCATACATTTGCTCCAGGCACACAGATGCATAGATTTTTTTTTTTTTTTTGGGGGGGGGGGAGGGGTGACTATTGGAAAAATCATGCTAGTCATTCCAAAAGGTCAGGATAAGTCAGTCTTTTTGCTCAACAAATTTTATCAGACACCCTGGTATAGTGTGCAACTCCTGAATTTTTTTGAAAAAATGATTCAAATTTTGAATTACGTGCTTTGATAGTGAAGGTGAATTTTATGAGAAGGAAGGAGGGGACTGAACTCAAAATTTCTCAACAAATTATGGAACTTTTGACTCCATCTCCCTTTGAGAAATTCCTGGCTATGCCACTTCATGTACCTATTATTCATTTCTTACATTAGTTTTTTTTTTTAATTTTTATGAACAAAATTTTTTGTTACCCTCAATTTTTAAGTTGGGCAAAAAGTCATAGTCATGAAATTTGTTCAATTTTCGAAGTACTATCTACTCCCAGGATTATAAATTTTATTTGCGTTCATTTTTTTCAACATTCATTGGCTTCTTCAATTTTCAAGATAGGAAACATGTTCATCTAACACTTTTTTCAATGGTAGATATACCCGGTTTTATTTTGATTTTTGAAATGTCGATAAAAATTAAGAAATATCAACTTTCGAACCCTATTTTATTAAGAAATTTTCGTCACTCCCTCCGTTCGAACTCGATAAATCGACATACTTTGTTCTAAAAATAATTAAATGTCAGACAATTGAATATTTTGAAAAAAAAAATTACTCATTCAATTTTTCAAAGGGGTTCAATTTTGATTAAAAATTTAAATAGAAATGAACTTTCGTTTGTGCAAGAGTCTTCGTGTGAAGATGAAGAGGTATTAAAAAAACGTGAAAAAATTGATCTGGAAAACGTGGAGATGTAGAAAACCCATTTTTGAAGAGTACGAGCGATTGCGAAGAAAATTTTCATAAATTTTTCGATTTTTTGGAAAGTCAGTATGGATTTTTTTAGAAGTAAAAAAGTAGCAAGAAAAATGCACGAATTTTTGTTTCAAGATTTCAGTACAAACCCTGTGAATCTAAATCAGTCAAATAATGAAATTCCGCCTTTTGAAACAGTGAAATAATTTTAACTAAAAATCAGTGATTTTTACTGATTTTTCAAGAAATTACTAATTTGTCATAAAAAACGTACAATTCTTACCGAAAAATTTCCAATTTTCAGTGAAATTTAGGTTCGAAAAGGTAGAATTTCGCCAAATTTGACGAATTCAGATTCTCATAGTTGGCAAATCCTGTGACCCTCATGATCCCGTAAGAAATATTCGATATCACCAATTCGACGATGGAATAAGCTCGTTAAAAATTCATATAGCTCGTATGTTGTTTATAAAGAGAGATGACAGGGTGATGATACACACCAGCACCACGAAGCCAATGCTAGTACGATATCATGGTGACTGACCGGATGAATTAGTAATATATGGTGTCCTTACGCGGTGAATACGCAATTACTATCTTTTAAGGGGAATTATTCGATAACCAGTGTAATAAAACATATTATACCTAACCTGGACGGTGTTTAATTCCAATTTGTATTCCGAACGTGTACACCATCGATGGAACAATTTGTATTATGAGGGCTTTTACCGTACCTACGTATAACTAATAGCTCTCCGCGCGTTGCACTCTTGTCTTCTCCAGCACCATTGCCCATTATATCCGTTTCAAAGAGTCCTCGTGAGCTTCCAAAATACTACACTGGCGAAAAGAAAACCGCCACTGAGCATCGTCATGCTCAACTCACGGGTGATCCGCCATCGTCTCGTTGATAAAACTTTTCGCCATCGCCGGCAATTCGCACCTATTTCTTTTTTTCGTGATAATTTATGCAAATTACGGTAGCGCCCGGATCGTAAGCCAATGGCTATTATAAGGCTTTGCGGTGTGTGAGCCGCGTACCTTAGCGTGATGTATTTTTAACACACACACGTCACACCTTCCGGCCAATCAATACTATTACCGACTCATTACACGGATTATTATAAATAAAAAGCCTTATTTTCTTAGCAGCGAACATTTCGTGCCATACAAAATTAACCTTATATCGGATAATAACCGGTTTAAACTTAATTACGACTTAAACGGTTGTTTAAGGTTTTTTTTATTCTCTAAACTGAAGCGTTTTTTACCTCCTTTTTATTAAAATTATTATTTTTTATTCAATAGACGAGGTAATTATTTGCGTGCGGTTAAGTTCTTTTTGTATGTATTTTTTTTTTTCAGTTTGGTTTTTATTTTTTATTCTACCGAGATTATAGGAATTTCAACGAAACCAAACGATTGACTATCGTTCGACATTGAAAACATTTTTATGGCTTCGGAGGTGATTTAGAAATAGATTTGCATACCAAATTGAGTTTTTGCTCGAATTTCATCTGCCCGTAATAAACGTCCGATGAATGAATGATTTTGCCATAGTCGTTAATATGAATTTTAAATGGATATTCGGGTTTCTGCGAATACCTGTTGCAACAATGAGTTATTATGGTGCTTTTGTTCGATAGATGCACCTAGGCCATTTAGAAGTTCGATTTTTCGCCATTAATTTTTATGAAGGTTTGGAGAATACGTTAAATAAACCTACAATGTATCGCTTAAAAGAGATTTATCAAAGAATCTAAATTCATCGTTTTGTTTATTTGCAAAAAATATCTAAATTTTTTACCAATAAAATGAATCATTCGCTTTCAAAAAGTATCCAGCGCATTGTCTGTAATTTGTTGAAAAAGACATTGTGTCCCAACCCTTCGAAAAATTATTTTCCATGATTTTTTTAAGGTAATACCTACCTATCGGTACAATTATGACGCCGGAATACTTTTTAGGAAAAAATGAACACAAATAGATACCGCATAGTTGTATTTGAAATGTTTTGGTGTTAAACGTGACCTGAGGGTAGAATTTCCCCCCAAAAATTTGTTGTAGGTAAATAAAATGATTGAAAAGTCATGTAAATCGTTCAAAAATTACATAAAATTGCTAAAATTTTTATAAAAATTGTTAAAAAGTAATGTTCTTAAAATTAAAATAATTCTAAAATCACGAACTCCTACTGAAGTTTAGTAAACAATAATTTGAAATTACTATACAACGTAATTAGAATATGAAAATTGTTGACATTTTCACTCGGTAGCTCAAAAAAATCGTAGGATGATTTTAGGACAGAAATTCAGCACAATACTCATACCAGCCTCAAAAGCTCAGACAAATCGTAGGATAACTTTTAGAATCCCAAAATTCATCCTAGCCTCAAAAGCTCGAAAAAATCGTGGGATAATTTTTGGAATAAATTTCATCCAAAAATTCATCCTGGCCTCAAAAGCTCGAGAAAATCATGTGATGATTTTTGGAATGAAATTTCATCCCAAAATTCATCAGGCACCAAAAGCTCGAGAAAATCATGTGATGATTTTTTGGATGAAAATTCACCCCAATTTCATCCCAGCCTCAAAAATCTAGACGAATCGTAGGATGATTTTTGGGATGAAAATTCATCCCAAAATTCATCGCAAAATTTATTCCAGCCTTAAAAGCTTGGAAAAATCGTGGAATGATTTTTGGGATGAAAATTCATCTAAAAATTCACCCTAGCCTCAAAATCTTTAAAAAATCATGGCAGGGTGTCTAACCTCCGGTCCTTCCGGGCCTTATATTGGCTGAAGGGTCCTTCCGGTCCTTCCGAAGTCCTTATATTGAGTAAAAAGTCCTTCCCATTTCAAATTTTGAGACTCACCCGCCAAAAGCTAAAATAAATCACTAATATTTGAAATGTCGTTAGTGGCAACTTTGTGTGAGATGATGAAAGATGATATGGGTGCCTGAAAAAAGTTCAGCTTTTGAATGCTCTTTTCTCCAAAAAATTTCGTCCTCGCTTCGCTCGGGCTCAGTAAATTCACACAATTTTATTCTCAAAATAATGGTATGAAACTTCTTCCTTTCCTAGCCTAGGCAATTAATATTTTAAAGTGAAAAAATTTTCCTTCTCACTTGTCAAAGGAGGTAACGATCTCGATTGAAATTTTCAAAAATGTTTTGATTTTTTGGAAGGAAATCAGGAACGAGTCCATAGATATTGTTTTTCTTTGAAAGTCTAAACAAAACACGGGAAAAAGCACAACTTTTACCCAATAAAGAAATTTTTAGATTCCGGATGCCCTTTTTTTCAAAAATTTTCGCCTTCGCTTCGCTTGGGCTCAGTGAATTTACTTTTTTTTTCGAAATCATGGTAAAAACTCTTTTCTTCCATTTTAAACAATGAAATATTATGAAACAGAAAAAATGAGTTTGATTTTTTTTTTGGGGGGGGGGGTACAATATTAATTTTGAAAAGGTCATGCTGAAATTCCTTCAAAGGTCCTTAAAAAGTCCTTCTTTTGGGGTTTGAGATTTTGTTAGACACCCTGCATGGAATAATTTTTGGAATGAAAATTCATCCTAATAATCACACTAGCCCCAAAACTTCGGAAAAATTGTGGGACAACTTCTGGGATGAAAATTCATCCTTATATCGTCCCAGCCTCAAAAGCTCGGAAAACTTGTTGGATGACTTTTGGAATGAAAATTTATCTCAGTTTCATCCTGGCCTCAAAATTTCGAAAAAATCGTGTGATGATTTTTGGAATGGAATTTCATTCTAAAATTCACCCTGGTTCAAAAGCTCGAGAAAATCGTGTGATGATTTTTGAGATGAAAATTCATCCTATTATCGTCCCAGCCGGAAACCCCCAGAAAAGTCGTGGGATAATTTTTAGGATGAAAATTCATCCCAATAATCATCCCATCATCAAAAGCTCGAAAAAATTGTGGGGGCGACTTTTGGGATGTAAATTCATCTCAATAATCATTCCAGCCTCAAAAGCTCGGAAAACTTGTGGGATGACTTTTGGAATGAAAATTTATCTCAATTTCATCCTAGCCCCAAAAGCTCTTAAAAATCGAAGGATGATTTTTGGAATGAAATTTCATCCCAAAATTCACCCAAGTCCGAAAAATCGAGGGATGATGTTTCAGATGAATATTCATCCCAACATCATCCCAGCCTTGAAAACTGGGAAAAGGTGTTGGGTCGATTTTTGGGATGAATATTCATCCCAATGTTATCCCGTCTGAAAAACTGGGAAAAATTCTGGGACGATTTTTGGGATAAAAATTCATTCCAAAATTCATCCCTGCCTCAAAAGCTAGAAAAAATTGTGAGATAAAAATTCATTCCAAAATTCATCCCAGGCTCATAAACTCGGAAAAATTATGGGATGATTTTTTGGATGAAAATTCGTCCTAGGCTCATAAGCTTGGAAAAATTATGGGATGATGGAGAGATTAATCATCCCAGCATCAAAATCTCAGGAATTGCGTGGGTTGATTTGAGAGATTGATTTTCATTCCCATTTTAATAAAAAAAGTCACGAAGTTTCGTCTCTTTGCACACGAATAAAAAACATTTTCTCATTTTTAAAGAAAGTCCATTTGAACATATCCAATGATTCAAGGGTTTTACCCTAAAAAGTAGTTCTGTAATTTTATTATTTTTAACGAGGGATTTTTCATTAAATTCAATCATAGTACTTAGATACCTTGATTCTTCTGATGGTTCTGTGGAGTAATTGATGGTGTTCTCATATTTCGGTATAACAAGCGAGAAATGGGACAAATCTCGTAAAATCTCCCCTCCCTCTCCCCCCCCCTTCCAAAAAAAAAGAAAAATGGATTAAAATAATGTATTAGCAACGAAAAATTCAAATGAAACTTTCTGATACCATATTCGACGAATGTAAAAATTAAAAACCTCTATATCTTCGTTATCGTTCAACTCCAGCACCATCCTTCGACATCTTATTCCTCGACTCTTTTCAACTCGTTCGACTGCAGCGTGCTAGTCAATAACCGAGAACCCAGCAATAGGACTCCGAAAGTCAAAAGTCAATACAGCACATTAGACAGTTTGAAATTCTATCACGATTTCTAATCTAATTTAAATTAATTGCCTTTTAAATTCACGTGATTCTCGAGTCATGCGCCATCAGCAGCATCAGCTCGACCCAACGTGTGTTTGACTTTTAAAAAATGAATTATTATTGCGATAAGTATAATGGGTACCATACGATTCTTTTGTCGAGTTTGAGATTGGTCTTCCTCGCAGCCATTCCTTCCGAAAGTAAACACAGACACGTAGGTCTAGATATATCATAGCATCCATGTATAGGTATAATATCTCTATGATGCCGCATGCACAACAGCAACAACAACAATAATCATACCTATCTCATAACAAAACTACCTATATTATTCTTTGGAAATCCTACCGCAAAAATATACCGACTGCATTTGCTTTCTGCAGCTACAAATTGAATGCATACGAATAATATAAATGGCATTCAATTGCATACGAATGGTAGATGGGGAATTGGGGAAGGCCGGCAGATATTTCGCAGTTCGGGTATTTTTAATTTCGCCACTAAACTGTTGACATTTTAATTTGCTAAAGAGCCGTAAAGATAACATCGTCTTGTGTGGGCCCTCGAAGCCGGTGCCTTTTTAAATCCCCGAATCATCGGTGGCTTTTACGTTGCTTTTTTCCAGAAGCCAATTTAGCCGAAAAATTAAAATCAAGGGGGCCGTCGTGTTAAAAACGTTTTTGTTATGATTTGAAAACAATCTTGCGAAGGTAAAGTGTTTACAGAATTTCGCCATGGCTTCGCTATTCGCTTCATTGTTGATAGCCGCGTTTATAAACGGTACAGTAGTTTTGAGTGGCATCCGCTTAACGAAAAAGGTTACCGTTTGAATGGCATTTGACGTTCTAATCCCTCGGTTCAATATCATCAGCATCGTCGGAGTCCTACGTACGATTATTCCGCTATTTTGAGTCTCCCACGTATGAGATGATGGTTTTGGAAATATTTTCCATGAATTTTGATCGTCTCGATTTAATGCGTTTTCTCCACCTTCTCTGCTCGAATTGCTCTATCAATGGTATCCGTGCATCGTAATGATGACCAAGGTGAAACCTGGGAGAGTTCAATTATTATTGACGTTTAAATCAAGCCCATTGCCGGTGTCAGGGTAGACAAAGCGATTCCTCGTCTACAAGTCCCCTCGATTTTCTAGCGAAAATTAGAAGGAAAAAAGGTGCAAATATAGTGAAGTATTGAGAGAGAGCAACGGAGCTGTCGCCTATAATGAGGTGGAAAATTATTATTTTAGGTCGTTTCTTCAAAAACGATTAAAAATGACCAATTTACAATTTTGTAAATTCGTCGTTTCTTGCAGTTTTTACAAAAAACGACGAGAAACGACAGTGCTAAATTACTCGAAAAAAAAAGTTCCTGCTTGTTTCTTCAAAAACGATGAAATGAAAAAAGGCCAGTTTTAAATGTTTTAAATTGGAAAATAATAATTTATGGACGTTTCTTCAAAAACGATAAGAAGCAACAATTTTTGTAAATTTGTCGTTTCTTACAAAAACGATGAAAAACAACAGTATTAAATTACTCGAAAAAAGTCGTTTCTGGTTGTTTTTCAAAAATGATGAAAAAGGACCGGTTTAAAAAGCTCTAAATTGGAAAATCGTTATTTCTGGTCGTTTCTTCAAAAGCGATAAAAAAGGACCATTTTTCAATTTTGTAAATCCGTCGTCTATTGTCGTTTCTTACGAAAACTACAAAAATGACCACTTTTCTATATTCTGAAACCGTCGTTTCCTTCCGTTTTTCAAAAAAACAACGAAAAACGACAGTACTAAATTACTCGAAAAAAATTGTTTCTGGTTGTTTTTTCAAAAACGATGAAAAAGGACCAGTTTGAAATTTTGAAAGAAAATCCGTCGTTTCTTGTCGTTCCTCAATAAATAACAAAAAACGAATGTTTTCAAATATTCTAAATCCGTCGTTTCCTGTTGCAGGCATCATATCAGGTCACTTTCTTAGGGTGTTTGTCACTTTTTTCGACTTTGGTCACTAAAAGTCACTTTTTTCATCCGAAGGTCACTAAAAGTCACTTTTTTCCTCCCAAATTCACTTTTTTTTTGCATTTTCAAGCCAAAATTCAAATTTTTACGTAAAAATTGCTATTTTTCAAAATTCTTTAAGAAAAAAAATTAAAAGTTGATGATGATTTTTCAAAAAAATTTTGCCCTCGCTTCGCTCGGGCAATATTTTAATAATTCTATTTCTAAATTTAAAAAAAATCTGTTTTTTTAAATCAGTAAAGTAATTGATTTTTTAACCAATTCCCCATTTGACAGAATAAATCAATAATTTTGACTAAAATAAATCAATCAAAAAATTGAAATATCACAGATTTTCAAATAAATTCATTTCACTGATTCAAAAAGGCACAGTTTTACGAAAATTGACTGATTTAGATTTAGAAAGCAGTAGATATAGGTCCTATATTAATTGTTTGTTCCTAAAATCTCGTCATTTTTCAATTTTTCTTTGCTGAAATCTGTATATCTGCCTCCTAAAGTGCCACTAAAAAAAATAGATTTTTAGGGCCATATTCAAAAACGATACTTAAGTATTCCTCGGTTAAGTAATGAATTTTCAATTCAATTCTTTGAGCTATTGAATAAAAATTTTATGATTTTTCAATGATAAATCGATACTTGAGGATCCTCATAACTCGATTTGAATAAAAAAAATTGAATTCAGGGTATGAATACTCCTAGAAAAATAGTTCTAAAATTCATCATTTAGCCAAGGGATACTCAAGTAACGTTTATGAATATGGCCCTTAGATTACCTAATTTTTCATTAAATTATGACCCCTTCCCTCATTTTTTCTTGAATTCTCATCCCTCTTTTAACTGTAAAAAAATTCCCCCGAAAAAATCGAATTTTTGGTTACGTTTGGTTACTTTTTGGTCATTTTTTAGTCACTTTTTGCTCAAAAAGTTACTAAAAGTCACTTTTTAGCGAACTTCCCGCTCTAGCGGGAATCCGCTATTGTTTTCATTAAATTTCAGATAGTTTTCTAAAAATTAGGAAATTTTTCAATAATTACAATTTTCTATAAGTGGACAATTCTTTGAAGCTTGGAAAATTCTCCAATACTTGGACCTTTTTCTAAACTTTGAACGCTTTTCCAAAAACTTGGAAATTTTCTATGGAATATTTCCAAATTTTTAAAAAATTGTACGATTTTCCTAAAGCGTGAACAATTTAAATGCTATAGAATTTTACACATTTTTTGGATACTTAATTTTTCAAGGCTAACTGTCTATACCGAGTACGATATATCCGAAAATCCGAAAAAAGTAGGTACGAATTTTTGGTTGAAATGTAAAAAAGAGTGAAATTGTCTCACTTGGTTTTCTTCATTTCTTGGATTAATTTTTTTTAGCTTTTGATTATCTGTCTCCAAAAAAATTTTAGCTTTCGCTCTGCTCTGACTGATATTTTTTCTTCAACTGCTAAATGAATGATATTTTTCGAAATTATAAGCGGTTTTTTCCACAAACCGCACATCTCATTACTAGCTAGAAAAGCAAGTAAAATTCAAAATTAGCAAGAATTTGGATAATTTTACAATAAAAATCAAGAGTTTTCAACGTTTAATCGAAAGTTGGGAATGAAGGGTTCTTTTTTGGGCATATTTATAGCAAAAAAATGTTAGGAAAATGGTGAGAATTTTCATTTTTCAAATCTAGTCGCCATGAAGGTCGGAGGGATAAATGAAAGACTGTGAAAAATTGTCAAGTTTTTTGTCAGAAAAAATCAAAAAATAGGTAATACAAATTTTCATTTTTGTGATTTAGTTGACGCTTTGTTCAAAAATCGGTCTATTTTTCAAAAATGGGAGTATACCTAATTCTATTTAACCAATTTTGTAATTGAGCATGTTTTTTCAAAAATTGAAAATTTTCGGAGTTTTCTAAGAATTTACAGTTTGTCACATTTGATAATTTGCAACAACTTGGACAATTCAAAAATAATTAAAAATTTTCTAAATGTAATAGTCATTTAAAAAAATAGTAAGTACGGTTTCCAAAATTTCTGCGTTTTTCCACAAACTTTCATTTTATAAAATTATTGGAGACTTTTCTGAAACTTTGACGATTTTCTAAACGTTGACTAATTTTTCACAATTTGTACTACATTATTTCAAACTTTCCAAATACTTGGATAATTTTTTCCAAACATAAAAACTTATTGAAAATATGAACGACTTTTACCAAAACGTTTACAATTTTCTAGAAATTGATGGATTTTCCAAACACATTTCTTTAAAAAATTGAAACGAGATATTTTGAGAAATAAAATCATCTAAAAATTTTCGCTTTCGCTTCGCAAAGACAGTAAACCTATGTGTACTTTTACATAGGTCATTATCATTATCCCTGTATTTTCGAAAATTCTGAATCCTTAATATTTTTCTAATATATTTTTGGTTCTTTCAAACAACCCCTTCGTTTCAATGTTTTATCAAGTTTTTAGGGTTGATATATAGAGCTGAGGAGTATTCAGGGGGATGGCGTAAAAAAGGCAATTGCCTCCCTTCATGATATAAAAATTTTTGAATTATTTTCCAACATGATTTTTCCTGATAACTTTCGTCCACGTTTCGCTCAGGTAATGAATGTCTTATTTTGCGTAAAATATCTCTACATTTTGGGAAATTTTGTACCTACAAAACCATGCTAATTTTGAATTTTTCTTTATTCAAGTCTCGTCTTTTTGATTTTTCAGTGAGTTTTCTGTACTCACCAACAATCTACATTTTTTGCCCCTCTATGAAAAAATTCTGGACACGCTTTTTATGAGAGACAAACGCACAGGTGAAAAAATTTCATGCAACGTGTAATATGTCTGAATCTACGTTTTTGAGTTTGTAGAATACGAATTTGGCGATATTTTTTCATTTGAGGAGCGAGGGGTGCGAGTAGGAAGGATTTAAAATTGGTTTAAAATCGAATTTTGTCTTTTCCGGATGAAAAATGTCTCAAAACCCATGTTTTTGAGGTCGTATGTAGAACACAAATCTGAAGTCAGACTTGGCACACATCTACACTCTTGTGAAGAGAGGGTAGTGGAAGGGAGGGGAAGGGGTGAAAAATTGCATATAGCGTGTTATATGTCTAAATCTACGGGTTTGAGTTCGTAGAACACGAATTTGGTATTTTTTTTCAATTTAGGGGCGAAGGGTGGAAGTAGGGAGAATTTAAAATCGGTTAAAAATCGAAATTTTGTCATTTCCGGGTGAAAAATGTCAAACCCCATGTTTTTGAAGCCGTAGAATACAAATTTAAAGTCAAACTTTGCACACATCCACACTCTTGAGAAGAGGGAATAGGAGAAGGGATGAGGAGGGGAAAAAATTTAATATATCGTGTTATATGTCTAAATCAACGGTTTTTAGTTCATAGAACACGAATTAGGCAATATTTTTTCGTTTGATGAACAAGGGGCGGGGGTAGAGAGAAAATTTCGATTTTCAACCCTCTCTAGCCCCTCCCATTGCTCCTGAAATGAAAAAATATTACCAAATTCGTGGTCTACTACCTCAAAAATTTAGATTCAGACATATTATACGCTATATAAAATGTTTCCAGCTCTTTCTCACCCCTCGCTCCAACCCCCTCTTCGACTCTTCAATTCTCAGCACCTCAAAAATCACGATAAATCATAAAAAAGCGAACCCCATCTCGTCGATAAAAATGCCATTTTTTTAAAATTTCAAAAAAAATTACCCCTCACGCCCACCTTGAACTCTTGGACAAAAATTCTGCCAAATTCGAATTCTACAGTCCAAAATACATAACGAATAATAGACTTTACAAATGTTTCCATATTAGCCCTGAAATATAAAATTATAGTCATTTTTGGCTATCTCTAGGTCCCTTCAGAGCGCAACCAGAGCCCCAAAAAATTGTTCAGTACCTCGGGGCACCATAAAAGCATTCCTTGTCACGATCACCCATCCAGCCACAAGCCTAGTTCAAGTCAAGTACACCATTAACATATTTTGCTTACATTCTATGGTCAATTTTTATTCTTCGCCCAGCTAAGTATGTATTATTTTCATCGAAGAATTCCGAGAATGTTTTCTGCAAGTGCTGGCCGATGCAATTGTACAATCTGCAAACCATGCCTACTGCATCTACTCGTACCTACGTGTGAAACAACAAGCAAGAGAGGCGAGAGAAACAGCAGTAAAAAAAATGGCAAACGTTGATACGTTAATTTGATGTTAGAAAAGTGAAAAATAAGATTTAAAAGGGTGTAGCAATTTAATTTTTGATAGGGCAATTATATTTTCTCTAGCTGCCCAGTGTGCCTATAATACGAGTGCGCTAACAAGCAGTCAAGATGCGAGAGAGATAAGGTACATCTGTGTTATGATGATTAAAAACGTACCATACTTATAAAGCAACTATGACTGGGGCAGGCACAGAGTGTGGTAGCGCGGTCGCGTTATTATATGCATATTGTGAAGCGCGCCGTATTAGATCCTGTTTCTTTAAATTGGTCGAATGACGAGATTATTCACTGGATTGTGGAGAGAAGAATGTAATTATAACGATATTCTTATTACCGGGCTGGCTTCGGCGAGATGCGGCCATGGTGTTAGTGCTCGGCTTGTTGTTGTTTTTTCCTTCCACGTATATTTTTATTTTAACATGTTGACGTTTAAGTGACAATTATTAAAAAATTTCACGATCGTCTCCGGGCGGCTCGCCTATCTACCTACGATATACTACACTTCGCCTAGGTGTACAAATCTCACACTATATAAAGCCGCGTATGCACCGGAGCTCAGCCAGGCATCTAATTAATTGGCCGATCAAGCCGGACGGGCTTAATTGATCACCAATTTGACACGTTGTATATCTGGTCTGTGAGAAAAATACTCGTGTGTGTAGTATACGATCATATACACCTCTATAGATTGGTAATAGGTATTTATGTAGTATATCTATACGACTATTTTATTGCTTTTATAACTAATAAGCCTGTATAGCTATAGAGGTGTAACATTTTACGATCTCTAAACGGTATAGCTTTACCAGAAGCCTAAATAGTACGCGTAGGAGATCCATTTAAAGATATATCGATGGATTGCTGAATGTGGATATGATCGTTAAAATTTGTTACATCGATTTGGAAGCTATTCGAGTGATCGAGAGAATCCAGAGTAGACAAATTTGACGAGAGTTTTCCAAGAATTTAATGATCTTTGTCAAATCACCATACAAGGTTTAATACGAACGTATATTATAATAAAGGTGCCTATAGGTTTATACGAGTTGGAATTAAATTATTACAGATGATGTGCTGTTTAGTTTAGTGATTTGTACACTCTATACTTAAGTCTCTATGTCCTGATATTCGAGTAGATCCTCCTTTTATGTGAATAGATGGATGGAATCAAGGTCGAAGATGTTTTTTAGTATACATAAAATCGATAGTGGAACACTGATTGGTATACATAAATGGGATTGACAACGTCTGTTAATTTTAGGTGAATGACAGCCAATAGGTGACTCAATGATTCATATTATATGCAGACTGCAGTTCACCTGATGTGAGTGAGTTTCGATTTAATGACGAGTTCATTACTGGAACGATTAAGGAATGCATAAGGCTTAATTATGGTATCAAATTAGTTTATCTGTTTGGCAGCTTTATAGTTTACAAGTTCGTAGAGAGGGTGAGAGGTGAGGTGTGTGTTTAATGGGTCGTGCACTCGTACTACTTTTTCTCATTGATTTAACGTGTAGTATCGGTATCAGCTTATTGGGCTGTGTGAAGCGATTACGTTTTTGGTTCTGGGTTTTTAAAAAATATAATCGCGATTTAAAAACATATTTTATTGATGTTTATAGTTCAAAATTAAATATGTACATAAAGAGATGAAGGAGAGTGCAAATATTTATTTTAGTTAAATTTTCTCAAAATCATCACACAATTCCAATTATCTTCATGGGCACCATAATTGATTTTTTTTTTAGGAGAAAGTGACTTTGCTGGAAACAAGTTTTCTTTGAAAAAATTATTTAAAAATGACTTCAAATCTATTAATTTCTGAATACCTCCTTCGTCTTTCTCAATAAGAAATGGAAAACAGCTTTAAAATTATTTTTAGCCTACTCTTTCAATTATAGATCAGTGGAAATTATCGAAAATCACTGAGAAACAGTCAGAATTGCAGCACAGGAAAGAATCAGTGAAATTTTTTTTACTGAAAATAAATCAGTGAGAAAAATTACTGGAAAATCAGTGAAAATTCACTGAAAAGTCTGTAAAATTTACGAAATTTGCTGAAAAATCAGTGAATTTCGTTGATTTTTCCTGTGCTGCAATTCTGACTATTTATCAGTGAATTTTCACTGATTCAGAATGAGAGAGTATTTAAAGTAAAGCTTATGTGTAGCTAAAACTTTAGTTTTATTTTCGTTAATATACCTGAATAGTGACTGCTTGTACAGAAAAACTCGAATTTAAAAATTCAACGTTTATGTACCTACTGCCAAACTTTAGGAACCACTACAAGTACAACACTGATTTTGAAAATTGTGCGCAAATGGGATATTAAAATAACAATTGAACTGTACCAGGGTGTCTACCAATTTTTAAAAATCAAATTTCGCGACTTTTTCGCGACCTTTTTTTAAGCTATCTAGTATCTACCTCTCAATTTGACCCTCCCCCCCCCCCCAACCACTAAAAAATCAACGAGATCAAATTTATTATAGAAAAAAGTTTATACACGGAAGAAAATACGTCTTTAATTTTGAAAAAAGACAATTTTTCACAAAAATTTTCCAAAAGTGAGTTATTTTATGGTAAAGAAGAGAAGTAGTTACTGCCCGAGCGAAGCGAGGGCGAAATTTTTTCGAATAATTTATTTAAAAAAACAGCAAAAAAAGACATATTTCCAAATGGTTTTCTCCCTTAAAACATCCCTTAGAAAATTCCAAAATTCTCCAATTATTTTAGATTTTCCTGACAATGGACACAATATTACCTTTGAAATTCCCAATCGTGATCGCTACTTAGTCTCCCACAAGAACATATTTTTCCGCTTCAAAATATTCAATTGTCTGAAATAGAAGGGAAGAGGACGAAGAGGTATATATTAGGGTGGGCCGAAAAACCAAAAAATTTGATTTTCGAAAAGTTACCCCCCACAAAAGTTGTTGGCTGGATAGACTAGTAAATTAAAATAAAAAAATTCAAAATCGATTCATATCTTCCGATCGCGCAAGAGCCTTCAATTCTTCAAAAATTGCCAAAAAATCAAAATTTTGAAAATTTTGAAAAAATTTAAAATTGACTAAAATTAATTTTAGAGCTTCTGTAGTGACTATCAAAACCAATAAGCACATTGAAAAAATCTGTGTTTTATAACTTTTTAAAAAAATTTTTACAGGCGAAGAAACATGAGAAATTTAAAAAAACTATAAAACATGGATTTTTTCAAAAAAGTTGTGTGTTTTGCTTTAAATAGACCCTAAATAAGCTCTAAAATTGATTTTGATGAATTTTGATTTTTTTTTAATTCTTAAAAATTTATGAAAATGTTGAATTTTTGACAATTTTCGAAGAATTGAAGGCTCATGCGCGATCGGAAGATATGAATCGATTTTGAAATTTTTTATTTTATTTTTTTAGCCTATCCAGCCAACAACTTTTGTGGGGGTAACTTTTCAAAGATCAAAATTTTTGGTTTTTCGGCCCACCCCAGTATATTTTAAGAATAGGGTTTTAAAATTTATGAGCCCGAGCGAAGCGAGGGCGAAAATTTTTAGAAAAAATGTTCAAAAAGGTGAAATTTCTTTACTTTTTCTGTTTTGTAAAACGTAAAAAAATGGAAGTAATTTCGGAAAAATTCGCGACTTTTGATGAATTTTAGGTCAATTTCGCGACTTTTTCGCGACTTCAGCGACCTAAATCTAAATTCGCGACTTTTTCGCGACTTTCGCGACTTTCGCGACCGGTAGACACCCTGTGTACTCTCTCATTCCGAATCAGTGAAAAATCACTGATAAACAGTTAGAATTGCAGCACAGGAAAAATTAGTGAAATTCACTTATTTTCAGCGATTTTTCACCGATTATTCAAAGAATTTCACAGATTTTTCAGTACATTTCATAAAAATCACTGAGTTTTCAGTGAATTTTCACTGATTTCCAGTGATTTTGTTTCACTGACTTGCTTTCAATGAAAAACTTTTCATTGATTTATTACTGTGCTGCAATTTTGACCGTTTTTCAGTGATTTTTGATAAATTTTACTGATTTATTTTTGATAAATTTTACTGATTTAGAAATGAGAGAGTACAAATAGGCTAAGTCCAAATTTTCTGCCAAAAAATATGGATTTGGACTCAAAATTACAAATTTTGGAAAATTGCACTTTAATCCCCGATTATAGGTGCTGAAGTTCATATGGACCATTTTTATGGACTTTTTTCCGGTGGGGTTGGGAAATTTAAAAAAATTTTGGAGGCTTCAAAACGTCTCGAAACCACTTCCAATCGATTCGAGAGCTCGAAAATAGGCTATATACCAAATTTCAGTTTTTTTCGTTGATTAGATTGAATTTTCATACTTTGCAGGGAAATGAAGTAATTTTGAAATTTCAAAAATTCGCCAAAATTCGAAAAATGAACTTCAGCACCTAAAATTTTAGATTTGAGGTACTTTTATGATGTACTTCCGATTTATTTTCGTTTAGGCTCAAAATCTTACTTCGATTTGGGATATCTTCCTTGAAAGAGAGCGGAGGGACTGTTTCAGATGGACTAAAATCGCTATCGATGAACTAAATTACGTAGATATACGGACAACGAGGGAAAAAAAATGGGGCGACGCGAAATACGTTAAGGTAAACAATGAAATTTATCTTTAGGATTTTCGTTTTTGAAATTAAAAACTAACATTTGCGAGCGTTATTTCATATTTTTATCGTTCGCTAAGCCCACAGGTATAAAGGGAGCTATCTCGGCAGCAAATCTTGGGATAATATCGATTTTATTCCTCCATCCATAGCCGGCTACGACAATTTGTCTGAAGCAGTAGCATAAGCAGCACAGGTATCCTCACGTAGGTATTTTTATTAGAGGCGAAAAAAATACGCACGTTTACTAATAAATCCTCGATTATAAATTTAATAAAAACTTTTTAAAGTGATTTTGCGCGCGCGGGTGCGTCATCAATTGCTCGGGCCTTTTTCTTCGGCGTATGTATACAAAACGATAATCTACACAGAGAGGGTTAGATTTCCATCTTGGTAAACGGGGAAAAGGAAAATACCGCACCTGGGTGGGCTTACAGGCTCGATCATCTGTCAACGTACCTATCTTATGTGTTTTGGTATACGATGTTACCTATACAATATCGGAGCCATCATCAAGGCTTATTCTGCTCTTTTAACACGCGGAATGTGTCACTTTCGATTTCGGCTCGGCGATGATGTTTTCTTAAACGTATGCTTATTTTTTGCCTCCCTTCGACTCGCCTGTTCGATAAATGAAAAACTTTGTAAGTTATATTGTTTACTGGGATTACACTTCTGTATGTTCTTTTGGCGCGGTGATGGTTGAACCCGCGATATGATGAAAAAACGACGCCTTTTAAAAGGGTTTTAGCGGTTCCAAAGTTTTGTTTACTGCCGAAGAAGCGATATGGATACGTGTGTGAATGATATGTAACAGATGTGCCCTGGTAGTCCCTTTGAGTGTTTTGCGAATACTTAGATGAGTTTTAGAGGTCTTCGTGGGTGCTGAAAAGGTAAACCTATCTTTGTAAGTTGTATTCGGCGCGCGTGCAATAACATCGGTCGACTAAGTAGAGCTACCGATGAAAGACGAAACCAATAGTTACATCGGTTTAACACGAATTTTGCCTTATCATTATCCTCGGTGTAGGTAGCTGGTTTTGAGGTGGTCGAATGTGGTTTTTAAGCAGATGATAATTTTGGGAGGCTCAGAATTTTGTTATTGTGGTAACTTTGGCGCCGGTTACATCTCCAAATATACGTGAGAAAATATTTGATTTCATACTGATTTTAAATTGAGAGAAGAAATTCTGCAATTTTTTTTTCAAGTTAAATTTTGAGCCGAAAAAAAATAAATCGAAAGTAGGTACATCATAAAAGAACCCTATATCAAAAATTCCAAATACTAAAGTTCATTTCTCGAATTTTGTTGAATTTTTGAAATTTTAAAATTACCCCATCGATCGTCTTGCAAAAATTAAAATTTGATCTAATCAACGAAAAAATCTGAAATTTGGTATCTACCCTATTTTCGATCCACTAAATCGACTTGAAGCGGTTCGAGACGTTTTGGAATCTCCAGAAAATTTTGGAATTTTCTAGAACTAAAGAAAAGCTTGTCGAATCGTGCTCCAGATAATTTTTTTTCAAAAAATTGCACCTTAGCACTCTAAGGAGTAGTCAAAGGAAGGTGCTTTGTGAAGAATCGAGGTGTTTTGAAAATTAGCCATTTCAGACCGATTCTTCCCCACCATCATTTGTCTCCTTCTTATTTTATGTTGGCGGATCTGTAACTTTTGTAAAATATTTCAAAATTTTCTGAATTGCTAAATTCAAAGAAGCGATCCCGCGAAGCGCAGAAGTAAAAAAATTACAATATTATTTCGACTTGAAAATAACAGAAAAACAAGTTTTGCACTTCAGTCTTACATCCGAAAAATAATTTTTTCAAATTATCAGGTATTAGAAGAACAATTCTAAACATTTTTTCATTCATTACATACATTCCATTCAAAGGTCTAAAATATCGCTATTTCGATACGAAAAATTATAAAAATCGAAGTTCTTTCAACTTCAGGAAAAAATTCTAGAATTTACTTGACAATTTATAGGGGGAAAAATTGCAAAAATTACCGGTTTTTATTCATGATTTTTGACTTGAGAATCGCAAAAGTTTCAGTTTTAGTTAAATTTAATTCATTGAGCTCAAAAAATTTTCAAAGATTATCTCAGAAGATAATTAAAAAATAAAAGAACTTTTGATCTTCTTTCCGCATTTGTCAATCAAAATTGGTTTTTCATTCAAAGTAAGGTGAAAAAATATTCATATTATTCGACTCGAAAATCACATTTACTGTTCTGCTCAAATTCAATTCCCTGACTTTTCCTGGTTTTTCAGAAAATAGACTTCCTGTATAATCCGTAAAAATTTCAAAATTTTTGAACCACCGCCTCCAGAGATGGGAAATATTGAATTTCGAGCATCAGTACCGTAACTGGGCACTCCTTCGGGGGGGGGGGGGGGGGGGGTCAGAAATACAGTGGCGTCGGAAGCTTTTTTGGGGAGGGTAAAAACTGGGTATGGGGACCTGGAATACCACAAGGATTACAGGGGGGGTAAAAGGGAGCTTTCTTTCGCACTGTCGTCTCAATGTAGATGATAGAATTGTTATTTTGATCATGCCCATGCCCGAGCGAAGCGAGGGCCAAGCTTTGAAAAAAATTGATTTTTAGTGTCCAAAAAATACATTTTTTCTTGTTTTAATGCTTTGAAAATCCCTAGGTATCTGATATAATTTGGGGGTGAGGAGGTATATTTGATATTTTGTACCTTGGTTGCCGATTTCGGGAGTACCATGTACTCCTTGAACCCCATTTTTCGACGCGACAAGTATATTTTACAACGTTCAAATTATCAATTTTCATCACATAACAAAGAAAAGCAAAAGGGAGGGAGTCGTGAAAAACTGACCTGTCAAGTTTACTCACTTTGAATTCGAAAAATTGTTAGGACTAGGAGAAAATCTTTCAAAAGTACATAAATTGAGGTGATTTTGATTTTTGACTTTAGGTCAATTTGTTGAGAATACTCGAGTCACTTAATTTGTTGTTTATTGCTATTTTTTTAAATGTAAAAAAATATTTTTAAATTTCTTAGTTTGTGGAAAATCGTCCAATCCAACTAGGTACTCTGTTCATGGGTAAATGAAATCTCTGGTAAAATAAAGAATATGTTTCTTCAAATTGCACTCATTATTTCAGCTATACATTCGAAAAAAACGTCGCCAATAGAAATTCTGATAGCTCTCTTTTCCCCTTCTCTTCTTTTTTTTTACAAAAATTCGTGAAAAAATAAAATGAATTAAAAAATTATAATTTGAGTTGTGATTTTTTTTAATCATTTTGAAAAAAAATCCATAATTCCCTCTTAATTTTTATTATTTATTTTCGTTTTTTCGAAATAACGTATGCCCGAATCCTCGATCGAAGCTAAATGAAATTCTTCAGCTGAAATTTTCGCTCAAAGGAATTGAGAATAGAAAAAAATCCTTAAATTGATCCTGTTCTTTTTTCTTCTCTCGTTCCTTAATTCTATAGACTGTAAACCTGTAATAATATAAAAGTGTTTGCAAATGTCCCTTTGTCATTTTGGAAACAATAAACAGTAAAGTGTGGGCAAATATCCTTCTCCCAGAAATTTTCCTGGAAAAAATCTAAATATACTCCGACAGCGTGTACAAATCGAGGTAAAAAACTGAAATTTGGTAGTTACCCTATTTTCGATCAAGTAGGCCACCAACATCTACCTCAGGGTAATCTGAGTTTTTAGATTCCTCTCTTCCTTTTTTGAATCAACGAAATTTATCAAAAATCACTGAAAAACAGTCAGAATTGCAGCACAGTAATAAATCAGTGAAACATTTTTTCACTGAAAACAAGTTGGTGAAAGAAAATTATTGGAAATCAGTGAAAAATCACTGAAAACTCAGTGATATTTATGAAATTTACTGAAAAATCTGTGAAATTCTTTGAATAATCAGTGAAAAATCACTTCACTGATTTTTCCTGTACTGCAATTCTGACTGTTTATCAGTGACTTTTCACTGATTTGGAATGAGAGATTATACTAAATTTCAGATTTTTTCATTGATTGATAAAATTTTCATATTTTGCTGGCCGTAGAGATAATTTTTAAATTTCAAAAAATCGCCAATATTCCAGAAATGGACTTCAGCACCTGAAATTTTGAATATAGGGTTCTTTCAAGATGTACTGTCGATTAATTTTTATTTCTGCTCAAATTTTACTTCGAGTATGGATACCTCCCTTGTTATCCTCAGATTTATTCTTCATCGAGATTTCATCATAATACTCGCTCGCAGTATATCTAACAAACACATTGTGACGAGATAATTAAGCCATCCATTAAGAACGATTTGGATAAGAGATGCGAAGCTAATTAAATTTTAATTTGCGATATTATCGAGAAAAGGGAACAAAATCGAGAGAAATTCCACACCATCGAATAATCTCAAACATAATATACGGCGATAGTTCGCGCCAAAATCAGATAATAAAATTACCAAATGACGAGAAAAAAAGGGCCACTTGAGAATCCTATTAAAAAATACGGAAAAAAATCCACGCTCAGAAAATTTTTAAAATTCTTTCCTTAGCAGCTAAATCTTAATCAAAAGAATATTCGACGCCCTACCAGTAAGTAGGTATACACCGAAAGCAACGAGTCGACTCAACGGCTTTGTTTGACTATTTAGTGATTAAATTCGTATTAATCCGGCGCGCGGTATAAAATTGTCGGGATGAACCAGTTCGAGTACAGTGTTAAATCAACAGATTAGGCATTATAATGTTAACAATACTTGTTTGAGATAAAGGTGTTTTGTGTTGCTTGTTATACCGACAAGCCTAAGCTCGAACGGTGCGGTACCTCCTCATAAATATCCCAGTCTGGCTTATATCTTGTTTAACATAGACATTTTAGAAATAAAAACTGGTTTCAACAACTGAATCTAGTTAAATTATACCATTCTAATTATGTTTACCAACACATTTACAGCGCGCTAATTTACCTTTATAAATGTAATTATACGTATATAATATGAACGGCGCGGTTTTATTTTGGTTGGTGTATATTTTTTCACCCAGCCTTTTTTTTCCCTGTGAGTTATCCCGCTGGTCGGATTTAATTTGAAGAGTGTTTTTATTACAATTTTATCGCCTACGAGTGAAATTTTTTTATCCATAAATGATGCAGGGTATGGATAACAAGAGGAGCCTTATTCGTGTTAACTAAGAGATGGTTTTATGGTGTCCAATGTAACGATACCTACGCGGTGTGTGTTCAGCGGATTGGGATTGTTAACGTATCACGAGAAATGTAAATTGGTTGAAGAAAGCTTTTGAAAGTTTGACGATATGATTCGTTCTAAATTAGTCGTGTTTTCGGGGTGTCTAACAGGTCGTACGTGTCATACAAGTCATACATAAGTCATAATTTCGGATTTTGGGTCATAAAAAGTGCGATGTCTACTGACAAGAAAATAAGAAACCCAGAAAATAGCAAGAATTTCTCTTCAGTGCATAGCAAGTAAACCAGAAAATGGCAAATCGACTTACTTTTTGATTCAACCCACTCACTGTAATTTTTTGAAATATTCAATTCCGTATTAATCACCGAAGAGTGGAGGAAGGGGTCAGCTGGTGCACGGGGAGGAGGTCGGATCGAAAAGTAAGTCGATATTGGAATTCTACGCCCTCAGATTAGTTAGAATTGATATGCCACACGATATTTTCGTTTCTCAACATAGTTTTTCCCAAAATTGGGAGGCTAGAGGGACACTTAAGGGTCAAATCCAAAAAATAAGTAAATTTTCGAACTCAGCGCCCTCAAAAACCTAACAAACGACAGGTCACACGTTATTTTTTATTTTTTTAAATTTTGACCCCATCAAGGAGGCTAATAGGGGGTTCAGAGGGGTCGAATGAAAAAACTGAGTTCATATTCGAAATCAGAGCTTTCGAATTAGTAGTAATCGATGTGTTACTTTACTTTTTCGATTTTTTTGAATTTTGGTCAAAATTGGACCCTTCTACCCCCCAGAGAGATCCCATCTTGAAAATTTGTTGGTTGAAAACAGGATGAAAGAGGCTTATCACTGTAATTTTTAAGATTTTTAAATGGTAGCTTTCATCTTTTGTTCTTATGATGAAAGTTGAGCTTTCACCACCAAAGTCCAACTTTGAGCTTTTCAAAATGTGATTACCGTTTTTGAATCTCCTATTAATTATCTTTCAGACCCCGCGAACAGTTTTCCCCCAAGTACAACCTATCTCGAGATATGAGCCTTCAAAGTTGGGTAATTTGGCTAAAAATCACAATTGTATAAAAATTTCGAGCCCTGCCTCCCCGCCCGTCCCCTTGAGGATTAGAAAAGAAATGATCGTGGTTTTGTGAATAGACCACCAAGGAGATCTCGTGAAAAAAATTTCAGTGAAATCGGGAGACCCGACTTCATTTTTGGTCTGTTTAAGTATGTAATAGCCCTGCCTTTAAATATTTCTTTAACATCAATTTCTCATAAAAAATGTCCGCTCTTGCTTATCTCAAACAGTGCTTTCATCTTCTTTTCCTTTGTACCTATGTATCATAATTCGATTTTTTCAGTCAAAAACTCAAAATTTTGATTTTTCTTTTTTGTACGTATTACCACTGTAGTTGCCTTCATGTTTGGCTGCCTTCTCTGGAAAATATTTACTTCACTTTTGCCAGTAGACTTCACGTATGTAGATGCTCATGCTTAAATCCTGTAATTGGACTTGCCCTAATCAACTTTGTTAAAAATTGATAACTTTGTACTTACCTAAAAATTTTTTCAGTTCATTTCCGGGTAATGAAACATTCATGCCCAGCCCCTTTTTTGTGTGCATTTGGTACCTATTTCTAATTTCAGATTTTTCGTCCTCGCTTTGTTCAGGCCAAATTATTTTTCATTCTGATCTTTGGAATTTTGATGGCTTTGTATGGGTAAAAATTTCAAAAAATTCATCCAAGATTTATGTGTTATCTGCTTAATTTTTTTTGAAATTTTCACTCTTGATTTGATCGGGTTGATTAATTTTTTTCTCTGAATATTTAATGGTTTTTTGGTATTTGAAGTTTTCATTTCACCAAATTTTTATTCTCATTTCACTCTTGCCGAATTCTTGAAGAAATATAGGAAAATTGGAATGCGACCTTTTGAGGAAAAGAAAGATAGATGATGAGAAACCAATTCAAAATTTTCAGTTAAAAAGGTATTAGGTATAAAGAGGAGGATGTGTGTTCAAATGTTTTTTCAAAGCTGAGAAAAGAAGTTTTCAAAGTATCAACATGGTTTAGAAAAAAAAAAAAAAAAAAACAGAAAAACAACTAGAAAATAGCAAGAATTTTATCTTGGGAACAAGCAAACCAGAAAATATCAAGATTTGTAATAATTTTACTGTAATAAGCAAGAATTTTTGAAAATTTCCTCTCGAATTTTTTAATCAAAGGATTGGCTTCAAGTGTATTTCCAATTTAATTTTTCATAAAAATTCTCACTCTCTCTCACTCCAGTCTTCTTTTTATTTGCAATATCATTATTCGATTTTTTTAATCAAAATCTCATTGAAATATTCATGCTTAGCTTGTGTAAGTATTTAGTGTTTCGATTTCAAACATTTTTGCTCTAGCTTCGCTTGGACCAAACTATTTTTCCTTTTGAAGTTTGGAATTTTGATCAATTTATATGGATAAAAAGTCACACAATTCATCCTAAATATCTACCTATATTTTTATTTTTTGTTTAAAATTCCAATTTTTAAAAATTTTACCTTCTGTTGAATAATTTTTTCTATGAAATTTAATATCGATAAAAAATTCATAAAATTGTTCCAAGAGTATCTTTTGGTATTTGAAATTTTCATTTTCCAATATTTTGTTCTGGTTTCATTGAGGCCAAATTCATAAACAAATTGGAATACAACGTTTCGAAGGGGAGAGGAGCAGGTGGAGAAGGCAATAAGAGAACTACTTAAATTTATCAGTTGGAAAAATATTAGAGAATGTGGAAGAGGATGTTTTTTCAAAGATTATGGGAAAGGTCTTGCAAAACAAAATGGCAAGAAAAACCAGAAAACAGCAAGAATTTTAATTTTTCAGATCCAGTATGACACCCTGTTTTTTTCAGTGGTATCCGGTTGTATTCCAATTTAAAATCTCGTTCGGGACTGAAATGTTGATAAAAATGAAGAAATGTCCGTTTTCGGACGCTCTTCATTAAAAATTTTCAATCTGGTGTTTAAAATTTCCATTTTTTGAAAATTTCACTTTTTCTTCATTTGCATTGAATAGATAATCTTTTTCCCCTAAAATTGAACGATTTTTATATTTTAAATTTTTGTCTTAAAATAATAGTAAAAAATCCATGAAATTCGTTCCAAGAGTATTTTTTCGGTATTCAAAATTTTTATTGCTTAAAATTTTGATCCTGGTTTCGCTAAAATCAGGTTCATTAACGAATTGGAATAAAATCGTTCGGGGAAGAGACAGACAGACAGACAGACAGATATATTTTTTTTTAAATTCAGACACATTAAGAAACCTTATTTTAGGCTCTTGGACCCCCTATACCCAGATCTGGGAGGAGGAGGAAAAGGAGTGATGAGAGGCACGTAGAGAACAATTAAAATTCATCAGTAGAAAAATACTGGAAAATAGGTAGGAGGATATGCGTTTCCAAAACTCCGAGGGAAAGTTCTGCAAAGTTCGTTTGAAATGTTCTGCTAAAATCCTGCCTGCTGATTTCCAGAAATTGTTGAAACACCCTAAATGTTTCTATTTTGCTCGTCAATTTTTATAATTTTTACCTAATATACAATATATCATTAGAATGAAATTGTTGAAAAAAGTGCTTGAAATTCTCTATAAAATAATTGGGTATAAGGGAAGGCATTTTTTTTAGTAGAACTGAGGCAAAAAATAGTTCAGGCATCATAGCGGGTTACTTTTTTCGACTTCAGTCACTTTTGGTTACTTTTCACGCCTAAAAGGTCACTTTGGTTACTTTTTCCCCCTCAAAGTCACTTTTTCTTCGCACTTCCAGGCAAAAATTAAAAATTTCACATAGAAATTGAATGTGTCACAACAAAAAGGGCATTCAGCATATGTCCTTTTTGATGCGACAAGCGATTCTTATTCTCTGAAGTTTTCTCTGTCCAATGAGCCCCCTCCCACCTTCCAATATGTTTTCCTCGAAGAGTTATGACGTTTTTAAAATGCGAAGTTCCCAATTTCGGTAGGTCTAGGTACCTACATTACATGTTTGATTTTCGAGAATTTGCGTAATGTTTCATTTTTTCACTGTGCAGATGATTCTAAAATTTTAAAATTTTAACGAAGTGTTTTTTTAGTTCATTTTTCGTCATAAATTTTAAAAAATAATAAAATTCGTCCAAAATGTATTTTTAGCACTTTTTTTGTAACCAAGAAAATGAAAAAAAAGTTGTCATTTTTCAAAGTGCGATATATCCGCTCCCTGAAGAGATAATTTGAATTTTTTTCACGAAAATGTTCCTTTTTTCATTCTCTTCAACTTTTGTAGGAAGATTTTTTTTCAATTTTCACTTCCGGAAAAATTATACGTCATCAAACGTAGAAGGGTTGAAATGAAATTTTGTCACATCAAAAAGGACATATAACTCAACCTTTTGTTTTCAATATAGAAAAAAATAGAAAAGATATCAAGCGATGGGCGAGCTGTTTTCTTGTAGCAAAAATATGAAATTTTAAGATGAAATTTTTTCCCCAGCTCAATTCCTTAATTTAGTATTAAAAATACTCAAACGTCAATTGCGATTTCCCAAAAACGCCATTTTTTCTATACGTTTTTTTTTGCTGTGACACGTTAAATTGCTATTTTTCAAAATTTTTCAATAAAAAAATAAAAAAATTGATTTTTGCTGGCTTGTTTGTTGTTTTGACGAAGGAATTTAATAAATAAAATTATTCACGTCTTTTCAATTGATTTATCTTTGAAATGTTTGCAGAAAACTACAAAAAATTGCCCCCCCCCCCCAGGAACTGAAAAAATTGAACTTTTGGTTACTTTTGGTCATTTTTGTCCACTTTTTGGTCACTTCTTGCTCAAAAAAAGTTACTGAAAGTTACTTGTTTTTTCAAAAATTTCGCTATGATCCCTGAATATAGTTCACAATTGGGGAAAAATCCAGAAAACAACGGGGATTTTCATTTTTCAAATCCAGTATTGACACCATGTCTAACAATAACCTCGCAAATTCGATTTTTCACTCTTAATTTTTGGAAAAACTGCAAACCAAGCAATCTTTTCATTTCTGATCATATCCAATTCTACTCCATACCTTCTCAATTTCACATCTCAAACCATTCGCCAACCCCACTCCACCTGGAAGCTTTCAATTAAACCAACGTCACGCGATTGTAATCTCATCGCAGTAAATTGCTTCATCTCAATACTTTCCAGTTTCCACTCTAGGTGCGTATTACCTTCCACCCGAATCATTACCATTTGGAAAATAACCACCTCCTCCAAAATATCCCACATCCCATCACAATTCCGGTTCTGGCAATAAAAAAAATTAGGACTACTTAACCTCATGGGTAATAATTAAACAAAAAAACCACAGCTTATAAGCAGAGATTGGCCAATAGTTCGATAATAACGTTATATTCACAATTAAAACCAGTTACAGAGTTATCATGTTTTTTAACTGTTGTAATTTTATTAATAAAAAAAAAATAACTCGGTTAGATTTATTGCTTTAAAATTACATTGGCTGAATGTTCTGACTAGGCGTATAAATCATGGACAAAAATAAATGAAAGATTATAATTAGTACCTCATTCAGCGTTCATTATACTTTCAAATATCGAAGTGTAAATATCCGAGTTATTACTGCCTTCGGGTGTATATATGTTTCATGATGGTATAAGTATTTCTAGTATACCATAAGAGTATATCTGATTGAAGTGTATCATTGTTAAAGAAACAACCTTTCTGGTGAGCAATTCCTCGTTGGGTAATTTTTGACAAAACTATTCGATTCATGATTTTGAAACTTCCTACTCGCGTTACCGATAATTAAATGTAGAATATGAGGACGCCTTAAACAACCCATCGTGCTGGTAAACCATACGTAATACTTTGTCTATAGATACGCAACAATAATATTAACGAAGGAGGAAAAAAATGATAATCCGAATGAAAAGCAGTACGCGAGTCTACGTATTAAAAATACCATTATTTAAAATCCTCTCGCGTCGAGCTCATGCTCAATGCTGATACTCGAGCTCAGGTATGGAGTTGGTCAAACTCTATAATCAAACATAAGTAATTTCTTAATATTTGATAGAAACCGGCGATAAGAATATGGTAATTATCAAATATAATCGTGCGAATGAATAAACAAATAAATAAATGATAATTTTTCTAATCGTTTCACTCATAAATCAGCCTTAGCTATGAAAGAAGGAAAGAAAACTCGGACGCGCTGAGAGGCCAGACAGAGACATACGCTGGAGAGTGGTAGAGAAAGGATGAAGAGAGGGTGGATATAATAAGCTTAGAATCGTGTCATGTCCGACCAGCCCACAATTATTAAAACCAATTCTACGAGTGTAACAACCCACTGTGTATAATATCCACAGGCTATGGCATGGGCAGCTGTCATTAAAGCAATCGTTAGTTTTTCCACCAGTATTTATTTGTTGGGTACTGTGCCGGTGCTGGATGCGCGCAGCACTCCGAAGTGTCGACGACGACTGCAGAGAGAATCTGCGTCGCTGAACGGATTTCGTGTACGTAAGCGTTGCATAGGTACGTGGTATACTGGGTTTCCTCTCGTGGAAAACTGGACGAGCGCCCCGCGCTGATAATTAAACCCGCTGGCCCGTAAAGCAAATAAGCTTCGGCTTTCTAGTCACGAATTTTCTAATAATTACTACATATTGCATTTGACATTTAATTTGTTTTATTATATTGGACGACAAAATTCCGCCAGCTACATATTAATGCGTATACGCGGAGTATAAATATATAAGTACATGAGGTATTTACTATTTACGTAGGTACCTATACGTATGTATGTGAGTTTTCAATACCCAGAACAATATGTGTTCTGTCTTGGTATGATTATCGGTTCTAGTGAAATCGCAGTCTAGCCGCGCCGGATGTGACGCCAATCGAGAGCTTGCCAGGGGTATGAGGATGAATTTTTAATTCGATGTGTTGACGTCTTTTTGATATCTGTTTTGTGGATTAGTAAGAGTGTGAAGGTGGTGGAGGTATGATTACTACGTAGAAGGAATTTTTTCAATATTATTTCCCAATTTGGGTTGTTTGTTTTTTGGAAAATCCGGAAAACCTGGAAAAGTTCAAAAATTTTAAAATCCCGGAAAAGCGGTAAATTGTGGAAAAATCAAGGGATTTTGAAATTCTGGAAAAATCAGGAGATTTTGAAATTCTGGAAAAGTCGGAGAATTTTGAAATTCTGAAAAATTTGGGAATTTTAAAGTTCCGAAAAAGTCAGGGAATTTTGGAATTTTTCCTGAAATTCTTTAAAAATCCAAAAGATGGATAAATCATGTAGAAAATTGTTTTTTTTCGCTCGGGCATGAACAAATTTGCATTTTACTAAACTATTTGAGGAAACAGTACGAAATAAGGCTCCTTTTTGCCCCTTTCCCCCGAAAATCCTTTTGGTACTCCGGGTTTTTATACTTAATTTGTACCTTCCCCAAAAAAGCTTCCGACTTACTACGTTTATTATCATTTTTTGCTGCTTATTAACATCAGAAGTGAATTAGGGCAATGGCATCGGAAAGTAGGATAGAACGGGGTATTGAACAATACAAAAAAATGGCTTTTGGGTATAAAAATTCAATTTTTTCAAAGCTTTACCCTCGCTTCGCTCGGGTATAAATTAAATTTGAATTAAGTTCCTATGTGAAGTATTTAAGGCGACGCGACAGTGCCAAAAAATTCCTCTTTTCTTCCCCCTTCTAAAATTTTTCTCGTATTTCAAGTTTCTGTACCAACTTTGCACCTTTCCAAAAAAAAGCTAGTGACGCCACTGACCTGGGGCTTAGCCCTCCCAGATTCATTCCCCTAAATCCGCCTATGTACTCAGGAACTTTTGAAGTCTGCAGAGTCACTCAAAATCGAAGAAAAAAACTCATCTGAGAAATGTCTGAAATTCAGGACGAATTAACAAAGTCCTTGAATAGCTGTATTCGTACCTGTGGAAATTCTGTTTCTAGCTCGAAATCTAAAAGATAAATTTAGGTATCTTAATTTTTCTCTTCTTGATTTTTTTCTTGTATTTTTGTTTTTGATTTTTTTTAAAACTTTTTTGTTTTCTGAGAAAAAAATGCATTTTGACGATTTGACGAATTCAATTTTCAAAATGGGGGGATGGTTAAATTGATGAAAAAATTGTTATTTTTGGTTCATATATTTGGTTCATATTTTGCTCAAAACAAATTCTTAAAGTTACTATTTTTTTTGCGGAATATCGCTCCGATGCAGGCTCTTGTCTGATTTTTTCATTCATTATTTTTTGTTGACCGTGATGTATAAAAAATTGATATTTAAGTGCATGCCTTCGTTCATTAAATTATACATTTTTCAAAAAAAAATTCTCCTTGCTAGACTCGGTGGTTATTTACATTCTTTCTTTCTACACGATTCACTTGAAATCAAATATTTTTTTGGAAACTTACTCTCTCATTCTGAATCAGTGAAAAGTCACTGATAAATAGTCAGAATTGTAGCAGAGGAAAAATCAGCAAAATCCACTGATTTTCAGCGAATTTTCGCTGATTTTTCAACGATTTTCATTGATTTTTCAGCCAATTTCATAAAAATAATCTGTATAGGTTGAAGTCAGTATAATCGAAACAATAAATAGATGAATAAATTTTACTTACTTTTCAGTGAATTTTCACTGATTTTTCCATTGATTTCTCTCACTGATTTGTTTTCAGGAAATTAAAAATTTCACTGATTTTCTCCTGAGCTGTAATTCTGACTTTTCTCAGTGATTTTCGATAATTTTCAATGATTTATAATTGAGAGAGTAATAAGCTGTGATTTTTAAAAAAGGAGTGTCATGATGTCTTTGACCACGATAGGCCAACAAAAGGGGAGGGAATGTAAAAGAATTCGAAAGATTGCAGGTTTGCGTGTAATTTATGAATTTGTGGCACGCGGTTTTTTTTTGTGGGGGAAGGGGAGGAACAATAAATTGTGAAAAAAATTTGTAATTTTCAGCCCGGAAAAATCCGAATTTTCATTTGTATGATTCATGATTTGGTAGATACCCTGACATAATTCGTTTCATTTTTTAAAACTTCGTAATTTTGCTTTATAATAGAATTTCTCCTTTTTATTTGACCTTTTTTTTTTGTAATAAATTCAAATTGTTATTTTTTTACGCAGGGAGGTAAACATTTTTTAGAATTGAATTTCTGGTCTAAAATCTCGTAAAAAGTAGTGATTAAAAAAAATTGTTAAGGCTCCTTGCATTTCAAATTATTCTTCTGCACAATTTCGGGTGGTAAGCACGTCACGCAAAAAATTACACTTTTTCCATGCTTTGTGGATATATCATATGGAAAAGGTCTGCCAAATTTCGAAAAATTGGTCTGGAAAACCTGGAAAAGTCAGGAAAAATAATTTATGAATATGACATATTGTGGGCACTCTGCTGTTTTTTTTACTATCTGCATTCTGCAATTCTGCATACGTATAAGGAAGTTGAAAAATTCTGGAATAGGTACTGCAGCTGCAGTATTTAGAGCTGTCATTTGAATGTACCTACTCATCAAATTGCTTTTATCCAGCAAGTTTTCAATGAAATTTTGGATAAAGATAGGTATTTTGAAATCTTAATTCTAAAACTATGAACGATGAAACTTTTGAGGTTCAGTTTTCAGGATTTGAGGCACATCCTTTTTTCAAAAATCAAATAAATGACAATTTTTCAGGTCCAAGAGGGCAAATACTGTGCAAAATTTCAATTTCAACAGCCATATCTATGTACTTGAAATTCCAAAAATATCCACGGCGTGTCCCTTGAAAGCAAAAACGGACTTCGGTACCTACTAACAAAAAGAACCCTCACGAATTCTCATCCAAAAGAATTTCGAAATTAAAAGTGATCTAAGTGGTAGCCTCTGACCCGAGTTCCTTTCCACTAAAATTTTGGTCATTAGTTTCGATTTTTCCTCTTACTTAATGAAAATTCTTAGTTGAAAATTCAAAAAATTGCAATTTATTGAAAAAAATTTTTCAACAAAAAATTTAATTGTGTTTATTTGGCTTTAAAAGTCAAAATAAACAAAAAAATATAAAATTTGAAATCATTTTCATTTTAAACTCTTTAGCATCGGTGAAGAGATGACCTAGGCAAGAAGTACAATGTAATTTTTTTTGTTTTCTTTCACTTGAAAATGTCGGGACACAATTGAATTTTCTCTCAAAAAAAATCTTCAGTTGCAATTTTTCAAATTTTGAATTTTGAATTTCCAAACATCGAGAAAAGGATGCTTACATACAGGCATTGCACAAAATGGAGCTGAAAATTGTATTGGAAAACGACGAGGAATAGCTTGCAGAGGGCAGGCCAAATTAAAAAAAAATTGTTTTAAAAGTTGAAAAAATGGTTCAAATTATTGACGAAAATTTCAAAACTACAAGTGGGTACAAAAAACTGTTTAAAACGCCAGAAAAATTGTTCATAAGTGATTCAGAATGAAAAGGTACATTAATTATTAAAAAAAATTGCTAAAAAGAGGCAAAAACCCATCAAAAAACATTTAAAATCTGTTGCTAAAAAATGTGTCCTAACAGTTTTGAAAATTTTTTATACTGAGCCTGAATCTCTCAAAGTGCGGAAAAAATTATTCAAATGAAAAATTACATTTTGTACGCTATTTTTGGCTAATGTTCGTAACTTTTATGTTATTTATCCTATTTTTATTGAAATTTAACTTTTTATCTTGCAATTTGGGTGATTTTTCTCATACTTTCACCTCTTTATGTGCTACTTATTTGAAGCGATTTTTTCAAAGATTTATCAACTTATAAATATTTTCTGTTTCTTGAAGGAAGAGTGTTTTTTTTTCTTTATTTACTTATCTGCTTATTGGAGAATTTTCACGTTTTTATTCCATTTATTTTTGCATTTGAAATGATTTTTTATTAAAATCCAAAATTTTCTAAAAAAATTATCAAGAACTAATTTTTACACATTTTTTTACCTCCGTTTTCGAGAGAAAGAAATTGATGAAAATAATTTTAATTTTTCAAAAATTGTTTTTTTTGGTGGGGTGGGGTGGGGGTAAAAAATCGTTTCTAATAATCTTTTCGAGCAAGTAATGTATGGATTAGACCATTCCAGTGAATCATTTCTTGAAAATAATTTTGTCTAATTTTTAGCCGGAATTCTTTGTGAAACTACGAAAATATAGGTATCCGAGTAAATAAGGTAAAAGATGACAATGATCATATTATTTTCTGATGAAAATAAGACCATTTCAAATCAAAACTTTCAAAAAATTTATAAATCGCGAGTACGATTGGACAACGTCATCTGTCAGTATGACCAGGTGGTGAAATTTTCAATAGCTACTTATAGCTCGCTTGGAGGCTTAGATGCAACTTTTTGGTCGGGGTTGGAAGCTTGAAACGAATTGGTGAGAGAAGGGAAAGTAAACTCCCGAATTTTTAAAAGTAAGAAATCTTTTCTTAAGCAAAAATTTCATTTGAGTAAAAATTTTTATAATTTTTAATTTTCTTCCAAACAATATTAACATTGGTTCTGATCTTTTTCAGGCTGCTTTTTGACCTTATAATTTTCCAAAAAATATGGAAAACGACTCACCTCCTGATAAGGTGAAGTTTCAAAGCTATTTAAATATTTTATTCGGACACTTCAAATTTCCAGAACAAATTATATTCTTTCTTTGAATTAAATAACTTCAGGTCAGGAAGAAATGAAGAATTACTCTCCATTTCATCCCATGAACATTTATACCTTATTAGATCTCTCCAAGGGTATTTTTTCGGCCTTTGATTAGATGCCTAATTTTGTATGGTGCAGGGATTGCTCTCAGTCTCTCTTCATTTATAGCTGCGCACGTGCTCACAAAATAGAGCCAATGGATATATTTCTTAAATTCAAACAAGTCGCTGGTAGGAAAAACAGATCTAATGAATAAACAATCGAATACAATTATTATAAATTACCAAATTATCTTTCGTTCGTACCCTCTTGAATCAATACAATAAATTCACTCTCTCCTGCTCATCCAGTCATACCTTTAGACGTATACCTACCTACTTTTGGTATTTGGATTTGGACCTTTAAAAAAAACACTCGCCCTGTCACCTCACACCTTTGGATTTCCCTTTGGCACTCGCCACGTTGTACATTATTTCCACCCTTATTACCAATTTCACCCTGATACTTCTTTAAAAATAAAAAAAAAACTCTTAATAAACTTTAAAACATATGGGACAGACGTTTTTGTGGTATAGGGGAACACCATCCAACAACCCAGCAAATTCTCCAGAGCTGTCTATTTCAATATTTAATTCGAAGATTTACCTAATTTATTACATACTCCCGGACTCTACAATCACACCTTCGCTTGTAAATTCCAATTCCGATTTTGCTTTTTATTCGATCGTAAATCTGACAACTCACCCTCATTAGTTTGGATTTAAACAGGCACATTTTTACATGGGTACTTATCGTTGGTTATAGTTCACCACACGTCCCTTTTTTTTCCACCCTCAGCACTCATGCTAACTAGTTCCCCAGGACTTTTAGCTAGTGGCAATTTTTTCGACAGCAGGTTCGATTCCTCTTCCAATTTCAGGGTGTCCATTTTCTGGAAAACCTGGAAAATCGGGAAAAGTTGGGGAATTTTGGAATTTTCTCTGGAATTTTTTGAAAATCTAAAAAAAGGTAACCTACTTTAATCATTTAGAAAAGTGTTTCTTTGCTTATTTTATTTTAAATTTTTCAAAAAAAATTACCCTGGCTCTGCTTGGGCCAAATTATTACATCTTTTATCTGACCTTTTTTATTCGTCATTTTTTGTTAACCGTAATGTTCAATAAAAATAATTAATATTTCATTGCATGTCTTCATCTATTAAAATTATGAATAAAAAATTTCCACTCTTTCTACAGAATTTATTTTAAACCTAAGTTTTTTGGAATTGACCACGATGTTGATAAAAAAAAAATGGAGGGAATGGAACAGAATTCGAAATTATTGACCGCATGTTTCGGAAATCCCGAATGAGGGAAAAGTGGTAAATTTTCATCTTTTGAAAATCTTTTTTCGCAAGGGTGATTCTGAGTGGATTTATAAATTTGAGGTATGTGTTTTTAATTTTTGTGAGGGGAAGGGAGTAGGCCATAAAATGTGAAGAAATTTTAGAATTTTCAGTTCGGAAAAATTCGAATTTTCATTCGTTTGATTTGGTAGACGCCCTGGCATAGTTTGTTTCATTTTTCAAAACTTTATAATTTTGCTTTGAATGGTTAGTTTTTCCTTTTTATTTGAAGTTTTTTCTGCAATAAATTCAAATTTTCACACTTTTGTGGTGAGGGGGAGTTCGGTGGATTCAAAAATTATTAGAATTGAATTTGAATATTTTTTGGCCCGAAGAGGAACATTCAAAAATCTTGTAAGAGGTACCTAGTGGCTTTGAAAAAAAAATTGTTGGACTCCATGCATTTTATATCATTATTATGCAAAATTTTCGGATGTACATCACGCAAAAACTTACTCCCTCTCCCCCCCCCCCCCCTTGGTTTACGAATATAAAATTTAAAATTTTTGGAAAAATTCGAAAATTGGTCTGGAAAACCTGGGAAATTCAGAGAAAATCATTTCTGAAATGTAGTGGACACCCATAATTTGAAAATTTTTTCGACAATGCATCGGTAGAGAAATTAATTCAACCGAACGCATAATTACCTCGTCGTATTTCCAATTAAAATGCTATATAGACACGATACACACACGCACAGGTGAACCCCATAATAAATCGTAGCCATATAGGTATCCAACTATGTAAAATAATTTACTCGATTGGTTATTAGAGTAGTTAGGTATAATTGCATTTCTATCGCTTTCGAAAATAATGAAACAGCACCAATGGTGAGTCCGGCTTCGAATTTATATTAAAAAGAGGTAATTTACCGAGGCGAACGCGGACTCGTATAAAAATAACCAAAAGGTTAATTTATTCGATGCGTTTATTACGCGATGAATCAGTTATAATTTGTTTATTATAAACCGTTTTATTTATTTAAACGATTGTTGTAAGCTCAATTATGATAATTATCCCCGCGTCCCGTTCCGGTCTTCGGTTCGCCGCAATATCCCGCCGAGTTTGCCCACACCTTCGAACCAATGCTCATATTCGGTGTATAAATCACGCGGACGTTTTTCTAATCTCGTCTTTATCGAAAGATTCTAATATTTGGGAATTTCGATGTATTCCGCGTCGATACCTGGACGGCTCGAACGCGACAAGAAAATAAGGGGATGTTATGTCACACTCCGAGGTACATAAGGTAATAAATTTCACAGACTGTAATGGTCGTATCAGGATTAGGTATTATGCACCTGTGTGTATCTATAATGAAGACTTCACAGAAGGGTTCGCAAAGGACTTGGAAAAATTCACACCTTAGACAAAAAGATTCGAGAAATGCGCGCCATTTTTTATTCAAAGTGTTCGGTATTCGGTATGGGGTTCGATGTGATTATGGTCTGCGTTTTGAAAGTATAGATACGTGTATCTGTTCGTCGTATAAATCAAATAGGTAATTTCCTTCGGCGCTTTATTATACGTACGATTGCTGCCCCGATCATTACAAAATATTCACTAATATCGTGGTACCCGGTGCAGTATCATCTCTGCCCGGTTGTGTAGTAGACTGCGATACGTTCCGTTCGGCGCGGTACGGTATTTTTCTCGTAAACGTGTATCTTTCATATTTATTACTCGGGTCGTTAATACGACCTATAAATATTAAATACGTACTGTATAACAATAAGCTCTATACACGATGACCAGTCTTAACGTTATTAAATCAATGACGTTTTTCGCGTTGGCGTTAACTTATGCTATGCGAAGATCAAATTGACGAAATGGAAATTTTTATAGCTCGTAAATTCGCGTCGTATAGCGCAGATCTGGATTATACCGAGGTGCTCGATGAGGATACAGGGTGCAGAGGATGCCTGTAGCGGAATTCGCAATAGTCGAATTATCGACGAGTCTGTGGCCAGTTGTTATAGATGAAATGGGCAGAATGGATACTAAATGGTTGGCTGGAAAAGAGAAAAAATTAAGCGATTTTTCATGTGGGAGAATGGCTAATTGATCAAGAGGTGAAATGGACAACATGAAAGAAAATTGAGGGGAAAAGAGGAAAATTTATTTGAGGTCAACACCAATTTTCCAGCATCTCTTCCAAGATCTGGTATTTCTGGTTATTTTCCCAACTCAAGTTATCGTTTCCTTATTGTTTTGCCCCGTTTTGAAAATAAATTTTCTGAAAATTTGCTCTAATCAGTAATTATTTATACCAAAGGCTTATAAAAAACCCGACAGAATGAAAATCTTCGGGCACATATGAGACTTGCCCTTAAAATGAAATAATTGGAGAGGTGGCCCAGCTCTCCCCATAGTCATATTTTCTCAGAAAGTCGACAAATTTTGTTATAATTGGAAAATTTCTGAAAATGTCCCGATTTATACCAAAATTGGACGACTTTGAGAAATGTTTTCCATTTACAACGAAATTTGCCGATTTTTTGAGAAAATGCCTCGAAAAGTATGCAAATTTTGTTACAAACTGGCACGAAAAAGCTCGAAGTAAGGCAAAAAAGTACAAATTTTTACTATGTAACATAAAAACACGAACAAAGCATGAAATTTCGTAAAAACAGGGTGGAGAACAGGTAATGTAGGTAATGTAAGTAATGTAAAAGTAATGCATTGAAATTCTTGGTAATGTAAGTAATGTAAAGTAATGCATTTTTGCTGAAAAGTAATGTATTTTTTCTCAAAATCATTTGAAATTCTCTAAAAACCTCAAAATGAATCGATTGGTGAAAATTTGAAAAAAAAAAAGTTAGTTCATTTTGTACCTCAAAAGAAGGCAACACTTATAGTTTTTTATCACATGCGTGTCGCGTAAGTGCCTTGTGGAAAATCTCAGTGAAGCTAGTTTGAAAGCACAACGAGTTGTGTAGGATCGTATGAAAACAATCGATTTTGATCTAGAACCACTTGAAATTAACCAGAAAATGATCAATCGATTTCTTACATCTGGAATAAGACGTAATTAAGAATTGAAAAAAACGGAAACGTGACGAATCAGAAACTATCAAAGAAAGAAACCAAACTTTACAGGAACTTGGTATGTTGGAAATGAAAAAAAAAAACGATTATTGGAGGAAAAGGAAGAAGTTTCAAATTTGGACAGCAATATTGCCTTTTTGAAAAGTAAATTAGGATAATCGTTTTTTCATTTTGTTTGTTTTTTAATTTTAGTTCATTTTTAGCAATGAATGGTTAATTTAGCCAGCAATATAATTGCATTTTTGAAAAGAAAACTATTAGTACCAAATTATTTGCATTTCTTGTTCAAAAAGTGACTAAAGTCAAGTATTTCATGTTGATTATTTTTATGTATATTTTTGAATGTTGATTTTTATTTTCAAGTCTTGTTTGTATTTTTATGAATAAATTTTCTTACCTATAAACCAAAATTTACGACAATTTTTTGTTAGTATAATCGTTTTGTGTTTATTAGTTTTAATTGGTATTTTTAAAGATTAATTTGTCCCTATTTTTATTCGTTCTTGTGCTCCTAAACAGAAAACTTATTAGATACCAAATTATTATTAGATACCAATTTTTTTCTTTATAAAATTGTTTGGTGTTTATTATTATTTTACATAAAATGATATTCTTAGATATTATTTTTTACCTTTTTTGTTTGTTTGTGTTTTTTATTTTTTATTTTTTTTTACTTATTTCTTTATTCATCCTTGTTTTTAAAAAATAGGTTCTTCCGAATTTTAGATATTATCAAATATTATAATTCTTGAATACATCAAGTATTGGTAATTAGGTAGGTATTGAAAATACTTTCCTCAGCAAAATACTTGAATTACCTACATTTTCATTTTTGTTTGCTCGTAATTCTTATGAATTTAAATAAGTGTATAGACAAATATTGCATATTATTTCAAGCTCTTGGCAATATGTTATAATATTGCTTTCTGAACACTCTGAATAATATAATTGTTTTTTTTTTCATATTACATTATATTCATATTTTAATCAATTTACTACAGTATACCTAATTTCATATTGCTTGTGCCTCTTTTCTCTTTTTTATTTTTGATATAAATAAATTGGATCAATTGAGAATACATGCATGAGTATCTAGATTTTTCATTTTGTTGAATTTTCATTTTTTTGGTTGAAATTTATAAAATTCCAACTGTTTCAAAAATATAGTTTTTTTTTATTAGGAGAAGGGAGATTTTTGTGGGGGGGGGGTGTAAGTTAAATAGAAATATTGATATGGTAATGCAAAAAGTAATGTAAAAGTAATGCATTTCTTTGAAGAAAGTTTGTTCTCCACCCTGAAAAAAAACTTCGAAAGGCGCGAAATTTTTACTCCAAGGGAATGGAACTTTTTAAAACCACAAACTATTGAAAAAAAATTATTTTCTTTCTAAAAACCATCAGTTTTTCAATTCTTAGCCCGATTCGCTCCGACGCATGAAGCCTAAAGTCAGGGAATAGGAGTCGGAGTCAAACTCACTCCAAATTGACTCCAGAATCAAGGTGGAGTCAGGAGTCAAAGTCTGAAATTGACTCTGGAGTTAGGGTGGAGTCAGAAGTCATATTTTTGGCTGGTTCCTATACCTGCCTATCTCTCCTTTAAAATCAGCGAAATTTTCACTGATTGAATCAGAAAAAACAAAATCTCAGATACTTCAGTGAAATTTCACTGAAAAATAGTGGTAATTCACTGATTTTCAGTAAAAAGTAGATTAACTGATGAAATCAGTGAATTTTCACTCTGGAGAATCAGTGAATATTCTTTGATTCAAACAGTCATATCAAACTATATCACTGGGAAATCAGTGAAATTACTTGTTTTGTTTCGTTATCATTTGTAACTGACGGTCGAGCGTTTTCAAAATTCGTGCGTGTTTATATGTTAGTAATGGATGATATTTGACAATTTTTGCGTTCCATTATTCAAAAACAGTATCATGGAGTGTCGAAGGGCTTGTGTTTAGTTCCCGGTGACATCTTTCGCATATTTTTAATTGATAACAGTGCCACGAAATGTTGCGGGGCTTGTGTTCAATAATGAATGACAACTTTCGCTTGTTTTTGATTGAAAATTGTGTCTCAAAGTGTTGGAAGGGTCCGAAGGAATGTTATTTTTAATAATAGATGATCAATTGCCCATTTTCGCGTGTTATCAATGAAAATCCTGTAGTGCATAGTGATTATAAAATTATCAGGTGCGTAACTAAAAATTACGATCGAAATATCGAAATGCGTGTAGGCTCTTAGTGATTTTCTTTCAATGTGAATAAACAATCATCTAATTTCATAAAATAATTGCATGTGTATAGGCAAATCCACGAAAAATCGTGAAATTGAATTTCACTGGTTCAATCAGTGAAATTTCTTTGAAATTAATTTCAGTGGAATTTCACCGAAATAAATCAGTGGTTTTCACTGATTTCCCTGTGCTGCAATTCTGACTTTTTAAATCAGTGAAATTCTACTGACTTTCAGTGAAATTTCACTGATTTCAAATGAGAGAGCAGAGTGACCTATCATCAAATTTTCGAGTTTTGAGTGAGACACCGGTTCCTACAAAATGCGGTTGGTCCCATCACTCAAAGCAACTCTGAACCGAAGTTATAGCCGTTCAAAAATCGATGACGTCACGTGTCCACTTGAAACTTTTCTATGTCGAGGGGACACGGGTTTCTCAATTATCTCGAAATCACTTTTTTTCTGATAGGCCACTTTAGAAATGGACTCCTCAATTATTCTAAAATGTTTCCTCATTTCTTTTAAACTTTGAATTTAAAAAAATCAACTTTATATTTTTTAAAATCAACTCAATAATTCGAAGAAATTTTTAAAAATATGAGATCAAAAAAATTTTTAAGCATCGAATTGGAAAAATTTAAGAAAAATGAAGTTGAAAAAATTTTACAGTTCAAAAAGTGTTAAAATTGAATACAATTTTGAAGAAAAAAATAGAATCAACGAAATTGAAAAAATTTTAGGGGTTCAAAAAATTTAATTTTAAATCGTCGAAAAATCTTATTTTTTGGAAAAATAATCAGGAGCTAGTGATGATCTAATGAATGATGCGACGAGAAATCTGAAAGAAATTTTATGGCCGCGAGGAGGATTAAATTTTTAGGTAAGGATTTTTTTAGGGGAGAGTTCAGAGTTGGAAGTTTGAAAGGGAGGTGGGATTAACCAAATTCTATTCAAATTGTAGTCATAATTTTTATGCTTGATTTTCAGATTTTCATTTTACGAGACCATCTGACAAGGGAACTCCTCAACTCTGAACTCACTGATTTAAAGGAAAATTAGATAGCCAGAAAGAGCATCTTTCCAATCCCAAATCTGTCAACTTCGAAAATTCTCTCTTTTTGAAACAGTAAAACAAATTTCACTAGAAACCAGTCATTTTTCACTGATTTTTGACCAGAAATCATTGAAAAATCGCTGATTTTCAGTGAGATCTGCAGAACTTTGCCAAATTTGCATGATTCAAATTTGAATACATCTCATAAAATCCTTATTCACTACATTTTAACTGCTGCGAAGTTGATTTTTCGACTTTTAATATTTTAATTGGGTATGTGTAATTATCTACGTTGCCGAATGAAATTTTGAAGATTGAAATGAAGGAAAATCTTCGTCGTATGAATAAAGATTCGTGTCCATCGTTTCCATCGTCGCAAGACGATTAGGACATCGTGTCTATCGTCACAAAACGACCAGGACATCGTGTCCATCAGCGTAGGATGATTAGGGAATCATTTGCCTAAAATTGAATAAAATGTTGTAAAAATAAGAACTACTTAATTCAAAATCATAAAAATTGATAAAAGGTTAAAAATTATTTTTAAACAAGTCCCAAAACTCATTAAGAAATTTTAAAAGTTTCAAACGTTCTTCAATCAGCGTTACTCTCTAAATTTGAATCAGTCAAAAATGCCAAAATTGACCGATGAAATAGACAAAATTAGGTCACTGATAATCAGTCAAAATCCACTGATTCTCCTGTTAATCAGTGACATTTTACTGCCAATCAGTGAAAAATTACCGATTCAATTAGTGAATTTTCATTATTAAATCAGTAAAAATTAATTGACCGATTGCAATCAGTCAAAATTTACTGATTGAATCAGTAATTTTTTCGCTGATTTCAACAGTGACTCAATTCTATTTTGACTGATTCAAATTTAGAGAGTAAAAATTAATCACAATACTCGAAAGTACCTACTGTGAAAATCTTATGAGGCATAAAAATTGAGTGACGAAGTATAAGGCATTAGTTCTGAAATTTACAGTCAATTGCTAGAAATAACAAAAACCACTGATTTTTTTTTCAAACTGACCGACTGACCGAAATGTGACGAAAATTGCCTTAGCATTTGTAAAATCATTCAAAATATTTCAAAATTTTTTCAGAAAACTGTAAAAGTTGTACAAAATTTTTTGTTAAAATCAAGACATTTCATGAAACTCAAATAAAACTTGAAAATTCGTTGAAAAAATTGTAAAAATGGTTCAAAATCACGAGAAATCTTTTAAAATTTCTGAAAGTTCTTAAAATATCGTAAAAATTGTTCAAAAAATTGTAAAGAAAATAAAAGTATTTTTAAAAATCGATTAAAATCCGGAAAAATTGTAAAAATTATGAAACTAGTTCAATTGAAAAAATATTTTAAACTAACACAAATACATATTATTACGAAAATATGTAGTTAAGAAGACTTTTCATTTGCATGAAAATTATCCAAATTAGTATAAAAATCATAGAAATAATAGGAACCCATTAAAATAGAGTGATACCTACTTGAAAAAGTCTAAAAGTCAGTCGTTATTAAAATCAATCAAACAAGTAAGTACAAAATATCAGAAAAATTTCTGAAAAATTCATACTACCATAATTATCTTGAATTATCTCAAAACTTTGGAAAAGTCAATTCATGAACAACGATTAAAATGTGTGAAAAATTGTTGTAAATTCAAAGAAATTTCATTAAAACTTCTTTAAAATCGTTGAAAATGCGTTGAATTGTGTCGAACATAGGCGGAGATAGGGGGGGGGGGCATGGGGGGGCTTCAGCCCCCCCAAATGTTGAATTAGCCCCCCCAAATCATTTTCGTGTGTATCAAATGAGCACGAAATTTCGTTGAAAAACTTTGAAAAGGATGCAATTTTTACTCCAAAGTAATGGAATTTTTCATTCAACAAACCTTTAAAAATGGAATTATTTTCTTTCTGGAAATCGGAAATTTTTCAAATCTTAGCCCTCGCTTCGCTCGGGCATGTGGAACCTTTACTTTTCAAGGGATAAATTATCAATGTGACGAATTTCCTGGTTTTTTCAAGCTACGAAAATGGTCTTTTTAATATCTAACGAAAATAATTAGGTGCTATGAGCAATCAGCAAATTGAATTGCAAACTAGCACGAAAATGTAAGAAATAAAAAAAAATACAAATTTTTATTCTTGTTTAAAACTACAAAAAAAGCACGAAATTTCGTTTAAAAACTTCGAAAAGGACGAAATTTTTACTCCTAAGTATGGATTTATTCACTCAACAAACCATTAAAAATGAAATTGTTTTCTTTCTAAAAATTGTCAATTTTTCAAATCTTCGCCCTCGCTTCGCTCGGGCATATTAAGTCTGAAATATTTAATGAGAAATGGAGGTTGAAGATTTCACTTCCTCTTCAATAAGTACTAAAATATTGATTTAAAAAATAAAAATATTTCAGTTTTGGATTTTTTTTCAAAAAATTTTCGCCCTCGCTTCGCTCGGGCTTGATAAACGTCTTCGAAAAAGAATTCAGCAAAAAATAGTTTAAAAATAGAGGCAGGTTTTTTTTGGGGGGGGAGGAGGGGTGGTCATCGAAAATGAACATTTTTGTTTCGTGTTTTTCATTTCTTTTTAACTGGGGCACAAGCCCCCCCAAAAGTTATGTTCTATCTCCGCCTATGGTGTCGAATTAAACGAGATGTGTGCTATGTGTATGTTTCAACAAATCTCGTAACATTTTAGGAAATCTAAATCAATGTCAATGTACGATTTTTCATACACTGAGAAAAATGGAGAATGAAAAATGAATAGAAAGTGTTGCAAAAAATTATAAATTTTATTAAAAAAAAATAAATTTTATCCAAAAAAAAAAAATTTTATACAAAAATAATAAATTTTATCAAAAAAAAATAAAGTTTATCCAAAAAAAAAATAACGGAGCACCATTCGCAAAATTAGCAATTTTTATCAAAAAAATAATAAAATTTATCACAAAATTTGGTAAAGTTTATTGCATAGAAAATAAAGTTTGTCAATTTTGCGATAAATATTATTATTTTGCGATAAATATTAGGTATTATTTTTTGAATAAATTTTACTAGTTTTGTGAATGGCGCCTTTTTATTATTACGTTTAATAAAATTTATTTTTTATTTTTTTGAGTGTAACTTTTACAACGTTTTTGACAATTTTTTCAATACTTCAAAAAATTTCAAAATACTTTCAACAGTTTTGATGAAAATTCGAGTAACTTTCATGATTTTTCGTTAACTTTTACCAAATTTTGGTCATTTTAAAAATGTTTTTTATAAAATTTTCAACAACTTCGAAGACATTCCAAGTATTTTTGTGGTCCCTCCATCCCTAATTTCATTTTCTTTATTGTATTTAAATAAAATTTCAATCAATTTTGACGACATTTTGGACGATTTTAATGAAAATTCAACTTGTATTTTCAAGATTCTTAATGATTTATACCTTTATCGTGAATTTTACGTCGTAATATTTCAAATCATTTTTTCAAACATTTCTGAGAACAGCGTTCTTGAGTTTTGAGGATATGGACAATTAGATAGATATCTATTTATGAATGATGCATTGCTAAGAATTTTTTACACCTAAATTTACAAAGTAATGACAGCTTAGAAATCTATTCGTTTCCAACCTTCGAAAATTTTTCGCGTGCCATTTTCCCCTTGAACCGACTCCGTCAAACAGCACATTCGATACGGTACCGTGTATCAAAAATTCATACAAATTGCTTTCTCGTAATGAATTATCGATTCCCGCACCACCTTCAAATCGAACCTACAAGACTTTCAAAACACCAGGGCAGCCGAACCAATAACCCATCTCGTTCTCCATATATCTACAACGAGCGTACTTCAAAGACATGCAACGAGCCTCAGATACCACATCCAAATACTTCCTCCGGAGCACGCTCAATTTAATCTAACATCGCGAAAAGCAAACCTGGCCAATTCATTAACCCATCGTATAAATTAGTAAACGATCGTCCGCGTCGAGTGGTACACTACACGAAAACGAGAAGTATCATTTACACGCATTTTACAACCGGAGGCCGCCGCCGGCCCCGATCCGCAGAGCTTGAAAGTGATTGATGAACGTTTTGATATAAGAAGAACGACCAGGCCACATCGAATACGTATAGAAATGAGTCACTTCTAGTATATAGTACGGTACACGTTTTAAACAAATATAAATAAGATGCTAAGATAGTATTCCGAATATACATACACTACCAAGACTATGATAGCTTGGCAAACAGATCATTAATATTGTTGCGGTAAATAGAGTTGTTAGCGGAACGCAATGCTCGGGTCAGCTAAAAGGTTAAGTACCGAACATTATTGAAATACTGGACGAACACTCGCTCTCTCTCTAGGCTATGTACGCATCAGCGAAAAAAAAAAGGCGAATACGTTATAGACGCTAGTCCATTTAATGAGCTAATATGTACTCAATTTTTTCAGCTCCGGGAAACATCCACAGCAACCTTTACCTCTGTACTCCTCCCCCTATCACGATATCTTCATTTTATAGAAGGAATTTTATATAGAGCGGTTTTCTCTCTCTATCTGTCTGTTTTCAACTTGATGCGATACATAGAGTCAAATTACCGAGGCGTTATGCCCTCCTCCTCCCTTCCTTCTCCAGATCTTCATACCTTGCTGGACTCTCGGGCTCTTTAAAAGGCTGATGACGATATGTAGACGCAGCGCAGCGCCCATGGAACTTATTATTCGTTCAATTTACATTTATCAACGTACCATTATAAATATTTACTAGTTTATTTAAATATATATAGAATTATTATACTACTCGTATATACGAACCTACGTGTAAAGGTGTATTACACCGTGTACGGTAATGATCTCGATCGACGTGTAAATCATTATAACAGCTATGGGAATCGTTTATTGTGCGCTATTTAACACGATTCTGCGGCGTTGTTTTGGTAAATATGCTCATTTTACATTTTTTTTCTTTCGTTTTATGGGATAGTGTTGGAGGAATTTGTCAGACGGTTTTTTTCTCTAGATTAACTTACGATTCGTGAATGATAAGATGGTTGAGTTATTTAAGGTTCATGAACGATGAGGAAATTTTAAATTGGGATAAACTTGTTTTTTTTTTCTGACAACAACGGAAATTTAAATAGGTAAAAAGTCTGGAGGGATGAAAATGAGAATTTTGCCAACCTTTAGAGAAAGGGTGCCGGTTAAGATAGGCGAATCTGCCCCCGAGCTGAAATTCGAAACTAGCCGATCGATGGAATTCAGTTCTTAGGATCTGAAAACCACGTGATGAAAATTTGTGCTCCCTACCCCTCTCCTAGTCCTAGTTATGGGGCAAAACGTTACTTTTTTCAGCATTTCCATTAAAAATTTTTATTTCCACGAGTTTTCAACCAAATTTTTTCAAATTTTCGTGAGTTGTGCACTATACTGAGGGGTGTTGGTGGGTGGTTTGAAAAAAAATTTTGATTGATTTTTTCTTGCCGAAAATTGCGTTTGAAAACTTCAAGTTGACTTTTCTGTATGATATTTCAGAGGTGCAATTCTGAAAAAAATATATTTTATGTGCCTAGTCCCATATGTACAACGTGATATTTTTTTCAAAATTTTTCAAGTGGTGGAAAATCTTGAAAAATGCGAAAACCCATTTTTTTCACAACGTTTTTCACTCATGAAAATGGTCATTTTTGGCCGAAAAAAAATTTCTCGTAATTATATCCCAAAATACGTATTTATACACCACTTGACCGATTTTTAGTTCTAGTCTGGGAGGGATATGTTTTTTATTCCAACTAATTCCTATAAGAAATTTTTTTGCGGGATTCTGTAGTGAAAGAGGTCCTCATCAACATATGTACTATAGAGTCTACCTCCAAATCTTGCGTTGCGCGTGCGGGCGTGAAATATGTACCGTCGCGGCGTTTTTTGCTATTATCTCACGAAATCTTGTGTTTTTTGACAAAGTAGTTATTACAAAAAATATTCCTCATCAAATTTGCAATCGAAATGGCCATCATGATTTTTTTCATAAAACTCGTTTTTACTCCATAAAACTATGATTTTTGTGAGGTAATATTTCACGCGCCGTCACAATCGATGATTCTCCTTATTTTACATATCTCTACCAGGCTATTCATTTCATATCTTTTTCGTGATTTTCGTAATTTCAAGTTCAAATAAGTAGGTACAGCACAAGGCTCAAAATTGAATATCTCACTTTCTTTGCATACGAAATTGCCATACGAAAAAGTCTGCAACAGATTCACGTTCTGCAGCTCAAACTACTTCAATAAACTCCATTTGTACGATCAAAACACTCACGTTTTGAAAATAAGGAAACTTTTTTATTATTACCTATATAAGTAATAAAATTCAGGAAAACTTTGGAAGTGGGATGGGGTGGGGAATAGGGGAATGAAAGGTTCTAATACTCGTCAGCAAAAATTATGAGATAATTTCCAACAAACACCTAGCTCTCTAAAAAAAGAATAATACGAATTTTTACATGGTATATTAGCAATAGCAAGGAACTTGCAAACTCAGATTTTCAAAAAACTTCATGTCGAGATTTCTAACAATTTTTTTTTACAATTTGAATAATCACTGGATCAATTTGAAACATTTTCCAGTCGTTTTTTCGTCTACATTCACATGCTGCTGATTCTCCTATTCTTCTTTTACTCACTTCAACAATTCCATAACAGCTCTCAAGATACTCGAGATGTCTAAAAAATGAAATATCGTTTGCTGCTTTTTAAACACAATCTTTCTAAAAAATTGCCCTTGTTTTGCCAGGAGCAATCGTACGTATTTATTTGATAAAATATCCTTGCATTTTGAATGATTTTTTTCAAAAATCTTGCAATTTTTTGATTTTTTGAGCTCAGTTTTCTTAATGCTTGTATATTATCAATTTATGTTTCGATGAAGGAAGCCCCATTTCATTTGCGCATTGAAATGGGTAGATTCATGTAGTATGCTGTACACATGGGGAAAAAATATATGCTTCGTTAGTTCATTCATTCTTTTGTTTTTTTAAACTTGAGTTTGCATGTTTTTTTATTTTAATTTTAATGAAATTAATTTTTTCATGAAAATTGTTTGGCCCTTGTGTTATTTTTCCTAATAATACGTAGCTTGGGTTTTCCGTACTTAATGGTTTGTTTTCTGAGAAGATTTTCTTGAAAATATTTTTTTTTGTGAAAATGGTGAGTATTTTTTCTGAGGGTAGGTAACATATTTTTATTTCATTTTTTCTCGCGAAAAAACTTTGATTTTTTTAGATTTTTTGTTTCTAAAATGGCTTGTTTTTTTATAATTAAGTATATGTAGGATTTTCTCGGATTATTTTTTTTTTGCAGAATATAATATTCTTTCCTGAAATCGGTTTGATGATTTTTTGTTTCTTTTGGCAAATAAAGAAAAACAATGAAAAATGAATAAATTTGAGATTTGGGGTTTTCGACAAAAAACCGAAAATCAGGTATCAAGAATCCAGTAAGCATAATATGTATCATCCGGCTTTTTGAATTTTTTTCTGGTAATATTGTTTATTACGTTGATTTTTTCCAACTTTTTTTTCACAAATTGTGTTTTTTGTTTCTTAGCTCATTTCTAATGAAAACCAGGAAAAAAGCTATATGAACTCTTGAAATTGTACGAGTATGTTAGGGTTTAAATCGTGAAGGTCAGCTAATTCATGTTTTTTTGAATTTTTTCAAAAACATCAAACTTATTTTCAAAAAAAGATTTTAAAAATTTAGAAAAAAACAATTCCACATAATAATTTTTTGAAAAATCAAGCTCTGCCTTTACCTCCTTCATTGCTTGTTCCTTGAAAACTGAAAAAAACATAATCTCAAGTATAGATATCTACCTTCGGCAAGTTAGAAGAAATTTTCCCTCTTCCTGTTATGTATTTAAAAAAGCTCACATGGTAAATTTCAATAGATAGATTGGTATACTTACTGTTTCAAAAAATCGATATTTCCTATAGGAAGTAAATGTAAATTTTATAATTTTGAATTCATTGATTTCTTGGCTCGAATAATTATTCTAGCTTTTGCTTTTATCCAAGTCTCAGGGACGAAATTTGGGCAAAAATTTCAGAAGGAGGTTGAAAATGTAAAATTTGCCAACTCATATTGTTAAAAAGGAGGAATTTGCCAACCAGTTCAACTAAAATCAAAAAATAAAAATTCGTGCTTCCTTTTTTGATTTGCCAAAAAAAACTATAAATTTCTTAATAACCACATCCCTTCCAAAAAACAATTTTTTTTTGAAAATTTTATTCGAGATCATTTATTATGGAAACGGACTTCTCAATTGGAAAAAATTTTAGAGTTAGAAAAAACTTTTCTAAGAAGTTGAAAAAATCTGGAAAATTTTGAGAAAATTGAATTTAAGAAAAAGGCTCTGGTGTGATTTGGGGGTCATTTGGCCCTTGGTGGAACTTTGACAAAATTTTTATGCCATTCGACTTGCCTATGTAGAAGATGATTTTAGAGCCCAAAAACGAATTTTTACCACACCCTCCGGGGGCGGGGGCCTCAAAATACGTGATTTCCACTCTAAAAATTTTATCTCCGCGAGTTTTCAACCGATTTTTTTCAAATTTGGCATGTGGGCAGAGGTACTTGAGGGGAGTACCCTGAAATTTTTTCAGATTTTTTCGACCACTACAATGACCTTAAATTTGACCTTGAAAGTTTAAAATCGCCCTGGGGGCACCGTTTTGGCGTGTGGTATAAAGAAAAAAATATTTTCATGTTTCTCACTCTATTTTACACTACTTAGAATTTTTTTCAATTTTTTTTGAGTGGTGGCCTATGCGTGACGTTCAAAAAACCGATAAATCGGTCGTTTTACCTAGTACTTGAGAAATACACTTTGAAAAAATACAAACATGTTAATTGCAATTTTATAGCTAGAAAAGCTTCTATATGATGTCCAGAGTCTTTGATAAAGTCGCATCGCCCCAGCCCCTATTGCTTTTTGAGGGGGGGGGGGGCTTATGAAAGAAAAAATTGTTTCGCACCGATTTCGCTCAAATTCACGTAAATGGTTCTGTAGGTGTAGAAGTACTCCCCAAAAATTTTTAGCCCCCCTCGACCTCACGGGGCTGAGTCATCGCTTCCCAAAGTTGGACATTTTTGGTTAAGATGACAAAAAATCGAGTTTTTCGACTATAAAACCGCTCCAACATTCTAATTTTGAAAAACTTTGTATTTTCTGTGCACATTTTGAGGTAAAGAATCAGACTAGCCCATCAAATTTTTCATTCGAATGGTTTACACCCCCTCCTCATCACTGCCCGTTTGAAAGTGTACAGATCGTGGGGTTTTCAGAAAAAAATGACCTCGTAATATTTTTTTTACAAAATTCAGCTCGCGACACATCAGGGGGCAAGTGGAATTGTATCAACCTACTTAAATTTTCAATTAGGTGAATGAAAAATATTCAGATACTAACCTGAAATTTTAGGAAGCAATGGCTAAATCTTTCTCCTAAGTCGCGGGAGCCTAAAATTTTTTGGGGATTATGTCTATGTAATTTTTCAAAAAACTGCTCAGATTTGAGAAATAATGGCTCAACCCCCTGATGTGTCGGGAGCTGATGTTCGTAAACAAATATTTTTGTACCTTAATAAGTTGACATGTAAAGTTGACCAAAATCGATGCGAAAAAAAAACATTTTTTGAAACGGGCTCCCTCACTCCCCCCTCTCCCCCCAGCAAAAAGAACGAGGAGTAGGTGCGGTGCTTTTTTACCACACACTCGAGACATCATAATTGAACATTTTGAATCAAAAAATTTTCACTTTCTCGCGAAATGTCATTTTTGGGTCACCTATGTAACAAAGTTATTTTTTTTTGAAAAGCCCACGATCTGTACACTTTCAAACGGGTCGTGATGGGGAGGGGGTGTAAACCATTCGAATGAAAAATTTGATGGGCTAGTCGGATTCGTTACCTCAAAATGTGCACAGAAAATACAAAGTTTTTCAAAATTAGAATTTTGGAGCGGTTTTATAGTCGAAAAACTCGATTTTTTGTCATCTTAACCAAAAATGTCCAACTTTGGGAAGCGATGACTCAGCCCCGTGAGGTCGAGGGGGCTAAAAATTTTTGGGGAGTACTTCTACACCTACAGAACCATTTACGTGAATTTGAGCGAAATCGGTGCGAAACAATTTTTTCTTTCATAAGGCCCCCCCCCCTCAAAAAGCAATAGGGGCTGGAGCGATGCGACTTTATCAAAGACTCTGGACATCATATAGAAGCTTTTCCAGCTATAAAATTGCAATTAACATGTTTGTCTTTTTTCAAAGTGTATTTCTCAAGTACTAGGTAAAACGACCGATTTATCGGTTTTTTGAACGTCACGCATAGGCCACCACTCAAAAAAAATTGAAAAAAATTCTAAGTAGTGTAAAATAGAGTGAGAAACATGAAAATATTTTTTTCTTTATACCACACGCCAAAACGGTGCCCCCAGGGCGATTTTTAACTTTCAAGGTCAAATTTAAGGTCATTGTAGTGGTCGAAAAAATCTGAAAAAATTTCAGGGTACTCCCCTCAAGTACCTCTGCCCACATGCCAAATTTGAAAAAAATCGGTTGAAAACTCGCGGAGATAGAATTTTTAGACTGGAAATCACGTATTTTGAGGCCCCCGCCCCGGGGGGTGTGGTAAAAATTCGTTTTTGGGCTCTAAAATCATCTTCTACATAGGCAAGTCGAATGGCATAAAAATTTTGTCAAAGTTCCACCAAGGGCCAAATGACCCCCAAATCACACCAGAGCCTTTACTGTCAGAAAAAAACGTGAAAAATTTTTAGTATTGAAAATTTTTTCAACGTTTTTTCAACTTTATATTTTTAAAATTTTCTTCCAACTCAAAAATACTTTCCAATAATTTTAAAAGTTGCCGTCAAATTATTTTCAACTTTAGGTAAAATTTTCCAATTGAAAATTTTTTAGAATTTTTTCAACTTTGAATTTTTCAAAAAAGTTTTCAATTTCATGTTTTTTAGAATTTCAAACTCAATAAGTAAGTGGACAAAAATTCAAAAATAATAGAATTATGAAATGGGAGGGGGGGAGACTATCAAAGGTGAGAATTTTTTACAAAATTTACCGTGGGAAAAATTTAAAAATTGATACAATTTTTAAAAATTTAGAATTAAAGAAATTTAAAAAAATTCGAAATCTAAAAAATTTGAACTCGGAGAACAAATTTAGATTTAGATCATCCCATCTTTGGCGAAAATAATTAACATCCAGTCATTCCACACGATCACATCACCCCTCCCTCTTCACCAGTTCACTTCGCACGATCATTCATCTCGCAGACTCCAACGCGTGACACGCCAATAAACCATACAATGTTCACCTCTTCTACATTTCCACTTGATCAATCCGCACGAATGACCAAAGGTACCAGCCAGAAAAAACAGATACTCGAACAATTAATACAATTTGTTCGTACGCCAAGTTATATTATCGATTCCAAACGCCCGCCGTCTTTTACCCCATAATCCGAGCATTAATTCCATATAATGAAATCGCCTCTATATAGGCTTTGCAAAGCAGTCACATACGCCTCATAAATCCACCTCTACGTAAGTATTTAATACTCGCGTATATTCGCACACACCAAACACGCTTTCAAACATATACCTAACAAATCTCATTAAAAACATTCGCCTATAAAAAACACTCCCAAACTCATATATCAATTTAAAAACTCGCCAACTGTAAATTACCAGATATACCTAGACTCTACCTGAATAGATACTCTGCCTCAGAGAGTGAGACACAGAGAGGGCAACAGAGACGGTATTTATCGAATGCTGTCTTGGACCAGGGGGGACAGAAGGGAAGCAAATATTAAAATATTTCCTCTCGTATATTCTTCCCAGTTTTAATTTTTCAAACCGCCATTACATAAATAAAAACATCAAAACTTCGGACACAAAACTAAATATATGTCAGTGCGGACGATTAAAATCTCGCTCAAATATCGCACCTCTGGCTCTAATACATATAAACGTGTGTATATAACCGGAGTATTATACCTTTATACTACAAAACTCACCACGATGGATTAATATTACTATTTTCTTAGGTTGAAAAGAAAAGAAGAAAAAAAGTATACATATTTCGGTATGGAATGCTAATAAAAATCCAACCAGTAAAAGTCAAAGAGGGAAGAGATAGTTTGGCAGTGTATACCTGGGCTCTCCTCAGGGGGTCGTTGATTAACGTCTTCACGAAGGCTCTTGTTAATGTTATGCTCGCTGGACAACTGCGGGATACCATTAACAAATGATGTATTAATCAGAATAACACACTAGTTAGACCAGGGATTACCAAATATCATCACCTGTTCGGCCCAGAGTCGACGGTGCTCTTCCACAGGTGTCCTCTGGCCTTCTTCTTCCGCGCTTTCCATTGTTTCGACCAGATTAATTATTATCGATCGAATTAATTTGAAAAAATCGACGGTAATTGAATAATTACGAGTTTCGAGACAATCTGGGGCCATATTTTGATGATATTCGAGATACGAGCTGGATCACTTTGACAATTGCGATACCCCTGGATCAGATTCGATTCTACTTTTGTCCATACTCTGATTGCTGCCAACACTATCAAATGTCCGGCTAATAAGCTTTATTCAGTGTTACCACGTTGGCTGATTTATCGTCGACACTTAACGTTTTCTCTCTCCTCTTCTACGATATATTTATTCACGTACGCACACCAGCGCAGAAACGTGGCCATTTTTTACTAATTATTGCCGTTTAAAATTAGATAATTTCAGAGTACGGCGTAGAAAATGATGTTTTTATTACCCGAACAGAATTCCTCGTACCGTTCGCCCATCACCATTATTTAATAGCCCGGTAATTTGAAACTATTTTGTATACAAATTACAAATTGTTAAGATCTTTTCGATGGCGTATTTACGCCAGAAAAGCTCGCGAGAAAACGAGTATTTTCTTAATAATTAATTCGAACTCGTTACCGATCTCCGGACGTGTTTATTTTTTCTCTTCTTCGTTGCCCTGTACGTTTATAAATTTAATTATATCTTGTCACATAGTTATACCTACACGTTCGTTGGGTGAAATTTTTCTACAATGTCCGTGCTTGTTTTACGAAAAAAATAAGAAAAAAGGAACCGATCGGTTTACAAATGTTGAAATGCGATCTAGGATTCGGTCTAAATTAGCATATAAGGTGGTATGAGTTAACCGTTCCAGTCTGGTGAAATAATCGCGTGTATTTGTCTTACGAATGTACTATAATATCGGCGCCATAGATTAAGAATACTACGTATACCAGATAGACCATCCTTTTGTTCTTTTTGGAACGCCTCGAAAGCATCCGAACACATTGCCGCGCTGCAGTCGAACCTTATTTTCGAACAGGTCTTCGATTTCTTAAAAGTATTTCATACAGTTGATAGATGGCGTTTCATTTTGAACCTTTTTTTTATTACTTTTTTTCATCCTTTTTTTCCTACATTTGCCGGTACCTAAGACGCAGGAGACAATACCGCGACAATAGCCCTCGGTCGCAACCCACCGCGCGGGTCATTCACCGAATATACACATGTATTTTCTCTCCATCGCCTTTGTATTTATTTAGGTAAAATCTTATGCATCCAAGCAGATACAGATTCAAATTTCGTCAATTTAAATTGTAGGGTTTTCAACTTTTGTAGTGTGGCACAAATTCAACATGGCTATTAGGAAAAATTTTTTCAATTTCGTCAACTTTTGATGCGTGAACTCTCTCAGAAAATTTGTTCAGTGCAATATTTTTTATTTTTATCAGTGATTTCCAATTGAAAATTAAATACTGCGAATTCCACATGAAGAAATCATAAAATGTAAAAACCAGCAGGTTTCAGCTCAAACTATTTAGTATATCACAGTATTAAAAAATTGGCAGAAATAGGTAAACAATTTTTTTTCGGTTCACACCGTAATGGATCTGTTTTATGGCGAAAGTTCTGTTAGGAAAATTTAAGACGGAAAACAAATTTGTGTTTAGGAGGTTCGAGTTACGTCTGAAAATGGTTATATACCAGGATTGGTTCGAGGTATTGGGTTGAGAAAATGGGAAATTGCAAATTAGAGTCGATTTTAGCGAAAATTGTCTGTTTTTCACTGCTAAAAAGCGACGGTGAAGAAGCTATTTCACTTCCTATGGGGAAACCAATAACAAATTCGAATTCAGAAGGTTCGAATTATATAGAAAACTGGTTTCAAACCTTACTTGAACTACAAAACTTTTCAACTTCAACAGAAGTGTGAAAGTGAAGGAAATTTTCTGTTCTTTGGCAAAACATTACATTTTGTCGAGGTGTATTTGTGATAAAATTTTCATAAATTTCAGGGCACTCCGTCGCGTTTTTTCGGTCATTTGAATTTTTTAAACATGAGAAACGCTATATAAACAAAGGGAAACACCCTGACAAAATTACTGAAAATCTATCACATGAACAAAATATCACAAATTATATCCCTTTCCCCAATGTTGAGTAAAGTATTTTTTATACAATTGGATAAATTTACGCACAAGATTCGGTCGCAAAATTTTTGAGTTGAATTTTTAAAACTTTTACGACAGAATGCAACCGCGATGAGACAAATTGCAAAAGTGACATGAAAGTTGCAGAAAATGCTCGTTTTTCGAGGTTTATTTTGCGACAGAATGCAATTTGATAAAAAAAAGTTTGTACGACGAGTTGTAACATTGGACATATCAAAAGCCGCCAAATCAACAATTTTTACCTGCGCAAAACGCCATTCTTTGTGACTGTCTACTTCCTCCCTTTCCAATACTCTTTTGCTTACAAATACATACATTTTTTTCTTTTTCTTTTTTTTCAAACAAACAGGTACAACTACAGCAAACATTTCTACTTGATTTTGTTCCTTTTTCGCCTAAAAGGCAATAAAAATTCTTACACTCCCTTTGATGCATTGACCGCGCCAGGTCGTAAAGTTGTAATTGCAACTAAAAGACGATGCCGTTTATTAAAAAGTCACGTTTTCAGCAAAGGTTTTTTTGCCTAAAAAAAATCACGAAAGAGGGATTTGGATGATTTCAGAGTTCTTTTCCAACCTTTCTCTCATTCTGTTGATAAATTTCTTACGAGTTACATCAAGATCTGTTTCAAATGTATGTAGTGCCGATATAAATATGTACTAATGTGTAATTAATTATGAAAACGGGTTCGGGAAATAAGTGCGAGTATTATCAGTGCGATAACTATAAAAATAAGAATTCCAATCTAGTTTTTTTCCGATTTCCCGGGGAGAAAGAAAGTGAACGTCAAGAGAAATGGATAACATATTCAGGTGAGTCATAATTTTTCATTTTCTGTATACTTAATAAGTATGTTTTAAAACTAGAAAGTGAAATGAACTCGACGAGATTGCGAAAAATTCATGTGTTGAAGTGATATTGAAAAATCATGAAAATTTTAAAATGTTTTGCAAATTATTTATAACAAAAAAATTGATTTGTTCATCGCTGTCTTGATTTTGGATGCAATACAAAATCATAAATATCGTGGTGTATGAGCTCCACAGTAGCATATGATAAAGTTACCTACTAAACTCCATTTTTTTGAATTTATAACTCAACTTCAACCGCGAATATCTCGAAATGTGGGCTAAACCGAGAAAAACTAATACACACAAAAATCAATGTAGAAATGAAACTAAAATCATTGAATAAGTATCAGAAATGAATTAGGTACCTATTCAACATTAAACAAAATAAAAAAAAATTTTCATAAAGAAAATCACAAAAATTCCACGTCGAGGAGGCGAGATGGTGTCCGTTGATGTAAAACAATTCTGGAATCAGTTTACTTTAGAAATTATCGCCATTTTATCGCATTATTTTCAAAACTTTTCAACTTCAACAGAAGTGTGAAAGTGAAGGAAATTTTCTGTTCTTTGGCAAAACATTACATTTTGTCGAGGTGTATTTGTGATAAAATTTTCATAAATTTCAGGGCACTCCGTCACGTTTTTTCGGTCATTTGAATTTTTTAAACGTGAGAAACGCTATATAAACAAAGGGAACCACCCTGACAATATTACTGAAAAATTTTATTTTTTGTGTAGAATTTTCCGATGTACTTATTTGGTTTTGGACGATTCTTTGAACTATAAGCTGAAAAACGTGAAAACCCGTACACAGTGGCGCAACCAGAAATTATATTTGGTGGGGGCTGAAAAGTTGAAGGAAAATGGGAAGGGGGTCAAAATTTAGTGAAAAAAGTGAGCTTGCATAGCCAGGAAATTTTTTTACGCAATTGATTCATTATACAGATTTGAGCAAAAAAAATTTAAAAATTGCCGAATTTTTGGAACAAACGATCAATATAAATTATAAATGTAGTAAAATTCCAACTTTTTGAATCATTGAAATAAATTTAGCTGAAAATCAGTGATTTTTCACAGATATTTTAGTAAAAATCACTGTATCTTTTGACGAATTGGAAATTGATTGAGAAATCAGTGCGTTTTTGACTAAAGTATCAGTAAAAATTACTAATTTTCGGTGAAAGTTATTCCACTAATCCGAAAAAGGGAAATCTCATCAAATTTAACACTGATTTAAACTTGGAAAGCAATAGTGTATTCAAGAAATAGAAAAATTAAAATCTACCGAGCGAAGCGAGGGAATTTTTTCGGAAAAATCGTGCATGAAAAGCAAAAAAAGCACTTTTCTCACACATAAAAACTTTCGAAACACTTTGGGGGGCTTTAGCCCGGTAGCCCCCCCCCCCCTTGGTTGCGCCCCTACCCGTACAGAAATGCTGTTATTTTAGCAAATTTTTTAAAAAATGATGAAATGAACAAACTAACGTCGGATTCCTCTTCAGCGGATCAAAATGCCCCAATAAACACCCTTTTTGCGACGGATTTAAGTACTTTAGAATTACTCTTTTTTCACTGATTTTTCATGATAATATATCCTTCACTTTCATTGAAAATAAAAGCAAGTAAACGGCAAATTATGCTAGAGACGTGAAATTTGATATGGTGAACAAAGACACAATAAGCAATTTTTTGGGCCATCACAAAACTCCATGGGTAAGGAAGATGGGTGGTCCAAAGTAGAATTCAGTCCCACATTTTTCGAAATGGAGCTATCAAGCCTTTTCTAGTGTTATTTCCATATGATTAAATCCAGCCGAGTTCAAAAATGCCATTACTTTCAAAATCTAAGGAAGACAAGTCCCTCAAATTTTGATTCCTCAACTCGTGTTTTCGCTTTTCTTCTCGACACTGCTTAAAAATTACATTTTTTCAATTTTGCACAACTTACTGGCATTTCAAGCAAATTTTTATTACGATTTCCGCAATCTATGAGTAGATTGCCACAGGGCTATTCCATACTAAAACAGACCAAAAATGAAGTCGGGTCATCCGATTTCGCTTAATTTTTTTTACGAGTTCCCCTTGGTGGTCCATTCAAAAAACCACGATCATTTCTTTTCTAACCCTCAAGCAAGCGGGGAGGAGAGCTTCAAAATTTTTATGCAATTGCGAATTTTAGCCAAATTACCCAACTTTGAAAACTCATATCTCGAGATAGGCTGTACTTGAGGAAAAACTGTTTGCGGGGTCTAAAAGATAATTAACAGGGAATTCAAAAACAGTAATCCCATTTTGAAAAACTCAAAGTTAAACTTTGGTGATGAAAGCTCAACTTTCATGATAAGAACAAAAGATGAAAGCTACCATTTAAAAATGTGAAAAAATTACAGTGAGTAGCTCTTTTCATCCTTTTTTCTACCAACAAATTTTCAAGATGGGATCTCTAGACCCCTGAGGGGTACTGGGGTCCACAATTTTGACCAAAATTCAAAAAAATCGAAAAATTGGAAAAAATTTATTCTGAAAAAATAATATTTATCGTGAAATTGGGTAAAATTTATTGCACATAAATTTTACCCAATTTCGCGATAAATATTATTATTTTTTTAGAATAAATTTTGCCAATTTTATAAATGGTGTTCGATTATTATTTTTTTGGATAAAAGTTATTTTTTTAATGAAATTTATTTTTTTGGGGTAAAATTTATCACTTTTTAAACACTTTTTATTCATTTTTCATTTCTCATTTATTTCGGTAAGTAGAATTCGAATATCGACTTACTTTTTGATCGACCCCCTGCACATGCTCCAACTGACTCCTTCCTCCAGTTATCGGTGATCAATACGGAGCTGAATATTTCAAAAAAATACGAGGAATGGATCAAAAAACTAAAAATTTAAATCTTCAAATTTTTATTCTATTTCATTGACATTAATTTTTGTTTGAATCTACTGAATTTTTTTGGGAATGTCTATTCGACCGACTTCAATTTCTTCTTTAATCTTTAAAGCCTTGATTGGAATCGAATTTTCAATTTTTCAAACTTTAATTTAATTTCGTCGAAGTAAGTTTTTCTTTCAATTCAATCAACTGTTATATTATGTACTTATATCTTCTTCACTTGATATCCTACGCTTCATAGTACAGTCATTTTGGCAAAAAAAAGTCCTATACTAACTCCAAAAAAATTAGCAAAAAGGGGGTTTCGTATGTATGCCCATTAAGGTGTGTATTTCAACATGCCCTAATTTTCCCACAATTGGCGAGTATTTTATCCCCTTTTGGGAGGCGATGGGTTCGAATTTTGGTTTTTTGGCTATAACTTTTGAAACTACTCATTTACGAAAATGATCCCTGGACCCAAATTAAGGCCCAAAAATAGGGGTTCAAAATTCGAATATGCCGCTTTGGATTTTCAAAAGTAGGTACCTATTTAGCTCTTGTACCCGAATAGGGCTTCAAAAGAATGGGGCTATCAAAATTTTAAATTTTAAGGAAATATAAGTACATCATAGATTGGTATGAAAAGCGTTGAAATAATGTAACATTGTTTTTATGTTTTATGCCATAACAGGAAATTCAAAATTATTATCGGTTGATCCCAGTAAGTTATCCAATAAACGTCTATGTCAGCTCCATTTTTTGGAAAGTGATATCATTTTCCCTAAAAATTCAAAACATCGTGTTCGCTTGGTATCAAAAAAAGTATTACCCATAAAATATGATGCAACTGAGTCACCATCCAAGGACATTCTGGCACAATCCAAGGAGATTCCGTCCCAATCATCATCTGCCCAACCAGAACTTTTGTCGCCAAACCGAATTTTACCCACCAACATCACCTGTTCAAATGGGCAGTCCACACCAACACGTTCTCCCCGTAAGAGAAATTTACCAATCGACGATGTATATAGTTCAAGTCGGCTACATTCAGGTTTGCAATCTTCTCATACAACTACTCAATCTCAAATTTCATCAATAATTGACATGCCTTCGCCTAAACTCAAAAAAAGAAAGTTACTTCATCAAAAGGATGACACGGACACACCTATCAAAGCAGGATTGAAATCTCATATCACAGCACAAAATATTTCATTGAAAAAAAGAAGTGGTACAATTCGTAAATTGAAATTTTCCATGTCTCGGTTGAGAAAGTCTAGCAAACTGAGTCATGTCATCAATAGAATAAAATATCGCACTCCGAGTCAGGAAACTCTTGTAAAAATGCAGCTTTTAAGGCTAAAACGTAAAAAATGGACCTTAGCAGAAAAAGACTTCGCCATTCGATTATTCGATAAATCAACATCTGCATATGCATTTCAAAGAAAGGAAGGAATTATTTTACCCTCTGAATCTACAATTCGAAGATGGCTAAGTAAAATCGACTTCCATCCAGGTTTCAACGAATCCCTATTCAATAACTTGAAGAATAAATTTGAAAATGAGTCTCCAAAAATGAAAAGCTGTGCTTTGTTATTTGATGAGATGGCCATTAAAGAGTGTTTAGAGTATGACAAAAATCGTGATTACATCGAAGGATTTGAAGACCTTGGACAATATGGTCGTTCTTCACGAATTGCAAACCATGCTCTTGTATTAATGGCCCGTGGTCTTTATCATAATTGGAAAGTACCAATTGCTTATTTTTTGGTTAGGGATACGGTAAAACCGGATGTTCTGGCGGAGATTATAAAGACTGCTATTACCAAATTAAAAGCTTCTCATTTAGAGCCAAAAATAACTGTGTGCGATCAATCAGGAACAAATATTGGTGCATATAATAATTTGGGTGTCACAGCAAAGAAGCCCTTTTTCAAGGTCGAAAGTTCAAAAATCTATGCATTGTACGACATTCCTCATTTGTTCAAGAGTTTGAGAAATAATCTTTTAAATGGAGATTTCATCAACTCCAAAGATGAAAGAATTAAGTTTTCAGACATCAGAACAGCTTACTTTATCGATAGAAAGTGTAAGAAAAGCCGCTCGTTGTCAAAACTTTCTTACTCTCATGTAATTTTAAAAAATATGGATAAAATGAATGTGAAAAAAGCTGTTCAGGTGCTTAGTTTTTCAGTTGCCCGGACTATTAAGACCTGTATTAGAACTGGTCAGATGGAAAGCCAAACGGCTCTAAACACCGCCGATTTTGTGGAAATGGCAAACGATTTATTTGATTCATTGAACAGTCGCCAACTTTTCGATGTGAATTGGAATAGAAGTGCTCTCAGGCGAGATAAATGCAAACCAAGGAAAAACCTGATTAAGGGGCGCAACTATTTTTCAACTTTAAAGAAACAGCTCTTCGGTAAATCAAATTTTTCAAGGCCCCCTTGTTTTGATGGATTATTGCAAACCATTCGTGGCATTCTAAATTTCACAAAAAACGAAAAAATTGGAAATTTTTGGTGTTTGAACCAATTTAATCAGGATCCTTTGGAGAATTTATTTTCAATTTTTCGTCGGAAAGGTGGTTTCAATCGTAACCCAACAGCTCGAACACTACGTACTTCTTTTAGGAGTAGGTACGTAGTCACTATAACGAACAATCTTCCGAGTGCTTCAGTATCTACAGGAAATTGTGAAATGGATCGCGATCATTTCATTGATTTCCTGCAGTTACCTGATCATGAAGAAATGGAACCAACCGAAATGTTAGATGACGATGAAAATGATGTAAATGAAGATGGACTCAATGAAGATGGACTCAATGAAGATGGAATGGAAACAGATGATGTGGAAAAAACAACTTTGGAAAAAGCTTCTGTCTCTTATTTTGCCGGTCGGTTATTGAAAAATTTATCTAAATGTTTTGATTGTAGTGATTGTACCGATTCTCTAACTGCTCTAACAGTAGAAGAATCGTGCCATCCTGATCTGATATTACTTAGAAATTATGAAACAAAATCTGGAAAGATTAATCTGAAGCTTCCGAAAACAGCGTTTTCTCAAATTTTTGATCGGATACTTTCGAAATTTTGCCAACATTATGATGCTATTTGCCATGAGTTCGATATCCGCAAAAAAATAATTTCTAAAATTGAGAAGGATGCTGTAATCGGTTCCTGGCTGGGTGATGGTAAGTGCAGAGAGCATCGTATGCACTTAATATCAACAGCCATCAAAATTCGAATTTTTGATGAAACTAAAAAAAGTAACAAATTTGATGAAATGAGAAGGACGTCGAAAAATAAGATTTTTCGCCATCAGTAAGTGGGTGGGTAAGTAGATAAGTAAGTCAACAAAAGAAAATCAAAATTTAAAAAAATTGAAAATTTGACAAGAAGCAAGGCTTCATAAATGACAAGAAAATTAAAGTAGACAAAATTTTAAATGATAAATTGGAATCTCATTGAATTTTCAACTTTTGTTACATTTAACTGGCAATAATTTTTCTGGTTTTGTCGATTTTTTTAATGAATTTACTCAGTCGGCTTCAAATCTTTTTTGTAATTTTTGAAGCATTGTTTCTAGTCAAATTTTCAATTTTTCTTGACTTGATTTCATTTTATCTACTTCACTTTTCTTCAATTCATTCAACTGTGTTACTTATATGTTTTTCTCTTATGGATATCAAAATTGTTTGTCATTTTTTTTCAAACTGACCTCTAAAACTTTCATTTTTTGAAAATTATTTGATTACAAAATTTAAAAATATTTGATCACTTTTTATGTTTTTTCTTGCATTGAAAACATATTAAAGAATATTTTTTTGTTTTTGTCAAAATGTAATTCAGTATTAAATTTTTTGAAAAAAATTCCTTAGATTGAATATAAATTGTTTTTAACACATCGCATCTACAAAGTTATTGCTTGCTTATGGTTTATGGTCATCGTTGTCTTCAATTATAATTAGTCGTTTGTCCATTTCTTGTTTCCTTTTCCTGATTTATGTTCACTTTTGGATTTGTTTGGGTTATGTTGATTTTACACAGCCGTCATTTCTTCAAATTATTGGAAGTATAAATCTTCCCCGAATCTTCATCTCATCATTTTTGTCAAAAATGGTCCTCATATTACAATGTTACATATTGATAAAAAAATTTGAAGAACTTTTAATTTATTTGGAAATTGAAAACTATTTATACACTTATATAGTTCTTGGGCACAAAGCTACTTTTATAGATAGATTTCTTATGACTAAAATTTGAATTTTGAGACTTGGATAAAATAATTGAGAAAAGGGTGTGTTATCGGGGTATTTTGAGACACTGAACACAAATTCGATGGTAGTTTCTTCATTTCAAAGTTTATTTTTCTATTGAACGCAGCAATTTTTTTGGGAATTTTTCCGAAGTGGTCGCTCTTTATTTGTTATGGTGTTTTTTTTTTACAATTTAATACCTACGTCAAATGGCTGAAAAAACATGTAGGATTGTGCCAAAATTGTTGAACAAATTATAATTATTTTTAAAATGTCTTCTCACAAAATTTTTTTTCAATTTTGTTCAATTTTCATTTTTAAAAATAATCTTCCCTAACTTCATGACATATTTTCAAAATTTCTTCTAACTCAATATTTGGAAGGAATATTTTGGGGAAAATGAAGTTTGAAGTGTTGAAAAACTTTTATTATTGGATACAATTTTTTTTTAAATTGAGAGTCAAATACTTGAATTGAAAAAATTTAAAATTGAAATAACGGGAATGTGGAATAAATTTGGAATTGGATCGTCGAAATCCCATTTGCATCAAAATGAGTTAAGAGCTGGTAAAAATTATGTATTTTTAAAAAAAATCTGAATTCTGATTCTGATTTTTCTTTGAACCATTCCTGTTTCTTGCATAAATCTTAAACATTTTATTTTTACAATTGAATTGCATTTCATGAATAATTCGGTTATATGTAAATATTTTTTCTTTTCTGCTTGTATAGAATTTGTATCTGATAAATCGGTGTAAAGAGAAATACATAATAGTAATAATAATGTAAGTATGTATTATACTTAGGTAATCATCATACTTTTATTCTGCATTTTTTGTACATGTTTAAACATTTTATGTAGTTTATATGTACATTTTTTTTGTTGTAATTTTTCATGTTTGTTAATTGAGCCTGATTATATTTTTCATATTCAATTACGTTTCAATTTAAATTTAGTGTCTGTTTGAGGGGGAGCGGGAAATCCTTCCAAACGACCAAAAATGGCCGATGAAGTGTTGAGAAAATAACAATTTTCAGCTTGTCAAATGTAATTTTTCAAAAAATATTACGTTTCCATCTTCATTTCCATGAAATATCTCAACAATTTGAGACATTTCATTCTATAATTAGGTACCTACTTACTTAATTTTTCAATTTTTTACTACACGTTCCTCTTTGGCCTCCTCATCGAAAAATGGAAAAATTTTTAGCATACCTACCTGATCTATATTGTGGGAGCTTGGACTTTTTGCGCTACACTTTTCAAACAATATGCTTACATGTGAAAAAAGCAAAAGGATGCTCATGAACTTACATACTTCAAGTTGAAATCCATGTTTTTAATTTATTTTCAGAAAAATTTTCTGTCAAACAAAAAATGGATTCTAACTCGAAGTTACGAATTGCGGAAAACTGTGCTTTAATCGATCAAATAGGTCACTGGTATGGGTAATCTGCGATTATAAGTGATAAAGTTCGTATAGACCATTTTTATAAAATCGATTCGGAAGGTTGAAAATGGGGTTTATAGGTACCAAATTTCAGTTTTTTTCGTTGATTAGATCAAATTTTCATATTTTAAAAATTTTAAAAATTCGAGAAATCTTGAAAGAATTGAACTATTTTTTTCGATACTTACACCCGAATGGATCTGTTTTAAGGCGGAAAATTTGAGGTGGAAAAAATTGATTTAAAAATAAATGAGAAATTGGCATAATACCTATATAATGTTATGCCTGATATAAGAAAAACTGAAAAAAAAAAATGGTACGAGGTAACTTGTCAACCTAGGTATGTATTTGAATTACTTCTCAGTTTTAAGAAGAAAGAAGTAAAGTCAAATTTGAAGTGAGACTGGTAGGTACGTGAGAAAATTATTTATCTTTTTTTTACGTTCGACAAAGTACAGATCAAAAGTTACAAGAATTAAAAATTTGATTGCAGCATTTCAATTAGCAATTTGGAAAATTAGGAAAAAATATTACACAAGTTTTGCTTTGTAACAAAACCTTTGAATCATGAATATGTTTTAGATTAAAATGTGCAATATTTCAGCCTTTTTTTCTCTTCTAATTTACCATATGGCTCATCAATTTCAATATTTTCATAACACAGTCCGACATTTTCAAGTTTTTAAAATGCTGTTTGATGTTTAATGGGTGATTTTTATAGTACATATTTTTCATGCTAATTACGAAAAAATGAGTAAAAAAATTCATTACCCAAGGATTTTTCACAGTTTAAATATTTATTTAACATTTTTTTACACTTTCTGAAAACTTTTGACACACTGAGTCAACTTTTTGAGCAAAGAAAGGGGTCAACGAAAAATTTGAATTCATAGTAAATTGCACAGCGTAAAATTTCTTGAGATACTTAATTTTGATATGGGCGCACATTAAGTAAAAATGTAAAATCATCTGCATCATTGAAAATTAAAAGTTTTGAAAGTAAGGAATATCTGAAGAAATTTACATGCTTCCCTTCTTTGAAAAACACGTTGATACGGACCCTCTCCCAAAACGACTCCGTAAAAAAATTAGTATTTACCTCAGGCTTCAGGAAATTAAATTTTTCATGGAATTTTTCTGTACAATAAAGTATCGCAAAAAATCAAAAAGGGGTCAAAATTCTTCAAAAAATTTTCTTAGCACAAAACGATCTAAAGAGTGAAGAATTGTACCTACCAAATTCTTTCAAATAAAAATTTGTGCCAACTTTCTGGGGACAAAATTTACCTATAAATTCCCTTATTTTCAATGCTTTATTTGCGATAAGTACCTTACAAAAGAGCTATCCCAAGGTCCCAACTTGAAGTAAAATTTTGAGCCGAAAAAAGATGTCGAAATTACTTTATAAAAGAACCCCATATCCAATATTTTAGGCGCTTAGATTCATTTCTCGAATTTCAGTGAATTTTTGGAATTTTAAAATTTCTTCATCGCCCTAAAAAAAAAAAGAAATTTAATCTAATGAACGAAAAGTTCAAATTTATTATATAGGTATCTCATTATCGATCTCTCAAATCAATTGAAAGCGTTTTCCAAACGTTTCAGAGCCTCTAAATTTTTTTACAACTCTCCGCACTAGAGAACCCCGCATAAAAATGGGTCCTATGAATTTTAACATTTACATATAATCGAAATTTGATCGAGTAAAGCTCAATTTTCTGAACAACTTCAAGTTGAAATCCATGTTTTTAATTTATTTTCAGGACAATTTTCTGTCAAACAAAAAATGGATTCTAACTCGAAGTTACAAATTGTGGAAAACTGTGCTTTAATCGATCAAATAGGTCACCAGTTTGTTTCTTCTTTGTGGTGAAAATTTCCCCTCTTAAAACCTGACCATTCGAGTTCCAATTTTCTCTATTGACAAACAATAAACTGATAAAATTTTAGTGCAAAACTGACCATAAGAACTGGAGAAAATGATCAAATTTGAAAATTGAAAATGTAATACATTCAGTTCTAATGGTCAGTTCTGAAACAAGTGCTTGACGGGACAAATTCAATCCGTCACGAATATGCGGTAAAATTTTAGCTTCATCAATCTAGTTGTACTTGAATTAATGTGCGACTGTGCGACTTCGAATGAGATATATGAAAAAAGGACAAAAAAATAAAGCATCAAAGAAATCGTATTAAATTAAATGAACTCATTCACTAAATGGACAACAGCTGATTTCCAGGTATAAATGTCTAACAAACAAGTCCAAGAACTATGAAAAAAGGAAAGGCTAAATACTCGCGGCGGATAGAGAATCAGCGAGGGTGAACTAGTTTGTTTTCTTATTGTATCATTCGGTTAAAAACAGAACATTTATAAGGGTTTGGATGCGTTTCGGATGCATCCAGCCTTCAAACTACATGCTAACTCCCTCAAGTTTTCGGATGCACCAACTACTTTTCACGTTCTGAAAAGAACAAAGCCTTGGTCTATCTGGTATACGTAGTATTCTTAATCTATGATCTGAATAACTGGGACATAGACATAGTGAACTAATTTTGACATGGACACAGTGTCCCAAAACCCTCAATCTGGACATAATACCCCAAAAACTTTTAATTTGGGCATCCCAAATACCTCAATTTAGAAATAATATCCCAAAAAACTTGACTGGGACGTAGTGTCCTAAAACTAATTTTTACATGGATATATTGTCCCAAAACTTTAAATTTAGACGTCTCAAATTCCCAAATTTAGAAGTAAGGGAAGGTGGGGCAGGATGCACCAACCAAGGCCAAATGTTCTGTCAAATCTATTCAAATTGGCCAAATTGTCTGATTCTTGCAACAAATTAAAGTTCAAACATTTACCTTTCATTTCGCTGAAAAAATTCCATTTCCTACAGAATTTTTTTTATAAAATTTATTCAAGTACATTCGAGTTGGGTACTACAGATTCAGATTTAAATAGAAGCGTAATTTTTGAAAAGAGAAGTTCTAAAACCTTTGTATCCATAATTTATGCTGACTTAGTTGATTTTCTGATTTTTTTAGGCAAACTTTTGATATTTTTGATATTCTATCTAAAAATTAAAGCAAAAATGTGATATCCTGGAAAAAATATCACAAAAATATCATTTGGACCATCTTTAGTACCATATGTGACTTTTTCGAAAAATTAAAAACAATGTTTGCATCCTGTCCCATTTTCAATTTGCACCTTGCCCCACTGGCACTATTTTTCTTTAACACAATGTACTGGGAAGAAAATATAGGGAAAAGTGCCAACCAAATACATCATTCGATAGGTAATTGGATGTGAATTACAAAAAAAAAATTACCTGAATTTTTTTTTCAAAACTTGAAAACATGATATTTCACAAAAATCAAATTTCAAGAATTTAATAATAACTCATAGACAAGCAATCCGTTAGGTCTGTAATTTTTTTTCTGTTTTGTATCAAATGGATACTCATCCACCAATTGCCCCAAAAAATTTTTCAATCACATCACTGACGAGTGACGACAATAAGCCAATTTTCATCTTGCCCTCTGGAGCATCCTTCCCCACCTTTCCTTACTTATTATCCCAAAAAACCGAATTAGGACATAGTGTCCTAAAACTAATTGGGGAATATTAAATTGCACGACAAAAAAAGGGGTTGTACGACGAGATTGGCGCAACTGAATCACGACCAAATAATGGGAATTCACGACACAAAAAATGAGAATTGCACGACGAACTATGAACGGCGAATTAATGTTAATGAACGATAATGTCCAGATAAAAATAATTCTTTCCACGACTAAATAATGTTTTCACAACAAAATAAAGTTTTGCACGACGAGATATGTACCTAAAAGTCTTAAAACTAATCTGGACATGGACATAGTGTTCCAAAAATCCCAATCTGAATAACTGGGACATAGTGTCCTGAAACTAATTTTGACATGGACAGTGTCCCAACCCCCTCAATCTGGGCAAAACACCCCAAAAAATTTTAATATGGGCATCCCAAATACCTCAATTTAGAAGTAACATCCCAAAAAACTTGACTGGGACATAGTGTCCTAAAACTAATTTTTACATGGATATATTGTCCCAAAACTTCAAATTTAGACTTCTCGAATTCCTCAATTTAGAAGTACTTATTATCCCAAAAAAAACTACATTGGGACATGGTGTCCTAAAACTAATTTTGAGAATGGACAATGGACATAGAGTCTCAAACCCCTCAATCTGGACACAATGTCCAAAAACTTTCCATCTGGATGTTCCAAAGACCTCAATTTAGACGTAATACCTCAAAAAACTCAACTGGACATTGTGTCCTGAAATTAATTTTGACATGGACATTAGGGTGGAGCGCGAAAAAAAAACATACCTCGGATTTTCACCAAACTCGGTAGGGTTGTTGGGTCACTATCGGAGACTACCTAAAAAAATTTGAGCCCCTCCCATCTGGAAGTGGGGGGGGAGCTAGGGGTCCCTAAAGGACACCTACTTTTGAAAAAAATACGGTTTTTTGTGATTCTAGGCAAATAAAAATGGTGTGAGATTCATGAAAAAGCACTAAGGTGCGATTTGAGTTTCTACATCTCCCTGAACCGTTGCCACCCTTCTCGGATCAAAGCTCTTTCTGCTACCAGAGGGTCGAAAAGTTGCAGATTGCGAAATTCAAATATTGTGAAATTTTCGCTGGCTCCGAGTTATTTATTTTTGCGCCGGGTAATTTTATCTTCTTTCTCAAAATAAATTTCTGAAGATAATTTTCAAAATTTTCTCGATCAGTGTAGCCAATTGCAAATTGTGAAAGTCAAATTATTGGAATCTGATCATGTTGTATCTTACTATATCTTATCCCTGGAAAAATTTACAATTTTTTTGTTTTTTCATTAATCAAAAACAAACTGAGTAGAAAATTTTTCATACCAGTGCAGTCACTTGTAAACCACAAAACCCCTGATTTTTAATTATGAAAAAATGAATTTCGAGACTTGAAGCAAAATTATTCCGAAAAGGTTGTTAATCGGGGTATTTTGGTCTGCTGAACACGAATATGAGATTCGTTTTTTCATTTGGCAATTTCTTCTCTGAAAATTAGTCATTTTCAAGTTAAAATTTCGCATCTCAAGCAAAACATGACGAATTTTCAGGGAAGAAGTGGCCAAATAAAAAAATCAATCCCATATTCGTGTTCAGCAGGTCATAATACCCCGATAAACACCCTTTTTGCGATAATTTTGCTTTCAAGTCTCAAAATTCATTTTTTCAATGAAAAATCAGGAAAAAATGAATTTTATGACTTGACGAATCCCTCGTTAGTTTCTTGACCCGGTATTACCTATCCGCATAAAACGCTCAAAAAATGTGCTAAAATATTTAACGTCATTTCTGTATCGTTTTTCGAAATTTTCAGCACTTGGTTAATATGTGAAATTTTTGCTGACTCAGAATTAATTTTTTTTGCACTGGGTAATTACGTTACCTTTTTTATTTTAATTTTTGAAGAGAATTTTTGAAAATTTCCTCGAACTGGCGAATTGCGAATTGCGATATTCAAATTTATATTTGACTACATAATTGGAAATTTTGACTGTTTCTAATTAATGAAAAAACAAAAAAAATTGTAAATTTTTCCAGGGATAAGATATAGTAAGATACAACATGATTAGATCAACGCGAATTCCAATAATTTGACTTTCACAATTTGCAATTGGCTACACTGATCGAGAAAAATTTGAAAATTTAAAGACCCCAAAACGTTTTGAAACCGCTTCTCATCGATTCGGAAGGTCGAAAATAGGGTTTATGCCAAAATTCACCTTTTTTCGTTGATTTGATCAAATTTTCATTTTTGCAGAGCGATGAAGTACCTATAATTTTAGAATTTCAGAATTTCACCAAAATTCAAGAAATGAAGTTTAGTTTTTGAAATTTTCAATGCGGGATTCTTTTATGGTGTATTTTCGATTCATCTTTGTTTCGGCTCAAAATATTACTTCGAGTTACCTATACCTCCCTTGTAAGATTTTTAATTCATACAAAAACTGCTCTGAAATCAATTAAATGCTTATCGTCGAAATTGTAAAAAAAAAAAGAATCTATTGTTTAAACTGCTAAAAAAAATATGTATTTTTGTGAAAATCGTGTCAAAAAGATGTAAAAATCATTGTACGTATCTATGTATACTAAGTATATGTAATACAAGATTTGCTGCGATCGGTTTTTTTTTCATACTGCAACTCCAGGTTCGGCGCCCCAGGGTTTCCTATTGGTAAGGATTCTGTATTTTCGGTGGCTTAGCAACGCAGCGATTTTTCCAACAAAGGCATGTCTCCAAGACCGAGAAATCATATGGAACTACGAATTGAGAAATTTATGTTGAATCCGGCATATACCTAATTTACTTATAGTGATATTTAATTTTACAAAAAATCTGATTCGACTCACCTCCAGATTCGTAATAACACTTGATTACGCATTTCGATGCTAGTAATTTGGTTTCTTCGAAAGGCACGATATAGCATTTCGTTTCCGGATAGATATCCTCAGGATCTTTCTTGGTGCAAGAATCAGAGCACTTTTTGAATCTTAGTAGGCCGAATTTCCTCTCCCCTGTTGGGGGCTCCTCTCTGATACAGTGGACACCAAAAATTAAAACGCACACGTACGTGAAAAGGAAAATACTGAGTAGTTTCATGATGATTTTTAAAATCAAATCGATTGTGCTTTGAAAAATAGAACGAAATGCACTGAAGAGTGAAATATAGTTCGACTTTTTTTAATCGTTCAGAATAAATTAAGATGTTGAAGATTTTTCGATGGGTAGGTAAATATTTTCCATGAATGGGTAATTATTGACAAATTATCGGTGGTCGAGTGTTGGGAAAAAAACGTAAGTATGTACTTACTTACTTAGAAGCACTTTAGATCTTGAATAATTTTTTTGAAAAATCATTAAATAATCAATTTTAGTTACTTACCAATGGGTTTGAAAATAAACATACCTACCTACTTATTTATCGAAAAAGGATTGAATAGATGTAATTAATAATATCTAAGACACCGAATGGTGACTCGATCTGGCAATCAAAATAGTATTATAAAAATCACAGAATTAAACGCCATCTATCCACCACATAATGTAATAAGTACGTGGTAAGAAGCTTCTGACGTTCCGAGCATTAGATAGGCGGCGTGTCTTTCACCAGTTTGTGATCCACACTCACTATCAGTGGCGAACCGAAGGAATTTCCCAAGGGGGGGGGGGTTGATGAAAATCTCAACTCAAATTTTTAAAATTCCCAACTATAAACCAGCGATTATTAGCATAAAATTGTCCATTTGTCCTCAGCGAAGCAAGGTATTTATCTAGATTGAAACGAGAGTAAAAAATTTCAAAATAAAAATAATTATAATTGTGACGCGTGCAGGGACAGGGTACCTAAAGTCGGAAAACGGAATTTCGCACTAGAGCCAAAAAACGAAAAATGGGCAATTTTTTTCAAAATTTTTTTTTGTGTTTTTAAGTGGTTCAGACCTTTACGCAGCTGTTACCAAAATTTCACTTCGGAAAACCTACTACAACACGTCTAAATGACGTTCAAACCGACTGAGGAAAAGGTACCTAAAGTCGGAACGTTAAAAAAATGTGCATGTGCTGCAAAATGCGGTCTGTTGAAGGTTAGGGGAGCCTCGGGATTCTTCCAGACTAGAAATATAAAGTAAAATACCCATAGATTTGTGTGTGCAAATTCAACTGTACCTACTGAGAAATACATAATTTCTGAAATATTGTTTTTTTGGAGAATATTGAAATATAAATGATCGAAAATGGATGTAAACGATTTCCTATTCTCCTAAGGTGATTTTCGACGTTAAAAACGAATTCCTCGTGAAATTTCAGTACCATAAAGAAGTTCTGAGAGCTTTTTTGATAATTTATACAGTATGAAAAAAATGTTTTCTTTTTGTAATGCAGCTTTCTTCAAAATTAAACTCATCATAATAGTGAATTTTTCATTTTTCTCTCCTCTTAAAGTAATTTTTGACGTCAGAAACGAATTCCTCGCGAAATTTCAGTATCGGAAGGTAGTTTTGGCAGCTTTTTTGATGATTGGTACATGAGAAACAAGAGTAAAAACTTAAAACGCGTTTTTCTCAGAATTTTGTTTTTATTGAATTCTTATTTTCTTAACTTCAAATGTCTCTATCTCGGCGAAAATTGGACCTTGGATGCTCATCAAGGTCTCAAAATGTTCCTCTTGGTCTCCTTCATCATTTTAACTCAAAAACTCATTTTTGAAAATTCCGACTTTAGGTACCTTTTCCCTGCACGGGTCACAATTTAATTTGAAAAAATTTATATTTCAATGTGAATACATACGAGAAAAGTGAATTTGGCCCGAGCGAAGCGAGGTCGAAAATTTTTGAAAACTTCCAATTCAAAGTGCAATAAAACCGTGTTTTGGATTAACAAACTTGAATAAAAAATTGGTCTCTTTTACTTTGAAACTATTTAAGAATTAATACAAACACTCAAAAAAATAAAAAATAAATTTTATTAAACGTAATAATAAAAAGGCACCATTCACAAAACTAGTAAAATTTATTCAAAAAATAATAATATTTATTGCAAAATAATAATATTTATCGCAAAATTGACGAAACTTTATTTTCTATGCAATAAACTTTACCAAATTTCGTGATAAATTTTATTATTTTTTTGATAAAAATTGCTAATTTTGCGAATGGTGCCCCGTTATTATTTTTTTTGGATAAACTTTATTTTTTTTTGATAAAATTTATTATTTTTGGATAAAATTTATTTTTTTTTGGATAAAATTATTTTTTTTTGAATAAAATTTATTTTTTTTGAATGAAGAATAAAATTTATAATTTTTTGCAACACTTTCTATTCATTTTTCATTCTCCATTTTTCTCAGTGAAGAGACCGAGCGCAGCGAGGCCAAAGCTTTTGAAAAATTGGTTTCTAAACGTCTAAAATAAGTTCTATAGAGAAACAATACTTATAATGAATATTAGTTGTAATAATGTTGAGGAAAAATACGAAAAAGTGACTTCTCTAGGATTTGAATTATGAAAAAGGAAAAATATGAAAATAATCAGGCCGAGCGTAGCGAGGCCAAAGTTTTTAAAATATTTAGATTTGGGAGGTGATTTCACGGCTGGGTCGAATTTCTAAAAAGGGACGTTTTCCACCAACATTTTTTTCGAGGACTTAGAATAATGAAGGTTCTCGATACCCCTGATTTCAATTTTTAAGCTTAAAATTTTCCAACTTGATTCATCAAGTAGATACAATGATGTCGGAAGCTTTTTTTCGGAGGGTGGAAGGTGAGTACAAAGACTTGGAATAACAGAAAGATTTTTAAGGGAGGAAATTTTTTTTTGAAATTATTGACTGAAACAAGTTATATAATTTGTAATTGTGTTAATAATGCCCGAGCGAAGCGAGGGCGAAAATTTGAAAAAATTGTATGTTTAATGCCCAAAAAAGGCCTTTTTCATCAGCTGGAAAAATTTCAATTAATGTGTTGAAATGTTCAATTTTCCCAACTCACGAGCAAAAAATTCCGTCGGGGGGGGAAGCTCCCCCTCCCCCTTTCAGTACGTCACTGCCCACACTGCTGTTTATTTAGAGCTAGGAGTCCAAATGGGGAATTGCTCTTTATGCAGTAGAAAATGTCTTGTGAGAGTAAATACTCAAAAATTTCTACTTTTTCAACATGACTTTTCATAAAAAAATTTCGCCCTTGCTTTGCTTGGTCAGTGGTCCCATTCCGTCTATAAGACCGAAACCAACATGAATAAAGTTTTTTTTAATGATGCTTCGAATACGAATCTAACATTGGTTCCCCCGGAATACTCCTTTATGGGGACGTAATTAGGGCTTGGAAATTGAAAATTTTTGGAAATACTTTTTGAAATTTATTTTCAAGTTTTTTGTGGTATAATTTTTTGTAGGAACTCAATTAATGTAGTAAGAAGTAATTTTTTGATTCTATTGACTACTTATAAACCAAATGGGGGGGGGGAGGGAGGGTTTTACGAAATTTAATTAGAAGTTATATTTCATGGATGTTAGTTGTCAAATTTGGGGTCTCCTAAAAAAAGTTCAAAAGCTAATTTCTCCAAATTGAAAAGTAAAATGACATGGAATATGCATATTCTTCGCATCAAAAGCTTCAAATTCCAGTTTTCACTCAATTTCCCAATTTCTGAATTTTTTTTGGAAAAAACAGCGGAATTAAAAAATGATCTAACAACAGGCATAGAATTTTGGTGTAAATCATGTAGGCTAGGTACATATTATCTGCCTGTTATTGTTAAAACAACAAATTTTTGAAAATAAATGAAGAAATGGATAATTAATTACATACCTAAGTTGGAAAATGTAATTTTATCGCATTAAATGCGAAGAATTTGCGTTATTCGTCATTACAGTCGAAATTCAAATTTTTCAATACCAGCGAAATGTTTGACTCGGTTATAACTCATGGAAGAATGGAGGCTTCATAAAAAGCTTTTTAATAGTAACTTTCGACCATAAAGTCACAAAATGGTATACTTAGAAAATTTTTGAAAAATTTATAACCCTTCTTTTTTACCTGTGAGTGGTCAATAATAAAAAAAAATTACCTCTTACTTCATTAATTCAGTTCCTACAAATCATTATACCCGAAAAATTGAACATTAAATTTCAAGCAGTGGTTCCAAAAATTTTCAAAATTTTAAATTTTGGTGTTCCATTACGCCCTTTAAAGGAAGTTTTTGGAGGAACCAATGTTAGATTTGTATTTGGGATATAATCTGCAAAAAATTTTAAGCATTCTTATTGGTTTTGGTCTTTGGGTCAAAATTGGTCCTTATAGACAGTCCTGTCCTCCTTTTGTCAAAAATTTCATTTTTTTAAATTTCCTTTCAAACCTCGTTTGTTTGATCTATACTGTATTTTGTTTTTTCCTTGAGAAAATCCTAGGTAACTTCTAATGACACTAAGTATGATAAAACCTGCGACAATATTGGCGACTGATAAAAAAAAATGAAACAAAAAAAGAACAGCTTGAATAATGAATTCTTGAGACTGAGCGATTGAGAAGTTGAGATGGTGATTTTAATACTTCTCTGTCATTCCGAATCAGTGAAAAGTTAGTGATAAACAGTCAGAATTGCAGCACAGGAAAAATCAGTGACAGTGATTTTTCACTGATTATTCAAAGAATTTCACAGATTTTTCAGTGAATTTCATAAATATCACTGAGTTTTCAGTGAATTTTCACTGATTTCCAAAAATGTTTTTCTTTCACTGACTTGCTTTCAGTGAAAAAATGTTCACTGATTTATTACTGTACTGCAATTCTCTCTGTTTTTCAGTATTTTTGATAAATGTCACTGATTCAAAAATGAGAGAGTTACCAGGAAACCGTGACAAAATATCCTTGTCAATTGAGCCGAAATTTTACTCGCCAGAAGAGTATGCCATCGGGATCTCAGCTCTCAGAACCAAATTTTGTACTGCCGAAGTTGATTATTGCGACTTCTGAAGTAATTTTAATGCGCTGGAGAAAAATCAACTTCACTGAGAAAAATGGAGAATGAAAAATGAATAGAAAGTGTTGCAAAAAATTATAAATTTTATTCAAAAAAAATAAATTTTATCCAAAAAAAATAAATTTTATCCAAAAAAATAAATTTTATCCAAAAATAATAAATTTTATTAAAAAAAATAAAGTTTATCCCAAAAAAATAATAACGGGGCACCATTCGCAAAATTAGCAATTTTTATAAAAAAAAAATAAAATTTATCACGAAATTTGGTAAAGTTTATTGCATAGAAAATAAAGTTTGTCAATTTTGCGATAAATATTATTATTTTTTGAATAAATTTTACTAGTTTTGTGAATGGTGCCTTTTTATTATTACGTTTGATAAAATTTATTTTTTATTTTTTTGAGTGTTCGGTTGAAAGCTGCAGATTGACTCAAAGATGGTCGCTATAGATCATATGAGCAATCCACGATTCAAGTGGTGAAGTTCATTTGGACCATTTTTATGGGCTTTTTTCCAGTGCTGGAAAATTTCAAAATTTTCTGGAGGTTCTGAAACGTTTCAAGACCTTCTCCAATCGATTCGGGAGGTCAAAAATAGGGTATATACCAAATTTCAGTTTTTTTTGTTGATTAGATAGAATTTTCGTACTTTGCAGAGCGATGAAGTAATTTTGAAATTTCAAAAATTTGCCGAAATTCGAGAAATGAACTTCAGCACTTTCAATTTTGTATGTGAGATTCTTTTATAATGCACTTTCCTTTTCTTTTTATTTCAGCTCAAAATTTTACTTTGAGTTGGGATACTTTTCTTATACCCTCGTATTTTAATGATCTTGTGAGGAAAATTTGATCTGGCGAACATTTTTATATCTTTCAGAATCACACCCGTTGCATACCTCCGTTTTTTACAATGTTTTTTTCAGTTCCAATTACCATATGAATTTTTCGCGAGGGGCAGAAGGGAAAAGAGCGCCGTCAATGTCAGTACCTGAAATTTTTTGAAGGTTTTAACTACGAGTAAATCTGGAACAACTCGCAGATATTATTATTATTTTATTAAATACCTAACTTATTTGTACAACAGATACAATATTACACATGATATCGATTTTCTCAATTGGTACAATTAATCGAATGTCATTGGGTCGATGAACAAAATTTCATAAAAGTAGGTACATAAGGAATACTTAAATATTGTTTTTAGGCCTTTACATATTCGATAAAAACAAACTTAAACAAATATCAAAAGTACTTCGAGAGCGTATGAAATATGGACGGCGCAATATGTGAAATTTCCACCAATGGCCTCTCATCGCTCGATATCTAAACAGAGATCACATCTTCTGGCAAGTCGTCTTTTCAAACGCTTGTTACATTAAAATCAGCGCGTAAGAATCGCGCTTGAATCCTGAATTCATAACGAACAAACTAGCACAATATAAATAATTTTGATAATATTAAAAATAACAATATAAATTTACGAATTAAATGACTAGGATTATTTTTAAATTATATACATCGATGTCGAAAGGTAAAATTATCTATAGAAATTTTTTATCACACAGGAAGGCACGTATTATTCTGAAGAAATGAGAAAATTGTTCAGTCAGTAGGAGCTTAACCCTTTTTGAATTTAATTAAAAATATGCTGAAACTTAAGAATACAAAGATCCATATTAAAGTTGAAATGAATCCTATGTATACTGTTGGTTTGTAAATCAGCCATCCTCGGGCCATAATCGATCGTAATGATTCGGTGGACAGGGTTAAAGGTAGGAAGTAACTTATGATACGTAATATTACGTGCATTCCTTCGATGGGCCAAATTATACCTGGAAAAGTAAAACCGAATGGTAACTCGATCTGGTAATCGTATTATGTAGTAAAAGTATAAGATTGAACGCCATCTACTCACCACATAACATGACAATTGGTAAGAAGCTTCCGAGCGCCAGATAGGTAGCGTTTCTTTCGCTGTCGGTGACACATGATACGACAAAACCTGAGAAAACCCAAGATTTAGGTGATTACTGACGAGGCCTTGAGAGTTGGGAAATTTGAGAGAGAGATTGAAACTCACCGAAACACATTCCACAAAGTCCGGTTAATCCGAGTAAAACGGAAGCTGTCAATAAACTACCTTGGATTGTCAAATTGAATGCTAATGTTACACCTATTACAGCTATTGTTTGAACGATCATGATGAGGAATTGACATGTCACGTGGCCTAATAGTACTTCGATACCGGTAACACCTGTAAAGTTGAGTAATATATTAAAATTTGTTGATTGTAGAATAATTTTTTAGGGAATACGTAGAATATTTTTTTTTTTTAAATCAGAAAAATTGGGTTTGGATTTCTTGATTGTGGAAATCTGACTTCAGAGGCCTGATACCTAAAGAAATCTATGGTGGGAGGGCTGGTTTCAAATTTTCAAAATTAATTTTTCTAAATGTTCCCAACTTATTTTCTTAAATTTTCTAAAAAATTTTACAATAATTTGAAGCCTTGACATGAATGCTGAGACAAGGCGGCCTTTTTTGGAATCCACCATATATTTTTTCTATACAAATTATCAACATAATCATTCCCTATTTAATGAACTTTTTTGAATCAAAATTTTAAATATAAAAAAATTACTTTTTAAAAGTACGTATGCCAATATTTGTAAAAAAAGAATTGAATCGAGCTCGGTAGAAACAAAAATTTTAAAATTAAATTCCCATGTAAAAAAAATAATTTTTGAAAAATTTTATGAATATTTTATTCACATTTGATGGGAAGGGAGAAAAAATCAAACGAGCAAAGCAATGGAGAAAATTTCGGAAAATCTGTAGGTAAAGACATTTTGAATGATTTTCTGATATCTAATTTTCGGTCAATTTCTCCCCATTTTCCCAACTCATTGTCAGGTTTTTCAACTTCTTACCAGATTTTTCAACTTTACGGTGATTGATAACTTTGGTTCGGAAGATATGCAAAATTTTCGATTTCTGTGCTCGAGAAATTGCATTCCAGAGTAACAAGGAGTTATGATAATAATTCAGTCTCAATTAAAAAGATATGCAATGGGTTATTGGTGAAATGGATGGAAAAAATCCTAAATTTTGGCGAAAATTTGCGAGTTGGTTTACTTTAAGTGAGAGACTTTCAAAAAAAATTTAAGCTCCCCCCCCTCCCCCTTAGCAAGAAGGCGAACGGAGGTATGAGATCTCAAAATGGGATTATTTTCGAGAAAACGTAGTTTTTTGCTACGTTTGGGTAATGCCATCTGCTGCCTACTGGAAACTTCGGCCCCCTCCCCCTCCCACCGGAAACTTTGCCCCCCCCCCCCCAATGGTGCGATTTGAGTTTATTATTTTCGAGAAAACGTAGTTTTTTGCTACGTTTGGGTAATGCCATCTGATGCCTACTGGAAACTTCGGCCCCCTCCCCCTCCCACCGGAAACTTTGCCCCCTCCCACCCCCAATGGTGCAATTTGAGTTTCTATACCTTTCTGAATCCTTAATGGTTGAAAAGTGGTAGATCACGATTTTGAAAATTTTTTGCTCTTTACCAAATTGAAATTGCTCACCCAAACACTTCAAAATCGAACTAAAAATTTTTTTGATCATTTAAAATAGGTTTTGATTATTTAAAAAAAATATATAATAATTCTATTTATAAATTAGCAGCACTGTTACAAAAATTTCTAAAAAAAATTTCAAAAACCAAAAAATTTTGTTCAAGCTAAGTAATGAATTGTTTGAATTTGTATAAAAATCACATAAATCGAAATGCAATTTGTAGCGTTGTCATGAAAATTTTTTACAAAATGTCATCGTAAATTATTCCAGGACACCAAAAAATAACACAATTTTTCCTTTAGGGCAAAAACCTTTGATCATGGATATGTTCGAATGTACCTACTTTGAAGATCAGACAATGTTTTTTATTTTTATGTAAAGAGACAAAACTTCCTAACTTTATATTAAAATGTTAATGCAATGGATTTTTTTTCAATTTTTCTCTATTTTTTCAACATTTCTAAATACTTTTCCCAGGTTTTTTCATATTTCTTAAAATATTTGATTTTTTCTCAAAACATACCCCTTTTCATAACTTTCTATTAAAATGTCAATGTGCTTAAATATTTTTTCTTAATTTTTTTCTTATTTTTTCCACACTTTTAAATTCCTTTTTTTTAGTTTTTTTCTTATTTAAAAAAAATATTTTATTTTTCTTAAAACCGACTCTACTTAATAACTTTTTATTAAAATGTCAATGCACTTTAAAATGGAAATGTCAAGTTTTTTAGTTTTAACAGCATCGATCATTCATCAATTTTTTCCAACTTTTTTCAAGTCTGACAAGATATTATTTTGAATCTAAAAACGTCACATCTTTCAAAATTTTACCCTCTCTCCCCAACCCTAAGGCATATCCATGTCAAAAAATTCGGCCCAATTCTAAGGTGTTTGAGTGAGCTGTTCGATTTTGATAAAAAAATCTTCACATTCGCGATCTACAACCTTCATTCTTTGAGAAAGGAGGGATAGGGGCTCAAATTCAGATTTTTTTATCCATCCTTAATCCTAAAAAAGTTTCATTTCCTCAGCAGTCAGGAGCTAGCTGTAAATCAGTCCTAACGTAAAAAGAAAGGTGATAAGCAATTATGCAACGTCTGATCAGTTTCATACAAAATTACAAGGAGGTCGTCTATTTCGATTATGGAATTCAGTTTTTAATATACGCCTTGAGACATTCGAGTTATGCAACCAAATTCGTTCTTGGAGGAATGTGTTATTTAAGTTGCCTAATTGATTCGCCGTATATATCAAGCTAATTTAACCGTGAAATGTAGAGAATGTTTCAATGTTTAGGGAACCGACGATGCTGGGTAAATAAATAACGCGATAAATCAAAGAATCGATGAAAATACACATACCAGAGACTAAACTTCTCTCCAAAATTCCTTCATTTCGTTCAATCAACATGGCACCTGAGGTTAAGGCTACAGCTAAGAAGAAAATAATCCTGAAACGAGTAAAAATTCGAGGTTAGACCTTTAGCCATGATTATGGAATGTGGATATTCCAGACGAAGACTCCTTACGTTAACATGACTCCTGGAGCAGCGAAATCAGTGAAGTTTGGAATCACTGGTCCATAAATTGGTTTATTGAACTGCGAGTAAACAGAAAATATTAAAATGTATCAAATTAGAGCATCGTTTTCATTCGTTGATGTGATTCGAGTACTTACATGGACTGGGCTCAGGAGTCTAGGATCGAATCCGCACGATATGGCCAATTTACGAGAAAACTCGTTCAAAGCTTCGTTCAAGTCTCTTTGTAAAAGTAACGAAATTTGTTGATCTGTGGAAAAAATTCGATCGTTTAATAGGAAATTGCAATGTGCCGAGTTCAAGGTCGATGAAAATTTTTACTTACTCGATTGATCCAACCAGACTCTAATTTCACTAGAAGATAACGTACTAATATCCATATCTCTGCCATTGTCGTATCGTTTGAAAAGAGCTGCGGTGAAATTTTGAGGAAATTCTAATACTAGCCAAGCTTTTCCTTTACGAACAGATTGTTTCGCTTCCTCTACCGTATTGAAGTTGGTCTGTCGAAAGAATCAAGATGAAATTGAAGAAGATCGCTACGTTACTTAAAAGGGAAATATATAATCGAACGAGAAAAAAAGGAGGTTTGAACGACAGCCAAGTGTAACGACAATAAGAGTGGTATTAATGACAGATTAGTCTGTTAAAATCGATCATTTTTGAACGACAAAATAGGTCGTCACCACGTCTATTTTTGTTTATGAATGAAGGACCCCCCCCCCCCCCATGACAGGAATGAGTGTTTGGGCGATAAATTTAAATTATTGAACGACAACAGCACTGAAAAAAATGAATAAATTTTATCCAAAAATAATAATAATGGGGCACCACTCATAAAATTGGTAAAATTTATTTCGATGCAACAAATTTTACCAAATTTCGCGATAAATATTATTTTTTTTTAGAATAAATTTTGTCAATTTTATGAATGGTGCCCCGTTATTATTTTTTGGATAAAATTTATCATTTTTTCAACACTTTTTATTTATTTTTCATTTTTCATTTTTTTCAGTAACGGGAAAAGTTGGAATTTTGATAAATAAAGATTACCAGACGATTGAAGTGAAGTACGTGAAAGTAAATAAATAAATAAATACGATTTTTGGGAGAAAGGGTCGGTTACAGCGCGGGGAAGGGGTAGAAATTAGTGAGAATCGACATACCTCACACTATTTTCATTTCTTAACATACTTTTCCTCAAAATAGGAAGGTGCTAGGAGGCACTGAAATGTTAAATCCAAAAAATAAGCAAATATTCGAACTCAATGCCCTCAAAAACCTAACAGATGACAGGTCACGCGTTATTTTTCACTTTTTTGAATTTTAACTTTATCGAGAGAGCTAATAGGGGGTTCAGAGGGGTCGGATGAAAAAACTAAGTTCATAATCAAACTCAGCGGCTTCGAATCAGTAGAAATTGATGTGTTACTTTACTTTTTCGATTTTTTTGAATTTTGGGCAAAATTGTGGCTTCCTGTACCCCAAGGGTGTAAAGATCCAATCTTGAAAATTTTTTGCTGAAAAATGGATTGAAAGGGCTACTCACTGTAATTTTTCAAATTTTTAAATGGTAACTTTCGCCATTTGTACTCATCATGAAAGTTTAGCTTTCATCGTCAAAGTTCAACTTTGAGGCTTTCAAAATGTGATTATTGTTTTTGAATCTCCTGCCAATTCTCCTTTGAACCCCGCGATCAGTTTTTCCCCTAGTACAACCGATCTCGAGTTATAAGCCTTCAAAGCAGGGATGAAAAGCTGTAAAATAAAACTTTTGGATTTAGCTTTTAGCTTTCTGATTCATACAGATAGCTTTTGGCTAGCTATCAGCTTTTAGCTATGTTTTATCAAATTTTTGGCTTAAAACTTTTGAGTTTCACCTTAAAACTTCTGATTTACAACACATTGTCAGCACAATGATAAAAAATCATTGTCCATGTCTGTACTATTTTCTCAAAATTTTACTTATTTCAATTTCAATAAATTTTACCCTGACTAATATATCTTCCTCAATTTTTTTTACCTCTAAGATTGTTTTCAATTTCTTCAATTTTCATTCACTAAGATTTTTTCTGCTATAAATTTTTTTCATTTACTTACTGATTTTTATCTCAATTAAGCATCAACTGTAAAATCCCATTCCTTGATTTAAATTTTTTTTAAATTTGACATTCTCTCGATTTTTTACTTGGAATTTCTTAGAATTTTTTCCAGCCGTGCAGCCCAAATGTTTTCAAAATTTTTTTATTCTAAAAATTTTGAAGCTGGAAAATAATTTGAGCTCAAAAAATTGGAATTTTGAGTAAAAATTGGAATTTTAACTAAAAATTTCAAGAGCTTTTTTAAATTTGACACTCTCTCGATTTTTTACCTGGAATTTCTTAGAATTTTTTCCAGCCGTGCAGCCCAAATGTTTTCAAAAATTTTTTATTCTAAAAATTTTAAAGCTGGAAAATAATTTGAGCTCAAAAAATTGGAATTTTGAGTAAAAATAAAAAAAATGGAGGGAGAAATTTTAGAGTTGATCAGAAATCTTATTATGGATGAAAAAATGCAGAGAGTTGGAAAATATTCTGGGGAAAATTTTTTAGAGTTGAACAATATTTGGAGAAAAAAAATGAAGGGTTCAAAATATTCTGAGAATCGAGAAAACATTTTTGTAGTTGAAAGATTTTTGATGTAGGTTTCAAATTTTCAAGTAAAAGGCTAAAAAATAAAGCTGCAGGAAAAAGATTTTGGCTAGCTATTTTTAAGACTTTTGATCTACCGGCTTTCGGGTTGTCACCTAAATCTGGTCGACTTTCAGCTTTTCGCTTTTAGCTTGTTTTTCATCCCTGCTTCAAAGCTGGGTAATTTGGAAAAAAATTCCAATTGCATGAAACTTTTGAGGCCCACCCCCTTCCCCCTTCCCACTGTAGTTCCGAAATATTCTCGTGTCGTGAATGTCGCTTACCTGGTTGTCGTGAAAAATACCTAATTATGCTGACGTGCGATTTTTTATTTGTCGTTGAATGTATTTTTTTTTTAATCGTCCCGATAAATTTGAAAACCTACCAAAGATTGCTTCCTTTTTCTTAATATCTGCAAATACTGACAACTGAGGTTATTGACCACACATTGCGGTCTAGGGCAATCCGCCGGATTACTGCTGTTTATCTGATCATCGCATATTTGCGGTAAGAGGAAAGTCGGAGTCCAGGTACAATTAGGATTATCCATGCCAATTTCGTGATTTACAATAGCCATCGGTAACCCAACCGGATCTTTTCCGATGGATAAGCAAAACAATATGATTTGAAAAACTGGTAATCCCATTATGAATAACATGATACTGGAAAATAACAATCTGTTATTAATACTCGGTCGCGATAAGAATAAGACCAGCCTTATTAGAAAATTACTAATTGTCCGCAATAATAATGGGAAAAAATGCATTTGTCATTACGAACGAATTTCCCATTCCGGAAAATTTTTCGCACGCAGTTTCCATTATTCATTAATGATATTTTATATACGTATTGAAATGCAGTGAGATTCGAGAACCGGTTATCGAGCCTTGAATGTGATTTAAGGAAATACATACGCTACGTTTCGCCACATCCATAGGAAATTTTTCCATATCAGTGCTTTCATGTGATTGGTATCGAATATGGTTAAGCGTTCTTTCAACGTTCGCTCGACGTCGTCGTCAGGGGGTAGATCTACGGTTTGGATTTGCTACAGAAAATTCAAAAAAGAATGAATCGTGAAATGAATTTGTATTGAAGGTAGTGTTGGGCAAAATCGATTATTTGAAAATAATCGACTCTTCGATTAATCGATGAAAAAATAATCGATTGATCGATTATAATGGCAGTGGAAAATTCGAACGATTTTTCCTTAATTTTCGTGCCAGCGCTGCCATGAAAATTTCAAAAATTCGTTAAAATGGCTAAAATCCTCTTGGCCAAAAATCCTTGACCTTTTTTTTACAATTCTGAAAAAAAAATGAAATAAAAACGTAAAAATTGAACTATTTTTATTTCAAATTACACTTTTCTCACAGATCCTTACAAATTTTGAGCGCCATTTGGAATCGGAGAGGGGTATAACTTGAATTTTTGAAATTTTTAGAAAATTTTTCCATTTTTTGGGTCAAAATTGGACAAAAATAAAATAATCGAGTATGCGATTATTTTTGCTGAATAATCGATTGATCGATTGATCGATTATTTTGATAATCGATTAATAATCGTCCAACACCAATTGAAGGGGAATGTATGGATATTACTCACTCTTTCGTTGGATATTGATACTCGTTTACTGATCGAAGGTGGTCCGATTGTTTCACCGAATTCACCGCTGATTTCCGAATTTGTATCGAAAGCCATGTTTACTGAGCTTTGTATTGGAATTTCCTATATGAAGACAGAAGCCATTAGAGAAAATGGAAATTGAAAAATTTTATCGACGAGTAGATAAATTGGTTCGAAATGGGTCTACTTACAGGAACGCTGATGGCTGCTGTGACATCGTGTAAAATACTGCTACGTCGGCGTTTGCCTCGATTTTGGATTATGCTTAGTTTAAGAAAGACGTCTTCCAAGGAATCGCTGTTGTATTTTTGGAGTAAATCGTTCGGCGATTCTTCGGCTAATAGACGACCTCCTCGCATTAGACCGATCTGTAATTACAATTTATGTTTTTAGAAGGTGATAAGTGGCGTGTGACGAGGACATGATTGATGTTTTGAAACAACGGTCAGTGATGAGCTCGAAGACAATACGACGATGAAGTGATCAGGATCAGGACAACTGTCCAAAATTTCAAAAAAAAATTCTGTTCCTCTACACCCATCATTTGGAGATCTTCTATAAACTTGAATATTATTTTTCTAGGACAACTGTCCCTTTCCTTATTTTATTTCTTGATTTACAATTTTAATGGAGAAATAGCTTAAATTGTTTCAAAAATTAGTCAGAAAGTTTTAAAAATTGATAAGTGATCAAAATTTGATCTGAAAATGTTTTAAATTGTTGTAATTTTAGTCGAATTTTATTGAAATTAATGAAAAATGATAAGGATGAGACGAAAAAATTGATAAAATTGTGTAAAATATTTATTTTCAAAATGTGTGAAAAATTATTGAAATTCATTTTCGCTTTCATTAAGATAACTTTTTTCGTCAAATTGTGAGAAAAAAGGTTTATTTCAATTTTCATAAAAAAATTGTTAAAAACTATTCGAGTTTAATAAAATTATTTGAAATATCGAAAATTGCTTTGAACCTACGAAGAAAATTTTGGAAAATTCTCAAGTTTGAACAATATCAAGATTTCTACAATAATTATTGCAATAGGTACCTACCTACTCAATAATTTATTATGATGAAACATCAATAAATGACTTCAAGTATTTCAGAAGTTTTTGAAAATTAGATAAAGTCGTTTGAAATGTGAAAAAAAATAATTCAATTTCATTGAAATTATGTACAATTATAAGATAGAATTCGATAAACTTTCATTAAAAATTTTTTATTTTTGTAAAAGTAATTCAAAATATCACGACAATGCAAGAAAAATCATTCAGTTTTAATAAATATTGACCAAAAATATCGTAGGTGGGGTACAAGGGGTGCATTTCCCTCCCCCCTCAAAAAAATTTGGCAGGGGTGCAAAGTATCATTTTCACCCCCCCCCCCATTGCATCAGATAGAGATTTTCTAAGCATTAAAACATGAAAATAGGTCTTTTTGGGCATTAAACACTCAATTTTCTCTAAGCTTTGCCCGAGCGAAAACAAAAATTGCAATTCTATAAATTATTTGAATCAACTGTGCAAAAAAAAGTTCCTTTTTGCCCCCCCCCCCCCTCGAAAATCCTTCTGTTATTCCAAGTTTTTGTACTCAATTTGCATCCTCCCCAAAAAAAAAGTTTTCGACGCCACTCGTAGGTAGGTATAAAAACAAAATATCATTTTTTCGATATTTCGAACAATTTTTGTTTATTTTTAAGCAATTTTTACCCAAATTTGAATATTTTTTTTTCATTTTAATAATTTTTATGTCTTTCCAAACTTTTTTTAGATATTAAATTTTTTTTCTATTTCGTACATTTTTTCTCGTCATTCGAATCATTTTTAATCAAGGCATTTCCAACACCTTTTTAAGCATTTTAAATTGTTTTTCGATGACGGAGTTCATTTTTATCAATATTTGAACAATTTTATACCAATTTTGGAAATCTTTGTGATTTTTTAATCAATTTTAACGATATTTAATCTGTTTTTGTGACATTTCAAATCATTTCTTGCAGTTGTTGATTTTTTTTACTATTCGAATCAGTTTTTACAATTCAAACAATTTTGATTTTATTTTTGGAATTGCCGAAATATTTTTTACATTTTTCAAACCATTTTCAAGGTTCTTAAGAGTCCTGCAAAAGATGAAAACGTTCTGCTTTTTTCATTGAAAAATAATTTCGATTTTCAATCATACTTCGAATTTTTTTTATTTGGATTATTTTTCGTTCATATTTTATACAGCGTTGAATGTTTTAAAAGAATTTGAGCAGATCTTCTGAAAAATAAGTATTAAGATTGCCACTTCACTTTTTACACGGTCGATTTTTGTTTGGAGGGAGGGGGAGGGGGTGAGAGAATGGTCAAAATAACTCGCCGAAGATTTTGCAAAAATTTTAAAAAAATCCTGCTTTTCGATTTGGAAAATGTTTACACGTCTCAGTTTTGAACAATTTTTGGTGTTTTCGTTAGGTAATCTCATTTTTATTAATTTTTCAACGATTTTTATAAAAACTATGACAATTTTGCTAATTTTCCATCAGCCTTCCAGACCTAGGTACTTGTTCAACGTTTTCAGATATTTTTAAACGATTTTTACAATAATTTCATCACTTTTTTCGTTTTTTAGACAATTTTTTCTGCCCCCTCCCCCGGTTCCTGACTTCGAGATCTTTATTATCAATATTCCGGCAAATTTAGAATCATTTTGAATATTTTTTTCGTGATTAGAATATTTTACATAATTTTAAATTGATTTTTATTTTTTATGAAGTATAAAAAAAAATCATTGAAATTAGTTACATCACTTCGAGAAATTTTTTTCAAAATATGCTTCAAACTTAAAAAATTTCCTCTGCTTATTTTCTCTTTTATAACATGGCCAGGTATCAATTAATTAATAGATCAAGACCATTTCAACATTTTTCTCATTTCCCATGCCCTTCGTGCTCTTTCTTTCTTCATTCTTTGCAACTCGAACGATAAATAATACCTAACTTTTGATGGACATCGTGTACTACCTATCTCGTCATATTTTTGCCTATCATCGATTTGTCCTACAACTTTCATCCGAGTACAGATTTCCCATCGAATTCCAAACGCAGCTTGAAACAATAATAAGGAAATTCATTCATTGGCGAATGGAATAGAATGGAGTTCATGCAATCGATGCGAGAAATAGTGATAACATCAGATAGGACGACGATAAGATATAAACAGATCACGCTTATGGTACTTCGTAGAATTATACAATTGTTCCGGGCGATTAGCGTTAGCGTATCCGACGACACTCGGGTCGAGAATTTTACCTAATTAATGATCGGATTATCTGGCATACGGGTGCCTAAGTCGATTGAAAGCGACTATAATAGTCTGCAATATTGAAAAGAGGTTTGAGAACCGAACAGGTTGATGAATGTAAACAGGATAGGCTCGATTCGTAACAAATGCATCGTATAATAACAGAGAACAATACGCAAACCAGTCCGCGGTGTAATTTTTTTCTACCGTTTAATCGCGTACTTATATTAGAAGTTTGAAAAAAAAACCTAAAATTTCGTTCCGTTAAACGAACTTCGTACTCGATGGTAGTCGATTACCTTGACATGGCTTGAGTCTTGAATCAAACGCGACGACAATACGAGTTGCTGGTTTTATAGAAAAATTTCCAAATTTGTAAAATATCATCTGCTCGTGGATCGAGACGGATTTGCGAAATGATGACGTCATCGCGGTGACGTGTTTGGAAATGGGATATTTCTAGTCTCGAATGAAAACCCAACAGCTCATGGTGAAAATATCGATTCCATTCAAATGGCGTAGAATTTAACCAGGAACTAGTCAAAATCACTAGGAAATGATTACAGTGTGTACAGAAGAAGAAAAATATCGAATAGCCAAAATTTAATTAACGTGGGCTGATCCGTAACGCGAGTAGTAATTTTCATAATTTAATATACGAAAATAGGGACGGACGCGGCGCGGATATGCTTTCATGTCTGTGTAACAAGTTCAATGTTGAATAACATCTTTGTCGACGAAGATCACCGTGCAACATGTCAAGGTAAGGTATCAGTATCTACAGGTGCTCGGTGTCGTACCTTGATGAATTTTGTGTTTCTCGACAACGGAGGCTCTTTAATGAACTCGATTGAACTTGGGGTTTTATCGGTTGTGGTGAGAAATTTGGTGTTAGGGAGCTGGCGTCTGAGAAATGCCCTTGGTTGGACGTATTGTTGCCCGGAATTCGGTTGAAAAGGGTGGAAATTTGAAATGAGCTGAGGTTGGGCAAAATTATTGTAATGGAGAGGTGTAGAACGTTGAGAAATAATCATTGGTTGATTAGTATTCGATCGAATTTTATTCAAGATTTAATTAATTCGTTCCAAAAATAGGCTATTTTTTTTTATATAAGACGTTGAATGAATATTTGCGATATGTTGACCTCGTTTTGGTTAATTGGACGAGTTTTTTTTTGAGTTTGAGGTGTTTTTTTTCTCAAGTTTAGAAAAATTTGTTTGGGGAGTAATTTTAGTATAATTGGGTCGATTTTTTGCTAAATTTCCCACTCCTCGTCCCTCTCCAAATTTTCCTCTAATTGCTCTTAAAAATTAATTGGTGTCATAAGCGTATAATTTGTACGTATTTTTAAATGAAAAAATGTCTTGTTTCATTATTTTCTGCGAGATGTTTCAATTTTCGAGACATTTTCAATTCGGTAAATGAATAGTTTGTGAGCGATTGTCGGTAAATTAGTTTCAATGTGAATCGTTCACAAACAGGTCTCATACTCATACAATTTGATAATGTTCAGAGAACGGATCAATTCGTTCAAAAACTGATTTAATTTCTAAAAATTGCCAATTCGTCGCCGATTGAGCACTTCTGAAATAAATCTTTTGTAAACAAGCTACGTAGAAATGATTTAGTCTCTGGAGAATTTTTTTCAAGCTTCGAAAATCGTGAACTCGATTATGAGAGCAAATTACGTTGAAATGATTTAGTCGTTCGAAAAAAACTTTTTCGTTCCCAGCTCAAAATAATTTATTAGATGAATATAAAATCGTTCGTGAACGATTGAACAATTTCAAAACGAAATGTTAACGAACGGTTGAACGATTTTAAAATGAATCGGTTGCGAACGACCGGCCATAGTTGTGAATCGTTCGCAGACGACTGAACATTGAACGATTTTGAAACGAATCGTTCGTAGACGACTGAACATTGACCGATTTTGAAACGAATCGTTCGCGAACGACTGGTTGATTTTGAAACAAATCGTTCGCGAACGACTGGATGATTCTAAAATGAATTGTTTGCGAATGATCGAAACGATTTTGAAATGAATCGTTCGCGAACGACTGGTTGATTTTGAAACGAATCGTTCGCGAATGACTGGTTGATTTTGAAACGAATCGTTCTCAGACAACTGAACACTGACCGATTTTGAAATGAATCGTTCGCAAACGACTGGTTGATTTTGAAACGAATCGTTCGCGAACGACTGGATGATTCTGAAATGAATTGTTTGCGAATGATCGAAACGATTTTGAAATGAATCGTTCGCGAACGACTGGTTGATTTTGAAACAAATCGTTTGCGAATGACTGGTAGATTTTGAAACGAATCGTTCTCAGACAACTGAACACTGACCGATTTTGAAATGAATCGTTCGCAAACGACTGGTTGATTTTGAAACGAATCGTTCGCGAACGACTGGATGATTCTAAAATGAATTGTTTGCGAATGATCGAAACGATTTTGAAATGAATCGTTCGCAAACGACTGGTTGATTTTGAAACGAATCGTTCGCCATCGACTAAACGATTTTGAAACAAATCGTTCGCGAACGATTGCATGATTTTGAAATGAATTGTTCACAAACGACCTAAATAATTTCGAAACGAATCGTTCGTAAACGACTAAACGATTTTGTAATTGATTGTTCGTAAATGAGTGAACGATATTGAAATAAATCTATCGTGAATGAGACCAACCGATGTTGAAATACATAACATCTACGACTAAATCCACACGGATTGTGCTTCAAGCACGAAAGTACAAATACATTCCGAACGTCTGAACAACTGAATCGTATACTATTTTTCAACTAGAGGTTTTTTTTCAAAGTCCTTTTGATTTTACACAAATTTTTAAACTCTGAATATTTTTTCTCAAACTTTCTTAAACTTCAAATTTTTTCTTCAACGTTAAGTTTTCAAGCCTAAAATTTTTTCAATGTAAATTTTTCAAGTCTGAAATTTTTTCCTCAACATTTTTTTCTCAACATTTTTCAACGTAAAATTTTTCAAGTCTGAAATTTTTTTTCCTCACAATTTTTTTCTCAAAATTTTTCAACATGATTTTTAAAAATTTTTGTTGGACGGGGATATGAGTTGTCATTTGGCTTGATAAAATTTTACTTTTTGCAGTTTTAAAAATTTCGAGAAAAAATTTTAGATTTAGAAAATTTACGTTGAAAAAATTTTGAGCAAACAATTTTAGACTTGAAATTCACGTTGAAAAATTTTGAAGTTTTAAAAATTTTAAGAGGAAAATTGTGAGAAAAAAATTTTAGACTAGAAAAATTTACATTGAAAACATTTTAGACTTGAAAAATTTACATTGAAAAAATTTTAGACTTGAAAAATTGACGTTTCAAAAAAACAAAAAATTTTGAGAAAAAATATTCAGAGTTTGAAGATTACAATTAGTGTTAAAATGAAAAGAACTCTGAAAACAAAACTCTAGTTGAAAAACAGAACGATTTAGTCGTTCGGAGTGTATTTGTACTTTCATGCCTGAAGCACAATCCGTATGGATTTAGTCGTAGGTTGAAATAACTCGTTCACAAATAAATCGCTTTCAAATTCATGATTCTGTTGTTCAAAAAATTGGTCACATTATTCGAAAATTATCCATATATTTTGTGAACGACTGATTCTTTTGAAACGAATCGTTCGCAAATTTTTTTTAATTTGATTCAGTCGTTTGAAAATTCTGTTGGTGATTAATCCAATCGATTATTTTGGGATTTTTTGTAAACGACTTGACTATTTTGGTATGAATAGTTCGCGAACGACAGAGCAATCTTAAAATAATTCAATCGTTCAAAAAATTAATTTCTTCAATCCTTTTTTGAATCATTCGCGAATGAATTACTTAGTTATTTTGAAGTAAATTTTTCACTAATCACTCTAAAATGATACCGTAGCGTCGTTTAAAAAAATTATTTCAATAATCGTTAATTTTTAAATAATCTGTTCGATTGTTTTAAAATCATTCGCGAATGATTCAGCGATTCCTAAGAGATTTGTTTATGAACGAATTGAACGAAAACAACTCGTTCGTTTGCCAAAAAATCATTTTATGAAAAATAATTTATCAGAACGTTCAATAATCGTTCGTGAAAGGTGGGGAAAGGTGATACGACTCTGAAATTAATCGTTCACGAACAAATAGTCTAAACGCGATTCATTTATAAGAAATGAAAATGATTCCAAATATAATTATTTTTTTAAACTAATGAACGTATGTTTTTTTTATTTGAAAAATGACGCAATTAAAAATCAGAAAATTCTTCGCATTAAGTTCACTTCAATTGATAAAAATCGTGATCGAATAATTGCAAAAAAAAATCACCAAATCATTTTACAAACACTCTTCGAAAATTCAAATTCAAAAACCGGCTTCGACTTCAACGAGCTCGTGCTTTTGATAGGTCGAAGAGAAAAAAAAACGCTTTAGTAATTAAGTTTCTTCCTACATAAATCGAACAAATCCATACCCCTTAAAAGCTTTTTATATTTCATTATCATCGAAACACAGCGCGGTGCGCCGCTGAGTCACTACTTCATCGTATTTCTTAATTGAATACTTGAAAACGAGGTTAAATAAGGTGAAAAAAATTCCTAATGTTCGAAAATCGTATAAGTTGCGTTGGCATACGAAATACTGAAAAAATACCGCGAGAGCTCTTTACAATGCATTAATATTAATTGCGATACTTATCGCGGCTTGTCAACAAGTTTTTTTACTCCTACTATTTCCAAGTCGTTAATTTTTCAACGCGGAACAGTTCCGATAAACGGACGGTTTGATTACCCGTTGAAACGATTCGTGCACCTGAGTCGACCTTACGATCTGATCGGTGCCAGCAAGTGCATCGAAATACCGGTAAATGTGGGTACAATGTACGCCATAAATCATCGAGAAAAAAAAACGATGTTGGAAAATATTCAATATTTTTTCCCAATCGTACCAAAGTATTGTTCTATTGGAGCGTAAATTTTCTCACGAGAATTGCGAAGCGTACTGTGTAATTTTAGCTCGATTTTTTGTGTTTATTTCGGTAATTAAAATACTGGCGCAGGCGTTAGAATGAAATATTGCCGAATTACGCGTTTAATTAACGATGAAATGAGCGTGTGTCGAATTACCTTACGAATTCTCGACGGTGTTTGAAATGAATATCTAAAGTACCTCGAATGAAGATGCAATCGCATTACATCGTTTCGTGCAGAAGGTATTTTAATATCAGCATCATCAGCTGATTGGGTACTCTCGCATTCCGAATCAGTGAAAAATCACTGATAAACAGTCAAAATTGCAGCACATAATTTTCAGTGATTTTTCACAAACATTACAGATTTTTCAGTAAATTTCATAAATATCACCGAGTTTTCAGTGAATTTTCACTGATTTCCAGTGATTTTCTTTCACTGCCATCCTTTCAGTGAAAAAATTTTCTCTGATTTATTACTGTGTTACAATTCTGTTCTGTTTTTCAGTGTTTTTTGATAAATTTCACTGATAAACAGAATTGAAGCACAGGAAAAATCAGTGAAATTTACTAATTTTCAGTGATTTTTTTCACTGATTATTCGAAAAAGTTGACAGATTTTTCAGTAAATTTCATAAATATCATAGAGTTTTCAGTGAATTTTTACTTATTTCCAGTGATTTTCTTTCACTGATTTTATTTCAGTGAAAAATTTTCACTGATTTTATTTCAGTAAAAAACATTTACTGATTTATTAATGTGTTACAATTATGTCTGTTTTTCAGTGTTTTTTTGATAAATTTCACTGATTTTCTTTCAGTGAAAAATTTTCACTGATTTTCTTCCAGTGAAAATTTTCACTGATTTATTACTGTGCTGCAATTCTGACTGTTTTTCAGTGTTTTTGATAAATTTCACTGATGAACAGAATTGCAACACAGGAAAAATCAGTGAAATTCACTGATTTTCAGCGATTTTTTACCGATTATTCAAATAGTTTCACTGATTTTCAGTGAATTTTTACTCATTTCCAGTGTTTTTCTTTCATTGATTTACTTTCAGTGAAAGAATTATCACTTATTTGTTACTGTGCTGCAATTCTGACTATTTTTCAGTGATTTTTGATAAATTTCACTGATTCAGAAATGAGAGAAATACCTATAACGAGAGTTGGTGTGTGGCAATTGTGAGTATGGTGAATGCATCACGCCATCAGGTGTTTGTTTTTCTGGCAGAATTTAATGAGAGAAAGAGACGAAATATTTTCGAGTATAAAATTGAAAAAATCTAATTTAATTTTTGTTTAGAATTTCCTTCCTTTGCCATTTACAAGTTTTTTTCAATGTGTACTTCCGGAAAAAATTATTCCATAATTGGAGTCATCGAAAACAAACGAACGAGTAAAAAATTAGTACACCTGGTTGATGACCTATTGAGCGTGTTTCATTGAGCGATTTGCTGACTCATCGTGAGAGCCTTCGAGCTACTCATCTGCAAGTGTCAAACTATCGATTAACTTACCATATGAGCTTGGCGCGTTTCGTCAATGTAATGAGTGGTAATGATGACAGTGGTGCCTCCGTCTTTCGTTATTTTCACTAGATGGTCCCAAATGCTGCACAAAAATTTATGGAATTAGTCGATGGGTAGAAAAAGAACGGGATTGATGAGAATATGTGAGTTGAGAGGTTGGAAAAATTGTGTGAGATGGAAGATGGGAAATGAGTGGACTCCCGCCTTCTCATTACCTAAATCGTTTGAAAGCGATCACGAAAAATTCAAATAATCAACGAAATACTAAATTTTGGCAAAAATGAAAAAAATTTTTGTTCATCTTGGTTTTGCTGAGTCATTTTTTTGAGGAGGGGGATTCTTTCAATGATTCAAAAACAAAATAATTCATTTTGGAACAATTTTTCCCAATGATTTTTATTTATATTGCTTGAAATTTCAATTTCCTCGAGTTGTCTGATGAATTTACTTTATCAAGAAAAACCTCGCGAAATATTTTTTTAGCAAAGAACGAGTACTTGATTTATTTTTTAACGAATTTTTTCCATAAAATCAAATTTATGACACATTAATTTCAAGGTTCTTCAAGTATGTTGATGATTTACCTTCCTGATTTAATGAAATAAAAATCGTTTGTGAACGATGACAGTTTTCTAAAATCTGAAGTGAACGTCAAAAATTTGACTGATTATTTTTCACGAAATTTTGCAAGAAAATTCCATTGAAGTGTTAAAAAAATTGCTCAAAAATTAATATAAAATTTCAAAAGTTGACAAAAAATCTCAAATAAGTCGTGAAAATTGGTTAAAACGAGATAAAAATTGAAAAACTATTCACAGTTTTGTAAAAAATTGTCGAAAAATTATGAAAATTGTTGAAAATATTGTAAAAATTGTTCAAAATGAATAAAAAATTGACTTAAAAATTATAAAAATTAATTAAAATGGCACAATGGCATGAAAAGAAAATAATTTTGAAAAATTTCAACAAATTTTGCAATTTTTCAATCAATTTTGCAATATTTTTAGTCATTTTTTTATGTATTATTGCATTATTTTGTTATTAATTTTTGCAATATTTCTTCCAACTGTTATGCCTTTCAGAACCAGTTTTGTGTGATTTTTTAATTTATTTAAAGTTTTTGATAATTTTTAATATGCACATATGAACCTTTCACGATTTTTTAAATCATTTGTACGTGGATTTTTCATAAATTTTTTGAAATCTTTAATAATTTTCAGATTTTTTCAGCGTTTTATGAATCATTGATGGTTTTTCAACTTTTTTCTACAATGTCTTCAATGTTTTACATGAAATTTTGACCATTTTTACGACATTTTATTAAATTTCTACACTTTTCTATCATTTTTGCGATATTTTTATGAAATTTCAACAAGGAGGTGAGATGGGCTACAAGAAATTATTTTTGTTTTTGTTCTTTTACTTTTACCAGGAAATTAATTAAAATATTTGAAAAAGTTGGTTTTAATATGGCAGATCTTGTACCGAAGTGTCCCAAAAATATTACCCAATTTATTTGATACTTTTTTATTTCCGATTCTTACAAAAAATCTTCAAGGACCCTAAACTAAACACCAAAAATTTGAAATTTTGATTTCTGTTTTTGATTTTGATTGTAGTCTTGAAAAAATTGCGAAGAATCTGATAAAGTTGGTCATCATCTTTCCAAGTGCTTTTAAAACAGCTCTAACCATAAAAGTTTTAAATTTTGAAAAAAAGTAGTCGACATTTCCAAAGCTTAAGGGGTTTGGGGCTCATTTTGGGGTATTTAGAGGCATAATAAAATACTAAAAACAACCCCTTTGAATTCCAGGTAAAATTTCCTATCAAAATACGACGAATATTTATCAAGACCTTTTTTTTTTTCGAAAAGTGGATTTTACAGCTTTGCAGCTTAGGTATCCTTTTTTCTTAAAACAAAGTTACTTTTTACTAGATTTTTTAAAAAATTTCAGTCATTTCTTTGACATTTTCTAAAATTTTCTTGCAATATTTTTAATGAATTTTATAAAAAAATTCAGTCGAAAAATTTGCAAAAGAGGTGAAATTTTTGGAGAACAATTTTGTATCAAACGAAAAAGAGAGAAATTTCGAGTTGAAAAAATTGTGAAAAATTAACTCGGTAATTCTAAATTTTTAGTCTTCAAATCATGAATTTTATTGACACGTCATGTGATTTACCTGAATTTTTTCAAGAATCAATTGATCTTTTAAGAAAAATCAGTTTACAATGATCAATCAATTGATCAATTAATCTTGAAAATTTTTCTTTGATTGAATCTCGATTATTAATGAAAATAATTTTTTATTTCGATGTGCATGTCATTTTTCTGAGAATTGTCGGAAGTTCACGTTCATAATTCTCTCTTTACCCCTTCCCTCTCTCGTTCTGAATGAAAATAAAAGCATACCTTTGTCTCAATACTGGATCAACTCCTACGGTAGGCTCGTCCAAAATCAACAGTTCAGGTTCATGTAACAAAGCACACGCCAGAGATACTCTTCGTTGTTGGCCGCCACTGGAAACACGATAATATTTCACTATTACGAAACATTCTCTTATATGCATTCGAGTGAATTAACCTTTCTATAAGTACCTATTTAACAGTTGAATGAACTCGAGGATTTCGAGTAGATAAACAAACGATTGGAAATCGTATGGGTATATTTTGATGTAAATTTTTATCGATTTCCAATCACAGGAAGAAAGTATATTTATACCCGCAGAAGTCTACGAATTAATTGATGAGTAACACGAATTCGAAAGATAGAGAACTAGGTACCCTTGATGACGAAATTTTCAAATCCAGTTCGAATCCTCATTCAGTCCGAAATACGACATTGAATAAACAAACCAAAATATGGCATCGATTAACCTACATTTTACTCGCTTATTACATATTACCAATAAACTCATCCGAGTATGCATTTAAAACCATGAAATAGCATTTTCCGGGTATTTTTTAATAATTCTCGAAATAAGAATGAAGGAATAACCTCATCGAGATTTACGTTTCGCACGCTATTAACCCTGGTCCAATGTATACCAGAAAATTGGCCATCAATACATACGTACCTAGGTTTCTATCGGTAATTAGATTCCACTCACCTGAGAATTTTCACGTATCTATCGGCAGACGGTAACATTAAAAAGTTAATTAAGAAGTCGACCTTTGGATTAATTTCTTTCGTTGACATGCCATTAATCCAACCGAAATAGTACAACGATTCACGAATAGTGAATTCTTTATTCAATGCCACTTCCTGCGAGAAACGGTATCATTAAATTAGGTGAGAATATGGCCAATCGCCTTAGCCATGCGAATGTGATTTTTATAGACCCAGATCAGAGCTGGCAAAGTAATTTTTTTTCATGTGCAGCATACAAAAAAGTGAAGAAATAGGGACATTTACATGCCCTCCCCCTCCCTCAATCTGAGCTTTATCAATATGCAAAACAGATATCTAGATGATTCAATTGGATGAAATCTTCTTTGAATAGAAAAAATCACAAAAAATTCCATTTCAGTCGGAAATTCCCCCTCCCCCTTCCCATGAGTCATTTTGGGTTCGTCCCCAAGAAGGTTTCCTACTTTTAGGATTTTGAAGGATGCAAAAATGTTGAAGAGATTTTTGAAAATTTGAAAATGAAAAATGGAACACGATTAATAACACAGGTAGACATTTTTGAATTTTTGAAATGCTGTTTGAAGTTTAATGGGTGATTTTTATAGTATTTTTCACGCTAATTACGGAAAAAGGTAGTGAAAAAATTCCATCAGCCAAGAATTTTTCACAATTTGCATTTTTTGTTGAACAGTTTTTCTAATTTTTTTGATAACTTTTGACACTTGAAGTCAATTTTCTGAAAAAAGAAAAGGTTCTATGAAAAAAATGAATAGAACATAAATTGTAGAGCGTAAAATTTCCTTTCTGTAAAGTTCGATTAGTTTTTTCTAAGAAGGCTTAGCTTTCGAGATATTTTAGTTCAAAGTTCAAAGTTGATTTTTTTCGAATTGAAAAATATCTCAAAAATTAAGCCACCTAAGAAAAAACTAATTGGACTTCATTGAAAGGAAATTTTACTCTTTATAATTTATGTTCTATTCATTTTTTTCGTAGGACCCTTTCTTTCGCCAGAAAATCGATTTTTAGTGATGAACCGGATTTTTAACATTTTCCATTTGCAACAATGGGAATATGAAAGGGCGGAAAATCGGCAATTTTCTTTCCAAGTAATTGATTCTGATTGGTGTTTCTGACCTATTTTTTAGTGCAGAGTTCGAATATGATTTCAGTTTTACCTCATCACATCAGGATTTTTTATAATTGAAATTTTTTGTTGAAAATTCGTTTTACATTTTTAATGTAAATTTTGACCATTAAAGTCGATTTTCTGGCAAAAGAAAGGGTCCCACGAAAAATATGAATGGAACATAATTTGTAGACCGTAAAATTTCTTTTCAGTAGAGTCGAATTAGTTTTTTCTTTGGTGACTAAGTTTTTGAGATATTTTCAATTTAAAAAAAAATTGAACTTTGAACTAAAATACCTCGGAAGCTAAGCCCTTTAAGAAAAAACTAATCGGACCTTAAAGAAAGGAAATTTTACGCTCTACAATTTATGTTCTGTTCATTTTTTTCGTAGAAGCTTTTCTTTTTTCAGAAAATCGACTTCTAGTGTCAAAAGTTATCAAAAAAAGTAGAAAAAAACTGTTCAACAAAAAATTCAAATTGTGAAAAATCCTTGGGCGATGGAATTTTTTCACTATTTTTCTCGTGATCAGCGCGAAACATGCTATAAAAATCGTCCATTATACTTTAAATAGCATATTCTATGTCGATCTGTGTAATGAAACATAAAGTTTCTGAAAAGGGGAGGGAGCAATTCTTGGCCTGGAAAAATTGTATCTTTGATCAAGGTGACCCGCGCCCTGAAAAGGGACCTCTGGGCGCAAAAAATAAATTTTACCTTTTTTGGCGATTCTTATAGAAAAAAAGACCCCCTTTTGAATCGCACAAACCCCAAGTTCCGATCTTTCTTACTTTCCTCAGAAATCGCGTTTAAAAATGAAGGCAAAGTTCAAAAAAATTCAAAAAATGTCAAAAAATTAGCGAAAATGGTTTTTCAAATTCAAAATGGTACGAAATACCACAGAGTCGAAAATGACCACCAAAAATGATGAGGTGAAAGAATAGTTGCCTAACCACCCGCAAAACACAGAAAAACAAAGCGTTTTCTTTAAACGCGCTTTTCTTGAAATTTTGTTTTCTTCCCAGAGGTCCCTTTTCAGGGCGCGGGTCACAATTTTTGTTGAATCTGAATTTTTTTTAAATGATGATCTTTTAGTAGACAATATTCACTTTGAGTTGAAAAAAAAATTGGAAAAAATCGTATGTACTTGTGAATCGAAAACGATCAGAATAAAATCCATTCCAGGCGGAAATTTCTCATTTTTTCCCCTCTTCCCTCCCATAAGCTAAGTACGATTTTTTCAGAAGAATATTTATTTTTTTGTTTTGAGGTGAAGGTACGAAAAAAAATTGAAGAGCTTATTCAAAATTTTGATTAAGTATGTTATTTTAATAGCTCTTAGAAAATGTTTATTTTTTAAATTATTTTGTACGGTTTCGATTGGGTTTGATGAAATATTTGGTGACAGATTGAGCGGTAGAGGGACAGAGGAGGTAGTTTGCCTCCCATTAATGGCAAAATTAAATTTTCTGGCTAAAAATAAGATTTTGATCGGAAATTTTTTGAAAGTGGTGACCTTTTTTTGAAAATTTTTTGTTTCAAGTTGGAGAAAAATTGAGAAAAATCATATTTTGAGTCGAAACAATCCATCTCGTATAAAAATTTTCAAATTTTTACCCTTTCAATAAGACAATTTCAGTTTTCCCATGAGAATGTTATCTTTTTGTAGCCCTAAAATGGAAGAAACTTTGGAAAATTTGAATATGAAATTTTAAAAAAAATTAATTCACGATGAAAAATGAAGTTTTTAAAATTTTTCTCAATTTTTTTTAGCATTTTGATAAGAGTATTTAGCGCCAGATCAAACGGGGAGACGTAAGGGGCAACGTGGCTCCCTTCAATAATGGCAAAATCGCATTTAAAGTCAAAAAATTAGGTTCTAGTTTGAAATTTTTCAAAAATTATGACCTTTATTTTCGTAATGAGGCTATAAAACTGGGAAAAATTGTGCTTCGGGTCGAAAAAATCAGGAGAAATTGCATTTCGGTCGAGAATTTTCGATTTTTTTTTGTCCCAGAGAATAGGTATTATATTTGTATTGAAGGATGGGAACAAATTAATTGTATTGAGGTGCTGAAACTCGTAAAATTGGGAGTTGACAATTTTATCGTTCTTAAAAAATTGATTTTTGTGTAAATGAATGATTGAACTTTAAAAAATGTATTTTTCATCTTTTCCCCATGCATTGCATTGCTCTACAGAATTTTCCTACGTGTAGCATTCGCAACACATGTCATAGAGGAATCGCCAGCTATGATCCAGATATGAGAAGCTGCTTTGAAATACGTACTTGAGGCATATATCCGATTCGAGGTCCTGGAACACCACTCCCAGCTGATCCAGGTTTACCTCCTAGGACCCATATTTCTCCAGCGTTCAATCTTCGTCTGCCAACGATGCAGCTTAATAAGGTAGTTTTACCACAGCCACTGGCTCCGAGTAATCCATAACTGAAAAAGGACGAGAAAATTAAATCTAGCCATGGAGCAAAGATGTAAAAATTCACGATGAACTCTTAATGTGTTTTTCTGCTTTTCTGTTTCCCCAAATCCCCATGAGTCATTCGAGTTAATCACGTAGCTCCGGTTGGAAGCTCATTACTATAAATGTGTTTCCGTTCTACAGATTAATTTGATGGAAAATTATTAAGCTTTTTTTTCTTCGTCGGTGCTATATTAAAAAAGAAGCTGGATAAAAACACGTGTCATTAACTGACTGCATGGAGTTATCCTGGTAGCACCAGCCTTGAGAAGGTTTTAACATCGCGATCAGTTTATATTCCTCGTAATACCGCAAAAATATAACCATCAAACTGGTTCATTGCATAAATCTTCGAAAAAAATTACCAGAAAATAGTTACGAGTATAACCGACTCGTTGGGTGTATTCATTGAAGACCACATACATATGTGCCACAGGTAACCACCGACCGTATGCCGGCCAGATGAAGGGCATGGTGAATCACAACATTTAGTTGAATCGTAATTACCAACGATGGCTTGTTTTATACGAGTTTTTTTCCTATTTCGCTTTTCTAGCGTATACGAACTTCGAGTGTTATAGATAAATTTCAAGGTTGAATCGAAGAATTCGTATGTTTGATTTTTTTTTCACGTTGAACTTTTTTTTTATAACGCGGATTTATTTTGAATTAGGAATCGTGTTTTGTTGAATTTTCAATCAATATAATAAAGTTTTAGTGGATACATAGTTTTTAATGGGTTTCTTCAAGGAAGCGAAAGAGGGAGATGTAATTTGAGTTGTTTATACGAAAAAAAACGAGGTGAATGTAGTTTTGAAAAATTTAAATTTTTTTCTATAAATTTTAAAACAGCCAAAAAGGTATGAGAATTTAACAAAAGGTCGTTATAACGCATTTTGATATTGAGATCGTTCGCTATCGATTTTGGATATTTTTTTAGATGTTTTTTCGCGATCGTTTTTGAAGCGAATTGTTACAAACGGCTCGTCATTGGGTTGATACGAAATTGGAAGTGATTATGATTGAAGTCTGAATTAAATATCAACAGGAAAATTTTTTGGAGAAATAGAACAAATAAGTCGTGAAGAACTGAATTTTGAGTCAGATGTTTCAGTGAAATTTAAAAATTTTCAAATTTAATGATGACTTCTTTTGGAAAAATCTTCTTATTGAGCCGAATAAATGGGATAAATTGCATGAGAAGTAAAAATTCAATCTCAGTGGAAAATTTTCGACTTACTTATGCTCCCCTCTTCTTGACAATGACTGAGATTTTATGATTTGGATTTTAAAAAATTCATATGACCAATCGTTCGAAATTGAATGTGTGAAGAATTGTTCATGAATGATTTTTATGTTTTGTAGATCAAGTTAATAAAAAATGAATGATTTTTGGCATTAATAATAATTTGAAAATTTACAAAAAATGAAGCGAATTGGTTGCAAATGATTTATTTTTTAAAAATAAAATCGGAGTTGTTCCAGAATGGTTCATGAATTTCATCAGTACGTGCATTTTTCCAGATTGGTGACTATTTTGTGAATCGTTCAAAATATGGATTCCTAATCAAGCTGAATCATTTAGAAATGACTGATTCAATAACAGATGACTCATCGTTTTTCTAGCATTCGATCCGTTCTTGAACCTTTTTTCAAATTATGGGTTGAGCTGAATCGTTCGCGAACGATTTGATGATTCGAGATTCGCAAATGATCCTCATCGTATCGTTCTCGTGAACAATTAAAAGAATTTTGATTCCCAAAAGATTTGTTTTTCTAGAGTAAAGCAATGCGAAGACGACTGAAAAATTACTTTAGAGTCATTCACGAACGATTTGTTTGAATGGAATCAAATCGTCCTCAAACGATTGCATTGCTTTCGATATCCCAAGAAAACGTTTTTAAAAAAAAAGAAAGTAAAAAACCAACGTAGAAAATAGATAAGATTTTAGATAATAATTTTCGAGTTGTTTTTGAACGATTTGCATAAAATGATAAAAATCCGAAAATTGATCGAATCGTTCGCGAATGAATGTAGAACTTCATTTTTAAACGACTTCTTTTTCTCAAAAATGAAAAAAAAAAAAACAGAATAAAAACATAGAAAAATTAGTGTTGAGTCGTTCGCGAACGATTTGTTTGAATATCTGATCAAATCATTCGTAAATAATTAAGTGGATTAGAATATTAGATTTTGATTTTTTATTATCTGTTTTTTCGATGGCGATGAATTGGCGTATGGAGAAATAATTCGGAAAAAAGTTTCTAGTCGTTCGCAGACGATTCGTTTATAAAGTTCAAAATTGTTTATTTTTAAATCGTTCAAGAAAAATTGAATAGAAATGATACTGATTTTCAAGCGATATATTTTTTTAAAAATGGAACATCGAAGTAAAAACGACATTGAAAATCAATTTCAAGTCGTTCTCGAATGATTCATCTTAGAAATTAATCAAATCAGTCAAAAATGGCACAATGATCTCTTGAACGATTTTTCTTCTCGAAAGTGGAAAAATAACGCGCGAACCACATAAAAATTATGTCAACTTAAGAACAAAACATAAAAAATTAGTTTCGATTCGTTCGCGAACGATTCATAAAAATTATTCAAATCGTTCACAGACGATTGAAAAAAGTCAACTCTCGCATAACTTGTTTTTCTCAAAAATCAAAAGTGAAAAATCAACGTGAGGACGATAAAAATATAATTTTTTTGTCGTTCGCCAATGATTCATTTTGAAAACTGATCAAATCAATCGGAAACGAGTGAATTGCTGAACAGTTTTTGATTCTTAAGCCACTTGTTAGTTTGTTATCTTCGATGATAAAAAAATGTACGTGAAAATTACATACAATTATTTTCGAGACGTTCGCGAACGATTCACGTTAATATTTGTTCATAGTCGTTCACGAACGATTCTACAAATTTCAATCCTCGCCGGATTCGATTCTTTCAACAACGAAAAATCAATGCATGCGAGGAAGCGAGGATGAAAAATTTTGAGTCGTTCACGAACGATTCGTTTTATAAACTGCTCAAATCATCCACAAACGTTGGAAACATTTTTGATTCATCATACAACTCATTTTCATGGGCGGTAAAAAATCAACGGAGAAACAACGTTGAATTTTTCGAACCGTTCGCGAACGATTCATTTCAAAAATTGTTCATAGTCGTTCGCGAACGACTGAACAAATTTCAACTCTCGCAAGACTCGGTTTTCTCAGTAGCGAAAAATCAATTTGAGAACAAAAACAATTAAGTCGTTTGCGAACGATTCATTTTAAAACCTGTCCCAATCGTCCGCAAAGGTTGGAAATTTTTTTGATTCATCAACGGCTTATTTTCATGGACGGTGAAAAATCAATGGGAAAACGACGTTAAATGTTTCGAGTCGTTCGCGAACAATTAATGAATAAAGGTCGAAATGCGACACGGCGAGTGAATAATAATATTTTCATAACTTACGTGTATAATGTACACCATTATACCTTTGTTGCCAGTTGCAAAAAGTACGTCTTTATGAGCGACCAAAATTGTAGGGCTATAAAGTAATTCAAACTCCCTAGTGCCATAATGTAAACTTTATGCAACGGTTTTTCGTAAAAGTTGATCATTTGGCTACACTGTTTTTTTGTAAACATAACAGATAAGACGATAAGAGAATAGAATTTGTTTCTGCTTGCGAATTTTGGAATTTTGTAAATTTATCACTAATTTGTTAATGAATTAAAAAAATCCGTGAACATATTAGTGAAAAATGATCAAAAAGAACATAGTGATGGTGAATTTCATAAAATTACGTTAATTAGTTGACCGGTGAATTGAATACAATTGCTAAATGGCAGAAAAAAGTTCAATCACCAGTCTGTAAAGTATTCTATGAATCGTAATAAATGATGAATATGTTTAATTGTTTTCTTCAAAATCGGAATCACGAATCGCTCGTTTATTTTTTAATGAAACCATTGAAACCTTGAAACTGTTTCATTTTGCTACCTGTTTATTTTGGTCGCCGAAAAGACGCACTGTTTGCATCTAAACAACAAAGGTACAATGGTGTACTATACACGTTCGTTATAAAAAGCACGTTACATGACTAGATTAAAGAAGTGGGTGATTATAAACTCGTGCAATTACAGCTCTCGCCTTCGGCTCGCGCTGTAACTTTACACTCGTTTATAATCACCCACTTTTTTAACCTAGTAATGTAATGTACTATTTTAGCAGGAAACTGCCAAAAATAAAAGATTGATGAAAAACAGTGATTTTAAACAACAAAAATGATGAATTACGCCAGGTTTTTGAATATTTGATCACTTTCCACCACTTGAAAAAATCTGAAAAAATTCTCAGGAGTGTGAAATACATTAGGAAATTTAAATTTGAAAAAATTTTGAGACAGCACCAAAACTGTGCCCCCTGAGGGATTTAAAATTTTCAAAGTCGAATTCAAGGTCACTAAAGTGGTCGAAAAAATCTGAAAAAATTTCAGAGCACTACCCTTTGGTACTTCTACCTACGTGCCAAGTTGGTTGAAAGCTCGCGAAGAGAGAATTTTAAAAATGTTTCAACTTGAAAATCGTGTATTTTGAGCCCCAGCCGCCCCCTCCCCCAGGGGTGAGATAAGAATTTGCTCATGCGCTCTTAAATCATCTTCTACAAATGGAAATCGAATGGCGTATGAATTTTGACAAAGTTTCACCTGAGGCCAAATGACCTCCTTATTGCACCAAAGCCTTTTCCATTTCAAGTTCCAATGAGGTTATTTGAAAAAATACTTTTTCAATTATAAATCAGTGAAAATTATCGAAAATCACTCAGAAACAGTTAAAATTGCAGCACAGGAGAAAATCAGTGAGAAAAATCACTGAAAAATCAGTGAATATTTACTGATAGGTCAGTAAAATTTATGAAATTTGCTGAAAAATCAGTGAAAATCTTTGAAAAATCAGTGAAAATTCGCTGAAAATCAGTGAACTTCGCTGGTTTTTCCTGTGCTGCAATTCTGACTATTTATCAGTGACTTTTCACTGATTCAGAATGAGAGAGTAGGTAATTGAATTCAGTGACATGAAATTCGTCGAAAGTCTTACGAAATTTTGGTCAAAATAGTATGAACATTTTATAAAGAATGAAATCCATACACCTCCATCAAATGGGTCGAATTCGCTGAACAGATGTCTAATTCAATTCGCGGTTTAACCAAATAACCCTCTTTTTGATCAATTGTATTAGACATTTCGAAATTTCTCAGTATACGTATTATTTGTTCTTCTCGTTGTGTTCCCATTTCACTCACTCTCCCTTCTTTTTTCATGCGGTATATTTCCATACAATCCGAACGAATACCTCAACCATACCTATAGTATTTCAATCACCTTAGATAAGAAAAACCGCGTACCATCCTCGCACGTCATTTGTTACATAAACAAAACAACAAGAACCGGCATCAAAAGGTCATTAAATAGATACACCGGTGGTCGAATTACTATTTTATCTCGTACATACGTAGGTCTACTCACTACAAATTAAATTTCAACACGCGACCATTAGTTTAGTTGTATTGAGTCGATAAAATAGGTGTAATGGATACTTACATGCAGCCTTTCGATACGGTCATGTTGAGACCGTCAAGGATAACATTAGGACTTCTTTTTTCTCCATATTTTTTGTACGCCCTGCGTACGCAAACGGCCTGCTGCCTTCGAGTCCATACTGTGGACTGTTGGGAATGAAACTTGGCCCTTTTCTCGGTCAGTTGTATCGAATTTTCAAGTTCTCGCATACCTACGATCACACAAAAAAACACCTCGTTATTAAAACTTACAATGAATCGAATCGAACTAATGCTAAAATCAGTCGATACCTCTGTTTGGGCAAATTAAATGATTTGTTTATAGTTGAAATTTAGAAATAATCCAAGTATGTAAACGGAGATTCTCAAGTACGTGAATTATTCGAAGAGGAAAAAATATATAAACAATGTACTTTCCTTGTACTTTTCAAACAATTATCGCGTATGTTATGATTACATAGCCTTGCGAAACGTGTATCTAGCTGGATACTATGAAAATGACAAAATATACTATAAACAATTTAAAGGTGGACGACTATAGTGGAAAAGACAAACTGGTTTTTATCGTCGTCGTATACCGGTCGTCGAGTAAATTTATCAACAATTAAATTCCTCGCTCGATAGATTTTTCTACTCGGTAGTTGCCTAGAGAGATTGGCTCTCGGTCAGCAGATTTTTTCGCAGGTGCTGCGGGTAGAATTTGGACAATTGACAACCAGGCATTGTCGAATGGTTGTTAATTGAACGCGCCTACATAAACTTTTACTTTAAATACATAAATCATTCTGCGAGTATTGGAAATTGAACGAAAGCTACGCCGGTAAACAATTTTACATTATCGTTAATCAGCTGATAGGAGAGAATTCTTTCACCTATGAAAGACTCTGTAATCGCGTGTACAAATAGCACCAGCTTCTAATTATTTTTTGCCGAAAATGGAATTTCGAAAATGGAAGTCCAAATTTATTCTAAGTTCAATTTTTTTCAACTCTGAATTTTTTTAATTTCTTTCATTCTAAATTTTTTCTCAACATTGTTTCCAAGTTTAAAAATTCTCCAGCTGTAGTACTTGAAATTTTTCAATTTAAATTTTTTTTTAAATTTTCCAACTTCTTTTTTTAATTTTTTTTAACGAAAATTTTTTCAAATTAATTTTAAATTTGTCCTAAACTTTTTTCAACTTTGAATTTTTCAAAAAAACATTTTGACTTCGTGTTTTTCAAAATTTCTCCCTACTTAATTGGAAGAAATTTAAAAAATATACAATAGGTATGACACTAAAATCTTGTCCACTTGAGTTATGTACTTCTTAATATCGCGAGACTGAAAAAAGATAAAGATTGAAACGGCATAGTTTTCCCAGTGATAAGGGGATTAAGGACCAACAAACAGGGGGTCCATCCCATGAGAAACCGGTTTAGGTTTAAAAATAGGAGTCACGGTTTTTTTGTGAAATAAACTCTACATATGTACTTGAGTCAAATAAAATGTGGTACGTTCAGTGGCGTCGGAAGCTTTTTTTTTGGGAGGGTGCAAAGTGAGTACAAAAACTTAATATAACAGAAGGATTTTCGGGGGAGGGGGCAAAAAGGAACCTTTTTTCGCATTGTTGACTCAAATTAATTTAAAGAATTGTGATGTTGTTCATGCCTGAGCGAAGCGATGGCGAAGCTTATAAAAAATTGAGCGTTTAATGCCCAAAAAAAGCCTGTTTTTATGTTTTAATGTTTCGATAATCCAAATATAATTCAATGGGGGGGGAGGGGGTGCAAATTATACTTCGCACCCCAGCCAGAATTTTGGGGGTGCAATGCACCTACTGTACCACACCTTCCGACGCCACTGGGTACGTTTATTCGAAACCGGTTCAACAGTTTCGAACCAGTTGTCAATATTCAAAAAAATGGAGATATGAAAAAAACTTTCACACAAAAGTTATAGAGAATTAAAAACTAAATATTTTTTGTTCCGTAACTTTTTTTCCATCTTGCAATGGAAAGAAGTTATCGTACAAAAGGTTTGAGTATATTTTTTTTTTCAAGCCATAACTCTTCTCCTTTGCTAGATGAAAAAAAAAATACAGAACGTAAAATGTTTAGTTTTTAATTCTCTACAACTTTTATCTCGCACTTTTTTTGATATCTCCACTTTTTGATAACCGATTATCGACTTGAAAAAAATTATCCAATATACTTAAGAAAATTATGACCATCTAGCAGCGGTTTCAAAAAATTGAAGATATCAAAAAAAGTGTGAAATAAAAGTTATAGAGAATTGAAAACTAAACATTTCACTTTCTGTAATTTTTTTCTCATCTAGCAATGGAGAAGAGTTATGGCTTGAAAAAAAAATCATACAAGTACTTGTACTCAAACTACATATTTGTACAACTTCTTTCCATTTCAAAATGAAAAAAAAAGTTATGAAACAAAAAATTATTGTTTTTTAATTCTCTGCAACGTTTGTTTCAAACTTTTTTTCATATCTCCATTTTTTGAATATTATTGACAACTGGTTCGAAGCTGCTGAACCGGTTTCAAAAAAACATACCATATTTTAATTCCGTCAGTGTGTGGAGTTTATTTCACAAGATGGATGAGACTCCCATTTTTTGACCCAAACCGGTTTCTCAAGGGGTAAACCACCTGTATGTAGGCCTGAAAATATGACCATTGGCCCTCAATGCTCTCATAACTGGGAACACTATGCCGTTGTAATCGTCTCTGTATCTTTTTTCTGTCTTAAAATATTGAGAAGTATCTCAATTGGGCAAGACTGTTGTGTCATACGGTATATTTCTTCAAAAATTTTCAACTGTAAAATTTTTTCAATTTAAATTTACTTAAAATTTTTCCAACTTTGATATTTTAATTTTTTTTCAACTTCATATTTAATTTTTTTTCAACTTTATATTTAATTTTTGTCAACTTGAAAATATTTTACAATCAATTTTAAAATTTTTCCTCAATTTTTTTCAGCTCTGTGATTAATTTTTAAAAAAATATCAAATTTTTTCAATTTGACAATTAATTTCAAAATTTTTCCTCAATTTTTTCAACTTGGAAATTTTTCAACTAGGTGTTTTAATTTTTTCCAACTCGGAATGAATTTTTAAAAATTTTAAAACTGAAAGAGTTTCAAAAAAATCAAAGTTAGAAAAATTTGGAAAAAATTTTAACTAAACAAATTTTACAGTTGGAAATTTTGAAATTTTAGGTACATACAAACACAATTTCGAAGAAGAAAAATAGATTAAAGAAATTGAAAAAGTCTCTTGTATCGTCGAAATCAAATATTTAGCAAAAATATTTAGGAGCTTCAAATATCAAGATGATCACGTCGATCAGCAGGCACGAAACAAGTAATGTAATATGACCCAGAGTGAGAGAGAACTCGTACAGATGTAAGAAAAAAAAAAGTAGGCAGATGAAACCACATTCTCAAACAGGTAATTAAAGTATGATGAAGCTGACACGAAGAATCGCCTGTGACAAGAATGCAACAATTGCCTACTCGCGATGTCGATGTGTATTCTTTTATTTACAGATAGGTACAAAAATGCAATCCGGCTATTATATTTTCTCTTAATTAACTCTCGAGGTGTTAAAATACGACTTCAGTGGTATTTCGATGCTTGATGACTATATTTACCAAGAAATTAGAACCATGTGATGGGGGAATTATGTAACGTGTGCGAGTGTTGGTATAGTAAGTATGTGAATTTGTATAATATCTGCGTGTTTGGTGTGATTACATAGAGGTATAGGGTATAGTATAAAAAATAGAGATATAGGTGAAGTGTTACCTAGGTAATGCATCGTGAATGTGCGGATACAGATTACAAACGCGACGAGGCATTTAACTAGGTTCTCCTATAGGTGTATTGTGGCCTATTGTATAACCGTAGGATTATTTCAGTTTTGGATCAGCCCTCTTGCGAGCTTTCAAGGTAGAAGAGTATGTAGGTATTGTAAAATGTCCTTTTCTTTCCTTCTACGGGTGTTTCACCTTGATTAGATCTTTATATCGGTTTCATCTATCGCGAGTATGGGTTTTATATGGCCTATGTGTGACGTCTAGGTTGATCGGAAATGTATTAGGAATTTGTGGCGAGTGTAGAAGTGTTTGTTTGACTGATTTTTCTTACTTCCCTTTTTACATTTTTTCCAAAAAAAGAAAAGTTGATGAAAAAATTGACAAAAAATTATCAGAATTATTTTTGAAAAGTGGTGAAACTGCCAAGAAATTTGGCGAAACTCCTTGAAACCATTGAAAGTAAAATTGAATTAGTATCATTTTTTATAAAATTACGATAAATTTTGTTGAAATATTCTAAAAATTGTTCAAAATTTCGTAAATGGGTCCATAACGTCTTGAAATTTGATTGAAATTTATTAAAAATACCATTTAAATACCCGAAAATGTCATGAAATCTGATTGAAAGGAAAAATTTTTAGATTTGAGTTATTTTGCGAAAATTTTACATTTAAGCTTTAAAAAAACTGTATCACGTTGAGACGAAATTTGTCCAAGAAACATGTTTTTAAAAAAGCGACCCAAAAATGGTGGAAATGGTGTGAAGATGAAAAAATAAATGTGAAAAATTTGGCAATTCTCTCAGAATTTGGTATTTATGAAAATTGGTTATTTTCAAGGAATGCAGGTAAAATCATTGAAAGTCTAAAGATTGAACATTCAATATTTGCAGAGACAAATTTTCAAAAATCGTCCAAAAAAAGTGTTGGAATGGAGTGAAAAATATTTTGTCTATTTTGGGGTATGATCATAAAATTGTTCAAGTTCTGTTGAATCGTTCAAGGTTGCCAAAGATCTTTCGACCTTTTTTTGCAATTTTTGGCGTACTTACCTATTATGAACACAAATAATTTTTGTAGATATAATATTTTAGTCTTTTTTCAATACTTACTTTGAATTATGGTTCATTTAGGTATCGCTTTGTGAAACAATAAATACGACATTTTAAGCAAATTTACGAGTTTTAAACATGAATTTTACAATGGTTTCAAGGAGTTTCGTCAAATTTCTTGGCAATTTTGCAACTTTTTAAATAATTTTTATAATTGTAAATGGGCTGATAGACCTTGATGTCTAAACCCAGGGAAGGGAACAAAAAAAAAATTATAATTTTTTGTAGCCTTTTTTGAAAATCTAAACGAATTTTTAGGACGTTCAAATGCATCTTTAGATTATTTTCGAAGATTTTTCATGATGTTTTTTTTCTAAAATTTCATCACATTTTAATCATTTTTATAGGTTTTAATTTTTTTTACAGTTGATTTATTTTTTATGAAAATGTTTGACAATTTTTACAAATTGATTTATGATTTATCCGCATGAAAATTTTAGGGGCTTTTTCAAATATTTAATGATTTCCCCCCTTTTTAAATGTTTGAAATGATTCTCACCTCATTTTAGTCAAAGTTGATCGATTTTCTAGATTTATATCATTTTCATAATTTATTTATGGTCTATCTGCCAGCATTTCCATCATTTTTCGTAACTTTTGTCTACGATTTTCAACATTTTTTAAAGGAATTTTTGGTAAGTTTTTTGAACTGTTTTTGCAATAAAGGACTTGACGTTAGTTGAAACATTTTCAAAACTATTTTGATTTTATCACATTATCTTCAAATTTTACGGGGTTTTCATCAATTTTTATCAACGTTTGCATCATTTTTAGTACTTTTTCAACAATTTCTAAAAAATTTATGGCGATTTTCAGTAATTTTATTTTTGAACTGATTTTAAAACATTGTGAACAATTTCTGGAACTTTTACAATTTAATGTGAGTATTTTTGCTGTTTTTATCATTTGAAGATTTCTTAAACTTTTTTTTGCAACATTTTATTTATTAATTTTTGGAACGTTTTCATAAGTTTTTTGAACAGCATGAAAAATTATTACAAATTTTAAAACAAATTTTACTAAATTCTTCGTAAGTATTTTGAAATTTTGAATTAATTTTATCTTATTACAATCAATATTTATGATTTTTTACTAATTGATCTTCACTTTTTTGAAACAATTTCTACAACTTTTTTATTATTTTTGGAAAAGTTTCTATTGAGTTTTAAATATTTATTTTGTAAATCACTTTTAAACAAGTTTTTTAAAAGCTTTTTTTGGCATTCTTATATATATGTTTATTTCGTTACCTTTTGATAAATTTTTCATAACTGTTCATCAATTTTTACCGTTGATGGTAGTGATTTTTTTGAACAAATCCATTAGATTTATTATGCATTTTTATTTGAGTTTTGAAAATTTTTCCATTTCTTCTTTTCAAATTTATTGATTAATTTGTGTTGATGAATATCTTACAATATTTGAAATCATCTAAAACAAATTTTGTTACTTTTCAATTTCAAAGATATTTATGAAAATTCTAATGAATACTTCCCGACTTTAAGAACAATTTTCACAATTTTTCGCAATATTTTGCACTTGATTTTTAAAAAGTTTTGCTAGGTACCGTTGGCGTATTGCGGGGGGGGGGGGGGGCTTGTTTTATATTAAACCATAATTACCTATAGAAAAATTTTAGTTGAAGATTATCGATTTTTTTATCCATCCTCTCAACGCCATTCGATTCTTATTTTTATCTACTGTTTTTCAAACAAATTCAGAAATTTTCTAGAGTGATTTAAAATAATCTTAAAATATTTTCAAAATTATTTTTACCCGCGATTGTAAAATTTTTTTACATTTTAGACTGTTTTTCAATGTTCAATAATTTTCCTCGCAAATTTCCAACATTTTTTCACCATCAAGAACAATTCTTATTATTTTGTAATGATTTTTTCGAGAATTAAATTTATTTGTATTATATTTCAAAAATTTTAACGCAATTTTGAGCACCTATTGATGAGATTTTTGAATTCGTGGAAAGTTTTCAAACTAGTTATTATATCATTTTCAACCATCTGCACGTAAAAAACCTGCTTGGCTTATTTACCATTTCAACTACGAATTTAATTTTTAATCAATTTTCATGACATTTAGGGCCAATTTTATTTTTTTTAAATCACTATTTTTGGCATTTTAACGACGGAAATTTAAATACCAAATTATCTGTACTTACTGGAAAACGAATAATTGAATTTACAATTCGTTTCATTTTCCTGACCCTCAAAAAATGATATGAATTTTCTCTCGATCCAGATTTTAAGCTTAATAATGTAGCTAATTAGATAGCAGCTTGATGTATTTTTTTTTTGCAATTTTAACTACCACCTTGTTGATTCACCTTCAAATTTTTCAACATCATTTTTTTCTGTTCGCGTATAAATACCAATTTCATTTTTCACGTTGTCTATGTACCTAATCTCCATCTGTGTACTATTTACGCGTATTTATACCGAAGTATGCATATACTTTTAATTATGCGAAAATCGAATAAATTACGTACAAATACATTTAGGCTTTCGGCAAATTGGAAAAAAATTATGATAAAACAGATACGTAGGTGAATATAAAACGTTTAATCAACATCGACGACTGGTTGAATGTTGAAGCAGTCTGAAAACCTTGAAAGAAACTCCAGTTATTTAACAGATCGATGAAAAAAAATTATGCAACACGAGGAAATCTGTGTTTACCTAATTGTTAAAATTTTAACCTTTTTGATTGTAGGTTTTGAAAAAAATTCATCACGAACTACTTACATATATTAAATTTCTCGCCAGTACGAGTATATAATAGGTATTTGTTAGTCATAATTATGGTTTAGTTTATGGTTATTTTGGATGAATGAAAATGTAAATAGAAAGAAGTGTGAGATTTCATTGTACAAAAAGAAATTATGAACCTAATTAAAGTCGAGCATTAATCTAGCCCATTAGTGGTGAAAAATTATCATAAATTTTTACAATGTAAGTATACTGTTTTCCTTGTTCATTGTTTTTTTTTTAAAATTGAGTGTCCCTAATGTAGTCCAGGGAAAATTGATATTCTTTTACAATTTTTTTCCACCCGGCTCCCCCCCCCCCGCCAAAAATATGCAATCCGATTTGAACTCCTCGTTTGGTGTGAAAATCTTCAATAATAGGTACTTAAAAATGACGAGGGTAAGAATCAGGGATGAAACTTGGGCAAAAATCTTGGAGGAGGTAAAAATAAAAAAATTTGCTGATTCGGATTTTTTTCAAAAATGGAAATTTTCCCGACCAATCTTATTGAGAATGAAATATAAAAATTCATGATTTTTTGAGCTAAGTACTCTTTTGACTTTTAAAAAGAACTATATATTCCCTAATGACGACCTCTCTTTCAAAAATCAAAAAAAATTCGAAAATTCCATTCCAGGTCGCCACTAAGTCCCCTGATAAAGGAGAAGGGCTGATTTTTGCCATTTTAAAATATTCAATTAATTGGACTGGAAGGAAAAAGAGTTCATATCATTATTTTGAGAATGAGTCCGAGCGAAGCGAGGGTCAAAATTTTTAAAGAAAAATGCATCCAGAAGCTGAAATTTCCTCATTAAAATTCGTCTCTCTTTCGTGCTACTTTTTGGCTTCCAAAAAAACAACATTCCTTAACGAGTTCCTCTCCTTCCAAAACATCAAAAAATTCTGAAAATTCCCTTCAAGATTGTCATCAAGTCCCCGGGTGGAAAAGGACAATTTTTTTCACTTGAAAACATCCAATGGTCTGGACTGGAAGGGAAGAAAATTCATACCATCATTTAAAAAATGAGTTGTGTGAAAGTTACAAAGCCGGAGCGAAGCGAGGGAGAAAATTTTTCAGGAAACAGTTGTTTTCATTTTTTTGGATAAATTAAAATTTTAAAAACGTGTTTGAATGGTTATTTTCAGAACTTTTTTCGGAATTGCCCAAATTTTTTGAAGCTGCCCACCAGATTTTTGAAGCTACCCAAACAAAGCCTAAAAACCCCTTAGAATACACACTGCTGTGACCCAGAAGAAATCGGATACCTAACTCATTTTTGAAGGTTTGAAATGAATAAAAATATTGACGTTGAACAAAAAAAATTAAAAGAAGTTGGAACAAAAAAAATTACCAAAATTTTGAATTGTCCTTTCCGAGTCACCAAAAATTTTGAACCAAAATTATGTAAATCGAAATTATGACTTTTGCCTATGGCTTTTCGGAGATCCTTTTGATTTTTCATAAACAGTTACATCGCATTTACAGTACTTTTTCTTTCCACAACCTCGATTTTTTAAATGCAATATTCAATAACCTCCCTTATAATTAACGGTAGGGGTTGAAATTCTTGCGGTAACTTTTTTGGAATACCATACCAGCATGTATGAAAAAATTACTCTTCACTGGTATAATTTTGGGTACTTTTAACTTCGTATTTCCATCATTTCCAAAAATACTGTAAATATTGGAAAAATAGGCGTTTTCCACCCTTAATTTTTGGGCAAAGTAGCGGGTGTTTTCGAAAAAAAACGAACCTGTCTGATAGGAAATTACACGTGGAACATGATTGTTCATAACAATCTTTCAATTTTGAGGCTTATTTGAGGAGATATTCACAAAAGTTTCAATTTTTTCCAAAAATGCTGTAAATTGTTGAAAAATAGGTGTTTTTTACCCTTGATTTTTGGTCAAGGAAGTGAGTGTTTTTGAAAAAAATCAAAAACTTTCTGATAGGAAATTACACGTAAAACAAGATTGTTCGTAACTATTTTTCAATTTTGAGGCTTATTTGAGGAGAAATTCGCGAAAAACCGGTTTTTAGCAGACATTTACTCCTCCCTTGGGGGTAGCGTAGGGTTATGGGGTGTCTAAATTAGTATGTTGTGTAGTGGACCATTACGAACGTAGCACGCGAAAAAAAATCAGGATTGAATTTTTGGGGGTTTGGTACGCTTTTTCTCTTATTTACCTGGACTAATGGTGAAAATTTCTACATACGTATCTTATGCTATAAAATTTGAAAAAATTACTCCCTCCTTTTTTCCTTCCTCTCGACGTTTAATTCAATTTACTAGCAACCGTTTATCATTCAATTATCACTGAAATCTGAACCATTGATAATGCTCGAACCTGTTTACCCGCCAATATGAAAAATTACAACATTACATATTAGTTCCACTCTATTAATAATACGACGTAGACGTACATACATAGTCTGGAACGTATATGTGCCATACCTTAGGACTTTTTTTTTTCTTTAGACTTATTGTTTACATAATACATGTTCATGAACCGACAATATACGGTACATACGCGAGAAATGGTCAATATTACGAAAACCACCGACCGAAGCATTGAGTACAGAGAGAGAGAGGCGCGATGTGCTTTAAATTTAAACCGCACACCGCACCAAGACCAAGTGTGAGAAATAAACAATGTATTGACATTTTTTCCACCTCGTTTCGACACGTAATATAGACATATGATAAAGATTCCATACGAATGATAGCAATCGGTGCACGAACCATATGGTTTTTTAATCACGTAAATTATAATAAACTCGCGAATTTTTTTGACGGTGAAATTTATTAAGTACTTTGTCAAGGACTCGGAGGAGTTGGCGTGTGGTAGGTTTACGTCTACGTAGAATTTGCGGAGAGATTCTTTAAAATACCGGCGATTAAGTTGGTCATCGTGACTGGTAGATATTTCCTGAAAGAGTAATTTGGATACGGTTATTTGGTTTATTTGTGCTTCGTTTACAATTGGCCATCGCATCGGCGCTGTGTGATTTATCGTAAAACGAACTTCGATTATTTTAACAGTTAGCGAATGAAGAATGGAGATGGAGAAAAATCATTACTCGCGTGATGAGCAGTCGATAGAGGGACGAGGTCTCTTCAAATCATGCCTCAGATCGAGTGAGAGTCATTATGGTGATGGTGTTTTTTTCAACGGTCATGGAGATTATGGTATGAAGTAGAAAGAAGTTTTTAATGATGGTAGTTCCAGTTCGGAAAAGGAAGCTGGATTAGATGGTTTTAGGATTTGAGAGAGAGAGAGCCAGGGACGTACCAATGGGGGGGGGGGGATAACTCCCCCACGGAATTTTACAGTATACAGTTGAGAAACTTCATTATTTTTATCCACGAGTGTTGGCAAAATTTACCATTTGTGGGAAAAATTCTAATACTTTCCCAAGTTGGAAAAATTTGCATACGCTTTCATTTTGAATCAGTGAAAAATCACTGATAAACAGTCAGAATTGCTGCATAGGAAAAATCAGTGAAATTCTCTGATTATTCAAAGAATTTCACAGATTTTTCAGAAAATTTCATAAATATTACTGAGTTTTCAGTGAATTTTCACTGATTTTTAGTCACTGACTTGCTTTCGGTGAAAATTTGTTTCATGATTTATTATACTGTGCTGCAATTCTGACCGTTTTTCGGTGATTTTTAATAAATTTCACTGATTCAGAAATATGAGAGAGTACGTTCCCAACTTGAGAAAATTTACTATTTGTAAGAAAAACTGACATACTGTCTCAAAACGGAAAATTTTTCATATTTTTCCTTGTTGGAAAATTTTTTATACGTTTTGAACTTGGGAAAATTCACCATTTGTACGTAAGCATATTTTTCCAAAATGAGAAAGTTGAACATTTGTACTGTCATGTTTTTTATAATGAAAAAGCAGGGTAAAATGATCATTTTCTTGGTGAAAAGGGTATAACAGGGTAAGTAAGGTGTTTTGGCCCTGGAAAAGGATTTTGATTAAACACAGCGCCCGCGAGCACTGTATTCACCAGAGCGCCGTGGGAAATTGACATGAACGTTTGTGCTCCGCATGACCGGTGGTCAGTTTTTATTTTTTTTTGACAATGTTGCACCAACTCAAACTCATTGAAACTTATGTGGTATAATCAACACTAAATCACACATTTTCTTTTTAAAAAAATGGCGACTGAACCTCTGAAACTTCTTTCCAAAATGGCCACTCAAAGTTTTTAAAACGCCATAACTTGACGAAAAATGGGTCAAAAATTTTGAAAATTTTTTTTAGGATTCCTTTGACTCTCTAGATTTAATTTTAAAAAACACGAAATTTTTGTCTACATTTGGCGAAAAACGAAAAAATGAAGTTTAAAAAACACATTTTGGCCCCTCCCCCCCCCGAAAATACTTGCTCTGGGATCCAAAATTTTTGTCAGAATTTTTTCTCATCATGACTCAACTTTTGGCGTAAGTTTCATCAAAATTCCTTTCCAGGGCCAAAACACCATACTTTCCTGCTATACCCTTTATCATTTGTATCCATAATTAAACAGTTTTGCACTTCTATGTTTTTTTTTTACCTATACTCGAAAAAAAAACAATCAAATTTTTTCAAAAACTTTGACCTTACTGCACGCCGCGGTATTGCGTTTCTCTTTCCATAATTTTAAAATAATCCAAATCCTACAAAAGTGATTTTTTTTCGCCTCGTATCGTGAATATTGTTGCCGCAATGCTGCGTAGGAAAGATTGGAGAAATTGACTGGTTTTTCAGTGATTTTTTCACCTACTGATTTCACAGACATTTCCCTGTGCTGCAACCCTGACTGTGTATCAGTAATTTTCGCTGTTTCATGAATAAAAGAGCACTTTTGCATTCTGAATGACAAAGAATCACGAATATGCTTACTGCCGGAATTCGTGAAAAAAATCAGTGAAACTGGTTTAAAAACAGTAAAACTTACAATAGCGTAACTGACATACCTGGGGGGGGGGGTGTCGGAAACTTTATTTGGGAGTTGGGCATGGAGACTTGGAATACCAGAAGGATTATAGAGGGAGGAGGTAAAAGGGAGCCTTCTTTCGAACTGTCGTCTCAAATAGATGATAAAACTGTGATTTTGATGATGCCCGAGCGAACCGAGAGCCAAGCTTTAAAAAAATTGGATTTTCAATGTCTAAAAAATACATTTTTTCGTAATGCAATTTGGGGGAGAGAGGGTATATTTGATATTTTGTACCCTGGTGTACAATGTACTCATTTTTCGATGCCGCTGATAGAATACAAAAGATAGGTACCGTATATTTTACAACGTTCAATTATCAGTCTTCATTACATAACAGAGAAAAGAAAAAGAGAGGGGGTCGTGAAAAACTGACATGTCAGTTTTACTCAAGTTGAATTAAAAAAATTGTTGTGAGAAAATCTTTTAAAAGTAGATAAATTGAGATGATTTTGATTTGATAGGGTCTCGATTCTCAAAAAAAATAAGGAAATAACAAACTCAGTCCCAGCGAAGCGAGGACAATTTTTTTTGCAGAATATACGTTAGAAAATATAGTTTTAAGATCACAAATACTTTTCAGATAATTTTTTTTTAAGGAATTCTGGGGGGGGTGTGTTTTGTGTTCCCAACACATTCCCCCTCCTCCGTATTTACGCCACTGAAAACTTACTGGTTTTTAGTGAATTCCACCGATTTTTCAGTATTTGCTTACTCTCTCGTTCTGAATCAGTGAAAAAGAAAAATATTGCTAATAAAATAAACAGTTGAAATTGCTGTTAAGAAAAATCAATGAAATTGAGTGATTTTCAGAAAATTTTCATTGATTTTTGCTCCATCATAAATGAGAGAGTAATTCTGACCGTTTATTAATGATTCTTCAATTTTTATTGCTTCTAAATGAGAGAACATATTGTTGACATGTATATTGAAAGAGAACCAAAAAAAAAAATCCTGGATATTGATTTTTGACAAAAATTATCCGGGTAGTTTACTTTTAATGGGATACCTCCCGAAAAAATTTTGACCCCCTGACCCAAAAGAAGACGAAGACGGAGATAGAAATATGGACTAAAAATGAAATCATTTTCAAAAAAAAACCTTTTTTTTTTTGCTTGTTTTGGATAATGTTGCCTGCTGAAGCCCTTGCTCTCCCCTCCCCCTCCTTAAATGGCTGCGATTCAAGTTTCTAGACTTCCGTAAATCATTGACTTCGAAATTAGATACCAGTTTTTGCCCTCCATGAGAGGCTGGAAAAGTTGTAGATCGTAATTAAGATTTTTTGCTTTTTACCAAATTGAAATTGCTCACTCGAACATCTCAAAATAGAGGTAAACATTTTTTTGACCCACGAAATATTTTTCGATGATTCTTTTCAATGTCATGATTGTGCAGCCTATTGTGTTTTTATTTACGCAGCTTCTATAAAATTTCAGTGGGCCGCATTGCAGCAAAAAAATTCCAAAAAATTAATTTCTGATTTATTTCAATGGTCAAAAAATTTTTCAATTACTTTTCAAGCCACTGAATGAATCAATAGAATTTTTATGAAAGTCGCATGTTTCAAAATTCAGTTGGAAAATATCATTTTTAAATTATACCAGTCAGCATTTAAGATATTTGCACTTACAATATCTCTTCAAAAAATACACGAAACGAATTCTGCTCACAGAATTTATTTTCAAGGAAAATTTCGTCTATGAAAGCGAATTATTTTTCTCAACCATCCTTTGTGAAATTTGTGTTTTGTTGGTTGTCTGAGACATGTATCTTCATTTATTTTCATTATAGATAATTGCACCCGAATCATTTCTGGTAAGAATTCTAACAAAGTACGTACACTACCTATTTAAGTGAATAACAACACTTTTTTAAATTTTTTACCAAAGAGCATTTTGAAATGAACTGATGACTGGTGGATATGCCTTAATTACATTACCAACTCGTATATGAGGCAAACGGGAACGTTTGACTTTGAAATGTACTTTTTAATTTATTTCTACAATTTTTCAACAATTTCTACACCTGATTATGATCATAACATGTAATTGAGAAAACACAAGTTCCATTTGCTTCAAACAATGGGTTTTCATTAAAATTCGCACATGCCACATGCGAACTCATTTAGGTGTTATGTGCAACTGAAAAAATATATTTTCCAAAACCTATTCCACTTTGTAAAATACGCTATATCTTTCGTTAACTCCGCATACAATTTTTTTACCAAGTTTTTGAAGTATACTTGGAGGAGTGTTTGTCATTAAAAAGCTTGAAATTTGATTTTAAGGTGCAAACGCTCAAGTTAAAATAAGAATGTTCGAAATTTTAATTGTAATTATCAATTTTGCCTTGTTTATAAATATGGCGGTTGCCCCTGATGAATCAGATCCATGTTCTTCTTATAATTCAATTGAAGTTGACCTTGCTAATGGTTCAATAGATAAGCTAATCAATGAAGAAGATTCTTTCAAGACAATTCGTAAGTTGTGCTTGTTTCATTTGTTTTACTCTCGCCTTAAAGCGAGACGAATTCGAAGTTGGGAAAGGGAAAGGGAAAGATTGTTGAAAAATGATGAGAAATTCGTGCACTGTGTAAATTTTGTAACTAAATTTAAATTTTCCAAAATTTTGCATGAATTTTTTACTCTTTCGCCTGATTTCCTTAGTTTTAGTTTTTACTTATTGAGTATTTTATGCGGGTAACTGGGTATTTTGGTGAAATGAAATTTTCTCGGAATGTTTTTTTTTATATTCAAAATTTCGATTTTCGATGGGTCCCAAAGAAGGCCTCCTTTTGTCTTTTGCCACTGTATAAAATTGTAAAATTTTGGAAAAAAAATGCGAAATTTTAAGAAAAAAGTTGAGTAAAATCAGAAAAATTATTTGGAAAAATTTTACCAACCCTTCTACCAGACTTCGTTTCCTCAATATAGAGCAAATTATTGTAATTCTTTTTTCAGTTTCCAATTTGGTTAATCTGAAAAGTAGAGGAGCCCCGTTAACTTTGGACGAGAAATCCAAAATTCTTTTCGCTTGCGCTCTGAGTAAATTAGAAGTAAGCCGTAGAGAGTGCGATTTGAAACGACATTCTCTTAAAGCAGCCACTATTTGGATTAAAGAACACAAATTCTCAGCAATAAAATGTGACGCTGGATATCACAACACCAAATATCTTATGAAAGGAAATCGAGTTAGAGGATTTCGTTCAAGTTTATTCAATGTTTATTTGATCAACCAATGGTTTAAACAGGTAGATAAAGTTGTATCATTCAAACAAACCGTGGATCTAGTTTTGAAAAACGTACCCTTTGAGTGAATTTTCACAAGTTATAAACATATTAAGTATATACCTAATTACATACCTAATTGATTCACTGAATTTCAATTTATTCTTGTTTACCTAGGAATCCATTTTCTTCAAATGTAGCTAAATTAAGAAGGTTAATATTATGCTATTTTATGATTTTATGTTTTTAAATATCGATTTATCATTTTAAATTCGAAGACGAAAAAAAGTAAATTTGAGTGCACAGGTACACAGGAATTTTTTCAAATTCGTAAAGACGACAGCTCTACCAAGATACCAAGAATTGTACTTTTTCCGGAAAATTTTTAATTTTTTCGGATGTTATCTTTGTACTGAAATGTCAGTTCCAAAATTTCAAAGAGCAATATCCGTACGTGGGGGTGACTTTGAAAGAAAAAATGTGTTTTTCTTATTTTCTATTTTTGTGTCGCTCTGAAACATAATTTTAACTTAGGGATCGGTCAGACCTTCGGATTGGGTTTTCAACAGATTTTTCCTCAATGTAAAAGCTAAGTTAATGATCAAAACCCTTCGTTTTCAAAGTCACCCCGCTTTGGGGTACTCTCTCAATTATAAATCAGTGAAAATTATCGAAAATCACTGAGAAACAGCACAGGAGAAAATCAGTGAATTTTTTTACTGAGAACAAATCATTGAGAAAAATTACCGGAAAATCAGTGAAAATTCACTGAAAAGTCAGTAAAATTTATAACACATTTTTTGCTACTTTTGGATAATGTCACCGCTGAAACCCTTGGTAACCCCCTCCCGTTTCAATGATTGCGATCCAACTTTCTAGACTTCCGTAAATCATTGACTTCAAAATTGGATACCGGTTTTTTCCCTCCTGGAGAGGCTGGAAAAGTTGTAGATCGTAATATTAAAACTGAGTGGTTGCTTTTTACCAAATTGAAATTGCTCATTCAAACACCTCAAAATAGAGGTAAATTGTTTTTTGACCAACGAAATAATTTTCGATGATTTTTTTTCAATATCATGACAGTGCAGCCTATTATATTGATTTACGCAGCTCTTATAAAATTTCAGTGGGCCTCATTGCAACAAAAAAATTCCAAAAAAATTCCAAAAAAATTGTTTTTGATTTATTTCAATGCCCAAAAAAATTTTGGGTTACTTTTCAAGCCACTGAATGAATCACTAGAATTTTTATGAACATTTTTAAATTATACCAGTCAGCGTTTAAGATATTTGCACTTCCAAAATCTCATCAAAAAATACACGAAACGAATTCTGCACACAGAATTTATTTTCAGGGAAAATTTCGTCTATGAAAGCGAATTATTTTTCTCAACCATCCTTAGTGAAATTTATGTTTTGTTGGTTGTCTGAGACATGTATCTTCATTTATTTACATTCGAGATAATTGCACCCGAATCATTTCTGGTAAGAATTCTAACAAAGTACGTACACTACCTATTTAAGTGAATAACAACACTTTTTTAAATTTTTTACCAAAGAGCATTTTGAAACGAACTGATGACTGGTGGATATGCCTTAATTACATTACCAACTCGTAAATGAGGCAAACGGGAACGTATGACTTTGAAATGTACTTTCTAATTTATTTCTACAATTTTTTAACAATTTCTACACCTGATACATGATCATAACATGTAATTGAGAAATCAAAAGTTCCATTTGCTTCAAACAATGGGTTTTCATTAAAATTCGCACATGCCACATGCGAACTCATTTAGGTGTTATTTGCAACTAAAAAAATGTATTTTCCAAAACATATTCCACTTTGTAAAATACGCTATATCTTTCGTTAACTTCGCATACAATTTTTTTACCAAGTTTTTGAAGTATACTTGGAGGAGTGTTTGTCATTAAAAAGCTTGAAATTTGATTTTAAGGTGCAAACGCTCAAGTTAAAATAAGGATGTTCGAAATTTTAATTGTAATTATAGATGTTGCCTTGTTTATAAATATGGTGGTTGCCCCTGATGAACCAGATCCATGTTCTTCTTATAGTTCATTTGAAGTTGACCCTGCTAATGGTTCAGTAGATAATCTAATCGATGAAGAAGATTCCTTCAAGACATTTCGTAAGTTGTGCTTGTTTTATTTGTTTTACTCTCGCTTTATAAGAGCGAGACGAATTCGAAGTTGGGAAAGGGAAAGATTGTTGAAAAATCAGAATGCTTCATTTTGTACATATCATTCTCATACTTTTTTAAAACGTAGTAAATTTTGTAACTACATTTTTTAAATTTTCCAAAATTTTCCATGAATTTTTCACTCTGTCGCCTGATTTTTTTAGTTTTCAAAATTTCGATTTTCGATGGGTCCCAAAGAAGGCCTCCTTTTGTCTTTTGCCACTGTATAAAATTTTTTAAATTTTGAAAAAAAATTGCGAAATTTTAAGAAAAAAGTTGAGAAAAATCAGAAAAATTATTTGGAAAAATTTTACCAACCCTTCTACCAGACTTTGTTTCCCCAATATAGAGCAAATTATTGTAATTCTTTTTTCAGTTTCCAATTTGGTTAATCTGAAAAGTAGAGGAGACCCGTTAACTTTGAACGAGAAATCTAAAATTCTTTTCGCTTGCGCTCTGAGTAAGTTAGAGGTAAGCCGTAGAGAGTGCGATTTGAAACAACATTCTCCTAAAGCAGTCACTATTTTGATTAAACGACACAAATTCTCAGCAATAAAATGTGACGCCGGATATCACAACACCAAATATCTTATAAAAGGAAATCGAGTTAGAGGATTTCTTTCAAGTTCATTCAATGTTTATTTGATCAACAAAAGGTTGATACAGCTAGATAAACGTGTATCATTCAAACAAACAGTGGATGTAGTTTTGAAAAACATACCCTTTGAGTGAATTTTCACAAGTTATAAACGTATTAAGTACCTAAAATTACATAATTGATTCACTGAATTTCAATTTATTCTTGTTTACCTAATCCATTTTCTTCAAATGTAGCTAAATTAAGAAGGTTAATATTATGCTATTTTATGATTTTATGTTTTTAAATATCGATTTATCATTTTAAATTCGAAGACGAAAAAAAGTAAATTTGAGTGCACAGGTACACAGGAATTTTTTCAAATTCGTAAAGACGACAGCTCTACCAAGATACCAAGAATTGTACTTTTTCCGGAAAATTTTTAATTTTTTCGGATGTTATCTTTGTACTGAAATGTCAGTTCCAAAATTTCAAAGAGCAATATCCGTACGTGGGGGTGACTTTGAAAGAAAAAATGTGTTTTTCTTATTTTCTATTTTTGTGTCGCTCTGAAACATAATTTTAACTTAGGGATCGGTCAGACCTTCGGATTGGGTTTTCAACCGATTTTTCCTCAATGTAAAAGCTAAGTTAATGATCAAAACCCTTCGTTTTCAAAGTCACCCCGCTTTGGGGTACTCTCTCAATTATAAATCAGTGAAAATTATCGAAAATCACTGAGAAACAGCACAGGAGAAAATCAGTGAATTATTTTACTGAGAACAAATCATTGAGACAAATTACCGGAAAATCAGTGAAAATTCACTGAAAAGTCAGTAAAATTTATAACACATTTTTTGCTACTTTTGGATAATGTCACCGCTGAAACCCTTGGTAACCCCCTCCCGTTTCAATGATTGCGATCCAACTTTCTAGACTTCCGTAAATCATTGACTTCAAAATTGGATACCGGTTTTTTCCCTCCTGGAGAGGCTGGAAAAGTTGTAGATCGTAATATTAAAACTGAGTGGTTGCTTTTTACCAAATTGAAATTGCTCATTCAAACACCTCAAAATAGAGGTAAATTGTTTTTTGACCAACGAAATCATTTTCGATGATTTTTTTTCAATATCATGACAGTGCAGCCTATTATATTGATTTACGCAGCTCTTATAAAATTTCAGTGGGCCTCATTGCAACAAAAAAATTCCAAAAAAATTCCAAAAAAATTGTTTTTGATTTATTTCAATGCCCAAAAAAATTTTGGGTTACTTTTCAAGCCACTGAATGAATCACTAGAATTTTTAGGAACATTTTTAAATTATACCAGTCAGCGTTTAAGATATTTGCACTTCCAAAATCTCATCAAAAAATACACGAAACGAATTCTGCACACAGAATTTATTTTCAGGGAAAATTTCGTCTATGAAAGCGAATTATTTTTCTCAACCATCCTTAGTGAAATTTATGTTTTGTTGGTTGTCTGAGACATGTATCTTCATTTATTTACATTCGAGATAATTGCACCCGAATCATTTCTGGTAAGAATTCTAACAAAGTACGTACACCACCTATTTAAGTGAATAACAACACTTTTTTAAATTTTTTACCAAAGAGCATTTTGAAATGAACTGATGACTGGTGGATATGCCTTAATTACATTACCAACTCGTAAATGAGGTAAACGGGAACGTATGACTTTGAAATGTACTTTCTAATTTATTTCTACAATTTTTTAACAATTTCTACACCTGATACATGATCATAACATGTAATTGAGAAAGCAAAAGTTCCATTTGCTTCAAACAATGGGTTTTCATTAAAATTCGCACATGCCACATGCGAACTCATTTAGGTGTTATTTGCAACTAAAAAAATGTATTTTCCAAAACATATTCCACTTTGTAAAATACGCTATATCTTTCGTTAACTTCGCATACAATTTTTTTACCAAGTTTTTGAAGTATACTTGGAGGAGTGTTTGTCATTAAAAAGCTTGAAATTTGATTTTAAGGTGCAAACGCTCAAGTTAAAATAAGAATGTTCGAAATTTTAATTGTAATTATAGATGTTGCCTTGTTTATAAATATGGTGGTTGCCCCTGATGAACCAGATCCATGTTCTTCTTATAGTTCATTTGAAGTTGACCCTGCTAATGGTTCAGTAGATAATCTAATCGATGAAGAAGATTCCTTCAAGACATTTCGTAAGTTGTGCTTGTTTTATTTGTTTTACTCTCGCTTTATAAGAGCGAGACGAATTCGAAGTTGGGAAAGGGAAAGATTGTTGAAAAATCAGAATGCTTCATTTTGTACATATCATTCTCATACTTTTTTAAAACGTAGTAAATTTTGTAACTACATTTAAATTTTCAAAAATTTTCCATGAATTTTTCACTCTGTCGCCTGATTTTTTTAGTTTTCAAAATTTCGATTTTCGATGGGTCCCAAAGAAGGCCTCCTTTTGTCTCTTGCCACTGTATAAAATTTTTTAAATTTTGAAAAAAATTGCGAAATTTTAAGAAAAAAGTTGAGAAAAATCAGAAAAATTATTTGGAAAAATTTTACCAACCCTTCTACCAGACTTTGTTTCCCCAATATAGGGCAAATTATTGTAATTCTTTTTTCAGTTTCCAATTTGGTTAATCTGAAAAGTAGAGGAGACCCGTTAACTTTGAACGAGAAATCTAAAATTCTTTTCGCTTGCGCTCTGAGTAAGTTAGAGGAAAGCCGTAGAGAGTGCGATTTGAAACAACATTCTCCTAAAGCAGTCACTATTTTCATTAAACGACACAAATTCTCAGCAATAAAATGTGACGCCGGATATCACAACACCAAATATCTTATAAAAGGAAATCGAGTTAGAGGATTTCTTTCAAGTTCATTCAATGTTTATTTGATCAACAAAAGGTTGATACAGCTAGATAAACGTGTATCATTCAAACAAACAGTGGATGTAGTTTTGAAAGACATACCCTTTGAGTGAATTTTCACAAGTTATAAACGTATTAAGTACCTATAATTACATAATTGATTCACTGAATTTCAATTTATTCTTGTTTACCTAATCCATTTTCTTCAAATGTAGCTAAATTAAGAAGGTTAATATTATGCTATTTTATGATTTTATGTTTTTAAATATCGATTTATCATTTTAAATTCGAAGACGAAAAAAAGTAATTCTGAGTGCACAGGTACACAGGAATTTTTTCAAATTCGTAAAGACGACAGCTCTACCAAGATACCAAGAATCGTTCTTTTTTGGAAAATTTTTAATTTTTTCGGATGTTATCTTTGTACTGAAATGCCAGTTCCAAGATTTCAAAGAGAAATATCCGTACGTGTGGGTGACTTTGAAAAAAAAAATGTGTTTTTCTTATTTTCTATTTTTGTGTTGCCCTGAAACATAATTTTAACTTAGGGATCGGTCAGACCTTCCGATTGGGTTTTCAATCGATTTTTCCTCAATGTAAAGCTAAGTTAATGATCAAAACCCTTTGTTTTAAAAGTCACCCCGCTTTGGGGTACTCTCTCAATTATAAATCAGTGAAAATTATCGAAAATCACTGAGAAACAGTCAGACTTGCAGTACGGAGAAAATCAGTGAAATTTTTTTTACTGAGAACAAATCATTGAGAAAAATTACTGGAAAATGAGTAAAAATTCACTGAAAAGTCAGTAAAAGGGTATGGCCGGATAAGGGGGTGGATTTGGCCCCGGCGCTTTTGGGCTCCTTTCGTGAGGTGTACTCTATACCGAGGCGTATCAGAGGATGGTTTGAAAAAAAATTTTTGATGATTTTTTCAAGCTGAAAATTGCGTTTGAAAACTTCAATTCGAGTTTTCTACATAATGTTTCAGAGGTGCAATTTTGAAAAAAATATATTTTATGTACCTAGTCCCTATGTACATCATGATATTTTTTTCTGAATTTTTTAGGTGGTGGAACACCTTGAAAAATGCGAAAAACCACCTTTTCACAGCGTTTTTCACTCATAAAGTGGTCATTTTTGGCCGAAAAAAATTTTCTTGTAATTATATTCCAAAATACGTATTTATACACGACTTGTCAAATTTTCACTTCATTTCATCTCTTTTTCGCGATTTTTGTAATTTCAAGTCCAAATAAGTGCAGCACAAGGCTTGAAATTGAATATCTCACTTTATTTTCCATATGAAATTGTCATACGAAAAAATTTGCAATCAGTGAACTCCATTTGTATGGTCGAGGCACTCAAATTTTGAAAATTCAGTTTTGAGTCAACGATTTTTTTTTCAATAACATGTCAATACTAGGGTTGTCCACATTTACATGTGAAAAATTTTTTGTTACATGTCAGTCGAGCCTCTCTACCAATTTATCGTTTTACTTGAAGTCTCGAAATTTACTTTTTTTTCATAAAAAATCTGTGAAAAGGGAGAATTTTGAAATTTTAATCAAAATTTTTGCAAAAAGAGTGTTTATCGGGGTATTTTGACTTGCTGAACACGAATATGGAATTAGTTTCCGTATTTGGTCATTTCTTTCTGTATAAAACGCTCAAAATTTGAAAAATCCGCTAAAATAACAACATTTCTGTGCAGTTTTTCGTGATTTTCGGCCCTTAGTTCAAAGAAATCGTCAAAACTAAATACACAGCGATATTCTACATAAAAAAACGTATTTTTTTTAGAAATTTTTCTAGGGTGGTCGCTCTTTGCTTATGTGGTATTTTTTACGAATGAAAACTTCAAATGGCCGAAAAAACGTGAAGGAGTGCACCAAAATTGTTGAAAAAATTATTGTAAATACATCTCTACGAAATGTAACTTTGTGCCAAAGAACGAAAAATTTCCTTCATTTCCGTTGAAATTAAAAATTCTTGAAAATGATGCAATAAAATGGCCATAGCTCCGAAAGAGAGGGGAGTAGGGGTCCAAAATTTTGTGAAAAATGATTTCTAGTCAATATACACGACTTGACGTGTTTAGGAGCCCAAAAGCGCCGGGGGCCAAATCCACCCTCTATCCGGCCATACCCTTTATGCAATTTGCTGAAAAATCAGTGAAAATCTTCGAAAAATCAACAAAAATTCGCTGTAAATCAGTGAATTTCGCTGATTTTTTCTGTGCTGCAATTCTGACTATTTATCAGTGACTTTTTACTGATTCAGAATTGGAGAGTAGTCTTATACTTCCCTTTGAATTTTTTCTCGACGGATATCGAAAGTACATGTCCTAAACATGCTGTAAAATTTTTTTTGGTGAAATCGAACCACAAAATTAATGAAGACATCGGAAAATTTTAGAATTTAAATTGAAACATGCAAAACTCCTCCATTCAAAAATTCAAAATACAATTTCAAGGTCACTCCAAAATTTATTGTTTCCATTTGAATAAACAGTTAATTTTGGTATAGAATATTTTTTCTACAATACTAACTTAAAGGATGAGAACTGAGAACTCGTAACATTTTTATATCAAAATTTTGATCGTGTTTATTCCCTGTGGCATCTTTCTACCTTTGAGTTCACAGGATGTCATTTTTGAGCTTTTGAATACTGTTTGAAGTTTAATGGGTGATTTTTTAATAGTATTTTTAACGCTGACCACGAAAAAAGCAGTGAAAAAATTTCATCGCCCAAGGATTTTTCACAATATAAATTTTTTGTTGAACATTTTTTTTTACACTTTTTCATAACTTTTGACACTCAAAGTCAATTTTCTGAGCATAGGAAGGGTTCAACGAAAAAAATGAATAGAACATAAATTATAGAGCGTAAGATTTTCTTTCTTTAAAGTCTAATTCATTTTTTCCTAGGAGGCTTAACTTTCGAGATATTTTGTTCAAAGTTCAGAGTATTTACAACTTTTTTTTTTTAAATTGAAAATATATCAAAAACTAAGCCTCCTAAAAAAAAAATAATCGAACCTTACAGAAAGGAAATTTCACGTTCTACAATTTATGTTCCATTCATTGTTTTCGTTGAACCCTTCCTATGCTCAGAAAATTGACTTTGAGTGTCAAAAGTTATCAAAAAGTGTGAAAAAAAATGTTCAACAAAAAATTTAATTTGTGAAAAATTCTAGGGTGATGGAATTTTTTCACTATTTTTCCGAGTACCTACTATGAAAATCATCCATTAAACTTCAAACAGTATTTTCTATGTCGACCTATGTTTTGGTTATTGAAAATTTGCATTAAAATTATTTAAGACTGGTAGAAATTCTTACAGAAGTACCTACCTAAATTTTAATTGATCGATTTTTTCCTCTCGACTATAAGTATTGTAGTATTTATTTCTTATTTACAACATTTTTAAAACCGTATGACAATTATTGCAGTAGGTGTTGGTGGCAAATGGTTTGTAGGTATTAGTACCATTATACTTTACCAGCTCGTAAAATGAGAAAAACGATGTAATCACGTATGACTTTGAAAGTACCTATGTAAAATTTTAAAACAATTTCTACATCTGGTACCCACATGAAAATAATCAAAAAAAATTCTCACGCCTAAATCGTGAGATAAACCGACTTTTCTCGTATTTTTATGCATCAATGTATTAGCTATCAAAGATACCTATCATCTTGGATCCTTCTTAATATTATGTGCATTCAAATGGTATTAGAACACGACTGACAGCAGATTTAAAAATTTTCAATTATGTTCGTTAAATAATTTTTGCTATGCATTTTTATTGTAAGGTTTTTGAATACCCTGAAGACCTCTTTTTTTTCATATTCGATGGATAGGTACCAGAAACATTGAATTAATCAATAATTTTTGCTATGCATTTTTCTTTCTTTTTTTTTGGGACACCCTGAAGACCTCTTTTCGGACGCCATTTCCAAGAAAATTCCATTAAAAAAATCAAAAAAATTCATTTTTATTGTAGAGGAAGTAAAAGTCTACTTTTACTCCCTCTCGCGAATCGCTCGAGTGCTCAAACTCGACTTTTACTCCCTCTACAATGAAAAATATCGTATGCAACTCGGGAGATAACTGATTTTCGACAATTTTGAGTTATTTCCCTCGCTTCGCTCGGGCAATAAACCTCAAAATTCGTCGAAAATCACTTTGTCTCCCTAGTTGCATAATATACTATTTCCTCAAAACCGTTTCAACCAATTTCAAAAAAACTCAAAATCTCACAGGTTCAGCAATGCCCCAAAAGCGCGACTTTTTCAGATTTTTCTCAAATCTCACAGTCTCGGAGTTTAATCGAGCTTGAAGAAGTCCATCTCGAGTGGGTCCTGTTATTCTACGATTATGTATATTCGAATGATGCCAGACTTGAAATTTTTCGATCAATTTGATTGGAGAATTTTTGCTATGCATTTTTATTGTGAGCTTTTTCGGATATCCTGAAGACCTCCTTTCTTCCAACATTGATGGAAACCAGAAACAATGAATTCATCACCTAAAGAAGACCATCATTATCGTGAGGGTCCTGTTATTCTACCACCATGTACATTCGAATGGTAATAGACCAAGACTGACGACAGATTTAAAATTTTACAATTAAGTTGGTTACAAAATTTTTGCCAAGCATTTTAATTGTAATTTTTTTTGGACACCCTGAAGACCTCTTTTTTTTCTTCAAAGTTGATGGTAACCGGAAATGATGAATTTGTAACCTGAAGAAGCCCATCTCGAATGGATCTTTCTTACTATCATGTACATTCGAATGGTATTAGAACAGGACTGATGCCAGATTTAAAATTTGTCAATTAAGTTGGTTAAATGATTTTTGCTATGCATTTTTATTGCAAGCTTTTTTTCGGATACCCTGAAGACCTCTTTTTCTCCAAAGTTGATGGAAACCAGTAACAATGAATTCATCATCTAAAGAAGGCCATAGTTATCATGGGAGTCTTGTTATTCTACCATCATGTACAGTTTGAATGGTGATAGACCACGAATGACACTAGATTTGAAATTTTTCAATTAAGTTGGTTAAATAATTTTTCCTAAGCATTTTACCGACTTTTCTTGAAAAGTCAGGTACTAAATTTGTTGCCGCGGTGAGACTTGGGGTCGGGGGTGAGTTTTCTTTGCGTTTTGGGTCATTTGGAACACAACTGTACCATTGGTTCATTTTCACCTTTCCTTATATATATATATATATATATATATAGGCATGTTGCAGCGTTGCGAGACCCGTTTTGGATATCTCGCTATCCTTATTAGGCCCGTTTTTACCTTGCGAGGCCCGAAATCGGGTCTCGCAACGTCATGCCATATAAAGTGGTTTTTCATGATGTATGCATACTCAGGAGTCTGTAGGCAGAGGGTCTCGCAAGGTCGTTTGTATATCTTTGTATATAATTTACCTCGCCTCTCTGCACACAGCAACATTTGGAAATTTCAACCATGCGCCATTCAAATACGAATCAAGCTAAAGGGATGGCGCTTGCACAGTGAAATTCGTCTCATTTTCTATTATTTTTTCCGCTCCACACATCGGCACTATTACCCGACCCTTCATTTATGCCGATTTTTAAAGTTTCGGGCCTCACAGTGCCTGTATTATCTCCTTTTGCAAAACGGGTCTCGCAAGGTTAGTATGATCCATATATATATATATGTATGAAATTTGTCCTGGATTAAACTCCGAAACTATAAGGTCTGAGAAAAATCTGAAAACGTCGAGCTGCTGGGACATTGGTGAACCTGTGAGATTTTAAGTTTTATCAAAATCGGTTGAAACGTTTTTGAGAAAAATGAATTTTTGTGATTTTTTTTCATGGAATTTGCCTGAAAATAGCGTCCAAGAAGTGGTCTTCAGGGTGTCCAAAAAAAAAATTCTCACGCCTAAATCGTGAGATAAACCGACTTTTCTCGTATTTTTATGCATCAATGTATTAGCTATCAAAGATACCTATCATCTTTCGAATCTTTCTCCAAATTAGAGGGCCAGGAGGACACTGAATAGTCGAATCGCTAAAACAAGCAGATATTTGAAATCAGCACGCCTCATCAAAAACCCAACAAAAGACACATCACAAGTTATTTTTTTATATTTTTTTTGAATTTTAATCTCATTGAAGAAATCGGATGAAAAAACTGCGCACATATTCTTGTGGTGATTCAATTTCTGAACATTCTAAATTGACAGGTAATTTCAAAGACCTGTCTGCACTTTTTCCAAACTTGATGAGAACCGGAAACGATGAATTCGTCTCCTGAAGAAGTCCATCTCAAGTGTGTCCTGTTATTCTACGATTATGTATATTCGAATGATGCCAGAGTGGAAATTTTTCGATCAATTTGATTAGAAAATTTTTGCTATGCATTTTTATTGTGAGCTTTTTCGGATACCCTGAAGACCTCTTTTTTTCCAACGTTGATGGAAACCAGAAACAATGAATTCATCACATAAAAAAGACCATCATTATCATGGGGGTCCTGTTATTCTACCATCATGTACATTCGAATGGTAATAGACCAAGACTGACGCCAGATTTAAAATGTTTCAATTAAGTTGATTACAAAATTTTTGCCAAGCATTTTTAATTGTAATTTCTTTCGGACACCCTGAAGACCTCTTTTTTTTTCAAAGTTGATGGTAACTGGAAATGATAAATTTGTAACCTGATAAGCCCATCTCGAATGGATCCTTCTTAATATTATGTGCATTCAAATGGTATTAGAACACGACTGACACCAGATTTAAAAATATTCAATTATGTTGGTTAAATAATTTTTGCTATGCATTTTTATGGTAAGGTTTTTGGATACCCTGAAGACCTCTTTTTTTTTCGTATTCGATGGAAACCAGAAACAATGAATTCATCATCTAAAGAAGGCCATAGTTATCATGGAGGTCATGTTATTCTACCATCATGTGCATTCGAATGGTAATAGACCAGGAATGACGCCAGACTAGAAATTTTTCGATCAAGTTGATTATAGAATTTTTGCTATGCATTTCTATTGTAAGGTTTTTGGATACCCTGAAGACCTCTTTTTTTTTTCAAAGTCGATGGAAACCAGAAACAATGAATTCATCATCTCAAGAAGGCCATAGTTATCATGGGTGTGTTGTTATTCTACCATCATGTATAGTCGAATGGTGATAGACCACGAATGACGCAGATTTAAAATTTTTCAATCAAGTTGGTCAAATAATTTTTGCTATGCATTTTTCTTTTTTCTTTTTTGGACACCCTGAAGACCTCTTTTCGGACGCTATTTCCAGGCAAATTCCATTAAAAAAAATCAAAAAAATTCATTTTTCTCAAAACCGTTTCAACCAATTTCAAAAAAACTCAAAATCTCACAGGTTCAGCAATGCCCCAAAAGCGCGACTTTTTCAGATTTTTCTCAAACCTCATAGTTTCGGAGTTTAATCGAGGACAAATTTCATACATATATATATATATACAGGCATGCTGCAGCCTTACGAGACCCGTTTTGGATATCTCGCTATCCTTATTAGGCCCGATTTTACCTTGCGAGGCCCGAAATCGGGTCTCGCAACGTCATGCCATATAAAGTGGTTTTTCATGATGTATGCATACTCAGGAGTCTGTAGGCAGAGGGTCTCGCAAGGTCGTTTGTATATCTTTATATACAAATTACCTCGCCTCTCTGCACATAGCAAAACTTAAAAACTTTAACCATGCGCCATTCTTAGGCATAAAGAGATAGAAATATGACGCTAGCACCATTAGACTCGCCTCATTTTCTACTATTTTTTTGGTTACACACATTGGCATTTTTACCTGACCCTTTATTTATGCCTATTTTTAAAGTTTTGGGCCTCACAGTGTCTGTATGATCTCTTTTTGCAAAGCGGGTCTCGCAAGGTTAGTATGATCCATATATATATATATAGGTAGTAATATCCGTACATGTCAGCCACTTTGTGGGTTATTTCTACATACAAAGTGAGCCACCGTACTTCTCAGCCATGGCTGAGATTGAATGGGTTAATTCTACATACAAAGTGAGCCACCTGTTTTCAAAACTTCCACCAGAGTGCGCACCACTTAAAAATTGAGTCGCGAGGATGAACGTAGGCTCATTTTTTAAGTGGTGATGAGTAGAATAAGGAAAACAGGTCAAAATTTTTTTACCTGTACCAAATTTGGTTATGCACAATGTTAAATTTACCCATCATTTTTTTGTCATTTTATCAACTTGAACAAAAAATTTTGACACCAAAAATTCTAATTTAAGCCAGGCTTTTTTGTAATAGAAAAACTTTTCCAAAATTTGCAATGGCTTAGAAAATTTTGCAATTTTTTTCCAAAAATTTTGTTGTAGGAGGCTCGTTTTTTTTGCTAGGGTGGATTTTGTGTAGCTAAGCACGAATCTGCAATTAGAATTTTGATAAGTCAATTAGTAACAATTTTAGAAAATTTTGAAAATTTTGAAAATTTTCAAAAAATTTTGAGTATATATAGAAAGTGGCTGACAACCTACGGTCGCGTGCAAATATATATATATATGCCAACAGTACCTCTTCGTCACCGTTTATATAGGCAAGTATCCTTTCCGTCACCGAAATCGGTGACGAAGGCGTTTTGCCGGTGACGTAGGCGTTTCCCTATGTATATCAAGTTAAAACAACTCTTTTTAACCCAAAATGAAGGTGACAGAGGCGTCTGGTGGTTACGCAGACGTCCCCCTGTGTATACTCGCCTAAAACTGCTTTTTTCACCATGCACATGAGATCGCGATCTTTTTTTTGTGGTGACGTGGAGGCTATGTATATACCTACAATATACAGATTTTAAAGTCCATTGTAATAAAAGTCTTTATCATGTCGCGCCACCTGCTTATTCATTTGACTTGAGGGAGGTAAAGACGTATAAACACTATAAAAACTATGCTGGTTTTAAATACCACGTGTAGAAACCAACAGAAGCATATTTAAAGGTGGTGACGAAAAGGTACTGTTTATAAAAGGTGACGTCGAGGTTATGTTGGTCCATATATATATATATGGATCATACTAACCTTGCGAGACCCGTTTTGCAAAAGGAGATGATACAGGCACTGTGAGGCCCAAAACTTTAAAAATCGGCATAAATGAAGGGTCGAGTAATACCGCCGATGTGTGGAGCGGAAAAAATAATAGAAAATGAGACGAATTTCACTGTGCAAGCGCCATCCCTTTAACTTGATTCGTATTTGAATGGCGCATGGTTGAAATTTCCAAATGTTGCTGTGTGCAGAGAGGCGAGGTAAATTATATACAAAGATATACAAACGACCTTGCGAGACCCTCTGCCTACAGACTCCCGAGTATGCATACATCATGAAAAACCACTTTATATGGCATGACGTTGCGAGACCCGATTTCGGGTCTCGCAAGGTAAAAACGGGCCTAATAAGGATAGTGAGATATCCAAAACGGGTCTCGCAAGGCTGCAGCATGCCTGTATATATATATATACATATGGACCAACATAACCTCGACGTCACCTTTTATAAACAGTACCTTTTCGTCACCACCTTTAAATATGCTTCTGTTGGTTTCTACACGTGGTATTTAAAACCAGCATAGTTTTTATAGTGTTTATACGTCTTTGCCTCCCTCAAGTCAAATGAATAAGCAGGTGGCGCGACATGATAAAGACTTTTATTACAATGGACTTTAAAATCTGTATACTGTAGGTATATACATAGCCTCCACGTCACCACAAAAAAAAGATCGCGATCTCATGTGCATGGTGAAAAAAGCAGTTTTAGGCGAGTATACACAGGGGGACGTCTGCGTAACCACCAGACGCCTCTGTCACCTTCATTTTGGGTTAAAAAGAGTTGTTTTAACTTGATATACACAGGGAAACGCCTACGTCACCGGCAAAACGCCTTCGTCACCGATTTCGGTGACGGAAAGGATACTTGCCTATATAAACGGTGACGAAGAGGTACTGTTGGCATATATATACACATATGCAATACCTTGTGGTGCCCAGGTCTTTAAGAGTCATAGTGGTGCCCACCTTATATACAGCATTATTATATAAACATAGTATGCTAGTGCATCCAGACTGGGCACCACAAGGGCTATATACCATAAGCTCTAGTGTATATAAAAATTTGACTATAGGTATATAAGGAGAGTCATTGTGGTGCCCACCCTAAAAACGTGCCAGGGGACTCAGGGGGGTGTGGCCATCTATATACAATGGTTTTTAACATAGGGACGTTGTGGTGCCCGATTTGGGCACCACAACGTTTTTTTCGGGCACCACAATGACTATTCACAATCAAAATGGGCACCACAATGACTCAGATTAAATCTATATATATATATATGGATCATACTAACCTTGCGAGACCCGCTTTGCAAAAAGAGATCATACAGACACTGTGAGGCCCAATACTTTAAAAATAGGCATAAATAAAGGGTCAGGTAATAATGCCGATGTGTGTAACCAAAAAAATAGTAGAAAATGAGGCGAGTCTAATGGTGCTAGCGTCATATTTCTATCTCTTTATGCCTAAGAATGGCGCATGGTTAAAGTTTTTAAGTTTTGCTGTGTGCAGAGAGGCGAGGTAATTTGTATATAAAGATATACAAACGACCTTGCGAGACCCTCTGCCTACAGACTCCTGAGTATGCATACATCATGAAAAACCACTTTATATGGCATGACGTTGTGAGACCCGATTTCGGGCCTCACAAGGTAAAATCGGGCCTAATAAGGATAGCGAGATATCCAAAACGGGTCTCGCAACGCTGCAATATGCCTGTATATATATATATATATATAAGGAAAGGTGAAAATGAACCAATGGTACAGTTGTGTTCCAAATGACCCAAAACGCAAAGAAAACTCACCCCCGACCCCAAGTCTCACCGCGGCAACAAATTTAGTACCTGACTTTTCAAGAAAAGTCGGTAAAACAAAAGCTCGACGAGTGTTAAATAATAGGTTCGTCACAGCGATTCACACTTGCGAATTCATTTAGTGGCCGATAAGCTTGGTATATACTTTGTTAACAGCGTATGAACAATTATTTGCGAAGTTTTAGATTCTTTAGGGAACGTATTTTATCGAAGAGGTGAAAATTTTACTTGAAATTGTTAGTTGAAATGGGAAGAACGTTAGTAATTGTAATTGTCAAGTGTGCTCTGCTTATAAATATGGTGTCAGCGCCTGATCAACAAAAAGATCCATGTTCTAGTTATTCATACGAAGTTAACCCGGATCTGACGACAGTGAATAAGCTGCTTGGGGAAGAAAAATCTTTGATGACATTTTGTAAGTTGTATTGTTTCATTCATTCATCCAAAGCTGGATCGATCCCCCCCTCGATATGGCAAAATTTAATTTTTAGTCCGAAATTTTTTAAAATTAAGTGATGGCTGGATTTCTTTTTTTGTAAAATTTTTAATTTGAGCTTCATAAATGACAAAATGAGCCAGGAAAAATTCAATTTCATTCAAAAAATGTTTATTTTATGTGTTTCCAATAAGCCAACTTTAGTTCATCTCAGCTTTGATCGCAAAACTTTCAGCTGGTTCTTTATTAAAATAATTATCATAACGTAGCTAATTTGATTCTTGTTGCAGTTTTCAATATGTGTAATCTATTCGTAAGAGGTGGCGGAGCACCCTTAACTTCAGAGGATAGCAATTCGAAAAGTCTTCTGAAATGCGCCCTATCCAAATTGGAGGAAAGAAATATTCCTAAAATATGTGATATAAATACAGACACTCTTAAAGATTCGAGCGTTACAGTTCAGTACCACAAATTTCAGGGAATAAGTTGTGACCACAATATAAATGATAACTTCAAAGCCATTTTTAAAGGAAATCGAGTTAGAGGGTTGTGTCAACGTTTGTATCATGTGTATTTGGTCAACTCGTATCACCACCCTAAAACTAGATTAACCACAAACACTGTGGTTGTTATTCTAAAGAATGTGCCTTTCGATCTGAAATAAAATTTTATTCTGAACTAAAATTATAATTTTTCACTGAGAAAAATGGAGAATGAAAAATGAATAGAAAGTGTTGCAAAAAATTATAAATTTTATTTAAAAAAAATAAATTTTATTAAAAAAAATAAATTTTATCCAAAAAAAAATAAATTTTATCCAAAAATAATAAATTTTATCAAAAAAAAATAATGGGTCTCCTTTTTTAAACAAATGTGGCGTTACTTGGTCACAAAGTTTATTTCGAAAAAAACGTAAAAATGTGAATTAGGTAGAGTCGAAAGTATAGATTTTTTGTTTTTGATGGATAGTACTTGTACTACGATCCTTCTACTTTCCTTTCACGTGACATACTTAGTCCAGAACCCACGTGAAATACATTTTAAAGGGTGTAAACACACCACACAATGAAATTTTGAATGCAAAAAATGTAGATTTTGATAATTTGCAATAGGTTATTTATGTTCGAGGTTATTTTGGGAACCTTGGAAGCCTAATACGACTCCTAAACCTAATTTTTCGGATTCTACAACAAATTTCTCATAAAATTGGAAAAAAATCAATTTTTTTCTCAAAAATACGTTTTTTATTGAAAATTTTCATTTAAAAACTTCAAACGAGTTTTTCTCGAAATTATGGTTTTTGAACATTAAATTTCCAATCCTTATAAAACCGTCAATTTTTCATGAAAAAAGGTCACTAAAAGCTCATTCGAAAGGTAATTTTTTTGCAGTTTCAAAAAATGTCAATATTTCAAAAACGCCTTTGTGACCAAGTGGTCCTTTTTTTTATAGAACGCCACAAATAGACACTTACATGCTCGAATGATAGAACAATTTTCTGAACATTCCAAAACGTCTCGAAACCATTACAATCGATTCGGTGAGTCAAAAATAGGGTAAGTATCACCGAATTTCAGCTTTTTAATATCAGAATCTCATACCCTAAAATTTTTTCGGACGCCGCACCGGGGCTATCTATGAAATAATTTTGAGTTCTGAAAAAATCACCAAAAATTCGGATAATGAACTTGACTCCTGAAATTGTACATAGGGATTCGTTTTGGATGTAGTTTCGATATGTATTGTGTCAGCCTATGATTTTACTGTCAATTGAGAGCTTTTCAAAATTGATTTTGTTACGTATTTTCTAGAAATTATGGAAGGAAGGGGCTAAAAATTCAAAAAATAGGTGAAGGTAAATAAAAATTCATTGAAAAATTTTAGTACCTAACCAATTATTTCAGCATCGCTGGCGCTGGCGTAGTGAGGGAATTTTCAGTAAGCAGATATTACTAATGTGAGCCTGGCTAATTGGGTGTCGAAACCAGGGCTGGTAAGCCAATCAATAAAACTTAAACTTGAGCTTAAAACTTAAAATGAATTTTTAAAAATAAAACTTAAAAACTTACGCTTAAAGCTTGAAGCCAAATTTTTTAAAACTTAAACTTAAACTTAAAGCTGAACGGCCAAAAATCATTGGCTTACAGCTTAAAGCTTAAGGCTTAAATCCATTTTCTATAATTTTTCTAAGGGGTTGTGGTGAGGGAAGTTCGAAACGAGATCGATTTTTCACTTTTTTTGTGATCAGAAAATTGATTGTATTTGAATTAAAAACGGAGAAAAAAAAAAGAAATTCAAGTTTTTTTCTCTAGATTTTTTCAAGCTGCTAAATTTTCTTCTTGTAATGTTTTCAAACCAATTTTTTTTCCCCTAAAATATTTTTAAATCCAAGATTGTTTCTGAATTCTAAAACTTTTCAAACTCCATTTCTTATCTTAAAATTTTTTCAACTCCGATTTTTTTCTCAACATTTTGTTAAACCAAAACTTCAAAGTTTTAAAGCTTTTTTTCAACATTTTTCCAATTCAATTTTTGTATCCAATCCTAATATTTTTTCATAGTCTGAATTTTGGAATTCAAAAGTATGATGGTATGTAAAATAATGTCTCTTGTTGCACACCTACCCTACAACCCTAGTCACATCGTGAAATTGTTTCTCATTTATTGAAATTTTTTTGGAGAATGAAAAAATGATAAGTATGTGAAAAAGTCAGATTTATAAAAAATGTCAACAAATTGTAAACTGGAAAAATTTTTGAGTTGAAAAGCGATTGGAAAACAAGTTGATAAAATATCTAAGGAAATTTCAAATTGAAAAAATTTCAAGAATATAGAAAAATGTTTCAAGAAAAATTTCAGGCCTGAAAATAATTTGAGTTTGAAAAAAATGTTTCATTTCAAGGTGAGAAAAAAATGAGGAAAAATTCTAAAATTTGAAATAATTTCATGTTGGAAAGAAATTGAGAAAAATTTTTTACGAACAATTAATGAATAATTTTAATTTGAAAAATTTTCAGGGTTAGGAAGAGATGAAAAAATTTGGTTCGAAAAAAATTGAAAAAATGGAAAGATGGGGCAAAATTTTTAAGTTTTAAGCTTAAAAAAAATAAAACTTAAACTTAAACTTAAAACTTAAAATTTTAAAAATAAAGCTAACGCTTAGGCTTATTTCTGAAAAAATCATCGGCTTAACGGCTTAAAGCTTAAAGCTTAAGGCTGACTTACCAGCCCTGGTCGAAACCAATCTTGGAGATCAAAAATTAGTTTTTGAATTGATACTGATTCTGGGCCTTTTAGAAGGAGTAGAATCAAGGAGAACCTTGACTCAAAAACCTATTTTTGACCCCTAAGGGTGGTTTCTGCATTCTGGCTCATATTACAGATTTGAGCCAAGAAAAAATCAGAAATTACAAGATTTTTAAAATAAACAATCAATGTACTCTCTAAATTTAAATTAGTCAAATTTCGTGGAATTTCGTCTTTTTTGAATCAATAAAATAAAAACTAAACATCAGTGAATTATCTTCAATCTTTCAATCGAAATCACTAATTTTTTCTGATAAATTAGGAATTGGCTGAGAAATCAGTAATTTTTAACTGAACGACCAGTGAAAAATCACTTATTTTCAGCGAAATTTGTTTCACTAGTTCAAAAAACAGAATTTCCTCTTTGACCGATTCAAATTTTAGAGAGTAAATATGTTCATTCGAAAAGTAAAGCAAATTTTTTCGAAAAACTATTTTTGAAAAGCAAGAAAAATGCATAGGTATTAGGTACATATAAGACCTGGACTATGGAAACGTACCTATAGTCACCAAAAACGATTTTTCGTTTTTTGATCGATATTGATAGAAGGAAGTATGCTCTTTCCAATGACATACCTAAACCGCAAACTCTAGATTTTATTATTTTTGCTGTAAAGTACATTAGTTTTTTCCAAGAAGTTTAATTTTAGACTCATTTTCTATAAAAGTAAACTTTGAACTTCCGGCTGAAATACCTCGAAAGCATAGCTTTCTGGAAAAAACTAATCGAACTTTACAGAAAGAAAATTTTACGCTCTACAATTCATGTCCTATTCATTTTTTTCCGTAGAACCCTTCCTATGCTCAAAAAATTGACTTCAAGTGACAAAAATTTTAAAAATGATGTAAAAAAAATTTCAACAAAACATTGGTAACTTTTGACACTTTAAGTCAATTTTCTGAGTAAAGGAAAAGTTCTACGGAAAAAATAAATGAAACATAAATTGTAGAGCGTAAAATTTCCTCTCTGTATAGTACGATTACTTTTTTTCTAGAATGCTATGCTTTCGAGATATTTCAGTCGAAAGTTCAAAGTTCAACTTTCAAACCAACTTGTTTTTTCGACTGCGTTTTTTTCGGTAAGTTGATTTTGGCCAGCGGTCCCTTTTCGTTGATCAGATCACATATATTTTTGACATTTTCATGATGAAAATCTCTGGGGTCGAGTCTTCCAAGTCTCCCTGGGTGCGGTTATGTTGTAAACCTTCTCTAAAATCGGAATGATCAACTCAATACCTATAAAATGACCCCCCTCTCCTTCATTGACATGACCTCCAAATCTGAATACCCCCTCCTCGCCCCCATACAAACTACAAAAAATTTAATGAGCCTCTTGGAAAATTTGAGGAGGACTCTTCGTAGTCTTAGGGGGATCACCTTCGCCACACGACTAGCTTTGGTAATTATTATTTTCTTCTGTGTTAAAATAAACAATGTCGCCAGATCTAGGGATTTATCCCTAGATTTAGGGATTTTCAAGGCAGAGCGAGAAAGTTGAGGATTTTTTAAAGATTTGTGCAATTTAAGGATTTTTTGAGATATTTCTTAAAATTTCAGTGATTTTTGGTTCTATTTTGAAATAGAATTAAAAAATTAATAAAATTTGCTTATAAAAGAAAAAATTGATTGAATTTTGTTCATCATTGGTGCTGTCTGTAAATCTACAACATCAAAATTACAAATTCCGACGATGAAAATTTAATTTATTCAGATCGTCGAATTATAAAAGGTCGATAGTAATTGAAAAAGTAAATGATTTTTCTTAACTTTACGTTGCCAAGAGTTCCACACGTCTTTCTAAAAAAAGTACACGTACGAAAAAACGATTTGAGGATTTTCGTCCATTTCCATCTCTGTACAGTTAAAATGAAACTTTGATATGCTCAATTTCAATCAGTTATTTCAACATTTCTGAATGTTTCACGAGTCTGCTATTCATAGGGCATTTTTTTTTTTTTTGGAAAGATTCATTTCTCAAATAAAAAAATCGTGCATAAAATGTTATAAAAATAATAATTTTAATAATTTACAATCTTCGATTACTGGAAATATAATGAAAAATAATGTGCACGTAATTGGAAATAGAAAAGAAACCCGTCCTACCTACGTAAAAGCATTACGTACAAAATTATGTTCTTACATCCGTAAAGTGACCAATAAAACCGCTAATTCGAGATGATTCGCATCCATCCGCGCAGATATAATCATTTTCACTCACTCTAGATGGTATCACCGGTATAAATCTGAGAAAATCTACCTAATAATTTTCCACGTACGAATTATACCTATTTTTGTCTCACGTCAACAAAATATCTCCACGTATTTTAGTAAAATTATAAACAACAGCACGTCTCCCTCCCCCACATCAGGATACTCATTTGTCGAAAATTTCATCCCCGGTTAATTTGATCGGCTCGCAAATTACAGCAGCCGCAGAGAGCACGATAGAATCCAATTAGTTGAAAAAAATAATTTTCGAATGAGCAAAAATAACGTGAGCAAGGTTAAATCTTAATACGTTTGTTTATTCGCGAAGGAATGAGAGGTACAAAAATCGCTTACCTACGAAATTTTACTTATTAATTTTTTCTGCTGAGCGTTTTTCTCAAACATGTTTGATACCAGCTCTATCATTAGTATGTAATTTTCCATGTCGGATTTACGTTTTTCAGAGTCAAAAGCTCATGTTGGAATGGATGCTAGAAAAATTCTTGCAATTGCATTTACGCTTGGGCGAAGATCGTGATGATTAAAAATTATGAAAATACGAGAAATAAGAGGAAGGACCTTGAAATCAATCCGAAGGTGAGTCTCATTTCAGTTGTAGCCTATAGTACGGTTCTCATTAACGACTTTCAAATTATCGGCATGTGTGTGGCTGGGTCAGCGGGTATCTTGAAGATGTGCGGATTACGCGTTGGTATTGTTTTTATTGTGGTATGGCGTCGAAAGGTCTGAGACCTTATGACTGATGAGTGGGCAGGGTCGGAAGATTATTTTTTCTCATGCTGGATTCGATATGATCAGATAATTCGGAAAGTTTGGTGTGCTCATGTGCTGGTGTGTTGGAAAGAAAGGAAGTAGAGTAAGGTTAATGACATTGAGGAAGAATAACAATGAATGAAGTTCTCTGGTTTGAGCATTGAACCTGTGATCGAAATAAATCTCTTGTTCCTTTTTTTTTTCAGTATGAAATACGAACCGAACAGAAATTTGATTTTTTTGCCAAATCGTTTTCAAAAAAGGTGGTATTGAGTTATCCCGGTACCTACATACCTTATGTGAATTTATTACCTCCAACAATTGAAAGTGTAGAATCAGTAATTAAAAATTCATTTAAACGATAATTTTTGGATGTTTTTTAAATTTTCAGTGCTGAGGGGTTCCTAAAATAATTTTTAAAATATTGAAATAACATGTCTTTTTTAGTTTTGATTTTTTTTCAAGAAGATTCTCATCAATTTTGGCTTCTGAAAAAAATCAACTTTATGCCCTCCTTTCAAATTCTTTTGGCAAGTTTTTGAAAATTTCTGAAAAAGGAGCCATCCAGCTCCAAGAGAATATGAGTATAATTTTTTTTTAAAATTCACACAAATGAGCCCTCATAATACCTAAATACATACATTCTGAAATTTTCAAATTTTTTCAATCACATTCTTCAAAGATTGTAATTATTGAATTTTATGTGACGACATTTAATACAACTTTTAACCAAAGGGTCAAAGGGGGTCCGTCTATTCTCACCAACAAAATAACCGAACTAAGCGCGATCTCGTTCATTTTTTTTTTCGTCATTTTCATCGCTACATTGATCATCTCAGCTGTTAACTGTAGCTTTTTGTCAAAATTTAAATTTTTTTCAGCTTCCGACATTTTTTTTCATAATATCAATTTTCTCAACTCCAATAAATTTTTTCCCCCAATAAACTTTCTTCTTCAAAATTTTTTTTAGCTTCAAAATTTTTTTCAATTTCTTTGATTTTTATTTTTGCTAAAATTTTTTCATTTTACTAATGTTTATCTAAATTATCAACTGTAGAATCCTATTCTTTGATCTTAAAATTTTTAAAAACTTGACGACATTCTTTCGATTTTTTATCACATTAAATTTATTTAAATGGTTTTCAACCCAAATTTTTAAAAAATTTTTTTATTCTAAAAATTTCAGAGCTGGAAAATAATTTGAGAAAAACATTTGAGCTAAAAAAATGGAATTTTGAGAAAAAAATTTCAAAAGCTGTAAAAATTGAGCTTTGAAAAAAATTTCTACAGCAAAAAAATTTGAGAAAAGATTTAATTTTGAGAAAAAATTTCTAGAGTTGAAATATGAAAACTATGTATTTTTGGAAAAAATGCCGAGTTGAAAAATTGTTATACCTAACCTGAAAAAAATTGAAGGAAAAAATTTCCGAGTGGGTAAAAATTTTATTCCAGATGAAAACATTTTAGAGTTGAAAAATATTTTGAGGAAAAATTTTTAGAGTTGAAAAATACCTTATCTGGAAAAAAGGAAATTAAGAATTGAAACTAAAAATTTGATCGACTTTTTAGCAAGCTCTTCATTCCTGCTATCTTACGAGACAGGTTGCGAAGTTGCGATTCGAGCGAACGATTCACATTTTGTTGTTCATTAGTGCAGTAGAATTCAAGTCCGACCCCCAACAAATTGCTATAAAAGCGGTTTTTGGTTTATTATGTAGAAAAGGGTCTATTCTATCACAATACTGAAAGACCTCCCTGATCCTGCTCCCCTAAGTCACTTTTTTCGATGCCACAGCCCCCTCAAAATCAGTTTTTCGCCTTCAACATTCGAAATTTCGCACTTATGAAAAAAAAGTTGAAACAAAAGTTGTAGAAAATCAAAAAACGAACAATTTTGTTATTTACAATTTTTCCCTAGGACGTCGTGGAAGGGAGCTAGAGCCTTTGAAAAAATCACAATTTGAAATTTTCCAATTTAGAGAAATAATTTCGAAAAATCGGGTTAATCGACTTTCAGGAGCGGTTCTTTTGCATAGTACATCCTATTACTACATAGAATAAGAAAAATGTATAACGGACCCCAGATCCCGAAGTGGGGGGTGGACCCTCCGCAGGAAAAGTCGCATTTTCCCCCAAGCGTAGCTCGGCTGCAATGAAAAATTCGAAAAATTGGTTCAAACAAACGTTGTAGAGCGTGAAAAGACGAACATTTTCCTTTTTTTAGTTTTTTTCTACGTGGTCTTGGAGGCGAGCTATTGCAAAAAGAAAAAAAAAGCGGCGTTTGAAAATTTTTCATTACCTCAATAAATTACACATGTGTACATATGCCTGATACGTACATTTGAAATGTATAGCGAACCAATAGTCGAACTAGTGACTTTCTGGGATTTTCGGGTCCGCCTAACTCGATTTTTATAATAAATTGACCCCCCACTGAACCCAAATTGGGCCCCAAAAGTGAAGCGTTCAAAAATCGAGTAGAAATTTTCAAACGCCGCTTTTTTTTTCTTTTTGCAATAGCTCGCCTCCAAGACCACGTAGAAAAAAACTAAAAAAAGGAAAATGTTTGTCTTTTCACGCTCTACAACGTTTGTTTGAACAAATTTTTCGAATTTTTCATTGCAGCCGAGCTACGCTTGGGGGAAAATGCGACTTTTCCTGCGGAGGGTCCACCCCCCACTTCGAGATCTGGGGTCCGTTATACATTTTTCTTATTCTATGTAGTAATAGGATGTACTATGCAAAAGAACCGCTCCTAAAAGTCGATTAACCCGATTTTTCGTAATTATTTCTCTAAATTGGAAAATTTCAAATTGTGATTTTTTTCAAAGGCTCTAGCTCCCTTCCACGACGTCCTAGGGAAAAATTGTAAATAACAAAATTGTTTGTTTTTTGATGTTCTACAACTTTTGTTTCAACTTTTTTTTCATAAGTGCGTAATTTCGAAAGTTGAAGGCGAAAAACTGATTTTGAGGGGGCTGTGGCATCGAAAAAAGTGACTTAGGGGGGCAGGATCAGGGAGGTCTTTCAGTATTGTGATAGAATAGACCCTTTTCTACAGAATAAACCAAAGACCGCTTTTATAGCAATTTGTTGGGGGTATGGCCATTTTTTCCCCTATTTCTACTGTACTACATTCCGTGTGAGAATAGACAGACCCGGCCAAAGGTCATTTGACCTTTTTATTGGAAAAGGCTATTTCATCAGTCGATGAATCATTCACAAAATATTAGAAGTTTATTCGAAGCTAAATCATGATTTTTTTATTGTGACAAAAAACGTTTGTGAGCGATTCACTCGAATGATTATTGAATCGTTTTCGAACGATAAAGCTGTTCTGAGTCGTTTGCAAACGATCGAGCTGAATTATAGTCAAATTGTTCGTAAACTGTTGGAGTTGATTTTTGAACGAATCGTTTGTCAACGGATTAAATAGATTTTTGAGTGAATTGGTATCAAAATTTTCTGTATTTGTTTCAAAATTCCATATTTCCGACATCTGGCTCATTCTATGTCAACTCGACCAGGTTTTGACCTTGGGTCTTCCGATTTCGCTCAAAATTTTTTTACGAGTTCTCCTCGATGGTCTAATGAAGGAATCACCGTCATTCCGATCCTAATCCTTCAGGGGGGCGGGGGTGGCCCTTGTAATTTTCGTATAATTGGGATTTTTTGCGAAATTGCTCAACTTTGAAGGAGCATATCTCGAGATTGGTTAGGTCTAAGATAAATCTGTTCATGCTGTTTTGTAGACAATTGAAAGGAGATTCAAAATTGATAATCACTTTTTGAAAAGTTCAAAGTTGAGCTTTTGTGATGGAAGCTCAACTTTCATAATAAGTACAAGAGATGAAGGGCCCCATTAAAAAATCTGAGAAAATTACTATGAAGAGAACTTTTAATGTATTTTTCAACTAATTACTTTTCAAGATGGGATCCCAATACCCCTGGGGGGCACAGGGGTCCTAAATTTTAGTCAAAATTCAAAAAAATGGAAAAAGTGAAGTAATATATCGATATCTACTAATTCGAAGGCGCTGAGTTCGAATATGTGCTTAGTTTTTTTCATTCGACCCCTCTGAACCCCCCTATCAGCCCCATAATGAGGTCAAAATTCAAAAAAATGAAAAATAACGTATGACGTGTCGTTTGTTAGGTTTTTGAGGGCGCTGAGTTCGAATATATGTTTATTTTTGGGATTCGACCCTTCAGTGCCCCCCTAGCCCCCAATTTTGAAAAAAACACAAGCAAAAAATCGGAAATAGCATGTGTCATATCGATTTCTACTAATTCGAGGGTGCTGAGCTCGATTATTAACTTGCTTTCTCGATCCGTCTCCTTCGTTCTCCACACTGACTCCAAAATTACTAAATCATTTAAAAAAATCAATGTGTTTTTTCAAAATTGGGGTCTAGGGGAGAACCAAAGGGTCGAATCCCAAAAATAAGCAAATATTCGAACTCAGCGCCCTCAAAAACCTAACAAACGACACGTCATACGTTATTTTTCATTTTTTTGAATTTTGACCTCATTATGGGGCTGATAGGGGGGTTCAGAGGGGTCGAATGAAAAAACTAAGCACATATTCGAACTCAGCGCCTTCGAATTAGTAGATATTGATATATTACTTCACTTTTTCCATTTTTTTGAATTTTGACTAAAATTTAGGACCCCTGTGCCCCCAGGGGTATTGGGATCCCATCTTGAAAAGTAATTAGTTGAAAAATACATTAAAAGTTCTCTTCATAGTAATTTTTTCAGATTTTTTAATGGGGCCCTTCATCTCTTGTACTTATCATGAAAGTTGAGCTTCCATCACAAAAGCTCAACTTTGAACTTTTCAAAAAGTGATTATCAATTTTGAATCTCCTTTCAATTGTCTACAAAACAGCATGAACAGATTTATCTTAGACCTAACCAATCTCGAGATATGCTCCTTCAAAGTTGAGCAATTTCGCAAAAAATCCCAATTATATGAAAATTACAAGGGCCACCCCCCGCCCCCTGAAGGATTAGGATCGGAATGACGGTGATTCCTTCATTAGACCATCGAGGAGAACTCGTAAAAAAATTTTGAGCGAAATCGGAAGACCCAAGGTCAAAACCTGGTCGAGTTGACATAGAATGAGCCATCTACAAAAATGAGTGTTATCGTTCGCGAATGATTTCTTCGTTATGAATCGAATTAAATCGTTCTCGAATCAGTATTGCTTTTGAAAAATTTTTCGTGATTTTTGTTGTAGATACTTCAATTTATATTTTTAAATTCTTCGTTCTTGAATGATTGGTTTTGTAAGAGTAGAATCGTTCACGAACGAATAAGTCGTTTGAAATGAATCACTTCCCGATGTAATGAGTCTAATTATTTAATTTTTGAATTTTCAGCATCGTTCACGAACGGATTAATGTATCACGACATCGCGAAGCCCAATGAATTGAATTAATATAAATCGAAAACCTTCGTTTATTCGTGAATCAGTTGAAATTATTCACGAACGAATGAACCGGAATCGTTCAAAAATAATTTCATCTTCAGCGTACTTGGAACAAAAAATATATTTATTAATTTTCGCAGAAAAAATTTACAAAGTTGTTCGTGAACGATTCGATTAGTTTCTGATGATTCATTCGCGAACGATCATTCGAAGTTGAATGTACGTCGAAAATATCGAAAGTACGCGCATTAATAATCAAGAAAAAAAGGATTTTTCTTTTCAAGTGAATCACACGCTACGTTCACAAACGATTCGTTCATTTTTGTGGAATCGTTCTTGAAAAACCAAATTCATTTAAAAAAAATTTTTTTCAATACCTACCTGGATCGCGAGTGGTAAAAGAACGAATCCTGGAGTTCGACGAAAATTGGTGATGTAGTTTACTTTGAGTACAGAAGCTTCCAAAAATATTTTGAGTCTCCGACCTGAAAGGGGTAAAGACAAAAGCCTCGAAAATGGGGCCATTTTTGAAAAAAAAAGTTTTTTTTTACAATTTCTGAGTAGTGATCTCGCTAATGGGAACATTCCCTTAAAAACGGCTGACTCGAGTTTCTCTTTCTACACCTCCTTGAGCCTCTGATTTTGAAATTGAATACCACTTTTTGTCCTCTACTAGGGGATTGAAAAGTTGCAGATTATGAATTTGAAGGTTTTTGATTCTTTCAAAATTCTAATCGTCGACTCAAATCACATCGAAATCGAGCCAAATTTTTTCATCGTCTCTTGTTTGAAATAATTTTTCAAAAAAAAATCAAAAAAAATGCATAGCAATGATATCAACTGCAAATGGACCAATGAAATTTTATAAAACTCGAAATTATTTATTCAATGGCTTGAAATTTGAGCCCAAAATTTTTTGGTCATTGGTATAAATTTTAATCTTGTTTTTTAAATTTTTGTAACAGTTCTGCCAATTGAAATTTTATAAAAATTGCATAAATCGAACAACAGTTGGCAGTACTTTAAAAATTATTTGAAAAATTTCATCAAAAAATTAATTTGGGGAGGGGGCAAATAAAATTTGGCTGATTTCCAAGTGTTTGAGATTGATTGAACGATTTGAATTTGATGAAAATTATGAATGGTTCAGAAAAATTGTGGAAACAGAATGTTGCCTATTTAGGGAGGTGACCGAAGTTTTCAGCAAAATGACCTACTCTTGAGTGGCAAAAAATGTTTTTTTTTTTAAATGAACTCATTTTGAGGTCTCCTAGGTCCTTCTCCCTTTGAGTTGGAGAAATCAAATTTTTTCTGTGAGGCATTAAAATCCAGGGTAATTTTTTTCAGTTCAGTCTACTGGACACTGGACAGTTAATTCATTTTACGTTTTATTCAGCAAAATTTTAGGTAAATTTGATCGTTCGCGAAAAATTTTGTATTCATTAATAAAAAAAATGATTCTCAAAAATAAATTCATAATTTTCAAACGTTCAAATCAGCAACAAAACTGGTCCATTTACCCAAAATTTCCATCATTACTTTTCTCTCAGAAATACTTCATCGAAAGGGAAATATTCGTATAATGACTCAAACGTATAATCCCCATATTTTTACAATATCTCTCCCCTCGCCCGCCACACAAATAATAAAGCACGCGCATTTAAAAGTCACCAAACCGGGTATAAAATATAAAACTCGATATTGCATTTTATAACGTAATTTTTACATTTTTCGAAAGATCAAACTAGTGAATCACTGTGTAGATTTCAAGACATGTGAAGATGCACAACAGCACATCTAACTTAATCTTACTTTATTAGCTCTTTATGACCCAAAATAATCATAAAGAAATTGTAATTCCTCGCTAACGTAATTACCAATTCGCGTAAATACACAGCTCAGCTTAAAAATTTATTTTTAAATTTTCAAGGTTTTTTAGAAATAAGTCAATTTGCTAATCGAAGTATTTTTCCGTGCGTACAAAACGTCTAAAGCAATCAAGGGACGTGAATGGATTAAAACTGGTAAAATCTCGACATTCCTGTAGCAAAATCATCTTACATAGGTACTTATTTTCTAGATTCATAGATTCTGCTGGTAGTAATTTCAATGTCCGAGTCGGATCTCGTTTCGCATTCCTTTTCATCTTATGTAAACCGGTTCAGGTGCATCGTTTGGTTAGAATTTTCGCATAGATGGTATCTCCTCGATGATTCCTATTACGAAAGGAATTCCCTGCGAGATCATTTGCTTTGCGAATTCATTGCTCGAGACGATGAGGAAAATTTTCCAGACTTTTTTTCTGGTCATGTGTCCGTGTCCGACCTTGACCACGAATTTGGTAATTTCATCGGCAAGTACGATCGATCGAGCTTTTCGAGAAAACTTTGGTCGTATAAGAAGGTTTGAAATTCATACTCGATCGATCGAATTTAGATCTTCGTGCAGTTCTAGGCTATCGAATCCGCATAACGATCTCAAGTTGAACTACTGCGGTATTGACCATTACTCATCTAAGTCGCCTTCCTGAATTTATTCAGAAAAACTGGTTTGGGTCGGCGTAAATACGAACCAACGCACGCGTTTTTAGCATAATACGCGACTTCTCGTCAATGTAGCGGTCGTCGTGACGTAATTGTGTTTTTTTTCTTCGATAGAAATGGTTAATTCCCAAATATACGTCATTTTTTGAGGAAATTTTACCATAATGGTGCCCTAACGACGTACCTACGAGATTCTGTCGACTACGAAGGACGCGTCAGCCAATTCACCAGGTGTTCATTTACTAATGGATGAGTCGTTTATGCTGTGAATTGAAAAGAAGCATTGCATTTCGATATGAAATAGTGATGGAGACGAAGGCGAGCCAGGGTGGGCTGAGATTTTTTTGAAAAAAATTCTTGGCCAGACCAGCTATTTTTAAATAATTTTCGATTTTTTTCTAGAAAAAAGAAAAAATAACTGAATTGCAACTTTTTTGTACCGATGAGCCGAATTTTGATTCTCGTATAATCTTTAATTTAAAATGTGGAAGATTACAGGAAAAATGAAAACTTTTTTAGTGAACTGTGTAAGTGTGTTACGAAGCTTTTAATATGTGTTTCAAAAATGATATCGAAATTAAAAAACCTGAAAAACGAGTTCGAAAAATTCCGAAAAAATTCGAAGATTTTATCCTTAGTAGAAGTTCGTTTAGAATCCGATGTATTGGAGTCAAAAGAAGATTTTAAATTGAAATTTTTGTATTCTGCTTAAATTTATCCCAATTTCAAATTTTTTAAAATTAATTTATTTATGCCTATTATTTTTTTAATAGAAATTGTAGGTATCTAATTTTAAAATTTACCCAACAGTAAAATTTTTCCAAATTTAAATTTCCTCTAAATTTTTCCAACTTTGATTTCGTCAAATTCAGTGTGTATTCTAAGGGGTTTTTAGGATTTGTTTGGGTAGCTCTAAAAATCTGCTGGGCGGATTCAAAAAAAATTTGGGCAGTACCAAAAAAAGTTCTGAAAACCCCTCCCTTTCAGTATTAAAATATTGATTAAATAAATGAAGGAATTTCAGCTTTTGGATGCCCTTTTCCTATAAAATTTTCGCCAAAGCTTCGCTCGAGCTCAGTAACTTTACCTGCCTAATTCATTTTCAAAATGATAGTATGAACCTGCTTTCCTTTTAGCCTAGACAACTGAATATTTTAAAGGGGGGGGATTTGTCTTTCTGATTCATCAGTGTTGATCTCGAATAGCACATTAAGAAATTTCGTTTTTTTTTTTGAAAGTCAAAAAAGTAGCACGAAAAAAGCACGAAATTTAATGAAGAAATTTCAGCTTCTGGATGCCTTTTTCTTCAAAAATTTTCGCCCTCGCTTTGTTCGGATTCGATAAATTTAAAGTTAACTTTCAAGATGATGCCTTTCCATTTCAAATAATTGAATATTTTGAAACCAAAAAATTTATCCTTTTCCTTTATCAGGGGACTTGGTGGCAATCTCAAATGAAATTTTCAAAAACTGTTCATTTTTTAGAACGAAGGATGACCATTAAGGAATTAGTTTTCCTTACGTTAGAAGTCAAAAAAGTAGCTCAGAAAAAGCACGAATTTTTGTTTTTTGTTTTCAATACGACTGGTCGGCAAATTTTCATTCAATATGAGTCACCAAATTTCTCCTTTTTTAATAATATTAGTCAGAAAATTTTTCATTTTTACTCCTGAGATTTTTTCCAAGCTTCCTGATTCTTATCCTCATCATTTTCAAGTACCTACCTATTACACTGAAGATTTTCATATTTTTGTCTGTGGGGGGGGGGCGTGAGGGCAGCCGGGTATGAAAAAAGTTGTAAAGAACGTAAATTTTCCAATTTGGGCAGCTCCACAAAAAATTTTAGAATACAAACTGATCAAATTGTTTTCAATTTTATATTCTCATTAAGGTATTTTTTTTTTCAAAGTTCTTCTCCAATTATTCAATGAGTTGGAAAAAATCTTGAAAAAGATGAGGTTGAAAATTTTTTGAAAAATTCAAAGTTGGAAAAAATTTTAAACTTGAAAAAAATTGAGGAAAAATTTAAAATAGGGGAACCTGGGCAGTAGACCAAGTCTGTCAAATCAATTCAAATTTGTCTAATTATTTCTGAGTTTTGCAACAAATTGAAGTTCAAACATTTTCCCTTTATCTCGCTGAAAAAATCCCATTTTGGTGCACAGCTCAGCCCTACAGAATTTTTTGATTTTCTTTCATTTGAGTGAGGCAGAATTCAAAATGCTATGGGACAAGCTACAAACAATATCATGAATTTTTTCGTCAAATTTACTCAAATACATTCGAGGTTCATACTATAAATTTCAATAAAAGTATAATTTTTGGAAAAAGAAGTTTTAAAACTTCCGTAATTATAATTTCTGCTGCCTTAGTTGATTTTCTGATTATAATTTTTGATGATTTATTTTAAAATTGAAGCAAAAATGTGATATTCTGGAAAAAAATATCACAAGAATATCAAAATAATAACTCTTAGACGAACGATTCGTCAGATTTTAATTTTTTTTCTGTTTTGTGCCGAGTGTCATCAACCAATCACGCAGAAAAAAATTTCCAATCACATCACAGACGACCATAGGGGGATTTTTAAAATGTCTTCTAATCATTCAACGAGTTGGAAGAAATTTTAAAAAACATGAAATTGAAATTTTTTTGAAAAATTCAAAATTGGAAAAAATCTTGAGACATTTTCAGTGGGAAAAATTTTAAATTTTAAAAAAATTGAAGAAAAAATTTTCGAATTGGAAGAAATTTTTAAAAATATTGAGTTGAAAAAAAATCGAAGAAATCAAATCGGGAAAAGTTTTTATATTAAAATTTTTTCCAACTGTAGGTAACATTTTTTTTAATTTGAATTTTTTTGAAAATGTTCAATCTTTGACCTTACAATTTTTCTTCAACTTTATATTTATTTTTTTAAATTTCTTCCAACTCGAAAATTTTTTCCATTAATTTTATAATTTTTCCTCCATTTTTTTCATCTTGGAATTTTCTAAAACATTTTTTCCACTTGGCGTTTTTCTGAAATTAATTAAAGAATTATTTAAGAAATTTGATGACCAATGAACATTTTTAACGATTTAGGTTCATCTTACAATGAAATAAGTTTGCCCAAAAGTTTGAATTTGGACCAAGTAAGTTTTGATGTAATTTATACTCTGATCATAAAACATCAATTGAATTTTCATTTTTCTCCTCGATCACATTTTTTGAATTAATGGCATTTTATGCGAATGGTAATTATTTATTCTGGCACGTGTTTATATAAAGTATTATCTAAGACTTAATTTTCCAATCATCCACCTCCAGATTCATTCAAAATATATTCATCTCCCTAGTAAATTGACCCTTCTCTCCTAATATGCTTGACCCTTCTGTGCCCTTTCAGAAAATTAGCCTAGATCCGCCACTGATACAAAATTGTTCAAATTAAAGCGAGGGAACAACCCACGATACCAATTTTACGACAATGTATGGCTAAAGCATCTCATAAATACGTTTTAGATGAATATACCCTCCCATAAGGCGTGTAATTTTACCAGCAACTCTTGAAGATTATGAAGTTTCCTACAAGTTCAAAGTTAATCACATAGAAGCCATCCGCTGCATTGGTATCGAATAAAAACTCGTCTACAGCGATCATAACGATGCGCAGACTAGCAATTTATCCTACATAGGTTTAGCTATATAGGTAGCCAGGCAATTATACTTATTAGTTTTAATTACCTGCCGTATTAGTGCCGGAAGATTAAATTATATAATGACGTTGGCGCATTCGCCGGCTAAATTAAATGCCCGATGTACACGTTTTACTAGTAAATCGTCGTAAATATTTTTACAGAGTCGGCTTTATGCTGAAATCTACGTCACTATTGGATTTCTGTCGGATTTATGTAGGTATTCGGATAGATGCAGCCGTAGGAACTAGTTTATAAATAGTAATGCCTGTAGGCTTTTGCGTCATTCACCTTCGAAATAATACCGATTAGAGATACCGATTGGTGGAGGCTTCCTTGTGAAAAGAATGCGTGATCCATAAACCGCAAGAAGCACGATTTTCCGATTTTTCGGATTAAGATGGATGAATGAAGAAAGGAAAAAGAATAAAAGAAAAACGTGAATTTTATCCTTAAAATACAAATTACAATAATTTTAGAAGCAAGGGGTATTTTCGAAGAGGAGGAGGAGGGAGGGTAATAAAAATTGAAAATTGATGTCTATTTTTAAATCAGCAACTGGATAGTTTAATGGTATCGTAAATTTTTTTTCAAAAGGTCATCGTCATTAGTTTCGAGAAAACGTATACTTACGTCAAATTATTTCCAAAACAATACAATTTTACCTACCTAAACCGATGCTAATTATCACAAAATTACGTGCTGTTTAAATTACTGGGAAGCCCAGCTCAGCTGTCTGCTCCTTCAACTTCTTTTTTCTAATAAGTCTATAAAATTTGATTACCAATACTGGGGAAGATTCGTTGATGTTATTTTCATCGGTGGTTTTTTTTTTCGTTTCCTAATTTACTTACGTATGTGTTAAAATTTTTGCGTCAACTGAAGTATTACAGAAGTATTTTCCTCGAAAAAATTGAACACTTTCCAAATATATTTACGTGTGAATTTTAATATAAATGTACGTAGGAATAAATTTAAAATTTTTATTTGAAATGTGTTTTGATAAGTACTAAAAAGGCTGCCAACTGGTAAGTGAATGAAATTGCATGAGATTTCTGAATCTGAACCAGACCAGAGCCAAGAATTCAAGGAGAGATAAGCTGGAAGGAGTTTGGTTCGAAAAAATAATACGTATCACTTATCAGGACTTACTGTTTGAGAATTTAAAATGCAATATGTTAAATGTACCCATATTTTATAAAAATTGTCGAGATAATTAACGAAAAGTTTACTAAAAATAATACATGTTAGGAGCCAATTAAACTCGTCTTCTCATTATTTAGACCTTCAGAAATGAAATATTTTTGAAAACAAAATTTAAAAACTGCTTGCATAATTTTTTGTGAAAATTGAAACACTCGAGTAAGTTCCTACTTGATTTATTGTTTTGATAAGTTTGTTGGCCTTGATAGACAAGCTCCTATATTTGAAAAATTAAATTTCACATTTTAAGAGACAGCTAAACAGCAGTAAAAATAAAGGGTTTTCCTGATTTAAGAATAGGTCAGGATGGCATGGAGGGAGGAGGAGGAAGAGGATCGATTGATCTACGCTTTGTCCAGAATTAGGTGCAGATGTAGCAATAATAAATTCACGAAACTCAAAATGGAACAGCGGTACCCCAGTAATTGTCAAAAATACCCCAGCAACTTTAGGAAAATTGAAATCAAAATTGAAACTTGAGAAAAAAACTTGCAAATCTTCAAATTTGTTGAAAATTAAGTGAAGGTGGGGCAGGATGCACCAACCTAGGCCAAATGTTCTACCAAATCTATTCAAATTAATCAAATTGTCTGATTCTTGCAATAAATTAAAGTTCAAACACTTAACTTTCATTTCGCTGAAAAAATTCCATTTTGGTGCATACTTCAACCCTACAAAATTTTTTGAATTTTTATCACTTTTTTTGCATCCTGCCCCACCCATGGGGCAGGATGCAAAATGCCATGGGACAAGATGCAAACAGTGAAGACTTGATGCAAAATCGCGAATTTTTTTGTAAAATTTACTCGAGTACATTCGACGTGAATACTACAGATTAAAATGGAAGCGTAATTTTTGAAAAGAGGAGTTCTAAAACCTTTGTATTCATAATTTATGCTGCCTCAATTGATTTTCTGATTTTTTAGGCAAACTTTTGATATTTTTGATATTTTATCTAAAAATTAAAGCAAAAAGTGTGATATCCTGGAAAAAATATCACAAAAATATCAATTGTACCATCTTTAGTACCATATGTGACTTTTTCGAAAAATTCGTATTTAAAAACAATGTTTGCATCCTGCCCCATTTTCAATTTGCATCTTGCCCCACTGGCACTATTTTTCTTTAACGCAATGTACTGGGAAGAAAATATAGGGGAAAGTGCCAACCAAATACATCATTCGATAGGTAATTGGATGTAGATTACAAAAAAAATTACCTGAATTTTTTTTCAAAACTTGAAAACATGATATTTCACAAAAATCAAATTTCAAGAATTTTGAATCACGTAAAATCACATTATTGATAGGAACCTAATAACTCATAGTCAAGCAATCCGTCACCCATCAGGTCTGTAATTTTTTTTCTGTTTTGTATCGAATGGATACCCATTCATCAATTGCCCCCCCCAAAAAAAAATTCAATCACATCACTGCCGACAATAATCCAATTTGCATCTTGCCCCCCCCCCGTGCATCCTGCCCCACCTTCCCTCATATCAAATTTTAAAATTTTTGTAACTTTCAACATTTGAAATGTGATTTTAAATTTTTAGAATTGTTAACCCCCACCCCCTATATCCAGTGTATAAACGATGATGAAACCTCCCAGTCATTTCTCTTTTCTCCTATGAAAATTCGGTTTAGTAACTTTTTGGAGAATTGAATCAAAATTTGAGGTTCAAAACAGGATTTTTCTCAGAAAATTCCGAAGTCGATAAAATGGTAGGAAATTTCGAATTCGACAACATTTTGTTCAGTATCTGCCGAAATTTAGAAAAATATATCCCCAAAAAACTTTTCAAAGTAGGTAACAAAAACGACAGATTTTGAGATTATATTCGATGAAGATAAAATCAAAGTGGAGGATAAGTGCGGACATGGGTATAAAAATTCACGAGTTTTTTTTTCTCTAGAAAAATCTATAAACTGAAATATTCAATTATTCACCCCCCCCCCCCCCACCACCAGTTGAAAAACATAAAAACTAGTACCGGTATCTATAATTATTATTGAATTTACGAGGAGAAATATTTTTGTAATTGTAATTTTATTAACACTTTTTCCCATTAAAAATTTAAAATATCAAATGAAATTAAATCAAATCAATTTTTCCAATATTTGGGGATTTTTTCGAACTATGATCGAAATTTTTAAAAATAGATAATAGTGTTAAAGGAGATAAGAATGGGGGGAGGAGGTTGTTTACAAGTGTCTGCCAGGTAAAGGAAGTCAAGGAAAAGTCAAGAGTGTCGAAGTAGACCAATATGTGGTAAAAAGTCAAAAATTTCTCATTGATCGCTGAACGTGAACAATAAAATAATTTTACGTTTTTTAAAAAAATGTTTTCAATTGTATGTGATTCTGGATATAGAAACCCCCTTATGTGCTAAAAATTGGGTTTTGAGTTAACACTGATTTTGGGCTTTTCAGAAGGAGTAGAATCAAGGGGGAAGGTCAACTCAAAAACCAATTTTTGACAACACCCAAGGGTGGTTTCTATATCCAGGCTCACCTATATATTTTTTTTTATTTTCTTTCGTTTTCATGTTGATTTTTTGACAAGTCAAAAAAAAATTGATAAATATACTGAAGAAAAATTTAATTTAATTTTTTTTTTGTTTCAGGTGAGTCAGAAATACGTATGTAAAATTTGCATCATTAAGTTAAGAAGTATGAATGAGTAAGTAAGTCGTTTTTCATAATTCGTAGGAAAATCTTAGTTTAATAAATAATTGAACGAGAATGAAGAATAGTTGGAAAATTCTTCTTGCGTTCAGTATGTTACTTTTCTCAACTTTTCAGAATATGAAATTATGAGAGGGGGGATAATATTAGGCATTGAAAAAAAATTGGCACAGTTTCCAGACCTTCTGGTCCTTCGATGTTCTCAAGCAAGATTCCGACCCTCATTAAAATTTGAAAAATGGATACGTTTAAAATTTTCTGCTTCTTTTAATTGTTGGAATTTTCCAAATATGGTGTCGAATTTTCGAATACGTGAAGTACCCCCTTTTCTTTCCCTTTTCCCTTTCAAAAACCGGACCGAACGAGGGACAGGGAGAGCATTAGGGTGGCCCGAAAAACCAAAAATTTTGATTTTTGAAAAGTTACCCCCACAAAAGTTGTTGGCTGGATAAACTAGAAAAATAAAATAAAAAATTTCAAAATCGATTCATATCTTCCGATCGCGCATGAGCCTTCAATTCTTCAAAAATTGTCAAAAATTCAACATTTTCATAAATTTTTAAAAATTAAAAAAAAAATCAAAATTCATCAAAATCAATTTCAGAGCTTATTTAGAGCCTATTTAAAGCAAAACACACAACTTTTTTGAAAAAATCCATGTTTTATAGGTTTTTTAAATTTCTCAAGTTTCTTCGCCTGTGAAAAAAATTTAAAAAAGTTATAAAACACAGATTTTTTCAAAAAAATTTGCTTTTTGGTTTTGATAGTCACTACAGAAGCTCTAAAATTAATTTTAGTCAATTTTAAATTTTTTCAAAATTTTCAAAATTTTGATTTTTTGGCAATTTTTGAAGAATTGAAGGCTCTTGCGCGATCGGAAGATATGAATCGATTTTGAAATTTTTTATTTTAATTTACTAGTCCATCCAGTCAACAACTTTTGTGGGGGTAACTTTCGAAAATCAAAATTTTTGGTTTTTCGGCCAACCCTAGAGAGCATCTCTCATCCCTCAATAATCACAAAGTACATTTTTAGTTGGGGAAAAGCTGACTAAGGCCATAACATTGGAAGACAGTGGCACTTATTTTTTGATTATAGAGAGTTACGATCACTTTCCAACCCTAATCTTCAAATTCCATCTTTATACGAATTCCACTAAAGAAAAAACTGATTCAAACTACGAACCGAACTTTGCCTCTTTGAAAGGGCAAAAAATTGAAAATTTTCCTCTAAAAAATCGAGAAAAAAATAAGTGCACAATACAAACTTATAACCCAACTTCCTGAAATAGCTGATGATGAAGGGTCGAGAATCGAGAAAAAGGAAATATCGCGTAAGGAGATTCGCATTCCTTAATCGAGTTCAAATGAACTTTTTACATCTTGCACCATACAAAATGGACTCGTATTCTCGTATAAGTTTTTTTTTTCGAAGTATACCGATGACGGATCGGAAATCCCAGGTACATAATTTAGCCAACAGCGTACACAGCAAAAGGTAAAATCAACCTTACAATATCCATTCAGCTTCCTCTAATACCTTACCCCACACAATACATATGTAATAACTCATTATCTGGATATCATACTGACCAGCAACTAGTTCAGCAACGTTGTCAAGATAGTGGCTGATTATGCTTACTTATAAAATAACCTAGACCTGGATACATCGATGGATTAATCATCTCATTGTCGCATACCTAAGTATATAGTACATCGCATCTACGAGTATTCAAATTAACCTCTTTCTCTCGACTTGGCGTAGAAAAGTTGAAAAAAAAAATCTTGGCGAATTTTTTTTTCGCTCTGGCACATTCGCGAATCACTCGAAGTAACAAAATACCTCTAATCCAACCCTGTGATTAAAACGAAAAGATTTATTTTCGTAATATCCGGTGCTGGGAAATTATTCGCAGCTAGCAGGTGTTGGTGTGGCTGACCAGTGTTTACGAAGGTCGATGTTAAAATTTTTTGGATAATGTAATTGTATGTAAGCGTGTGATTTATTATACGAAGTCTAAGTCCAAGTTTTACTTTTACTTAAATTTAAATTGTATAATAGTTTGGAAGTGGTTTTATGTAATGAAGGGATTTTTTGCGGAAATTTTTTTAATAGGTGTAGGTACGATGTGTTATGTAATAACAATTGTGTTAATTTTTCCCAAGGCGATTTACGTAGGTGTCCAATATGTATCAAACTAATGAATAAACATAGGTCGGCATAGAAAATTCTGTTCGGAGTTTAATGGGTTAGGTTTAGGTATAGTATTTTTCGAGCTCATCACGAGAAAAATAATGGCAGAATGTCATCACCCTAGATTTTTCACAATTTGAATTTTTTGTTGAACATTTTTTTACACTTTTTGATAACTTTTGACTCTTAAAATCAATTTTTTGAGCAAAGACGGGGTTCAACGAAAAAAATGAATAGAACATAAATTGTAGAACATAAAATTTCCTTTCTGTAGAATTCAATTAGTTTTTTCTCAAGAGACTTGGCTTTCGAGGTATCTCAGTTCAAAGTTCAACTTTTTTTTAAAATTGAAAATATCTCAAACACTAAGCCGCTTAAGAAAAAACTAATTGAATTCTACAGAAAGAAAATTTTATGTTCTACAATTTATGTTCTATTCATTTTTTTTTCAAAGAATGCTTTTTCTGCTCAGAAAATCGACTCCAAGAGTCAAAAGTTTTATCAAAAAATGTAAAACAAATTCTCACTAAAAAATTTCAAGTATAAAAAATTCTGACGTGATGGTGTAAAACTGAAATCATACATATGTATTCGAACTCTGCACTAAAAAGTAGATCAAAATCACCAATCAAAATCAATTACCCAGGAAAAAATTGTTGATTTGCCTGCTTTTGATATTTCAATGGTTACAAATGAGAAATGTTAAAAATGTGGTTCATTACAAAGAATAGATTTTCTGGGAAATAAAGCCTCCAAAAAAAAAAAAAAATGAGGAGAACATGAATATTGTAGTGCGTAAAATTTTCTTTCTGTATAGTCCAATTAGTTTTTCCCCGGGAAAGTCAGTTTTTAAGATATTTTCAATTTTAAAAAAAGTTGAACTTTCAACTGAAATATCTCGAAATCTGAGCCTCTTGAGAAAAAACTAATTGAACCCTACAGAAAGGAAATTTTACGCTCTGAAATTTATGTTCTATTCATTTTTTTCGTTGAACCTTTCCATTGCTCATAAAAATTGATTTTAAGTGTCAAAAGTTGCCAAAAAGTAGGTATGGAAAACTGAAACTGGAACTAAAACTGAAAAAAACTGGAACTGGAGCTGAAATGAATTCAGTTCCAATTTTATCTACTTTTTAGACTTTGGCAGATTATACAGACACTATGGATACTCTTTCACTTTTGAAGGGCTATAAAAATTTTAAACTTTCAAAAATTCGCCAAAAAAAAAATCAAAAAATGAACTTTTGTTTTGAAATTTTGGATAAGAAGTACTTTTTGGATAGAAAGTTCTTTTTGGATGTATCTACTTTCGATTTTTTTTTGCTTCGAATCGAAATTTTGTTGACGGTTGGGTGATTCCCTTGTGATGATCTGATGGTACATAAAATTCACTTTTTGGGCCCTCAAGAAGATTGAGGATGAGCTGGAAAGCTGAAATTCGGATATTTTGTGAAAATTTTGCGAGCTGTGTAGAGTTGTCTGATTTCTATCCACTCTCATGGTCGATAAATGGGTTTGGGTCGAAATAATCTCACGTTGAAAATCGATTCAAGGGGTCAAAAACATGGATTTAGACATCTCGCTCGATAAATTTGAAAATTTTCAATTTTGACCTCACTCCTACTTCAAGTCGAATTTTTAAAATTTAGGATCAAGATAACTAGTTTTGAAAACACTTTATAGTCATTTTTCAATTTTTTCCCAAACCAAAAAATTTTATTCTTTTGAACCACTAAAAAAATAATAAAAAACTAAAATCCGGAACTGAAAACTGGAACTAAAAAATTTCGAGGACTGAAACTTAAACTGGGACTGATATGATTTCAGTTTTCCATCACTGCCAAAACGCAGGGTTTCACAAACGAAAATTTTTTTTGATTTTCGGTTTTGTTTTTACGATTTCGTTTTCATTTTTGCTCTTTTCGTTTTTAATAAAATTATAACATTTTCGTTTTTGAAAAACTTTTTTTTTCGTTTTTGAATTTTTTTTTGAAAGTAAAAATGGTTATGGACCGTTTTCCCGAAGCCGAAATCCCGAACGGACGTTTTCCCAAATAAGATATTTCACGAATCCTTTTTCCCGAATACCGAAATCCCGAATCCTTTGTTTCCCGAACTAAAAAAATCAATGTGCTATTAAATAAAGTTTATTTTATTTTTGCTAAAAACTACCGAAATCGTCGATAGTTTTTTTGGCTTTCAGTATTCGAAAACTACCGGTAGTTTTATTTTGTTGCAATAAATCAAAAAAAAAAAATTGTAAAAAAGTTGGTGATTTGTAAAAAAATCAGTGAAAATAAAGTGCAATGTAGTACAAATAAAAGAAAACACATTCAAAAAATCAGTTTTCTTCAAGGTGTCATCAATTTGACCCACTTTTTGAAAAAAAGTTTGATTTACGAAATTTTATGCCATTTTTGAGTGGTTTTACCTCCTGAAAAACTATACTACAGAAAAACCTCTGGAGGATGATAAAAAACCTACTGTTCCACCACTATGCAATAGGCATTCCATAGAAATAATAAAAAAAGTGATTTGTGAAATTCTATATTCGGAATTTTTACATTCGGGAACTTCTTCATTCGTGATTTTTGCATTCGGGAAAAAGGTAATTCGAGAATTGTACTCGGGAAAACGGATTCGTGAATTTTTTTTCGTGAAAAATCTTATTCGGGAAAATGTCCGTTCGAGATTTCGGCTTCGGGAAAATGACCGTGAACCAGTAAAAATGCAAATACGTAGTGATCAAATATAACGATGAAAAGTTGAAAAATTTATCAAAAGAGCAAGAAATGGGCCAAATAAAATGAACGGTCGAAAAATAAAGATAGGTTCATTTTCCATTTTCATATTCTTCCTTTCTCTACAAAACCTGTTTTTTTCATGATTAAAAAATCCAATTTTTTTAAGATTTCGCCTCATAAACTGAATTATAACTACTACTCACTTGATTTTTGAGAGTTAAAATAGAAATCCTGAGCGTTTTGTACCAAAAATATTTAATTTTAAAAATGTATACCCCATCAATCCTCCACCACAAGCCTGTATAAATTCGAAAATCAATTTAAATCACTTTTTCACCATCAAAATGCCGAAAAATTTTTTGTTTAACATTATTTTGTAAAATTTAGTTTTCATTTTTGTAAAATATTGAAAAAATAACGGGCTTTTCGGTTTTTGGTTTCGTTTTCATAAAGTTTTTGAAACCCTGAAAGAGCATATTCTGTTTCTTTTTTCGCAGTTTTCTCTTGTAGATACGTTTAGTATGAATTAATTGACTTTTAACCAAAAATTGAAGCATTTTGCTGGATGAAATAGTTAGAAATAATTTGATGTTTGAAATCCTCAAGGCCTATGCGCGATTTCGCCTACAGTACATCCAAATGCGAGGAAAAAAATAAAACAAAAAAATTTGGTTTGTTTTTGTTTTTCACTATTTTACTAATTCAGTTTTTTTTTTCGTTTTTAAAAATGCTAAAAAATAACTTTTTTCTCGTTTTTGAAATCCTGCCAAAAAATATAAAAAATGCCCAACAAAAAAATTTAAATTTTGAAAAATCCTCGAGTGATGGCATTTTCTCACTTTTTTCGCGAGCGGCGTGAAAAATACTATAAAAATCATCCATTAAACTTCAAACAACATTCCAAAAGCTTAAAAATATCGACCTGTGTATCATCAATGGCATAAACACTTACAATTACATTGGTAAGTACATTTCGTGCACCATCGGCGTGTTCCGTCTACGATCGGTGCCATCTTCGCGAACGTCAACCGTTCATTAACGATTCCGACATCGACGAGGCAACACGTGCAAAGGTCGCGTTCAACGGTATTTCGTTCTTTCACTCGATTCGCGTCACAGATCGATTAATTCCAATTCGTTTACATATTCGTAATGGAAAAAAGAACCAATGTAACATTTCCAGGCCGATAATTTCGATATGGAGATTTTTCAAGTATACGAATAAGATAATCGCATTATGCCCACGAACCGATTACCGCGAACATTTGCGAATGGCAATTATAGCGTAACTTTTAACGAACCACCGAATTACATTGGTGTTTTTTATCATTTTCTCACTTTAACGCGAGCATTACGCCAGTGGAGTCTACCGAAACAAAATAAACATTCCGGCGTGTTAGCAATACACGTAATATAGGTGTCGACGTCGAGTCTCCAGGTATACCAAGGGAATGAAAAATTTTGCAATGTCAAACAATGTAGATACTCGAGCCGCCGCTTAATTCGGTGGCGTGGAAAATCAGGCCGGAATTTCGTTTAACGACGACGACGGTCAATAACAAACGTATTTACAACGGTGTCGTAACCAGTCTCCCAGTCGAGTTTTTGACACTTGATCAGAGCTAATCGTAGGTGTCGGAAAAGTACCGAACTGCGTATGGCAATCATACCAGACCAGAATGAGGTACGACCTGGGAAATCTAAACATAATGAGATCATTTTGCGGTCATTTCCATCTTTTATTACCTGCTCGATCGAATCAAGTTCAAGGTAATTGACCCAGCTGCAGCGAAACGAAAAGTAAAACGTGAAATCCACCATCGTCATAGTTGAATGTCTTGGTTAGGAAAAAAACACCCAGTCGAGTAAAGGATTTTGTAACCCTCGAGGGATGTGGATGTTGCGTCCAGAAAGGAAATGCTTCTTGGAGCGTTGCATCATAGGAAACGAATGCGAATACGAATGAATCAGGGTGACTAGATTGCTATGTGGATGTGTATTTGTGTGTAGGTATCAATTATTAACTTATATCGGAGTAATTGTGAGAACGACCTTTATTCTATGAACATAAGAAATGGATTCGTCATTTATAATTTTTTTTTTTTTTTACCGAAAGTGTTGTTTTATTGGACTTTGTTGGTTTGCAATTTCGCTGGATTTGCTGACGACTGCGACTGTAGGATGCAAGGACGTTGTGTTTTCAGTTTTGGATCCGGTTCAAGGTTCGTATTGTTCGAAATGGACGTAAATTGGAATAGAACCCCCCTCACCCATTCGCCATTGTTGGGCGAAATCATCGAATTTCATTTTTGATAGATTTACCATCGTTAAGATTATGGTAATTTTTTTCCAACCGGTTGGATTTGTACGAATGATGGGTACTTCCGCAGATAAATGACGGATGGATTTGGCACGAGTATAATAAGGACAACTTACGACGGGGTTAATTATTAACGAAGCTCTAATCGTTTCAGACTCGTGTTTTTGCGTCGTAATTGGAAGGTTTAGAGGTTTTTTAAAGAAAATATTACAGTACATCGTCGGTGTGTTTGTGCGTTGTTTTCGTACCAATTTAATTAATTTTTCCAACTTTGGAAAGTCGCGGTTTTATACTTTGTTGTCGTGTTTTAATGTACGATTTAATGGGTAGAATTTTTTGGAATTTTTTTGTATCGAGAATTTTACAGCTATAATAAAACTAATATCGAGAAATGTGCCTAGTCTGCGATAAAGTAATGGAAAACGTGGAATTACGTGGGGTGAAGGGGGATTCGAGTTGAATCGTGGGTACTTAATGAATTCATGACCTCCTATCTACTTAATTAATAAAAACTGTACTTGTACTATTTTTGATGGGTGAAGGAAAAAAAAAGTAACAATGTTTTGTGTTGTCTTTTTTTTACAGTTGCTTGTTATTTTTAGGTACCATTTCCCAGAAAATTACTGGTTTTTTTTCGGAAGAAACTTCCCAACAAAAAATTTTCCATTGATGAAAATTGACCGGTTTTGAAATCTGGGAGTGCCTGTAAATGAACTGACGAGCGTGAAAGTGTGGGATAAAATTAATTATTCAGTTTGGAGTGTTTAAGACAGAATTACGAATTGGTAGATAATTTGAAAACAGAGCCATAAATTTGAAAATCGTATCTGAATTATTTCAGCGGCGATTTTGGAAGGAAACATCTGAGGAAGTCGGAAAGTTTGAAGAAACTAATTTTTGAAAATCTTTCGAAAACGAATTTATCAAAAAATTGCATTTTTATTACTTGTTTTTTTTTTAATTTCTTCTATAAATTATACCTACTCATTGAGTTGAAAATAAATTTCGTAAAACATGAATTTGAAAAAAATTTGAAGAAGTCTAAGTAGGAAAAATTTTAATAGATATAAAAATGTGAGCCTGGATATAGAAACCACCCTTAGGTGTAAAAAATTGGTTTTTGAGTGGAGGTTCTCCTTTGATTCTATACCTTCTGAAACGCCCAAAATCAGTGTCAACTCAGAAATCAATTTTTTACACCTAAGGGTGGTTTCTATATCCAGGCTCACAAATGTTTTCTAACTGTAAATTTTTTTAATTTTAATTTTCTTAAAAATTTTTCAATTTGAATAATTATTTGAAAAAATTTTTAAATGATTTATTTTTTATGGATTTTTTTCCAATTCGAAAACTTTTTCTACTTAATGATTTTAAAATTTCTTAAATTTTTTTACCTAAATGGAAGGATTTTTTTAAAGAATAATAAATTTAAAAAAATTGGAAAATTTTAAGAACATTCAAGTTTGAAATGATTTTACTGTTGGAAAAATTTTAAAATTGGGAATTGGATATAATTTTTTTCAAAAAATTATAAACAAAGTAGCTAGGTACTTAATTGAAAAAATTTACAGTTGAAAAAATTGAAACTCAAAAATTAGAATAAATTTGGACTTAGACCATTGTAATACCGTTTGTGAAAAAAAATAATTAGGAGCTATTAAAAAATGAAAAATTTCGGAAGTTCAAAGTCGAAACTCGAATAGAGAATATTGCTGGGGAAAAAATCCTTGTTTTAGGATGGAATTTTATTCAATTTACATACTTTTCTGGACACATTTAACCAAAAAGTTAGTATTTGATAAAATCTCAAGCTTTGAAAAAAATAATGGAAGTCTAATTTTCTCAACTTCCTTTGGAAAATCGCCTCTGGTACTCTCTCATTTGTAGAAAGCAGTGAAAATTATCGAAAATCCATGGAAAACCGTCAGAATTGCAGTATAGTAATAAATCAGTGAAGAAATTTCACTGAAAGCAAACGGTAAAAAAAATTGCTGGAAAATTTGTAAAAATTCACTGGAAAGTCTGTAAAATCTCTGAAATTTGCTGAAAAATCAGTGAAATTTTTTTGAGAAATCAGCAAAAATCCGCTGAAAATACAAAGAATTTCGCTGCTTTTTCCTGCCCTGCAATTCTGACTATTTATCCGTGAATTTTCACTGATTAAAAATGTGAGAGTAATTTGTACTCAATTCGCGAACCAAAGTCTGAATGAGAGAGGTAAAATTTTGAAATTTTCAAACTCTGATGATTTTTTTTGATTTTTTTACCCAATTTGCAAATTTTATGAAAAAAATGGCTTAGATTTTTTTTGGCTAGAATCGAATTTCTCTGGCCAGGATTTTTTGTTGCTTACCTAACCTAGAGAAGAAACTTAGAGGGAACTTTTGGGAGGGAGAGGAGATGAAGGATAAGAAATTCGCTGCATAAAATTGTGTAAATGGGAATTTTTCTTGGTTATGTTGATTTTTTACCATCATAACTGACCTTTTTCAGGGAATTTTATCAAATCATGGAGGAAATTTCGAGAAAATGTTGTCCAGTCGTCGAATACTTTGTAAAACTTTCATTATTCTGTCTTATTTTTTTTCAAAAGTTCCCCAATTTCACTCATTTTCTGACTTATTTTGGAAATTTTATGACTTTTTTCGAAGTTTATCTGAATTTTTTTGGTAAATTTGCCCATTTTTTCGGAAATTCGCTGAATTTTTGATCAAAACAGTACCTAAGTTTGAAAGTTTTCCCTTCACAGTAGCTTACACAAGGAGGAGAGAAAGTGGTCGATAGCTTGCTCTGAAGTTGAAAAAAATGGTGATTTTTTTGCAATGTGTCTATTGGTACTTACAAAAAACAAGAAAAACCAAAAATTGGGAAGAATTTTACTTTCTTAGCAATAAACCCAAAATATATAGCAAGAATTTTGATAATTTCACTGTGAAAAGCGAACATTTTTAACATTTTTTGTCCTTTTTTGAATTTTTCAATCGAAGGATACTGAGGGTGGGGTTTTTGAGCAAATTTGAAGCTAGGAAAATGGTATGAAATAGCAAGAAAATCCAGAAAATAGTAAGAACATTCATTTTTTAAATCCTTCACCAACCTGTTTGCTTTCTCAATACATTTCTTCATGAAAATTTTCATTACGTCTAATTTTCTAATTTTTATGAAGTATCTCTAAATTTTAGCAATTTTGTCAAGAGTTATTCAATTTTCCGATTTTTTTCAGTCAACTATCGATTTTACATATGATCCTGCTATTGTAATCTCAGAATCATAGACATGTTTTACCCCTTCCATTATCTCTAGTTTGGTCGGTCTTAAATATTTGTAATTTGAGGAAAAAAATTTTTGAGCAAGTTAAATTCTTTTCTGATATGAAATCGTTCTTTAAAAAAACTCATTCATTTTTCAATCATATCAATCACGAACGACTGATTCACATTGAAATGAAATCATTGTCTCATTTTTGAAGTTTTCATCAGCCCTCTTAATCAAGATCGAACAAATAATTTTAAAATTAAAATTTCAAACTGAATTAGTGAATTGCTCTCGAGTTTCTGAATCAATTCTAAATGAATCGTTCACAACCAATTTGCTCGATTTTTAATTTTAATGGAATCTCTTGAATTTTAATGACAAAATCCGTCCAATTTTTTTCATTCGCAACCGACTGCGTTATTTTGAAAATTTTCGAACAGAGTCGTCCTCAGGTGATTAAATCACCTCACATCGAATCATTCGCGAACGATTAAAATGAGCGATTAGTAAAAATGACCAATTCATTAATAATCAACCCAAATGGGAAACAATGGACAGCTGTCCTTAGAGAATGACAAAATTAGGGCTTAGTAGGAAAATATGCAGAAATGATTGTCTTTTTTCAGTTTAGAAAATCTGAATTTCGAGTGGAAAAAATTTGAAGGAACCTCATCCAAGTCACAAAATTTTGGCGTTTTTACCCCCCACTCCTCCCTACAATTATGCCAATTTCAATTCATTCCTGGACTGGATGCAACATACGAGATACGAGTATGATTTGGAGAATAAAAAAGTATTTCTGAAATACCGAAGCGAAGGGGGGGGGGATATCAGAAGAGAAGTTTTCTTACATATTTTATAACAATAAATTCCATTTTAAAAGTTGAAAAAAATATGTTTGAGTCGAAAATAGAAAATTGAGTACATTTCACATTTTTAGTCGAAAGAGCTGGAAAAAATTTAATTTGAGTCGAATAAATTGAAAGAAAATCTTTACCAAACTGAAATTTTCAGTTCCCTCGCTTCTTCCTCCTTGCCATATTAACTTCGGTTCTTTTCGATCCTTTCCCATACATCATGATCAACTTTTCAGGAAATTTATTTGAAATTTTTTTTTCAATAGCTGTTCCTTTCAATTTTCTACCAAAATTCTATCTCACCAGCTGATTTTGTTATTGTGCTTTGACGTAGTAAAATGTGGTCAACTACATTTTTTTTTTACTTCAGGTGCATGACAAGAAATGTTACATCATTTCATTCATTTCCATCCTTCAATCCTTCTGTTTTCAAACTTTCGAAAATCAAGCAGCCAAATTTATTTTCATCCATTTTTTATTTTTTCAGCCCTACTCTCTCCTCTCTCATCTAACTTTTTAACTGATTTTTTTGGTTTTCAAAAGTAGTGTGGTAACTGATTGCACAATATTACGCCGCCAAACTTGATTTAATCTCACTTATTTATCAAAAATTTTTGTATTTTACATTATTTTTTTTAAATACAAAAATTTATATTTTAAAAAAAAATTTATATGCACATTTTGTTCACTCGCTCGTAATCGACATCGAATTATTATCTTGTCAAGTCGAAATATTTCGAAGAAAAAAAATCAGCTATAAGTATGTCGAAATCGCCTGCAATGAAGTTTTTTTCGACGAAGGTGGTAGGTAAAATTTAATTAGCCTGCATACCTAATTTGAATCTTTCCCAACAATGATGTTATTTTTACCGCTTGAATACTTAATTTCGCTAAACTACATAAAATGTTCGTTTAAATTACATTTAGAATGAAAACCAGTTTGAAAAAAAAATACAACAATCTTCAAAAAAATGTTAGATACGTACTTCAATCTTGTAATTTTCCTTTCTTCGAAAAAACCACACAAAACAACACTGTATAGATAATTATCGGGCACAATTTGAGAAAATTCGCGACACACTGTGGCGCAGTAAAACAAAACTAATCGGCGAAAAAACGACGAATAATCAAATGACGAATTTCCAGCAAATCACCGACGAATTGTACATTAAATACGAACGCATATATGGTTAATATGATAACTCGTCCAGCACATACACATCGCACACGCACAAGTAGATGTGCTAATTCGTTTATGAGAACTTGAAGTTGAAATAGAGGTAGATACGCCGAGGCGGCGGCGTTAAGGCTTAACGAGGGAAGAATCAGCAAGAACTAGACAAATATCCCTCCTTCGACTTGAAGAACCGATTCCCCATTCCGAGACGGTAAACAAGAGGTGTTGTTTTCGCGAGAGGTACATATTTTTCTTCGGAGTCGGTTTCCTTCGCAGTTTAATTTTTAGTTTCATTAATTCGAGATTTTAATAGATGATGGTTTGGGTATGGTGAGGGAGGAGGAAGAGGGGTCTGTTGCGTGATTGAATATCGAAGGTTTGATTTTGTTTTGATGTTAGGTAATGATTCAAGATGCTCGAGGGTATGGATTGAAATTTCGATTCGAATTTTTTTAAGAGGTCGAGAAGAGGTGACGTTATTTAATTTGCTGAATTGAGATGTCAGTTGGGTGTCAGATTATTTATACTGGTGTGAAATGGTGTATTCGAGATGTGATTTGTATTTCGGTGATTTGTCGTAGTTTTAGATTGAAAATTTCTTTTTTCTATGTAGTAGGTACCTGGAAAACAATTTTCCCCTCAATTCCCCCCCCCCCATCTCTAGTGATACGACTAATATTACTCCAAAAGTTTAAAATATCACAAAACATGTTAGAAAATATTAGAAAAATTGCCAAAATTCCTTTCAAAAATACTTAGTTGAATATTAAAAATGATTCAAATAATTATGAAAAATTGAAGTTTTTAAAAATTCTTCGAGTCAGTACGGACATTCTAGCTAAAATAAGGCCCTAACCCCAAAAAAATTACCAGGGAGGGGAAGTTTCGTATATAAGCTCAGTAAGGTATGTATTTTAATATTCCCAAACTTCCCTAAAATGGGTGAATATTTTGATACCCTTGGGGGGGGGGGTGAGGGGTTCAATTTTTCGTTTTTCGACTATAACTTTCAAAATTACGTATTTACGAGAAAAAAAGTTGAAACAAAAATTGTAGAGAATAAAAAAACGAACAATTTTGTTATTTACAATTTTTTCCTAGGACGTCATGGGAGGAAAATAGGGTCCTCGAAAAAAAATCAATTTTGAAAATTTCCCATTACCAGAAAAATCACAAAAAATCGGGTTAATCGACTTTTAGGAGCGGTTCTTTTGCATAGTACATTCTATTACTATGTAGAATGAGAAAAATGTATAACCGACCCCTTATCTCAAAGTAGGGGGGTGAACCCTCCGAAGAAAAAGTCGCATTTTCCCCCAAGCGTAGCTCAGCTGCAGTGCAAAATTCGAAAAATTGGTTCAAACAAACGTTGTAGAGCATTATACTTAAGACGAACATTTTACTTTTTTACTTGTTTTCCTACGTGGTCTTGGAAGTTGTGACCCGTGCAGGGAAAAGGTACCTAAAGTTGAAATTTTCAAAAATGAATTTTTTAGCTAAAATAATAAAGGATATAGTTTTTTCGCCGAAATAGAGACATTTGAAGTTGGGAAATTATTGAATTCCAAAAAAACAAAATTCTGAGAAAAACGTGTTCAAAGTTTTGACTCTTGTTTTCTATGTATCAATCATCAAAAAAGCTGCCAAAACTTCTTTTTTAATATTAAAATTTCATGAGGAATTCTTTTCTGATGCCGAAAATTACCTTAGGAGAAGAGAAAAATGAAAAATTCACCATTACGATGCGTTTAGTTTTGAAAAAAAAATTCTTTACAAAAAGAAATTCTGTTTTTCATGCACTTATCAATCATTAAAAAAGCTGCTAAAACAACTTTATTGTACTGAAATTTCACGAGGAATTCGTTTCTGATGTCAAAAATTACTTACGGAAAGAAGAAAATGAAAAAATTTACTATTTCAATGCGTTTAATTTTGAAAAAAAAACTGCATTACAAAAAAAATCTGGTATTATTTATTATTTAGTAAATTACAAAAAGTATAGCTTATTTTCGATGAAGGGAATACTATTTTGAGATTTTTGAAGTTTTTTACGTTTAAGCTGACGAGTCTCCAAAAATGCAAAAAAAAATTAAAATTGTCCACTTTTTGTTTTTTGGCTTCAACACAAAATTCAGTTTTCCGACTTTACGTACCCTGTCCCCTGCACGGGTCACAATTTTAAAAAATAATGAAGTTAATCAAAACATCCATAGAATTACTTATATTGCAAACCTGCTTCAAAGTGTGAAACAAATTTCAAAATTTCCAAAAAAAATTGTTGAAAATTACTCATAAATTGATGAAAAGTCAATAATTTTTTTTCAAATGTATCGGAGTTTTTGAACATGAAACGAAAATTAAACGTATGAAAATGATTATGAATTTTTATAAAAATTGACTGCAAAAAAAGTTTGAAAAATGTGATTTTTTCATATTTTACCACATTTTTGCTAGGTACATTTTTAAATGAATTTGACGAAACTTTTATTTAAAAGCATTTCATAGGTTTTTTCATGCTTTTGTGTCTATCTTTTTTGGCAATTTGAATTATATTTTTGTATCTTGTCAAATGGTGTTACTGATATGAGACGTGGTTTCGTGAAGTTGAGGGGTGGGGGGGGGGGGGTGTAAGTTATGAAAAATCATTATCGGGGCTTCTCTTGATTCTGGTGGCAAACATTGAATAGCTCAAAAAGTTCTTGTAGGAAATTTTACAAAAAATTCTAAAAAAAAACCTCAAAAACACTTTTTTGAAATGAAAAAACAGACGAAAGACTTGATTGATTTTATTAAATTTTCTGACGCTAAATTATTTCTAAAGCACTTGCTCCCAATTTTACTTGCATCCTGGAGGAAGCCTTGCAGAGTCAGCTTTCTTACATAATTACATGAAACCTAATGAATTTTTTCAGATTTTCCGAATAAAATTAGGTACGACTTTTTCAACTTTTCCAACACAAAATCGAATATTTTTCGAAAAAAGTCATCACTTTCGAAAATTTTTATAATCAAGTAGATAAGTAAATTCAAATTTTTGACTAAAAATGTAATTTTGACAATTGAATTAATTTAAAAATCGAGAAAAATGATTCAATTTGTTTTAAAATTTCAATAAAATTGTTTAGAATGATGCGAAATTGCTCAAAACAGTAAACATTTTTACGTTATGGAGGGAGGAGTGTGAAAAAAATGTCGAAATATTGATTTAAAAATTGTTCAAAATTATTCTTCATTGATCAAATTGATAGAAATATTGTAAAATTTTCAGAAAATTCGTCAAAAATAGTAGATAAATTGTTCAACTTTTTCGCTGATCTCTTTAATATTTGATAAGTAAAAATCGATAAAATAATAATGGGGTCGTTCAAAAATAACTCTAAAGTAGCTCATAAAAAATTATTTCAATTTTTAAGAAACAAAGGGTAAAAATTATTCACTATCTTGAAATTTTTTGAAAATGGGTAAAAATTTGTTTAAAATGCGAGAACAATCGTCGAATTTCGATGAAAATTGTATAAAAGTAACGTAAAAATTGATAAAATTCAATCGAAAACGTGTAAATTTTTGCTAAACTAATTTGAATATATATTCATAAAGTTTTATGAAAAATTGGCTGAAAATATGAAAACGTAATTTGTTTAATACTTCACTTAATTTTGACACAATTTGAAAAACCTTTGAACGTATTTTAAAGTGAGTAATTTTTACAATTATTCGATGTTTTCGTACAACTTTTCTAATATTTGAAGAATGTTTGTAAAATTTCAAGATGTTTAGTGCTTTTTCTAACAAATCTTTGTGTTTTTCTTTCAATTTTATCATTTGTTTTTCATCATTTGAACTTTTTTTTAAACGTTTGAAATGATTTAAATGCGATTTAAACTTTTTAAAGGTGTTCTGAACTAGTTTTAAAATAATATTCAATGGTTTTCTCTACAATTTCATTAGTTTTTGCGCCTTCCAAAACAAATTTAACGATATTTGAACAAAATTTTACGATATTTGAATTTTTAAAATAATTTTATAGATTCCATTTTTACAACATTTGAAGCAACTTTGATACAATTTCAGTAATTTTAAAGATATTTCGAGGAAAAAAAATTACAAGGGAATCAAAATTATTCTTCCTGAGTTGAACAATTTTCAAAATATAATCTACCTTCTCCTTTCGAATTGAGTGAATCTCAAAGTTGATTCATCTCTCAATTAGATAAAAATATTTTTGAGAGTATTAGGAAATTTTAAATTAAAAAAAAAAATCATAGACCGGTAATTGCATAGATACTTAAAAAAAACAAAATCGAGAAATATCAAATTAAATTCTTCAAATTAGTCTTTAGATCCGTCCAATTTGGTAGGATTAAGGAGATAAAAAATTAATTTTGACATTTCAATTGAAGACATTTTTAAAAAAACCTATTAGATTATTAGACTTCGAAATTAATAACCTACGTGAAATTGTTCAACAGCTATCTCCAAACAGATAAAATCAGTTATTTTTAATAGTACAGAAGATTCCAAGCTTCCGTTGACCTTTTTTAAAAACTTTTGAATTGATAACTCATTCCAAGTCACAATGTTTTATCTTTCATCATGTTTGAAAATTTTATTTTCAAGAGGCTGATGTTTGACTCCGAACCGCGACATTTTGTTTTAAGAAGTTGATATAGGATGGGTCTTCTACTTCTTACATTATTTGCAATGTAACACTCCAAAATTAGCTCGCTGACCTTACTGATAGTTCGACTGCCAGATAAAACTGAGTTTCTTCATATTTTGCCTAAAAAAAATTATATTTAAGATAAAAATTGATATAATACGTAATTATTGATGTTAAATCTGATATACGTACATATATTTCTTGTTTCAAGTTCACTTGATTTGGAACTTTTTCAGACTCGATACATTTTTTCTTGTTTTTACTTTTTAATAGACTGGAAAACAGCTTAACAAATCATACATGTTAAAAATTGATCAATGTTTAGATCGATTCTAAAAATTTAGCTAATTTTTAAATATTCACCTGTAGCTTTCGTTTTGCAGTTTTGTGATCCCATTTTAGAAATAAAAATTTTTCATAATCTTTTGCCAACTTTTGTAAAAATTGAGCTCGTCTCGGGTACTATATTTATGGCTCTCGATGATAGTCTTGAAATGCAGATATTCTTTGGCCCTAAAAAAAAAAAGCATGGTAATATTTTTTAAAAATTATTTAATAAACCGAACGTGATAAACAATACCAGAACAGTACAAAATGACAGAAACAGATTAATTTGAAATAAACAAAACGAGAATAAATGTACTTACTAATGCTTGATGGTAAGCACCTCGATTGGTGAGCAATATAGATCTGTAATGGTTTGAGCTTGAATTCATGAGACAAAATATGATCGCTTGGGTAAACAATTCTTCAGCTTGTAGTCAATTTTTTCATCTATTTTTTTGTTTTGCCTCAGTTTTGTGGTTCAAGGACAAAAATATTACTCCTGAAAGTACAAAATTATATTACCTACGAAATCTTAAAAGAAGAGAAATTTACCAAAATATGTTAGAATATGCTTACATTTTCTATTCTATGTTTTTCATCTGTAATTCGATATAAGATTTTAAGATCAACACTGAATAATATGATCAATGAATTTTGAGTGCACAGATAGAGGAGTAAAGCTCATTTCGAAATTTACTCATTTTTTTCGCCTTTATGTATACCCAGATATGAATTTTTCTAGTTCTTTTTCAGGAGAATGGATACCCTTTTCTTTGAATAATTTCAACTAGTCTCCTAAAATTATTAAGGTTTGATTATTAATACGACATAAATAAATCTGAAACCGATCAAAGGATCGCAAAATAAACGACGAATACTTACTGAATACGGAGAGCTGATACAATGTATCAGCTCTCCGTTCAACATGATCCCAAGTCTTGAGCTGGTCCTGAGACTGAGACAATAGACGAACCGTAGTTTGGATTCTTCCAAAGTACACATATAGTTGATCATTTATATGTGTATAATTCCAACTTCATTCAATTAAAACTCTAATTTTATCTTGCAAAAATTCATGAAAATTTCACGATATTTTGTTTTTTCGCGTTGTTTTGAATTTGAAGTACTGATAATAAAAACAATGTTACCATTAACAGATACTCGAAAATCTTTACTTTATTTTCAATTTATCAAAAAATATTACTTTTTAAAACCACTAAGTGATTTAATTTAATGTAATTTTGCATATGATACAATAATTCATTCAAAATATCAACTCTTTTGTCTTTTAATGGCAAAAAATATTATTAAATCGTAATTTGAAGGACATTTTTGCATTTGTGACGTCATCATACCAACTTGTGTTTTTATTTTTACGATAACGTGTTTTTGTGGTTTTTATTTTTCTCACGTGGAAAACGATTTTAGTTCCAAGTATTTCATTACTTGTGTAATTAAATAATTAATTTGATATATATTTTTACTGTTGTATACCTCCATCGTCCATATTCTCATCATGAAGAAAAATAAAGTAAGTTACTTTGGTTTTATCGTTGAATTCCATCCAATCTGCTCTGGTTTCTTATCACGAGCTAAGTTACTCGTATTTTACTCATTTTAACGTTTCATTTCAGAATAAAGGAATGAAAAATATGACCAACAAGGATAGAGTCCTTTCCAAATTCACTACTGGTCGAACCAAGTCCATAAAAAAGGTTAGTTCTTCCTTTTTAGTAGATATCTCATAACCTCTCTGTGACCTGAAGTTATAAACGTTTCGTTTGATTTTCTAGAGAAAGAATACTCTGTTGTTGGAATACAAGCTACAAAACAAATCGAATAAATTCTTTGACCGAAGAATAGGTGAAAAAAATCGTAACATGACTGCCGAAGATAAAGTCATGGCTCGATTTGTAGCTCATCGTGTTAGAACCAACAAAGTAAATTTATCACTACTTCTGTCTAGTTTTTTTGAGTAAATGAACTTTTCTAATGCTGAACTTGATTTTTATAGAAAGAAATGTTCAATTTGGGCGGTGACGAAGAAGTATTAACGCATCAAGGTAGATCGTTACTAGATGTTGAGAAATTCGACGCTCCGATGAACGATAGCGACGACGAAGAAGATGATGGAAGACTAGATGGTTTGTTTCTCATTCGAAATTTACGTATTTTTATATATCAACGATATATTTTCTAAACGTTTATTTTCCTTTTGCAGCTAATTTCGTAAAAGAAGCTCATTTCGGTGGAGGTCTTTTCACCAAAAAAGGATCGGATTCTACTTCCAGTCATCAAAATACCATCGATATGTTGATCGCCGAATCGAAACGTAAAAAGGCTGAACGCCAGCAGACCAAAGAAGAAACTCAAAACTTGACCGAAAAATTAGATAAAGATTTAAAAGACCTGTTTCCTTTCGTGACCGATTCGAAAAAAGAAGTCGAGGAGTTCAAACCAAATCGCGAATCGTACGATGTGTTGGTTCGAGAACTAAAATTCGAACCTGTCGGAAAGGTTGGAATTTTAACGAACAGTTGTAAGTTGTATTGAGAATGAATTCACGTATTTTTTTCTCGTTTTATGCACAGCCAAGCGATAAATTGAAAAGCGAGGATCAGGTTCGAAACGAAGAACAACAAAGGTTACAGAAATTAGAAGAAGAACGATTGAAAAGGATGAAAAGGACTATTGAACCTGGTTCAGAAAATCAAGACGAACCTCCTCAAAAAAAACATCAAAGTGCTGATGATTTAGATGATGGGTAAGATGATCTCTTCATCTTCGACTCATCGTATTATGCTGTGTGGTTCGATATAATAAACTTTTCGCTTGGATTTAGTCTGGATCTTGACGTATTTGACGAAGAAGAAGCCGACAACGACGATGACGACGAAGATGATAACGATGGTAGTGAAGAAGACGATGAATGTGAAGGCGATAGCGATGATAACGACGATGGAGAAGAAAAAGAAATAGCTCCTGAAAAGAAACAACCGCAAACTGAGAAACCTGCTGTGAAAAAAAGCAAATCGTTAGGTAGGGTATCGAATCACTATTCACTTCTTTTGAAATTACTTTGGAGTGTTTTTAGAATTCTAATCGAATCAAATCTCCAGTTCCAGAAAGTTTATCAGCTTTAAAAACCTTGCTCGGCGAGAACGATACAAATGAAAAAATCAAATTAATCAAAGATGCTGTGAAAAATCAACAAATTCATACCGGTGTATCGAATGTCGACCATTTGATGCAATTTTTCAAAGTTTTATTGCTTTATGTAGACGAATTATTTAAAGGTTCGGTCACTAAAGTAAGTAATACTCCCATCGATGATCTTATTTCGAAATATCGTCCATTTACGATCATTTTTTACATTCCAGGAAGACTGGATCTTCACTAGTAAGCTGGCTCCTGTGTTATTCGAGCTCGTTCAAGTCTCCGGCGACGTCGCAGCTCAAACAGTATTCGATATGATTAAAAATAAACACGCTGCGTTCAACTCTGATATTAAACAAGGAGCTACTCCAGATATGCTGATGATTTTGAAACTGGTGCCCATTTTGTTTCCTACTTCTGATTATTATCATCCTGTTGCTACTCCGGCTACTGCTTTCTTAACTCATGTGATATCCCAGAATTCTTGTAAAAATGGACAGTACATCGCCGAAGGGCTATTTTTAGCTACGCTCGTGTTAGAAGTGAGTTCTCCAACGAAGATGAAGTTATTCCAACCTTAGTTCAAAATTCTCAGCTAAAGCATTACCTCGTGTGCTTTTTTACAGTATATTTCATTATCGAATCGATTTTGCCCAGAGGCTTTGAATTTCTTGAAAGGTGTTCTGTATACAGCTGTTCCCAACACTCAAGAAGCTGTTCCTCCGGTCAATTCGAAAAATAAAATGTTAATTTTGAAGAAAAATTGTTCAAAGAAGAATTTACTGTACGTTAACAAAAATTCATCCTCTCCTGTCATAAATTTGAACCAATACTAATTTAATTTTTGCTTCTAGGCCGGAAAATTTGCAATTATCATATTCCACTTTGACCAGCGAAAATGATCTTGAAGATGAAGATAAACTTAGATTTATTTTCACCACGTTGAAATTACTTTCAGCTTTTGCAAAGCACTACGATAGTTTACCTGCAGCTTTTGCTATCTGGAAACCTATTTTAAAACAACTGGAACAGTTACCTGTGAGTATTTGCGCATAATATTCCAATTATTGTACAAATATTCACGTTTTTTCAATTTTTCAATTTTTTTAGACCGAAATTTACCCGAAATGTTGCTCCGACGAAGTGTCAGAATTAGAGAAAAAAATAGAATCAATTTCAAATCGACCTTTACATTATTTAATGGCTGAAAGAAAACGACCTAAAGCTCTTAGATTATACGAACCTAATATTAGACAAGTGTAAGGCATCAATTTCCTCAAATTTTTTTAATTTTCTCAATTTTTTCTTAGTAATTATATTAATATTAATGTGTTTTTGCAGAATCGATGGCCAGTCCTTTAGAACGACGTCGCAAGCTAAACAAGAACGTGACAAATTAATGCACGAATACAAACGTGAAATGAAAGGTGCCTTGAGGGAGATACGAAAAGACAGAAGTTTCATTGCTCGTGTTAAAGTATCTGAACAAGCTCAAAAGTTGGTATTTTCGTTCTATTTCTGATTAATTTAGCTGAATTACCGGAAACTGATTAAATTATCGTATTAATTTGCAGAGATGCCGAAAGAAAGACCAAAGTGAAGCAGATCTTGAACTGGGGCCAAAACCAACAAAGCGAATTGAAACGAATGGAACGCAAGAATCGATACAGGCATTGATCTTCAATCATTTTGTTATATTTTTTTGCTCGTTTCGTAATAAAATAATTTTTAATTTTTTAAACTAAATTTTTCGGTTTGGAAATTTAGAAAAAAATCGTTTCGGTTTCTTTGCGTGTAAAATAGAATAGGAATTTCATACGTTGAGTCGTTGCTGACGTAAAACTAAACACATCGGCGCAGTGACCACGCGCAGATTAGATCGAATGGGTCGAGGGAACCGGTAGGGAACCTTGAAAATGGCCACAATCAGTCTGCAGGTATTTGACCTATTGACCTTAAAACTAATGATGAATTTTATGTACGAATTGCACGATTCGTTGAGCTCGGAAACTTCGAGCGGATGGTTGATAGGTTACGTGTTGTGATTTCGGCAAATCGTACGATGTAGAAGTTTTTCAGTTTTCGAAAATAATTCTTACATTTTTTCGAGTTTTTAGTGTTGTTATCGTGTTTTTTGTTTTTTTTTTTTTGAAAATCAAAATACTTTGAATTTTGTTCATAACACGATAAGACGGAAGATAGAGTAAGTTGGCCAACTACTTGTTGCATTATCTTTATTGTTATTTAGGTGTGTTTCGATAAATGTTTTTTATTTCGATTGCAGACTTTTAGAAAATTGAAGAAAATTATTCATTGGTGAAAATGAGTTTGAAATCGTGTATTACTAATGGAAGTTCATTTAAACCCGTTACTCATGTGATATTTGACATGGATGGATTGCTATTGGGTAAATGACTGGATTATTTTAGAAATGTAAATTTTTATTAATTATTAACCAATTTTATTAAAATTTTGAACCGAAATAAAATTTAAATCGAAAGTGAATGGTAAAAGAATCCTATATCCAAAATTTTAAGTGCTGAAGTTCATTTCTCAAATTTTGGTAAATTTTCGAAATTTCAAAATTGCTTCATCGCCCAGCGGAATATAAAAATTTAATTTAATCAACGAAAAAAGCTGAAATTTGGTATATACCCTATTTTCGGTCTCTCGAATCGATTGTGAGCGGTTTCAAGACGTTTCTGAACATTCAGAAAATTTTGGAAATTTCCAGCACGGAAGAAATGCTCATAAAAATGGTCCATATGAACTTTAGCACCTGTGATTGCGGATTATTAATAATGGTGACCTATTTGATGGATTAAAGTACGATTTTCCAAATTTCGCAACTGCCGAGTCAAACCCATATCTTTTGGCTAAAAAATTTTTTTGAAAAAAATTAAAATTTGATCCGGAAGTCACGAATTTTGAAAAATTTTGCTTGAATTGATCAAATAGATCACCAATAATGGATAATCAGTGATTATAAGTGCTCAAGTTCATATGGGCGTTTCTTTCGTGTTGGAAATTTCCAAGATTTTCTGAAGGCCTCAAAACGTCTCTAAACCGCTTCCAATTCTTTCGAAAAAATTTTACTTTAGAAAAATGTAGATTTGATCCGGCGAAGACGAATTTTGGAAAATTGCGCGTTAATCGATCAAATAGCTCACAAATATGAGTACTTAATCTAAGTTTTTAGATGTTAAAGGACCATTTTTATGTGCTTTTCTCCGGTGCTGGAAAATTCCAAAATTTTCTTGACGCCTCAAAACGTCTCAAAATCACTTCCAATTGATCCAAAAAGTCGAAAATGAGGTATATGGGTCATTCCACGTCAGTTCGTACGCAAAGTGGTAGGGTGGGTCGGCGATTTTTTTCATTTTTTTTATGTGGGTAAACCTCGATGAGAGATGATGAATGCCGCAAACCGCAGCTCTCAAAGTCTTTTTGGAGGGCTGCCACGAGCATTTAAAGTTTTGAGATAAAGTTGGATATGGTAAAATTGGGACGTGGATAACTCGAAAACCATGATGGGTTGAAAGTTGAAACTTTTTCCAATATGTAAGGCCTTTGAAGAGCTTTTCGACGATTTTTTGAAAATCAGTGTTGCCACTTTTTTTAACACGAAAAATTAGCTGTAAAAGTTAAAAAATGACATTTCCCCATGATGTCAATCGCCAAAAATTCTGAAAAAAATCTGTAAAGTACAACTTTACATGCTGATTAATATATTAAAAAATTGAGTTGACGTCATTTCGTATTTTCGAGAAAAAAAATTCCAAAGATTGGAAGAAAATACAATTTTCTTTTTCAAAGGTCAAAATTGTGTAAATTGATTTTATTTTTTTTTATTTTACATCATATTCAAAGAAAAAGTCGGTAAAAGGATTTTAACTTCATTCAACACCCGTTAATATGTGTGAAAATGCAGAGTTATGAAATGTTAACTTCAAAAATTGAAAAATAAACATTTTGATATTAGAATTTCTTATTTGGTTACCCCTGGACCGCCTGATACCAAAATATTTTTATTTTAAACTTTTGAAGTTAACATTTAATAACTCTGCATTTTCACACAAATTAACGGGTGTTGAATGGAGTTAAAATGAAGACCTCACGGAAAGAACGGGTTAATTGAGGGTTTTTTCAAAAATGACTTTTTTGTGACATCGTGTACAATAAACCATGTACTTTTATGTGGTTTATATGAAAAATGTCGAACTTTTCAAATTTTGTCAATAAAAGCAAAAAAGAATTTTCAAGAAATTAAAAACACGGAAAGAACGGGTTAACTAATCTAAACAAAGAAAAAAATGTGCAAAAAGCTGATTTTTGTTTTTTAAATAGTTGATTTATTGTTGTGAACATGAAAAAAAAAAATCATAATTTAACAAAAGATAACGCATAGGTGGAAAAAACTGATTAATTTCAGAGAAAAAATATGTTAATTTCAAGAAAACACGGAAAGAACGGGTTAACTGTGTCACTTCACGGAAAGAACGGGTTAATTGAGGCTCTTACACGGAAAGAACGGGTTAACGTCTCAAAATGTTGTTCAAACACGCAGTGTGTTGAGCGACTTTGAAGCTTTTGAAAAACTTTTGAGCAATATTTGCCGATGTAAAATGATTCTAATTGACATTTTGAAAGTAATAAAATCAAAACGAAACTTGAAAATCCATTTTTATTCAGTTCCACTTCAACATTATCTTTAAAACGTTCTCCTGCAAAATTTAAAAAATTTCAGTTAACCCGTTCTTCCCGTGAGGTCTTCAAATGCTTTTACCGACTTTTTCTTTGAATATGGTGTAAAATTAACAAAAAAAAATCAATTTACACAATTTTAACCTTTGAAAAAGAAAATTGTATTTTCTTCCAATCTTTGGAATTTTTTTTCTCGAAAATACGAAATAACGTCAACTCAATTTTTTTATATATTAATCAGCTTGTAAAGTTGTACTTTACAGATTTTTTTCAGAATTTTTGGCGATTGACATCATGGGGAAATGTCATTTTTAACTTTTACAGCTAATTTTTCGTGTTAAAAAAAGTGGCAACACTGATTTTCAAAAAATCGTCGAAAAGCTCTTCAAAGGCCCTACACATTGAAAAAAGTTTCAACTTTCAACCCATCATGGTTTTCGAGTTATCCACGTCCCAATTTTACCATATCCAACTTTACCTCAAAACTTTAAATGCTCGTGGCAGCCCTCCAAAAAGACTTTGAGAGCTGCGGTTTGCGGCATTTGTCATCTCTCATCGAGGTTTACCCACATAAAAAAAAATGAAAAAAATCGCCGACCCACCCTACCACTTTGCGTACGAACTGACGTGGAATGACCCATATACCAAATTTCAGCTTTTTCTGTTGATGAGATCCAATTTTCATATTTTGTAGGGCAATGGGACAATTTTGAAATTTCTAAAATTCGCCAAAATTCGAGAAATGAACTTTAATACCTGAAATTTTGGATTTGAAATTTTTTATGATGTACTCTCGATTTATTTTTGTTTCGGCCTAAAATTTTACTACCGGTTGGGATTGCTCGCTTGTTGTGTTTTATCTATAGGATGTTCCATGAATCAGTGGCGAATTCTCAGGTACAGCTGGGGAAGCGGGGAAAATTGTAATTAAAAAGCATTCGTATTAATACATAATGAGAACTGCAAATAATTCGATAAATCGCTAAAAATAGCGATTGATTCGAATCATGTTCGCTGTCATTCATGCTTGTTGAATGGCACACCACACTTGCACACTCGCATTACTCCCACTACCATAATTATACAACATATTCGCTGTCACATAACTGATAGCTAACCAGTAAAACAGGTAAATCGCTGTCTGTAGAGATTCCCTGGACTACGGCTAACATCAGATTGTGCATGCGTAGATTGGTATTGGTAGGTAGAAGTGTATAATGTTTTAGGCGAGTGTGTAAGTGTGTAGGCACGTAGTACTGCGACAAATTTAGCGATTTCGCTGATTGTGCTGATTTCTCAGTATAGTAGATACATGATGGTTGAGGTATTTTTAAAACAGAGTGATATCGAATACGTATCTGGTTGTATTTTCAATTAGATTTTATGACGAAAAACGTAGGTACCTAACTAAGAAAACACCTTCCTAAATTTAAAAAAATTCAACGCCATATTTTTCAAAAAAATGAAAATATAAAATTGAAAAAAATGATTGGCAACACTGCTAATCTGTTGTTAGATATCAGGGTAGCACGAAACGAGTAGCGCAATTTTGATTTTCGTCCCCCCCCCCCTCCCTTCCAGCACCCCCCAAAGTTGACGATGTGCAGTCAACTAGTTTTATTTTGTTTATGGGGTGTTTACAAAGCAATATTTTTCTGGTTCATGTTAATATTTTTGAGATGTCAATTAGTGCAAAATGATCAGAAAAGTAAGGGCTATTCAGCCATGTATTTGGTTTTTCGATTTAAGAAATGGTAATTCAATCATAACTCTCGAAAGATGTCCTTATTTTCGGAAGATTTTAAATGGTTTTTGGAATAAAACTATACTTTCTCAGTCGGCGTCAGTGTCCGCTTATGGTTTAAATTATAGATTTTAGTGTCCAGAAACCGAATCCGGTGTTATTTTTTGCACAAAGTTGCACGATTTGTCTACATGGGCAATTTTCTGACAAAAATAAGTAAAAAATCCAAATTTTTTTGCGAGGGGTTCAAATTAAAAATTCGGTATGGTATGCTATCGTGTCGTATAATATATCACCATATACGTTTTCGAGGTCGTAGATTACGAATTTCGTACTCAAAAAAATTTTTGAGTAGGAAGGGGGGCAGGAGGGAGGGGTAAAAAATGAAATTACACCATACTATCGTGTAATATGTCAAAGTATATGTTTTCGAGGTCGTAGATTACGAATTTCATTCTCCAAAAAATTTTGGAGTTGGTGGAGGGGCAAGAGGGAGGGGTAAAAAAAATGAAATTTCATAATACTATGGTGTAATATATCAAAATATATGTTTTTGAAGTCGTAGATTACGAATTTCGTACTCAAAAAATTGTAGAAGGAAGGCAGTAGGTGGGGTTTAAATTTAAATTTCGCTATATTCTCACTCGTACAATTTTTTGAGTACAAAATTTGTAATCTACAACTTGTTGAATGTATATAAATTGACATATTATATGTGCATTATCATTGTGAAATTTCAATTTCGATCCCTCCCTCACTCCAAAAATTTTTTGAGTACGAAATTCGTAATCTACGACCTCGAAAACATATATTTTGACAAGTTACACTATATTATTGTGAAATTTCAATTTTTACCCCTCCTCGTGCCCCTCTTCTCACTCCAAAATTTTTTTGAGTGCGAAATTCGTAATCTACGACCTCAAAAACGTATATTTAGACATATTACACGATATTATTATGAAATTTCAATTTAGACCCCTCTCTCCTGCCCCACCCCTCACTCGAAAATTTTTTTCTCTTCAAAATTTGAAATCTACGACCCCAAAAACATGAGGTAAACATTTTTTGAACGTTCTTTCGGGGTTTTTGAGCAAAACGAACGTTTTAGGGGGTCTCCTGGCCCACTGTGCGTCGATTCGAAGTTACAAAGTTTTTTATGACTAAATTATAAAACTCTTCTTTATTATTTAAAAAATATACCAATCCTTCACACTCGTTCAACACAAAAGCAGAGTCGAGTAAGTAATTTTCAACTCTTTCGATTGAGAAGGAATTGGTAGGGTATATTTTTTAAAAAATGAAGAAGAGTTTTATAATTTAGTCATAAGAAACTTTTTAACTTCGAATCAAAGTATGGAATTTATCTATAAGTAGGTAGGTGTTTTCTTAGTTACCTACATATTCAAGTTTTCTATTTTTTTGGTTTTGTTCAAACATTCTTTTTACGTTATTTCTCAAATAAATGAATACCCCCTTCCATGTTACTGTTACTGAATATTGAACCTCGCCACATCACCAGCGACTTACCACGAAAAAACCCAGAATTCGCCACTGCCATGAATTGTCTGCTAAGCATATTTTTTTGGATGTAACCGAGTATCACTAAAAGTAAAAAAAACCCTTGAGATGAACATGTTGCCTAATTTAAAAGTTGAAGGGGCAAATGGGGCTTTTAAAAAAATCACGTCAAAAGATTTTTTCAACCATAGGAATGAACAGTACTTTGAAAACTGAACAAATTTTCACCTTATAATTTTTTGCCCCACTTTAAAATTGAAGGGGCTATTAAAAAATTCTAAAAAAAATGAACTAATCAAGGTAGTGGATGGTACGTTGAAAACTGAAAAAATTTGTTCTGTTGACTTTTTGCCTAACATCGAAAATGATGGGGCTAAGGGTCATTAAAAATTGTGAAAATTTTTTGAAATCCATTTATTTTGAGTAATCCGTAGCCTCTTCATTTTCTATGTTAGGCAAAAAGTCTGCAGAACAAAATTCTTCAGTTTTCAATGTACTATCCATTCTCTTGAGTTTTGATTAGTTCAATTTTCAAGAATTTTTTTGAATAATTTTTTTATAGCCCCTTCAATTTTGAAAATAGGCAAAATGTCATAAAGTAAAAATTTGTTCAGTTTTCAAAGTACTATCCATTCCCATGGTGGATCGATTTTTCTGACACGATTTCTTTAGAAGCAGTATTTTTCCCTTCAATTTTCAAAATAGGCATCATGTTCATCTGAAGTTTTTTTTTAGTGGTCCTCTACCCGGTTATATTAGAAAAGAAAAACCGTTTGGCAGACGATTCATGGAACACCCTTTATAGTGATCGTTATATTTTTTCAGACAGTGAAAAATGTTACCATAAAATTGACGAATCGATCGCTGCGAAGTATGGCAAAACGTATCCAGACGGTTTGAAAGAGATGATCCGAGGCCTAAATGATTTAGATTGCGCTAAAAAAATAGTCGAAGTTTGCGGATTGCCGATTACGCCCGAAGAATATGACAAAGAGTTCAATAATTTTCTTTATTTGTTAAAGGATTGCGAATTAATGCCAGGTTGCCTCTTGGAAAATTTAATTAGATGAGTTAGGAGTTTCTAACATGCCTACTCATCAAAATTCGATTCCAGGTGCTGAAAGACTGATAAGACATTTATCCAAACATAAAATTCCAATAGCAATAGCGACGAGCAGCAGCCTAGGTAGTGTTCAAATGAAAACAGACAAACATCAAGAATTATTTAAACTTTTCGATCACATGGTCATGGGAAGTACTGATCCTGAGGTAGTAAAAGGCAAACCGAACCCGGATATATTTCTAGTTTGTGGTAAGAGATTCCCTGGAAATCCAAATCCCGAGCAGGTGGGTATTTTTACGTGTTTTTTTTTCAAAAATATTTTCCGTGTTTTTTAAACGTCTTTTTAAACTTTTTTTTTCAGTGTCTTGGTTTTTGAAGACGCTCCCAATGGCGTTGAGGCGGCCAATAAAGCTGGTATGCAGGTCGTAATGGTTCGTTATGAATCTTACCAAGGTGGACAACAAAAAGCCACGTTGATCATTGACTCGTTATTGGAATTCGTTCCTGAAAAGTTTGGTTTACCGCCGTTTTGAAATCATTACTAAATATAATCTTTTTACGTATCGTTCGTTCGGTTATTTATTTATTTTCTTCGATGAAGGGGTATAAAGAGTGAGAGGTTTGCTACGAATGGTTTTGAAAAAATGGAGGAGATTTTAATGCACAAAAAATTGTCGAAATTTACTCTGCAAATTAATTATTTATTGATAAATTAACTCTAATAAAATAAATCTTAAATTAAATTAACATAATAAAATATAACGGGTGCATGAATAAAGGATTACTTCCATAAAATAAATCATAGGTATAAATTAAATTTATTGTAGGTAGGTAATTAAAATATAACTTTAAAATATAAATATTAAATGATAAATATTCATTACTTACTAAACGTGCGTGTTATAGAAGGTTTCAAACCATTACCTACTTGATCCACATTACTCGTCTCAAGATGAAAAAAATCGCAATTTTACCTCTTTTTCCTCAAAATTGGCCTCTTTTCGCGACACAAATCATGCGATTGTGTGAATTCTACGCTTCAGATCGGAAAACTAATCGCAGATTCGAGTTCAGGGGGGTCGAATTATATGAAAATGACACCAAATTTACCCCAATCCCTTCATGTGAAAAAATAGGGGTAACCCCTCCTAAAACTCCCCCTCCCTCCGCTCCTAAGGGAAATTTTTGACGTTTCCACTTCTCGAAAATTTTCTTTTGGGCCATACTAAAATAAAAACCACATTTCAACCCGTGTTCAAAAAGTGCAGTATGCCCGAGCTAACCGCAGGGACTATTGGCCATTTCTTTCTGTATAAAACGCTCAAAATTTCAAATCTACAATGTTTCTGTATATTTTTTCGCGATTTCGGCCCGTAGTTCAAAGAAATTGCCAAAACTAAATTCACAGCAAAATTCTACGTAAAAAACCGGATTTTTTAATAATTTTTCCTGGGTGGTCGATTTTTGCTTATCGTATGGTGTTTTTCACGATTGAAAACTTCAAATAGGCGAAAAAACGTGAAGGCGTACACCCAAATTGTTGAAAAAATTATCATAAATACATCTCTACGAGATGTAACTTTGTGCCAAGAAACAGAAAATTTCCTTCACTTCCGGTGAAATTAAAAATTCTTGAAAATAATGCAATAAAATAGCTATAACTTCGAAAGAGAGAGGGGTAGGGGTCTAAAATTTTGTGAAATTTTTTTTCCAGTCAATACACACCGCTGGATGTGTTTAGGAGTCCAAAAGTGCCTGGGGCCAAATTCACCCCTTATCCGGCCACACCCTTTGCCAATTTTTCAAAATTTGCTCATTTGTTGAAAACTTCACCAAATAATGAAGTTGGTCGCGTCTCGTATAGGTATGGTACACTTATTCCGATGTAAAAAAGAAAAAGAATTGATAATTTTTTGGCAGTTTCTCGCATTCAATTTTTTGAACCTTTGTTGGAAAATTTTTCATTTTTATCCTAGATCAAGTCTCGATCTCCCAGGTCACTTTTTTTTGAATTCTGCTCATGCTTTGATTTTCGTAGGTAGGTAATGTAATATTGAAATGTGCATTTTATGAAATAGGTGTTGGATGTCGTATAGTACTCATCAATCATTGAATACTTCGACGAATATTCGTTACAATATCTCAAGATGACGAATTTTCAAATGTTCAGATGTTCAGGTGATACCTACGTGACAAATCGTTTCATTCGAAAAACGCGGAGTGTCTGATTCAGCAATTTTTTCCTGTCAATATACATCACTTCAGCCAGAGCACTCGCTTCAATTCGTTTTTACAATATTTTTGAAAATTTCAACAAGTAAAAAACTTGGGAAAATGTGAACCCAAACAGGATAGGGTTAAATATCTGCTAAAAACCGGTTTTTCGTGAATATCTTCTCAAATAAGCCTCAAAATTGAAAAATAGTTATGAACAATCTTGTTCTACGTGTAATTTCCTATCAGAATGGTTTTTTGTTTTTTCAAAAACACTCACTTCCTTGACCAAAAATTAAGGGTAAAAAACACCTATTTTTTTAACAATTTACAGTATTTTTTGAAAACAAGATTGTTCATAACTATTTTTCAATTTTGAGGCTTATTTGAGAAGATATTCACGAAAAACCGGTTTTTAGCAGATATTTAACCCTATCCTGGGGTTAGCGGTGGATTGTGGGGTGTCCATTTTAGTAAGTTGTGTAGTGGACCATTACGAACGTAAATCGCGAAAAAAATCAGGATTTAATTTTTGGGGGTCAACTCCTAAAATGACTGGACTATCAAATAAAAACACAAACATCAATAATTATTTACTCTTTTCGTCCACACGAATGGTTTTGAGAGAATGCAAGAAGGTTTTAAAGCACAAAAAATTGTTGAAATTAATTTCAATCATCTTTATTTTTGGAATAAAATAATCACATGTTTTTATAGTTAATATAAATTAAAAGCTTCAAATTAAATCCAATAAAAAATAAATTATTAATTGATAAAAATAACTAATAAAAATAAATCCATTTGAATTAAATTGACCAAAGAAAAAAAAGAATAAAATGCCCGAATAAAAGATTAACTTTGGTAAATTCATTTTTTATTAAAGAATAATTTAAAATATAAATATTAAATGATATTATATTAAACACACTTCCTAAACATATGTGTTATAGAAGACTTGAAATGTCCAGTAAAAATCATATTTACAAAATGCGGTCTCAATTACAACTTCTCATTGTTGTGACGCTTTACTCAACATACTGCTGAATGTGTCTACGAGAGCAAATTAGGTAAAATGATCAATAAAATAAAAATTAGAATAAAGGTATTGAATTATGAATAAGTATGAGGAAGAGAGGGGAATCTGAAACCCACATTTGATGTCCATCAATTACCTAATAACGAGGATAGTCAAGTTTTTTTCTAGCTCCAACTCTAGAGCCGACTCATTAATTACACAGGTCGACATGGAAAATGCTGTTTTTGATGTTTGATGGGTGATTTTCGTAGTATTTTTCGCACTGATCACGAGAAAAATGGTAAAAAAATTCCATCACCCAAGGATTTTTCACAATTTGAATTTTTCGTTCAACGGGTTTTCTACTTTTTTTGATAACTTTTGACACTTCAAGTCGATTTTCTGAGAAAAGAACGGGGTCTACGAAAAAAATGAATAGAACATAAATTGTAGAGCGTCAAATTTCTTAACTACAGGTGGAAAGCTCAATTAATTTTTTCTCAGGAGACTTAGTTTTCGAGATATTTTTGTTCAAAGTTCAACTTTTCTTTCAAAATTGAAAATATCTCAAAAACTAAGCCTCCTAAGAAAAAACTAATTGGTCTCTACAGGTAGGAAATTTGACGCTCTACAATTTATATTCGATTCATTTTTTTCGTATTACCCTTTTTTCCCAGAAAATTTACATTAAGGGTTAAAAATTACATCAAAAAGTATAAAACAAATTTTCAACAAAAAATCTTTCAATTATGAAAAATTCTGACGTCCTGGAATTTTTTCACCATTTTCTGGTGATCAGCGTGAAAAATAATACAATAATTATCCATTAAATTTAAAACAGCATTTTCTTTTTCTTGTTTTAATCACTGTTTTTGGTCTAAAATGTAGAGCTGATTTTAAAATTTCTCCATCACTTAAGTTTTTTTTTGCAAAAATAATTTTTTCTTCATAAAATGAACACATATGTGACGCCGCATACGAAAAGGGGGCATCGCTCAAAAACCGCGTTTTGAGAAAAACACGTTTTAAGGTTTGAACGAGTTTTTTTCTTTTTTATTTGAATTTGAAGGACCCGCGGGAATTTTTTCTAGTTCTATGTGACCTTAACACAGTCCAGCGTAATTTTGCCGAATTATTTGCGCTCATCGGTGACATGTCGGCGGCGTACAATTTTTCCCCCCATTTATTTAGTAAACTCAAAAATCATTATTTTCGTATTTCAAAGGGAAAATTCGATCAGGCGGTGATTTTACTGGATTCCACATCGTATTGTATGCAAAAATAAAAAAATGGAAATTTTTTTTGAGAATTTTTGATTTTGGGAATTTTCCCCTTTTTTTTGTAAACTCAAAATCATTATTTTCGTATTTCGAAGGGAAAATTCGATCCGGCGATGGTTTTACTGGATTCTACATCGTATTGTATGCAAAAATAAAGAAAAGAAACACAATTTTTTTCTGAGCATTTTTGAGCATTTTTTATTTTTTTGCCTTTTTTAAAAGCCATTTTTCAACTCTTTAAAGTCGAGTAATCGAACTGGCGATATTTTTATCGGGTTCTACGTGAAATTTTATAGAAGGATTAATCACTAACTCAAAAATCGTTTTTTTGGGCAATGCCCCCTTTTCGTATGCGGCGTCACATATTCCCTAATTTTATTTTGAATTAAAAGCTTCACAAAAAACTTATAATTTTAATTTTGTAACATTGAAAATTTTAGGCTACAAAATTTTTTAGGTCTCCCAAACACCTATCTCAATCGGAGGTATCCTTCAAGAGTTTTCTTTGCACCATGTTGACCCGGTTCGCAATTAGAAGCAAAATTATTCTAATAAGTAGATAAAACAATATTTTTCAACTTACTATAAGCTGGACAGGGTTCAACTATAAATGCAAAATAAATGTGTTAGTAAGTTTGCAAAAAAAATTGTTTTGTACCCTTTCCCTGTACAAGCTATCTCGACTGATACGCGATATTATTATTCTATGAATGCAGTTCTACTCACAATCGTTATTGTAAAGGGCAAGGAACGCTTCTATAGCATCTTGGGTTTTTTACAAAAAGGAAAAAAAAAACGTTATTAGATGAAAAATGGTAACTCACTATTTGTCAATTATTTTTTCAAACGGAAACTTATTCTTACTCTTTACTGCTGTTCTCTTCTCTGCCATTTGCGGGTCATTTTTGAAATATTGAGTTTTGTTGAAATCCTGGTCAATCGTTTGTAACACGGCATCTGTTTCCGAGAAAAATAACGCCCATTCTGCACATTTTTCAAAATAAAGGTATATTGATTATTAAATTCATTATTGCGGTGATATTTGAAATAAAGAAATGATTCATATTTGAAGATATCTTACCGACTGCATACCAAGTTGGGTTTCCGGCCAATTCTGGAATAACAAAAGAAATATAGAATATCCTCGCCGAATGAAATATACGTATTCGACTTTGGAGTGAATCGAAAAAAAAACTTGGGTACGTGCTGCTTCTGATTTTGGTGAAAAATGTTGAGATCGTTTATTTTGAATAGAGGATATCTTTACGAAAAAAAAATAGAGCACTTAAGTTTTGAGATAACGAAGCTAGGGGTTCTTAAATTGTTGTTGAATGCTTTTAAAAAAAAAACACAGTTTTTGCTGTTTTTGAATAATGCTACCAACCCGTTGGCGTGGGGTATCTAGACCGATTCCCCCGAAAAAAATGCAATTTATTGAGTTTAAGATACCTTCCTGATTCATTGACCTTGAAATTGGATATCTTTGTTGTCCTTCATAAGCGGCGGTTGAAAAGTTGCAAATGGGTTATTCGATATCATTGTAACCCTTTTTGAACTCGAGTTTTCTGATTTTACGCAGAATTTCTTTACAAGGTTCCCTCATACAAAATATTTGAAAACCATCATTCTTACGGTTCCAGTTCCTTCGAAGGTTTCGAGGAGGAACTGGTTGTTTTTTTGCCTCGGCCATTTTGTATAAAAATACCAAAATTTCGATATCTTGTATCATAAAACTGGCGATACCTAGAGCAATTTGGATTCACAATAGTTTACAAAAATTTTCAAAGTTGAAAGTAGGGATATACTCTTAAAATCTGCGAAAAGTCGTGCGAGTTGTAAACACCCAGTTTTCCACAAACCTACAAAAACGGACGAAATGGGGGAAAAAAATTCAGATGAATTTTATGAACAAATTAATGTGTACGAAACGGGTATCCGATTGGCCAAACACCTTACCCGTCAACTTACTTTTCCGATCCCCCCCCCCGTGCCCTATAATGACCCCCCAATTCATTCTACTTTTTGTGGTTTAAAGCTTCACCCTTATTTAAAAAAAAAAAAAACATCATTTCCAGTCTTTTGATGAATTAGGGGTCATTGTAGGGTATGGGGGAGCCTGATCGGAAAAGTAAGTTGATAATCGAGCTCAGCACCCTCAAATTAGTAGAAATCGATATGCCGCACGATATTTTCATTTTTTGCAAGGGTTTCTCGAAATTGGGAGGGTGGGGGGCACTGAGGAGTCGAATCTAAAAAAAAACAAATATTCAAATTCAGTGCCCCAAAAACCTAACAAACGACATGTCACACGTTATTTTTCATTTTTTTTGAATTTCGACCTTATCAAGGGGGTTGATAGGGAGGTTCAGTGAGGTCGGATGAGAAAACTGAGCACAGATTCGAACTCAGCGCCTTCGAATTAGTAGAAATCGATATACTATTTCGTTTTTGCAATTTTTTTGAATTTTGACCACTCATGTGCCCCCTAGGGATGTTGAGATCCCATCTTGAAAAGTAATTAGTTGAAAAATAAATGAAAGTTTTCTTCGCAGTAATTTTTTCAGATTTTTAAATGGTAGCACTTAGCTTTTGTAATTATCATGAAAGTTGAGTTTTCATCACAAAAGCTCAGCTTTGAACTTTTCAAAATGTGATTACCAATTTTGAATCTCCTTTCAATTCTCTACAAAACTGCAACAAACGATTCATTTTTGACTAAACCAATCTCGAGATATGTGCCTTCAAAGTTGAGCCATTTCGAAAAAAATCCTAATTGTGCGAAAATTACGAGGGCCACCCCCCCCACCTCCTGAAGGATTATGATCGAAATTACGGCGATTCCTTCATTAGAGCAACGAGGGGAACCCGCAAAAGTTTTGAGCGTAATCGGAAAACCCAAGGTCAACATCTGCTCGAAGTGACATGGAAAGAGCCTATTCAGAATTTTAGACCCTGCTCCTCTTATAGAGAGAGAGCTAAGTCTTTTTTTTTATTCAACAGTTACTGAAATGATAATCAGAGCTCCCAAATCCCTTCGTTTGACACACATATTATATTTTTCAAAATTTTGAGCCTTTCTCTCACCGTAGGTAGGTGAGTACCGGAATGAGAATCTGCATCCCTGAAACTATGCATTTTGATACCAATATCGTATAATCGTATTTTTTAAATTTCGGGCCCCTCATCTCCTGAGGGGCACAATTTTATGTTTGGGGTATATGAGAGCCGGAATGAGATTCAGCGCCCTAGAAACCCTACATTTTGATACCTATATCGTATTTTTTAGAATTTTGAGACCCCCCCCCTTAGGGAGCTTAATTTTGGTATTTGAGTTAAATGCGTGCCGGAATAAGATTCTGCGCCCTCGGAAACATATATTTCGATACCCATAACGTATTTTTCAAAATTTTGGACCCCTTTCCCTCCTCTACGAAGCTTAACTTTGGTTTTAGGGTCAAACGAGCACCGGAATCGGAATCAGCGTCCCTCAGAACCTACATTTCGACACCTATATCGCCCCTATTCTGCGAATTTCAAAAATCTCAAATTTTCACCCCTTCACTCAAGGGTGTTCGTTTGACCCCAAAACCAAAATTGAGTCACCTAGAGGAGGGAAAGGGGCCCAAAATGTTTAAAAATACAATATGGGTGTCGAAACATAGGTTTTCTAGGGCGCTGAATCTTATTCCGGCACTCATTTAACCTAAAACCCAAAATTGAGGCCCTCTCCGGGGGGAGAAATGGGCCCAAAATTGAAAATAATACGATTATACGATATTGGTAGGTATCGAAATGCATTGTTTCAGGGACGCTGATTCTCATTCTGGTACTCATCAGACCCAAATGCCAAAATTGAGACCGCTAGGGCGAGATAGGGGGCCAAAATTTTGAAAAATACGACATGGGTATCAAAATGAAGGTTTTTGAGAGCTCAAATTATCATTCCAGTAACTGTTGAAAATATAAAAACTGAAAATGAGTAAAATTTTGATTTCCCCCTTCCTGCGCCTCACCACCCACTCCTACCTGAAAAATGTTTCCAGATTCCAATTCCACGACCCCGAAAACATAAGGTAGGGCTATTTTTGAATAGTGCCATGCTATGGTATAGTAAATTACGACCTTTGGGGGGGGGGGGTGCAGTCCGTAGCTCATTGTGCAGCGTTCCGAAATCTTCGTAAAAATTCAAACATATCAAATATTACATGTAATGTATCGTTTGATATTTTTTTGAGCCGTGAGTTCGAATTCCTAATTTCCTACTTGGTTTTCGGGATTTGAGCGCCTTTTCGCGAGGTTTTAAAATTTGTCCGGTAAATGAAAAAAAGTCAAGTGACGTTGGTTGTTTTCGATGATGCTGAACTCAAAAATCGAATCATTTTTTAGTTCCAGTTCTCGCTCTTCAGTTGAATTTTCACAAATTAAAATACTCTTTATTTTCTTTAACTCGAGCTGAAAAATTTTTTTAGATCCTGATCCTAAAATTAAATTTTTGCTGCAGTGATGTCGATTAAAATTTTATAAAGGTATTCTAATCTAAATGCAGTTGGTTGGCAATATTTCCGAAAAAATTAACTATTTCATTCAAAATGCAGTCATTCTGACTGAACAAAGAAATTATTCTGAGGTGGTAAGGTGAGCGATTTGAAATTGAAGAATTCTTCAAAGTCACCCTGCAACTTTTTAGTTTTTCTGTAGGCAAACGTTGTATTCAGTTTCAAGGTGAATGAGTTGCAAATGAAATCTCATATTGTCATTTTCAGGCCTTTACTCAAAAGTGGAAAAAGATCATTCTTTTTAAAGCTGGCATCACTTTGAAAACTCCTAAACCCTTCAGATTCAAATTCCCATTTCCTAATGTGGCGTCGGTACTCGAATTTTTGTGAGATGTCGTTATCTCAGATTCAATTATACCGCCGCCAATTTTCGTCAAAATTTGGGATATTTCGTTGTTTTTTTTTTATTCACCCCATAATACTTGGACTATTTTTAGGGAATTTAAAATGGTAGTCAAATAGTTGAATTTTTGTATCTACTTTGGTTAAACGTATCCACGGCTTCGGTTAGAGCACTTGGATCCTGATTTTTCATTATTCCGAGCGTTTCCATCAATTTTCCAAATACTGTAAGATCATCGGCTGAAAAATTCGAGACTTCGATTAGATCAGTTCTAATACACGCCATGCCAAATTTTTAGATTACCAAGATAATAATTGAGAATTTAAAAAATAATAATAAAAACTTACGCCTAACAGCTTTTGATTGATGAATTACTGAAATGGAACAAATGAAAATATGAATTAGGTAATAGTTGAGAAAAATTGTAGTTTGGGAAATTACATTTATTGATAGAAATTAGGTTTCCGAACTTGTGCATAAAAATGGAGTGAAATTTTAAGAAAAAAAAACCAGGATTTCTCTTGAAATATTTTAATCAATTTTTGATTTTTTGATTGAGAATTTCTAGGCCAAAACAATTCTGCAATGATCTCCAATTGAAAAAATTGGTTACACAGATCGACATGGAAAATGCTGTTTGAGGTTTAATGGGTGATTTTTATAGGATTTTTCGCGCTAATCACGAGAAAAATAGTGAAAAAATTCCACCACCCAAAGGATATTCACAATTTAAATTTTTCGATCAACGGTTTTTCCACTTTTTTTGATAACTTTTGACACTTCAAGTCGATTTTCTGAGAAAAAGAAGGGAATATAAATTGTAGAGCGTCAAATTTCCTATCTGTAAAGTCCACTTAGTTTTTTTTAAGGAGGCTTAGCTTTTAAGATATCTTAGCTCAAAGTACGAAGTTCAACTTTTTTTAAAATTGAAAATATCTCAAAAACAAAGCCTCCTAAGAAAAAACTAATTGGACTCTACAGGTAGGAAATTTGACGCTCTACAATTTATGTTCTATTCATTTTATTTTTAGGACCCTTTCTTTTGCTAGAAAATTGACTTTAACGGTCAAAATTTACATATAAAAAAAGTGTAAAACGAATTTTCAACAAAAAATTCCAATTATAAAAAATCCTGATGCGATGGGGTAAAACTGAAATCATATTCGAATCTGCACTAAAAAGTAGGTCAGAAATGCCAATCAGAATCAATTCCGTAGAAAGGAAATTGTCGATTTTTCGCCTTTTGATATTCCCATTGCTGCAAATGGGAACTGTTAAAAATTCGGTTCATTACAAAAAATCGATTTTCTGGTGAAAGAAACGGTCCTCCGAAAAAAATTAATAGAATATAAATTGTAGAGCGGAAAATTTCCTACCTGTGGAGTCCAATTAGTTTTTTCTTAAGAGGCTTAGTTTTTCAGATATTCTCAATTTTAAAAAAAGTTGAACTTTTGAGCTGAAATATCTCGAATGCTAAGCCTTCTAAGAAAAAACTAATCGGACTCTACACATGAAAAATTTGACGCTCTACAATTTATGTTCTATTAATTTTTTTCGTAGAACTCTTACTTTTCTCAGAAAATTGACGTGAAATGCCAAATGTTATCAAAAAAAGTAGAAAACCCGATAAACGAAAAATTTAAATTGTGAAAAATCCTTGGGTGATGAAATTTTTTCACTGCTTTTTTCGTGATCAGCGTGAAAAGTACTATAAAAATCACCCATTAAACTTCAAACAGCATTCAAAAGTTCAAAAACGTCAACCTGTGTTATTCATTATACATAGAGAAGTATTTTTTAGGCTGAAGTTGGTTCAAAATGATCTTGTGAAATTTGTTGCTGGTAGAATGTCGTCAGATTTTTCGATTCTATTCCTGTTTTTCGAATTATTTTAGAAAAAAAAAACAAACAGTTTTTTCACGTAAACGAGGGTTATACACGACGCGGCGCGAGTTACGAATTTGAAATCGAACTTTTCCTAGTTTTGGGGGCAACTTTTTAAATTTCTGATTGATATAAATCTGCTCCTGTCGAGCTCCATCTACGTAGGCCTATCACTTGGAAAGACGCGACTGTTCACGGTTTTCGAGTATTCGAGCCGACTTCATATTTCGAACATCTCATCGCGAAATTCATTAAACTCACCAAAAATCAGTATTAATCCACAAACGATGCTTAGTTTTGCCATAATGTATAACACAGAAGTCTACTTTGCCTAGGCGTATCTCGGAAAAATGTTTTGAAATTTTTTTCAGCCGACCGTAAGTTTCTGCTGCGAAATTCTGTCTGAAAAATGTTTTCACTTCGGTTGTATTTATTACAAATCTGTTCGATTGACGTCGTCAATAGTGGGTATATAATCATCAAAAAACCTTGACGGAATGATTTACATTTTTTATATTTTACAAAATCGATGAAGAAAGCAAACACTGAAACAGACACTGCTGCGGTGTTCAAATAAAACGAATTTTGCGTAACATCTGGAAATTCGTCATCTTGCGATATTGAAACGAATAATTTGTCGAAGTATTCAACGATTGAATACTCTATGACACCCAACACTTGTCTTTCAAATACGCATTTTGATATTACTTTAGCTACGAAAAATTCGTCGAAAATGATCAAATTTTCAATACAGATAATTCGACTCAAATGAGAAGTGATTTTCGAATCCGGCGTGCGAAAATGATGCGAGTCGCTGACGATTTGTCTCACAAATCGCCGGCGATCCGGCGCTGTTTCTCTTCTGGCTCACGCGAGAAGAGTAGTAAGCCCTGTGATATACGAAAAAGTTTGAAAAACGTCATCTAGGAAAAATTGAATTAAAGAAATAAATTTTTATTTTTTAGATTTTACTGCAGAAAAAAATGTAGGTATATAGTTCAAATGGAAATCAAATTTAAAGAACTCCACATTGAAAAATCGGATGCCTGAACGAATCATTGATTTAAAGAAACTTAATCTCGGAAAAATGTAACGTTAATTTGAAATAGTATATTATGCAACTAGGGAGATAAAGTGATTTTCGACGAATTTTGAGGTTTATTGCCCGAGCGAAGCGAGGGAAATAACTCAAAATCGTCGAAAATCATTTATCTTCCGAGTTGCATACGATATTTTTCATTGTAGAGGGAGTAAAAGGCGAGTTTGAGCACTCGAGCGATTCGCGAGAGGGAGTAAAAGTAGACTTTTACTCCCTCTACTATGAAAAAAATATTATGTTTAGAAAAAAATCCAACTTGAAAACAAAAGAATAATAAAATAACTGCCATAGGCGGAGATGGGCCGTAACTTTGAAGGGGTTTGAGCCCCAGTTTTAAAAAAAAAGTTTATTTTCGACCTTTTCAAAAAATTTTCTATCCTTATCATTACAAGATTTTTACGCAACCTTTTTTCAATATGAAGAATCACTGGAAGGAAAGAGGGTTCATGCCATCATTTTGAGGATGAATGGTGTAAGATTAAAGTTATCGAGCCCGAGCGAAGCAAGGGCAAAAATTTTCGAAGAAAAAGGAACCCAAAAGCTAAATTAATTCATTTCTTTACTTGAATCAAATTTTAGTAGGTATTTAAAATGGAGGTGAAATGTTCAACCTTTTTTTCTTAAATATATTTTTATTTTCATATGCCCGAGCAAAGCAAGGGCTAAAATTTGAAAATTTGATGATTTTCAGAAAGAAAATAATTCGTTTTTATCAAAGTCAGGTACTAAATTGAACATGTCACAGCAAAAAGGACATAGGTATGGAAAAAATTACGTTTTTGCGAAATTGTAATTGAAGTTTGAGTATACCTTTTTTAATACTAAATTAAGGAATTGAGCTGGGGAAAAAATTTTACCTTAAAATTTCATCTTTTTGCTACAAGAAAACAGCTCACCCATCACTTCATATCTTTTCTATTTTTTTCTATATTGAAAAAAAAGTTGAGTTATATGTCCTTTTTGTTGTGACAAAATTTCATTTCGACCCTTCTACGTTTTATGACGTATAATTTTTCCGGAAGTGAAAATTAAAAAAAAATCTTCATACAAAAGTTGAAGAGAATGAAAAAAGGAACATTTTCGTGAAAAAAAATCAAATTATCTTTTCAGGGAGCGGATATATCGCACTTTGAAAAATGACAACTTTTTTTTTCATTTTCTTGGTTACAAAAAAATGCTAAAAATAAATTTTGGACGAATTTTATTATTTTTTCAAACTTATGACGAAAAATTAACTTAAAAAACACTTCATTAAAATTTTAAAATTTTACAATCATCTGCACAGTGAAAAAATTAAACATTACGCAAATTCTCAAAAATGAAACATGAAATGTAGGTACCAAAGAACTTCGCATTTTAAAAACGCCATAACTTTTCGAGAAAAACATATTGAAAGGTGGGAGGCGGCTCATTGGATAGAGAAAACTTCAGAGAATACGAATCGCTTGTCGCATCAAAAAGGACATATGCTGAGTTATGCCCTCTTTTTGTTGTGACACATTCAATTGTTCATCATGGTTGAAATTTGAAAAGGACGTCGTCGGGACCAACTTTTTTTCACGATTTAGGACCTTCTGAACACGATAGGACGCACAGTGTGCCAAATGCACAAGCTAGGGTGAAATGGCTCGATTACTCAAAATCGCCAATCGGGTTGGAAAAAGAGGCACCATGAAATAATACCTTGAAGTGTCTACTTTCACGATGTTTTTTCAGAATTTGCATTTTTTTGAGTATTTTCGAAATACTCACCCTTGAGTGAGGGGGTGAAAAATTGAGATTTTTGAAGTTTGCGGAAAAAAGGCGATATTATGGGTGTCGAAATGTAGGTTCTGAGGAGCGCTGATTCTGATTCCGGAACTCGTTTGACCGCAAAATCAAAATTGAGCCCCCCAGGGGAGAAAAGGGGGTCCAAAATTTTGAAAAATACGATATGGGTGTCGAAATATAGGTTTTTGGGGGCGCTGAATCTTATTCCGGCACTCATTTAACCCAAAAACCAAAATTGAGCCCCTAGGGGGGAGAGGGTCCCAAAATTCTGAAAAATACAATTTGGGTATCAAAATGCAGGGTTTCCAGACCGCTGAATCTTATTCCGGCACTATTTTAACCCATCCTCAGGAGGGTGATAGGGGCCCAAAATTTCAAAAAATACGATTATATGATATTATAATATCGTATAATCGTATTTTTTGAAATTTTGGGCCCCTATCACCCTCCTGAGGAACTCGATTTTGGGTTCTGGGTTAAAATAGTGCCGGAATAAGATTCAGCGGTCTGGAAACCCTGCATTTTGATACCCAAATTGTATTTTTCAGAATTTTGGGACCCTCTCCCCCCTAGGGGCTCAATTTTGGTTTTTGGGTTAAATGAGTGCCGGAATAAGATTCAGCGCCCCCAAAAACCTATATTTCGACACCCATATCGTATTTTTCAAAATTTTGGACCCCCTTTTCTCCCCTGGGGGGCTCAATTTTGATTTTGCGGTCAAACGAGTTCCGGAATCAGAATCAGCGCTCCTCAGAACCTACATTTCGACACCCATAATATCGCCTTTTTTCCGCAAACTTCAAAAATCTCAATTTTTCACCCCCTCACTCAAGGGTGAGTATTTCGAAAATACTCAAAAAAATGCAAATTCTGAAAAAACATCGTGAAAGTAGACACTTCAAGGTATTATTTCACGGTGCCCTTTTTTCCAACCCGATTGGCGATTTTGAGTAATCGAGCCATTTCACCCTAGCTTGTGCATTTGGCACACTGTGGGACGTGTGGTTTAAAACGAGGTTTCCTTATATTATTAGGGTGGCCCTTAAAAAAAAGTTGCGATTTTTTTCGGGGACCCCCCCCCCCCCCTAGTTTGGTGCCACTACATAAGAAAATTACGTACAAAAAAATTTCAGCCCAATCGATGAATGTTAACCCGTCCCTCGAAACCCATTTTGAAAAATTGATGGAGCGCGCTCGAGCTGATACTATTCCACTACGGCCACGCGGCAACGAAACGCTAAAAATACCCAGAGGCGTGACTAACGGGGTGGGGGGGGGGGGGGGGGGGGGGGGGGGGGGTGCGTAACCCCCCAGACGATTCCAAAGTTGAGAAAAGTTGGGAAAATCAGGAAAAAGTGGGGAAATTGGGAAAAGTTGGGACTTTCCCTACTTTTCCGCAGTTTGAATTTTGGAAAGTCGAAAAAATTTAAGAAAATCACAATCCCAAATCAAATTTTAGGAAAACTGGGTACAATTGAGATTTTCAACTTTTTTCCAAATTTTCCCAACTTTTTTGAAGTTTGGATTTGGGAAAGCTGAAAAAATTGAGAATATCACAATCCCTAATTTGGACTTGGAAAATTGTGTGAAGTTGGGATTCCCAACTTTTTCCCTACTTATTCCAATTCTCTCAAGTTTAGATTCATAAAAGTTAAAATTCCCAAGTTTTTGAAAAGTTGTACTTGGGAACGTTGAAAAAACTTGAGAATATCGAAAAAGTTGATTGCAAATTGTGTAAAATAGCTAAAATTTCGTTTAAAAAAACATTTAAAATCATAAATTTTTTATATGGAAGTAATAGAAATTTTTCAAAGAATAATCTATTGAAAAAATAATTATTTTTGTTTTAAAATTCACTAACTTTTCAAATTTTAGCCCTCGCTTTAGTACGGGTGCCAGATGGCTCTATCGTTTCAAAATCGCAAAAGTATGGACCTGAAAAGATATAAAAATTTTGAAATATACGATCGATAGGGGACCTCTCCCCGACCCCAAAACTGCCATTAGAATTTTGAGATCGAATTGCAAACTCGTTCCAGGGGTTCCCAAAGTTATGAGGTTTTACCCCCTACCTTGTCATTTATTTTCGTTTATAAGTTTTGATAGAAGGAAGATAAAAAAACAGTTTAGGGCTTAAATCACTCGTAAAGGACTACCATTTATGTATTTGGCAGCATTGGTCTCCTCACCTCGATATTTACCGAACTAGGGGTTCCTAAAATCCAAATTTGAGAAATTCACTTTTCAAAGATGGAAAATCAAACCAATTTTGCTCCGTTGCTATTTATGCTATTGAAAAATGATTCAGATGAAAAAGTTTCGCCATTTAATGAGGATTTCAAATATGTGTCAGTTTTTGAGCTAGCGTTGATAGAAATTGAGATATCGTGCATTGAACGAGGAAAAACCGCAACTAACGAAAAATGTGAAATTCAGTAAATGTGCTCCAGGTGCGAAATTATAAATTCCTTATCTTATGATATTGCTTCTTACATTCATAAATCTGATGTAGAAACAGAAGAATGGACCTTAATTTAAAAATTTAAGCATTTCAGTGGTTCCTAAAATGAGTATTTCAATTTAAATCCCATCTTTGGTGTAGTTTTCGTTGAAGTTCAAATGATCGTATAAAATAACTGTTTTTGAACAATAGTAGGGCAAAACAAAATTCTATGCCAACTGTAAAACCAAAAATTGCTGCTTGAGTAAAAAACGAAAAAAGTGTCATGTTTCTGAATTAATGTTAGCTGTCATGCGAATTTTTTGTCCGGCATATGATACTAGGATACCTTGCACCCCCTGCCGATCCTGTGTGGCATGTTTTTGTTGAGTGGGCAATGGGGGCATCCTAAGGAACATTTTAATCATGAGTGCCCGAAAAAAAAGTTGACCCTGGATACAAAATGGCGGTCATTTTGAATGACAAGTCGATTCAAATTTCACATTTCGCTCTGTAACTCAAAAACTAAGAGACTTACGATAAAATTTATAATGACAAAAAATGTTCTACATAGAATTTCCAACATTTTTGGTCATTACGCTAAACGCGTGAAATCATCCCGTTAGCGAGGTACACGCTTAACTTTCGAACATATTTATAACTTGAAATAACCTGATGGAAATCAGCTGAAAGAATACCAAGAATAACATTTACTATGGGTAATGTGCTATATCAATGATTAGAATTTTGGAATCTCTGAACCCTAGAGAGTCACAGTCGGTGCCAACACCGCACCCCTCCATGCACCTTGGACAAAGCTCAAATATATTGAAAATTTTTCGTGACATATCGTTTTTTTTTTTAGATCGTTCAACAAGGAGGTGGTGGGGATTAAAAACAAGATTTCGAGTTTTAGGAACATTCTGAAAACTGTACTTAGCAAATAATGTGCTACACAAAATTTAAGATTTTATAATTTTTAAACCAAGCTTTTTATTTAAAAGTTAAAATTTCAGTTTTGAAAAAAAAACACTTTGGATATACTTTCTAACAGGGCAAATGAATGGATTTCATAAGCAATACTAGTCTTGAGATTAGGATTTCGAAGTTCGATAAATTTGTGCAAAACCGCGAAAATGAATACTCCTCCTCCTCCTCCCCCCCCCCCCATGAAGGTAATTCTGTAAATTGTGGATGATCGAAATCTGCCCATGCGCAATTTCAAGTGCGTGTACCTCGCTAACGGGATGATTTCACGCGTTTATCGTAATGACCAAAAATGTTGGAAATTCTATGTAGAACATTTTTTGTCATTATAAATTTTATCGTTAGTCTCTTAGTTTTTGAGTTACAGAGCGAAATGTGAAATTTGAATCGACTTGTCATTCAAAATGACCGCCATTTTGTATCCAGGGTCAATTTTTTTTTCGGGCACTCATGATTAAAATGTTCCTTAGGATGCCCCCATTGCCCACTCAACAAAAACATGCCACACAGGATCGGCAGGGGGTGCAAGGTATCCTAGTATCATATGCCGGACAAAAAATTCGCATGACAGCTAACATTAATTCAGAAACATGACGCTTTTTTCGTTTTTTACTCAAGCAGCAATTTTTGGTTTTACAGTTGGCATAGAATTTTGTTTTGCCCTACTATTGTTCAAAAACAGTTATTTTATACGATCATTTGAACTTCAACGAAAACTACACCAAAGATGGGATTTAAATTGAAATACTCATTTTAGGAACCACTGAAATGCTTGAATTTTTAAATTAAGGTCCATTCTTCTGTTTCTACATCAGATTTATGAATGTAAGAAGCAATATCATAAGATAAGGAATTTATAATTTCGCACCTGGAGCACATTTACTGAATTTCACATTTTTCGTTAGTTGCGGTTTTTCCTCGTTCAATGCACGATATCTCAATTTCTATCAACGCTAGCTCAAAAACTGACACATATTTGAAATCCTCATTAAATGGCGAAACTTTTTCATCTGAATCATTTTTCAATAGCATAAATAGCAACGGAGCAAAATTGGTTTGATTTTCCATCTTTGAAAAGTGAATTTCTCAAATTTGGATTTTAGGAACCCCTAGTTCGGTAAATATCGAGGTGAGGAGACCAATGCTGCCAAATACATAAATGGTAGTCCTTTACGAGTGATTTAAGCCCTAAACTGTTTTTTTATCTTCCTTCTATCAAAACTTATAAACGAAAATAAATGACAAGGTAGGGGGTAAAACCTCATAACTTTGGGAACCCTTGGAACGAGTTTGCAATTCGATCTCAAAATTCTAATGGCAGTTTTGGGGTCGGGGAGAGGTCCCCTATCAATCGTATATTTCAAAATTTTTATATCTTTTCAGGTCCATACTTTTGGCATTTTTGGCTAGTGGCACCCGTACTACTTCGCTCGGGCATATACCAACACCTAAGCAAACCAATGTAATTACTTAAGAAGTATGAGTTGAGGACTTCACCTATTAATTTGAAAAATGAAAAAATTTCAGCTTTTGTATATACTTTTTCTTCAAAAATTTTCGCCCCCGCTACTTACAATGATATGAACACTCTCATCTTCTATCTCAGACAATATTGAATACTTTTTGAAGGGGGAAAAAATTTCCTTCTCATTTATTATTGGTTTTACAAGCCTCAGACAGAAATCAGCTTTTAAATGGCTGTCCCCTATTTTCACGCTTAGTCACTAAAGCCACCATTTTTCGCCAAATGATCACTATTGAAGCCCTTTGTTTTTTTTTCCAAGACACGCTTTTCAAAAATCTTTAAGAAGGAATTCAGAATAGTGGTTCTTTTGCTTATTTTATCATACATTTTTCAAAAAAATAATTGCCCTCGCTTCGCTCGGGTTAAATATTACGTTCCATATCTTGCAAATTGTTTTTCTATTTGTTGTGATGTCAGTGACCACGATGTTGAAAATAGAAAGCAGGAATAGAGAAGAATTCGAAAGTATTGGTCACAATCTCAATGAGAGAAGTGTGTTGAATTTTCAATTTTTGAAAGTCTATTTTCGCTAAAAAATTTTGCCCTCGCTTCGCTCGGGCTCAACACATTATTAAATCTGTATAAATCTTAACAAAATAATTATCAATACATATGTTACCTAGTCTAACCTAGATTTTTTTATTTACTGAAACAAGGTAAAAATTGCAATGGCTTGCGTGCAATTTATGAAAAGTTCCCTTTTTTTGAAAATGTAACTAGCAAATCTTTTATTTTCACCCCTTCAGACTTTTGCCTAAGTTTCGTCTCTGTCCATATCACTGCTTCTCAAGGCTGCATTCAAGTTGAAATTTGAAATTTTGTCAAGTGTGTTTATTTGTTGTTTTTTTTCACAACACCTGGGCAGCCACGATAAAAATTACCTAGTTTTGAATTTTTTTGGGAAGTAGGAAAAAATAGTTGGGAATTTCTCGGAAAATAGTTGGGAAAATTTGAGCTTCACCCCCCCCCCCCCAGAAATATTCCTTCGTCACGCCTTTGTATTTGGCACAAAGTTACATCTAGTAGAGGTCTATTTACAATAATTTTTTCATCAATTTTGGTGCACTCCTTCTTGAGGTTTTGGTCATTTGAAATTTTCAACCGTAAAAAACACCTTAACAGCGAAGTTCGACTAATTTTTGAAAATATCCTAAAAACGTGTTTTTTGACGTAGATTCACGTCACATATTCAGTTTTGGCGTTTGAGGTGGTGCAATAGCCAAAAATTGCAAAAAAAAACGGAAAAAACGTTGTTATTTTGGTAGATTTTTCAAATTTTGAGCATTTTATACGGAAATAAATGACCAAATAAAAAAACTAATCCCGTATTCGTGCTCAGCTGGTCAAAATACTCCGATAAACAACCTTTTCACGATCATTTTACTTTAAATCTCGAAATACACTTTTTTCACTGATTTTTCGCGACAATAAAACTAAATTTCGATCGCTGCGAAGGTAGACGGTTTGAAAGAGATGATCAAAGCCTCAAAGGCCTAAATGATTTAGATTCTGATAAGAAAATAGTCTAAGAAACCAAACCCGGATATATATGTATAGTTTGTGGTGAGAGATTCCCTGGAAATCTAAATCCTGAGCAAGTAGGAATTTTTACAAATTTTTTTCTTCAAAAAAATATTTTGTGCTTAATTTTTCAATTCTTTTTAAACGTAGTTGTCTTTTTTTGAAGATGCTTTCAATGGCATTGAGGCGGCCAATAAAGCTGGTAGATATGCAGGTGAGTAATTCCATGTCAGTTCGTTCACGAAGTGGAAAATGGGATCGCCGATTTTTCTGATTTTTTTCACGTGGGTAGGCTCAATGAGAGATGACGAATGGCGCAAACCGGAGCTCCCGAAGTCTTTTTGGAGGACAGACATGGGCACTCAAAGTTTTGAGGTAAAATTGGATATGGTAAATTTCGAGCGTGGATAACTCGAAAACTATGATTGGTAGAAAGTTGAAACTTTTTCTAATGTGTCGGGCTTTTGAATAGCTTTTTGGCGATTTTTTTGAAATCAATGTTGCCACTTTTTCTAATACCAAATATTAGCTAGAAAAGTTGAAAAGTGATATCTTTGTATGAAGGACACCTTCAAAAATTCCCCAAAAAATATATATGGTACAACTTTTTATGCTGAACAACATATTAAAAAAGTGAGATGGCGTTATTTTTTAAACTCGTTTTAAAAAATGTTAAAGTATATGACAAAACGTAATTTTTTACTCCAAGAGCTGAAAATCTTCCAAACTGATTAAATTACATCGTTTTTACCAAATTTTCATCGTACATTAAAAATTACTCCACAAAACCATTTTTATCCAGTCGGTAACGACAGAATTTGAATTTTAAACATATTTTAAGAACATGAAAATTGGTTAACGAATCAAGTTTCTAGTTTTGAATGTTATTTTTGGTTTTTAATAATATCTGCCCATACTTATACTTTATTTTTATGTAGGACTGCGACTGCTATTGAAGGGAGAAGTGACAAAAAGCCTACTTTTTGGGTACATGGCATTCAAGATCAACTTGATAAAAATAGTTTTGTGGACTAATTTTGAATATACGATGAAAATGTAGTAAGAACAATGTCATTTAACCAGTTTAGGGAATTTTCAGCACTTGGGGTAAAAAATTATGTTTTCTCATAAACCTTGATATTTTTTAAAACGAGTTTAAAAAATAACGCCAACCCACTTTTTTAATATGTTGTTCAGCAAAAAAAGCTGTACCATGTATATTTTTTGGGGAATTTTTGAAGGTGTCCTTCATACAAAGATACCGCACTTTTCAACTTTTCTAGCTAATATTTGGTATTAGAAAAAGTGGCAACACTGATTTCAAAAAAATCGCCAAAAAGCTATTCAAAGGCCCTACACATTAGAAAAAGTTTCAACTTTCTACCAATCATAGTTTTCGAGTTATCCACGCTCGAAATTTATCATATCCAATTTTATCTCTCATCGAGCTCTACCCACGTGAAAAAAATCAGAAAAATCGCCGACCTCATTTTCCACTTTGTGAACGAACTGACGTGGAATGACTCCGGTCTTAATGGTTCCTTATTAGTTCAGTCATTTTAGGATTTCCCCCAAAAATTCAATCCTGATTTTTTTTTCGCATTTTACGTTCGTAATGGTTCACTACACAACATACTAAAATGGACACCCCATAACCCGCCGCCGCTACCCCAGGGGAAGGGTAAATGTCTGCTGAAAACCGGGTTTTCGTGAATTTCTCTTCAAATAAGCCTCAAAGTTGAAAAATAGTTATGAACAATCTTGTTCTACGCGTGTAATTTCCTATCAGGTTTTTGTTTTTTTTTCAAAAACACTCACTTCCTTGACCAAAAATTGAAGATAAAAAACGCTTATTTTTCAAAAATTTACAGCATATTTTAAAAAAATCGAAACTTTTGTGAATATCTCCTCAAATAAGCCTCAAAATGGAAAAATAGTTATGAACAATCATGTTCTATGTGCAATTTTCTATCAGACAGGTTCGTTTTTTTTCGAAAACACTCACTTCTTTGCCCAAAAATTAAGTGTGGAAAACTCCTATTTTTCCAATATTTACAGTATTTTTGGAAATGATGGAAATATAAAGCTAAAAGTATCCAAAATTATTCCAGCGAAGAGTAATTTTTTTATACATGCTGGTAGAGCATTCCAAAAAAAGTCACCGCAAGAATTTCAATCCCTACCGTTAATTATAAGGGAGGTTACTGAATACTGAATTTAAAAAATCGAGTTTGTGGAAAGAAAAAGTACTTTAAACGCGATGTTATTGCTTATTATTGGTGATACGAAACATTTCTTTGCGTCGTAAGGGTTCGAAAACGATATTTCCAGCTTCGTATTTCCATCATTTCCAAAAATACTGTAAATATTGGAAAAATAGGCGTTTTCCACCCTTAATTTTTGGGCAAAGAAGTGGGTGTTTTTGAAAAAAAAAACGAAAACTTTCTGATAGGAAATTACACGTTGAACAAGATTTTTCATAACTATTTTTCAATTTTGTGGCTTATTTGAGGAGAAATTCACGAAAAACCGGTTTTCAGCAGACATTTATCCCTCCCCTGGGGGGGGGGTAGCGGAGGGTTATGGGGGTGTCCATTTTAGTATGTGTGTAGTGGACCATTACGAACGTAAAACGCGAAAAAAATCAGGATTGAATTTTTGGGGGGTTTGGTACATTTTTTCTCTTATTTGCCTGGACTATATGAATCTTACCAAGTGAGGCAACAAAAAGCCACGTTGGTTATTGACTGTAGTTATTGGAATTCGTTGCTAAGAAATTTGATTGAAATCATCATTTTAGTACGTACTATATTGTTTTTACGTATCGTTCGTTCGGTTATTCATTTACCTATTTTCTTCGATGAAGGAATATGAAGAGTGTGGGCGGCTTTTTACGAACAATTTTGAGAAAATGCAGGAGATATCAAAACACAAAAAATTGTCGAAATTTACTTTGCAAATGAACTATTTATTGATAAATTAACTTTAATGAAATAAATCCTAAATTAAATTAACATAATAAAATATAATGCATTGAATAAAGGATTACTTCCATAAATCATAGGTATAAATTAAATTTATTGTAGGTAATTAAAATATAACTTAAAATATAGGTACATATTGAATACCTAATAAATATTCATTACTTACTAAACTTGAGTGTTATAGAAGACTTGAAATGACCAATTAAACATGACCGACTATATTTTACAGGCCATCATGCTAATATTTGGCAACAATGGCTAAGAGGCTGAATTAACATTGGTTTATATGGGAGCTTTGCAGTTTTTCGCTTATATTTTTTCGTAGAAGCAGTTCATAAAAATTTTTATGAAAAATTCTTAAAGAGAATTGAATTATCTTTCTTATGGTATATTTACTTTTGGATTTCCCTTCATCATGAGTAGGTATATAAACAAGGAAATCGTGTGGAAAATTCTTCGAACTTCTCAGAAAAACGCTAATTACAGCTTCAATTTTTTTTCAAACTATAGAAAACAATATATCGTTGGAAAGAGCATAAAAAATGCTACATTTCATTCATTGGAAGTTTTTCTCCAGCTGTCATGGTTTTCAAAATTATGTAATTCAAAAGTTCAACTCTAATTATTTCGCATACGAAAATAACTGGAGTAAAACTTCAAATGAATAAATTGTAGCATTTTTCATGCTCTTTCCAACGATATATAATTTTCTATAGTTTGAAAAAAAAATTACAGCTGTAATTAGCGTTAATCTGAGAAGTTCGGCAGATTTCTCAAGCGATTTCCTTGATTATACGCTTAATGATGAAGAAAAATCCAAAAGTAAATATACCATTAGAAAGATACTTCAATTATCTTTAAGAATTTTTCATAAAAATTTTCGTAAAATGCCTATATGAAAAGATGAAAGCGAAAAACCACTAAGCTCCCATATAAACCAATGTTAATTTCAGCCTCTTAGAACTGTCAAATCAACGTTGCCAGATCGAATATGTTGGCCTGTAAAATATAGTCGGTCATGAATTAAATCATATTTCCAAAATTCGGTATGAATTACAACGAATTCTCAGTTACACATTACTCCATATATTCTGGAATGTGTCTACGAAAGCAAATTATGTGAAAAAATCAATAAAATAGCAATTAGAATAAAGATATTGAATTATGAATAAGTATGAAGAAGGGAGGGAGATCTAAACCCAATTTTTGACGTCCATCAATTATCTAATAACGAGGATAGTTGCGTTTTTTTTCTAGCTCCAACTCTTGAGTCGACTCATTGATTATAATTTATTTTAAAACGGTTACTCTATTTAATTCGGCCAATTTTTTGCCTTGGGTGTTCTGATTTCGCTCAATTTTTTTCCTGACTCATGTTATTGCACACCTTGGAAACCCCAAAATTTCCTTATATCGCGTAGAAAAATTGATAAAATTTCAAAAATTGGCCTCTGTTTCTCCTATAAGGGAAGGTGGAGCAGGATGCACCAACCTAAGCCAAGTGTTCTGCCAAATCTATTCAAATTGGCCAAATTATCTGATTCTTGCAACAAATTAAAGTTCAAACATTTGCCTTTCATTTCGCTGAAAAAAATTCCATTTTGGTGCATACCTCAACCCTACAGAATTTTTTGATTTTTTTCTCACTCTCGAGGCAGGATGTAAAATGCCATGGAACAAGATGCAAACAGTGAAGACATGATGAAAAATCGCAATTTTTTTTGTAAAATTTACTCGAGTACATTGGTGAATACTACAGATTGAAATGGAAGCGTAATTTTTGAAAAGAGGAGTTCTAAAACCTTTTTATTCATAATTTATGCTGCCTTAATTGATTTTCTGATTTTTTAAACAAACTTTTGATATTTTTGATATTCTATCTAAAAATTAAAGCGAAATGTGATATCCTGGAAAAAATATCACAAAGATATCAATTGGACCATCTTTAGTACCATATGTGACTTTTTGGAAAAATTCGTATTTAAAAGCAATGTTTGCATCCTGCCCCATTTTCAATTTGCATCTTGCCCCACTGGCACTATTTTTCTTTAACGCAATGTACTGGGAAGAAAATGTAGGGGAAATGCCAACCAAATACATCATTCGATAAGTAATTGGATGAAGATTACAAAAAAAATTACCTGAATTTTTTTTCAAAACTTGAAAACATGATATTTCACAGAAATCAAATTTCAAGAATTTTACGAAAATCACGTAAAATCACATTATTGATAATTACTCATAGACAAGCAATCCGTCATCGTCAGGTCTGTAATTATTTTCTGTTTTGTGTCGAATGGATACCCATTAGATTGGATCGAAAAAAAAAAAAAACATCTTGAATTTAACCAAATTTGGTAAGTTGGTTTACTTTAAGTGGGAGACTTCACAAAAAATTTTTGAACCCCCCAGGGGCAAGAGGAGGGGAGCAAGAGGTGCTCAAAGTGCACCTCCATTTGAAAAAAACGCTGTTTTTTGCGTTTTTTAGCCAATCAAAATTGTGTGAGAAGCCTTCGTAGCACTTAAAAGATGCGATTTGAGTTTCAACATTTCCCTAAACCATCGCCATCCTTCTCCGATCAAAACCTAGACTGCTACCAGGAGGGTTCAAAAGTTGCAGATTGCAATATTTCAATGATATGAAATTTTCACAAAGCTGGAATGATTTTTCTTCATCGAGTACGTGAACAAAAAATTTTTTCAACCTCTGAAAGTGAATTTTGAAAAAAAAATTGAAAATTTTGTACGTCTGTGCAGCTAGTTGCTAATTATGATATTCCTTCTAATATTCTGAACTCGAATGCATTATTTTTTTGTCAAGTGATTGGACCAATTTTTTCTCCCAATCAATAGAAGTATGTTTTGAATTTGAAGACATCAGAACATCACAATTAGCAACTGACTGCACAGACGTACAAAATTTTCAAAGAAAATTGAAAAATTTTTATTTCTGATGATTGAAAACAAAATTATTGTGAATTTTTCAAACGTTAAAAAAATTAATTCGAGGTCAACGTAAATTCCGTAGTGTAGCTGTAGCATGTCACGATTTGTAACTGGCTGCACTGACATACAAAATTTTCGAAAAATTGTTCGAAATATACTTTCAGTGATTGAAAAAAAAATACATAATATTTCCAAACGAAAAAATAATCAATTCAAAGTTGATATAAATTCCGTATTTTGGAATTTGATGATTTGCTGTTGGCTGCATTGGTGTATAAAATTTTCAATTTTTTTTCAAAATTCAATTTCAGTGATTAAAAAAATTTTTTGTTCACTTACTCGATGAAAAAAAATCATTCCAGCTTAGTGAAAATTTCATATTATTGAAGTATTGCAATCTGCCATTTTTCAACCCCCTAGTAGCAGTCTGAGTTTTGATCGGGGAAGGATGGCGATGGTTTAGGGAAATGTCGAAACTCAAATCGCATCTTTCAAGTGCTACGAAGGCTTCTCACACAATTTTGATTGACTAAAAAACCGCAAAAAACAGCAGTTTTTTTCAAAAGGAGGTGCATTTTGAGCACCTCCTGCTCCCCTCCCCTTGACCTCTCGAGGGCTCAAAATTTTTTTGTGAAGTCTCTCACTCAAAGTAAACCACCCACACCAAATTTGATCAAAATCCAAGATATGTTGTTTTTTTTCGATTCATCCTAATACCCGTCCACCAATTGCCCAGAAAACATTTTTCAATCACATCACTGACGACAATAAACCAATTTGCATCTTGCCTCCTGGTGCATCCTGCCCCACCTTACCTTACACTACAAACATATCAACATTTTTGATGCATTTGGTGGTGAATAGGAGTTTTTAAAGCGAATATCTCGTTTTTTTGTAGCAGTGGGAGAAGAGAGTAGGAGGAAGAGAAAATTTTTGGCTCCAAAATTTTTTCGGTCTCTCAAACACCAATCTCAATCGGAGGTACCCTTCAAGAGTTTTCTTTGCAACATGTAGACCCGGTTCGGAATTGTGACCAAAAGTAAAAGTATTCTAATAAATAAAACAATATTCTTCAACTTACTATAAGCTGGACAGGCGCTCACTGTAAATGCAAAGTAAATGTGTTAGTAAGTTTGCAAAAAATCTGTTTTGTCTTCCTTCCCCCATACAAGATACCTCGACTGATACACTCTCTAAATTTGAATCAGTCAAAAATGCCAAAATTGACTGATGAAATAGAGAAAATCAAGTCACTGATAATCAGTCAAATTCCACTGATTCTCCTGTTAATTAGTGACATTTTTTTGCCAATCAGTGAAAAATTACTGATTCAAGTAGTGAATTTTCATTATTGAATCAGTAAAAATTAATTGAATGATTGAAATCAGCCAAAATTTACTGATTCAATCAGTGAAATTTTATTTTTACTGAATCAATAATGAAAATTTACCGATTGAATCAGTAAATTTTTTCAGTTTCCATACAGTTACTCAATTTTGTCGATTTAAATCAGTCAATTTTGACTGATTCAAATTAAGAGAGCACGGTAATATTATTTTACGAATACAGATTTATTCTACTCACCTTCGTTACCGAAAATGATAAGGAAGGTCTCTATGGCATCTTGGAGTTTTTACAAAAACGAAAAAAACATTAGATGAACAATGGTAATTCACTATCTGTTGATTATTTTTTCAAGCGGTAACTTATTCTTACTTTTTATTGTTGCTCTCTTCTGCTGGTCGCCAGCGAAATATTCAGATTTTGTGTAAGCTTCCTGGACCACATCTAGCACAGGTGACGTGTCTCTAAAAAATGACGCCCATTCTGAAAATTTTATCAAAACGTAGGTAAATTTTGTTAACCTTGATCATTAAATTATTGCGTTGAATTTGAAAAAAAAAAGAAGAAATGAATCATGTTTGAAAATATCTTACCGCGTGAATACCATGCTTTCTTGTTCGTCAATTCTGGAACAACAAGCCAAATAACATAATAATATCTTCGTTTAATAAAGTAGCATTCGATATTGGAGAGAATCGAAAAAAAAAAAAACATACTTAAGGATCTAAGTGCTTCGTATTTTGGTGAAAATTGGTGAGATAATTTACTTTGAATGGAGGACATCTCGCGAAAAAAATAGAGCAATTTAGGTAGCCGTGTTTTTCTATGAGAGGAGAACAGTCGCACATTGCAAATTTAAATATTTAAATTCCTCACTCAAGCACCTCCAAATCAAGCCCAACAATTTTTTTGGTTATTCGGACAATTTTAGATGATAATCTTGAGAAAATTCTCATGGAAGTGCTGCTAAGTACATTTTGATTTATGCAATCTTCATAAAATTCAAGTTAATCATTCAGTAGATAGCTCGAAAATAGAGCCAAGAAAAATTCGTTCGTTCATTAAATTAACTTATTTCTAATTTTGTTGAGAATTTTTATGCAGGTAATTAATAATTATAGGTAATAGTGCTGAGAAATGGAATTTCATGAAAATTGCGTAAATCAAAATACAGTTGATAGTCCAATAGCAGATTGCAAGTAAATGGCAAATGATGATAGAGGCGTGAAATTTGGCATGGTGAACAAGGCCATCATAAGAAATTTTTTGAGCCCGGGAGGCAATCGCCAAACCCCATAGGAGGGGGGCGGAGGGAGGTTTGAAGGGGATTCTGCCCTCCCCGTTTTTTGAAATTGGGCTATCGGCTTTTTTTGGTGTTATTTCTATATGATTAAATCCATATTCATGTAGATTTTTTTTCAAATCATCGAAATTTGGCTGAAATTTTGGTGGTGAGACAATTCGAAGTCGTTGATCACGATCACTTGATTAGGAATATACCGTTAGTGTCGTGATGTCGCCGTAACTTCACAAGGGACTTTTTTGTTTCACGGCTCATGTTAAATTTCTTGCATAATCGCAGATCCAAGGCACAAGAACCAGAAATCGAAAATGGACAAATTTTGCCATCTCACAATTTTTCGCATCATTTTCGACTAATTTTTATTCCGATGTTACTGAGCAAGAATTTCACTGTAGAATACTAATATTTTCGAGGTGAAAATTTGCAATGTCTCGGAGTAAAAGTGAACCACTAAAAATGAGCATCAGAATTGAAATCAGCGATTTCCTATCAGTCGAAAATCACACGAATAACAGTTTTTTGAAAATCATAAGAAATTAAAAAAACCAAAAACTGGTCCATTATTAGGGTGGGGACGAAACCAGAGGTTCTCAAATTGATGCTAAGTATTTTTGGCAAAAAAACAGCTTTTGTTAATTTTGAATAGTGCTGCTATCCCATAGACGTGGTATCTTAACCATTCGCCTGGAAAAAGTGCAATTTGAGTTTCTATACCTTCCTGACTCGTTGACCTTGAAATTGGATATCATTTCGGACAAGTGGTGTATAAATACGTATTTTGAGGAATAATTATAAGAAAACATTTTTTCGACCAAAATGATCATTTTATGAGTGAAAAACGATGTGGAAAAATGGTTTTTCGCATTTTTCGAGGTGTTCCACCATCTGAAAAATTTTGAAAAAAATATTACGTTGTACGTGGGGACTAGTTACATGATTTTTTTTTTCAAAATTACCTCGTTGAAACATCACGTAAAAAACTCGATTTTAAGTTTTCAAACGCGAGTTTCAGCTAGAAAAAATTATTGAAAATTTGTTTCAAACCACCCATTAATACCCTCAGTATAGTGTACTACCCACGCAAATTTAAAAAAATTCGGTTGAAAACTCGCGGAAATGAAAATTATCAATAGAAAGGCTGAGAAAAGTAACGTTTTGCCTCATAACAAGTGGTTGGAGAGGGGGAGGAGACAAACTTTTTGCTGAACTCAAAAATCGAATTAATTTTTAGTTCCCCCTCATCAGTTGAATTTTTACACATCAAATCCTTCTCTGTTTTCTTAGACTCGAGCCAAAAAAATTTCTGGATACTAAGAATAAATTTTGTTTTTCAAACAAATATCACGACAGTGTTACCTACAAAAAATTAATTAAACATCATTTAATTTTTTGGAATTTTTTTGCTACAGCAATGTCGTGCACCTATATTCAAGTTTTATGCAGATTGGCAAGATTTCCACAGAAATATTTTGATTTTCTATTCAAAATGCAATCGTTCTTATTGTACAAAGAAATTGGTCCAAATCAATAAATCTTCAAATTCACCCTACAACTCTTCAATTTTTCTGTTGCCAAAAGTAGTATTCAGTTTCATGGTGAATGAGTTGCAGATATGAAATCTGAAATTGTAATTTTTCAAGCATTTACTTGAAAGTGGAAAAAATGAATTACTTTGAGAAATGAGAAATCCTAAACCCTAAAGCTCCCCATTTCCTAATTGCTCGAAGACTGGAATTTTTGTGAGATGTCCTCCTCAAATTCAATTATAGCTCCGCCAATTTTCGTCAAAATTCGGGGTGATTCGGTATTTTTTTATTTGCCCCATAATACTTGGATTATTTTTAGGGAACACAAAATGATTGTCAAATAGTTTAATTTATGTATCTACTTGTGATAAACGCGTCCACGGTTTCGCTTAGAGAATCTGGATCCTGATTTTTCAATGTTGTGAGCACTGTTATCAATCCCGAGATCACTTCATCTTTCGGGGCTGAAAAATTCGAGGATTCGATTAGATCAGTTCTGATACACGCCATGCTACATTTTTTGGTTACGAAAATAACAATTGAGAATGTCAAGGAAAATATAAACTTACGCTCAGCGTTTGATTGATGAATTACTGAAATGAAAAAAATTAACATGACTCAGGTAATAGTTGAAAAAATTGTGGGGTGGGAAAATGCAGTACATATGGCACAAAAATCTTGTCCACTTGAAACACTTCTTAATACAAAGAGATATCGAGATACCGAAACGGCTCAAAAGGCAATGTGTTCCTGGCGAAGAGGACATTGAAGATCGATAGTCAAACCAGTCCTCAGGGTGTCCACAAATTAAGAAACCGGTTTGGGTCACAAAATTGGGGTCCGGGTTTTTTATTGAAATAAAGTCTACACACTGACGCAATTAAAATGTGGTATGTTTTTTTGAAACCGGTTCACCAGTTTTGAACCAGTTATCAATAATATTCGAAAAAGTGGAGATATGGAAAAAAGTTTGAAACAAAAGTTGTAGAGAATTAAAAAACAATTATTTTTTGTTTCATAACTTTTTTTCCATCTTGCAATCGAAAGAAGTTGTACAAGAGGTTTGAGTATAATTTCTTTCTTTTTTGAGCCATTCTCTCTTCATTGCTAGATAGAAAAACAATCCAGAACGCAAAATATTCAGTTTTTAATTCTCTACAACTTTTATTCCACACTTATCTCCACTTTTTTGAAGGCTGTAAGTGAGTTGATTCCCAAAGAAATATTTGTGTAAAAACACAGGGGAATTGATTCCCATTTTTTTTTTTGGAGATGTACGAATTGATTCCCCCTTTTTCAAGAGTGAATGTGCGAATTGATTCCCATTTCTTTGGCAGGGTATGTATGAATTGATTCCCACTTTATTTTCCAAAAGAGGAATTTTTCAGGGGAGCGAATTAATATGCACAAAACGTTTCTACGACTTAAAATTAGGTTCAGCAAATGTTGATTTGTTTCAAAATGTGGATTTGGGGCCTACAGAGCAGGTTTCACTCCAGTTCTTAAGAATTGAAAGAAAAATTTTCCCATCTGGGTGCGCTTATGCTTGGGAATTTTTCAATCGCAGTTTCAGAAATAAAATTTTACGAAAAAAACAATGGTGTTATTTATTTTGGATTTAAAAAATTATTTCAACACCTTTTTTGTGTTTTTTAAATAAAAAGCTCGAATGCTTCGAAGATTTGTGATTTAGAAACATATGGGAAAATTTTTCATTTCAATTCTTGGGAACTGGCGTGAAAGCTGCTCTGTAGGCCCCAAATCCACATTTTGAAACAAACCAACATTTGCTGAACCTAATTTTAAGTCGTAGAAACGTTTTGTGCATATTAATTCGCTCTCCTGAAAAATTCCTTTGTTGAAAGAGGTTGGGAATCAATTCGTATATACCCCTGAAAAAAAGGGGGAATCAATTCGGGCATTTTTCAAAGATGGGAATCAACTCACTAACTCCCTTTTTGAAACCGGTGCAAAATAATCAATTTTTCCAAGTTTCTTAGGTAATTTTTTTCCAAATCGATAACCAGTTATCAAAAAAAGTGTGAAATAAAAGTTGTAGAGAATTACAAACTGGACATTTTACGTTCTGTAACTTTTTTTCCGTCTTGCAATGGAAAGAAGATTGAGTACAAAAGGACTCTACTGTAATTTTCTCTTTTTTAAGCTATAACTCTTCTCCTTTGCTAGATGGAAAAAAAATTATGGAACAAAAAATGATTGCTTTTTAATTCTCTATACTTTTTGTTCCATACTTTTTTTCATATTTCTACTTTTTCGGATATTATTGATAACTGGTTTGGAACTGCTGAATGAACCGGTTTCAAAAAAGCATACCACATTTTAATCGCGTCATTGTGTAGACTCTATTTCAATGGAAAATCCGGACTTCCATTTTTTGACCCAAACCGGTTTCTCAATTTATAGACACCCTATTGGAAGGTCTGACAATTTGATTATTCATCTTCAATGTCCTTGTCGCCAGGGACGCATTGCCGTTTGAACCGTCTTGGTATCTCTTCAGTTCTGAAATAGTAAGAAGTGTTTCAAGTGGACAAGACTTTGTCATAATCATTATGTATATTGGTGAAAATTAGTAAATCGAACTTATGCATAAAAATGAAATGAAATTTTCACGAGAAAAAAAAACAGAATTTCTCTTTGAATATTTTAAATAATTTTTGATTTTTCGATCGAGAATTTTTAGGCTAAAAAATTCTGAAATGATCTCTATTGTAAAAAAATGGTCATTTTTTTATACAAAAAGAAGTATTTTTAGGCTGAAGTCGGTTGTAAAACCACGAATCGATCGCGCATACATGTGTGACATTTGGAGCCAGTCGAGCAGCAGATTTATATCTGATCAATAGCTCAAAAAGGAAGCGAACCGAAATTGACCTCGTGAAATTTGCTGCTGGTAGAAGTCGTCAGATTTTTCGATTCTATTCCTTTTTTTCGAATTATTTTAGAAAAAAACATTTTTTTCACGTGAACGAGGACGCGGCGCGAGTTACGGAGTTGAAATCGAACTTTTCCTAGCTTCTGGGACAATTTTTTGTACTTTTTGATCGATAAAAATCTGCTCCTGTCGATCTCTATTTACGTAAGTCTATCACTTGGGAAGACGCGACTGTTGACGGTTTTCATATTTCGAACATCATCGCGAAATTCAGTTAACTCACCAAAAATCAAAATTAATCCACAAACGATGCTTAGTTTTGCCATTGTATAGTGTAGAAGTCTACTTTGCCTAGGCGTATCTCGAAAAAAGGTTTTGAAAATTTTTTCGACCGAACAAACGTTTCTGCGGCGAAATTTTGTATGAAAAATGTTTTTACTTCAGCTGCATTTTATTACAGACCTGTTCGATTGACGCAGTCAGGGGTACACATTGAGTGAACACATAATCATCGAAAATCCTTGGTGGAATGATTCACATTTCTCATAGAATACAAAATCAACGAAAAAAGCAAACACTAAAACAGACACTGCTGCGCTGTTCAAATAAAATGAATTACATCTGGAAATTCGCCATCTTGCGATATTGTAACGAATAATTCGTCGAAGTATTATTCAACGATTGAATACTAAAATGACGTCAAATTTTGGTATACTAATTACTAACCCACCTAATCTTTAGTGATTTTTGGGACAAATTTTCGGAATAACTTCCTCAGAAGAATTTTTGCCTACACAATTTTCAAAATGCCAGCCCGATGAAAATTTTTTAGATCAAATCATATCTGATTTATTTAGAATTATATCAAATTTGATCTGTTTTGATAAAATTGTATCTCAAAAATGTCCTAATCAAATTATATCTAATTACATCTGGTTTTTCCAGATGTAATTTGATAAAATCAGATCTAATTTGATCAGATTACATCAATCTGAATATATATGATTTGATACATTTAGATATGATTTAATGTGATTTGATGTAATTTGATAAAAATAGATTGGGACATTTTTGAGATCTAATCAGATCTAAAATTTTTTCATCGGGAGGTAACACTGTATTCTCAAAAAGATGGTTCCGCAATTCATCTCATTAATCATAATTATTTATTAGGCGTTGTGAACGACTGCAGTGCCTGGTGTGCGACTCTTTTACACTGAGGGTCCTGATGGGATCCATTGGATGGAAAAAGACATCGCACAGTGGTCCAGGAGACCCCTCAAAACGCGCGAAATTCAGTATCATAAAAAAAGAGCAATAAAAGTGAGTAAAAAATAGTGTACATATAGTTTTTTTGGTCGTAGATTACGAATCTGGCAGGAAAAAATTGATTCGGGGCAATGGAGAGGGGGTAGGGGAGGTGCTGAAATCGAAATTCACCTAAAATATCGTGTAATATATCGAAATCTAGGTTTTCGAGGTCGTAGATTAAGAATATGACAATAAAAAAATGTTTAGAGGTCATGGGGAGGGGGTGGGGGGGGGTGCTCAAATCAAAATTCACCATAATATCGCGTAGCATATCGGAATCTTGGGTTACGAGGCCGTAGATTACGAATCCGACGAAATTTTTTTGTGAAAGTAAGAGGGAAGGGGTGGGGGTGCTGAAATTGGAGTTAAACCAAAATATCGTGTAGTAGATCGAAATCTAAGGTATTTTTGCGATTTTAGTAATATAAATTAGACCAAAAGTATAAGTGCCACGCCTCAGCACGAAAAATGTTATAGGTGAAGTGGTAGTTTCAAGTGCCCTGAACACGATTTTCCAAATAGTTTTTGCGTCCGTCTGCGTCCGTGTGCATTATAAGCAAAAATGTGCCTTTTTCAACGATTTTTTCCCATTTTTAATAATTTTTTTCCAGTATTGTCATTATTTACAAACCCTTTACATTCCCGGCATGTAAATAATAACATTAATAAATAAAAAAAACTACTAAAAACGGAAAAAACCATTGAAAAAGGCACATTTTTGCTTATAATCCACACGGACGCAGACGGACGCAAAAACTATTTGGAAAATCGTGTTCAGGGCACTTGAAACTACCACTTCACCTATAACATTTTTCGTGCTGAGGCGTGGCACTTATACTTTTGGTCTAATTTATATTACTAAAATCGCAAAAATACCTTAGATTTCGATTTACTACACGATATTTTAGTTAAACTCCAATTTCAGCACCCCCACCCCTTCCCTCTTACTTTCACAAAAAATTTTTGTCGGATTCGTAACCTACGACCTCGAAACCCTAGATTTCGATATGCTACGCGATATTATGGTGAATTTTGATTTGAGCACCCCCACCCCCTCCCCATGACCTCTAAAAATTTTTTTATCGCCATATTCTTAATCTACGACCTCGAAAACCTAGATTTCGATATATTACACGATATTTTAGGTGAATTTCGATTTCAGCACCTCCCCTACCCCCTCCCCATTGCCCCGAATCAATTTTTTTCTGTCAAATTCGTAATCTACGACCAAAAAAACTATATGTACAGTACACTAATTTTTACTCACTTTTATTGCTCTTTTTTTATGATATTGAATTTCGCGCGTTTTGAGGGGTCTCCTGGACCACTGTGCATCGGTGTTCTGTGTCTCGTTCGGTACATTATAGTCGATACGTACCGAAGTCCAGATATCAGAGTGGGGGGAGGGTCTTAGAATTTTCGACTCGATTTTTGAAAAATTTTGAAAATAAATTTATTCAAGCACGAAATAAACTTGACTTTTTTTGGAGAGGCGGGGTGGATGGCACAAATTTTTTGACCGAACTAATGCTTTAGCTAACAAGGGAGCTACCCGAGGTCTGACACGGCGAATGAAAATTTTTTTTACAGTCTTGTAGAGCATCAGGAGAAACTTCCACAACCAAAATTTCAGTCCCTAAAATTGACATGGGGAAAAGTTATGTTTTTTTTTTGTTTTTTAGATTTCAGTGCAGAAAAAAATGTGGTTGAAATGGAAATCAAATTTTAAAAAATCCACCCTGAAAAATCTGATGTCTGAAGGAATTTATTGATTTAGTAACTTCATCTCGGAAAAATGTAATGCTAATTTAATAATTTTAAAAAATCTATTATTGTATAGGGTACGAACGTGAACATTTCTTGTCTCGTGCGATGGCGTCACTCGCTTCGCTCGTTCCGCCAACTCTCGCACTCGACAAGAAAACTTTCACTTTCGCACCCTGTACAGTAATATACTATTCCGACATTTTGAATGGAAATTGATTCTGTTCGCAATTTTGAAATTTCAAAATTGTCTCATCGTCCTGCAAAATACATAGGTAATATGAAAATCTGATCTAATGCACGAAAAAAACTTAAATTTGATATATGCACTATTTTCAACCCTCAAATCGATTGGAACCAGTTTCGAGTCGTTTTGGAGCCATTGAAAAATTCTGGTAATTTCCAGCACGGAATAAAAGCTCATAAAAATAGTCCATAATTATGAACTTTAGTACCTATAATTGCGGATTATCAATATTAATGATCTGTTTCATCGATTACAGCACGATTTTCCAAAATTCGGAGATGCCGGATCAAATCCATATTTTTTGACTAAAATTCTTTTTGAAAAAAATTTTAATTTGACTCGGTGATTGCGAATTTTGACAAATTGTGCTTTTATCGATCAAATAGATCACCCATATGGGTAATTAGCAATTATAAGATCTATAAAATTCATATGGATCATTTTTATGTGCATTTCTTCCGTGATGGAAATTTCTAAAAATTTTCTGGAGGCATCAAAACATCTCAAAACTGCTTCAAATCGATTTAGGCGGTCGAAAATAATAACACAAGTCAACACGATTTTTGTGTTTGGGTTCCGATTGCGAAATTTAGGTTGCTTTTATGTATCTAATGAAGTGAAAAATAATTTTTTTTGTCCAAAGTTTGCTTTGGGGGGTGCGGGAGCCAAAAATGTGATTTTTCAAAAACAATACACACAGATTTGAGAAAAATTAGAAAAAAAATTAAAATTTGTTTTTTTGATCCAATCTTATAGAAAATTTTACGCTGAATCGAATGCCGCAAACTGCAGACCTCTATCTCTTTTAGAAAAAAAGTTACGGTTAAAACTTTCCTAAATTATGTGAAAAAATCGCATTTTTTTCGCTTTGCTCACCGAAAAGTGAGATTTCTGAGAAATATAAGCGTTCTACGACCATAATGATCATGACAAAAGTTGTAGAGAATTAAATTTCCTATCGGATAGGTGCATTCAGATTTTTTCCGGGAGGCCTAGTTTTTGAGATATTCTCGAGTAAAGTTGAACATCAGTTGAGGCAATTGAGAAAAAAAGAGAAATGAAGCAATTTTTGGCTGTCAAAAGTGTTACAGCGAAAAATTGTGGAAAGTCGTGGTAACTCCTAAAAGTTAGTCACCTTCCACAATTTTTCGCTGTAACACTTTTGACAGCCAAAAATTGCTCCATTTCTCTTTTTTTCTCAATTGCCTCAACTAATGTTCAACTTTACTCGAGAATATCTCAAAAACTACGCCTCCCGGAAAAATCTGAATGCACCTATCCGATAGGAAATTTAATTCTCTACAACTTTTGTCATGATCATTATGGTCGTAAAACGCTTAAATTTCTCAGAAATCTCACTTTTCGGTGAGCAAGGCGAAAAAAAATGCGATTTTTTCACATAATTTAGGAAAGTTTTAACCGTAACTTTTTTTCTAAAAGAGATAGAGGTCTGCAGTTTGCGGCATTCGATTCAGAGTAAAATTTTCTATAAAATTGGGTCAAAAAAAATTTTTATTCAAATTTTTCTCAAATTCGTGTGTATTGTTTTTGAAAAATCACATTTTTGGCCCCATCCCCCCAAGCAAACTTTGGAAGCCACGAATCAGCATATTGGTGTGTTTTGATGTCTAGAATCAGAATTTGACCATGAGAACTGAAACACAGAACATTTTTTTTTTTTTGTTGACTTGTGTAATCCAATAGCAGAACCTACTGAAAACTGGCCGAAACAACTGAAAGCTGGGACTGGTCCCAAAAGTTATCGTATGTAGTATGTATCCCTATTTCGATAACCATCGGTCTGCCGATCCGCAGCTACTGCTTTAAAGCTCAGCGAAAGCTCGAAAGTTCACAATTTTCATGAATTTTCGGCCGAAACCATTGATGGTCAAAATTGGTGTCAAATCAAAGGATTTTTTGCACTGAATCCGAATATGCAGGTCTGCCGACCCTAATGTGCTGTGCAAGGCTCGGCAGACGGGGTCAAAGGGAGAGCCAGAGGTGCAACGATTACGATTTTAATCGATTATAATCGATGCTCATACCCCGATTAAAATAATCGGACGAGCATCGATTATTCTTCGATTAATCGAAGATAAGTAAACAAAAATTTCTAATTTTTCTGATTGGTCAAATTATATGTGACGTAATTTTTTTTCTAATCAAAACAATGTAAGTTTCTGACGTCACTTATCTCTGGCCAATGAAGAATACTCAAATTTTTGGGACCGATTAATCGATTATTAATCGATTATTTCCGATTATTTTTTGAAAACACAATCGATGTAGCATCGATTATAATCGTTGCATCTCTGGAGAAAACTCGAAAAATTCACGATTTTCGATAAAATTCACATAAAAGTCGCCTAATTGGCAGGAAATGGGTTTAATAAATGCTTTCAAGTATTACTCAAGAACAATCATGACTTCTCAACTTCAAAATTTTACAAAATTTTCACATTTGAGGGTGTGGGGCGTAGGGGTGCATCTGCAAATTCATGTATATTAGGCATGTGATGTATCAAAATGTATGTTTTCTAGGTCGTAGAACTCAATTATGTAAAAAATATTGCCACAATCGAGTTCTACGACCTAGAAAACATACATTCGTTTTTCAAATTTTTCGAACAATTTTTGCTGGAGAAAAATGTGGATTTGATCCGGCATTTACGAATTTCAAAAAATAGTGCTTTAATCGATCAAATAGATCAGCAATATGCGTAATCTTAGTTTTTAGATGTTAAAAGTTTATATGAACCATTTCCATGAGCTTTTCTCCGTTGCTGGAGTATTCTAAAATTTTCTAGAGGCTCCAAAACGTCTCAAAATCGCTTCCAATGGATTCGAGAGGTCGAAAAAACAGTAAATACCAAATTTCAACCGCTGCGAAGCCAGACAGTTTGAAAGCAATGGCCAGAGGCTTAAATGATTTAGATTGCGATAAGAAAATAGTCGAAGAAACCAAACCTGGATATATTTCCATCGTTTGTGGAAAGAGATTCCCTAAAAATCTGGATCCTGAGGAAGTAGGCATTTTTACGAATATTTTTCTTCAAAAATATATAGTGTGCATAATTTTTCAATTTTTTTTCAACATAGTTTTTAGTGTCTTGTTTTTCAAGATTTTTTCAATAACGTTGAGGCGACCAATAAAGCTTGTATGCAGGCCGTAGGCGTAATGGTTCCTTATGAATCTTACCAAGGTGGACAACAAAAAGCCACATTGGTTATTGTCTCATTATTGGAATTCGTTGCTGAGAAATTTGACTTACCTCCTTTTTGAAATCATTATTTTAGTACTTGCATTGTTTTTACGTAAGGTATCGTTCGTTCGGTTATTCATTTCTCATTTATTTTACTCAATGAAGAAATGTGAAGAGTGTGGAGCTTGTTGCGAACGATTTTGAGAAAATGCAGGAGATTTTAAAACACAGTAAATTCTCGAAATTTACTTTGCAAATAAACTATTTATTGATAAATTAACTCTAATAAAATAAATCCTAAATTAAATTAACATAATAAAACAGAATCGGTCTCTGAATAAAGGATTACTTCCATAAAACAAATCATAGGTGTATATATAAATTAAATTTATTGTAATTAAAATATAACTTACAATATAAATATTAAATAATAAATATTCATATTACTTACCTACTAAACTTGCGTGTTATAAAAGACTTGAAATGCCCGGGAAAAATCATATTTACGAAATTCGGTATGAATTGCAACAAAGTCTCATTTTTTCATTTGACCATATATATTGTAGAATGTTTCTACGAGAGCAAATTAAGGTAACAAAATCAGTATAATAAAAATGAGAATGAAAATATTGAATTATGAATAAGTATGAGGAAGGGAGTCCCACTTTTGATGTCCATCAATTACTTACCCAATAACGAGGATATTCGCGTTTTTTTCTAGCTCCAACTCTCCAGTCGACTAATTAATTATAATTTATTTTAGAACGGTTACTCCATTTAATCCGGCCAATTTTTTGCCCTGGGTATTCTGATTTCGCTCAATTTTTTCCTTGGCTCGTGTTATTGCACACTTTGGAAACCCCAAACCCCCTTATACAGCGTAAAAAATTGAGAAATTTCTCTTAAATTGGTCTTCATTTGCCCTATAGGTAGGTACACCACAAACACAAAAAATTTTCTGGAGAGTTTGATGATGAATAGGAATTTTTACCGCGAATATCGCGTTTTTTCGTCGCCGTGGGAGAGAAGAGCCAGATAGAGGAAAAATTTTCAGCTCCATAATTTTTTCGGTCTCCTAAACACCTATCTTAACCGGAGGTACGTTTTAAAAGTTTTCTTAACAACATGTAGACCCAGTTCGGAAATGGGACCAACATTATTCTAATTTAAAAAAAAAAAAAAAAACAATATTCTTCAACTTACGATAAGCTGGACAGGCTCTATCTGTAAATGCAAAATAAATGTGTTAGTAAGTTTGCAAAAGAACCTGCTGTTTCTCCTCTATACAAGATATCTGGACTGATACGCGGTAATAATATTTTACGAATACAGATTTATTCTACTTACTATCTTTACCGAAAATGGAGGTGAAGGTCGCTATGGCAGCTTGGGTTTTTTTAAAAAAAGGGGGAAAACATTATTAGATGAACAATCGTAACTCACTATCTGTTGATTATTTTTTCAAACGGAAACTTATTCTTACTTTTTATTGTTGCTCTCTTCTGCTGGTCGCCAGCGAAATATTGAGAATTCGCGTAAGCCTGTTGGATCGCATTTACCACCGGAGCCGTGTCATTAAAAAATGCCATCCATTCTGAAAATTTTATAAAAATGTAGGTGTATTATGTTAACCTTGATCATTAAATTATTGCGTTGAATTTGAAAAAAAAAAAAGAAAGAAATGAATCATGTTTGAAAATATCTTACCCCGTGAATACCAATCTTTGTTGTTGTTCAATTCTGGAGCAACAAACGAAATAACATAATATAATATCCTCGCCCAATAAAATACTTAGTATACGATATTGGGGTGGAACGAAAAAAAAAACATACCTTGGATTTTGTCCAAATATGGTGGTGTAGTTAACTTTGAGTGGAGGACTTTATAAAAAAAATTTGAGCCCCTGAGGGGCAAGGAGAGGGGAGCAGGATTTGAAAAAAACGCTGTTTTTTGCACTTTTTAGCCAATTAAAATTGTGCGAAAAGCAAGGGCTGTAGGTGAGTTAATTCCCAAAGAAATATTTGTGTAAAATCACAGGGGAATAGGTTTCACTCCAGTTCTCAAGAATTGAAATGAAAGATTTTCCCATCTGGGTGCGCTTATGCTTGGGAATTTTTTAATCGCAGTTTCGAAACTAAAATTTTACGAAAAAAATATTGGTATTATTTGTTTTGGATTTAAAAAATTATTTCAACACCTTCTTTTTATTTTTTAAATAAAAAACTCCAGAACTTTTAAGATCTGTGATTTAGAAATATTTGGGAAAATTTTTCATTTCAATTCTTGAGAACTGGAGTGAAACCTACTCTGTAGGCCCCAAATCCACATTTTGAAACAAACCAACATTTGCTGAACCTAATTTTAAGTCGTAGAAACGTTTTGTGCAAATTAATTCGCTCTCCTGAAAAATTCCTTTGTTAAAAGAGGTTGGGAATCAATTCGGACATATCAAAAAAAAAAAAAAAATGGAAATCAATTAGAACCTTTTTCAAAGCTGGGAATCAACTCACCAACTCCCCTTAAAAGATGCGATTTGAGTTTCTACATCTCCCTAAACCATTGTCATCCTTCTCCGATCAAAACTCAGACTGCTACCATGGGATTGAAAAGTTGCAGATTGCAATATTTCAATAATATGAAATTTTCACTAAGCTGGAATGATTTTTTTTTCATCTAGTAGGTGAACAAAAACTTTTTCAATCACTGAAAGTGAATTTTGAAAAAAAATGAAAATTTTATACACCAGTGCAGCCAACAGCAAATCATAAAATTCCAAAATACGGAATTTATATCTACTTAGAATTGATTATTTTTTCACCTGAAAATATTGTGTATTTTTTTTTCAATCACTGAAAGTATATTTCGGAAATTTTGTATGTCAGTGCAGCCAGTTACAAATAGTGATATGCTACACTACAATGGAATTTACGTCGACCTCGATTCTGGAATTAATTTTTTTATCGTTTGAAAAATTCCCAATAATTCTGTTTTCAATCATCGGAAATGAAATAATTCAAATTTTTCTTTGAACATTTTATACGTCAGTGCAATCAGTTGCCAATTGTGATATTCTGATATTATGAACTCGAATGCATTATTTTTTTGTTAAGTGATTGGACCAATTTTTTCTCCCAATCAATGGAAGTATGTTTTGAATTTGAAGACATCAGAACTTCACCATTAGAAACTATCTGCACAGACTTGCAAAATTTTCAAAGAAAAATTTCAAATTTTTCATTTCTGATGATTGAAAACAAAATTATTGTGAATTTTTCATACGATAAAAAAGTAATTCAAGGTCAACGTAAATTCCATAGTGTAGCATAATTATCACGATTTGTAACTGGCTGCACTGACATACAAAATTTTCGAAAAATTTTTCGAAATATACTTTCAGTGATTGAAAAAAAATACATAATATTTCCAGACGAAAAAATAATCAAATCAAAGTCGATATAAATTTCGTATTTTGGAATTTTATTATTTGCTGCACTGGTGTATAAAATTTTCAACTTTTTTTCAAAATTCACTTTCAGTGATTGAAAAAATTTTTTGTTCACCTACTGGATGGAGAAAAAATCATTCCAGCTTGATGAAAATTTCATGCAATCTGCAACTTTTCAAGCCCCTGATAGCAGTCTGAGTGTCTGAGGTTTGATCGGAGAAGGATGACGATGGTTTAGGGAGATGTAGAAACTCAAATCGCATCTTTTAAGTGCTACGAAGGCTTCTTACACAATTTTAATTGGCTAAAAAACGCAAAAAACGGTGTTTTTTTCAAAAAGAGGTGCACTTTGAGCACCTCCTACTCCTCTTCCCTTACCCCTCGGAGGCTCAAATTTTTTTGTGAAGTCTCCCACTCAAAGTAAACCACCCCACCAAATTTGGTCAAAATCCAAGATATGGTTTTTTTTTCGATCCACCCTATAAGTAAGTGATTCGGATTTTGGGTGAAAAATGAAAATCGATGAGATAACTTACTTTGACTGGAGGACATCTCACGAAACAAATTGAGCAATTTAGGTAGCCACATTTTTCTATGAGAGGAGAACAGTCGAAGATTGAAAATTTAAATATTTGAATTCCTCACTCAACTCCAAGCATCTCAAAATCAAACCCAACAAATTTTTTTGGCTACCCGGACAATTAGATGATACCTAATCTTGAACATATTTGATATTTTCATGGCAGTGCGGCCAAGTACATTTTGATTTATGCAATTTTCATAAAATTCTGGTTCATCATTCAGTTTCTTGAAAGTAAAGCCAAGAAATTTTTTCGTTCATTAAATTAAAATTTCAACTTATTTTTTTTGTTGAGAATTTTTATGTAGGTATTAGGTAATAGTGCTGAGAATTGGAATTTCATGAAAATTGCGTAAATCAAAATGCAGTTGATATGGACAATGTTTTGAAAACAGAAGTCGACCGCCAAAATTGTGTAATGGATTTAAAATCGTCGGCCTCGAACTGGTCGAAATCCATATTCATGTCAATTTTTTTTCAAATCATCGAAATTTAAAAAAAATGATTGCCGACGCTTTTTTCTCTTGAAAAATCGCAAAAAAATACAAAAATCGAGCGATTTTAAAAATCATGCCCAAATGGGCTGAAATTTTGGTGGTGAGACAATTCGAAGTCGTTGATCACGATCACTTGATTAGGATTTAGGAATATACCGTTAGTGTCGCGACGTCGCCGTAACTTCACAAGGGACTTTTTTGTTTCACGGCTCATGTTAAATTGCTTGCATAATCGCAGATCCAAGGCACAAGGACCAAAAATCGAAAATGGGCAGATTTTGCCATCTCGCCATTTTTCGCATCATTTTCGACTAATTTTTATTCCGATGTTGCTGAGCAAGAATTTCATGGTAGAATACTAATATTTTCGAGGTGAAAATTTGCAATGTCTCGGAATAAAAGTGAACCACTAAAAATGAAAAGTTCTAAAATTGGTACAAAAAATGAAAAAAACTCGAATGACGTTATTTGTTATTTTCGATGATGCTGAACTCAAAAATCGAATTATTTTTAGGTTCCCTCTCCACAGTTGAATTTTTACATATCCAAATCCTTCTCTGTTTTCTTAGACTCGAGCCAAAAAATTTTCTGGATACTTACTAAGAATAAATTTTGTTTTCAAAAAAATATCACGACAGTGCTACCTACAAAAGATGAATTAAATATCGTTTAATTTTTTGGAAATTTTTTGCTACAGCGATGTCAATTAAAATTTTATAAAAATTATGTGCCTCCCTATATTCAAGTCCCAATCCAGATTGGCAAGATTTCCACAGAAATACAAGTATTTTGATTTTCCATTTAAAATGCAATCGTTCCTATTGAACAAAGAAATTATTTGAGATGATGAAGCGAGCGATTTGGAATTGGTCAAAACCAAAAAATCTTCAAATTTACCCTACAACTCTTCAATTTTTCTGTATAGGCAAAAGTAGTGTTCAGTTTCAAGGTGAATGAGTTGCAGGTATAAAATCTCAAATTGTAATTTTTCATGCCTTCACTGGGAAGTGGAAAAAATGTGTTCTTTTTAAAAATGGCATTACTTTGAGAAATGAGAAATCCTGAACTTTAAAGCTCCTCATTTCCTAATTGCTCGGGGACTCAAATTTCTGTGAGATGTCCTCTTCTCAAATTCAAATTATACCTCCGCCAATTTTCGTCAAAATTTGGGATACTTCGGTATTTTTTTTTTCACTCCATAATAATTGGAATATTTTTAGGGAACTCAAAATGATTGTCAAATAGTTTAATTCATGTATTTACTTGTGATAAACGCGTCCACGGTTTCGCTTAGAGAATCTGGATCCTGATTTTTCAATGTTGTGAGCACTGTTATCAATCCCGAGATCACTTGATCTTTCGGAGCTGAAAAATTCGAGAATTCGATTAATTTTAGGTTATAAAAATCACAATTGAGAACGTCAAGAAAAATATAAACTTACGCTCAGCGTTTGATTGATGAATTACTGAAATGAAAAAAATTAACCTGAATTAGGTACCGAATAGTTGAAAAAAATTTGTGGTGTCGGAAAATGCAGTATGACACAGAAGTCTTGTCCACTTGAACAACTAAAAAGAGATATCGAGATACCGAGACGGTTCAAACGGCAATGTGTTCTTGGTGACGATGACATTGAAGATCGATAGTCAAACCAGTTCTACCTTTAGGGTGTCCACAAATTAAGAAACCGGTTTGGGTCAAAAAATTGAGGTCAGAGTTTTTTATTGAAATAAAGTGTACACACTGACGCGATTAAAATGTGGTATGCTTTTTTGAAACCGGTTTAGCAGTTTTGAACCAGTTGTCAATAATATCTGAAAAAGTGGAGATATGGAAAAAAGTTTGAAACAAAAGTTGTAGAGAATTAAAAAACAATTATTTTTTGTTCCATAATTTTTTTTCCATCTTGCAATCGAAAGAAGTTGTACAAAAGGTTTGAGTATAATTTTTTTCTTTTTTAAGCCATATCTCTTCTCCATTCGTAAATTGGGAAAAAATCCAAAACGTAAAGTATTCAGTTTTTAATTCTCTACAACTTTTATTCCACATTTTTTTTGATACCAGTATCCCTCTACTTTTTTGAAACCGGTACAAGATAATCAATTTTTCCTAGTTTCGTAGGTGATTTTTTTTTCCAAATCGATAACCAGTTATCAAAAAAAAAGTGAAATAAATGTTGTAGAGAATTAGAAATTGGACATTTTACGTTCTGTAACTTTTTTCCATTTTGCAATGGGAAGAAGTTATGGTACCATACAAAAGGACTTTACTATAGTTTTCTCTTTTTTTAAGCCATAACTCATCTTCTTTGCTAGATGGCAAAAAATTTTATGGAACAAAAAATGATTGCTTTTTAATTCTCTTTAATTTCTGTTTCAAACTTTTTTTCGTATCTTCACTTTTTCGGATATTATTGACAAATGGTTCGAAAATGCTGAACCGGTTTCAAAAAAACATACCACATTTTAATCGCGTCAGTGTGTAGATTCAATTTCAATGAAAAACCCGGACTCCCATTTTTTGACCCAAATAGACACCCTATTGGTGGGACTGGCAGTTTGATTATTCATCTTCATTCTTCAATGCCCTTGTCGCCAGGAACGCATTGCCGTTTGAACCGTCTTTGTATCTCTTTTCAGTTCTGAGATAGTAAGAAGTGTTTCAAGTGGACAAGACTTGTGTGTCATAATCATAATGTATATTGATGGAAATTAGGTATCCGAACTTATGCATAAAAATGAAGTGAAATTTTCACGAGAAAAAAAATAGAATTTCTTTTTGAATATTTTAATTAATTTTTGATTTTTTGATCAAGAATTTTTAGGCTAAAAAATTCTGAAATGATATCTATTGAAAAAAAATGGTTATTTTTTATACAAAAAGAAGTATTTTTTAGGCTGAAGTCGGTTGAAAAACCACGAATCGATCGCGCATACATGTGTGACACTTGGAGCCAGTCGAGCAGCAGATTTATATCTGATCAATAGCTCAAAAAGGAAGCGAATCGAACTTGACCTAGTAAAATTTGCTGCTGGTAGAATGTCGTCAGCTTTTTCGATTCTATTCCTGTTTTCCGAATTATTTTAAAAAAAAACAGTTTTTTCACATGAACGAGGGTTACACGACGCGGCGCGAGTTACGGAGTTGAAATCTAACTTTTCCTAGCTTCGGAGATAATTTTTTGTACTATTTGATCGATAAAAATCTGCTCCTGTAGAGCCCTATTTACGTATAGGCCTATCACTTGGGAAGACGCGACTGTTCACTGTTTACGAATCAACTTCATATTTCGAACATCATCGCGAAATTCAGTCAACTCACCAAAAATCAATACTAATCCACAAACTATGATGCTTAGTTTTGCCATTGTATAGCGTAGGAGTCTACTTTGCCTAGGCGTATCTCGGAAAAAGGTTTTGAAATTTTTTTCGACCGACCGAACGTTTCTGCTGCGAAATTCTGAATGAAAAATGTTTTAACTTCAGCTGCATTTTATTACAAACCTGCTCGATTGACGCAGTCAGGAGTACACATTGAGTAAACACATAATCATTGAAAATCCTTGGTGGAGTGATTCACATTTCTCATAAAATAAAAAACCAACGAAGAAAGCAAACACTGAAACAGACACTGCTGCGCTGTTCAAATAAAACGAATTTCGCGTAACATCTGGAAATTCGCCATCTTGCGATATTGTAACGAATAATTCGTCGAAATATTCAACGATTGAATACTTTATGACACCCAACACTTGTCTATCAAATACGCTTTTCTTTAATCACCTATGAAAAATTTGTCGAAAATCATAAAATTCTCAATAAAGATGATTCGATTGAAATGAGAAGTTTTTTCCAACTTTAGTCTCCCAACTGTGACTTGAAAAAATCGCAATCGTTTCAAAGCATCGGTAGGATTTTTAAAAAAATGAATCGAGAGGCCAAGACTTGATCAAGAATAAAAATGAGAAATTTTCCAGCAAAGATTCGAAAAATAAATGCGATAGCTGCTGAAAAATTATCAAAAAATCATCTTATCAGGGATACTCCAAATATTGGTACAAAAAATGTTGTTCTTCCTTTTTACAGAGGAATAAGTGTTCCTACCTAAACGAGACCTAACCAACTTCATAATTCGGTAAAGTTTTTAACAAATCAGCAAATAATTTTGAAAAATTGATTTTCCCTGATTATTTTATTTTGACTGTTTCTTTGAACTAAGGTCTAAAAATCATGAAAACCTATGCGGAAATGTTGTTGCTTCAAAAGATTTTTAAAATTTTGAGTGTTTTTACGAAAAAAATGCCCAAATAAAGAAACTAACGTCGGATTCGTGTTATGTGGGTCAAAATACCCCGATAAAAGAATTCTCGAAATTTACTTTGCAAATAAACTATTTATTGATAAATAAACTCTAATAAAATAAATCCTAAATTAAATTAACATAATAAAACAGAATAGGTCTCTGAATAAAGGATTACTTCCATAAAACAAATCATAGGTATATAAATTAAATTTATTGTGCATAATTAAAATATAACTTACAATATAAATATTGAATAATAAATATTCATATTACTTACCTACTAAACGTGCGTGTTATAAAAGACTTGAAATGCCCGGGAAAAATCATATTTACGAAATTCGGTATGAATTGCAACAAAGTCTCATTTTTTCACTTGAGTATATATATTGTAGAATGTTTCTACGAGAGCAAATTAAGGTAACAAAATCAGTATAATAAAAATGAGAATGAAAATATTGAATTATGAATAAGTATGAGGAAGGGAGAGGATCCGAATTCCACTTTTGATGTCCATCAATTACTAATCCGGCCAATTTTTTGCCCTGGGTCTTCTGATTTCGCTCAATTTTTTCCTTGGCTCGTGTTATTGCACACCTTGGAAACCCCAAACCCCCTTATACAGCGTAAAAAATTGAGAAATTTCTCTTAAATTGGTCATTTCCCCTATAGGTAGGTACACCACAAACACAAAAAATTTTCTGGAGAGTTTGATGATGAATAGGAATTTTTACCGCGAATATCGCGTTTTTTCGTCGCCGTGGGAGAGAAGAGCCAGATAGAGGAAACATTTTCAGCTCCATAATTTTTTCGGTCTCCTAAACACCTATCTTAACCGGAGGTACGTTTTAAAAGTTTTCTTAACAACATGTAGACCCAGTTCGGAAATGGGACCAACATTATTCTAATTTAAAAAAAAAAAAAAACAATATTCTTCAACTTACCATAAGCTGGACAGGCTCTATCTGTAAATGCAAAATAAATGTGTTAGTAAGTTTGCAAAAGAACCTGCTGTTTCTCCTCTATACAAGATATCTGGACTGATACGCGGTAATAATATTTTACGAATACAGATTTATTCTACTTACTATCTTTACCGAAAATGGAGGTGAAGGTCGCTATGGCAGCTTAGGTTTTTTTAAAAAAAGGGGGAAAACATTATTAGATGAACAATCGTAACTCACTATCTGTTGATTATTTTTTCAAACGGAAACTTATTCTTACTTTTTATTGTTGCTCTCTTCTGCTGGTCGCCAGCGAAATATTGAGAATTCGCGTAAGCCTGTTGGATCGCATTTACCACCGGAGTCGTGTCATTAAAAAATGCCATCCATTCTGAAAATTTTATAAAAATGTAGGTGTATTATGTTAACCTTGATCATTAAATTATTGCGTTGAATTTGAAAAAAAAAAAAGAAAGAAATGAATCACGTTTGAAAATATCTTACCCCGTGAATACCAATTTTTGTTGTTGTTCAATTCTGGAGCAACAAACGAAATAACATAATATAATATCCTGGCATGGCACAATAAAATACTTAGGTACTACTTAGTATACGATATTGGGGTGGATCGAAAAAAAATATACCTTGGATTTTGTCCAAATGTGGTGGGGTAGTTTACTTTGAGTGGAGGATTTCACAAAAAAAATTTGAGCCCCTGAGAGGCAAGGAGAGGGGAGCAGGATTTGAAAAAAACACTGTTTTTTGCATTTTTTTAGCCAATTAAAATTGTGCGAGAAGCCTTCGTAGCACTTAAAAGGGCTGTAGGTGAGTTGATTCCCAAAGAAATATTTTTGTAAAAACACAGGGGAATTGATCTCCATTTTTTTTATTTTTTTTGGAGAGTACGAATTGATTCCCCCTTTTTCAAGAGTGAATGTGCGAATTGATTCCCATTTCTTTGGCAGGGTATGTATGAATTGATTCCCACTTTATTTTCCAGAAAAGGAATTTTTCAGGAGAACGAATTAATATGCACATTGCACAAAAGGTTTCTACGACTTAAAATTAAGTTCAGCAAATGTTGATTTGTTTCAAAATGTGGATTTGGGGCCTACAGAGCAGGTTTCACTCCAGTTCTGAAGTATTGAAATGAAAAATTTTCCCATCTGGGTGCGCTTATGCTTGGGAATTTTTTAATCGCAGTTTCGAAAATAAAATTTTACGAAAAAAACAATGGTGTTATTTATTTTGGATTTAAAAAATTATTTCAACACCTTTTCAGTGTTTTTAAATTAAAAGCTCGAAAACTTCGAAGATCTGTAAAAAAGAGGGGAATCAATTCGTACATACCATTGAAAAAAGTGGGAATCAATTCGGACATTTCAAAAAAAATAAAATGGAAATCAATTAAAACCTTTTTCAAAGCTGGGAATCAACTCACCAACTCCCCTTAAAAGATGCGATTTGAGTTTCTACATCTCCCTAAACCATCGTCATCCTTCTCCGATCAAAACTCAGACTGCTACCAGGGGGTTGAAAAGTTGCAGATTGCAATATTTCAATAATATGAAATTTTCACCAAGGTGGAATGATTTTTTTTTCATCTAGTAGGTGAACAAAAAATTTTTACAATCACTGAAAGTAAATTTTGAAAAAAAAATGAAAATTTTATACACCAGTGCAGCCAACAGCAAATCATAAAATTCCAAAATACGGAATTTATATCGACTTAGAATTGATCATTTTTGCCAAGAAATTTTTTCGTTCATTAAATTAAAATTTCAACTTATTTTGTTTATTGAGAATTTTTATGTAGGTGTTAGGTAATACTGCTGAGAACTGGAATTTCATGAAAATTGCGTAAGTAAATCAAAATGCAGTTGATATCGACAATATTTTGAAAACAGAAGTCGACCACCAAAATTGAGTAATGGATTTAAAATCTTCGACCTCGAACTGGTCGAAATCCATATTCATGTCGATTTTTTTTTCAAATCATCGAAATTTAAAAAAAAATAATTGTCGACGGAGCTAAATTTTTTTTCATATTCGTCTGTGAAAATCCGAAAAAATAAGACCACTCTGACATCCTGAAAGCTAAAACTCGTGGGGAAAAGTAGAAAAGAAGAAGTTGGAAGGCCAAAAACTTTTTTTAGCGATTGCTTGCATGCCTTGGAATTCTTTCTTAAAATTATCGAATTAAATGTTTCTAGTGTTTTTGTGATTGAGAAAATTCAAAGTTTCTGGTGTAATCATCGCATTTTAATAATTACAACTTTAAGTAAAAAAGAAATTCACTCAAAGTTCATTTTTATGGTGTGTCCCATTTATCGACCACCTACAATATTATGTAATCTGTTGTTTTTAACTTTTAAGCGATTTCGTTTTTTTCAATTTTCTCGAATTTTGGTTATAGGGTTGCCATTTTGGTCTCAAATTGTTCATCTGTGAAAGAGGAACACGAAAAAAATATTTTCTGGTAGATTTCGTTCATAGCGGACAAAATCAGTCGGTGGTCGATATTAGGAACCCAAAATTTCGACCTCGCGTTTTGACATGTCCCAGAAAAAAATTCCTAAAAAATACTAAATTTTTTCGGATGACCCCGGGGTTTTCCAAAATTGTAGGGAAAGGATGTAGGTATCCATTAAGCCATCAATCACATTTCCAACCCTTATACTTTTGAAATGGCGAGTAGGGTGGGCCGAAAAACCAAAAATGAAAAGTTATCCCCCACAAAAGTTATAGGCTGGATAGACTAGAAAAATAAAATTCAAAAATTCAAAATCGATTCATATCTTCCGATCGCGCATGAGCCTTCAATTCTTCAAAAATTGTCAAAAATTCAACATTTTCATAAATTTTTAAAAATTAAAAAAAAAATCAAAATTCATCAAAATCAATTTTAGAGTTTATTTAGGGCCTATTTAACGCAAAAAGCACAAATTTTTTGAAAAAATCGATGTTTTATAGTTTTTTTAATATTTCTCATGTTTCTTCGCCTCTGAAAAAAATTAAAATAAGTTATAAAGCACAGATTTTTTCAAAAAAAATGTGCTTTTTGGTCTTGATAGTCACTACAGAAACTCTAAAATTAATTTTAGCCAATTTTAAATTTTTTCAACATTTCCAAAATTTTGATTTTTTGGCAATTTTTGAAGAATTGAAGGCTCTTGCGTGATCGGAAGATATGAATCGATTTTGAAATTTTTTATTTTAATTTTCTAGTCTATCCAGCCTACAACTTTTGTGGGGGTAACTTTTCGAAAATCAAATTTTTGGTTTTTTGGCTCACCCTAATGGCGAGACCTCAAAAAAAAGTGGTCGATAATGGGCTACCTTACCCTTACTAAGAATAAATTTTGTTCTTCAAAAAAATATCACGACAGTGCTATCTACAAAAAATGAATTAAATATCGTTTAATTTTTTGAAAATTTTTTTCTACAGCGATGGCAATTAAAATTTTATAAAAATTATGTGCCTCCCTATTTTCAAGTCCCAATGCAGATGAGAAAGATTTCCACAGAAATATTTTGATTTTCTATTCAAAATGCAATCGTTCTTATTGAACTAAGAAATTATTTTGAGGCGATGAAGTAAGCGATTTGAAATTGGTCAAAATCAAGAAATCTTCAAATTCGCTCTACCACCCTTCAATTTTTCTGTAGGCAAACGTAGTGTTCAGTTTCAAGGTGAATGAGTTGCAGGTATAAAATCTCAAATTGTAATTTTCAGACCTTTACTGGAAAGTGGAAAAAATGTGTTCTTTTTAAAAATGGCATTACTTTGAGAAATGAGAGATCCTGAACCTTAAAGCTTCCCATTTCCTAATGGTTCGGGACTCGAATTTCTGTGAGATGTCCTCTTCTCAAATTCAATTATACCTCCGCCAATTTTCGTCAAAATTTGGGACACTTCGGTATTTTTTATTTGCCCCATAATACTTGGATTATTTTTAGGGAACACAAAATGATTGTCAAATAGTTTAATTTATGTATCTACTTGTGATAAACGCGTCCACGGTTTCGCTTAGAGAATCTGGATCCTGATTTTTCAATGTTGTGAGCACTGTTATCAATCCCGAGATCACTTGATCTTTCGGGGCTGAAAAATTCGAGAATTCGATTAAATCAGTTCTGATACACGAAATGCCACATTTTTAGCTTACGAAAATAACAATTGAGAATGTTAAGAAAAATATAAACTTACGCTCAGCATTTGATTGATGAATTACTGAAATGAAAAAAATCAACACGAATTAATAGTTGAAAAAAATTGTGACGTGGGAAAATATTATCTATTGGTGGAAATAAGGTACCCACGCGAACTTATGCATAAAAATGGAGTGAAATTTTATGGAAAAAAAAACAGTATTACTCTATATATATTTTAATCAATTTTTGATTTATTGATCGAGAATTCCTAGGCGAAAAAATTTTTAAATGATCTCTAATTGAAAAAATATGTTATTTATTTATTATACAAAAAGAATTATTTATTTAGGCTGAAATTGCTTGGAAAATCTCGAATTTATCGCGCATAGGTACTTGAATGACACTTGGAGCCATTCGAGGAGCAGATTTATATCTGTTCGAAAGCTCAAAAAGGAAGAGAACTGAAATTAACCTAGTAAAATTTGCAACTGGCAGAATGTCGTCAGATTTTTCGATTCGATTCCTGTTTCTCGAATTATTTTAGAAAATTTCACTTGGACGAGGCCGAAAGTTACACGACGCGGCGCGAGTTACGAAATTGAAATCGAACTTTTCCTAGCTTCGGAGACAACTTTTTGAACTTTTTGATGGATATAAATCTGCTCCTATCGAGCTCTATCTGTAGGCCTATCACTTGGAAAGACGCAACTGTTCATGATTTTCGAGTATTCGAGTCGACTTCATATTTCGAACAGCTCATCGCGAAATTCAAACTCACCAAAAATCAAGATTAATCCACAAACGATGCTTAATTTTGCCATTGTATAACGGAGAAATCTACTTTGCCTAGGCGTATCTCAGAAAATTTTTTTGAATATTTTTTTCGACCGACCGAACGTTTCTGCTGCGAAATTCTATCTGAAAAATGTCACCACTTCGGTTGTATTTATTACAGACTTGTTCGATTGACGCAGTCATGTAGCACCTTACCTATACATGTTGAGTAAACACATAATCTTCGAAAATCTTTGGTGGAATGATTCAGATTCTCGTAGTTTACAAAATCAACGAAGATAATAAACACTGAAACAGACACTGCTGCGCTGTTCAAATGAAACGAATTTTGCGTAACATCTGGAAATCCGCCATCTTGCGATATTGTAACGAATAATTCTTCGAGGTATTCAACGAGTAAATACTTTATGACGCCCAACACTTGTCTATCAAATGCGCATTTTTCAAATACATTATCGACGAAAAATTCGTCGATAATCACAAAATTCTCAATACAGATGATTCGACTGAAATGAGATGTTGTTTTCCAAGTTTAGTTCTCCCAACTGTGGCTTGAAAAAAATTTCAATGAATCAGTATGATTTTTGAAAAAAATGAATTGAGAGGTCGAGACTTGATCAAGAATAAAAATGAGAAATTTTCCAGCAAAGATTCAAAAAAAATAAATGCGATAGCTGCCGGAAAATTATCAAAAAATCTTCCAATCAGGGATACTCCAAACATTATTCTTCCCGTCTTTCGTTTTACAGTGGAATACGTGCTCCTACCTAAACGAGACCTAATCAACTTCATTATTCGGTGAAGTTTTTAAAAAATCTGCAAATAATTTTGAAAAATTGGTAAAAAACTTGCTCATATTTTCCCCTCTTTTTGGGTTCACAGACCACAGTCGAGTTGAGATTGGGCTGTATTCCTAAATTTGACATTATTTTTATGTAAATTATACATCAGCTTCATCCTGCGTAGGTCTAGGTACCTTGGTCAGGGGCGCCGCGATGGGGGTATGACACACACCCCCCCCAGTCGATTTCCAGTCGGCAAATCGGCAGAATTTCCGAGATTTCAAGTAATTCGACAAAATCTTAAAAATTTCGGCAAATTGAAAAAATGTTTGGAAATTTTGCAGCATAAGTAATGAAAAACTGAGCCTTTTAAAATTTTAATTTTACTGTCCTCTTTCAGAAATTACAATCCAACTCTAAAATTACTTACTTCCAAAGGAAAAGTTTTCAAAAATTTCGGCCTCGCTGCGCTCGGCCTTATTGCATTTTTTCTTCCATAATTTCAAAACAATCCAAATCCTACAAAAATGATTTTTTTCATATTTTTCTTAAAATTATTCCAACTAGGTAATTTTATCAAATTATTTCTCATTAAAACTCATTTTCGATGTTTGAAAATCAAATTATTCAAAAGCTTCAGCCTCGTTGTGTTTGACCCCGTTATATTTCTTTTCAAATAATTTTCGAGGAAAGTTGAATTAATTTAAAACAAAATTTATTTCTCTTGTGTTCACATTGAAACTATAATCTTCTAAATCAAGTAGGCTAAGGAAATTCTATCGGTATTTTCAACTATACGTCCAATGAAATTAATACGGACTTTTTAGGTTTTGACCCAAAAAAAAATGAACAGAAAAGGGAAGTTTCGGATATAAGCTCAGTAAGACATGTATTTCAATATTTCCGAACTTCCCTAAAATTGGTGAATATTTTGGCCCCCTTTTTGGGGGTTGAGGGGGTTCAAATTTTGGTTTTTCGGCCATAACTTTCAAAATTACGCATTTACGAAAAAAAAAGTTGAAACAAAAATTGTATGGAATTAAAAAACAAATAATTTTGTTATTTACAGTTTCTCCCAAGGACGTCATGGAAGGGAGCTGGAGCCTTCCAAAAAAAATCAATTTTGAAAATTCCCTATTAACATAAATAATTTTCAAAAATCGGGTTAATCGACTTTTGGATCCGGTTTTTCTGCATAGTATATCCCATTACTATGTAGAACAAGAAAAATGTATAGCCGACTCCTCATCTCAAAGTAGGGGGGTGGACCCTCTGTAGAAAAAGTCGAGTTTTCCCCCAAGGATAGCTCAGCTACAGTGAAAAATTGGTTCAAAAAAACATTTTAGAACATTAAAAGACGAGCATTTTACTTTTTTTTACTTTTTTTCTACGTGGTCTTGGGGGCGAGTAATCGCAAAAAGAAAAAAAGCGACGCGGCGTTCAAAAATTTTTCATCAACTCAATAAATTACGCATGTGTAGATCTGGTATAAAATCTAGCGAACCGATAGCCCAAAAAGTGGATTTTTGGGGTTTTTGTGATCACTGAACTAGATTTTTATTATCATTTAACCCTTGAACCTAAATTGGACCCCAAAAGACAAGGTACAAAATTCGTGAAACATTTTTGAACGCTGCGCCGATTTTTTTTCTTTTTGCGATAACTCGACTCCAAGACCACGTAGAAAAAAAGTAAAAAAAGTAAAATGTTCGTCTTTTAACGCTCTACAATGTTTGTTTGAACCAATTTTTCGAATTTTTCACTGTAGCTGAGCTATGCTTGGGGGAAAACTCGACTTTTTCTACAGAGATCCCACCCCCCCCCCCACTCCGAGGCGAGATGAGGGGTCAGCTATACATTTTTCTTGTTCTACATAGTAATGGGATAAACTATGCAAAAAAACCGCTTCCAAAAGTCGATTAACCCGATTTTTGATAATTATTTCTGTTAATAGGGAATTTTCAAAATTGACTTTTTCGGAAGGCCAAAGCTCCCTTCCATGACGTCCTAGGAAAAAACTGTAAATAACAAAATTATTTGTTTTTTAATTCCATACAATTTTTGTTTCAACTTTTTTTTTCGTAAATGCGTAATTTTGAAAGTTATGGCCGAAAAACCAAAATTTGAACCCCCTCACCCACCCCGGGGGTCAAAATATTCACCAATTTTAGGGAAGTTCGGGAATATTGAAATACATGTCTTACTGAGCTTATATACAAAACTTCCCCTTTCTGCTAATTTATTTTGGGTTTGGGCTTTATTTTAGTTGAAAAGTTCGTATTAAATTACCGGGGAAAAAAATCAGGCATGAGCAGGATTGAAGGATTGAGTCATTTATTTTTTCATGCAAAAAATTTTGTTGTTCATGAGCAGAGATGAGCAAGAATGGCTTATAACAATGAAAATATATTCGAAAACCAAAGGAATAGTTTCCAGGCGTGAGCAAGATTAAAAATTGACCTAATCTTGAACTGGATGTTACTTTTCAAGTTCCTTTTTGTTACGTTGATTTCTAAAAATTTTGTTTTTTCCTGCCCATGATGTTGGTTTGCATTGTTTTTGCAAAAATTCTCGAATTTTTGAATTCTTATTCGGCAATTTTAAATTTCTTAGTTGGCATTTTTGAACCTCATACCCCCAAAAATTGTGTTCGAACCGCCTCTGACCGTGGTACATGCTTGCGTGGCCGTCGAAGACCTACTGCAACTGTCTATACCATATAAACCTCGGAATACTATGACTTCTTTTTTTATTTTTTGTATTAATAATTTTCAAAAGTATGAAAATTACATTTTTCAGAATAAGATCGATGAAATTATGTCTGAGCAAACAATGGGTGCGCAAAATTGTTCATTTAAATAAAAAATTTGCTAATTAGCACATTTTTTCATCACCTTGATTAGCCATAATAATTTTAGTAGAGTGAAAAAATGAACGAACAAAATCTGTTAGGAACGAAAAAAAAGTGATTGGCTGCCCTTTGATTATACCTAAAAATGACGTCAAATTTTTATACCAACGCTGAAAAAATAAGAAATGAAAAATGAATAAAAAGTGTTGGAAAAATTATAAATTTTATCCAAAAAAATAAATTTTATTCAAAAAAAATAAATTTTATTCAAAAAAATAATTTTATTTAAAAAAATGAATTTTATCCAAAAAAATGATAAAGGGGCGCCATTCACAAAATTGATAACATTTATTCTAAAAAAAATAATAATACTTATCGCAAAATTTGATAAAATTTACTGCATCGAAATAAATTTTACCAAATTTCAAGATAAATATTATCATTTTTTTTAAAAATAAATGTTATCAATTTTGTGAATGGTGCCCCGTTATTATTTTTTTGGATAAAATTTAGGTATTTATTTGTTTTTTCAGTGAACCCACCCAATCTTTAGTGATTTTTTCGGATTTTCGGAATGACTTCCTCCCTCTCCTCTAGCTGATGTTTATTAGACTTGAAAAAACTTTTAAAACGTTTGATGAATAGATGTTTACAATTTTCCTGACTTTACCAACTTTCTCAGAAAAATTTTCGTCAACTTTTTCTTTTGATTTTCGAAAAAAAAATTCTACTGAGAATATCTATCAAAATTTGGAAAAAAATGAAAAAAGAGCTCTGTCAGACTGGCTGTCAGGAATATTTTTTTTACATAACATATAATACGGACTTTTTAGGTTTTGACCCAAAAAAAATTAGCAGAAAGGGGAAGTTTCGGATATAAGCTCAGTAAGACATGTATTTCAATATTCCCGAACTTCCCTAAAATTGGTGAATATTTTGACCCATTTTTGGGGGTTGAGGGGGTTCAAATTTTGGGTTTTCGGTCATAACTTTCGAAATTACGCATTAACGAAAACAAAGTTGAAACAAAAATTGTAGAGAATTAAAAAACAAATAATTTTGTTATTTACAGTTTTTCCCTAGGATGTCATGGAAGAGAGCTGGAGCCTTCCGAATTTTTTTTTTTTTGAAAATCCCCTTTCAACAGAAATAATTTTTAAAAATCGGGTTAATCGACTTTTGGATGCGGTTTTTCTGCATAGTATATTCCATTACTATGTAGAACAAGAAAAATGTATAGCCGACTCCTCATCTCAAAGTGGGGAGGGGGGTGGACTCTCTAGTAGAAAAAGTCGAGTTTTCCCCCAAGCATAGCTCAGCTACAATGAAAAATTCGAAAAATTGGTTCAAACAAACATTGTGGAGCATTAAAAGACGAACATTTTACTTTTTTTACTTTTTTTCTACGTGGTCTTGGGGTCGAGTTATCGCAAAAAGAAAAAAAATCGGCGCAGCGTTCAAAAATGTTTTACGAATTTTGTACCTTGTCTTTTGGGGTCCAATTTAGGTTCAAGGGTTAAATGATAATAAAAATCGAGTTCAGTGATCACAAAAACCCCAAGTATCCACTTTTTGGGCTATCGGTTCGCTAGATTTTATACCAGATCTACACATGCGTAATTTATTGAGTTGATGAAAAATTTTTGAACGTCGCGTCGCTTTTTTTCTTTTTGCGATAACTCGCCCCCAAGACCACGTAGAGAAAAAGTAAAAAAAGTAAAATGCTCGTCTTTTAACGTTCTAAAATGTTTGTTTGAACCAATTTTTCGAATTTTTCACTGTAGCTGAGCTATGCTTGGTGGAAAACTCGACTTTTTCTACAGAGGGTCCACCCCCCTACTTTGAGATGAGGAGTCGGCTATACATTTTTCTTGTTCTACATAGTAATGGGATATACTATGCAGAAAAACCGCATCCAAAAGTCGATTAACCCGATTTTTGAAAATTATTTCTGTTAATAGGGAATTTTCGAAATTGATTTTTTTTTGAAGGCTCCAGCTCCCTTCCATGACGTCCTTGGGAGAAACTGTAAATAACAAAATTATTTGTTTTTTAATTCTCTACAATGTTTGTTTCAACTTTTTTTTCGTAAATGCGTAATTTCGAAAGTTATGGCCGAAAAACCAAAATTTGAACCCCCTCAACCCCCAAAAAGGGGTCAAAATATTCACCAATTTTAGGGAAATTCGGGAATATGGAAATACATGTCTTACTGAGCTTATATCCGAAACTTCCTCTTTCTGGTAATTTATTTTGGGTTCGGGCGTTATTTTAGCTAAAAAGTCCGTACTAATATCCAAATTTCAACAAATTTGATTCAGTAGTTTCAGTGAATCCTTGCAAAACCCGTTATCAAACGTAGTATTTCTTCAAAGTTTTATAAAAATCGTCGTTGGCAAGGAAAAAATTTTGAACTAAATTGGAGAATTCATTGATGTCGCAATGTATTATAGTGGCACTTCATTTTTAGAAAAATTTCGCTCCCTATCAACTTTTAACGAGTCATCTTACGGTTCCTGCTCATGAAAGCTGGCTCCACGCTATGTGTGTTTCATGATTCGCAAAAAATTTCCCAAAAAAGTAACAAATGGTAAATCACCACGTATCATGCATATTTCGTCAATAATTTCGCATTTTGTTGTGTAGCGGTACGTTGTGATACTTGCAGTCAGTTTGAACACGAAATTTGAATTGTGACGCCGTATACGAAAAGGGGGCATTGGCGCATTGCCCAAAAAAACGAGTTTTGAGTTAGTGATTGATCCTTCTATAAAATTTCACGTAGAATCCGATAAAAATTTCGCCAGTTCGATTACTCGACTTTAAAGTGTTGAAAAATGGCTTTTAAAAAAGGCAAAAAAATCAAAAATGCTCAAAAAAATTGTTTCTTTCTTTTCTTTATTGTCGCATACAATACGATGTAGAATCCAGTAAAACCATCGCCGCACAGTGGGCCAGGAGACCCCCAAAAACGTTCGTTTTGCTCAAAAACCCCGAAAGAAGGTTCAAAAAATGCTTACCTCATGTTTTTGGGGTCGTAGATTTCAAATTTTCAAGAGAAAAAATTTTTCGAGTGAGGGGTGGTGCAGGAGAGAGGGGTCCAAATTGAAATTTCATAATAATATCGTGTAATACGTCTAAATATATGTTTTCGAGGTTGTAGATTACGAATTTCGCACTCAAAAAAATTTTGGAGTGTGGGAGGGATCGAAATTGAAATTTAACTATGATAATGCACATATAATATGCCAAATTATACATTCAACAGGTTGTAGATTACAAATTTTGTACTCAAAAAATTGTACAAGTGAGGAAAAATTTTGATTTTGGAGTTCCAATACCGCCCAAAAAACGGGGGCTGGTGAGACTAGAAAAAAATCGATTAATACCTTTCGATCGCGCAAAAGCCTTGAATTCTTTAAAAATAGTCTAAAATTTCATTTAGAATTACAAAAAATTCATTTAATATGATTGAATAGAATCAGTTTTAAAGCTTATTATGGGTGTGATCGTTTTGCTCTTTTTTTTCGGAAATTGAAGAGGGGATGGCTAGGAAATTAGATTTAGACCTCGAAACGACCTCGTAAAAATTTTACTTCTTACTCCATCTTTCCCCGCCCCCTGGCCTTGAAAACTGATCAAGTGATTTTAAAAATTAAAAAAATCTGTGAATTTAAAAAAAAAATTGTTTACACGAAAATATTATTGGATCTCAATTTTTTATATTTAGTCCATTTTTCATAGGCTATTCAAAAATAATAAGGTTTTCCAAGTTTTCTACATCTTCAATAAAAAATCAGGTAATCGTACATCCGCACGCTATTCTTGTTAAAATTTATTTTATGATTGATTCTTGTTCTGGACACTAAAACAAAGAAATTAAGCCCGTATGCCCTTTTTATCCTCTCCCCCTTTCCCCAGGGTCATCCTCCCAACATTTCAAACGTGTGTATCGCCTTATCTACGGGTCGTAATGAAAAAATTTTCAAACAAAAGTTCTTTCTCAGCACCTAATGTACATTTTCATTTCCCATCAAAATCCATTTTGGAGCAACTCCTGCTCCTCAAATTTGGAAACAAAACATGTTTTTGAGAAAACCTCAAAATCACGTTTTCTTCATTTTAAACGAAAAGTTTCGGAGATACGACAAAATTTGTAATCACAAAAGGTATTCAGAATTGAATTTGCTTTCCAATGAGCTCTATCACGACCATTTTCATCAACTTTTCCCGGCAGAGTGGACCTCTCCCTCTCTCGTTTTCACAAAAGTTGGACCCACGAACAAAATTTGCTCCAAAATCAATTCCGATAGTAAATTAAATTATGCATTAGATATCGAAAAACAAAAATCGTTCAATTTTTTTTTCGTGGGTTCAACTTTTGTGATAAGGGGGAGGGGGAGAGATCTACTCTGTTGGGAAAAGTTGATGAAAATGGTCGCGATAAAGCTCATTGGAAAGAAAATTCAATTCTGAATACTTTTTGTGGTTACAAATTTTTCCCTATCTCTGAAAATTTTCGCTTAAAATGAGGAAAACGTGATTTTGAAGTTTTCTGAAAACTGTTTCATCTTCAAATTTGGGGGGGGGGGCAGGAGTTACTCCAAAATGGATTCTGATGAGAAATGAAAATGTACATTAGGTGCTGAGGAACAACTTTTGTTTGAAATTTTTTCATTACGACTCATAGATAAGGTAATACAATGTGGGGGTACCCTGAGGAAAGGGGGAGAGGGGGAAAAGGGCATACGGGCTTAACTTCTTTGTTTTAGTGTCTAGAACAAGAATCAATCATAGAATCAATTTTAACAGGAATTTCGCGCGGAAGCCTTTTTTTTGTACGATTGAGACCTGACTATTAATATAAAATATCACTTATCGTCCGGACTACTTTTTCAAAATAAAGGAAAATGAATTGTACATATTTTTAAAAAATTGGACAACGTGTAGAAAATCGCCGCCAGTGATTCTCATGAGTTAGGATATTCATTGTAACATCGGAGAAAATTGTTTAAAAAACGTTTTTCCATTTTTCCCAAATGTTTTAAAAAATTGAAAAGTTGCAATTTTTTTTCATTTTTAATTTTCCAACATTTTTTGAACATATTTTGATTTTAAAGATGACAAAATGAGTATCGATGATGATATTTTCAAGTAAAAATATGCATAATAAAACCACGAACTTACCAGCCAATCTCCTCTTCAACTTTCGAAAAAAGTTCAAATAGATCACCCCTATTGAAGAGTCGTAAACTGTAACGATTCTCATACTCAGATATAATGAAAATATACAACTATTAAAATGTATTTTATACAATAGCGACAACCAATAGAACAGCGAGAAAGAGAAAAAAATAAATCTTCTAATCAATTAAACAAAACAAGAGAAAAAAATGAAGAAAAAAAATTACAATAAATATACATAGGTATCTAAATAAATCGAAACGAAAAAAAAACACTCCCTCACACGTACGAAAGCCAATTAAACGAATCGATTGTCGTGAGGTCCATTAGAGAGATGAAGGGGCAGGGGGGAAAAAAGAGAAAAAATATTTACATTACAAGTAAAATTGTACGACTACGATTCTTAAATGTAATATTGTATTGTAACATGATAATTTAAGATGAAAATAACGCATCGACTATTTTAATGATCTACGTTAATAATTATAATAAATGACCAGAAACGAGAGAGACACGACTATAAAACTTAAAACTTCTCGTCGCCGAGATGAGAAGAAAAATGAACCCGGTGAGGTAGAAGGGTGAAGGAAAGGAGAAAACGAATTATGATTGAAAAAATGTAAAAATTAACTGGAAGAGAAGAAAAAAATGGGTGAAGATAGATTACGTTTTAGTTCGTGCTCAGTTATGCAAAAATAAGTATCTTCTGAACGTATTGGGAATTTTTTTTCCATCAAGGAAATTATACTGGAACCAAAGTAGAGAAAATCTCAGGATGTGTTTCGTTCGATATGCAAAATAGGTGGAATTTACATAACATATTTTGAAAAGCTCACCCTGCAAAAAAAAATCAGTAAAAAAAATTTCCTGGATCAAATTCGATTGTGGTGCTATTGATTTTTGAAAATTTCAAAAATTTTATCCCTTTTTAAATCAAAGATAGACAAAATTTACACAAAACATAATCAATATTGAAATACAAACAAATTTCTCCTTTTTGTCGTACCGAAAGGGCTACGAATCTTCAAAAACTTCAAACTAATATTTTTTCACCTTCAAAAAGTTCTCAAGGCTCGAAATTGTTACCCGAATTCATGCAAGAGATGGGAATATCCTTTTGATGGATTTTTAGCAAGCTTTGTGGCAATTCATTTGTCTATTTCACATATCGAAAGTCGATAAAAATTCAATTTGTTAAAATTAATGACCAAAGTCACTTGTCGGATATTGAAAAAATCACCGAATACGTTCAACGGATAAATTTTGATCTGGAAGTGGTAATCTGAATTTACAAAACCGGTTGGTACCAAATTATGTGTCCGGACTGACAGCCTGATGCGAGCAAACAATGCCTAGAAGAGAACTTGCTGCAGAGCACAATATCGCTGTGAATTGTACTAATGCCAAGTTCATGTAACTGGACTGGTTTATCATTGACGCAGTTACTGAGCTCGGAGCACGATTCGTTAAATGCTAATAATCTAATACCGAAGCTATACGGCGAACAAATAATGCGGCCATCTTGGGAGAACCCTAATTCCTTAATGAACCCCTTTCCGGCATTGGTTTCTTCAATAAAATGCGTCAATCTGTTGGTATTCCTGTGCACCTGGTGATTATGAGGTATCTGATTTTGGTACTTTGTTTTCCACTGGGCTCTGGAATGGCGTCCGTTGGACGTGCAAGGTCCCAGAATTATGAGAGCGTTGCCATGGCTGGCGTATGAACTAGGTCCTTCGTTGGGCTCGCCGTCATCCGAATGAGCTGTCATTGAGCTGGAGTTATGCGGAGATGAAGATGGGCTAAATGGTGACGATGAATCGTTCGAGTTGCTCGATGAATTGGCGTCGGACGAATTGACCTCTTCTTCGTATAAATATTGGTCTTCGAGGCCGGAAGACATGCGAACGACTCGTATACTGTTGGGGATTCCGTTATAGTTCGGGTGAGGCGGAATATTAACGAGGACGTTTGATCGGTCGCGTGATTCGTGTATGGTTATTAGAGCTTCCCATAGGTCTGACGAAGGCGAAGAGTTTAATTCGGGGGCGAACATTGGGAAAGGTTCGGTGCTGCTGCGACCCGAGCTACCGGCTATGGAGAGACGGTCGGAATCGTAGGAAGTGGCTGGTTGCGGTGAACAGTCGTCTTCTCTGTGAAATTACAAGAGATTAGAATGGAATTGGTAGGTTGAGTTATGAGCTATTTATGAGTCGTACTTTTCGGTATCGCTGTCTGGATTGTAGGAATCTTGGATATCGTGAACGCAAGTCCACTCTGAACGTTCGTCTGAGGTTACATTGCGAGTTAGGGCGCACCAACCCTGAGGGTGAATCTGAAAATATACAAAATGGGTTAGGAATCGAAGCAGATGGTAATCGAATATTTTTTTGTTGCAGGATATGGTTGGATGGATTTTCACAAATAATATTAGAGAGATTGAAGTAACCGGATGACTTCGGAGCAGCTAGATTCTCCTCAAGACTTCAACCAGGTAATGAAATTTTAAAAATACTTCATTTTTGACTCTGGAGCTCAAATTTTCACTTGGATGGGACCATTATGGGTTCCAAAGCCAATAAAATTTCATTTTTTAGCTCCAGAGTCTGGCTTTATTGATCATAGAATTTAGATCTGGTTTCGGTGCCAAATTCTATAAGAGTAAGGAGCTTTAAGCTGAGCTCCGATGTCTTAGATTTGGACTCGACTCGGAAATTTCTCCAATTCTGAATACCTGTAAAGAGGAGATCGTTTCAGCTTCATCTTTCGGCGGAAAATCGGTAATAAATTCGACGCGATTTCGATCTCTGCGTCGACTAAACAAATGCGTGTGTTTGGCAGCCACTGGTATGGTAGTTTCACTTATCTGCATCAGTCTGTACATATTCGGCTGTGAAACGAACCCCAAAATCATGAAACACATTTCTATAAATACGAAATCAACTCAATTCGTTCGATTGTTGGTATCTGTACCTTAAAGCCTTGCAAATCACTTTGTAAGGTTTCCAAATTAAGGTTATGGATAACCATAATATATCCTCCGGTTGTGCAAATGACCATTTTACTAGCATCTGGAAGTAGGTTCATCCTCATAAGCCCGTTCGTTTGGAAAACACGTTTATATAAAAGTCCACGTTCGGTATAGCTGCGAATCAAAACAATTCTTAAGTTCGTGGATCGTACGAAACACAAAATTCATCTTCGGTCAACTCACCTATTTATATCCCACGTGAAAATCTGTCCATCGAAACCGGAAGTAACCAGTAATTTATCGTCCTTCGAGTACTCGACGTTTTTTACCCAATTTTCGTGTCCGTTTAGAACTCGAATCCGAGTTTTCAGGTTTCTAGTGTCCCATAACGCTACCGTTTTGTCATCGCTGCATGTAGCAAACATTCTCGAATCTAGAAATCTAAACATACGAGGGCGATTAATCGGTGGGATGTGAATTTCCTCAATGTAGGAGTTTCCGTGCTACGAACCTGACGCAGTTTACGCAGTCTGTGTGGGCATTATCGATAGAATGAAAGTGAGTTTGTGAAATCGGATCGAATAACTGTATACTTCGTTTTTCACAAGCTGCTGCCATAATCGAGCTAAGAATTGAGGAACGATTTTTTCAACTTTTTAGTTGATTTCTATTTTTAAATATGCTTTGATGTATTACCCATCGGGTGAGAACTCCAGATTGAATATGCATCCAGGTACAGCAACTTTGGACGACATTGAACTCTCCCACCGAGCTATCGGTCTGATGAAAGAATACATCTCTCTGTGCATCTTATCAGTCATACCTGGTACATTTTTCTGGCCTAGTTCTCGGTTCCTCAGCCATAAATGATGGTATTTCGATCCCTTCATCGATAACGGAGATATCATGCTTATGTTTTCTTTATCTTTGAGATCCATCGTGCTAAAAATGACAAAAATTATAACTGTTTATTTCAATCGTAACAACATACTTGACCATCCAAATCCACCAAAACACATACCACACTTTGAGCTTATACCTAACTTCGCATCAGACAGATATGAAAACGTATCACTATCAAGAATCTTGTATCCTACGAACGAATTTATCTACATGCACGGCGTATTATCGAAGAAGTTTTATCTGTGTCAATTTAATTACTCATTTAGTCTAAATTAATCGCGAAGTTGCCACAAACACATGCCCATTACCCTGGCTTCCGAATATATTATACCAAGATGGTTATTAAGGAGGTAACCCTCAACATTCGGAATACATCGCAAAAAATAATCCACGTTAATTAATTATAAAACTTTAGTTAATATAATAATCTACATTTTATTTTCTAAATTGGTTTCCCATTTCTTTAATGATGTTTCAATTTTACGACGATTATGACGTCATATCAGTGAATTTGTTTACATTTTTTTATCAACGACGAAAAAAAACGTAAACAAAGCCTAAAAATAGGTAAAAAGTCAGTACCTATTTAAACTATTTATATTTTTTTTCAATTCACCTTTTTTAAATAATTTTAAACTTTTAAATTTATCTAAAAGGTAAATATACCTTTATTTATTGATTTTATTAACGTTTTAAATATCTTTATTGTTTAAAAAATTATTTTACTGTGAAAAAAGTTAATTATTTAAAGTGTTTCGTCTTTTTGTGTGATTGTCGTTTTTTGGTGTTTTCGTTTTTTTTTCTATTTTAAATAAAAAAGAAGCCCAATTTTCGTGGTGAGACATTCGTTTAATCACTTTCATTAAATTTTTAAATCAATGAAGTCAGTTTATCAACTTATTTCATTAGAATCTAATTTTTATTTTAATTATCGGAATAATGTATCGTTTAATATTCTAAAAGTCTAATTTATTTTCTTATCATTGTTTCACACCTCACCATGATCTTGGGAAATGTTTAAAATAGCATCTCGATCGAAATCAAAATCTCGGACCGATAACATTGGAAAAATTTGTTTTCATTTCGAAAATAAGTTGAAATTTTGGATATAAATCGAACATTTCAACTTTTACCTGTATTTTTCACTCGAACGAGTACTCAGAAGCCTCTGGAATCGCAAGAAACCTTGAACAAGTGCACGAAGAATTTCATCCGAGATGGAAATGGACGAAGGACGAAACTGAAGTAAATTTCGCGCAGTAGCGCCAACATCATGAAATTTTATAGATTTATCAGCAACAGGAATTTTATCAATAATTTTTCACCTTCCTCGTAGACTGAAGCAGATTGTTGTTGAGTTTGTGTTCGCTGTATGGTGGCGTTATGGACGCTGATTCGATGTACGTAGAGTTAATTAGACGCTGTTAATGACGTATCGATCGGTGGTTTGAACTCGTTAGTCAAGACAAGCGATTCGACGTTTCACCATGTCTTAAACGAAGAGTAAGAATATCATAGATAATACTTGTACGTTATCATTGCTTAGTTTATTAACACGATTTACACGCGTATTACAGCTCCACACTGAACCAAAATTACACCCACCACAGTAGCTATGTTGATGGAAAATTACGACAGATCGTCGCCGATACACGAGTAATGCGAAAATGTCCATCAGAGTATCGGACAAAGATAGAAAACTCGGCCATCGCCGAGTCGGCGAAGAAGGCGAAATTACATACAAGCGTATAACGTCGAATCAAATAATGGGATCTATACAGCTTGGCATTCAATACGCCGTTGGAGGCTTGGCATCGAAACCAGAACGCGATTTACTCATACAGGATTTCATGTCCGTCGAGACTAAGGTGTTCACTAGCGACGGGGCTAATTTAACGCCAGCTCATAAATTTCCCAGATTTTCGTTCAAGATTTACGCTCCAATAGCGTTCAGATATTTCAGAGACGTGTTCGGTATTCAGCCGGAAGATTTCATGTTATCTTTTTGTAGCGCGCCTTTACGCGAGCTTTCGAATCCGGGAGCCAGCGGATCGATATTTTACGTCACCGATGACGACGAGTTCATTATCAAAACAGTTACTCACAAAGAAGCCGAGTTTTTGCAGAAGTTGTTACCCGGATATTACATGAATATTGTTCAAAATCCTAGAACACTGCTACCGAAATTCTTCGGCCTGTATTGCTACCATTGTAATTCGAAGAATATCCGGTTAGTAGTGATGAATAATTTATTTCCTTCGTGGATCGAAATAAACGAAAAATACGACCTGAAAGGATCTACTTATAAGCGTAAAGCGTCCAGCGCCGAAAGAGCCAAATCAACGCCCACGTATAAGGATCTAGATTTCATGCAATTGCATCCCAACGGTTTGATAATGGATCACGAAATGTACGACGCTCTGTGTAAAACTATAGAGCGAGATTGTACCGTGCTGGAGAGTTTCAAGATAATGGATTACAGTTTACTCATCGGTATGCATAACATATCAAAAAAACTCAACGATATTTCGCCAAAGAATCCAGAAGAACCGAGTACATCGAATGGTACAGTCCCTTCGAACATACGAGCCGAAGGGCCCAGTTTGACGAGCAAGAATAAGAAAAGACACCTGTACCATACCACCGTCATGGAGAGTATCGATCGTCAACTCGCCAATCAAGAAGTCATTCATCAGAATTCCGGTGGTATTCCGGCCAAAAGTGATAAAGGCGAAGATGTCATTCTATTCATTGGTATTATCGATATTCTGCAAAGCTACAAGATGATGAAGAAGCTCGAACATACCGTCAAGTCGGTATTCTTCGATAGCGATACCATCTCAGTCCATAGACCGGATTTCTACGCTAATCGATTTCTAACGTTCATGAGAAATGCTGTTTTTCAAAAAAATCAACTCGGTGAGTATCCTAGCCATTGATCCTCGCTAGAATATCTTTCGAAAGTAAACTGATTTTTAGAATTTTTACAAATGACGTCGGCTAGGATATTTTTTCACGCTTCATCAAACTCAGCTGTTTCGTTTATTCGACAGGCTGCTTAACAAATAGCACATCACGGCTACCAGTTCAGTCTAAATTACCCAGCTGAGGAGCTAATATCGAATATTGATAGGTTTTCTAACGAGCTTCATTCAAATACCAGGTGTTCGAAAAAGTACACGAAAAATTAACCGAATTGACCTTCTGTTTTTTTGTTACTATGCGTTTGAGAATACGTTCAAGTGTTCGGCAGGGAATTCACGTATTACACGATTATCTACTTATAAAAATGACTCGAATTACATATTCAAACGCGGCCTTCAACGTTCCACCGGCTAAATTGTCCAACCGTTGATCATGCGTCGTTAAAATTGAAATGTTAATCATAACGTAGCCGAGCCAGTCACTTGTGCTTTTCTAGCGAAGGTCATTCGTTTGCCCGATGAAGATAACTCTTACTCGGTGGTACTTGGGAACTTTCGAAGTCGGTTTCTTTGAAGGTTGGAAGTGCTTTATTACCATAATTTTGAAAATTAATTGATCGTGAAGGGAGCAGGTTTTTTGGGTGTTTCGTTTGGATTTTTTGCAATTGGAGGAGGGGACGTAAATGATGGAATTTCATATTTTTTAATCTATTTTAACATGGATATGTTTTTTCCGCTAAGGGTAAATTCAGAATCCGGCGAGGCCAAAATTCGCGAGACCATATTTTGGTTGACGCTATTTTGCGCGAAGCTGACTTTTAGAAACATAAATTTTTATATTTTCGTAATTAACTTTTTCAGAAATTCAGAAATATTTTTTCAAATGGGGATAATTCGAATGACTTTTTGTTAAAATATAAAATATAAGATATTTGTTTTTTTTCTTTTTCAAATTTTCAAAATTGCTTTTAAAAGTCAGACAAAATCGTTCGGACAGTATTTCAATAATTCTATTTCTAAATTTGTAAAAATTGTGTTTTTTTAAATCAGTAAAGTAATTGATTTTTTAATCAATTCCCCATTTGACAGAATAAATCAATATTTTTGACTAAAATAAAATTGAAATATTACAGATTTTCAAATAAATTCATTTCACTGATTCAAAAAGACACAGTTTTACGAAAATTGACTGATTTAGATTTAGAGAGTAGAAATAGGTCATATATTAATTGTTTGTTCCAAAAATCTCGTCATTTTTCAATTTTTCTTTGCTCAAATCTGTTAAATTAAATTAATTATGTAAGTATATCTGCCTCCTAAAGTGCCACTAAAAAAATTAGATTTTTAGATTACCTAATTTTTTCATTGAATTTTGACTCCCTCCCCTCAATTTTTCTGAAATTCTCAGCCCTCTTTTAACTGTAGAAAAATTCCCCCGAAAACCCCGAATTTTTGGTTACTTTTGGTCACTTTTTGGTCACTTTTTTCTCAAAAAAGGTCACTAAAAGTCACTTTTTTTCTTCGGAATTTCGCTATGATGCCTATTTTAAAGTCGAAATTGAAATTTTGGATCATTTTTGAATTTTATGCATCCATTGGGTCTTTTCAAATGAGCTTAAAACCCTGAAATATGGAAAGTTCCTCAGTTGTCTTTTGAAAGTTTCAAGTTTTCAGGCCTTTCTCCCACCTTCACCCATGGAGGTTTTTTTGAAATTTTCCGCATTTTTGAACGTTTTATCGTCCTATGTAGGCCTAGGAAATTGAAATTTTAAAAATACTTTGACTTTTTGAGTTTTTTTTTTGGATCGAAATAGGCTATTTTATGTACTTTTTTCATCCCTCCGGGGGGGGGGGTAATAACCCTGTTTTATTCGCAACTCCGAGTAATTTTTCATTCTTAAATTCTCGTTTTTTCAGCATTATGCTTCGATTTGAGCAAAAAAAAAATGATTTTCGTTATCACAGAGTAACAAAATTGCTCTTTTTACATCTTCTCGATTAAAAAATGTAGAAAGAGTAAAATAAAAATTATTCGGAGTTACTTGGAGTGGTCAAAAGAACAGGGCTAATGAGTAAAAGATAATTTCAAATAAATATTTTCAACTAGGTACCTATGTACAATTGTACATACATTGATACTTTAGGAAAAAATCGAAAATTAAGCTTTTGGGGGTATTTAAAAAACCTGAATCCATATCAAAGGTGCGAAGGTGTAAGAGAAAGGACGCCAAGATGGAAAAAAATGCTGGTAATTTTGAGTGTGATTTCAAAGTGTATGTTTTTCGATTCTGGAATTTATTTCCGAACTGATTTTCACCCTTAATTGAAACCAAAACCCCCTGGGGTGAAAGAAAGTGGCCCGAAGTTATTTTTTACTCTCTCAAGCTTTCGACTTTCATCCCACGCAGACATCGAATAAATTACTATGATTGGAATTAATGTCGAAATAACCTCAAAAATGGATTCTAGGGGTCAAAAACAGATTTTAATACCCCACTTGCATTGTAGTGAAAAGTGGCGATTTTATAAATAAGTAGTGAAAAAATTGTGAATTTAATCAAAATTTCAAGAAAAAGTAGCATAAAAATCAAAACTCCCGAAGATGCGAAATATTTTTGAAAAAATCAAGTCCAAAAAAATTGTCTATTTTTGGTAAAAAAAAAACTGGCAATATTTTTTTTTCTGTATTACATTGGATTTCGTTGATTATTTTTTTTTGGGGGGGAGGGGTCGAGTTGAGAGGTTGCTGAAAATTTGGTAAAAGGGTACCTGGAAAAGTACCTAGTGCTTTTTCAAAAAAAAAATCTGTCAAATACCCTGTCGAAGGTTTGCCCAATTTTAAGTTTTTGTACCCACTTTTCAAGGCGTTTTGTATTTTTCGATAATTATAATGATATCAAAAACAGAACCAGGAGGTCAAAATACTTGATTTTTGATACGTCACTTGATAATTTTGAAAATTTTCTCAATTTTTGCTCATCTCTCTGCTCACGTGAGGTCCTTATTGACGTTTTTCAGTAAAATGACTACGATAAGTTCCTCGAAATGTTGAAAAACATGCATTTCAATATTTTTAAAGGTAGTGTTGGGAAATTTCGAATTTGGCCTCCTTTCTTTTCTCAAGGCTCCTTGGCGAGGGGGTCGCTGCTTTTGTTAAGGGCCAAAATTACCTCAGAAATAGATTCGGGGGGGGGGTCAGAAAACTTGAAAAACATGCATTTCGATCAGGGTCCGGAACCATTTGAAATTTTTTTTCTGGTGCTTCTGGCTCTGCTCTTTAACCTTTGAGATGAAATGGTTCCTGTTCTGGTTCCAAAGTGGTTCCATAGTCAGTTTTTTGGGGGGAGGGGTTCTGATTCTGGTTCCAGGAGTCAAGAAAATTTAATGGTTCTCCTGGTTGTGGTTCCAATTAGTACTGGTTCCCCCGGTTCCAAGTGGTTCTGGTGCTCCCAGTTCCAGTCATTTTTTTTGTTTTTCTTTCAAAATAACACATCAAACTTCAATTTAGAAGTCAAATTAAGATCTGCGAATAGTTTTGTAATTTTTTCAAATTTTTGTGAAATAATTGAAATTGAATCTAATTTTAATTTTTAATCTAGATAAAAACTGGTTCTGGTGGTTCTGGTTAGTTTCAAAATTACTTCTCCCTGGTTGTTCCCTTTATTGGGAATGGTTCTATAAATTTTTTCAACTGGTTCTGGTGCTGGTTCTCATTTGAAAATTCGAAAAAAGTGGTTCCCCTGGTCTTTTTTTGGTTGTTCTCCCAAGTGGTTCCGGACCCTGATTTCGATACCTCATTCTATAATTTTAAGGAATTTTCAATTTTGGGCTTTCTTCGTGCCCACTTAATGTCCCTTTTGTTTTTTTGTAAAATGAACTCGATAAGTCAAAAAACATGCATTTTGATTTTCAACTCGATAGTCATTAAATTTTGATTTTGGCCCCTGTCCATTCTCAGGGTCTCGAAAGATCGAGTTTATTGTTAGCGGTCAAAATAACTTCGAACATGGATTCTGTGGATCAGAAAACAAGTATTCTGATTTTTCACTTGATCCTTTACCCTCAATCTTCGGAAACCGCCTTTCATTTTTTGGGGGAATAATCTGAGAAATAGACGTGAGCAATTGAAAAGATAAGGAAATCGCCGGAATTTTTTTTGCTTTGACTCTTAGGTGAGATTTTTGGCAGGAATCCGGTGGGGGGCGGAGGGAGGAGACCCTCCTCCAGGTGATTTTTCCGGAGCCGGAGTCGGAGGCACTTAGATCAAAAATCTCGGAGCTGGAGCCGGAGTGTGAGACACTTTTTTAAAAGTCCTGGAGCCGGTACTTAAATCAAAAATCTTTGAGCCGGAGGGACTAGACCCCTCCTTCTGGATCCCTGATTTTAGGGCTTCGTACACTCTCTGAAGCCCAATTTTCGATTTTTTCATAAAACATGTACTTATTTGAAAGAAATATTTTGATCAATCTTCCTTGTTTATTTTTTTGGCTGCAATTTACTGCAAATATGTTTAGCTCATCACTTTTCTCCTAGAAAATTAGATCTGCTATTATAAATAACATACGTGTAGAATTGGAAATGCTTTTTCAAAAAATTTTCATTATTTAATTTATTAAATAAATTGCCTAAACTACAAATTATAAATCTACAATACATTTACGATTTACACGAACATAATTTTAAATCAAAACGATAATTCAAAGGTATTTCGACTTCCCATGAGCGAATTTGCTATCTAAAAGTTGAGCTCTCTTCAGCATTGATTTTTTCTGAGCATCGTCAAATTTATTAACTTCTAAATCAACGTCACGATCGAAAGGTCTTCTTTCTTGCTTTCCATCTTTTGTATTCTGCAAATGCAAAAATTAATGAATTAATGACCATAATACTTATTCTTCTACCCTACAGGTACAGCCACACAGTCCTGTGATAATAATTTAAGCAGCAACGATACCGAAGAAGCCGTCAAAACGGAAAATACTCATCGTAGTACTTAAATTCATGGCAACTTATTGGTGTCAGAAAAATGTATATTTTCCCCATTGATTTTATTATTGTATGACCTTTTTTTTCGTTTGTTTGTTTGTTTTGTTTTGTTTTTTATTACCCTAATCCTTACTGTAAAGTTACCAGTCGTTGGTGATAAAATATCGGATAAAAATTATTAACTTATTGTTTAACGTAACATTCCCTTTAAGGTGGTTCATGGCAAACACACACGCTACATTCCATTTTACCTACATTTTTGAAAAGCCATGACAAAGTTTTTCCTTAGGTAATTGAAAAAAAAATACGAATGGAACCACATTATGAACAGAATTCAAATACTTGCTTGATGTGGTGTAAATAGCTGAAAGTTTTGTTTTTTATTTTGGGCTTGAGTTCCTATAATTTATTCGATGTGCCAGTTAAATATTGAATGTTTCGCCCGAACTGAGTTTTGTTTTTTAATTGTTATTTATAAGATCGCCGGCTTGAAAAAGACGGCGATCGAAATTTTTTACATCAGTATTAAATGTAAGGTGGCTTGCTGTTTACTTACGTGTTTATTCTTCTTTAATTTCTCTCGATGTATTTCCAGTAACGATTTCTTTTCCTTTTTCCCTTCGTTTTTCTTAACCATCTGATCCATTAATTTGTTACGTTGCTCTACGATGAGTTCTTCGAACGTATTCGTTTCATCGACCGATTCCTGAGGGTAAAACATGTAAAAAATCAGTATTTTAAAGCAATTTAACATATTTTTCCAACGAGGTTGTGCCTTCATCGTGTGAAACTTTTATTCCAGCAAAACCAACGGCATTCCACTACAGCATTTATTATCTAGTCACAGATGGTTGTAATTTTGCAGTTTTCCTTTTTAATTTTGTTTTTTTTTTTCCTTTCAAAACCAAAAAAAGATGTGCTTCCAATGTGGTTTTGGTCTTTAAAAGATGGAATTTCATTTGAAGAATGATCTGCCGCCGGATTCGTACCATCGTCGGTTTTTGTGTCACAATCAAAGATATAATTATGATTAAGTTAATGTATAGTTTTTTCTTTGTGATTAACATTTATTACTAATGTGTAGTTAGAGTGTTGTTTTAATATATATTAAAAATTTGGCATCGATTTACCTGCTGTTCTTGGGATTTATTTTTATCCAGCGGTGTTTCCGTCCATAGATGACGGTTTTTTGGATCCCCGTAATTGGTCGTGGCTCTAAATTTACGCGCTCCTAGGCCACAATAGTTGGCTTTTTCGGGTGGTAACTCGGTCATCCACGTTTCGCGTTGGGTAATGTCGTCGTCTCCGGTACCCTAAGGATGTATTATTCAATTACTATCGTATTTGAAGCGATTATTCAGGAGGGGTATTACCTTTAAGAGGAATTCGTATTTGAGTATTTCAGCTCGTTCGTCTAACGCTTGTTGGGCACTACTGGAACCCTGCAGATTGGTTGGTAATGGTCCTATGATGTTACCGACGTCGTCGTCGTCTTCTTGGACAGGCTGCGAATGTTGGGTTTCTAAATCTGTTTGTTTTGGCTTACTTAGATGCGGTGGTAGTTGAGGACCGCTTAAATGAGGTGGTAGCTGAGGACCGTAGGAATCGCTGTGGGTAGATGTTGAGGCAGCTGCTGGTGCAGATGTTGAGGCAGCTGCTGGTGCAGGAACTGTCGAAGTCGGTAGAACTGTTGGTAAACAAGGACCGATGATTTTCTGTTTTTTGGAAGGCTCTACCGGTGAATCTGAGCTGCTGCTAGAGCGTCGTTTATGCTTCGATTTATGCTTCTTCTTTTTCTTGTGATGGCCCATTATGATTCCGGTGGGTTGACGAGGTGTTCGAGATGTACAGATTAGAGTAAATTAGTTATTTTACCTTTAAACGAAGAGTTTTTAGATTGGAAAATGAAAAATTTTAAGTTTTTATCGCTAATTTTCTTATCTGTTTGTAAACTTTGCAGAAAGGTTGGGTTGGAGATGATTTTTCAAAGTGTATCGAGACAAGATGAAGAATGATGCGACATTGGCGTTTATATTGGACTTATTTCGATTTAAAAAGGTATAAATTATTAAAAATATGTATCTAAAATAATCAAAATTAATTTAAATCGTTAAAATTTAATTTAATGTTAAAATTTTGAAATCAAAACATGATTCGTAGAACTTTTAATATTTCATCTGTGGTAACACTGTTTTTAATGTTTCTATTGATTTAGCGCTAGTGTCGCGCCCACGATGACGTCATTTTCAAGAACCTCGAATTCAACTCAACAAAGAACCTTGGTGTTTGTGTTTTTGTTTTGGCAAAAATTTTCGTAAAATTTATTCAGTTTGTTGTGTTTCGTCGCGTTGTGGTGATGACATTGTGCGCGATTTTTTCCGCCATAATTCTTTTATGAAATTAATTCGCGTTGTAAAATGATTCGCGGTGATTTTCTTCTCGTTTTAGATGAATTTTATTGACGGTGATGCGAAGGAAAAAGAGCAACGAACAAAGTGCCGAATTTATTATGCTCAGAGCTCGGAGAAACGAGATCCTCGTAAATTTTAACGTATTCAGTTTGAACTTGTCAAAGTAGCATACTTTGAGACCTATATTTTTCGCTGGCGATTTCCTCTATTCCAAAATGGTACCGATGAAATGGCTTCGATTATCGTATCTCGGATTACTCTGGATCGTGTTCTCAGCTGCGCTGGAACTCACCCCTTGTAAGTAAATCGTATTTTGATCGATATTGATCGAGTTCGTCGAACTCACGTGCTTGTTTTCATGCTGTTGCACAACACCTGAGCTTATCACTGAACGCATAAAGTTGTGCTTTTTACAGCCGAGTAATCTTAGTACAAATATTTTTCAACCTTGGACCTAGGTTGGACGTTATCATCTGATTTACTAGCAGTAGACGATACGATGACAGAATTTCAATTCAAACCTCCCCGGACGTGTCGTAATTTAAAAAAAAAACGTTTTAACGGAAATCGTTCTTCCGATGGTTTTTTCTTCCTTTTCAAAGGGTGTAATCGAACTGTACAAGCTCACAGTACTACCGAACAGATGTCAAAGCGACATATGGTTATTTTCGTGCATTTCCCATATTACAGGAGTACAACGATAACGTCCGTTCGTCGCATATTATTAACGTGCTCTATTCGGGAAGTCGACGACGACGTCTCGATATAAAAATACATATTTTTTCGGTAACGGTTCCGCTCTCACTTCGTGAAATGGTGATTAATCGGTATCCGTTATGTGGAAAAAAATTACCACGTTTGGATGCGATTGCCTGGAAGGCAATAGATCTGTTCAACGAATTAGTGTGTCCAAGACTCCAGACTTCGAGTTCGAGACAGAAAAAAAATCATCTTTTGTACAATTCAAACCAGCACAATTGGCGTCGTCGCTGAGACGTCAAAATCTCCTTTTTAAATCGTTTTTGTCCATCTGCCACCCTGCTTCTGCACCCAAGAATTGTGTTGTTTTCTTAATGTGTTTTTCTATCTATGCTAGAAGACGTATTAGACTAATTTTGAACGATATTGTCTGGAATCTTTTGTGTTAAGTCTTGGCGTAAAACGAAACTTTAAAAGGTTTGCCAAAAAGACGATTTTTTTCCCACTGCGTAGACGAATAGACCACATTATTCACTCGTCTTGTCTCGTAACGTCGATCTTGCCTAGTTTTATTATCATTTCGCGTATAAAGCGAAGCAAATATTTGCCGAAGTTGGATTTTTCAACGTTTATTTGAGAATAAAAAAAAAAACATTTTTTTATTAGTATTTTATCGATCTACGATAAGAATAGATAGATAAATTTCAAATTGCTAGTTTTGATAGTCTCGTTGCATCGATGACGAATAAATCTCTGTAAAAAACCCTATTACGCAGATGTCGAGAATTGATAATGTTGACGATATCGCAATTTTAATCAGTTTTTTAAGTTGATTTTTCTCTGCATATGGAGATCAGGAAATTAATTTTCTGTTAATTAGTCATAGTATATTTCCGTTCTGTATTCAGTTCAACGGTTTCAATTTAAAAAAAATTTCCAATTGTTTTTAAAAATTTTGTTTATTATTATTTTGCCCCTTTTTTATCACCTCGAAAAATGATGTTTTTGATATAATTTTATGCTTTTGAACTTTTCATAACTCTAAGGTTGTTTTTCAGGAAATCATTAAATTTTCTTGTAATTTTCAATCGGTTTTTGACAATTTCAGCACTGAAAAAAATGAGAAATGAAAGTGTTAAAAAAATGAGGAATTTTATCAAAAAATAGATAGTTATCCAAAAATAATGAATTTCATCCGAAAATAAATAAATTTTATCCAAAAAAATAATAACGGAACACCATTCACAAAATTGGCAAGATTTATTCTAAAAAAATAATAATATTTATCGCGAAAATGGGTAAAATTTATTTTTATGCAATAAATTTTACCCATTTTCGTGATAAATATTATTTTTTTCAGAATAAATTTTGCCAATTTTGTGAATTTTGTTACGTTATTATTTTTTTGGATAAAATTTATTTATTTGTTTTTTCAGTGAGTCATGCATCATAGCGAGTCACTTTTTTAGGGTATTGTCACTTTTTTCGACTTCAGTCACTTTTGGTTACTTTTCACGTCTAAACGGTCACTTTGGTTACTTTTTTCCCTCAAAAGTCACTTTTTCTTCGCGCTTTCAGATAAAAATTCAATTTTCACGTAGAAATTGCTATTTTTCAAAATTCTTCTATAAAAAAAATAGATTTCTGCTAGTTTGTTTGTTATTTTGACGAAGGAATTTAATAAATGAAATTATTCACGTCTTTTCAGTTGATTTATCTTTGAAATGTTTGCAGAGGATACTTTTTGGTCACTTTTTGGTCAAAAATTTTTTCTGAAAGTTACTTTTTTCTTCAAAAATTTCGCTATGATGCCTGTTTCACTTTCACCAATGTTTTCGTTCATTTTGATCTATTTACGGCAGCTCAGTATAAATTTAATAAAATCTAATAAATTAAATTTTGCTCTTGAACCACAGAAATATGAAGATCCAATGATCCATAATCCTGAAAGCTGTAAAAAATAATTTTCCTCAACTTTTGATTCATTTGTACTTTATTTTCGAAACTTCGAATTCAAAAATACAGTTTTGATTGAAAAAAATTCCTGCTTTTAGTTACGAAATTTTTCACAAAATTTGAAAATTTATCACCAAATTAATGAAAAAAACAGCCATCGTATATTTTTACATTCTTTTTCGTGATTTTAAATAACTCCCAAATTTTTCAATTGATTATTACATGGGTTTCAATGATCCGAAAAATAATTTTAATTTTTTCACAACGTGGAACTAATTTTGATTCTTGAATTGTGGAAAAATCGTTCTTACGAAGATAATAAATTGAATATAAATTGAAAAATAATTTTCAAGGAATTAAAATTTTGAGTTGTTTGAAGTTGTTGTGATTTTGTTTGTGGAGGAGGGGGGGGGGGTAATTTTCATCTCTGAATATCAGGATTCACTTGGTCATTCATTTCGAAATTTCATTTTTGGTCTTTTTTATCCCTTACCCCTTTCTCCCTTCCTCGATTCACTGTAATCAAAGGTCGTTCTCTCTGTGCCTTCGAACGTCTAAAATATCACTGTCGATTGAATAATTATTTTTGTTGAAAAAAAATATTAAAAAGTGCTTGAAAAATTTCCATCTTCAAGTTTGACATTACGTATTCAAGGAAACTCCTATTCCTTTCCTTCATACGTTTTTTCGTAGATGATTGTGTAACTTGTTAATTTACAAATATTATCAGGTTATCACCAACGCAGCGTAGGAATTTTTATGAAATGCATGTCTTTCCATATTCAAGATAATTTAATTTTCGTGGCGTGATTCATAAAATTTCCTGTGATAAAATCTGATTCAATTTTACAATATTCAAGTTGACCTCAAATGCATATTTTGGCAATTCGGCTTGTTTTAGGACAATTTTTATTTCTGTTGGAGATCGAATAATTTTCAACGATTTTAAATTTTTAGTTCTTGAAATCTTTTATTATATGTGAAGGAGGAGAAGAGAGAATACAATTTTGAGCTTTGCATCTCGAACTTTTCTTGTAGGTAATTTTCAGTATATTTTGTCCCACTATAAACGTACAAATTATCAACAAACGCCTTTTTCTATATACCTTTTTATATTTGAAATTTCATTCAATTTTATTGATGAGGGTGGGACCAGGACGTAAGTTTTCTGTTCCTCCCCCCTCCATCTAAAAAAATTGTAAACTTCGTAAAGTCTTTTTCTCTGTACCTTTTTCAATCTGAAATTTCATTGGAAAACTTTCATTCAGCAATATTTAAACGAATTTTTACGCCTTCCCCTCCGTCATTTTTGTACTTTCTCTTCTATGATTGTGTAATTTTAAAATTACAAACATCATCACCAGCCAAGAATTAGAATTTTTATGGCTGTAATCTTATCAATTGATCAAATTTATTTTTAATACGCCCATTTTCATCATTTATCTACATACGTTTTTCAAACTACCTACCTACATAAAATGTACATTTTTGTATATTGTAGACGTTCTAAGAACATATTTCGTTATTTTTTTCATTTTTTGTGCTATTTTTCAGCAAAGTTTGAAAATTTTGATAAAAGTTCAATGCTTAGATGATTTTTTCAAATTAATATTTTTTACTGTGGAAAAAGCATCGAGAAAAAAAAATACGAAAGATTTTGATTCATTTTTTTTCTTTTTGTTGAGGTTTTGCAAAGTTATTATCCAACAAAAGCGTACTATTCCCTTAGACTATTCCATTTTACGATGTTGCCCAGTTGTTTTGGTCAAAAAATGTTTTCCAATAGCACCCTTTTACATACGTTTTGCACATTTCAGCTCGAAAAATGCATATTTTCACTGATAAACAGTTGGAATTGCAGCACAGGAAAAATCAGTGAAATTCACTGATTTTTCTGTCAAGTCTATAAATTTTGCCGACTATTCAGTGAATTTTCACTGATTTTCCAGTCATTTTTCTCACTGATTTGTTTTCATTGAAAATTTTTTCACTGATTTTCTCCTGTGCTGCAATTCTGACTGTTTCTCAGTGATTTTCGATAATTTTCACCGATTTATAAATGAGAGAGTAAATTATTTTTGGGCGATTACTGACTTAGGTAATGATATTTTTTTTGTTGGATTTTTAAAACCTTGGAAAAATTTTACTGGATCGAGATAATGTTGCTATCGTGATTTTTGACTATAGTCGGTATAACGAAAGAAGGCACTTTTCCCCTACTCGACTCGTAACGCGGAAACCAACGACGCGCGTTGATTTCAAATTTTGTCCAATCACAACTCAGCGTTTTTAAATTTTGTGGTGGGAGAACGTAGGGGAAAAGTGCCTTCTTTCGTTGTACCGACTATAGTATCAAAAAGCTATAGAAATTTCGGGCTGGTATCAAAATTGTTTCTTCTCTTTCTTTTCCAAAGTCTGACAAAATGTCGAAATGTCACATGTCCAATATTTGGTCTTTTTTCTTCTCTTTCTTTTTTTTTTCACAAACTCATCAAACAATTTCAATAAATGAAAAATGATGATAAAAAGTTGAAATTTACTCAACTTTTTAACTTTTATTCACGATTTAAAAGCTTTTGCTTCGAAATAAAACTCGTACAATTTTTCTCGGACCAACTGCCGCTAGAAAAACCAACAATTTGCCTACGTCCTTCACTCGTCACACTTGTTGAGCGACAAACGAGGAAATTATTTATACGAGGAAGCTCATCAAACTCGAAGCTTTTAACGAACTCGTTACAAAAGCTTTCATTAAGATTCGACGACACACACCTACGCTTTTACCCAGTTTCGTTCCAACTAATATGCATATTCTGGTCCACTTTCATCCGATCGTTCGCTTCGGGTGCTTCGTGTTACTGCTCGAAAACACATTTTCGGCGTGTTCTTACCTACTCATCGCGTAGATATCTCGAATGACCAACTTTTCACGTTTCTTCGACGTATTTGTATTTATCCCTTTTTGCGGGTATAAAATATTCAATCCTAGGCGTCTCCTTCGAGATTCCAAGAGCTTTATTTGTTAGCCCGTAGCGTTTATCCTTTCGTGAAAGGTCACATTACGTGATCTCGGGGACTCGAAGTGTCACCCCCAATACGAATATATTGTACCTCTTATAAATACGAGGACACGATCGAAGACCTAACTTCTTTCCTTTATCCGCAGGGAAAACTGTAAGATGTAGTAGGAAAACTTCATCGTGGTGACGTAATAACGTTACGTGAGATCGATTAGATGGCTAATTTTTTACCATCGAGATATTTTTCGTATTGAGAAAATATGTTGTCGTTTGGAGAAAATACAGGGTGACCTAAAAGTTCCGGAACGCAACGTTTTTTTCGTAATTTAAAGAGAAATCGCTCCACATTGCCTTGCGCTGATCTGAACGAAGGGTTGCCTACGTGTAGCTCGGCAAGGGAAAACGTCAACGCTGTACTCAAAATATCTGAAAAAGGTTGAGTGGTGGGAGACAGTGTTACCAATTTCACGAAAACTTGATTTTTTTGTAAATTTTTACCCCTTTAAACCAAAACTCTATCATATGCAACTGTTGGTTTTTAAATATCTCAAGTTTTAAAATTTTCAAAAATTTAGGTTTTGAGATTTTTTTTAAAAAGTACAAAAATTGAAAAAAGTCCAAAATTTTTCAAAGAATCAGGCATCATAGCTGGTCACTTTTTTAGGGCGTTTCTCACTTTTTTCGACGTCAGTCACTTTTGGTCACTTTTCACGTCTAAAATGTCACCTTGGTTACTTTTTCCCCTCAAAAGTTATTTTTTTCGCATTTTCAAGAAAAAATTCAAATTTTTACGTAAAAATTGAATGTGTCACAACATAAAGGGCATAACTCAGCGTATGTCCTTTTTGATGCAACAAGAGATTCGTATTCTCTGAAGTTTTCTCTATCCAATGAGCCCTTCCCACCTTTCAATATGTTTTCCTCGAAAAGTTATGGCGTTTTTAAAATGCGAAGTTCGCAATTTCGGTACCTACATTACATGTTTGATTTTCGAGAATTTGCGTAATGTTTAATTTTTTCACTGTGCAGATGATTGTAAAATTTTAAAATTTTAATGACGTTTTTTTCAGTTAATTTTTCGTCATAAATTTGAAAAAATAATAAACTTCGTCCAAAATGTATTTTTAGTATTTTTTTGTAACCAAGAAAATGAAAAAAAAGTTGTCATTTTTCAAAGTGCGATATATCCGCTCCCTGAAGAGATGATTTGAATTTTTTTTCACGAAAATGTTCCTTTTTTCATTCTCTTCAACTTTTGTATGAAGATTTTTTTTTAATTTTCACTTCCGGAAAAATTATACGTCATCAAACGTAGAAGTGTCGAGATGAAATTTTGTCACAACAAAAAGGACATATAATTCAACCTTTTGTTTTCAATATAGAAAAAAATAGAAAAGATATCAAGTAATGGGCGAGCTGTTTTCTTGTAGCAAAAATATGAAATTTTAAGGTGAAATTTTTTCCCCAGCTCAATTTCTTAATTTGGTATTAAAAAAAGTATACTCAAACTTCAATCGCGATTTCCCAAAAACGCCATTTTTTCTACATGTTCTTTTTGCTGTAAAATTCTCATCATTTTTCAATTTTTCTTTGCTCAAATCTGTATAATTATGTATATCTGCCTCCTAAAGTACCAATAAAAAAAAATTAGATTTCTAAATTACCTAATTTTCTCATTGAATTTCGACCCCTCCCCCTCCCCTCCCTTCATTTTTTAATTGTGAACCCCCTTTTTTTTAGCAATAGTGGTGGTGAAATAAAAAACCGGAACTTTTTACGAATTCCGGAACATTTTTGGGAACTTTCCAACATTAGAATTCGGCAACACTGTGTGTTACAACCGTAATAAAATTATTATTTTTGTTTGTAGTTTTGACGAAGAAATTTAATAAAGTTATTCACGTCCGGCGTTTCAGTTTATCTTTAAAACGATAGCAGGATACTTAAAAAAAAAATTGCTTCTCCATCTAAAAAATTGAATTTTTGGTTACATTTTGCTTATTTTTTGCGTACTTTTTGGTTACTTTTTGTTCGAAAAAAGTTACTAAAAGTTACTTGATTTTGATAGAATTTCCCTATGAAATGAAATTATTCACGTCGTTTCAGTTGATTTATCTTTGAGATGTTTGCAGAAAACTACAAAAAAATTTCTCCCCAAAAAACTGTAAAAGAATTCCCTCGAAAAAATTGAATATTTGGTTACTTTTTGGTCATTTTTTGGTCACTTTTTGTTCAAAAAAATGTCATTAAAAGTCACTTTTTTTTCTTCAAAATTTCGCTATGATGCCTGAAAGATTCGCACTCAATCAGCGATGAGTTCAGTTTTTTAAAGGGAAATTAGCAACTGGCTACACTGACGAACAAAATTTTCAAAGAAAAATTTTAAATTTTTCATTTGTGATGATTGAAAACAAAATTATTGTGTATTTTTCAAGCGATAAAAAAATTAATTCGATGTCAACGTAAACTCCATAGTGTAGCATGTCACGATTTGTAACATGGCTGCACTGACGTACAAAATTTTCGAAATATACTTTCAGTGATTGAAAAAAAAATACATAATATTTTCAGGCGAAAAAATAATCAATTCAACGTCGCGTCGATATAAATTCCGTATTTTGAAATTTTATGATTTGCTGTTGGCTCCACTGGTGTACAAAATTTTCTTTTTTTTTTCTAAATTCACTTTTGGTGGTTGAAAAAAATGTTTGTTCACTTACTCGATGAAAAAAAATCATTCTAGCTTAGTGATATTGTCATATTATTGAAATATTGCAATCTGCTACTTTTCAACCCCCTGGTAGCAGTCAGAGTTTTGATCGGAGAAGATTGGCGATGGTTTAGGGAGATGTAGAAACTCAAATCGCGTCTTTGAAGTCCTACGAAGGCTTCTCGCACAATTTTGATTGGCTAACAAACGCAAAAAACAACGTTTTTTTCAAAAGGAGGGTGCACTTTGAGCACCTTCTGCTCCCCTTACCTTGCCCCTCGGGGGCTCAAATTTTGTTTTGTGAAGTCTCCCACTCAAAGTAAACCATTCCACCAAATTTGGTCAAAATTCAAGATATTTTTTTTTCGATCCACCCTATTCAGCTATATCGTGAATTCATTATTCGTTGGGCCATATTTTTTTTACGAACCAGTTTTCGCGTTCTGGAAATTTTAAGCCACCCTGTACAAGCTCGAAAAAAAATGATATTCGTTTAGTCGAATTTTGAGCTATAAAAATTTCCCTCTTTGGCGAATCGTGTTTTGCATTTAGTGCGGTAATACCCCTCATTTGACCCGTTCACTCCATCCACGGACCAGATAAATTACCGGTATTCAAAATTATACTCGTGAAATGTTTATAAAACAGTCTCGCTCGAGTACAACCCAATCTGAGCTCGGTTTCTCATATTTTTTTGCTACTAGGTCGTACTCGTAGGTAGTTGGCATAATTTAAGCGAAATACGTATGTAAATCAACGAATCCACGAGTGGTACGAACAATGCAGGTGAAAAGTTTATTGTTGGGTTGTGTTCTGCGAAGATAATTTCCGTGGTAGTTTTCTTTGTCCGGCCACACCGGACAGCGGTATCGTAAACGAGACGTTTCCGCCATGCGGCCGTCCACAAGCTGTGCAAACTGTCTCCGGGTTCTGCCAGCAGACACCACATGCTTGCTGCCAGCAAAGAGTGAACCTTCGAGTACAAGGAGTAAATGACCTTCGAGTCATGTAAATTCAATAGTATTCTTGAGAGTTGGCTTTTAGCACGTTAGGAAAAAAAAAATGAATAATACCACAAGATTGTAATTTTCGTACATTTGGTGCTTGTGAATTTGCTGCATAGAAAAAAGAAGTGTTATTTTAGTAGGATCGGCGACGACGCGGCGCTGAGGCGCTTAAATTGCCATGATTAAGTCGACGAGTAATTAATCGGTAGCGTGAAGTCTCCGAGGAGGTCGGAATGAGAACGAGGGGAGGGGCAGCTTTGTAGTACGCGTATTGTTGAACCGGTCACATGCTGGCGATTTGAATTCAACAGTACTGAGATTGTGTGATTCATTTACGCGTGATGATGGCTGACTCAGGTAGATTAGTGTTGTTTTTTACTGCATTGTAAAGATGAATCATCTATCTGCGTAATTTCAGGTGGTACGTTGTACGGATCATTAGACGTGGGTGAATATGCGGTACGTGTGGTCGATGCAGGCGATATGCAATTATACCGTATTGTTCGAGCTCGATTCATTGATAAGAGATGTGTGAATGGGTGCAATATTTTGATGTGTGCGGTGAAATGTTCATCGAAATGGTTTCTGCTATGTTTATTTCTTTCTCGTGACGCGAGTCTACGTTACACACTTGCGGAGAAAATTTTCCTTTGAAATTAGCAAATACACTCCGTGGAAATTACGTGTATTTTACCAACACACAACACGTATTTTAGTCTACAGTCCAACTGGCAAAAAGTGTTCATTGAGCGTGCTTTTTTGGGGCGCAAAAAAATCAGTTGGCTTATTGTGGGTATGGGTCCCATGGTATGAAAAAAGTGTATTTTGGATTTTTGCCCTTGCACAATAGGGAGCTGGGGCCTACAAACACCTCTTTTTTCCCATTTTTTCAACTTGGCCGGGCGCAAAAAATTTTTTCACAGTGTGATAGCGGACACTCCCCCGACTCCAAATATATGTCACAACCCTTGGGCCACTTGCACAATGGGACGCTAGGCCCCCCAAAGTGCGATTTTTTGCCAAATTTGACCATTTTTGGCACAATAATGCCTCTGTATGCGACATGTGGTCTGGGGCGCAAAAAAAATTAAACGAAGTGTACACTCACATTCATTCCGCATCCGATGAGCCAAAGTTTAAGGAAAATGGTTTGCACAATACGCCGTGGTGGAATTTCAAAGTTGGGAAAATGTGTGATTTTCACCCCTTTTCATCGTAAATTAAGTTATCAAAAAAATTCTGAAATTTGGGTTGCGACCTATCAAAATGGGTTAAAATTTTACAAGCAGCACGAAATTATAAGTGAAAATTGAATTTAAGCAATTTTGACCCTTTTTGAACCTCAAATTGAGCCCCATTTTTGAGTATTTCCCAAAAATTGACATGTGACCTATGAAAGAGGGCTAGAATTTCGTCAAAAATTCAAAAAATGACATCCAAAACTAATTTTTGAGCAAATTGTGAGAATTTTGAGCCTCAAATAGGATCAAAATTTTGAGTTTTTTCCAAAAAAAGGCATGTGACATATGAAAGTCGTATAGAATTTCGTCAAAACTTCAAAAATGTTATCCAAAACCATTTTAAGCAACTTTTGAGAATTTTGAGCCCAACATAGGATCAAGTTCTGAGTATTTCCAAAAATTTGTATTGAAATGAGATAAAAATTTCTTCAAAAATTCAAAAATGTTATCCAAACCATTTTTGAGCAAACTTTTGAGAATTTTGAGCCCAAAATATGATCATTTTCTGATTATTTTCGAAAAAATTGGCATGTGACCTCCCAAATTTTTGAAAATAGTAAAAAATTTGCTCAATTTGAGACTCAAAATTTTTGAAAATTGCTCAAAAATGGTTTTGGATAACATTTTTGAATTTTTGACGAAATTCTATACGACTTTCATATGTCACATGCCAATTTTTGGAAAATACTCAAAATTTGATCCTATTTGAGACTCAAAATTCTCACAATTTGCTCAAAAATAGTTTTGGATGACATTTTTGAATTTTTGACGAAATTCTAGCCCTCTTTCATAGGTCACATGTCAATTTTTGGGAAATACTCAAAAATGGGGCTCAATTTGAGGTTCAAAAAGGGTCAAAATTGCTTAAATTCAATTTTCACTTATAATTTCGTGCTGCTTGTAAAATTTTAACCCATTTTGATAGGTCGCAACCCAAATTTCAGAATTTTTTTGATAACTTAATTTACGATGAAAAGGGGTGAAAATCACACATTTTCCCAACTTTGAAATTCCACCACGGCGTATTGTGCAAACCATTTTCCTTAAACTTTGGCTCATCGGATGCGGAATGAATGTGAGTGTACACTTCGTTTAATTTTTTTTGCGTCCCAGACCACATGTCGCATACAGAGGCATTATTGTGCCAAAAATGGTCAAATTTGGCAAAAAATCGCACTTTGGGGGGCCTAGCGTCCCATTGTGCAAGTGGCCCAAGGGTTGTGACATATATTTGGAGTCGGAGGAGTGTCCGCTATCACACTGTGAAAAAATTTTTTGCGCCCGGCCAAGTTGAAAAAATGGGAAAAAAGAGGTGTTTTTAGGCCCCAGCTCCCTATTGTGCAAGGGCAAAAATCCAAAATACACTTTTTTCATACTATGGGACCCATACCCACAATAAGCCAACTGATTTTTTTGCGCCCCAAAAAAGCACGCTGATTTCGATTTCTAGAGCACTTTTTGCCACTTGGACTGTAGACTATTTACACGATATCGAAGATACGTATTACAATTAATTTACTCAAGTCGAATGAACTTTCTCACCATTTTTTCAAATTTCTATCTCAAAATTTTTCCGAATTCTCAATTTTTTTTTGATTCCGAATTTTTCTGTCAAAATTTTTCCAACTTTTTTCTAAACACGTTTTCAAGTCAATTTTTTCCAAAAATTTTCAAATTTTTTCAAACTACATATTTTATCCATTTTTTTTTCAACTTCTGAATATTTTATATTTCGAACTTTGATTTCTTTCTCAACAAGAAAAAGGTTGAGAAAACATTTCAGGGTTGGAAAAAAAATTCACAATTTGAAAGAATGTTCATAAAAAAATTAGAAAGAAATTTGGGCTTGAAAAATTACTTACCAAGGAAAATAAAATATTCGAATTTTTGAAAAATTTTGATAAGAAAATTGAGTTAATAAAATGTACTTAAGTGTTGAAAGAGGTTGAGTGAAAATTCTGAGAAAAAATTTTGGGATGATGAAACTCGTTGGAAAAAATAAAATTTTGAGAAAAAATTTTGGGTTGATAAAAATTTGTTTTGAAAAAATTTGCGAGTTGATAAAAATTTTGAGAGAAAAATCTGAAGTCTACAAAAATTAAAATTTTGAGAAAAAAATTCGAAGTTTGAAGAAATATTTAGAAAAAAATTTGAAGTTTGGAAATTGGAAAACATTGAAGAAGCTTGGAAAAATTTTATAAAAATACGCATTATTTCCACGGAGGGTATTATTGCTCATCTCGGAGTAAAATTTTCTCCACACGTGGGGAACCTGGACTCGTATCTTACTCGTGCACGTCTCAATATTCGTAAATCTCCTTCTGTGGTAGAGACAGGAAAAAATTGTTATCCAAATTTCGCTGAAAAAATTTCTCTTATGAAATACCTATACACCAATATCGACAAGGTATCCCAATAGGCAAGAAAATTTTGGGCCGAAACAAAAATATGTAAATCGAAAGTACTTACATCATAGAAGAACCCCATATCCAAAATTTCAGTTGCTAAAGTTTACTTTTCAAATTTTTTGAAATTTTAAAATTATACCTCGTCGTTCTGTAAAATATAAAAATTTGATCTAATCAACGGAAAAAGTTGAATTTTGGTATATACTTACCCCATTTTCGACTTCCCGAATCGATTGGAAGCGGTTTCAAGACGTTTTGGAGCCTCCAGAAAATTTTGGAATTTTCCAGCTCTGGAGAAAAGGCCATGAAATAGTCCTCCTTATGAACATTAGCCCCTATAATCGTGGATTTCCCATATTGATTACCTATTTAATAGATTATGCACAATTTTCCAAAATTCGTAACCGTTAGTTGAAGTCCAGATTTTTTACAGGGTGTCCATTTTCTGAAAAACCTGAAAAAGTCAGGGAATTTTGATTGTCTGGAAAAGTCAGAGAAAAATCAGCGAATTTTGGAATTTTCTCTGGAATTTTTTTAAAATCCCCAAAGAATCATTTAGAAGGTCTTTTTTCGCCAAAATTTTAGCCCTCGCTTCGGTCAGGCTCAATACATTGATGAATACCTATCTCAACAAAAGATTAATATTTCACTCCCTCGTTGATTTTTTCAATTTTTTGGTACAAGCTAAATGTGACTCGGGAGGGGGGAGGGGGTGAGAGAGGAGTAATGAAATGAGCTGAAATTATTAAATTTTCAGCCTGTAAAATCCGAATTTTCAGTAGACACTTCGACATAATTTGTTTTACTTTTCAAAACTTTATAATTATGCTTTAAATTAGTTTTTCCTTTTTATTTGAAATTTTTTGTGTTATAAATTCAAATTTTCAAATTTTTGTGGCGAGGGGAAGTTGGGTGGGTTCAAAAATTTTCAGAACAGAATTTGAATCTTTTTTTGGCTTGAAGAGGAGCATCTAAAAATCTCGTAAAAAGTAGTCATTTTGAAAAAAAAATCGTTAGACACCATGCATTTCATATCATTCTTCTGGAAAATTTCGGGATGTTAGTACATCACACAAAAAATTACCTCATCCATTGTTCATAATTATTCTATTTAAAAGGTCTGGAAAACTTCGAAAAATTGGTCAGGAAAACTTGGAAATGTCAGAGGAAATCATCTCTAAAATATTGTGGATACCCTATTTTTGGTAAAAAATTGAAATTTGACTTGGCAGTCACGAATTTAGGAAAATTGTGCTTTAATCTATCAACTAGATCATTAATATGGGTAATTCGTGATCATGTAGGTGCTGAATTGCATAATGCATACGGAACATTTTTATGGGTATTTCTTTCGTGCGGTGCTGGAAATTCCTAAAATTTCCCGGAGGCTCCAAAACGTCTTGAAAACCCACTTCCAATCGATTTGAGAGGTCGAAAATAGCGTATAAATATACCAAATTTCGGCCTGTTTTGTTGATTAGATCAAATTTTCATTCTTTACAAGACGATGAAGTTATTTTGAAATTTCAAAAATTCTTCAAATTTCAAAAAATGACCTTCAGCACCTGGAATTTTGTATATGGAGTTCTTTTACGATGTACTTTCGATTTATTTTTGTTTCGGGCCAAAATTTTACTACTGATTGCGATACCTCTCTTGTAAGTACGCGTATTCAAATTGCCCATTCAAATAAATTTATTTTGAAATTTTCAAAAAAAAATTGCTGCAGAAAATTTGGTATAAGTGCATTTTTTGTTTATTTTCAGTATAGAAGGGACTAATATAAAAAATAAACACAGACAAAATGAAATTTTAAAATCGCAATATGAATTTACAAACAAAAATTGTTCATTGTAGGAATTTTTGGGGATAAGAAATTGCGAACGTAGCCATTTTGAAATTGTTTCAATTTCATATAACAGCTGTGAAGAAAAAAAAGTTGGAAATTTATTAAATATTGCTTCATTTCATCTTTCATTATGTTTTCATTGAGGTTGTGTCATCGTTATGGTTTTGATATAGAGACAGAGAGACGCAACCAGCGAGGGAAGGAAGGGGATAAGGAAGCACCTCGCTCTTCCCTGAAGCGGCAAAATTTTAGTTTTAATATGTTTCATATTTTTGAGGTGGGGTAAGTATTTTTTTGGGCTGGAGTGAATAATTTTTTGGCTGATGATTATAGACATATTGATATTTTGTCTGACTTTTAAACACTTGAAAAAATTTTGAAGGAAATTGAAGACTACTGACATAGTGATAGGTATTTTGTTTATTTTATTGGAGTTGAAATAAAATATCAAAATTTTATAGTAATGTAGTATTTATTATCAATAAGATTTATGAAAAAAGGTGAAGCAGTTGAGAAAACTTTTGACGAATTGGAATTTACAAAATTACGAATTGTTAGACTCGTGAAAAAATATATAAAATTTACAGTATGTCGATGCCATGAAACAGGTTTCTTTTTCCGACGTAACTAAGAAAATCAAATTCAAGCTGAAAAATTTGAAATTTTCGGAATCAATAACAAACATTTGTTTGTGTTAGAAAAAATGTAAAAATCATTTTGAGCTGAAAAAATCAGAAAAAATTGATTTGTGCCCCTCTCCCCTTAAATACCATTCCAGCGATTGGATTTGCAGGATGATTTTAGGATGAAAATGTGATTTTTTTCATCAATTTTTTTTTGATTTTCTCAATAGTATATGCTGAAATTGAAAGTTTGTTCGAGCGTTCCTTGATGGACTTCATCAAATTCATTTTGATGACTTTTTGAGGTGCTTTCTCACTGATGAGACGAAATCAAAGATATCAAATTAATTAGTTCGAATTTGAGATCTTCCATCGTTTTTGTTTTTTTTTTTTTTGCAAAATTCAACATTTTTTTCAAGTTTGAAAATTTTTATGGTGAACTTGAATGAGTTTGCATTTTGAATAATTTTCATCCTTTTTCTAACTCATCAAAGAATTTTTATGATAGTTTAAGTAATTTAAAGTTAATCTTAGACATCTCAATTGTTTTTTTTCATCATAATTTAAAAACAAACGGCAATTTCTTTTCTCATTTAAACATTTAAATGTAATTTTCAAGTAGTTTTGCAATATTTTACTCAATATTATGAAATTCTTCATTATATTTATTCTCCAACAGATTGAACAATTTCTAAGACATTTGAGGTAACTTACTACCAACTATCCTAACGTTCGAGACAATTTTTGTGATAATTCAAATCGCTGATGTGTACTTAGTTCATAATCCGCACCTAATTCTTTTTTCGAGATACAGCCTGACTCACACGAATAGGAATAAATTATTGGAAACGATAGTAATGAAGGATTCTATATAAATCAGACCTAATTACGATAACGAGCATAGAAGACTGATACGAAAAAACGAACGTAAAATGTAAATCCGGCTCGCGAGCGTTTCGCCTTCGAATCTAAAAAAAAAAAAACGAAAAAAACTGCCGAAAAAGGTTGCGAAAAAACAGTAAATAATCGAAACGAACTTATCCCGGACGATTGCGAATTCCGGTAAACGTCGTCGACGTGTTTGTATTTTTTGCCAAATCTAACTACATAGAGTTACAAATCGCGTCGTCGAATAAATAGGTACCTTACCTACCCATACTTACAATATGGTGGAAAAAATTGACGACGACGATATCATTTTTGTTGTGACGACGAAATATGGGCTCTGGCTAGGGAGGTACGAGCAGGGCACGCTTCGCAACCCATATTTTTCAGGCGTAAATTGCTCGCGAGCTTTTAGGTTACTGCGTCGTATAATAAAGCTCTCGAAGAGTCGAGTCTGTTTCGATACGTTTTATCGCGTTTGGGAAATGGAAGAAAAAACGAATGAAATGGCACGAAATTTACCTCGTATCAGCGCCAAATCGAGCTGGAAGGTGGGATTGAAATGAGGAAGAGAGGATGCCATATCGATGGATTGAAAATAGAATTTGTAATTTTACATACCGATGTTACCGATGGTATTTGAGGTCTGCTAATTGTAAGTTTCTTCATGGGTATGTACTGGATCGAGTCCAGCCTTTGATAAAAAGGTGTTAGGGTGATGAAAGAGTAAAGTGTATGCCAGTGCCATGGATTATATGATTAAAGCCGAATTTCTCTTTCCAGAGTTTCGCAGAGTTTTCAAAATTGGACGAATTTTCGTGCGAAAATATTTTTTTGGGTGTGGTTTTGGTAAATGGAATGTACATAGGGTCAGGGTGTCTACTGGCAAGAAAAATAAGAAAATAGCATGGAGTTCGGTTTAGTGGCATGAAAGCAAAAAAAAAGCATGAATTTTGATAATTTTACTTCAAAAAGCAAAAAATTTTAAATCTTCCTCTTAAAATTTTCTATCCAAGGATTGCCTTGGAATGATTTTTCAATTTTAATTTTTCATAAAAGAAATTCACCCTCGCTTCATTCAGGCACCTTTCTCTTTGAAATATCATTATTTTTGACTTTTTCAGTCAAAATCTCACAATTTTGATTTTTCTGTCTGAAATTACCTACTACCGTAATTGCCTTCATGTTTGACTCCCTTCTTCAAGGTACCCTGACTAGTCTTTGCCAGCAGACTTCACTCGTAGATTCATTCTGTAACTGTCATGATTAGGCGAAGTCAAATTTTTCAATTTGGTAAGAATTTATAAATTTCGTGCTTACGTGAAACTTTTTCAGATCATTTTCGAGTAATAAAATATTCATTCTCAGCTCTTTTTTTAAGGTTGTATTTGATATTTCAATTTTCCAACATTTTTGCTCTGGCTTCGCTCCCAAATTATTTTTTCTTCTTACGTTCGGAATTTCGATGAATTTTTAGGAATAAGAATGTCATGAAATTCGTCCTAAAAATTTTCATGATTTACTCACCTCTCCATTCATGTTGAATAATTTTTTTTTTCTAAAATTTAATATTGGTAAAAAAAATCCATAGAATTCGTTCCAAGAGTATTTTTAGTGATTTAAAATTTTCGTTTTCTAAAATTTTTGTCCTGCTTTCAGTGAGACCAATTGCATAAACAAAGAATACAACCTTTTGAGGAGAGGAGGAGGAAGAAATAAGAAAACAATTAAAATTTATCAGTTGAGAAAATATTGGGGAATAAGGAGGAGGATATGTTTTTTCAAAATATCCATCAGAATGAAATTGCCATAAAAGTGCTTGAAATTCCTTATAAAACGAGTATATGCGGGGGGGGGGGGTCAAAAAAGTGATTGAAATTTTCTTTAAAACCAGTATGCGTAGGGGGGGGGTCTTTTGGGGTAAATTTGGAGCAAGAAAAATTGTATGAAAATGGAAAGAAATACCTGAAAATAACGTGAATTTTCATTTTCCTAATAGAAAAGACCAGGGTTGTGCCGAATCACGTCCATTTTGATTCGAATCATTTTCCTGAAAATGATTCGTGATTCGTATTTTTCGAATCATTTAATGAAAATAACAATGGCCAAAAATACCAAAATCCAACTTGGATTTTGCATTTTTTTTGCTGTTTTCTATTAAATGATTTGTAAAATGATTGAAATACTACAGAAAAATATAGCTGAATTTTGGTATTTTTGGCAATTTTCATCAAATGATTCATGAAATGATTCGTGAAATGATTCGAAAAATACAAAAATTTCGAATCACGAATCATTTTTTGTCTGATGATTCAAATCATCTTCAAATCACGAATCATTTTCTGTCACATGATTCGAATCATTTTTCGAATCAGCACAACCCTGGAAAAGACTCCCTGGGGGTATTTTTATTTTTTTAGTGTTGAGCGATTTTAATCGATTATTGAAATATTGAAATAATCGATGAATGGACTTGAAAAATAATCCAAGTGCGATTATTTTTTCAGCGCAAATAATCGAATAATCGACTGGTTTTTTACTTTTCGGGTTTTTAGGCCAAAATTGGTGACTTCTAAAATGAGTGTTTTTTGCCAATTTTTCATTTTTTTCCAATTTTTTAAAATTTTTTCAAGAATCTTGAAATTTAGGAATTTGGAGGTTCGTGAAAAATATGGCTGAATTGGGTAACGAATTTCTCATTGTGATGAATTTGGAAAATTCGGTGAATTTTGGTGGTTTGAAAAAGTCAGGGAATTTTGGAATTTCTCTAGAATTTTTTGAAAATCCAAAAAAAATATGAATCATTTGGAAAAGTGTTTCTTTGCTTTTTTATAATAAATGTTTCAAAAAATTTCGCCCTCGCTCCGCTCGGGTCACATAATTACATCTTTATCGTTTACCTAATTTTTTCATTCATAATTTTTTGTTGATCGTGATGTACAATAAAATTTATATTCGAAATGTATGTCTTTGTCCATTAAATTATGAATTATTTGAAAAAATTTTCCTTGTACTCTTTTTTTCTACAGAATTTATTTAAAATCTTACGTTTTTTGGAAACTTAAAAATTTTCGTCCTCGCTTCACTCGGGCTTAACATATTAATATTGATATGCCTCAACAAAATGATCCATAATTTACCTCCTCATTGATTTTTTTATTTATTGGTACGAGCTGAAAGAATTTCAGGGAATTGCGTGGATTTATAAATTTGAGGAATGTGTTTTTCAAGGGGGGGGGGGGAGGGGAAAAAATATTTTTGAATTTTCAGCCCGGAAAAAAGCGTATTTTCATTCGCTTGTTTTGGTAAACACCCTGGCATAATTTGTCTCATTTTTTAAAACTTAATTTTGCGTCGGCTCAATACATTGGTGAATATCTCAACAAAATATTTATGTTTTGCTCCCTCGTTGATTTTTTCAATTTATTGGTACAAGCTGAAAAGATGGCAGAGACTTGCGTGGATTTATAAATTTGAGGCATGTGGCTTATTATTTGGGGCGGGGGGTGTGTTGGTGGTGGTGGTGAGAGGAGTGATAAAATAAGCTGAAATTATTAAATTTTCAGCCTGTAAAAATCCGAATTTTAAGTAGACACTCCGACATAATTTATTTTACTTTTCAAAACTCTATAATTATGCTTTAAATTAATTTTTCCTTTTTATTTGAAATTTTTTCTGCAAGTAATAAAGTCAAATTTTCAAATTCTTGTTGTGAGGGGGAGTTGGATGGGTTCAAAAATTTTCAGAATTGAATTTGAATATTTTTTTGGCGAGGAGCATCTAAAGATTTCGTAAAAAGTATCTAGTGATTTTGAAAAAAAAATCGTTTGACCCCCCATGAATTTTATATCATTCTTACCGATGCAAAATTTCGGAGTTTATGAATATCATATTTAAAGGGCCTGGAAAAATTCGTCTGGAAAACGTGGAAAAGTCAGGACAAATCATTTCTGAAATATAGTGGACAACCGCCTGTTTTTTATAAATTTTCTTCAGATTTTTCGTACTGTGTGTTGTTTTTCAAATTTTTGTCCAATTTTGGCCCAAAAACGGTAAAATTCTCTATAATTCTCTAAAATTCAAATTATACCTCTTCCCAATCCTAAATGGCACTCTGAATCTTTGCCTATCTTCTTGGTAAAAATTTGTTCAGATTGAAAAAAAAGTTCAAAAAAGAGCATTTTATTCGTTTCAAGGAATTTTCGAAATTTTGGTCAGCAGCACAGGTCGATGAGTCGATTATTTTCAAATAATCAATTTCTCCCTACACTAGTTTTTTTGGTCGACGAAATGATTAATTATTATTGAAATAGAATGGAATCTGTTCGTAAAAAAAATGGGATTAGAGATGACCCGATTAAAAGTTATGGAAATTTGGCATGCAAAATTTCTGAAATATCATTTCCCCCTTCCCTCAAATTCCTGGTATCTGTGTTCAGTCATAATACTTCTCTCGCTCCACTAATGTAATCGAATCGTCTATTACCGTCGAACATGAACCTAACCCAGCTTTCATTCACCGCCCATACATGAACTTGCATACAGTAGCCTCCCATTTCCCTGGGGAAATTCGTCCGAAAAAATGAACGAAAAAAGCACTCGCCAGCACGAGTTTCGTGTCACGATACGACACGTACCGTGAAGAAGGCGCACTGTCGTCACACAGACTCGGGTCGTTTTAATCAAGCCGACCGCAAAGAGATACAGAGACGTTTTAATTATGTCGAATAATTTATACACGTCGAAAAACTCGAGACGAGGCTGCGACGCGGGGCAAGACTGAGCCAGAGAGACACCGGAGAAAAACGAACCGACGACTCGACGTCGGGTGAGATCTCGCCTCGTATGGCTTTTGAAGGAAGAAAAAGTCGGACGGGGCTAAATTAAGGGGTAATTTTCGATGTCCCGGTGTTACGATTCCGCTAAAAGCTAAAATATGGCTTCAAAATGAAGAGTAATGGGCGAGGAAGTGAAGGAGCAGCGAACAAAATTAATACGTTGTCGAGTGCTGGGCTGGGGAAGTGGTGCGGGTATTCGCCGCCGACGAAAATAAAATCGCACGTTCGAGACTCAAGGCTCATCGGGCTCGGCACGCTGAGGGAACCATGTATGTAAAATGTTTCCGAATGCGAGTAGAATTTTAAAAATAAATGCCTTCTTTCCGCAAACCGTAAAATAAACGTACGTACGGTGATGGGTAATAATGTGATTCTTCATGTTCCGAGTCAGCGGTTGTAAGTTATTCTCTAAAGATTACCGAGTTTTTTTTCAGCTTTTCGAGCACTTCCATTAATATTTTCTAAAAAAAGAAAGAAAAACTAACGTTTTGTTTTATTTTTGTGTTCTTTCAGCCAAGGAATTCTCGCGACATACTTTAATAAAGCCGATAATCCACCATGGTCGAGAGAAAAGGGAAATATCGTCGACTAAAGAAGCCGAGGTAATTAAGCTTTAACGATACTATAATTTAATGGCCCTAAAATTCAGAGCAATTGGGTAATGAAGCGGGAATTATAAAAGTACTATCGAACGCGAAAATCCTCCCCTCACCCCGTCGCCCATATCTTCGTGTTCATTTTTTCGTATCATTTGAAACGGTGCTAATTTACCGAGCGATAATACATATTTGCGATGCGATAAATACATTGCAACCTCTGTGCCGAATTCCGCTCTTCCGGTTGCCGATTTTCTAATTTCTGGAGTATTGTTATCTCTAGCTAGCCCGCTGCGATAGCTTTATCAGTATACGAGCTTGATACGCGATGTTTTATCGTCCAATGCGGAGTTTTGACCCCGATATTTTAAGAGGTACTTGTGTAGCGACGATAAAGCACTAGCATTGATGCAATTTATAAAGTAGTTTGTAAATATTGGACTCTGTACTGCGAATTGCAACCAGTACGGTTATTTTGGTTTGGCTGAGCTTGGACTAAATTACCCTGATTCGTTATGATCGATTTTTTGACTAGAGATGCTCGAATTTTTGTATTGGAAAGTTTTAGAATAGTTATCGAAAGAGATAATTATGATTAGTTTTTCGATTTAATGGATATGATGAGAAAAATTTGATGATTTAGACGCAAATATTACCGATTTACGAAGTTTCTTCAGCAATTTATCGAGTATTCATCTTGATTACGAGTAATTACTGGAAATTTACCCCAAATTTTGGACGCGTGTTGGTAATTACCGCTATTGGCAGTTATTTGTTGATGATTTACCATATTTTACGGTCATTTTTTGGTAATTTTCCGCCATTTACTTATAGGTGTTGGTCGTTTACCAGAATTTACCGTCTAATTTACCAAGAACCATAGATTTATCAAAATTACTATAATTTACCAAAATTACTGTAATTTACCATAATTTACCAAAATTACTGTAATTTACCATAATTTACCAAAATTACTGTAATTTACCATAATTTACCAAAATTACTGTAATTTACCATCTTTTACCAAAATTACTGTAACTCATCATAATTTACCACAATTACTGTAATTTACCATAATTTACCAAAATTACTGTAATTCATCATAATTTACCACAATTACTGTAATTTACCATAATTTACCAAAATTACTGTAATTCATCATAATTTACCAATTACTGTAAATTACCATAATCAAGAATCATGATAACTGGTAGGAATTACAATTAAGTTCCTCACATGAAATTACAAAATTGACGAGATCAGGTAAATTACGGTAATTGATTAGAATTATTTTTAAATTATGGTAATTTATTTGAAATTGAAAGCAACTAGCGTAATTATCGCATGACTGGTAAATCTAGACTGACAATTATACGTATTGTGGTGGTGGTAATTTTGGTAAATTATGTAAATCATAGGAATTGCCTAAGATTACCATGCAAGTGAAGAAGTTTCCGTGAGTTCTCGTAATTGAAAATAATTGCAGTAATTTACGGCAGATTGCGGTAATATTAACAAGAATATTTGTAAATAATTTTCACAATTTTGAGTACATTACAGTATCGTTGCTGTAAAGTATGGTAAATTACGACTGATGAATATGTATTCAGTTATACTGTAATGTCGTGAGACGTAAATACCATAATTATCGATAAATGGGATAAATTACCGTGATTTTCGGTTAAGTAATCAGGATCAGGATAAATTATTGTAAATATCAGTAAATCGGGTGAAAATTACCGTAATAATCGGTAAATTATGGTAAAGTGTCATAATTGTCAGTAAATTGCAGTAATTTTGATAAATTATGATGAATTACAGTAATTTAGGTAAATTATGATAAATTACAGTAATTTAGGTAAATTGTGGTAAATTACAGTAATTTTGGTAAATTATGGTGAATTATAGTAAATTACAGTAATTTTGGTAAAGTATGGTAAATTACAGTAATTTTGGTAAAGTATGGTAAATTACAATAAGTTTGGTAAATTACAGTAATTTTGACAAATTTTGGTAAATTATGGTAAATTACCGTAATTTTGACAAAATATGATAAATTACAGTAATTTTGGTAAATTATGGTAAATTACAGTAATTTTGACAACATATGGTAGATTACAGTAATTTTGACAAATTTTGGTAAATTATGGTAAATTACCGTAATTTTGACAAAATATGATAAATTACAGTAATTTTGGTAAATTATGGTAAATTACAGTAATTTTGGTAAAGTATGGCGAATTTCAGCAATTTTAGTAAATTATGGTAAATTACAGTAAGTTTGGTAAATTACAGTAAGTTTGGTAAATTACAGTAATTTTGACAAATTTTGGTAAATTATGGTAAATTAGAGTAAGTTTGGTAAATTACAGTAATTTTGACAAATTTGGGTAAATTATGGTAAATTACAGTAATTTTGACAAAATATGGTAGATTACAGTAATTTTGGTAAATTATGGTAAATTATAGTAAATTACAGTAATTTTGGTAAAGTATGGTAAATTACAGTAATTTTAATAAAGTATGGTAAATTACAGTAATTTTGGTAAATAATGGTAAATTACAGTAATTTTGACAAAATATGATAAATTTTGGTAATTTTGGTAATTTTGGTAAATAATGGTAAATTACAGTAATTTTGGTAAATTAGGGTAAATTAAAGTAATTTTGGTAAATTATGATGAATTACAGTAATTTAGATAAATTATGGTAAATGACAGTAATTCTGGTAAATTATGGCAAATTACAGTAATTTTGACAAATTTTAGTAAACCATGGTAAATTACAGTAATTTTGGTAAATAATGGTAAATTACAGTAATTTTTGTAAATTTGTAAATTTTGGTAAATTTTGGTAATTCTGGTAAATCATGGTTAATTATAGTAAATTTGGTAAATCTATGGTTCTTGGTAAATTACTGCAATTACTAGTAAAATATGGTAATTTACAGTAATTATCAGTAAATCCGTAAATGTCAGTAAATTATGGTAATCTACTATTATTTTGTTGGTTGAGATAAAAGTTTTGAAATTTTTAGCGTCAATTTCCTGTTCCTGTGATGATATTCATTCAATCAAAATATTTGAAGCTCCGTTATTATTTGAATTGAATGGCTTTTTCTTTAAAATTCGTGATTTATGAGAGAATTTCATCTATAATGTCGATTAAAGTGGGATTATCAAAACATGGAATTCTTCGTTATTAAACGTACCGATCCGGTGTACCATGTAAATAGAAAACGAAGGTAGTCTAAATGTCGTATTCGTTCGACGCCCATTAATCCACGTACAGAGTACATTAGAATGTTGTACCTGAAACCTATATAATGTAGGTTTTTAGGATTACGAAATAGGCAGACGTACATCGGTAAACATTGTAAACAGAGTACAGACTGGGTTGTCCGATAACAAATGAACAATCGAGCTACCGCGTCGCTGATCCATCTGATGCCTAGTGATAAAAATAATACGCTATTGTGTCTGTACCAGACTGAGCTGTGTAGTCGTTTCAATGATAATTTCTACACGGTAAATTGATGACGATAAATGTTATAATATCTAGCTCGCTCCGCAGTATAGGCCTTTTATCGTACTAAAAATTAAAAATTTTCAACATTGTCGACGGTAGAATTGCGTTAAACGATGTCGTGTATTTTTCCTTTGACTCGTACTTCGCTGTGTACGCGTCCTTCAGAACGTGTAATTAAATATTTCGCTTTTGAAGCCTGCGATGAGTCGAGTCCAGATGACGCAAGGGAAAAAAATACACGACGACGCGAACAGTTTGTAAATTCGATTAGAACTGTACGTCGAATTCAAGAGCCAAAGAGAAGCTTTTATTTGCGAAAATTGCAGTGCAGCAGGCGACGAGTAATAATAAAATTCCGACGATCATTAACCTTCTGTCGATAAGAAAGAAGAATCGTTTGAGAAAGCGTTATTTTCTTTGAGCTGTGTCTTCGGCGCTTCTGTATGTATACGCTTCATTTGATTAACTCTGGAACGAGCGTGCAAGGGAGGGGTTTATTCGTTACTTTTGCTTAGAGTGAAAAGAACATAGTTTCTTTGTGAAAATTTATCATTCGATTGGAGATGCTTTTAGAAGAATTCTCGTTGGTGGCTTTGAAGTAGTCGGCGCTTGGGCGGGCGTCGCGATGCTGCGACACCGACGCTTTGAATTATTCAAATTTCTTAATGCTACGTTAGGCGCGGATTACGCACGAACCATTTGATAAATATTGAGTGTTTTCGAAAAGTTATTCAACATTTTGTTTGTTTTTACAACGTTTTACTCTCGCGTGTTTTCGCGTCTTTTGCGAGGTGCGACGCGCGCCACCGTTTTAAGGCCGAAACAACGTTATAGCAGATGGTAAATTTCCGAAATTCCGACCATTCCGTCGAAGGTTTCGGTTCAACGGAGTGATTGCGTTATTGAGTATCTCGAATTCCACCGTATTACCGAGCTTTTCCTGTTTGTTTTGTATTTCCTAGGTAGACGAATGTGTTATGGCTGAAAGCTCAGGTAGCTGCGATGGTTACGGATGAATCATCGTTTCGTGATGAAAGTTCATTTTGTTGTAGGTTGAAAGGAATGACGAATATCGATCAGGAAACGACTAGATATTCGAAGCTCCTGAATTCAATTTTAGGGTTAGTTTGTCCTAAAACTCGGACTCAGACCTACAGGAGTGTGGGGGGAGGTAACTGTGGTAAAAAAGGTTCCGAAAAAATCGATGTGGTATCGAAATTCATATTTTTTGACCTCCCAAGATCTTTTTCGCGGTCCTTTTTCCCTAAAAATGTGGTATAAGGAGCCAAAATTGATAAATTTTTGAGTGAGGTATTACAATGCATGCTTATTGACCACCAAAAATTCATTTCTGATGAGGCTGTTCATGGCTCCTAACCTGAAATCAAGATCTCACAATTTTTAATGTGGAGAAATTACTATAGTTTTTTTTTCAACCCCCTGAATCCATTTCTGGGGTTGATTTGACCTTGAATTTGAAAATTGACACCATTGGCTGAAATGGGATCGATATCCAGAATTTATCGATGCCATCTGAACACCGTGTCAGAACTGAAAATCACAAAAAAAGATCGGTGGGGGGGGAGGGTGACGTAAAATTTAAAAAAAATTCGAACTGAATATCGAGTTGCTTATTTTTTGACTTATGAAATCCGTCTCGTTAGCTAATTTTGAGGAAAAATACGAAAGTTGAAAAAAAATAGTTGGACAATTTTTGGATCCAAATTAGTTTTAATTTGAAATTTGAATTTTTTTGTTCAATAATTTGTTCATAATGAAGCAGTAATCTCCTCTATTTTTTAGTAAGAAATGATTTAAAGATGAAGGGTATCAATACTAATTTATGTTCTTAGATTCTGTCAATATATTAGGAAAATTAGAGGGGCACTGCCTTTTTAGTGAAAAACTTACATTTTTTGGTGCAAAAATAAAGTATTGAAGAAAATGGTATTTCGAGTCGTTATGGAACCCCATTTCCCCCTCACTCCAACAATCTCAACTTTCATGAGAGTACTAGTGATATTTCTACGAGCTATCTTGATGTACGATTTAATACGACTGTGACTGTATAAAAATACCACAAACATTTTTCATTCATTTATGCTTTTTTTGGAAAAATAGAAAAGCCATTTTATAAAAATACAAACTAATTTTTCGGTAGTTTTGAAAAATTCTCAATTTTGACCTCCCCCCCCCATTCTGTGGTGCCTTTTTTTATTTCTTTGGGAAAATGATCTCGAAAATGAATTTGGGAGGTGAAAGAAACATGCACTGAAAAAACAAATAAATAAATTTTATCCAAAAAAATAATAACGGGCATCATTCACAAAATTGGCAAAATTTATTCTGAAAAAATAATATTTATCGCGAAATTTATCATTTTTTAAACACTTCTTATTCATTTTTAATTTTTTTCAGTGTGGATTTTGCTACTACACTCGATATAGTCGAAACTTTTTTCACCTCGATCTCTTCCTCTCGCTTCTGGGAATCCGGGTATAACCCCAGAATTGAATTCGGGGGCTTCGAATACTTCTACAGACCAATTTTCTATTTTTCCCCGTTTATAAATTCTTCCTTGTTTTGTTTTGTCAAACTTTATTTGTAATTTGATTTGACTCATTCTCTCTGAGGACAAAAAAAAATTGAAAAATATCTAATCTGACTCGAAAAAAACTCTAGGGAGTCGGATATGCCACAACCTCAAAAGCTGGATCTTCAAATCTGTGATTTTGGCTCAATTTTAAAGTTTTTTTTTTTTTTTTCTTAATTTTATTTTATTTGGGTTCAGACTACTTGGTCTATCAGCCCATAAATATATTTTATAATCTTAATTATATGATATCACTATTATGAGGTCTATTGGTATACGAAAAAAAAAAAATGAAATTCGAAAATGACCATAGAAAGTACGAGAAACCGCCAAAATTGCACAAGAATTACGAAATCAGTGCAAAATTTTTAGAAACGAAATTATTTGCCAAAATTGCAGTTTTTTCAGTCGGAATTGCTAGGGTGTCTTTTGGTCCGAAAATAGTGCAAAATTTGATCGAATAGAACAAAAATGTTCTGAAAGTACAACCAAAATGCTTCAAAAAATAATTTATTCGTTTGTATTAATTTTTTTTTAATTTTATATAATCAAACTTTTTTATTCAAAAAATTGATATTTTTTAAAATTTGTAGCTTCAAATTCAAAAGACAATTTTTTTTTAATTAACTTGATGAGCCATGAATTTTATCCATGAATGTTGAGTACGTACTTGATTTTTTTGGACTTCTAACATCATGGAAATATTTAAAGGGAAGAGGTTGGGAAGTCTCAATTTTCTCCTGTCGACTGAAATTTTTAGGAAAAAATTATGAAATTTTAGGTTCCAAAATTTTTTACAGATTTTTCTCTTTTTTTGCTCGGGCTCAAAAAATGCTGGCCTTTTTATAAAATAATTATATTTTGAAAAACATTTTATAGCGTCAATTTTTTTTCAAACCCATCGAGCCCATGCCTAGGAACTGAGAAAAATCCTGATATACGAGTAAGAAGAAACAAAAGATATGTCTGTGTGATATTTTTAGCCGCAGCTCTGTGAAATTAATTGGGTACCTCTGAGGGGGAGAGGGGATGATTTCTGTCAATTTTTCGCACGAGTACATTTAAATTCTCTGCGTGTTTGTTCTGAATTTTTTTATACAAAAAATCTCGTGGGGCGGGGGGAGGGGTGACCGCGGTTCAAATTTATACGTAATTCAAAATTTTGCTGTCGAAGTATGAAAATAATACGAATTTTGCTTTTTGCATCCCAGTAGACACCCTGACTACGAATTCCCCCATCCCCCTCCCCTGTGAATGACTATTTGATGAAATTTCTGTAGCTCAACGTTCTAATCTCCAAAAAAAAAAATCATTATAATCATTGACCTACCCCAAGGTACATTTTCGGTACTATTCGACGCTATTTTCTGCTTTGCTGCATAATCACGAAATTCGTTCGTCGAACTCGACTCGAATCACCAAATCCACCACATTTGGACACGAAAACTTGAAGAAATATAAGCGAAAAAAAAAGGTCTACCAGCGCTAATGGCGTGACTTTTAACGATTTCGTTTTCGCATTTTGTTATAGTACTATAGTCACGACGAGTGCATTAAACGCCTTAACGCCTCAACTCGCTATAAATTTTCGAGTGCGAAAACACTTACATAAATAATAATGGCGAAATGGTGGCGTTACGAGGCCTTCGTCATTGCTCCCGAAATGTCACCCATTTTATTGGCCATGCTTTCCGGTATTCCCCTTCATCTCGATGGGGAAAATTTGCGTATAGTTCATTGACCTCTTATTGGCTACCTGACGAGAGACTTCGCCACCGCAGGCTCTTAGGTATCTAAAAAGGGCACAACGATACCTTCGATCCATGGTCAAACACCCAGCTCGGCGGCTCGACCTTTATAAAGTTACGCATCGGCATCGCGGTGACAAATTGACAATAAGTCGAATTAATTACCACCGTCACAATAAATTGAAAAATCTTCGTTGTCATCGAGTTTATCGTATCGTTTGATGAAACAATAGCTCAGCTCTTGGTATAAGGGAAATTACGTAAGATCCTTCGAAATCATAAAGATCTTCGCGACTTGCGATACGTGTGCCGCCAATCATCGCGACAAAAGGCCGATTGTGTGCTATTTCGAGAATGAGGAAGACATACGTCAGCCGATGTTTTCAATCAACGAGTGCACCGCAGACCCGCAGCGCGGTCCAAAAACATTGGGAGCTGTTTTATTATTATGTATTCGTCACTCGACGATATCGTCATTCAAGGTTACCTTTGGTATTTTTTAATTGAATTACGAGTCATTTAGCATTTTTACGAACAGAATTAAGGTTTTGGAGAATATTGCAAAGTGTATATCGCAGAATGAATTTTTCACGACATCCTGCGAATCTGCATTGGTTATCTCCCATGGGATGTGATAGCGTCGCACGTAATTTCCAATTATTTTTTATCACCTCTTTGGAACTTCCTTTATAGATTTTCCTGATTGAATATTTAATTCGCGTCGTATTTGAAATATCTTTCATAGTAATGGTTTGTTATGATATTATGATGACATTCGAGTCGTTAGATGGAAATATGTGATGTATTTTATGATGAAATTGATATGAATTTCTAATCGATTTATAATTACGTTGATAATGTGTTTACTAGTCGTGAAATTCGTAGAAAAATTGGCGAATTTTCTTCGAAATTTTAAAAAAAGAAGGAATTTTTGAATTTATATGTACATTTTTAAAAAAACAGGAGTGAGAAAGATTATAAAAGATAAGCTCGGACTCGAATTATTCAACAATAGTTGATTATTTGTTCTAAATCGTCCAACCACTCTTTCGGTTGATTGTTGAGAAATTCAATGTCTAAATGGCTCAGTTCTTCCCTTCAAACCTCAAAATAATCAATATTCATTACATTCAAGTTCTAATTTTCATTAATACACTATAATCAAACAATAATATTTTCTAAAGGTCAACAATTCACGATTTGAGAAAACGTTTGCCGAAAACAAATATTCATAATTAATTCAATCTTATTCGATCCAACAAATTTTTCAAACTATCTCCTGCAAAATTTCATTTTCAATTTTGTGTAACCACGAATTGAAATTATTTTTACAAAAATTTAAGAAATATGATTTTCTTCTGAAAACATTACCTCGACTAATTCCTGTTCAAGAATAGGATTGCTTTCCAACTACATATTTTCTGTATATTATTTTTCCTTATTTTTATTTATTTATTTAAAATCGACGTAGACAATGAGTAATGAATTTGAGATCTAATTCCATAGAAAATCCTTCAATTTATCAACCCAAAGGAAACGTGTTTCGGAGATTGCTTAATCGTTGGTTCCTATCCCGAATGAAACCGTCTCGGGAACCATTTTGAGATTAGAGTTGGAAAATTTTCAAAAAAGATGACCTTTTTTTAGGTGAGTTATTCAAAAATAGGAAAAAGTGTATTTTGAACCAAAAAATAGGGGGAAAACCAGAGATGCAAATCGAAACCGAAACCAAAACCAAAATATGTATTAAAGAAAATGAGTACAGTTTTTCCAAACTGAGCTAACTTCAAAAACCGTGCATGAAGAAAGGGCCTTAGTTGCCATTTTTTTTCAAAACGGGCCCTAGGTGTAATTTTTTTCCAAAAAAATTGTACCTAGGGCCCTTTTTGAAAAAAATGGTACCTAAGGTCCTTTCCTCATGCACGGTTTTTGAATTTAGCTCAGTTTGGAAAAACGGTACTCAAATGCAATCAAGACCAAAACATAATTTTGGTTTCGTTTTTTTTAATTTTTTTTTTTTTTTTGAAGTTTGGCACTGTTGGGAGTGTTGGGATTGATGAAATCTGATGTTGCATAACGTGTCTTTTGAGTTTTGACAATTCTTAAAAAGTGGTGACCTCATTCAATTTTTCCGAGTGTTTTTGTCGTGTTTTTAGTTCATTTGTTGAAAAATAAAAATTTTCAAAACTAGGGTTCAAATTTGCTCGTTTCATTGAGAGAACTAGGAAAATAACTGTTATAATATCTCAATTTTTCAATTTGTTGGAAATTTAGAATGCCCGAGGTTTCGACTTCTATATTTGGTAAAATTTCATAATTTTCTGGTTTCTTGTCCTTTACTTCGATTAAAAAATAATAAAAGAACCGAAACCGTTATTTTTCGTTATAACCGTAACCAAACCCGATATTTTTTTCGATTTTGGCTTGCATCCCTGGGGAAACCCGATCTCAGCAGAAGCGCACCCAGGGAGGGCTCAGGCGCCCCCCCAGCTCGGCAAGGAGATTTTTCATCATAAAAATGTCATTTTTTTCAAAAAATTTCTCCGTAACTATTTCTTAAATAAAGATACCACTCTTTAAATTTGAATCAGCTGAATTCGCAAAAATTCTGTCTTTTTTAATCAATAAAATAATTTTTATTGAAAATTAGTGATTTTTCAGTCAAAAATGACTAATTTCTCAGCCAATGTCCTATTTATCAGAAAAAACCAATAATTTTGACTAAAAAAAAGCAATAAATCTCGCCATTTGTCAATTTTTCTTCGCCCAAATCTGTGGGTATAATATATTATTTGCCTACTGAAAATACCCCAACAGGCAACTACTCCTGCCCCACTGAAATAATAGGTCACTTCATTTTTTCATTGAATTTTGAGCCTTCTCCATTTTTTCTCAAAATCTGAGCCTCCCCCCACACAATTTCTGGGTGCGCCTATGAATCTCAGTCAGATATTTTTGATTTTTTTGCCTCCTTTCATCAAATATGTACTATTTCGTTTTGTTTCTGACTGCCATCAATTTAACATAACGACAAAAATATTGAGACCCTTGAAGTTTGATCCCTGCTGTCGTTATTGCCTTCAGTTTCATCATTAACGAGCTCTGTCCAAATGTCGAGTCGAGTGCTCCCTTTGTTTATTCAGTTCATTTTTTAAAACTATTTCAAATCCTCGTAGTTTCCTTTCTCTGCAGAATTCGTCGAAGAACTTTAGAATATTTATCTTTACCACCCTTTAATCCTCAAAATCACGACTTGGAATTTCTCGAAGGAATTGCAAGAAATGGTCGAAAAATTATTATTTTGTGGATAGATTATTACTTTCATCTTCTATAAATTTTTAGATTATTTGGAAAAAAAAAAAAATTTTAGGTTGGGAGAATATCTTAAAGTGACAGCTTCGTGTGGCTCGAGACGAAACTTAACAAAAATTTGGTAAAAAGGAAAAGATTTTCAAAAATTATTAACCAATTTTCTGAGAAATGGGTTTCTGAACCGCTTCATGTACTTGACTAATTTGCAAACGAAACAGATTTTTCTTATTGGAAGGACAAAAAATCGAAAATTCTCTTCTCAGAGTACAATTTTTCTTATTCCCAAAAAAGAGGTCATCAATGTCATCACTTTAAAACATTTTTTGCTGGAATTTCAATTTTCTCAATTAAAAAATCCAATTTTTACTTTAATTTTATTATTGTGGGGGGGGGCACCAAGTTGTCTCCTCTATCTCTCTTCCTTCGGTTTGGTTCTGCATTTTAAATCAGGAAGTATCACAGGTGAAAAATGAAGAAATAAATTTTACAGATGAAAAAGTGAAATATATTCCATGTAACTTCTCAAAATTTAGTCAATTTATCAAATTTTTTGATAATTTTTTTAATTGTACGTATACTTTACCCTTATTCTTATTTTTTCAATATTAAGTACATTAATTTTCCTTTTTTCCTTTTTTTACATTTTTTCATTTTAAACATTTTACTTAAAATTTTGCTATTCCAGTTCCCACATATTAATCTACCCAAAAGTTCCTCACTTGGAAAGCTTATCATCAGATTATTTTTTTAAAAATTAAATTAAGTTTTTTTATTTTTATCCTTTTTCACCTCCTTTCTCCGGACATGCCTCTAAATGGCTCGAAATCTCTTTCCTCGCCACATTTATCCACATTATATCGTTATTCATGAGTCAAAACTGGAAAACGAAGCGTGAAACGAAATCTGCGGCCTTGAATATGCTTCCAAGCACACTCATGTGTGAAAGTTCCGGTTTTTTGCATAATACCCTTCCACATCAGCCACCCATCGTCACACACGAACTATATACATGATGTTAATGCAGCCTGGCACCGTAATCACTAATTAGAGATCTTCCATCCGCCTTCTGTGCAAATTATTTTTACTAAATAATTGGAAAATCTATTCAAGTTGGGAACCCCTACTTCGTTTAATTTTTCCACACCAATGATATGACACTCGACGCCGATTCTGATATCGGTAGCGGAGTTTGGAAAAACTATGGTTTAGTCATCAGCATCAAACAATATTTTTAATGATGCGTCAATTTTCCTAGCTTTTTATTAATCGGTGATTTGTTTTTCGTAGATCTCTAGGGACTCGATTTGTCTTCGGATGATTCATTGATCCTCCAGTTTCTAGGATTCAGTTTACTTGGAATGATTGATTTTTTATCGAATAATTTTTCAAATATCTTTCAACATTCCATGTTATTGGAATATCTTTACGTCTAGATGTATTTTATCAAATATGTGTTTACAAATCTACGTGGAAAATCCCTCCTAAAATATACCTGTTCGCGAAACAGGGACCAGGGAGATACGTTAATTCGCAAACTTCTACCAGATAATTATTATACTGCGCGTAATTTTTCTGGCAACTTATTTACGCGTGTGTAATTTCGCACTAATCGAAATATTTACGTAAGTCAAGTATATAGTTACTGCGCGTCATTGAAATATTTCTACGTGCACGAGCGCCTCTGGATGTGTCATTAATTACCCCGATCGACCAAAACATAGACGTCTTCTTTTCGTCGTCGTATCGCGGATAAGAAACCACAACATACCGAATTTCTTTCTTAAATGAGACGAAGAACGCAAGGTGATGATTGAAAATAAGCAATTCCATTGCCGCGTATGTGCATATATTTAGAGAGAGGTCGTGAACTCGTTTTTAGTGTGTTTTTATTATTATTTCATATGGTACACAAGTTCGAGTTGTTATATCGTTACACAATTAGCTGCTATAATTCGGACCGTTTATTCGATTCGGAAACGAAGGGGTTATTTTCCATGACCTGGAAGAGGCGGACGTTCCAGGTGATTTTTGTTTAGTTCTTTCGATTTCTGCTGGAAATTTATTCTTTCGACTTTTGGGCTTCAAAATTTTTCATTTTTTTATTAGCTCCTGATTATTTTTGCTGCAAATGAGATTTCGACGTTCGAAGTTCAAATTTATTCTAATTTCCGAGTTCAAATTTTTTCTATCATTTTAATTTTTTTTTTTCAAAACTGTGTCCAATTTTAAAATTTTTCCAACAATAAAATTTTTCTCAACTTGAATTTTTTTTAGCATTTTTCCAATCATGATTTTTTCAAATTTTTTTAATTTTGTATTTTTTTTAAATTTTTTCCCAAAAAGTTAGGGAATTTTGATAATCTGGAAATTTCAGAGAATATTGGAATTTTCCCTGGAATTTTTTGAAAATGCAAAAGAAAGATAAATCATCTGAAAACAGGGAATAGGAGTCGACTTCGGAGTCAGAATCAAACTGACTCCGACTCCGGCTTGACTCCGCAGTCGAGCCGGAGTCAGGAGTCAAGGTCTGAAATTGACTCCGGAGTTAAGGTGGGGTCAGGAGTCAACTTTTCCCCTTGAATTTGGGAGTTAGGTGGAGTGAGAAGTCAACTTTTTTGCTGATTTCTATTCCTTGGTTCAAAATCGAAGTCGAACTGACTCCAGAGTCAGAGAGTCAAGACAAAGATTGACGTCGGAGTCAGGAGTCAAGGTCACAGATTGACTCCAGAGTCAAGCAGGAGTCAGGAGTCAAGGTCTGAAATTGATTCTGGAGTCAGGAGTCAGGGTGTGAGTTTGAATCAAGGTCATAGATTGACTCCGGAGTCAAATGGAGTCTCAAGAGTCAAGGTCATGGATTGACTCCGGAGTCAAGAGTCAAGGTCACAGATTGACTCCGGAGTCAAGGTGGAGTCAGGAGTCAGGGTGTGAGTTTGAATCAAGGTCATAGATTGACTCCGGGGTCAAGGTGGAGTCAGAAGTCAACTTTCTCCCTCGACTCTGGGAGTCAAGCCAGAGTTAGGTGTCAACTTTTTGGCTGACTCCTAGTCCCTGAAAAAATTGATATTTAAATGCATGTTTTTGTCAATTAAATTATTAATTTTCCAAAAAAAAAATCCTTTGCTTTACACTCTTTCTTCCTACAGAATTCATTTAAAATCTAATTTGTTTTGAACATATTTTTTAATCACCTGTTGTAAGAAAGGAATATCTGTTGCCTTTGATCACGATGTTGAAAAAAAAAGAGGGAATGGAAGAGAATTAGAAATTACTGGTCGCTGTTGAAAAAAACCTCAATGAGGGAAAAGTAATGAATTTTCTACTTTAGCAGGTATTTTTTCCCAAAAATTTTCACCCTCGCTTTGGTAGGACTCTACACATTGATCCATTTCAATTTGCAGGGGCTTGCGAGCGATTTATGAATTTGATGCACGTGTTTTATTGGGGGGGGGGGAAGCCTTTATAATTTTGCTTCAAAACGAGAGTTTTTATTTTTATTTAAAATTTTTCTGTAATATATTCATGTTCTCAAGTTTTTGTGCGGGGGGGAGGCAGAAATTTTCAAAATTGAATTTGAGTCGTTTCGGTGGCCGGAAAAAGAGCATTTAAAAATTTCGTAAAAAGTATGTGACTTCATTTTTTTTTCAATTCAAATATTGAGAAAAAAATTTACAATAATTGTTGGAAAAAAATTGAGAATATTTGAATTGAAAAAATTTTACAGTTGGAGAATTTCTTTAAATTGGATACGATTTTAGTATCTAGAAATAAAAAATTCCATTTTTTTCAACTCTGAATAAAAAAATTTCAAACTTCATGTTTTTTTAAAATTTCTTTCCCAACTCAGTGAGTAATCAGATGAAATTTTAGAAAGTAATAAAAATTTGAAATTAAAAAAAAATCAAAGTTGAGAAAATGTTGAGAAAATTTCACTTGAAAAAAATTTTACTGCTAGAAAAGTGATTCGTTGAGAAATGGAAAAATGCATCCAATTCGAGATTTCTGGAGTGAAAGTGAAGATTTGAGCGGAGGATCAGTCTTGTTCATGGTTCGAACATTATCGTTTAATCCTCTCCCAGACCATATAAAATGACTCTCGAAATAGAACCCCATTTGTTTGTACTTTATGTTGTTTATATTTGTACGCGTGCACCGCAACGAGTCGCGAAATTCGCATTTCGACGTCGAATTTTGCCAATAAACAGGTAATCTTTGTGAACGTACTTGTGCCATGTGGGGCTTAACGAAGGCAGCAGCAGCGAAGGAAGATGGTGCGCAGTATTATGCGGTATTATAAACGACGTTTAATCCGCTCAGATGGTTGTTTTCGACGCCGAAAATTTACAATTCAATATTGATTCGGTTCGGGAACCACCCCCCATCCCCCATCCCTTAGGTCCGATATTGTGTATAGTTTTTCTCTCCACAAAGCATGAATCCAATAGCAATATACGTATCACGCCGCCGTACGAATATTTTTCCTTATTCGTGTTATTTTAATTTCCTATGCCTAATTCGAAACGTACGACATAATGGACAGATAAGATTATGCATATCCGGTAATGTACATACGTATTCGAGTCGAGAGTTGAATAATCTATTTTTTTTTTTTCCATTTTATTGTGTAATTTATCCTGCGCTGCGTATTACACGACAGGCCTCTCTTCGTAATTATGCGACCTTACAAAGAATAAAAATTCTAAGCTTGTCTCTTCTTTCTCGTAGCTTTAATGGTACGATGACGGAGGATAATGGAAAGACATTTAAGCGGAGATTTGTTTTTACGATTTTTATACTCTGTCTAGGTTCCGTTGTGTCCGTCCGTCCCTTCGTGTACCGTTAATGACTCGTAGATGTTATGACAGAGCGTGAAAGTTGGCGAGAGTTGTGATATTTAATCAAGTATACGAGATGTTTTAACATCTGTACGCGATTGTAGTATTTAAAGAAGGTAAAAAAATCGTAAAATATTCGTTATGTAAGGGAGTGATGCGATAGGGCACGTGTATGCGAATTTTGGCGTGAATTTTTACTCGTGTTGTTGGATATGTTTGCGAATCATTTATCACGTGATAAAAATCGGATGATGTGTGGGTAAATTGAAATTACCGCGGTTTACTTGGTAATTTCTGTAATTTACCGTAAAATGTATTATGGGGGGGGGGGTGAAAAATTACTCAAAAATTCATCATTTAAGTATTTACTAAAAAATTGCCTTGTAATTGATAAGTCTTTTTTTTAGACTGTACAGTTTCATTTTTTTGGAAATTGAATTTTTACAAAATTTTATCTAAGGAGGTGTTCTGAATTTTAAAGAAATCCGCGAATCATATTTTTAATTATTTCGAAGTCGTTTTCCCATTTTTATTTCTATTTTTTTTTGAATTTCTGAAACACATTAAATCTTGGAGAAAATTGGAAGTTTTTACTCGAATACAAAACTGGTTTATTCAAGTTCCTTCTGAAAGAATTTAGAATGAATTTTAAAAAATCGAGGAAAACTCGATTTCTAACTAATTTTGGGTCATGGAACATGAACCTACCATTATAATTTCCTTCTCATGTGATTTCCTTGTCCATGACCGTCGATTCAAGCTGAAATTCTTGCGAGGTCATTTTACGTGGATTCTTGAAGATGTATTCAAGATCTGTACAGAGTGCAAAAAGTACGAAATTTTGACAAAATTTGCTAAACAGAAATAATTTATTGCTCCTGGTCATCAAAAAATGTTTAGATCTAAAAAAGTATGGATTTTTGGTTTTCAATATTTAAATACAAATATTGTTCATTTTTTTACTTGAAATGTTTTTGATTTTTAGTATTTTATGCCGGAAGGAATGAGAAAATGGAAGAACTAACATCAGATTCGTATTCAGAGAGTCAAAATTTCCCTCGCGATCATTTCAATAGAATACTCAAAATTCGTTTTTTTTTTCATTGATTGAAAATATTCAGGTGGAAAATTTTTCGATCCACTCTACCACACAGGCCAGGTATAAAAACACAAAATTTCATTAAAAAAACTTGAAAAGGACAAAATTTTGTAAAAAAAAACTTCAGAAAGCACGAAATTTTTATTCCGAAGTAATAAATTTTATTCAAGCAACAGATTATTAAAAAACAAATCATTTTTTTCTGAAAATTAACAATTTTTTAATGTTAGCCCCGCTTTACTCGGGTATAGGCCTATGAAGCCTAAAGCTTATTTATTATATATGGAGAGTGAGGATTTTGCCTCTCTTTCCGTACTAAAATCTTAATTTAAAAAAAATTGAGAAATTTCAGCTTTTGGATGTTTTTTTTTCGAAAATTTTCGCATTTTATTCACCCGGGTTCGATGAATTGACACTGTTTATTTTCAAAATGATGCTATGAACTCTCGTCCCCTTGAATATTTTGAAGCGGAAAAAATGTCCTTTTCATTTATCAGGGGGACTTGGTGGCGATCTCGAATACAATTTTCAAAAAAAAATTGATTTTTTTGGAAGAGAAAGAGGTCATTTAGGAATACAGTATTTTGTAACAGTCAAAAAAATTAATCCAAAAAAAGCACGAATTTTTGTTTTTCAATTTCAGTACGACTGCTCGACAAATTTCTTTTTTTTAAAAATTTGAGTCAACCAATTTTTCATTTTTTTAAGAAAACCAGTCACCAAATTCCTGCTTTTTTAATTATTCCTATTAGTTGCAAGATATCCAACAGTCCTGCAAGTCCTTATTTTAATCTGCATTTTGCTTGTGCGTCTTCAAGTCTTGTATTTTTGTTAAACATTTGAAATGTCCCGTTTCTTCTGTTTTTTTCAATCAAATTTTGAAATTTTTTATTTATTCTGTTTTCATGTTTAGGTACTTTTTTTGGTAAAAATTTTCTCCCTCGCTTTGCTCAGGCTTAATTTTATCCATTTCTGTAAATTTTTTCAAAATTTTATGAAGTCAAGCTTTTTTGTGTAGAAATGTTATCTTTTTCCAAATTACACATTCAAAAGACAGATTTTTTGAAAAAACAACTGTTTTTTCAAATTGACTTGATGGGCAATGTACAGGGTCTATAACTGAACCGGGCAACGTCAACTTAAAAATCCCTGTTTGACAAAATAATATTCCGATTATTTCACATTTTTGCATGCATGTTCGGTAAGATGACTCATTCCTTGCATCAATCTCGTAATCTTACAAAAGCGTCGTTGGTCGTTTTTTTTCATACAGGGTTTATAAATGAATCGGGCAACATCATCGCAAAAATTCCCTTTTTTCCCGTTTCGTTTCGTCGCATTGTTACAAAAGCTAAAATATGAAAAAAGAACGACCAACGACCCCTTGATAAGATTACGAGTTTGATGTAAGGAATGAGTCATCTTACCGAACATGCATGCAAAAGTGTGAAATAATGAGAATATTATTTTGTCAAACCGGGATTTTTACGTTGACGTTGCCCGGTTCATGTACAGGGTCTATCAGTGGCGTAGCGAAGTGTTTTTTCTGGGGGGGGGGGGGGGGTGACGTTCTCGATTTTTCCAACTTTGAAACTGAAATTTGCCAACTTTAGAGATTAAATCATAAGCGTGCCCAGAAATTATTTTAGGGAAGGGCTGAGAATCGAGGAAAAATAGGGGGATAAACGGATTTGAGCAAAGAAAAAATTTGATAATTGCGGAATTTTCAAAGAAAATCGTTTCACTGATTCTCAAAGGCAGAATTTGATTGAAGACTGATTCAGATTCACTTGAGAAAATATGATTAAAATATTGTCCGAGCGAAGCGAGGGCGACATTTTTTTGAAAAATCATGTTTGAATACCAAAAAAAATGCACTTTTTTCACATTTTTATAAAAAATCTCCTTTCCGAGCTGGGGGGGGGGGGAGCTCGAGCCCTTTGTGCCTTCTCGTTGGGTGCGCCTTATGAACGAAATGAAATATTGAAGTAAAATCTAGGTTTCATAAAATGGTGTTGCAAAGTGTGCAGTGACGTACCGAAGTCTGAATATTGAATTGAGGGGGCAAAATCTCAGAATTTTTGGCTTGATTTTTGAAAAATTTTGAACATCAATTTATTTAAGCACGAAACAGACTGACTTTTTGGGGGCGGGGATGGATGGCACAAATTTTCAGACTGAACTAAATTTTTTGACCGCTTCTCCCTCTCATTCAATTATTCATAGCGTTTCCCTGTGTAATTTCAATGTATCTATGTATCTACTCGAAGTTGAAAAAATCAGTGAAAATGGTCAATTTGTCCCTAACAAAGTAAGGGTGGAAAAGTTCGAGAAAAATTATAATTTATTTTAAAAATTTTGTAATTTCAATGGAAATGCGAGCGAAATGAATTTGGCCCGAACGAGGCGAAAATTTTATAAAACCTCAAGTTCAGGGCGAAATAAAACAACGTTTTAGATTAATAAATTTGAGTAAAAAATTCACCACTTTAACTTTGAAATTATTGAGGGAGAAATGTGATGAGGCCGAGCGCAGCGAGGCCAAAGCGTTTAAAACATTTCATTTTCAAACATCGAAAATGAGTTTTGAGGAGAAAAAAATACAATAAAATTAGGTGAATAGAAATAATTTTGAGAAAAAATATGAACAAAATCACTTTTGCATGATGTAGATGAAATACATACAATAAAGCCGAGCGCAGCGAGGCCAAAATTTTTGAAAATTTTAGAATTGGGAGGTATAATTTCAGAGTTGGTAATTTCTGAAAAAGCGATGTTTACCCCAAAAATTTTCTTATTTTTGGTCAAATTTGCCAACTTTTCTCATTTTGAGACGAATTTGCCAACTTTTTCTACTAGCATTGTATGTGGGGGGGCGAGTCGCCCCCCCCTAGCCCCCCATTCGCTACGCCCCTGGGGTCTATAAATGAACCGGGCACCCTCAGCGCAAAATACTCTACCTAAAATAGCGATATTTCTGATTTATGTTTTTTTCCGTTAAAAGGGTCTGGGGTGTAGTTTTTAATTTACCAAAAATCATAATTTTGATGAATTTAATTTTTAATGATAAATTCATCACTTATTTGTCAATAATTGTAATTAATAAAAAATTTTAATTTCAAAGAATTGATAATTTTACGTTCGAGATTACGGCATTCTGATGTTAAAAAAAAGATTCATGTAATGTTATCGTGTGGGCATTTCAACTCTGTGAAGGGTATTTCACACTTTTACCTGCATATTTTATAAGATGACTCATCCCTTACATTAAACTTCCGTCACTTTTTTGATCTTGTTTTCGTTTCGTTGCGTATTACAACAATAATATCAGTGATGCAACGCAACGAAATGGGAAAAAAGAAAAGAAAAGAATGGGAATTTTTGCGCTGAGGGTGCCCGGTTCATTTATAGACCCTGTATAGACTATAGACCCTGTATTTTAGCTTTTGTTATGATGTGACGAAACGAAACGGGGAAAAAAAGGAATTTTTGCGCTGATGTTGCCCGGTTCATTTATAGGCCCTGTATACGAATACTTATTCTGAAAGAGATTTTTTTTGAAATTTAGACATTGAAAAATTAACATTTCTAGTGATTGAATTCAGTGTTGCCGAATTCCCGAATATTCTGGGAAACAGAACTTTTGGAGTCCTTCGAAACTTTTTCGAAACTTCTCGAAATTTTAATGCATTTTTCTGCTTTTCAAGCACGATTTTTCGAAAAAAATCGCCCTCGCTTTGCTCGGACTGTATTTTAATGACTCTATTTCTAAATTTAAAGAATTTATATTTTTTTTTGAGTTGGCAATTTTCAACTGATTTTCCAGTCAAAACCCACTGATTTCTCAGACAATATTCCATAGGTATCAGAAAAAACCAGTAATTTTGACTAAAACAAATCGATGAAAAATCACGGATTTTCAAATAATCTATTTCACTGATTCCAATTTCCAAAAAGGCAAAGTTTTACGAGAATTGACTAATTGTACCAAAAATCTTGTAATTTTTCAATTTTTCTTAGCTCAAATCTGTATTTTTATCAAATTTTGATCCCCCTCCATTTTTTTCTCGAATTCTCATCCCTCCTTTTTTTTTAGCAACAGTGGCGGTGAAAAAAAACGGAACTTTTTACGAATTCCGGAACATTTTTGGGAACTTTTGAACATTAGAATTCGGCAACACTGTTAGAATTCCTAATTTCCAGACAAAAGATGGATTGAAAGCAGGCATCATAGCAGGTCACTTTTTTAGGCTTTGGTCACTAAAAGTCACTTTTTTCCTCTCAAAGTCACTTTTTTCGCATTTTCAAGCAAAATTCAAATTTTTACGTAAAAATTGCTATTTTTCAAAATTCTTCAAAAAAAAAAATTAAAAGTTGATAATGATTTTTCAAAAAAAATTTGCCCTCGTTTCGCTCGAGCAGTATTTCAATAATTCTATTTATAAATTTGAAAAAATTATCTTTTTCTAAATCAGTAAAGTAATTGATTTTTTAATCAATTCCCCATTTGACAGAATAAATCACTAATTTTGACTAAAATAAATCAATCGAACAATTGAAATATCACAGATTTTCAAATAAATTCATTTCACTGATTCAAAAAGACACAGTTTTACGAAAATTCACCGATTTAGATTTAGAGAGTAGATATAGGTCATATATTAATTGTTTGTTCCAAAAATCTCGTCATTTTTCAATTTTTCTTTGCTCAAATCTGTATAATTAAATTAATTATGTATATCTGCCTCCTAAAGTGCCACTAAAAAAATTAGATTTTTAGATCACCTAATTTTTTCATCGAATTTTGACCCCCTCCCCTCATTTTTTCTTGAATTCTCAGCTCTCTTTTAACTGTAAAAAAATTCCCCCGAAAAAATCGAATTTTTGGTTACTTTTGGTTTCTTTTTGGTCATTTTTTGGTCACTTTTTTCTCAAAAAAGGTCACTAAAAGTCACTTTTTTTCTTCGGAATATCGCTATGATGCCTGTGGAAGTGGAATGCAAAAAAATTTGTAGCTTGTTGTTTCCTAAAAAGTAGACAGGGAGCTGCTTATAGGTAAAAGGTTGAGTAAGGTCAATTTCCTCTTAGCTACTGAAATTTTAGTTCAAAATTCGTTTTGTGCAAAATTTTTCGCTCTTGCTTTTCTCGGGCTATAAAAACATTTTTTTCCTAAAATAATTGATAATTTTAAGCCATTGAGAGGAATCCTGGTAAAAGCCAACCAAGGGGAAGTCGAATGGATGTACGTATGTCTGTGTGACATGCTTCGCCCTATACTTTTTTGAAATTGGCTGGGAAACGTGGGGGAGGAGGGTGGATAATTTTCCTACTCGTTCAAAGTTTGAAAAAATTTAAAAAAATTTAAATTGCAAAAAATTGAAAATTGGAAGGAAAATTTTTAACATCCCTCCCCCCCTAGAAATCTTGAAATGGGAAGGAAAATGTTCTGCCAAGTGTCCTGCATTTTCATTATAAAACTTAATTACGATGCCTTGAGTCGACAAATTTTTCATTCCCCCCCTCTCCTAGATTTTTGCTCAAGTTTCGTCTATTTTGAATACCAACTTGCAGCTTTTTTTCTCAAGGAGAAAAATAACACGAAGGTATTTTCGTGTTGCCTATCTTCGCGATCGAAGGCGTTTGAAAACCTTGAAATAGCTGTAATGGCTACGGTTACACTGGTACGGTACATTTTTGCATATTAAAAACACCCATCACTACAGCAGTGGTAATTTTCACTCAACTTGGTGCATAACGATCGGAATCGTTGATTCGTTCAAACACATCCACATCCTTCGACCGTGTCAGTACGAATGTGCGAATCGCGAACATCCAACTCATCTATACTTATTCATTTTACGTTTCTACCACGACTGCTTCAGCGATCAGCGAACCTCGACCTAGTATCGACTTCGACTTGGAAGTTGACGATAATTATACGGTTCATTAACGAAAATACACTCTTCGTTGGGGTATAGCATATAAAATGTAATGATACAGGTACCAAGTTGGCAGTTTCGATTATTCATGTGGCATGAAACGCGATAGTTCGTCGATTCGACGAAAACACAAATAAAATTCGTCGACTGCTGGAAAACCCTTCTCCGCGCCATGTTCGAAGAGAGTTGGAAAAGTGAAAAAAGAATGACGAGGAAAAATAGGAAGAACGAGACAAGGAGGAGAGTGAAAACCGCACCTCGCAGAGCTCGCAATCAGCAAAATTCGCGTGACGAACGTTCCACTTCTGACGGTATCGCGTTCGACTCGCGTACCTGTCATTACGGCGATATTTTGTGGCCGCATGAGTCATCGTGTGTTTTGGCAGCCTGCGGAGTCGTTTGCCCTAGCGCCATCGTCGTCTCATTAATTTAAATTATTAATATGTGGTTTTGCGAGGTATTGCGCGAATGCAGCGGATCTGCGGCCGTGAATGTGTCTCCGAGCTCGCGTGCTGTTCCAAGTACGTTCACGAGACGGAGGGGCCCGGAGGGAGACTTCCAAGCTCCGATTTGGCAAATTTTTCGGACTCGATTTGAAGAAATTGTAGGGTACGAAGTGCAGCCGGCGCTAAAACGCAGGAACACGGTTTGTTTAGCAGATGGGCCCATATGAAATGCACCCATTTGGCAACATTCCACCGATTCGGAGGAGTAAAGAGGCAAATATCCAAGACCGAGGTATTTCCGGTAAACGTCAGCGAGATGTGGCTGTGGTCGATTGAATCGATGGATTTTCGGCTCCGGCAGCCGGAATCGGAGGAGTGTGCAATAGGGTGGGCCGAAAAACCAAAAATTTTGATTTTCGAAAAGTTACCCCCATAAAAGTTGTTGGCTGAATAGACTAGTAAATTAAAATAAAAAATTTCAAAATCGATTCATATCTTCCGATCGCGCAAGAGCCTTCAATTCTTCAAAAATTGCCAAAAAATCAAAATTTTAAAAATTTTGAAAAAATTTAAAATTGACTAAAATTAATTTTAGAGCTTCTGTAGTGACTATCAAAACCAAAAAGCACATTTTTTTTGAAAAAATCTGTGTTTTATAACTTTTTTAAATTTTTTTCACAGGCGAAGAAACATGAGAAATTTAAAAAAACTATAAAACATGGATTTTTTCAAAAAAGTTGTGTGTTTTGCTTTAAATAGGCCCTAAATAAGCTCTAAAATTGATTTTGATGAATTTTGATTTTTTTTTAATTTTTAAAAATTTATGAAAATGTTGAATTTTTGACATTTTCGAAGAATTGAAGGCTCATGCGAGATCGGAAGATATGAATCGATTTTGAAATTTTTTATTTTATTTTTCTAGTCTATCCAGCCAACAACTTTTGTGGGGGGTAACTTTTCAAAAATCAAAATTTTTGGTTTTTCGGTCCACCCTAGTGTACGAGTTATACGTGATTTACGTTACTTATTCGTCAATTACGTCCTGGTAGAGGCGTTTTTATAGGCGCGGGTGCACTGACCGCGTGAACGAGTCTGTAATGTTTTTTAAATTGAGAATGCGACAACAGACGAATAGAATTAAAACTAGGTTCGGTTGCCCGGTGCGATGATTCAGTCGGACGCATTCAACAGTTGGTTCGAATCAAGCTGCTGAGAAGTGAGGTGTGATTTATGATGAGGTCTGGGCATGTGTGCCGAGGTGTAGAGCACTGCTAGTATGACTTTATCGAAATACGTAGGACGTAGGTGGTCATCTCGCGTCTAAAGGAGGAAACCTTTTTCCGTCTTGTCTACCGTAGCTTGTGCAAGCCTCTCTCGGCCAGATATTGGTTTCCTGTTTTGCTGTAAACGGTTTATCGACTCGAGTCTCGACACCTTCAGTTCCGTGTTTATTTTCTTTAAAGAATAAATACTCGGTGTTGAATCGACGATTGTCAACCGAATGGTGATTATTTCTGGCGTGGGGTGGGGAGCTGGGGATCTCTGAACAGGGGAGAGAAAATGAAAATGCATAATTTACGTTTAACCTTTCTGTGTCACGCTAGTTTTTGTATAAATACGCTCATGCAGTGAGTCATAAAGTCTTCGTACGCAAATATTTCGCTTCGTTTTTGTTGCAAGAGGATAGAGAAATGATCAAAAAAAATTGGAAGCAAGCGAGATCCAGTAGACTCTGCAAGAGGGTTCTTGGAATAAGTAATTCAGAAGACACAAATATTTATGCTCAAGAGAATGACGATTTTGATTCGTGTGGGGCATTTGTTTTTTCCAAATTCGAATTATCGGATGAAAATTACGAAATAATCTAAAAAGGAAAATATTTTAATCGATTCAAATAAATTTATGAATCAGGGTGTCCATTTTCTGGAAAACCGAAAAAAGTTTGGGAATTTTGGAATTTTCTCTGGAATTTTTTGAAAATTCAAAAAAAGGATATTTAATCATTTAAAAAAGTGTTTCTTTGCTTATTTTATTTTAAATTTTTCAAAAAATTTCGCCCTCGCTCCGCCCAGGCCAAATTATTACATCTTTCATCTGATTTTTTTATTCATAATTTTTTGTTGACTGTAGTGTTTAATAAAATTAATATTTAAATGCAGGTCTTTATCTATTAAATTATGAATTATTCAAAAAAAATGTTCCCTCGTTACGCTCAGGGTAATTTACACTCTTTCTGCAAAATTTATTTAAAATCCAAGTTTTTTGGAAACTTTACTTTTCAATGAGCTGCGAGATGCCCTTGACTATGATGTTGATAAAAAAATGAAGGGAATGGAACAGAATTCGAAATTATTTGCCATGTTTTTGGAAACCCCGAATGAGGGGAAAGTGCAGGTGAATTTTCATCTTTTAAAGATGTTTTTTCACAAAAATGTTCGTCCTCGCTTTGCTCGGACTCAACACGTTTACAGATAGATTTATAAAGTTGAGGCTTGTGTTTTTCATTTTTGGGAGAAGGAGAGGGAGGTGGAGGTGGAAGGGGTAGGCAATAAAATGTGAAGAAATTTTTAATTTTCACCCTGGAGAAATCCGAATTTTCATTCGTTTGATTTGGTAGACACCCTGGCATAATTTGTTTCATTTTTCAAAATTTTATATTTTTGCTTTGAATGCTTAGTTTATCATTTTTATTTGACATTTTTTCTGTAATAAATTCAAATTTTCAAATTTTTTTGGCGAGGGGGAGTTGGCTGCGTTCAAAAATTTTTAGAATTGAATTTGAATCTTTTTTGCCTCGAAGAGGAACATTTAAAAATCTCGTAAAAAGTACCTATTGATTTTGGAAAAAAAATTGTTAAACTCCATACATTTTTTATCATTCTTATGCAAAATTTCGAAATGTAACCGAAAACTTCCCCTCCCTCCCCCCCCCCCCGTTTAAAGGGTCTGGAAAAATTTGGAAAACCTGGAAAAGTCAGAGAAAATCATTTCTGAAATATAGTGGACACTTTGTGAATTTTCGGAAAATTTTTTCGAAATCTTTAATAGTTATTCTTATTTTATTTAAAAAATTTTCAAGTTAAAATTTTCTCTAAATTTTTTACAACTTGAACTTTTGCAAAAATTGCCTATTACATAATTTTTCCAAATTCTTTCAGCTCAAAACGAAAAAATGTTCTGACGTCTTCGGAAAGTCACTCAATTTTTGAATAATTGTGGTCCTTTCTGACAAAAATTCCTGAAAATTAAACTTTGTGAACTTATAAAAAACGGTTGAAAAAATTTGAATTCGGAAATATTTTTGAAAAAATTGTAAAAATTTTATGGCTTCAAAAAATTTGAGAAAACAGTATTTGACAATTATTTTGAAAGAATTTGAGATGATCGAATTTGTGGATTGAAAATATTTTAAAATAGATGAAGTGAAGGGCAATCAATATAACCAAATTCAAAACATTTTCTTAATACCAACAGTTTAAGTTTGAAACCTGCGTATGAAAAAAAGGATCTAGGTGTAATTTCCTTTCCTGATTGGAAGATGACGATGAAACTTCTAGCACGAATAAAAATTTTAAAAATTTATACTTAGATCCATTTTCTCATACACGATTTTCGAATTTATGCTCCAGTTTAATACGAATATTGGTTTTCAACTTGGAAAGAATTTTTAAAAAATTCAAATTTGGAATAATTTTCGAGAAAATTGTCGGATAGAGATTTCGAGAAAATTCGAAATTGGAAAGAAATAATGTTGAAATTCAACTGAATCTGAACTTCGAAAAAGGGACATACTTCATATGAAACAAAATCGTATTTTCCGTGATTATAAATAGACGTTCGTAATTCATTTCATGATTTCTCTCTCTCTCTCTTCTGATTGGTTTATTAATTGTTATGATAACACAATTCACTTTGTCCCACACCAAAATAAGGCGTTCGTTGCAGAACTGAAGAATTGGAAAAAGAACCAAGGTGATTTCAATAGGGCTCCTGGTTACATCGGGAACTCTAAAAATTTAAACGAGTATGGAAGACTTCATAAAGAATTTAAGAATCACTCGAGAAAAACAAAATTGTCTCAAAGAAAAAAATTCGATAACCAAAAATACGAAAACCCTCCTGTCATATAGAGTACCTACGAACAATTATGTGAGGGGGAGGTCGTATTTTTGGTTCTCAAATTTTTCTCTTTGAGACAATTTTGTTTCTTTCGAATGATTCTTACTCTTTATGAAGTCTTCTACTCGTCATAATTTTTTCAAATTTTTTTCGATAATTTCTTGCCCCTCTAAGAGCAAAAAACGAAACGAAGTTTTGGTGTACGAAACTTTTGTCACTCACATGTATGTCACACTTGGTGAAATTCACTAATACCTATAAATCAATAATATATGAAAAACTAAAATTCCCCCTACCCAATGAACTTGCCCGATGGGTGACTGACAACTAGAAAAGTTTTTTGGTCTGGTTTGCATATTTTTGAAGTTTTAGGGACATTTTATTACAATTCATTAGAAATAATTTTCGAATAAAAAAATTGTTCGAACTGACGTTTTGGGTGGTGAATCTTGTAAGGAATAAATTGCAACAGAAAAAGTGATATCCATTCCCTGCCCACCTTCAGAATTGCCATTGAATGGGCTATTCAGGATAGAAATCTTTGAAAAATGATTAGCCCTTCTAAAGATGTGAAAAAAGTGCATATCACATTATTTTTTTGTTGCAATTTTTTCCCTACAAGATCCACCACTCATGAAGTCAGCAGTTTGAACAATTTTTTGTCGGAATTTTTTCTTCATCAACCTGAAAATTTTTCATAAAATGTTCAGCTTGTAAAAAAAATCTGTTCGAAAAGTAATGACCGGATCCTTGAATGTTGAAAATTTGAAGCACCCCTGCATTGAGCCATCCTCTGCCAAGTGCCAATAGGTTTACGATTTGGAATTATTATCTAAATGATAGCTAGTTTTTTAAGCTAAGACGTTATTTTTCTGAATTTAATGGTTCGAAAGCGACGATTTCTTAATTTCTATGTATTTTTTTCTGTTTCAGGAGGGAGTCAAACACGTGGATCTTTTTACGATAACAATTCCGTTACGCTCAAAAAATGTAATTCTAGATTTAAGACTAAACAGGTAATTATTCGAAGAGCCTCTATCGATTTCCACTTTAATAATTAATGAGGTAAATTTTATTGGAAATTTTCAATATCAGGAAATTGATAATGATTTTTAAACAGAACAAAAATTATGATAAGATAACAGATAGCTTTTAAAAGGAAATACGTGTAATAATATCTAGGTACTTCTACTTATATATGAACAATCGTACGTTGGAAAATGAAAAATAGTCATCCAAATTCATAGAATTTGCTGAAAAAATAATAGGTAATCGATTGTTTGAATGACGTAAAAATTATTGAAAATAGTATGCACAATCAGTCGAAACGTTTTTCAATACTGGATTTTAAATTAGAGATACACGGTTGAATTGAAAAATTAGGCTCAGAAGGACGGTAGAAAACGAAAATTTGCCTGTTTTGTATCACATGGTTAAGAAACTGATTTTTTCCTTTTAATTTGCGAGTGATACTGGCAAAAAATTTTTTGAATAAAAATACAGTTTTTAAATTCGAATTCAAAATAAATATTTTTATTGAGTTTTTAATTCGTTTTCCTGGAACAGAAATTTAAAATCACTCTATATGAATTTTCGATTCGTATGATTCTCAAAATTTGCGAAATTTTTGTCAGTTTTTACTAGAAATACTGTGTTTGGAAATTTTTTTGAAATTTTTAAATTATCGGCGATATTTAAAATATTATTTTTCTCATTTCGTTAGAAAATTTTTTTCACGAAACCCCAATTGTTAATCTTGCCAATTTCTCTTCAAAAAAATTACGCATTTCTTCACGGAATTAGTTGATTTTTTTGCAGAAATTTGTCCTACTTGATTAACCTACGTTATATTCCAAACTGGTTGAAATAACTTGAAAATCGTAACATGTGAAAAGTCATTAAAATGTGTAAAATATGAAGATTGCTCAAAAAACTTTTTTTGAAATATATTTTTATGAAGAAAGTATGAAATAGAATTCAGTTTTTTCCATTAGTATAGGTAAACTCAAAATTTCAGAAAAATTTTTAGAAAATTTTCCAAGTTTGAGAATTTTTTAAATAGTTGTTCACAAAATAATCTTTTTTGGTGATTTTTTAATAGTAAAATCGATTTCGTTATCATTTTTTGATTGTTTTTCAGTAAATTAAAAGAAATGAAAAAAAAATTGAAATTGGGTCAAAATTCCATGAAATGTTGCAAAAATTGGTTGAAAAAACAAAATTTCACTCAATTTCCATAAAAATATGATAATTTTTGTCACTTTTCAATATTTTGGGTAATTTTTTCAGAAATTCGTGTATTTTTGATGAAAATTTTATAATTTTCAAGTTATTTTTACACGATTTTCATTGAAATTTGAAAATTTTTCTAATTTGAAAAACTTTCACCATAGTTTGAGCACTTTTCAGAACTTCCGAACAGTATTTTATCATGTTTCATTTCATTTTCAGCGGGGTTTGGATAATTCGTCTTGCAATTTAAATAATTTTCTTTTTTTTATAAATTGTTATTTTTCAAACGCTTTTATCAATCTTGAGTAACGTTTAAGAAATGTTTATGGAAATTTCGACTTTATTTCGTGCAGTTTACAGGATGGTTATAATTTTTAAGTAATTTTTACGTTAATTCTAAAAACTTCGTTGTTATTTTATTGTGGGGTTTAATAGGAACTTACCATTTTTTCCTTACATTTTGAACATTTGTTGCAAACTTTTCAAGTAGTCTACTATTTTACCTAATTTTCGAGGCATTTGGAAAAAAAATACTTTTTTTCCACATTTTGAATGTCTTTTCTGTTTTGTAATGTTTCTCAAACCGTTATGGTTTTGTGTACTTACCTAAATCTCTCATTCTTTCGCAGTGATCTCATTCCGAAAAACTATTTTCGAAAACACCAAAGCCCTGAAGGCGGATACATCACGAAATACCCGAAACCTCACGTAAGTATATGCTCAATTTCCTTTTTTATAAAATCCTACCTATCATACAACATAATATTTGTACAGTACATTAAATAAACGACGAATGGAATCCCAGGGAGGAGGGTAAGGGTAGCAGCAGGATGAAATCACGTTCCATTATAAACCAGGAAAAAAAGCTCGTACGAGTATTTCGTAGGCTACTTCATTGATGGTGATGGCAATACGTGCATTTTTGTATTGTACCACGTTTCCCTGCAGTCGTAAAAATATAAGTGGAAAAGATTTTGGTGATTCATGCTTTAATACTGAAAATTTTGTATTTTTGCGCAGGAAATTGAATTATGTCATTACAACGGAAATATCAGAGGTGTACTGAATTCATGGGTTGCTGTATCCACGTGTAATGGCATCAGGTACGTAGAATTAATATTCAAACGAAACAACTGGCGCGGCGCAGCGCGAATTAGCATTTAAGCTTTACCATGCTAATGAAGATGACAGACGAAGTGTTAATTGTTCCCGGATTTTTTTTACATTATTTTTGCGAACGTGTGACAAGGATGAGTGGTTTTGATTTGCGTAAATTTTTGGTGTCAAGTTTTGCAATATTTTTTGGACGATTTTTTTTGCTATAAGAGTGATTATACGAGATTATTCAAGTATTCGGGATGAATTTAAAACGAATGGAAATAAGATGATGATTTTGAGATGGAAAAATATTTTTCAGGTGGCTTGTTTGTTTGGCAATTGAATGATTTGTTTGAACTTGATAATTCATGGTTAATCCATCGTTGAGAGAAATGATTCAGTTGTTCGCAAAAATTTTCCGTAGAAATTGAAATATGTATGTACTTAGGTGATTTGAGCGATTCGTTATAGGTACTCTTTCGTTCTCGAGCGATTTGTGCAAAAATGAAATTCATTCATTCGCGAATGATCTTTGTTCAGAAGTGGTGATTCATTCGTTCTAGAGCGATTCGTTCAATAAAATAGGCAATTCATTCGTTCGCAATAATTTTCTCAGAATAGTGTTTCATTCGTTCACGAACGATTTGTTCAAAAATGGCGATTCATTCGTTTGCGAATGATTTACTCAAAATAGTAATTCATTCGTTCTCGAACGATTTGTGCAAATAGTGATTCATTCATTCGCAAACGATTTGTTCTTCGTTCAGAAATTGTGATTCATTCGTTCTCGAACGATTTGTTCAAAATTGTGATTCTTTCGTTCGCGAACGATTTGTTCAAAATTGTGATTCTTTCGTTCGCGAACGATTTGTTCAAAATGTTATTCATTCAAATGGCGATTCATTCGTTTGCAAATGATTTACTCAGAATAGTGATTCATTCGTTCTCGAACAATTTGTGCAAATAGTGAATTAGTGATTCATTTCGCAAACGATTTGTTCTTCGTTCAAAAATGGTGATTCATTCGTTCGCGAACGATTTGTTCAGAAATGGCGATTCATTCGTTTGCAAATGATTTATACTCAGAATAGTGATTCATTCGTTCTCGAACGATTTGTGCAAATAGTGATTGATTCATTCGCAAACGATTTGTTCTTCGTTCAGAAATGGTGATTCACTCGTTCGCGAACGACGTTTTCAAAATGATGATTCTTTCGTTCGCGAACGACGTTTTCAAAATGATGATTCTTTCGTTTGCGAACGATTTGTTCAAAAATAGTAATTTAGGCGTTCTTGAGCGATTCGTTCGAAAATAGTGATTCATTCGTTCGCGAATAATTTGCTCAAAATAGTCATGTCATTACAATTTGTTCAAATAAATAGTGATTCATTCATTCGCAAACGATTTGTTCTTCGTTCAAAGGTGATTCTTTCGTTCGCGAATAATTTGCTCAAAATAATGATTCATTCATTCTCGAACGACTTGTTCAAAAATGATAATTCATTCGTTTGCGAATGATTTGTTGAAAATAGTGAATCGCAAGTCATTCGTTCGCGAATGATTTCCTCGAAACAGTGTTTCATTCGGTCCTGTACGATTTGTTCTTCGTTCGCATACGACTTGTTCAAAATAGTGATTCATTTGTTCGCGAACGATTCGTTCAAAAATAGTGATTCATTCGTTCGCGAATAATTTGCTCAAAATAGTGATTACGATTTGTTCAAATAGTGATTCATTCATTCGCAAATGATTTGTTCTTCGTTTAAAATGGTGATTCTTTCGTTCGCGATCGATTTGTTCAAAAATAGTAATTCATTCGTTCTTGAACGATTCGTTCAAAAATAGTGATTTATTCGTTCGTAATAATTTGCTCAAAATAGTGATTCATTTGTTCTCGAACGATTTGTTCAAAAATGATCATTCCTTTTGCAAACGTATTTGTCCAAAATAGTAATTTAATCGTTCTTGAACGATTTATTCTTCATTCATAAATTTTGATTCGTCTATTCGCAAATGTATTAATCGTCTTTATTCAAAAATTGTGGTTCATTCGTTCGCAAATGATTTGTCCAAAAATTATAATTCTGTCGTACCAGCAATTCAACACTTTGATAACGGTTACGAATACAGATTCATCTCTCTCATAATTTATTCGTTCGCGAACGACTCGTTTAATTTATCTGCTCATAAAGTATATTTTGTGACCAAAAATTCAGCAGTTTAATGAAAAATGAATGATCCATCTCAAACTGATGAATATTTCGTTCGCAAACGATTTGTTCGAACCAACAAATTCGTTCATGAACGATTTCACCCAATTCAATAGTAATCCCTAAACATTTCGTTTTAAAAATTTTCCATTCAGTTTTTACGTTCAATTTGATTCATTTATACTGATTGTTTTTTTCTTCTTTTCAACAGGGGCGTTATTTACGACGGCCAAGAGATGCATTACATTGAAAATATTCCAGTGCTCAATGAAACAAAGCTGACTGATCCTCATTTCCTTTATAGTCATTCCGATCTCATATCATCAAATTTTAGCTGCGGTAAGTACCAAGCCACGTGGCATATTTTCCTTTCTCGTTTCGATTTCGACTAGCTCAATGAACAAAATACGAAGTAAAAAAAGACCTATAGGATATCGTGTTCGACACGACGAAAAAAAGCCTCTTTTTTATGCTCGCGATACCGTACTAAATGCCAACGAACTCGTCCGTACCTTCTAATTGTATTAGTTACGTCGAATGAGGCTTTTTACAGAGAGGATGTTTTATCAGCTCGGAGAAAATGGGAATGAATGCGTTTAATAATGTATTACTATTGTCGAATGTATAGAGAGAGCTCAATTCGTTGATAATTTAGTAGATTTTTTCTTTTCTTTTTTCCTACGTACTCGTACGAAGGTTGTATTTAAGCTCGAGTGGAACTCGTTCCATGTACGTAGGTTCTATTTCACGTTGTAATAAGTAAAAAAAAAAAAACATGTAAGGCGGTACGAATGCGATGCTTGGGCAATTTTCAATGAAGATTGTTCGGAAATCGTAAAAATTGTTTACCTTTGATAAAAGGTTTCGTTGATGCGTAAGGGCTATTAACAATTTGCGGAAAATTGGTGTCAATCTGGGTTAACGATAGGGGGCGATGACGTGCTGAGAAAGTGAATTATTTTCGCATCGTCGTCAACGTCGTTTTGATCCTACGAGTTTACAAGTTGTAGGTAGGCTAGGTACAATCTGAAGAATAGAAAAAGGTGTTGAACCGAACGTTTGGTAATTTGCCACAGGGGTACTGTAATATATTTGGCAACGGCGCATAGCTGTTTTACCCTAACCGTCAACCCTGTAAATAGTTGTATGATGAAATACGAATACAATATTATTAAAAATGTGTTCTACGAATTATTAATCTCGAATATAGTTCCACAACAATAAATGGCGACGAGGTGAAAGTTATTTCGTTATTTTCGCGATGTATTCGCCAACTCGATATTCGTCTGTTTAAATTCGGTTCCAACTGTGTCAATTTCAACAATTACAATTCAAGACGTGCATCATGGCGATGACACAGGAGCAATTCGCCCAATTCTTAGCGGCATTTAAGGATTCCATGAGTAATATTCAAGCTCCAGCGGCGGCTCCAGCTCAATTTATTTCAAGGTTCGAACCATTTGATAAGACAAAAGAAACTTTCCTACAATACAAGCAGCGTTTCGAAAATCACATGCTCCTGAAAAACGTAACCGATCAAAGTATATTCAAGCAGCAATTCTTAGATAGCATAGGCAGTGAACTATACCATGAAGCTGAAACCATAATTGCACCAGAAAAGTTCGAATCATTAGCCTACAATCAGATCATCGCGAAAATCGAAGCTCACTTGTGTCCGAAACCAAATATAATCGTTGCTCAGCATAGATTTCTGTCGAGGTGCCAGACTGATAAAGAAAATATTACCGATTTCATGTGTGCTCTGAAAAGCTTATCTACAAAATGCGATTTCAAATGTGAATGCGGAAAATCTGTGGCCGATCTATTCATCAGAGCTCAATTTATTCGTGGTCTTCGAAATCCAGAAATGAGGGAAAAAATCTTACAAGAATCAAACGTGTCCGTTCAAAGTGCAGCTGATAAGGCGTTAATTATGGAAGAAGCTCGTATAAATAGCAATGAAATGTCTAACAATAGTACGGCGACGTCGGCGGCAGCTTCAACTTCTACTGGTCAAAATAATCAAGCTACTCCGGCTGTTAATCGTATATCACGGGCACGAAGTCGTTCCAAAGCACCATATTCACGTGATCAAGGTCGTTCCCAGTCTAAGCGTTATCACAGTAAATCAAGAGATCGTCGACGAGTTGATTTTAAGAGCCTCGGTATAGATAAACTGTGTATTCGATGTGGTCGAGATAATCACAAAGTAAATGATTGCCGTGTACCCCACCATAAAGCAAAATGTACTTCATGTCAAAATACGGGTCACGTTGCTAAAGTTTGTATAAAAACATTGATTAAGAATCAAAGTAAATCAGTGAAATCGATTAACTCTGATACCGAAGATAATGAAATTCAATACGTATCGGATATCTATAAAATCAGTGCAGCCAGTGAAGAAGTCAAAACTGTTGATTTATTTGAACGTGATTCAATTGATCAAGATACTGAAAAGTATTTCGCGAACGTTGAAGTAAATGGAACAAATTTTCAATTTGAAGTCGATTCTGGTTGCGGTTATACATTAATTCCACAAAATCAGTTCGAAAAAATTCAACCAGCGCCAGTATTACATAAATCTCCACTTAAATTTTGTACATATGATCGAGGTATCGTGCAGCCAGTTGGAATTACGAGTGTAAATGTTAAATTTCGAAACCGTTGTCAAGAAAAGGAGAATATTTTTGTCGTGTCAAATGAATTCACTCCATTATTAGGACGAGCATGGATACGTCGTCTGAAAATCAGATTAGAAGAACTTGATAGTCCAGTAGAACCTGAACCTGTTATTGCAAATGTGAATACCGTAAATAAAAAAATTACTATTGATCAACTCAAAGAAATGTTCCCAAGAATTTTCGAACAACGTGTTGGAAAAATTCCGAATATCAAATGCTCTTTAAAATTACGAAGCAAGGCCAGACCACGTTTCTTTCGACCTAGAAATGTACCATATGCAATGCGCCCAGGAGTTGAACAAGAAATTAATGAACAAGTGAAGGACGGAATCCTAACCCCGATTGAAAAAAGCGACTGGGGGTCACCACTTGTGCCAATACGTAAAGAAAATAACAATATACGATTATGCGGCGATTACAAAGTAGCGGTAAATAAACAATTGGTGTCCGATCATTATCCTATTCCAAGAATTGAAGATGTGATAAATGAAGTCAAAGATGCACGGTATTATTGTAAAGTGGATTTGTACAAAGCTTACAATCATGTCGAAGTGGATGAATTAAGCGCTCTAATTCAAGCAATATCAACCCATATCGGTACCTATCTAGTGAATAGGCTTGGTACTGGAATTAAAACTGCACCGTCTGAATTCCACAGAATCCTAAGCAAAGTTTTAGCAGGATTAAAGGGAATTGTGATATATTTCGACGATATATTAGTATTTGGTCGCACCTACGAAGAATGTTTGCAGAATTTACTTGCCTTATTACGTCGATTAGAAGAAAATGACCTTCACATAAATGCAGAAAAATGTCAACTGTTCCAAAAACGTGTTCAATATCTGGGATATGTTATCGAAGGAGATAAAATTATGAAGAATCCGAGTAAAGTACACGCTATCATCAATGCGCCACGTCCTAAAACTCCTGAAGATGTTCAACAATTTTTGGGATTAGTCGTTTATTATTCACGTTTCATTCCGAATGCCAGTTCAATTACATATCCGCTGCGTCAACTAACGAAGAAAAATGCCAGATTTTATTGGTCCGCAGCATGCGAAGCTGCTTTTCTAAAACTGAAAACGATTATTAGTAGCGACCAGGTACTTGTTCAATATGATCCAGAATTACCAGTTATAGTTGCATGTGACGCGAGTCCTACCGGAATTGGAGGAGTACTTTCGCATCTTATCAATGGAGAAGAAAGGCCAGTTGCGTTCGTTTCGAGATCCTTGACGCCCGCCGAGTCAAATTATAGCCAAATTGATCGAGAAGCTCTGGCTATTGTATTTACGGTCGAGAAATTTTTCATGTATTTATACGGGCGAAAATTTACATTAATGACCGATAATAAGCCATTAACAAGGATTTTCATGAACATGCAAATTTACCACCCCTGACTGCAGCACGTATGGTCCGGTATGCTGTTTTTCTAAGTCGATTCGATTATGAAATTAAATATCGTAAAAAAGAAGAAAATACCAACGCAGATTATCTATCCAGAGCTCCGTTAAATGAAAAACCAGGTGGTATTATTGCAGCGATAGAAGCAGAAATATTCGAATATCAAGCTGTTACATTGAATCAAATTACATCAGAAGTTGTGACTAGTAATACCATCGCTACAGAATCTCAAAAAGATCCTGAAATGCTAAAATTAATCAGTGAAGACACGGATGGTAAATATTCAAAATCCAGTAATGGAATAATTTTCTATGGCGAACGAGTGGTTATTCCGAAGTCCTTACGTCCGACTATCTTGGCTGAACTTCACAGTACACATATGGGAGCTTGTAAAATGAAACAACTCGCTCGACGCTATTGTTTTTGGCCAGGAATTGATAAAGCTATCGAAATTTGTGTGAAATCATGCAATCAATGTGAACAATATCAGCATCAACCAGCGAAAGTTCCAGTTCATAGATGGGAAATTCCAGAAAATAATTATGATCGCATACATATCGACTTTGCTGGCCCACGAAATGGGGTCCAATTTTTAATCATCGTTGATGCGAAATCAAAATGGCCAGAAGTTAAAATTTTCAATAATGATCCTACTTCGTATTCAACCATGTTAGCGTTAGAACAAGTTTTTTCAAGCCATGGTTACCCAAAAATCATGGTATCCGATAACGCTACAATATTCAAAAGTAAAGAATTCGAGAAATACTGCAATGATCGTGGTATAATTCAAGTATTTTCTGCGCCAGGTCACCCTAGTACAAATGGGTTAGCCGAACGTTTTGTCCAGAGCCTTAAATCAAAACTGAATAAAATGGAACATGAAAAGATGCCGATCAAAACGCTAGTTGATAAAATTTTGTTGCGAATCCGTTCCACGCCTTTAATTGATAATGAAAGTCCAGCTGAAAAATATTTAAATCGAAAAATTCGGATTAAATTAGATGCGATTAAGCCAAACATTCTGAAAAGGAACTCTAGTATTCCCAACTTCGAAGTTCGAAAATTCAACATTGGAGATCGAGTAGCAGTAATTGTACGAACTGTATTAGATAAACCTATATGGGAATCTGGTATTGTAAAGAAGACTCTCGGACGTCTCCATTACCTGATAACGTTAGACAGTGGGAGAATCCTGAAGAAACATATCGATCAAATGAAATCAACAAACACTAAAAAGGTTATTACTACCAAAACTAGTAAAATCTCCTGCCAAGAGAAAAGTTACTTTTCAAGACGAAATTCCAACGGAAAAAGTAATGCCCAATCCGGGTCCTGTACCTCAGGGTCTTGTCGAGCCTGAAGATCAAATTCCAGTTCAATTACCTCAAAATCCTGTTGAGCCTGAAGAGCAGGATGAAGGGTTACATGGGGGGCGACGTGCTCCACGCCTACCGAATCGATATAGAGATTTTGTTATGTATTAGCCTTAGCTTATTTCTAACACATTTTATACTTTTATAATACTAAATATTCTATATAATTTCGATTATTTTTAGCGCGGAAGACTGTAATATATTTGGCAACGGCGCATAGCTGTTTTACCCTAACCGTCAACCCTGTAAATAGTTGTATGATGAAATACGAATACAATATTATTAAAAATGTGTTCTACGAATTATTAATCTCGAATATAGTTCCACAACAGGTTTATTCAAGTTGAGTTTTTTTCTCTTTTTTTTTTCAACTCTAGTACACATTTTCACGCACTCTGGATGGCGATTGAAAATTAAGTTATTTGACGTCGACACGAAATAGAATGGAAGTAATCGTGTTTGCCAGATTAGGGTTCATCTTCTCTGGTATTTTGTTTCGATTTTTTATGGTTTGGTGTCCTCGTATGTATTTTTTCTCCGATATAAGTAAAAAAACGAGATCGAGCAGCGGTGATACGTCTCAGAAGACGATAATGGAGCTACCAAGTGCGGAGCGTGGTTTGCGGAGGTGTATTCTTATATGCTGGAGCTGGATACGATGTGATTGCGTGAATGGCACTGATCTCATTAACCTTACGTGCGACTGGTTTAATTAGTGAACTAGTTTTTTATGTACGTTTTCGTCGTCGTTTCGGTGTCGAGATGATGTACGGTTATTCGAACGACGTTAATTTGTCAACAGTTGGTTTTTTACGGTGTAATTGAATTGTTTTCGGCGTTGAGTTTTTTTTCCCTCGGTACCATCGTTGTAATCGAGGTATTAAAAAATGGTACTATTTTTAATTTCTTTTTTTGTGCGTACTTTGATTGTAGTTTTGTGAGGATTTGAATGTGCGTAGTAGAAGTGAAATTAATTGGGAAAAGGTGAGGGTCGACGAACTTGCGAAGGTAGACCGAAGTTCTGAATTGTTGAAAATGTGGGTGATGGAGCGAAACTAGATGTAGATTGAGGTGAACTGTGAATATCACCAGTTGTGTTGACTAGGTATTCGATTTCTTGATGGGAAAAAATCTAAAAATTATATATTCAAAAATGTAAAGTTCATATAGGTACTAGATAAAATTAGAAGTTGGAGTTGGAATATTAGCAAAAAAAATATGGATTTTTCCAAACAAAGGTTGATCCTCGGATGTTATTGGGGGGGGGGGGGGTATGGGGATGAAAAAGTCGATTTTTCAAAAAAATGCTCTAGAGTAGATGAATATTAAAATCGACAATTATTACCTCAATTTAAGTCAACCTATCACCTATCACCAATAAAAATTGAAAATTCCCGAAAATAAATGGTTTCAAATGAGATTTTCGACAAAATGGCTTCCTAAAAAAAAGTTACGACTGTGATGAAATTGAATTTTATTTAATACTGCCTTACTTTTGGCCCACAATTCTACACAACTCTGAGCATTCATTTTTTAATTTTTAGTAACGATAGATAGAGTTCAAATTTTCACTCAATTCAGTACAGCAAAATTGAAGATCGCCCAAAAATCAAGTTTCCAAGTTTTCTAAATCTACGGACTTATGATTTGCACACCGTACGAGAAAATATGGTAAAATTTGGAAAAAATTATGAAAAGGTGTTTTTCAGCCTTAAAAAGTTCAAACTTTTTTTGGAAATTGGAATTTTTTCATTTAAAAGTTCTTTCCCGTAAAGTTAGTTTTTCATGTTTTTCGGCGTTCACGTTCAGTTCGTTTTGAAAATCTCACACGTTCGTTCGTTTTCGTTCAGTTCATTTTTGTAAATGGTCGTTCGTTCATTTCGTTCAGTTCAAAAAAAGAATAAAACGTTCAGTTCACGTTCAGTTCGTTTGTCAACATTTTCGTTCGTTCGTTGCTGTTCAGTTCATTTTAGCGTTTCGTTCATGAACTTCAGAACTTGGAACGAATTTTTTGTTCACTTACTGCTCTTTTTCCATGAAAACAATACTTTTTAGCGTTTGCATGAAAAAATGAACGTTAGGCGCGTTCAGTTCATTTATATGAACCGTTCACGTTCACATTCAGTTCATTTTCAAAAACTCGTTCGTTCATTTCGTTCAGTTCAGTTTGGTGTTTCGTTCGTGAACATGAACGAACTTTCGTTCACTTTTTGACCGAGCAACCCAAGCCTGTGTTTTTGTCCCATTTTCTTCAAAACTATTCGATCAATTTTCTTATGTTTTTTTTTTATTGTGTTCAGGAGAGTTTTCTTTATAATTTTACAGAAGGATTTTTAAAACTGTCAATTTTTTCTGTTTTTATATTAAATTGATTTACATAATACTGTGCTGATTTTAAATTAATTGATGAAATTTTTGGGATGAAGTTGGGATTTCCCCAAACTCTCCTGTTAAAACATGGTTTGGATGTTCCTGAATTGAACTTGAAGCTGAACGTCGTGGGTGATGTGGTTTCTGAGAAAATGGGATCTAAAGTGAGATCTCTGTTTTTCCATGTTAAATTGCTACCTTTTCTCAATTTCCAAAAACATGTTTTTTTTACATTGTAAAACGTTGCTAAAAATGTATGTTTGTGTCATATTTCTATCCTTCATGAACTGTGGGCATTTTTTATCCCAGTAATCAAATTTCTCAATTTTAAGAAATACAGATGAATTTAAACCAATTTCTCATTTTTTTCAAATTTCTTTAGATCAAAATTTTTTTTACCATTTTTCTACTACTTGAAAATAATTATTCTTCTACGCTGTGCATTCAACTAAAAAATTTCAAAGCCCACCCACCCCCTCCCCCTTCAAGTTAAGTTGGAAATTTTCTATTCGAATTTATGATCTAATGTCAGCTGGTGTCAATCAAAATAAGTCAAGCTTTTGACCAAGAGATCAAGTCTGTCAATGTCATGCAAAGTCAAGTTTTTTTTTTCAAAAATTGATAAAGGAATTCCATTCACCCTCAATAAATGATTTAAATAAGAAAACAGCTCATTGTGATTTTTTTTAAATTATATTATTTTGCTTGAAGTTTTTCGTAAAAATTATTATTTTTGGGTGGGAGGGGGAAGGGGGATGGCCCATAAGAAAGTCATGCAAAAAGGTCAAGCTAAGTCAAGCTTTTTGATTAACAAATTTAACAAAAGCGCCCTGAAATAGTTGTTTCTTCAAAAACGATGAAAAATGAACTAGTTTGAAATGGTCAAAATTAGAAAATTGTTATTTTCTGGTCCTTATTGGTCAGAAAACTACGAAAAATGTCTCATAAAAATTGTAAAATTTCATCAAAAATATGTAAAAGTTATTGAAAATTCAATTTTTATAAAAATTGGTTGAAAATGACGTACCAAAACTATGCACTTCATTATTTTGATATTTCATCAATTTTTGGCGTTTTGAGTCATTCTGAGGAATTTTTACGAACTTTTGAATTATTATAATGAATAAACTTATAATTTTGTGCATTTTTAAAGAATTTTAACGATTTTTCAAGTAACAAAATGTACAGAATTTTTTGGTAGTTTTGATAATTTAATTATTGAAATTGAATAAGTATTTGAATTTTGTCAATTTAAGAAACGTACGTCAATATTTTCTATAAACATATTCATTTTGAAGAATAATCGAATTTTTTCGCACGAATACCTTCATAATATTATTTTGAAGTGTCGAAACTCTGGAGATGTCGATCAGGATTTAGATTTGGGATATTTTTCAATTGCCTGAATTTGAAAAAAAAAACCAGATTATTTAATTTTTGCATACTTACATTTTGGTCATACTTATGAAATGATGAGCTCAGCCAATACCTTCGAGTATACCTATATTTCAAATTTTTTCACGAAACTCTATTCAAGCGGGATTAAAAGTTCTAGCTAGTCGTGTGATTTTATTGCGAATAAATTTGTAGATATGATGTGTAAAAATGAAAATTTTTTATGGTGTGATTCGTTCGTTTTATCCTATTTTATTGTCATGGTTTGTATTCTTACGTGTCAAATTACTCCTAGTTCGGTCGTATTTTATAACGTCTTGAAAATTATGTATTAAAATTTTTTTTAAAAAAACATGAACAATAAAGAAACAGAAATTGAAAGTGTTAAATCTACGAGTAGATTGACGAATTGTGATGCATCTTGATTTCTTGATGTTTTAAATTCAAGTTCAAGGTGTTCACTATCCAATATCTCAAATCTTGATAGTAAAAATTACGTAATTGTAAGAAAGAATACTTCCATATTCAAGTTTTTTAAACACTTCTTATACATATTTATGATTTTTTTTTCAAAATATATCTAAATTATCATAATTTATGACATTTCAATAAAAATTTTTCTATTCGTATCACACCAATAAAGTTTGAAAATTTTGAAAAATGTCTCAAAGTATACCGGTCTACTAGTGAAATCTTGAGATAACATACTTTCTCTGAAAATTCAATCGAATGAAATTTTTTCTGAATATTTCAAAATCTTACATTTTGGTAAAAAGTTTTACAAGCTTAGTTCACCAATTTCGAAAAGTATCGTCATTTCCATCCCAGTCCCTGTAGAAAGGAGAAAAGAAGATTAATTTTTTCACTTTTGTTTTTTAATTTCATTCTGAAAATTTAAAGCCATCAAAAAGTACATTTGAAGTAGATTCAGAAATGTCTATGTTTCTAAAATTTGAAGTTTGAGCTTTTTCATAAAAAGCTCAACTTTCTTATATTTGAAAAAACTTCGAAGACCTCTTGAAAAAAATCGTCAAAAATTTCCGCGGATAAATCTATCGTGGTCAATTATCTCCGATGGTTTCTTGTTTGGTATCTCTGAACCATTGGTGTGTGGGGGGGGGGGGGGTTGTTTTCGATGGTGTTGAGTTCAAAAATTGATTATTTTCTGGTCGTGACTATATTTTCGTTTTTTTTTAAATTATGAAAATAGTGTTTCGTTGGAAATCATTGGGGGGGGGGGAGGGGGGAGCTTCTGTTGGGCCCAGATTGATTTATCCACATTCAACGAATTTTTTGATAATCATACCCTTGAAAGTACATAATTTTCAGATCTATTCGAACCAAATTCGGGACGTGGGTTTTTCGTAAAATATCCAGTCAACAATTAATTTAAAAATTGAAAGCCTCCATTTACCAAAAGGTTAAACACCTGGAAAAAACGCAAATGGAGCGAAAGAACTTAACTGCAACATTGTGTAACCATTGTTTCTTGTAAAAATTGATCCACCAAAAATAGGCAGGCGTTAAATACTCGGCGAAAAATCCACCTAAAACATTAATTTGAAAATTTTTCAACCCGTAGGTACTTAATTTTAATTTCGATGGGCGTACATTTGCATATTTAATTCATTTTCGTTTATGGTCATTGAATTGGTACAAAGTGAGGAAGAATTAAACGCGAAAAATCCGTGGGTACGTTTGTTCCAAATACTCATACGCAGGTTTATATTATTTCGCAATTCGGTTGAATTATCGTCGAAGTTGAAAGGAAGTAAAAAAAAAAGAGTCTGTAACGGTGCTAGAGTGAGATAGCGCGATAAATTAATAAATCAAGTATCCAGCACGTGGTTGCATAATGGACGCTGCTGTACACCTCCGTACATATTAGTTGAAGTATACTTGGAAAACTATCGAGTCGTGTACATATGTTGTATTAAAAATAGACAAATTTATGGTACGAGCGAAAGATAATACGCTACTGCGAACTCTGGCTAGATTTTTTACGAGTTCGAAATTCGAATGGTTGAAATAAGGTCCCAAACGCATCGCGGGCGACAGATATAAAAAGCGAAATGTACACGCGAGTGTTTTCAAACGAAAAGACAAAGAGAACGCAGAAATGCAAATTAAATCCCATTTTAATTGATTAGATTAAGTTTCAAGTTCGAATTAATTTATTAGTTTTGTATTTTGATGGGCAGCCAGCGCATAAAACGAGAGAGACAAGGGAAAGGTTATTTATACGACGAATTCAGTCGAATGTTTATGTAAGTTGAGTATTTATACGTCAATTCCTGAGAAACAATTATCGAAAACGGCTAATTAATTTAGGAACACGTACTGCGATTTGAATTTATAACGTTATCGCGAGGTGAGGTTCGACGACTTCGTATTATAGTCATTAGCCTTTGGCATTTATCGATGTGCCACTATTTTTATGCATGGTGTAGTTTTAAAGATAGAATTTAATTGTTTTTTACTTCTTTTTTTTTGCAGGTTCGTCAAATACGCCTCATTTTGTACCCAAAGACGACTTGACGAATGTGAAAAATCGCCGGGTAAGTGGAAGTACATAGCTATTGGTTGATCAGGGTTGTGCAGATTCGGATCACTTTTTGTGTCATAATTTGAAAAATGATTCGAGCCTTCTGGCAGCAGATTCGTGATTTGTTCGAATTATTTCGATAATTCGTGATTCGAATCAAAATGAACGATATTCGGCACAATTTGTTGTAAAAAATTTCAAAATTTCAGTCTTGAAAATTGAAACTTGGAGGCAGGACCGTCCATGATTCAAATCATGATTTGAGTCACGAAATTTATTATTTGTGAGTGAATTGATTCGAAATTCAAAATTTTATTCCGTGATCGATTTTTTTTTCATTTTTGAATCATTTTTGTAAAGAAAAGGGACTTTGTATGGTGAAAAAAAATCGAACGCCAGATTTTGGATGATTCGTGTAGGTACTTAGATGTAAAAAATGTTTCCTGTGAAAATTGGGTAAAATCCCACTTTCGACTTTTTTTCATCACAAGGTTCCTTATCGCACAACGCTTCACGTATTTTTTGAATTAAAAAATCACTTAAAAGTCGGATTTTTTAAAAGTGATTCAAAAAACGATTCAGAGGAGGGGGGGTGTCACGAAAAGTAGGAAATTTCAATTTCAAAAGGTCTAAAAAATATTGAAAAATTTATTTAGGGTAGCTACCAAAATCCAAAAATCAAGTTTCTCGAATTTCTTTTTGACTTTTTAGACCATCCTCTTGCCCGCCCAAAAATTTGAAAAAATGATTTTCCAACGCAAATGAGCACTATGATTCGTGCATCGAAACATTTCGAAATTATTCGAACGAAAATGAATCGAATCTTTTTTCCTTACGTGATTTGAAATTATGATTCGAATCATTGGACGGTACTTCTTTGGGCACTCGTATACATTAGCTCTTGAATCATTTTAACGCGAAAGTGATTTTTACGGTCCAAGTTCTTTATGCTATGTTCAAATTTTTTCAATTTATTTAAAACTTTTCCACCATTGAATTTTTTTCAATTTGATTTTTCTCAGAATTTATCCAACAGTTTGGTTTTTTTTCAATTTTTTTAATTTCATATTTTTATTACGTTTTTAAAAATTTTCCAATTACTTATGGAGTTGAGAGAAATTTTGAAAACCATAAAATTGAAAATTTCATTAAAAATTCGAAGTTGGAAAAAATTTTAACAAATTTTCAGTTGGAAAAATTTCATATCTACAGTTGAAAAAAAAATTCAGAATTATTCAAAATAATTTCAAAATTGGAAAAATTGTTAAAAAAAACTAAACCTAAAGAAATAAAGAATTAAAAAAATTTTTAAAATTCAAATTTTCTCAACATTTTTGCAACTTTGATTTTTTTAAATTTCTTCCAACTCAAATATTTTTTCCCATAATTTCAAAATTTTTCCTCAATTTTTTTTCAATTTTGAATTTCCTGTTTTTCAAAATTTCTTCCAACTTGATGATCGGAAAAAATGGAAAAAAAGTATGAAGCAGGCATCATAGCAGGTCACTTTTTTAGGGTGTGTCACTTTCTTCGATTTCAGTCACTTTTGGTTACTTTTCACGTCTAAAAGGTCACTTTGGTTACTTTTTTCCCCCTCAAGAGTCACTTTTTCTTTGCACTTCCAGGCAAAAATTCAAATTTTTACGTAAAAATTTATATTTTTCAAAAAAAAATGAAAAAATTGATTTTTGTTAGTTTGTTTGTTGCTTTGACGAAAGAATTTAATAAATGAAATTATTCACGTCTTTTCAGTTGATTTATCTTTGAAAATGTTTGCAGAAAACTACAAAAAAAATGTCCCTCCCCAAAAAACTATTAAAAAAATTGACCCCCGAAAAAAATTAAATTTTTGGTTACTTTTGGTTAAGTAAGTACTTTTTGGTACCTTTTTGGACACTTTTTGGTCAACTTCAAAAATTTCGTCATGATGCCTGTATATGAAATTAAAAAAAAATTGAAAAATCAAAATCAGGCAAATTCTGTGAAAATTGGAGAGTCAAACTGTTGGAAAAATTCTAATATTGAATACAATTTAAAAAAAATTAGAGTTGAAGAAATTGAAAAAAATTTAACTTTGAATAAATTTGGACAGGGATGTTCAAGATTCCATTTGCATCATCAAAGTGATTTAGGAGCTAATGGTCCAACTATACCAAAGACAAAAAATAAAAGACATCACCTTTTCAAAGATTGTTGGTCAGCTTATTTAGTTTTTTCTTTTAAATGAGAGTAAAATGGTAAAAAGCCTTATTTTGATAGCTTTTTTAAATATTTTTCCCATATTTAAAATTTGTTAGCTACCTCAAATTAGTCTGATTTTCTTTTTAAAAAAATCTAAATTTACGCTAAGAAGTGTAAGAGAAGTATAAGAATCTCAAAGAAATTTTAAAAAAATGAAAAAGATTCGAAAAGTAATTCGAACGTTTCGAATCACGAGATCCGAATTCTTTCTTTGAAAAAATTCATGGTTCTTAATTCATTAAAATCATTTCGATGATTCGTAATTCGAATTGCAATGAACGGTATTCAGCACAACCTTGGCTTGAATATTCTTACTGTAAATCGATTTAGTCTCCTAGGCCGAGGGAATATTTTAAAATGATGAAAAAAAAAAATACCAAAAATACGTACGAGTCGTACGAGGCACCTGGATATTTGAGGAAAATACGTGTGGGCAAACTTTGTTGGTGGATTAATTTCACCGTAAACTATGGCAATTGTACATTTGTATGACGAACTACCAGCTAGATTAATTTTTTCCACGAAAGTATTTGTTGTAGTACTACGTATTTTTTGACCTAAAAATGTCATTCGAGATTTGGGCGAGAGTTTAAACGGAGAATGTTACGTACGCGTTAATACGAAATTTCCTTATTAACTCAAAGTATACAACTGGGTTCAACGATGGTATGTCATGCCGGAAAATCCTCGCGAATAATTAGATATTTCGGATGTACGTATGAATCGGCTCCTCGAACGTAGAGAATTGAAATTGCGATGTAACCGAATGAGAATGAGTAAGAGGGCGAGAAATGTTCAAGTGACGAGATCGACTCGACAGGCCGCATGAACTGTTCTATTATAGCAGAGCTTGTGAGCCACGGTACTCTAAATTGTTGACTGAATCGATGTCGTCGCGTTGTGTATTACGAATTTAATTTCGTACTCGGTGAATCGAGTGTATTTGTTTGTACCTCGAGTACGAGGTGATTCGACGAGTGCTCGAGATTTGTTGGCAGGACGTGAGTCTTCGGTATTGTTTACTGTCATCGAAATTGACATTGTGAGCGGTGTTTGTATACAGCTTCGTATATTTTTGGCGGAATGACATGGACCATAGATGGAGATGAAATTGATATAGGATTGGGGATTGGTGGAGATGCAGAATATGGGTTAAAATGGAAATATGTGTGGGGGTTGAAGTTGGAAACCATGGTTGGTTGTGTATGATTGAATTTTTCTCGAGTTATGATTGATAAACAGTGTTGGAATTTTGTAGCTTTGTGTGGTGGTGTTATGCAATTGATTGTGAAAAAGTAAAGATTTTTGAAAAATCACTGAGAAGAAAAAATATTTTGCAATTTTTTAAGTTCGCATTTTTTGCAGCACCCTTTCCCTGCGAGACGATAAAATGTAGAGGATTTCAATTTTTTTGAAGCTGTGTGAGGTTAGATGAGAAAGAAATTGCTAGAACGAAATGATGGATGGAGAAATTAAAAATAATTTGGTTACTTTTTCATCACTTACTTTTTTTTTCTTACTGTGAGAAGTTACTAGAATAGAATTAAGTACTTAGGTACTGCAATTTTTTTTCTTCAGAGTTTGATCACAATGATACCTAATATTTATAAAATTATAAAGTTTGCTCAAAATACAAAATTTTCAAAGAAATCTCGGATGTTTCAATATGTTTTGTCTCGATCTTAATTTTTTCGGCATAAGAAAAATTTTGTCACTATCATAGAAAAAGGGTGAAATTTTCTGTTTTGTTTCTTCTCCCTCTCCAAAATTTAAACCTTGTAACATTTTTTTAATAAAATGACTCGAAATTTCATAAAATTAATAAAACCATGAAATTCATCTCCAAAAAACCTATAATAATGTATGAAATATTATCAATTTTTTTTTTTTGGAAATCATAGAAATTTCTTCAAAAGAGTATAATGTATTGCAAAAAAACTCATGAAAATGTTCTGAAAATTGAGTAAAAATAACGTAATTCGTAGAAAAATCATGGAAAGTTAAAAAAGGCGAATCGACTTCAAGCTCACCTTAAAATGTCATTTGAGAAATTGAATCAAAAAAAAAAGTGCGTATGTCCTAGATTTCGACGAAAATTGCTGAGGTGGTTTATTATTTTTGAGTGTGAGATTTCACAAAAAATTAAAAACCCTCCGGTTCAAAAAGGGACGGAGCTGGGGCACCTCAATGTGAAGCCATTTTCAAAAATGTGTAATTTTTTGCCACTTTTGGGTAGTGCCGTGCCAACTGGTGTGAACCCCCCCCCCCCAAGATACGATTTGAGTTTCTACTTCTCCCTAAACGTTGAAAAGTTGTAGGTCGAGAATTTTGCTAATTTTTTCTTTTTACCACATTTAAATCGCTCACTCATTAGATGTCTCAAAATCGAGTTGAACATTTTTTTTTGGTCACCAAGAATGATTTTTCGTGAATTTTGATTTGTGAAATTTAACACCGCTCCAAGATATTAAAAAAAAATTAAATGAAATTTGTTTTAACGGACAAAAAAAATGTTGGGTTACTTTTTAAGTTACTGAATAAACAACTTGAATTTTCAAAGAAAATTTTTTCTCGATTTTGAGGCTTCTAAAGCTCTGAGTGAGCGATTTAAATTTGGTAAAAATATAAAATTCATCAAATTCGCTATCTGCAGCTTTTCAACCCCCTTATAGAAAGCAAAAAGTTGTTTTCAATTTCGAGGTCGATAGTTCAGGTAGGTGTAGAAACTCAAATTGAATTTTTTGGGGTAAGGAGATAATCGAAGTTTCCAGTAGTTGGCACTATTCAAATCAAAAGTGGCAAAAACACGTTTTTTTTTTCAAAAGTGACCCCACTTTGAGGTCCCCTAGCTCTGTCTCTTTTTAGGCTGAGAAATTCGGAAACATTTTGTGAGGTCTCCCACTCAAAGTAAACCATCTCACCAATTTTCGTTATAATTCAGATTATGTTTGTTTTTTTCTCGATTCACTCTTATAGGTACATATTAAGACTGACATTCCAAAACGCAGTAAGTTCAAAAACTGTATATGAGAAAAGGAACTTGAGTATACCAAAAAAAGTTACATCTAAGTCCCTTTTCTCATGTAAAGTTTTTTTGAGGATATGGATTCTTGCAAAACAATATTAATGAAACCATAGCTTTCATAGCTTATAAAAGGTCTGACTTCTATGAAAAACCAAAAATTAGCAAAAATTTCACCTTGGTAGCACAAAAACCAGAAAAAAGTCAAAATTTTGATAATTTTACTGTAAAAACAAGAATTTTCAACATTTTGCTCTTCCTTAAATTTTTTAATCACAGGATAAAAAGGGAGGTTCTTTTTGGGGCAAATTTGAAGAGAGAAAAATGGTACGAAAAGGCGAGAAAACCAGGAAACAGCAAGAAAAATTCAAGTACAGGGTGTCCATTTTCTGGAAAACCTGGAAAACCGGAAAAAATCAGGGAAATTTGGTGGTCTGGAAAAATCAAGGAAAAGTTGGGGAATTTTGGAATTTTCTTTGGAATTTTTTGAAAATCCAAAAAAGGGATACTTTGATAATTTCCATGGAAAAGTGTTTCTTTGCTTATTTTATTTTAAATTTTTCAAAAAATTTCGCCATGTTCAATAAAATTGATATTTATAAGTTTTTTTTAATGAGCTGTGAGATGCGCTTGACCACGATGTTGATAGAAAAAAATGGAGGGAATGGAACAGAATTCGAAATTATTGACCATGTTTTGAGAAATCCGAATTAGGAGAAAGTGGCGAATTTTCATCTTTTGAAGATCTTTTTTCGCAAAAATTTTATCCCTCGGTTCTCTCAGGCTCAACTCGTTTATTGGTAGATTTATAAATTTGAGGCACGTGTTTTTCATTTTGGGAGGGAGGGGGTTAGGAAATAAGGTGAAGAAATTTTTGAATTTTCAGTCCGGGGAAATCCGAATTTTCATTCGTTTGATTTGGTAGACACCTTGCCATAATTTGTTTCAGTTTTCAAAATTTTATAATTTTGCTTTAAATGGCTAGTTTTTCTTTTTTATTTGAAATTTTTTCTGTAATAAATTTAAATTTTCAAATTTTTGTGGTGAGAGGGAGTTGGGTGGGTTCAAAAATTTTTAGAATTGAATTTGAATCTTATTTTTTGGCCCGAAGAGAAATATTTAAAAATCTCGTAAAAAGTATCTATAGTAATTTTGAAAAAAAAATTGTTAGACCTCATGAATTTTATATCATTCCTATGCAAAATTTAGGGATGTAAGTACATCACGCAAGAACTTACCCCTCCCCTCTCCTTTGGTTAACGAATATCATATTTAAAAGGTCTGGAAAATTCGAAAAATTGATCTGGAAAACCTGGAAAAGTCAGGGAAAATCATTTTTGAAATATAGTGGAGTGGACACCCTGAAGCAGAAAATTTCTCCATTTCAGTACAGAGTGTGAAATGAGGAATCCAACAATGCAGAATATTCTAATCGAATCGAGTGGGTACGATAAACGACCTTCTTTCTCAATCCAAATGACACAAACCAGCTGAAATCCAACGACAATAATATTGTCAGTCTCAGCACTCCAGGTTCAATGACCATCTTACTCGAACGACAATAACAATACCTCGTACAGCACCAAGATTTTTCTACCTGTCCAGTATCGAGTCACCCCATCTACGTTCTCATGTTTCTGGAAAGTAATGGCGGTCTGTTAGCGACGTATATTTGGACCCGTGGGCGAGATGAGTTTATGGTTCGGTGTCGTCTTATTCTTCTTTCTCCCCAGTCCAATATTCTTTTCGAAATTAAACCTGTCAAGAGCACAGACTCGTCCCCGGTAGCGCTTCCAAGAAACGGAATTTTTACACTTGTCGCTATTTGCGAATACGAGATACCTATTGTTATGTTAAAAAGGATATTGTACGATTCGGAGAAATGAAAAATTCTCAGTGGTGAGTTTTTCTTTACATTTTTGTCGCGTGAAAATGAAAATAACATCGTTTCGTTGAAATGGGACTAGGGAAAGGTTGAGGGACCCGCGGGTATCATGTGGTACTGGAAATTGTTGCTCGATCGTATTCATGTGATAGCGATAGCGGTACGGAAATAGCAACCTTTTAACGGATAGGTGATGCGAAGCATTCAGGAATCCATCATCGTCATTTGCAATCTTCATCGATACGTAAGACTTGAGAGAAACGATCGTGACTAGAATTTGTAATTTGTATTACCGCGAAAAAGTAACGTACGTAATTTGGTCTATCGAACGTGCCATCCGATGAGTTCATTGAGTTCATAATTATGAATTAGTAATGCAATTTGTACTAAAACTAATATTAGCGATACATTGTAAATACATTGTAGTTGTACCTATTATAAGTTGAAACCTAACGACTGTTTCGTCTTATAATTTTTTTTCTTTCTTGCTTTGTTTCATGTTTCGCAGATTAAGCGAGATACGTCCCATAGCTCGATTCACGGACCGTATAATGCGAATAAATTGTCACGTTATATTGAGTTGTTGATGGTGATCGATAATAGAGAATACGAGGCTTTTAACAGAGATGATGCCAGAGTGGAACAGCATTGCAAGGATATCTCCAATATTGTGAATTCGGTAAGTTTTGAGGGTGCTCTTCTGCTCTAGACGTGATACTTGAGATCATATTTTCTCGAGAAGTCTCTCAGAAATTTCATTTTTTTTCAAATCTTTACGTTTTTGGGAAAATATTTCATATTAAGTACCTATGATCAATAAAAAGCTAACAAACTGCTGAAAAAAAGATCACGATTTCGATTTAAAATAATTGATCAGATTCAAATTTGATACCAGATTCTTTTTTTTCTCAGAAAAATTAAAAATCAATTTTTTTCACATTTTCCCCTCTCTATTCGACGTATTTAGATCATACTCAATTTTTGATTAAAAAATTTTGAAAAATTGCAATTTTAGCAAAAAAATTATTCTTTATCTTCATCACTTTTTTTCCAACAAATCGAATTTTGGAAACGTTTTACTAACTGGCTGAATTTAAGAAAATCAAAAAATTTTAGTAGCTACTCAGTTTTTTATTTGAAAATTTTGAAAAATTGCGAGTTTAGAAAAAAGGTCATTTTTTTACGATTTTACTAAACGTTTTCCTTCAAATTTTGGAAACATTTTCAAATTACCAATAACTAGTGAAATTTCAGAAAATTAGAAAATTTTACCGAATCTATCTCCATATCATCAAACACTTCAAACAGTATGCTTATTTTGACAATTTTTTCAATAAATTTACATTTTTAAATACCTATTTTTTTTGTCAAGTTAATGTGTCTTTTGGCATTTGTTGAAGTTGAAGTACGAATTAGAAATTTTATAGGTTTTTAAGAGGGACTTATTATTTTTACGGAGCCCCCCCCCCTCTACAGGCTCTATACAGTTCTTAAATGCATACTTTTTATATCCCTCTCAACGGCCTTGATCAAAATCATTCTCAGTTATGAAGAATAATTACGGATTAGGTGTAATTTTCATCTCTGTGTGAGCAATTCTGACTAGGAAATCATGAAAAATCAATTTTCTCCGCCAAAAATATCAATTTTTTATGGGTCTGTAACGTCACGCAGGATTCGTACAAAACATGAAAATTACAAAAAATATGAAAATAGTCCTCATCTTTGAAAGATATGAAATTGTGATGAAAATTGATCGAAGAAAATTAATTATTTTCCCCTGTGTAACAAAAACTTTTACTTATTCATATTTTGCCACATCATATTTGAGATTTGTTTTCATTGATCGCCGGGGAGGGGGGGGGGGACTTAACAAACTCGTCGAGAGTTCAGCATGTGAAAAAGACATCGAAAAGAGTACTTTTCGATTCCTAAATTGTCAGATTTGCAATGTTCTCCACATTTTTGCCTCATTTTTAGTGTTCTTGTTGGAAGGAGGAAGTGGAAAATTCATTTTTCAATTTTCACTCATGAAAAAGTACTAGAAATTTGATACCTAGGAAAACTATGGTAGCCATTTCAATTGGAGAGAAAGGGAGAAAAATGTTTTAAAAGGAAAAAATCCTGTTTTGTCGAAAAAAGAAACAAGTTTCATGTTATCGACGCTTCAAAACTTTGAAAATGATAAAAAAATTTCCAAGATTTTTAAAATCAGACATTAATCAGTTTCTTCGCGAAAGGGATTTTTAATTGACATTTTAAACCTATTTCTGTTATTAACTTTCAAAATTTTTGTAAACTCGTAATTTTCATAACTTGATGAGGCTCGTTTCCAAGGAATTTAAAAAAACGGAAAGTGGGAATTTTATGAGGAAATATTTTTAATCAATAAATTTTCAAACACAAAATGAAGAAAAACACGTCAAAAAAGTGTATCAAGTTGATGAAATTTTACAAAACCATTCTCAATATTTTTTGATTTTCTAAAATTTCTGAAAATTTTATCGTCTCGTGTAATTTGATGAATTGTTATTTTTTATCTGATTTTTCCACCTCTCGTTTCGTGAAGTACAAAATTTTTCTCTCAGTAATTTTATCTATATGTGACGGCACATGCGAAAAGGTGATCCCGACCAAAAAATCGGTTTTCGTTTTTTTTTTAAATTCTACATATATAAAATTGGCCGTAGAATACATACGATAAAAGCATCGCCAGGTTGCTATCTCTGTTTTTAACTGGTGGAAAATGGCTGTAAACTCCAAAAAAATTGAATTTTTTTTTATTAGGTATTCTATGTTTAATTATTTGAAATTACTTTTTGAAAAATAAAAAAAAAAAACTTCAAAAATTTTAAAGACGTTTTTCTCGAAAACAACTTTTCTGGTCGGGGTCACCTTTTTGTATGCGCCGTCACATATATTTTTGACGTGTTTTGCCTCATTTTGTGTTCAAAAATTTTTAATAAATATTTTTTCATAAAATTTGTTTGTTTCGCAAAATTCTCTGATTTTTTCAATTCCTTTAAAAAGGAGCCACATTAGTTTATGGAAACTAAGATTTTTGGAATAGCTAGTTTACCCTCTCTCCCCAGGTAATATCTTAGATATCCGGGTTAATTTTTAAATTTTTGACGAATTTTTGAAAGCACAGTACTACTGTTATTGGAGAAGAACACAATCTGTTGAAAGTTCATCTAGTTCAAATGGAGGAAGCTCATTGACCTCTACAAATTTAATTTCAACTTTTTTGAAGTGAAGGAAACTAGAATCAGGGGCGGCGCGATGGGGGGAATGGGGGGGAGTAATTCCCCCAGTCGGTTTCTAGTTGGCAAAATTTCAAAAATTTCAGATAATTCGGCAAAATTTTAAAAATTTTGGCAAATTCAAAAATTTTTGGAAATTTTATAGCATAATTATTAAGTAATGAAAAATAACTTAATTTTATTTTTTGATAAAAATGAAAAAGAATATGAATTTATTACGAACGGAACGGAAATTGTGGTCTTTCGGTAATTTTTAATGGATTTACTTATTCCTCTAATCAAAATTTTTCAAAAACTTCGGCCTTGCTGTGCTCGGCCATATTGGATTTTTCCTTCCATAATTTTAAAATAAACCAATTCCTACTAAACTGATTTTTTTCGTATGTTTCCTCAAAATTGTTTCAACTGTAAATCTTGAATTTTTTTCAATAAAAATTTTTGCTGATTTTTGTAATTTTTGGTTCTTTACCTCGAAATCTTGATTATATACCTCCTGTTGTAAGAGGGATATGGCCCTGCAAGTACCCATTTACGATATGTGTACATACGACTCGCGACTCATATCTGAGTCGCGATCCTTTTAATGGCGTGGTGGTGGCTAGCCTGCATACCTGAGCTGATGCTGTGCTCTCGTCCGTTTCGCGAACGCGACGCAGCATCAGTCTCTAAAAGTGGTTTGATCCTCGCGTATCCTTCCTTCTTCTAGTGTCTCAAAGGCGTTCGCATGCTCTCCAACCAGCTAGGGTTGGATACAGAGACCTGCGACCCAGGTGCGGTGCCGCGTGAATTTAGAGTGTACGTCGCGTGTACTCTCTCTACTTCTCCTCCCGCTCCACCAATTCAGTTAAATTCGGCAATAAGACTACTGATAATCATCCCTGTAATTATCTGTACGTCTTATTCGGTTTTGAATAAATCATCTATCAAGTGTATGTCGTTTTCGCTATATCGCCCTCGAGTGGCAATTCGTGCTCGGTTCGACTCGAATTCGACCCTTAGTTTAAAAGTGCTCGCGTCTCACCGAACCATCGAGCCGCGCATGCACAGTGATCTGGGACCGGGAGCCTTGAGTCGCGACAAGGCTGAGGATTTACCTCCTAATACCCTAGGCGTGGGATTAGCCTGGCGGGCACTTGCCTTCCCTATCACATTTGGCGCCCAGCTTATTCGTGAAGCCAAAGTCAAATTTACAGATCGCCACTGTAAATCCCTGATTGCGACTCACGGGGCAATCGACCCTACGAATGTTCCACCGAAATTGCTGACCGACCAGTGGATTTCAAACCAACATCCGTCCCCCACACGTCACAGACCAGATTCAAGACGTGTGACATATACCTGAAACAAGGTAAAAGCACCTTAAGTGCATCAAAATTTCAAAATTGTGTGTAAAAAATTAACGTAAATACTCTGTATTAACGTAAATACTCTTGTCTTGTGAAAATTTAATGTTCAGAACAAATTTAAACTATTTTGCTTAATTCGATTATCTGCCCCTCAAAATTAGTAAATTCGCAAATGGTTTAGTAAATTCAATGCTAAGTATATTAAAACGTATTTCGTCACACCTACAAAATTCCGTTGGAACTTAATTTCCCACGTTCGACCTCGAATATTTGCATTTATTTCATTGTGTTCAAAAATCTATTCTTTCTCTTGGCCTTTTAAAACGAATACGTATTTTGGCAATCTTTTCAAAAATGTACCTTTTGTATCTTTTGTATTTTTTACTTTTGGCTCTATTCTCTCGGACCATTTATTGTGCATTCTTTTTATATTGTGCGCCACGATACATCTCAGTTGTTTTTATAGAAAAACATTGCCAATACCGAGAACTATTATTTAACTACGGCCGAGTTAAAATCGGAACCATGGCCTTCAAAAAACAACACAATTGCATTTTAAAAGAGATGTTATCTGCGCTAGCTTTCTCTTCTTTTGTCACAAGATTAAAAAGGCAGACGACTCGTTTGGCAAATGCATTACTTATAACGCCACGAATCCTCCCTTACAAAATCGTGTCCATCTTCACAATAGTGACCCTCGTCAACAATCATCTTCAACCGTTACATCCAGCTATTCAAGAAAACATCGCGGACCATCAAGTGAAACATCTACCTGACCACCGAATCATTCCAACGCCATTCATCAAGCTGTCAACACATCCAGACGACTCCATCCAGCAATTAGCAAGACGTTTGAAAAGTATTCAAGTATCACGGTATCCGACTACTTTTTATAATTACTTGCTTCTCAACTTCGCGTTTTCTCAAGTACCTTGGTATTTGAGCCATAATTCGTTCATATTGCAAGTGTTTTTCGCGTTTCTCAAGTTTTTCAAAACTCGAGCTCGTATACGAACTCTCAGGAAACTGAGCCATATTCGCGCTCCATACCATCAATTTTTACGACTTACATCAAAAATGGAGAAAATCCAAAACCCTACTACTCTCGAAACTGAAAATTCTCTCGAAAACAATGACGCTCAAAACTCTCCCCCAACATCCCCCATTTTCGGAAATTCTAAATCGAAAAATAAATTGTCAAAACCACCGGCATCCCCTCCGACCCCCCTTCAAATTTCTGAACTAGAAAATCCTGAAACTGAAAAATCCGAAAATGCGTCCGCTACAATTTTAAAATCCCCACCGTCCCCCCAGCAAATTTTCGACTTAAAAGATCTTAAACCCGAACATCAGAAATTCAAAAAGGCACTCGTCTCAATTCTGAAACCCCCTACACCCCAAGCAAATTTAAAGGAAAATTCTGAAAATCAAAATGACGACCCCGAAAACTCAGACCACGAATATGAAAATTATGAAAACGACTCTGAAAATTTCAATAACGATTACTTTTTGACTTCAAACGCACCCCCATCCCCCACTTCTGATGAAATTGCCGAAATAAATTCAAACAACCCCCCCAATTTTAAAAATCCACCTCCAACTTTTTCTCACGGCACATGCCCTCAAAATTACGAAAAATCGCAATTCGGAACTCCAAAAACACCCCCAACCCCCCTGTTTGATGAAAATAACGATATTAATTGGAACGAACCCCTAGAATGCGAAATTCAAAACCCCCTACACAAAAAACCGCATCTCCAGTCAAAATTCAAAAAACATTTAAAATCGAAACCCCCTTTTTGGAAGCTGAATTTGAAATAACAGCAACCAATATCCCCGAAAAAATTCGAGAAACGATTTTAAACGCATTAAACGACACTGCTCGAAGTATGGAAGGAAATTTAGAAACCCTCAGAGAAAACCTGGCCACGCTAACGTTTCAAAATTTTTCCCCAGAGAAAATAAAAGAAATAAATGAGCAATTTGATAAAGTAACCCTGACAGAAAATTTCACCCAAACCACACACTACGTAGACGATATTTTGATCTCCCCCAAAATGAAAAACCCAGTAGTTTACTACACAGAACGCTTATTTGAAACATATAAAAGAACCCAATCAGACATAACTGCCATTTTTTCGACCATCTCAGCACCCGAAATCCCGCTTGAGCAAAAAATTAACATAAAGAAACGCTTAAACGCATATTTCAAAATCATCTCAGACGAAACCGCCCTATATAAACATCTACTTTCATCTCATGGCCCCCCCCTCACGACAGAAACACACAAAACTGATCCCACCCCCGAAAAAATCGAAAATCTCGTAGCTGTAACTAAAAAATTCACGAACGCTTTAATCTCAAATACAGAAACAGTAACCAGTTTAATTTCTCTCGTCGACCTCCTTCAGAAAAAACATGAATCCCTCTCTGAGAATTTAAATAACCTCCGCGAAGACTTTCTAGATGAAAAATACGACAACACAAACAGCACCTACCTATTGTATAAGCAAAGTCGCGAAATTGACGGACTCGCCGAAAGTATTCGGGACCTAACTACAGATCTGGCAAATTTTAAATTGGAAACGACTTCCAAACAAAAAGAATACATCGCATACGCGAAAGAAAAAATGTCTGAAACCAACTCAAAAATAGAGAAACTAACCAAAACCACCAACCTTTTATCGGCCCAAAATCGAAAAATAAAAAGAGACCTAGATCTCGACTCCCCGGCACCGAAAAAATTAAAACGCAATAATAAAGCCGAAAAAGAAACACTCACGGAAAATTTAGAAAACCAACAAGAGACTTCGGACCCAAACCCCACCTCAAAAAATAAAAAGAATAAAATAGCGAAATTTTTAAAAATTAAAAAATCAGTTGAGGAAATAATTGGAAACGAAATAGTAAAATATGACAAAAAACAAGCAGAACGCAATTCTGACATAAGTTCCTCACCTAAAAACGATGTAAAAATAAATTCTGCTCCCAGCCCCCCGGAGACCGAATCCGAAATTTCCGACAACGAATTATACGAACCCCAAAGGGAGACGGACCTCCCAATAAAAGTATTCCCAAAAATAATAGAAGACCACGATGTAAATGAGTGGCTGGAAGTAATAAGAACAAAAGTAGTAGGTACCCCTGACGAGATATTTGGGCACCTAGGACCCCCGCGTACGTTATTATTAAATATAACGGACGAAATAATTCTACCTATAGAATTAGACTATGACTCAAACCACAATGTAATTTCACAAGGAACCTTACACGACATCGCAATCAAAAATCCAAAATCGATTACCTATCATTACAGACTCTACCCAATAACTCTACCTACCCATAACAATAACGAAAATTCGTCTTACATCGCAATTATAAGCGGCACCTTAAACCAATTCATGGTAAAAATCCCCTTTTCTGTAATCGAAACAAAATCATTAAAATGCTACATCGGATTAAAAACTATTCAACAACTAAAAATTGATACCTTCAGAAACCCACCTCCCAAAACTGAAATCACAAAATTCACGAAACCTAAATCACCCACCCCAAAAGCGCAAGACGCAGATCAAAATATGATAAAAGACACAGACTCTTATGCACAAAAAATGGAAAAATTACAAAAACGTAGCGAAATATTCATGGAAGCCCACGAAAAAATCATGGCAAAAATAAACGACACACCTACCTACTCGGTAACGTCCCAATCTGAAATTGTAACCCTAGACCCATCAGGTGCAGTTGAATTAACCCCCTTAAGACTCTCCCCCGAATGGTTAAACAGACCTAAAAACTTAAAAGTAAAATTGACCGAAAAGACCCATATTATCGCCACTATAAAATCAGACGTACTTTGGAATACCATATCTAAAAACATCATAAACTATATCACGCGATCAAACCCCGAAAAAGTGGCAATAATAGAACGCAAAGAGCCTGTATTAATAAAATTTGAAAACAAAACGATAATTTCGACCCGAACCGCAACCATAGAATGTATCTACGATCAAGATGCATTACAACTCCCCTTTAACGTAATAACCGAGCCTGACTTCATATTTCAGGTAGGAAGAATAACAAAAGAAGAACTAGTAGAAAGGAACCGAGGAAAAATGGGGCAAGCCAACCCCAACGATCCCATTTTTCCCAAATAACTTTAACTGAAAACGTAGGTGATATGGGGCAAACTAACTTTAACGACCCCAGTCACCCACAAAAACAACTTTAACTGAAACGGGAACGATTAGCTTAACTGAAAAAAATAACGGAGGCGATATGGGGCAAAATAACTTTAACGACCCCGGTCCCTCCCCCCAAAATAACTTTAACAGAAATTAGGGCGAAAATTATGGAACAACCTAACTTTAACGATTCCAGATTTTCACAAAAACTTCCTACCCAATGCATCCGAAGCAGGGTCATGTATTACGTCCCAAACCCAAAAACCGAAAAAAGTCTACGTCCGTACGCGTGCGTGGTCCTACGATGATCTTATAAAAAATCCTACTCACCCATGTGACAAAAGCTTAGATTAAGCAATTATATATGTATGTAATAAATTCATTCTTCCCTTTCCAATTAAAAAACCCGCCAAGTTTAAAAATCAAATTAAATTTGACAAAATGACAACACTGAACTCAAAACCTGCCAATCATAACCAGATAGGCAAAAGTAATTGTTAAATAAACGATAAACGACGCTCCCACTCTAAAATGATAAAAGATAACTGCACAAATGCCCAACAAAAATAATCAACAAGCCCATTCCATCTGTGAATCTTGTGAATTAAACATTCGACAGTTTGCCTAAAAGACATTTTTTCCTTTTTCCGCTATTTTTATAATTATTACCATATTTAACGAAATCTTACGACGACCGCATCTCGACAATAAGCCCGTAAGTACAATCTCTCTTACAAGTATAGTTATGTTACCTTTGTGTGCGCGCGTCATATACGAAAACGTGATAATCTAAAAAACCTAACCCATTTTTATTAAAATTACGTATCAAAAAATCGCATCTTAAATGCACTAAAACGCCTTTTTATCACCAGCATATATCCCAATAAAATCCAAAATTCCCACGAAACCCCACTTTTTGACACGAAAATATAAATACCAACCACTTTCGACCTACACCCATAAAAATTCATCTTTCGATACCAAAACCACAATAGAAAAGTACAAAACCCTTTTCATCCAACACAGCATATGCCTCAAAATGACAAAATTTGAATTAAAAGGAACATGATTAAAATTCCCACGACCGATGTAATAAAATTAAAAAATCAACCACATATGCTCCAAAAACACCTACACCATATGCTCTAAAATTAACACGTACACCTAGTAAACTGTTTAAAAACCCGCTATAAAAATTCCCCTATTAAAAAACCCCACGACTCAAAACTTGAAAAAATCCCAACCCTGAAAACTTCGTAATATGGGGCACGTACAAACCTAAACATTACGACAAATAATACCTAATTTCCTAATCTTGAAAAATTCCCAGATAAAACGCGAAACGTAAAATAGAAATACCTAACGAAACCCATCTTTTGTCAAAATTATCGCAGATTAGTGCAGTGACGCGCACACGCAGCATGAGTGCATCTCTTATCAACATCATTACCACTCCGAAATTCCATCTCTTGAATAAAAACCCTCGACCACTTTCACTTTTCTACCGATACACCACTCCTGATACCACACACACATATGCAAAACCTACGCGCAGCTCTCTTTCGACCAACACGTCGTACGTAACGAAAACATCGCTACCGACCGTTTAAACGCATAATCGCCGTGCCGTGCGAAATTTTTCGGTCAGGTATGTAACCGGCGCGACACCTAAATTAAATTTCACGACATATGGGGCAAATAGGCTACCCATCAAAATTATTACGCTCTCATTAAAAATCCTGAAATAAATAAATAATAAAAATTCGAAACTTACCCAAAAAATTACGTCCCCAAAATGATAATATTTTTTTTATTATTTCTTCAAAATCAGCCTACCAATACTTCTCGACGTAAAATCTCTTACGAAATCCTGAAACATAAAAACAAAAACAACCCGATCAAAATCATTACCAATTACTAATAACAGATATTATTACGAAATATGCCTATACAGGAAAATGTCAGACGACCCGATCAGTGTAGCACAGTACGAAGAACTGCTCGAAAACCTGAATGAGACGATCTACGGATTAAATATGGAAAACCACGCTCTCACGCTCGAAAACCAGATTCTTAAAGAAAAATTAAACAAACTGGAACAGCATGCCATCAGCGAAATACTCTGGTTTGATCCAGAAAATTTCTACAACCCTCCCCCGATCCCGGATTCATGGAAAATGGTGCCCTCGGAAACGACGCAGGACTCTGAACGCACATGGCGAGATACCCTGACCCCATACTTAATATTACCGGAAATACTATTTACGAAAAATAACGAGAGGATATTCCCGATAATAAAAGGTCACTTTATTATTGGCGATGGGTACGTTCATTACGGGGTACGAGATATTATGGAACCAGAAAAGGTCTTATTGGACAACTTCTATCAAAATGGCATATTTAGGTCCAAATATTTCATCCGAGACCTAATCAGAATAATTAATGACCTTACCGTAATTCCGTCAGAAATAATCGTCGCAGCCGGTGAAATGGACGCCGCCCATACCTCGAAGACCGCGTACGCAAAAAGATGGAATCAGCTACTCGACACCCTTGAAGAAAAGGAAGTAAAGAAAGTAATCGTGCTACCCTTATTAAATTCGACATCCCAAAAAATTAAAGAACTTCATTCCATTCAACAAGCCAACCCAAATCGGTCCTTCGTTTACAAATTTGCGGCATCCATCCTAAATCATGATCACATTTCTAAACCCAAAAAAGGACGACCCTTCCCGACCAGTACAGACGTCTCCCTCATCAGGGAATACATAATGGACTTGCCAGATCACTTTCACCTCGAATCGGACTGCGACTATAAAAGCATACATCAAGAATTACGCGATAAAAATACGCCTACCGCCGAAGAAAAAACCGAAGAAAAAACCAACAGTGACATCGATACAACCGAAGAAAACCACGAAAAAATCGAAGAAAATAAAGAACCAACCGAAGAAAAAAGCAACGAATACGAAAAAACAGAATATGCTCTACTTATCGAGTTATAAAAAATCGCCTAAACTGCTTATATGTAAATAATATCGCTTATATCCATAATAAACTATGTTGCATGCATACCTGACTTATTCCACAGCATAGATCCGAAATGCAGCCAGAAAACGATCACAAGGACCTGGAAAACAGAAAATTGAATCAGAATCAGGTAAAACATCGAAAAGATGGCTGGTACCAAAAATCGATCAAAAATGAACACTTAGGTTAAAACTTTATTTTCAATTATGAACTCAAAAAGAATAATCTTCGATACACCTCAAGACATCTTACAAAAAATTAAAAATTTCGAAATCAAAATTTCATCAAATGCAAAAAATTTAAAATCCAGCCCACTTGATGGAAAAATTCATAATTTTTAAATTCCTAGATACATTGGAAATCGCCAAACGACACATGCGCAAATCAAAAGAGTAAAGTAAAATCTGTGCAGAAATAGTAAAACGCATGTTATCTACACCAAACAGAGAAAGCTCACACGTATCTCACACGAGTACTTATTTTCTTTTTCCTCTCGTCTTATAATTTGATTTATGACCTTTGGCAAAAACGTACGAATCATCTATTTTAGAATTAAAATTTGGAAAAGAACAAAATGAAAGTTGTTTTTGACTCACAGCCTTATTCCCATTCAAAAAATGCAAAAAAACAAAAAGGCTCCTAAAATTAAAATTCTTTTGAACTCAAAAAATAAGGTCGACACTCAAAACGTTACAAAATTCAAAATTTTTACGACCCCCTCCCCCTAATAAAAAATTTTCTCAACAGCTAACACCTACGAAACGAGATAATTTGAGCACGTACCTGAAACGTAAATCCAACGTCGAACCGATAAAAGTATATACGCCGCCGTCCATGTATTCGCCAACTTGCAACACCATGTTACTCGCTAGTCACGTCCATGTCACGACACCATGACCAACATCTCTGACTCGTACAATGAACCATCTACGTGATTTACGTCCTGCGTCGCTGATAATCAATCCATGACTTCGTCCATTCGCCATTGCACCTAAAAGAAAGGAAAGAATGAATTAGTCCCATACCCCACGTTGGTAATAATTATGTTCAAAATTGACCCACCTTTTGGAGAAATTACTCCACTCTGACAGATGTCAGAAACATATATGTTCTGTGTTCCTAGATTAATTAATAATAGTAGAAGTAGAGAGACATTATTATTAGTAAAGAGACATGTCAACAAAAAAATTGAAAAAGTGCACAAATAACAGTAAAAAACGACATGTTTCTTACCCATTGTAAAATTAAACTAGAAATATCAATATTAGCTACAGACGAAACTGAAAATGACTAGAATACCAAAGACAAAATAGAAATAGCAACGATTAAAAATGCATAACATCAACATACTAAAACTCACATAACATACACATAAAACTACATAAAGCTAATGTTGTATCTAGATTTAATTATAATTATAAGAATCCTGTTAAATTTAAATCTTACATACCAAATTGTATCCCCCATACACGCGCTGTATTCACTAAAAACCGGCACCGCAGCCTTCAAAAATTAGCAAATACGCAATATAGGAGCAAAGAAAAGGACATCTACAAAATTGATGACTTAGGGCTCATACAAAAAATCCATTTTATGACTTACGTCATACTCAGAAAAACACCTTCGTGTGTAATCAAAATTTATCTCAAAATGCTCACTCTTTTGATTTTTTAAATCATATACTTTCATAGCCTTACACTTTTATAATTCACAAAAATTTTACAAAAAATTTAAATTTTCTCAAATTCTTCAAAATTATAGTCATCCGCCTCGCAGGCTTTCTTTCGGCCATTCTTAATGAACTTACAAAATTTCAACGAACTTGCAGCCACCACCCATAAGTCAAGGTAAATGGGGCAGGGACCTCTCCCTCTCCTCGAACTTACACTCAACATCGTACTCAGGTTGACCTCGACTTAGGGCTGAGCTGAGCATTGCTCCCCCGAACTCGTGCTCAAATGGGGCATATGTAAGAGGGATATGGCCCTGCAAGTACCCATTTACGATATGTGTACATACGACTCGCGACTCATATCTGAGTCGCGATCCTTTTAATGGCGTGGTGGTGGCTAGCCTGCATACCTGAGCTGATGCTGTGCTCTCGTCCGTTTCGCGAACGCGACGCAGCATCAGTCTCTAAAAGTGGTTTGATCCTCGCGTATCCTTCCTTCTTCTAGTGTCTCAAAGGCGTTCGCATGCTCTCCAACCAGCTAGGGTTGGATACAGAGACCTGCGACCCAGGTGCGGTGCCGCGTGAATTTAGAGTGTACGTCGCGTGTACTCTCTCTACTTCTCCTCCCGCTCCACCAATTCAGTTAAATTCGGCAATAAGACTACTGATAATCATCCCTGTAATTATCTGTACGTCTTATTCGGTTTTGAATAAATCATCTATCAAGTGTATGTCGTTTTCGCTATATCGCCCTCGAGTGGCAATTCGTGCTCGGTTCGACTCGAATTCGACCCTTAGTTTAAAAGTGCTCGCGTCTCACCGAACCATCGAGCCGCGCATGCACAGTGATCTGGGACCGGGAGCCTTGAGTCGCGACAAGGCTGAGGATTTACCTCCTAATACCCTAGGCGTGGGATTAGCCTGGCGGGCACTTGCCTTCCCTATCACACTGTCTCGTAGTTTTTCAAAATTTTATAATTTTTTTCGTAATTAGGAATTAGTTGACTAATTTTACGAATTTTATACCTAGTTTTAATCTTTTCCAATTCTTTTTTTCGATTAATAATAAAGTTGATGAAATCTTCAATTCAATTTTGAAATTAGGCCATTCGATTATTTCAGAAATATTTTTCTATCTGAAATTGTTCAATTTTTCGACCATTCGAATTTTTTATGTGTTATTTATTCTTTTTTGTACTTTAATATTGATTCCTTTCACGTTTCATTGATTTCATATACTGAATAAATATTTAACAAAATATTAATAAACTCGCGCTATTTTCTGTTCGCAGCTATACGTACCATTGAACATATTCATCGCATTGGTCGGCGTCATTATTTGGTCGAATAAAGACGAAATCGACTTGGAAAAGAACGGAGACAAGACATTGACGAATTTTCTAAACTACCGAAAGGATAAATTGCTCAAAGACCATCCGAACGATAACGCTCAATTATTAACGTAAGCGCTCATGTATACCTTCAGGCACTTTCCAGTTTATATGTATTATAACTGTGGCTCCTGCTGCGGCTGCGGCGGCATCGCCAAAACCCATGTACCGACCGCTACGTATCCGTATAGTGTGTAATTATCACGGCGAACGCAAATGACGCTAATAATTGGCGAAAATTTCACCTGAGCCAGGTCAGCCGAAACTGCAGCCGTGGTCGACCGATTGCCCCGCGTCAGATGGTGATCGATGAAAGACTATACCAATGCACTTTTGCGGTTCTGGCGAAAATTGTAAATTCGCACAGCTGCCGATCCCGGTCTAATTACACTTCAGTTAGAAGATGGGTAATTTCGATTCGACGACGAGAGTAATTAAATACTCGAATCAGGCGTGACTGGCGCAGGGCATGGGACCACGTCTTCTTAGTGGTTTAGGTGCGAGAAGGGAAGGGGAGTTGGAATTTTTGGGATCGAGGTGATGATTTAGAAGCGTTATCGGTAATATTTAATTTTTTTATATTCGATTGAACCACAAAAACGGTTGAAATTCCATTCAAAATAAATGAAATTTTTTTCAGGAACAATAAAAAAAGAAAGAGAGGTTCACCCTTTTGTAATGAAAGAAAAATACGCCAACTTGGGAAAATCATACGTTCCTTTTTCGCCCACGAAATTTTCAAAATTTCTGAAATTTTTTCCTCTCGTTTGGGAATTTATTCGGTCGTTCGTTTGCAAGTTGAAAAAAATTCTTATTTTTTTCTCCTTACGAAAGGGAGAATCTCTTACGCCATATTTACGAGTTTTTTTTCATTCTGATACGATAAAGAGGGTATCTTAAATTTGCGTCGTTATATGTGGCCAAACTACCTTTACGTAATTTTATTATATGTAAACTGAATTGAATTTAGATAGGTACCTACCTAAGTTTTTATTATTTTATTATATCGTCTCGTGAATGGAGTAAGACACAGTGGTTCGTAGAAGGGAATTTTTTACGTGCTTAGATTACGACCCGAAAGTATTTTTTGTGATTGGGTTCGATTCTGGAAATTTAGAAACATTTTATTCGATTCCGAATGTGTCGGTGGTTCTCAAAATTCTGGTCGGTAATCAAGGGGAAAATATGAAACGAGGAGCTGGTAAAATTATTCTAGCAGAGGTTTCGGAGGTTGTTTTTGTAGCGTGAAAATGACTGACATAATTGTGATAAATAAGTTGACCTTTGGTTGAAAATTTTTATTCCGGCAGGGGTTCGTAAAATTGAAGAATTTTATTCAGTGCAGCAAATTGATGGGGAATTGGAAGGTGGATTGATTTTCGAGGTCTACGATTAATTTTTCACAAATAAGGGCGAGCTAAATGTTGTTTTATATGCATGAGTTTGAACGAGTTATCGCAGGATGTCGACGAATGGTTCAAATTGTGGTTTAAATTGAAACCACGCTGCTGGTATTACGTTGTCGAATTTTTTCTAGGTCGTGGGTTATCGAAATAGAATATTGTTGGTTGAACTGCACGATCGACGTTCTTCTGGGCGGATGTAGCGATGATAAAAAAATTTAATAAATGAATTATTATCACTCTCTTTCGCTTTGATTCGTGTAAAAAAATTGACGAAATTATGCAAAAAAAATAGTGTCGAATTACTGCAAAAAAAAGGCTTCCGCTCGCACCAAATGTAAAAATCAATTTGACGACTGATTATTGATCTAGAATGTATTTAGAAAAAAATAAGCTTGGGTGCCGTTTTTTCTAGCCCCTTCCCTTCTGAGGGTTCACCCCCTTCTTGAAAATGCGTGTATCTCCCCTATTATTGGTTATGCAAAAAAATGTTTCGAGTAAAAGTTCTTTATTGAAGACTTCTCTACATTTTTGGTTATCACAAAAATTTCATTTGGAGCGATCCTTACGCCCCAAATTTCAAAAATGTACTTTCAAAAATACTAAAAATCAAGTTTTTCTCATTTATTATAAGAAATATCGAAGATAGCGCGAAATGTGTAATAACAACAAGTATTCAGAATAAAATTTTACATCTAAAAAGTTCATCGCAATACCCCACCCCTCACTCCTAAGGGTCCACCCCCTTCCCCTCTTTTTTAGTGTCATTTCTGTATCATTGAATCCCGCTAAAATCAAAAATGTCATTACTGTCAAGATTCAAGGAAAAGAAGCCCCTCAAATTTGAAATTTTTCTACTCAAATTTTTGCATTTTTCCTCAAAAATGCTTAAAAATTACATTTTTTCAACTTCCTACTCTAAGGGAATGGAAGGGTCCAAGTTGCTGAAATTATATCATTTTTTCACATTTTTATGCAGAAATCACTATAATGTATACGAGATAATATTCATCGGTCGAGGTTCTTAAAACGATTTCCTAATACTACAGGTCGAATGCAATAAACACAGATCCAGAGACACCTCGCACACCCCCTGTGGAGGGGGATAGAGGGTCATTTTTGACTAGAATTATGCACAATTTTTACTACTTTGAAATTGAAATGATAGTTTATTGCCTTTTTTCATCACGTAATCGAGAAGTAAATCACCAAATAATTTTCTGGTGTTCGTGAATCCAAATCAATCTAAATAAGTAAATAATTTTTCATTCAAGTCACGTAGAAGGGCGGAGGGGTGCCTATTTCGACGAAAGGGAAAGGTAATATTTTGATAGAAAATCCATACGCATATTCAAATCAAGGTTTTCGGTTTTTTGATTTTGCAATTGAAACTAGGGGATGAGAAAGGATGAACCTATGTAACAGAGAGGGTAATATTTCAACAAAAAAAAATTATTGACATATATTTTGAGATTTGGTTGAACGAAGTTGAAAAAAATATAGTTTTTAATCATTTTTGAGGAAAAATGCGAAAATTTGAGTGGAAAATTTTCAAATTTGAGGGGCTTCTTTTCCTCGAATCTTGACAGTAATGACATTTTTGATTTTAGCGGGATTCAATGATACAAAAATGACACCAAAAAAGATCCGATAGCTGAATTACGTAAAATGGGGAAGGGGGCTGAACCTTCCCTGCTCTCCTATGGGGTTTGGCAATGGCCTCCCAGGCTCGAAAAATTTTTCATGGTATCCTTGTTCACCGTACAAAACTTCATGCCTTCCGTTTATGGCCAAAAAACGCACTTTGCCACTGGACAAAGTAAATTGAGGGGGGTGGATCTTTAGGAGTTAGGGGTGGGGTATTGCGATGAACTTTTTAGATGTAAAATTTTATTCTGAATACTTGTTGTTATTACATAATTATTTCGCGCTATCTTCGATATTTTTTATAATAATTAAGAAAAACTTGATTTTGAGTATTTCTGAAACTACATTTTTGAAATTTCGGACGTAAGAATTGCTCTAAATGAAATTTTTGTAATAACCAAAAATGTAGAGAAGTTTTATATAAAGAACTTTTACTCGAAACATTTTTTTGCATAACCAATAATAGGGGAGATACACGCATTTTCAAGAAAGGGGGTGGGCTCTCGAAAGGGGAGGAGCTAGAAAAAACGGCACCCAAGCTTATTTTTTTCTAAATACATTCTAGATTAAGAATCAGTCGTCAAATTGCTTTTTACATTCTGAGCGAACGGATGCAGTAATTCGACTATACTGTAAACTAACAGTGCAATTTTCAACCTGTTTTGGAAGCCAATATTTCAAAAAATTCGTAAAATTAACAAATCTGCGGGGACTTTGATGAAAAAACCATAAATTTATATTACTTACCGATAAGCAGTAAATATTGCATTTTTCCTTCGCAAAATGAAATTTCCATTTTTGCCCCTAACTAAATAAAAACAAATGATTCGTCAATTCTCGTTAAATTTAATTTTACTATGCATCGTATAGTTTTTTTTTCTCAGAGGGTATTTTTTCAGTCGATCGAACGAGCTATAAATTATTATTTTAATACCGATTCCGTATCCGAAGGTCTTCGCTTTCATGTAATCTTATTTTCCAACCAAAGAACACAATTTCGAGTTAATTTTTTATCGTCTCTATTCGAGGGGTTCTCAGGATATAGGCTGTGGTAAAGCCAAGGTACAAATTCGATTCGCAACCACGATTAAAATGAAAAAAACCGGAAAGAAGAGTGAAAATGGTCGAGATTATGAAATGAAAATCGTTATCGTTTTAGTTAATTAGCGGTTTCGCGAAATTTACTACATTCTCGCAAATTCATTTTTCTTTATCTCGAGCAATTGAAATATTCGTGTTTGATTTGTGCCTTTATCCGAATACAATCTTTTATCCAAAATGAAACAAATGAGAAAAAAATTGATGTAAAATTCCACTTATTATAAGAAAAAAACATGCAAGTGCGAGAATTTTATCAATGAACAAGATTGTAAATGGCCCATGGTGGTGTACGTGTATCCGTCGATTTTTTATCTTTATTAGTTCTGGCTCAATGGTGTCATTAAATTTGTAAACGAGATTGATAAGAAAGCTGCAAGACGCAGGTGCTGGCGAGGCGGTGTATCGGTACTCTTGGCAGATGTATTTCTTGTACTTTATTAATATACGACGTTAATGTACCTATTTGGCACGTGTCGTGTATCATGTGCATTTCTAGATCTAGGTACCTGTGTAATTATTTTTATGTACATATTTTTTCCTCTTTTTTGCCCTTAGGAAAATGGAATTCAGTGATGGCGTTGTGGGTAAGGCGTTGAAAGGACCTATTTGCACGTTTGAGTTTAGTGGAGGAGTCAATGTTGATCATAGTAAAACGATTGGAGTCGTGGCGTCAACTGTTGCTCACGAAATGGGTCATAATTTGGGGATGGAACATGATACTCCGGAGTGCTCGTGTCCCAGTGAAAAGTGCATCATGTCTCCGTCGTCTAGGTATGGTTTAATTCCATGTAATGGGTGCGAAAAGAGTCGATTCTTTTGATTTAAGAATGAGTTGTTATTCGCGAACGATTTTTTAATGAACGATTTGTGCAAATCTCAGAATTCGATGTGAATCAGCGAATGATTCGGTTCAAGTTTTTAAATTCGTTCGCAAATGATTCTTTTTATTTTTAAATTATAAATTTGTTCGCGAATGATTCGTTTCAAATTTTTGAATTTGTTCGCGAGTGATTCTTTTTAAATCCGTTTGCGAACGATTCGTTTCAAATTTTTAAATTCGTTTGCAAACGATTTTTTTGGGTTCGTTTCAAATTCAAAAATTCAAAACGAATCCAAAAAGAATCATCCACGAACGAATTTAAAAATTCGAAACGAATTGTTCGCAAACGAATTGGAAAATTAAAAACAACTCATTTGCAAACGACTCGTTTCGAATTTTTAAATTCGTTCGTGAATGATTCTTTTTGGATTCGTTCGCAAATGATTCGTTTCAAATTTTTGAATTCGATTCGAGTTTTTAAATTCGTTCGCAAATGTTCGCAAATGATTCTTTTCATTTTTAAATTATAAATTTTCGCGAATTTGTTTGAATTTGTTCGCGTAGATTCTTTTTGAATCCGTTTGCGAACGATTCGTTTTGAATTTTTAAATTTGTTCGCAAACGATTTTTTTGGGTTCGTTCGCGAATGATTCTTTTTGAATTCAAAAATTTGAAACGAATCATTAGCGAACGAATCCAAAAAGAATCATTCACGAACGAATTTGAAAATTTGAAACGAATTGTTCGCAAACGAATTGAAAAATTAAAAACAAACCATTTGCGAACGATTCGTTTCGAATTTTTTTATTCGTTCGTGAATGATTCTTTTTGGATTCGTTTGCGGATGATTCATGATTCTTTTTAGATTCGTTCACAAATGATTCGTTTCAAATTGTTTAATTCGTTCGTGAATGATTCTTTTTGAATTTTTAAATTTGTCGTGAATGATTCTTTTTGGATTCGTTTACAAATGATTCGTTTCGAATTTTTAAATTCCGTCGCATCGCAAATGATTTTTTTGGATTCGTTCACAAATGATTCGTTTCGAATTTTTTAATTCGTTTGCGAACAATTTGTTTCAAATTTTTTAATTCGTTCATGAATGATTCTTTTTGAATTTGTTTGCGAATGATTCGTTTTGAATTCGTTCGCAAATGATTCGTTTCGAATGTTTAAATCCGTTTGCTAATGATTCGTTTCGAATTTTCGAATCCGTTCGCTAATATTTATTTCGAATTTTGAATTCGTTTTGGGATGATTCCTTCATGATAGACAATTAATTTTAATACGGAAAAATAAATCATTTGATCCGTAATTCGTTTTCGAACGAATCAGTCGTTCGAGTGAAGCCCATTCTTGGGTGAATCAGTCGTTCGTAGTGAATTTTTTCTTCAAAGTGAATATTTTAAAAGTTGATTATCAGAAACGTTTTTTTCTGTTGATTCTACTGATCAAAATTCAGTCGTTCGCGAACGATTCTCGAGACAAACGATATCCTAAGTTTTCAATCATTATCTACAAGTGAAAACTGGGATGAAATCATTCGCGGAATAATTATTTTGTGATTTCATGAATCGTTCACGAACGATTCGCTGAAAAAAATAATCATTCTAATTCAAGTTGCATTTGTTCAAGTGTCGCTGCTCACAGGCACGCAAAAAAAAAAAAGAATAAATTATTCATAAAAATTTTTTAATAAGTGATTCGAATTTAAAACGTTCGTGAAATTTGAAATTCGTTCATGTTGGTATTTGAAAAACTATCTTCAAATCGAATCAATCTTTCGCGAAAGATTCGTTGACAATTTATTCAAAATGTAGGAATCAATGCTCGTAAATAATTCAGATTGAAAACGATTCAATCGTTCTTGATAGAGTCGTTCAAATTTTGATCTGTCGTTGGCAAATAATTCTTGAATTATTCATTCGCGGATAATTTTATTTCATATTTTCATTCTGATCGGTAATCGGTCGTTCGTGAATGATTCTAAATCGTAATAACGATTCGTAATTGAAAAAAAATCAATTCAGAACTGCTAATTTTAAAGTCGAAAATATAACATTGGATTGTTTTTTCCTTTTTTTGACAGTTCCTCCTCAACAACCACCGAATGGAGTTCTTGCAGCATAGAACATTTAACTGTAGCTTTCGAACATGGAATGGATTACTGCCTTCGAAATAAACCAGAAAAGTAAGATCAAAGACGTCTCTTTTTTACCTTTTGAGATTATTAAATTTTGCCCCTACGACTAACGGAATCTGCAATTCATCTTGTCAGGTTGTTCGGGGCTCCTGTGTGTGGAAACGATTTCGTCGAAGCCGGAGAACAATGCGATTGCGGATTAAAAGAAAAGTGCAACAATCCCTGCTGCAACGCTTCCACCTGTATGTTGTTCGCGAACGCTTCCTGTGCTACGGGAGAATGCTGTGATTTACAAGTACGTGCCGTTCGCTAGAACAGGATAAGGTTCCTAATTCAATAGATAATGATAAATGAGTTTTAATGTTTTTTTTGTTGTTTTTTTTTTGTACAGACTTGCAAACCTCATGCAGCTGGTACAATGTGTCGAGCTGGCGAACGAGAATGTGATTTACCTGAATATTGTACCGGACAGTCAGAATATTGCCCAGAAGATGTTTATAAAGTAGATGGCGAACCTTGTAATAACAGGATGGTAAGTGTCAGTTAGAATTGAACGTGCTAGGGGTCCACAAAGTAGCATCACTTTAAAGAAAAATGTGTTTTTTTACCATTTTTATTTGAGCACTTCACTGAACCGTTGTACTTGAATTTGAGGAGGAGATTGAAAAGCTACAGATCGTAAAAGTGTATTAGTTTTTGAATTTCTCACATAGTCGACTCAAAATTGAATCAAATTTTCATTCAGTCGCTTGTAATAAATTTTAATAAGAATTTTCAAAAAAAAAATCATGACAGCACGTACAAAAAATGAATTTTTATCAATTTTTGTAATTTTTTGCAGAAATTCTGGCAACTACATTTTAAAAAAAATTGTGTACATCATTATAGCATTGTTGTGAATTTTTTTTTTACCAACCAACAAATGTTGACTTGATTGTGAGGCGATGAAATAACCAATTTGGATTTTATGAAAATTGGGAGAAAAATCGTCAGGTTCATTATCTGCAATTTTTCACCGCTTTGTGGAAGAAAGAAAGCGGCGTCCAATTTCGAAATAATAAAACTGGTACTGCCCAAAACGGTCAAACATGGAGATTTTAAAAAATGGCATTACTTTGAGGATCCCTAACTTACCTAAGTTCTTTTAAATTAATGTCTAAGAGCTTGAATTTTTTTCTGGAAAATCCTCTTTTCAAAGTTAACTACCTCGCCAATTTTCTTCGAAACTGCAGTCTTTCGGGCACTTATCGATGTCTTTTTATATTTACTAAAAAATCTATTACATTTATAATTTTTCTTTTTTTCTTCAAGGCGTATTGTTATAAAGGTAATTGTCGAAGTCATAGCGATCAATGCAAATTATTATGGGGTCCATCTGGTCAAAGTTCCGATTTGCAATGTTACGACCAGAATAAGAAAGGGACCAAAAGTGGGAATTGTGGTTATAATCGGTTGAATATGTCATACATTAGATGTGAAGACGAGTAAGTGAATTTTATTTTATTACTGTGTTTATTTTTTGAAATCGTTTATACATAATGTGATTCATTCGTTCGCAAAGTTTCGTGTGCCCATCAACTCATTTTTCGTGGAAGAACCATTCATGTGCGAACGAATTGCATTTATTCGCTTTTAATTCGCGAACGATTCATGAATAAATGAATGAATGAGATTTTTGATTTATCAATTTACGTTTGCGGACGAACGATTCACATATAAATTTAATTAATTCATTTTACGGTCAATAGTGATTCACGTGCAAATCGAATCGAATCACTTTTCGTTCACGAACGATTATTCATGAAAGAATAGAATTAGCTTTGGTTCGTGGGAGATTCACTTACGAATTGAATGGGAATAATGGGATCATTTTTCGTTTGCGAACGATTCACAGACTAATTGAACTAATAATTTTACGTTCGCGAACTATTCATGTGTGATGGGAATTGAACCATTTGATTGTTCGAGTTTCGTTCGAACAAGAATTCTTTCTTTGTTCAAACCAGGGAAGAAAAGCAGTCAAATAAGCTTCTGCTTTGGCTTTCGGCTGAAAATTTCAAAAGTAATACTTTTGGATTTAGCTTTTAGCTTTTTGATTCATACATCTAGCTTTTGGCCTAGCTTTCAGCTTTCTCCCGTTTCAGCTTTTAGATTTTAACAAACTTTTGGCTTAAAAATTTTGACTTTCATCTTAAAACTTCTGATTTACAACATATAAAACATCATCCATGTCTGTACTATTTTCTCAAAATTTTGATTTTTTCAGCATTCGAATTTTTTTTCAAAATTTCAAAAATTTCTGAATCAAAATTTTTTAGCTCCAAGGCTTTTTTCAATTTCTTCAATTTTTTTACTAAAAATTTTCTGTTCTAAAATTTTTTCATCTACTTATTGATATTTATCCCAATTATATCATTTTAAAATTTTTTAAATTTATTGACATTCTCTCGAATTTTTTTCACCGTGAGTTTCTTAAAATTTTTTCCAATTTAAATTTTGTAAAGATTTCTCTATTCCAAGAATTTTAGAGCTGAAAAATAATTTGAGAACAAATTTTGGGCTGAAAAAATTCGAATTTTGAGAAAAAATTTCGAGAGCTAAAAAAGTTTAAACGAAGATTTAATGTTGAGAAAAAATTTCTGTGGTTCAAAAGTATGAATTTTTGGAAAAAATACCAGTTGAAAATTTTTAAACCTGGGGAAAAAATTGAAAGAAGAAATTTCAGAGTTGATGAAAAATATTATTCTAGATGAAAGAATGTTTGAGTCTGAAAATATTCTGCAGAAAAATAAATTAAGAGTTGAAAATATTCTGAGAATCGAGAAATAATTTTTCTAGTTGAAAAAATGTTTGATACCAGTTTCAAATTTTCAAATAAAAAGCCAAGTAATATAGCTGTAAGAAAAAGCTTTTGGCTAGCTTTTAGCTTGCTATTTTTAAAACTTTTGCGCTTTCGGCTTCCAGGTTGTCACCTAAATTTGATCGACTTTTAGCTTTTAGCTAGCTTTTCATCCCTGGTTCAAACTTCAAAGAATGGATCTTGTGAATGATACGAATCACTCTGTCGTTGTGGAAGTCTGCATTTCGTATCCTAATAACGAATATGTTTTATTGTTTTGCATAGGAACGTACATTGCGGTATGCTGCAGTGTAAACATTTCAACGAAAAGCTGGAATTCGGCATGGAATCGGTGGCCATCCTGTCGCATTTCTTCATCAGCGTCGATAGCTCCGTGATAGCTTGTCGAACAGCCATCGTCGATTTGGGTTTAAACGAGAGAGATCCTGGGCTGACTCCGGACGGTGCTAAATGTGGAGAAAATAAAGTAAATCGCTCGACTTTTTTGCAATAACCTTACTCTTTCAAATTCTTCGATTTCAGGGATGAAAATCCGTAAAATAAAACTTCAGCTTTTCTTTCAGTTGAAAATTTTAAAAATAAAACTTTTGGATTTAGCTTTTAGCTTTTTGATTCATACATTTCTCAGATTTCCGGTTTTAGTTCTATTTTATCAAACTTTTTGGCTTAATACTTTTGATTTTCACCTTTGAGACTTCTGATTTACAACACCTTGACAGCACAATGATAAAAATCATCGTCCATGTCTATACTATTTCCTCAAAAGATTTATCTTTTCAGATTTCAAAATTTCAATTTTTTCGACTCCAATATATTTTTTCCCCCCTATTTTTTTAGCTCCTAAAATTTTTTTTCAATTCCCGGATGAAAATTTTTCAGATCAAATCTGTTCAAATCATATCTGATTTATTTAAAATCACATCAAATTTTATCTGTTTTGATAACATTGTGTCTCAAAAATTTCTTAATAAAATTATATCTGATCACATCTGGTTTTTCCAGATGTAATTTGATTAGATTACATCAAACTGAATATATATGATTTGATGCAATTTGATAAAATTAGATTGGGACATTTTTGAGATCTGATCAGTTTTGAAATTTTTTCATGAGGTCTTTCTATTTTAATTTACTCAAACCTTTTCTGCTCTAAAATTTTTTCATTTACCGATATTTATCTCAACAATCAACTGTAAAATTTCATTCTTTGATTTTAAAATTTTTAAAAACTTGACATTCTTTTAAATTGTTTTCACCTCAAGTTTCTTAAGATTTTATCTAACTCAAATTTTCTCAACATTTTTTATTCTAAAAATTTTAGAGATAAAAAACAACTTGAGAAAAAATTTTGAACGAAAAAAATTGGAATTTCAAGAAAAAATTTCAAGGCTGCGAAAATTAAAATTTTGAGGAAAAATTCCGAGAGCTAAAATAAAGTTTGAGAAATGATTTAATATTGAAGAAAAATTTCTCGAGTTTAAAAATTTTTATTCCTGAGAAAAAAATTGGAAAAAGAAATTTCAGAGTTGATACCAATTTTATTTTAGATGGAAAAAATTTTAGAGTTGGAAAATATTCTGAGAATTGAGAAATCAAGTAAAAAACTAAAAAACTAAATCTGTAAGAAAAAGCTTTCGGCTAGCTTTTAGCTTGCCATTTTTAAAACTTTTGAACTTTCAGATTTCGAGTTGTCACCTAAATTTGGTCAACTTTCAGCTTTTCGTTTTCAGCTAGCTTTTTATCCTTGTTCGATTCTAACCTTTGAAAATCGTTTTGCAGATGTGTTTGAACCAAAAATGCATGGAAATCAATTCCTTAAGAGCAGTCTCGACACCGGGCGCTTGTCCAGGGAATTGTAACGGTAACGGAATTTGCAACAGCAAAGGGCATTGCCACTGCAAAGACGGATTCGCTCCACCATTCTGCGAGTCTGCCGGAGTTGGAGGCAGTGAAGATTCGGGACCTGCTGCGTATCCTTACCGTGAGAATTTGCCATCAACTATTTAATATTTTAAAGAGCTAAAGAGAAATTAACCTCATACTGTTTTCTTTTCGCCCTCTTCAGATCACACCAGCCTTACGTCCATCTTCTGGTACCTGATGTTAGTCCTGGTATCGTTGGTAGTACTTCTGTTCTTATATTCGTACTACGTCCGCAAGAGTCCGTCGTATTTCTGGAAACGCAGCCAAAGACGCACAGTGTACGTACCGTTTTTGGAAAAGCTTGAAAATTGTAGATTTTGTAGTAGTTTTAGCGGTATCGGTGGTGGTTCGTGGTCGACTTGGGTACAGTACAGACCCCGCTGGTGGTATAAAATTAATACGAGACCGAGCAAGGTTGTCGATCCTAGATCGCCCACGACAATTAATACTTCGCATGGCACCAAGCATGTTACCATTACTAAGACGTTGGATATAGTACATACCCATTTACCCGGCTCCAATCGTAGCGAAATGACGATAGTTCGACCGGTGAAAGAGTCGAATCAAAGATCTGGTCCTCCGGTAGCCATTGTTTCCCCAACCCGGGCCCAGGTTCCACCTATGAAAAGGAGTATTTGTAAATCTGATATAAAACCTGTGATAATAAACGAACGAGATTTACCTATATCAAATTCTCCTCACGACGAGGAAAATATTTATGCGGAAATTGGCCCTGATGGATGTATTTACGATATACCCGAATCCGATCGTGTAATGGGTCCCATTCATAAGCCAGTATCGTCTCCTGGAATTGAGAAAAGTGCCAGTATCAGACCGAACGTTCTCCCTCCTGTGGCACCTAAAAATATCATTGGGAACGGTGACTTGAATAGGGAGATGGCTGCCAAATTGGCTCGTGTGACGAAAAATGCTGCAAATAGGGTTATAAATAATTCGAATGTTGGTCAAAATGGTCCTGGAATGTCAAATGGTTGGGTTTCAACTGACCCGAAAGAAGTTCCTACTGTAAATGGAGATGTCAATTCTGCAGTTCGGAAGTTCGGAGGTGTTTTGAAGACTGCTCCTAAAAACGAAGTGAAATCAGTCGATGTAGGAAATAAAGGGAGTAGTTTGAGTGCTCAGAAGTTCGCTGGTACTTCGGAGGCTACAATTTTCAGAGCTGATGATATGAATAAGGACGTAAGTTCAGTAGCTCAAAAGTTTGGTGGTGTTTTAAAGACTTCAGGTCCTAAAAAATTTGAAGAAGGTGATGCTATGAATAAAGAAATTAGTTTTATGGCTCAGAAGTTCAGTGGTGGGTTGAAAAATACAGCTCCTAAAGATGTGAAAAAAGCTAGTCCTGGGAATAGAGAAAATAGTTCTGTAGCCCAAAAGTTTGGTAGTGTTTCAGAAACGGGTGCTCCGAAATTTGGCGGAGTTTTGAAAACTGCAGCTCTTAAAGAAATGAAAGGAGCTGCTGCGAATAAAGAGGTTAATTCTGCCACTCAAAACTTCGCTGGTGTTTCAAAAACTGAGAGTGTCACGAACAAAGGAATTAGTTCAGTTGCCAAGAAATTTGGTGGTGTGTCTAGTAGCACAGTTTCGAAAATAGTAAATAATGATGAACAAAGTCCTGATATCAAGTGTGTGAATGAGTTGAAGAGAATGTTCGATAAAAAATGACCAATTTATTTGCATTTTTTTGAAATTTTTTCATTTCTTGGGGTACCATTATAATTGTGGCTGATGTTACCAAAATCACTGCCTGCTTTTTGGAGAAAACCCAGCTTTTCCTATGATTAATTCTGCATGAATCTCATCAATTTTAGAAAATATTTTTTAGTCCCTTTTATTGCACATTTTAGTTCGATTTGTGCCATTTTACTCATTTTTTTATTTTAGTTTTTTGCTCCTTTTGTATTTATTTATTTATTTATTCACTTGTTTATACATTTGTACTTTTTTTTACCATTATTACTCCCTTTTGAGTACAAACAAATATAGTCATATTTTTTGTTCGATTTTTTTTTATTTTCTATTTTGTTTTGACGATGAGAAAGCGAGTAACATACTAATTACACGTTTTTTAATGCACTTGCACAGTTTGATTGATAATGGAGCTTGGCTCGTTTGTTTACATTTTTTTTGAATTTGCATTTTTTAACTGCAGAGATGTTGAGCCTTTGATGAAATGCACTGCATGACGAGCATCCTTGATTTTTATGAATTAATTTTGCAAATGAGCTTGAATTTTATTATTTTTGGAGTTTTTTTTCTTGTTTTAATTTTATAAGGGGTTTCTTTTTTTTTATCCTATTTTTTCCTGTAATTTGTTCATGTTCTGTCATCGTTGTGAATTATATTGTTCGTTTCGTGTTTTCCGATTTTTTTGGTATTTTTTCCTGTTTGTTCAATTTCTTTTTGTTGATATTGTTATGTTTTTCATTTTTTTGTGGATTCCTGTATTTCCTTTTTTTTTTTTTGCATTTTTGTATTTATTTTCTTCCTCGATTTTAATGTACATATTGTTTTCTGTATTCGTTTTTTCAATTTTTTGCTTTATTTTTTGAGTCATTTTTCTCTCATTTATACATTTTTTTCTGGAATTCAAGTCATTGATTGAACTAATTTTTTACTTAACATTTTTTTCAGTTTAGTAACGTATGTATTTAGGTTTTTTTCGCCTCCTGTTGATTTTGTTTGCACTTTGCATGTAATTTATATGGCATTTATACGTATTAACGAGTGGCACTGTGCTGGTGGCTGGATTTTGGATTTTCATTTATTGATCATTACTGATGCTTGTGATTTTTGAGTAATTTCATCCATTTATTTGCCTGATGATAATTCGTAATCACGGGTCGACATTTTTAAATTTTTCAAAAGCTGTTTGAAGTTTAATGGGTGATTTTTTCAGTGTTTTTCGCGCTGATCACGAGAAAAATTTTGAAAAAATTAAATCACCCAAGAATTTTTCACAATTTGAATTTTTTGTTGAACAGTTTTCAACTTTTTTTGATAACTTTTGACACTTGAAGTCAGTTTTCTGAAAAAAAGAAAGGTTCTACGAAAAATATGAATAGAACATAAATTGTAGAGCATGAAATTTCCTTTCTGTTGAGTCCAAATAGTTTTTTCTTAGAAGGCTTAGCTTTTGAGAGATTTCAGTTGAAAGATGAAAGTTCAATTTTTTTTTTGAGTTGAATATCTCAAAAACTAGGCCTCCTAAGAAAAAACCTAATCAGACTCTACTGAAAGGAAATTTTACGCTCCATGATTCATGTTCTATTCATTTTTTTCGTAGAACACCTTTCTTTCCCTAGGAAATCGATTTTTTGTAATGAACCGCATTTTTAACATTTCCCATTTGTAAAAATAGGAAAATCAAAAGGCGGCAAATCGACAATTTTTTTTCTACGTAATTGATTTTGATTGGTGTTTCTGACCCACTTTTTAATCCAGAATTCGAATATGATTTCAGTTTTACCCCATCGCTTCAGAATTTTTCATAATTAGGATTTTTGGTTGAAAATTCGTTTTACATTTTTTCATGTAAATTTAACCATTAAAGTCGATTTTCTGGCAAAAGAAAGGGTCATGCGAAAAAAATAAATAGAACATAAATTGTAGAGCGTAAAATTTCCTTTCTGTAGAGTCTGATTAGTTTTTTCTTAGGAGGCCTAGTTTTTGAGATATTTGCAATTCAAAAAAAAGTTGAACTTTGAACTTTCAACTAAAATATCTCAATAGCTGAGCCTTCTAAGAAAAAACTAATCGAACTCAACAGAAAGGAAATTTTACGCTCTACAATTTATGTTCTATTCATTTTTTTCGTAGAACTTTTCCTTTCTTCAGAAAATCGACTTCAAGTGCCAAAAGTTATCAAAAAAAGTTGAAAAACTGTTCAACAAAAAATTCAAATTGTGAAAAATCCTTGGATGATGGAATTTTTTTACTATTTGTTTCGTGATCAGCGCGAAAAATGCTATAAAAATCACCCATTAAACTTCAAACAGCATTTTCCATGTCTACCTGTAATAATTATTCGTACCTATCTATAATTTAAATGACGTTTGTGTAGAATTTTTTTGTGATTTTTTTTTTCTAATTTTGTGTAATTTTTGGGGGACTGGGGACTTCTACTATAATGTAATTTAAAAAAATTATTTTTATTTCAATTTTTTTCAAAACAGAGTGATTTACTCTCTTGCTAGATTTTCTACCCAAACGTCCAATTTCATTATAAACTGTAAATTTATTTTTTTTCAACCCCATTTTTATTAATAATTTTCCCAAAAAATTCGAACAAATTGAAAAACGATCGATAATTTTACAGACACTGCGAAAAATCCATCCAAATCCATATCAATCGCAACGGCCAATCGGGCGGCGGTGGCAGCGGCGGCGGCGCCAACATCAACAGCACCGTTCAGTCGTTGCTATCCAACGATAAATCATCCGAAGATGGCAAACCTCGCCTGAAAAACGGCCTCATCGGTAATTTCAAAGGATTCAGTATCACTCCGATTGCGAATACGAAGAACACCAACGCTGCCGCATCGAAACCAACCCCCGTCCGACCAGCTCCAACTACGCCGGCCAAAACGCCCATCATGAGACCGGCTCCTCCACCTCATTCCATTCCGGTCGCTGCCGTAAAACCGATGCGATTTGCACCCAGTGCTCCTCCGACTCCTCCGCCGAATCAGATCGCCAACGATATTTCAAAATCGCCTCCGGTATTACCACCTCCTAATAGTCAATCGTCAGCCAGACCTTTGATCAGTTCGCCTGTGCTGGATAATACGACCTCGTCTACGGTAAAGGAGCTCATCAGAAAAGAGCTTCCGGGTAGACCGGCGCCTCCTGTGCCATCGGTTGCGGTAAAGGCGAATAGACCTAGTTCGACTCCTGGTACGTTGGAGGTGAATTTGGAAGATATTGAAGCGGCCACGAAACCATCTCAGAAAGAGCAAAGCATGACTTTGAACAGGATAGCGTCGTTTATTTCGAAATCTTCGCCGTATTCGAGCAAGTCGGAAGATAAACGAGATGGAATTGGTTTGAAAGCAGCTAAAATAGATAAAGATACGTTGAAAAATCTCAAAATATCGGATCCGATTCCGTTGAGCGAACCGACGATACCGGTGAACCCTTTGCCGCTGTCGAAAGAGCAAGAGAAAACTGTGGTGATGAGAGCTCAAAGTCTGAGACAAAATTCCAAAAAAGAACGCCCCTCGATTCATTCCTTCGGCTCGGTTCGATTAGCCGGGTCGCGTCGACCGACTAGTATACCTGCTTGCTCGAGACCCACGTCACCTCCTCCATGTCCACCTTCGCAGACGTCGACGCTGAGCTCGAGCAAATCGTACAGCAGTAATTATCCCTCCAGCGAGCACGACACCGAAGATAATATCTACGCTGTGATCGAAGAAAGTCCCACGGACGAGGAAACAAGTCCGGAAAACTCGCCATCCTCGAAGAAACCAGCAGCATTGGCGAATACCAGCGATGGTCTGCTGAACGAGATAGTCAACGAGATCCAGGCTCGTAATTTAGATTCGATTTACTCGACTCATCATCCGACTAAGAAAAAGTCTGCTCGAGATGAGCTATCGTCTCCGGACCAGAATCAGTTATACGAAAATGCCTCGTATACGGACGAGTACCCTAAGTCTAGCTCGAGTTCGACCAACTCCGGATACCTGATGCCAATTCGAACCCAGAATCCTAATAAATCAAGTGTAACTAGTTCGAAAATGCAAGTACCCGAAAAATCTGCCCCCGGGTATAAGCCTTTTAGCGATTCTAAAAAGCAAATCGTCCCCATCGTACCCTCGTTACATACGAAATCCAGACTGTCCTCTTCGCAAACCTCAGAAAAATCTAGTCAAGATACATCCGCCAAAAAACCAGCACCGGTTAAATCTTCCGTGAGCTCGGCTATTAGTAAATTTCAATCTAACGAAGATGAAGTGAAAATTAAACCCAGTATAATCAAACCCAAACCTACCGCGGAGAAGGCGACCGTGAAACCTGCCAAAGCACCCAGTGTCGCGTCCATTCAGCAGAAATTCGAAACTCAGGCTAAGACTGCACCGAAGAGTAGTTTTAATGGTAAAATAGATACGAGGTCTAGTTTTAAGAAATGATTTTTTTTCTCGTTTTTTTAGGTTCGACTGATTTTTTTACCCGTGATGGGTTTGTTGATGTTGTGTCGAGGAGAGATTTTGTAGTTTGGTGACGATGACTTTTTCGGAGTCGTGATGCTGGCTCGAGCCGTGATTTAGAAAATTAGGATTTAAGGGTGCTGAAAAGTCTGAGTGATTCGTCGAAAACGTTATTTGTGGGATATATAAAATGATGAAAAAAATTAAGATTGGTGGCATTTCGATGTCAATTTTAAAAAAATCTTATTTTTGTATTTTTGATGAGGCTTAGGTCGTTAGCTCGTCAATTGGTAAAAGTTGTGTGTAATATTTCGCCTGAATTACTCATTTAGGATGTTGTCTTTTTTAGCTGATACATCTGCGCAGGATGGTCTGTCATAAAATTGAACAATTTTTTGTCCCTGCAGGCTCTGGATTATTTGATGAAAAATATTGTCATTATGAAATTCAGAGAAGGTTTCTCCATATTTCTGATTTTTCTGGAACTTCATCGAAATAATTTCATTTGTGCTATTTTCAGAGACTACTATTTTTAAAGTCTAATAACTCTTTCAGCTTTGAATTTTGGTATGGAAAATTAACGTGGGGGCTTTTTAGACAATAATTCGAGTTCTGTCAAAGAATATCATTATTTGTCTGTCTCCAGTATTCGAGGTGCCATAACGTATGGATGTATTTGTGATGCATTCTGTGAAAAGGGACTAATTGTCAGGAAATAGCTCTTTATTATTTTTGCTACAAATAAATGTAATTTCGACAATCTGAATTCAAATTTTTTCAACTCTAAGTTTATTCAATTTCTTTTCAATTCTAAATATTTTTTCGAAGCTGTATCTAATTTTAATATTTTTCCATCGGAATTTTTTTTCAACTTCAGTTTTCTCAAAATTTTACCAATTTCAGTTTTTTTAAATTTCAACATTTTTAAATTTTTCTTTTAAATTATTGAATTAGGTAGAAGAAATTCGGAAAAACATGAAATTGAAATTTTTTAGAATTACAATTACAAGTTGAAAAAAAATTAAATTTTAAAATTATTGGAAAATATTTTCGAGTAGGAAGAAATTTTTAAAAATTTGAAATTGAAAAAAGAATTAAAGAAATCGAAGTAAGTTGGAAAAATGTTGGAAAAGGTTTTAAAATTTAAAAAAATTTTAGTATTGAAAATTTTTACAACTTTAATTTCCTCAAATTTTCTTCAGCTTCATATTTTTAAAATTCTTACAATTCGAAATTTTTTTTCAGTAATTTCAAAATTTTTCCTTAATTTTTCAGTAATTTCAAAATTTTTCCTTAATTTTTTTCAATTCTTTTCAATTCCAAAATTTTTCAATCAAAAATTTCTTAATTTTTTTTTCCAACTTTGAATTTTTCAGAGATATGTCTAATTTCGTGTTTTTCAAAATTTCTTCCTATTTGATGAGTAATTAGAAGAAATTTTAAAAATTACTTGATAAAAATATTAGTTAAATGGAAAAAAATTGAAAAAATTCAGGTTGAAAAATTTCAAGAACATTTAAATCTAAACAAATTTTACTGATGGGAAACTTTTAAAATTGGATTCAGCATTAAAAAAATTATACTTAATTGAATAAAATGAAAAAATTTAGATTTGAAAAAGTTGAACTTAGAATAAATTTGGACTTGGATCGTTGAAATCCGATTTGAGGCAAAAATGATTGGGAGCTAGTGAAAAACCCAATTTTTCAGAAGAACCAAGACATCAAATTATGTGCTAAAAAAATCAATTCTTGAATTTTAATGAATTTTGAAAAAAAATTATTGAATTTTCTGTTCAATTGTTTACTCCCTTACTGGTTAAAAAAAATGATAATCCACGCAGGAATAGTTGAGAACCTCAGAACGAAATTTTCTCAAGATTTTGTTCTTCTGGATCTCAACTTCAAAATGGCATATTTCGGTCGATTTTCAACCCGTTTTTCGATTTCTTTTTCTAGGATGTTAAGAATGAATTTAATTCCGTACAAAACGGGCTATAAATCGATTTTGTTGTTTCTGACAAATGATCCCTTTTCACAGCGCGCATTATATTTGATATAATGTTTCACAAGTTATAACTCAGAAAAAAAAAGTCGAGGAAAAGTGTTCATTTTTAACCTTTTCATCCAAGCCTGCCTTTTACTGTAAAAAAAGTTCTGTGATAAATTTACCAAAATTCCATTGAAACTGGCCACTGCCTTCAAAGTTGTGAAAAAATTCCACGATATGGAAGTGAAGGATTTGCACCTTGAATATTGAAGATAGGCAATACATCGCTCATTTAGATAAATAAGATGTGGTAGAGTGACTCAGCTTGAACGATGTTGAAAAAATTTAAAATTTATGTTAAATTATGTGATTTTTTATCTCAGGAGAGTTCAACGAAATGGAGAACCAGAACTCAAAATTATTCGACGTTATAGAACAAGCTATCAAAATTTTTGTTTTTTGACCCCCTCAAATCTAACTTCGACGTCACTGAATTCAAAAAAAAAAAAAATTGATGGAGGAGAAGAGCTCCCAACTCACAATGAAGATCAAAATTTCCTTATAAATTCATTTCAGTCATTGATTTAAAATTAAATATTTTCCAGAATTTTGAATTAATTCCCTCATCCCACTCTTGAGACTTGAGATTTGTTTTGGTCAATTTAGCGAAATGACCTCAAAAATGGACTCAGTTGGTCAAAAAACATTGATTTTGAATTTTGATACTTTGCTCGATGACGTCGAAAATTTTCGAGGTTGATGATTTTTGGTTCATCTCTTTCCTTTTCAATTTTTCCCACATCTTTTAGAGTTTACTCAAAATTTATCCGGTAAAAAAATTCTGGAGGTAATAAAACAATAAAACATGGTCTTTGATATCGAATTCAAAATTTTAAGTCTAGTTTCAGTTCTTTCTTTCTTTATGTCTCTTTTTATGATTTTAATAAATTAACATCAGAAGTGGGCTTGGAAGGTGGAAAAAAAATACTTACATTTTTTTACGTTTCTCGATTCGTTGAATTTCGAAATTTAGTTAGTCAATTCTAAAAGTGTCGATGAACAAAAAATTTTGAATTAATTAAAATTAAAAGTCACTGGCTGTCACGAAAAACTGTTCAACTTCTTTGATATCCTTTCTAGACACAGAAGCGTTGAAGAGAAGTTGAACTAGAATTCAACTGTATTTTGACGAATCACTCAAAATAATTTCATTCTTCCAACCAACGATCCTTCTGTTTTCATTGAATTATAAAAATCTCTAAAATTTTTAACCTGGTGCTATACCTGAATTTGCGTTTTGTTACCGATTTTCCAAAAGTGCGATTCCTTGGTGTATTTTTCAGAAATCTTGTGATAGAATATGATATTGCTGTTTTAGCTGCTTGAAATGAAAGAGAATATTTTAATCGATGTAGTAGGTACATTGTGTTCATCTTATGTATTAGGTTTGTAAGTATATTAAAGAAATTTATATTTTTAAGAAACAGTAATCAGAAATATTACCTCGAAAGGTGCTGAAAATGAATTCATTTTCCTTGTATTTTATTATCAGTCTCTCTCGCCCTCTCTATTTTTCTCATAAGTGTTTTTTATGTATTTTCATTTTTATTACAACGACATATTTGTGCCTGTAATATTTTTTTTGTACAAGTTTATGATTTTTTAAATAATTTTACTTCTTATAATTTGTAATTATGTATAAATCAGAATGTTTGTGTTAATCGAAATGTCGTGTCGTTTGTTTTTTTTCTTTTTTTTTACTAAGCTAGTTGCACTATGTATAGATTTTGTTGAATTTTTATTATACCGCTCAATATGTGATATAATTCGTGATACTTTTACGCGTAGTGTGATTATTTTAAATTTTTAACTGGGTTTAAATTTACAATACCTTGGCTGAGCCGTCTCTCCATTTTACCTCGATCTACTCATAGGCGATTAAAATGAGTAGATATCTAAAAACAATCACAAAACTATCTAAAAAATATTAAGGCAGCTTTCATGTATCAGATTTTTTTTTGATACATATACCCGCATTTTTCTTTTATTATTTTTTTTTGTCAACCAAACTTCTATAAATGGTTACCATTTTGTGTGTATGCTGCATTTACATTTACTTATTTTTTGGATTTTTTTTTTTCAATTGGCTCATTATTTCGTAATGTGTGATTATTATTTTTTTTCTTTATTGTGTAGAATTATTTCAATGCCTATGAGAGAAAAATATTGTATAATTTTCATTCACTTTTGTATTAAGCCAAAGGTTATTGCAATAAGGAAATAAACATCGCTTGTTCCTTTTATGGTAGATGATAATAAAAGTCGTGTATTTTTTTATACATAAATGGCTGAAAAATTATGTTCTTGTTTTTATATCTTTATGAATTAGATTTCCAGTTTTCAGAAGTATCTAATTAAAGAAATATGAAATTCTTTGATTTTTTTGAAAAAACTTATTGATTGAAAATTTTGACGAATGGTGTGATTACAATATCTGTTCTTTAATTTGACGATTTTCTTACGAGGGAGGTAAATATCCTTGCTCGAAGTAGAATTTTGAGTCGAAACAAAAATGAATCGAAAGCATATTATAAACGAACCCAATATCTACATAAAATTTCAGGCCCTGAAGTTCATTTATCGAATTTTGGCAAATTTTTGAAATTTCGAAATTACCTCATCCCCCTGTAGACCATGAAATTTTGATCTAATCAACGAAAAAAGCTGAAATTTGAATTATATCTTATTTTCAACCTCCCGAATTGATTGGAAGCGGTTTCAAAACGTTTCGGAGCCTTCAGAAAATTTTGAAATTTTCTAGCTGTGGGGGAAAGTCCATAAAAATGGTCCATACGAACTTCAGCACCTATAATCGCCGATTATCCATATTGATGAGCTATTTGATCGATGAAAGCATAATTTTTTCAAATTTTTATCTTCGAGTCCAAATCTACGTATATTTTTGGAAGAAAATTTTCTGGAGGCTTCGAAACGTCTCTTCGTCGATTCTTTCAAAATAAATTATGTTTTTATTCCTAAATGTCTTGAAATTTGTAAATATTTAAAATACTTTTTAAAAAATTATTATCTATGAAAAAAAGGGCTCAACATTTACTTTTGACTTGAAAAAATTGAAAATTTCTTCTTGAATTGAGGTTCAGAATTTTTTTGTCACTTTCTACTCTCTACTCTGAAATATAACAGCAAGGAAACCATCAGAAGATTTTTGGCAATCTCCTATCCTATATTTGAGGAGCTGAGAATCAAAACTCACTTCTGCCAATAATTTGAAAAAAAATATGGATTCTGATGGAGAATTTCACGCTCTATAACATGGCTGAAATAGTTTTTGCCTAAATCGTCTCCATCTTGGCTAAAAATGCTTCCAAAAACGGGGGTTAGAATCATAATTCACACTTGCCAGCTAAAGAAAAATTTCGTAGGATAAAAGTCGTACAGCTTGAAAAAATAAACATTTTTTTGTCTCTTGACTTTTTTGCCACAGATCAAACATCTTCGAGTTATGAATCAGATTTGAAATGCATTAATTTTGGAATGCATTTCGAAGCTGGTTTATAACTCGAAGACGATTGATCTGGGGCCAAAATGTCGAGAGACAAAACATATTTCTTTTTTCAATCTCTACAAATTTGGTTCTACAAAATTTTTCTGTAGTTTTGAAAAAAAGGTTGGTGTCAAAACTCACACTTGCCATTCTTCTCGCGCCATTTTAAGAAGAGTACCTACGTGATTGGGAAAAAAATGGGGGAATCCTATTTTCAGGTCCTTGACATTATAAGATGATTTTAGCAAACTTGATGGTGGGTAACTTTACTAAATCAGTTTTTTATTCGGGTTTTCTCGAACCCCCTTTACCTGGCAAAAGTGAGTTTTGATTCTCATACCTACTCAGCTCTACACCTTTTTCAGAGATAGTTTTTTTCATTGCTGGTAATTCAGATAAATTTATTTTAAAAAATATTAGCAATTTACATTTTAGAATTTTAGGAAAATGGAAATAACATATTGGACTATGGAAACTCATAGGGGGGAGACTAAGGAAGAGCTAATGAGTTCCAATTTTACCTGTCCCTGGATTCCATGGTATTTTCTCAATGGTGGTTGATTTTTTGGGGTGCCCACTGCTCAGCTGCTCCTTGGAAACCTTATTCACTCGGATCAATTCAAAGCATACCTGTAATTTTTATGGAAATATTACTCTTGAAATTAGCTTGAAGACAAGGAGTCGAAAAATCTGGTAAAGTGATGTAATATTACATTGACGTGGATCGTGTAATTATTTTCTCATTATGCTTTATTGTTTTCACATAGGTACCTACACCTACTTAATACCTACTTAACGAGTATGTGTGAGGGTAACTTTTGCAAGTCAAGTATGCTCCCCCCTCCCGGGTGTTCTTAAAGTTGAAGGTGCTTTTTAGTAGTTTGTTAGCTTTTGGTGAAAGATTTTAGGTACCAATTATCATTTGTATATTAATTCATGTTTTAATTTTCTTTATTTCAGATTGCTCAAGAATATCTACGTACAGAGATTTTACTTCCACCTTTTTTTTTTTAGTTTCATAAAAATTAATAACGATTTTTCCAAACCTTTTCATAAGTTTTGTTAGTGCTTCGTGATTTTAATCGATTTCGCGATTCGTTTTCGTATGAATTTGTTCAGTGATTTTGATCGATTTCGCGATTCGTTTTCGTATGAATTGTTCAGTTTCTCAATTTTCGTGTGATTTTTACCTGAAGAATGAAATGTATTGGGTGAGTTTTTGAAAAAAAATTATCAGTAGATAGTTGTGGTGGTGGAACGTGTTTTTTTAGTATCTACTTACTCTGCGGAACATGAATTGTCAATAAGGAAAATCAAATTCCTTAAATCCCCTTTAAAAAAATTCGAGCCAACAGTTTTCAATTGATGAAGTACTTCACTTCAATTTTCAATTTCACGTTTCAAATTTTTTCAAATAATTGATCTTTAAAAAAATGAAAATTTTTATAAAATTTTGAATAATAAATTTTAAATTTATGTTTCAAAATTTTCAAAAAAAAAAACTAGAATTGGAAAGGGAGATTTTGAATTCTTATTCAACATTTTTTTAGGTGAAAGCAGATTTTTAAGATACAATTTGCAAATTTTTAAAAGCAAGAAAACCTAAAATTTCAAGAACCATTAAATTGATTATTTTTTCAATATTCTAATTATTACCAAAAAACCAAGAGAGAAAATCAAAATTTTCTAAATTCTGTGAAATAATCTTGAATATTTTCACCTAATTACTGTATTTCTGCTTTCATGATGGTGCGAAAAGCTGAGAATTTCAATCACTACAAATTTTAGACGCTAAGTTCACCTTCCCAATATTTTTTAAGGGGTGTAGAAATGTGGACCACGTCGGATACCATAAAAAAAATTGATCTCAAAATTTTAATTTTTTTCAAATTTCGATCTTGAAAATTTTTTTGTCAAACTTTTCCCACGTACACAAGTCATTTTTCTACATCTTTAAAATACTTTTCTTTCAAACGTTTGTTCTTTTTCCGTTTTAGAATTTTCACACTTTTTTCTGGTAAAAAATGTAGATGGCAACAATCTTGTGTTAGAAGTAGTCAGCGTCGAAAATGTTCTTCAAATAAAAATTTCAATAGATATAGGTACCTAAAAGAAGATTTTAATTTCGAAAAAAAGGCATAAAAAATAAAAATCTTTACGAAGAGAAAACTCAAGTGTGAAAACTATTTTTCGTGAGCTAATTTTACTATAAAGAAAAAAATTGATTAAAGTGAAAATTTCGATTGAGAAAAAATGTTTCAAGATGAAGAAAAAAATTATGTGTAGTTACTAGAGAGAAAAAAACTAGAAAAAATTTTGAAAGAGTAGTAAGAAATTCATGATTGTAAAAAATAATAATTTGACAGAAAGTAAAAATATTTTCTAGATGGATGTAGAAAAATGACCTGTGTATCTATGTCGAAAAATTTTAACTAAAAAAAATTTTCAAGATCGAAATTCCAAAAAAAAATTTAATTTGAAGTTTGAATATTGTCCTCCCTCAAAAAAACTGTGGACTTCAACGTCTAGTAATTCAAACCACCAAAACTTAATCATCAGAAATTCTTGGCTGAAAAATCTGGATAGGTATTTCTTTTTAAAAATGTCATGTATTTTTTTCTACAAATTACAATTTCCGATGGAAAAAACAAGAAGAGAGTTCAAAATAATCAAAAACAAATAATTTTTTGTTTTTCAATACAGACCTGAACAATGCAATAATAATCGATAGTGCTCTGAACGTAAAAAATTGACACAAAATAGCTGAGAAAGATGAGAAAAAAACATTATAAAATGTTAGTTCGCCATTCTTTTACGTTCGAAAATCAAACAAAAGCTGCCCATTTGAACGATCACAGACTGCAAATAATGAATTATGTACGTTTTTAACAAATTTTTTCTAAATCTCATCCTTCTCTTGATTCCATTATGCAACCATATCATCACCACGGAGAGTTTATGCTGTTGGCAAAATTACCCATACGGATCCGGCCTTTGGCTTTGCCCCGATTTATCTCTGCCTAATTTTCTACTCGGTCGATGCGGATTCTACGGATGTAATATTTTCGGATGCGAATGTATCGGAGGTTGCGTACGTTATGCAATACATCCTACCCCAAGACGCATATGGAGCCGAGGAATAAATAAAGGAAGGGAAAATGAGCCCGAAAATGTTGACGTGGATTTTATCGTGGAGCAGGCTGACCAAGATGGCGATGGTCAGCTCAGTGTGATTGAATCGGTGGAATTTCTGTCTGAAATATGGATTCGTTCGTCAACGAATGTAATTAAAGCTCTGGTTGTGGGGTTGGATAAAAATAAAGATGGGTATTTGACCGCGAACGAAATTGATCGAGGTAATTAATTGGCTTAGGTCATTGAATATTAATGATTTATTCTCGAGATTGATTCCTATTAACTAATAAACATTATTGTTTTGGATTTTGGATCTTTGAATTTTAATAACCATGATCCAAAATTTGGTTTAGAATTGGAAATTGTATTTTTTTTGAAATTTTTTTCAAATGATCGAAATAAATTTTTTTTACTAATTTTCCAAACTGAAAGATGGAATTAGAGGTTCGCATATCACCTGATTTTAAAATTGAAGCACCCATTACATAAAAATCCAGATTTTTACTTTTTTGAGTTATATGTAGATTAATAAAGTTCAAATTTTTTAATTTTTTTTTTGATTTCTTCAATTTTTGATTAAGAAATATAAACACATATGTAAGCACATAGGCGCACCCAGAAATTGTGTAAGGGGGGCTCAGATTTTGAGGAAAATGGGGAGAGGGTGGGGGTGGGGTCAAAATTTAATGAAAAAATGAAGTAACCTGTTATTTCAGTGGAGCTGGAGTAGTTGGGGTATTTTTATTAGGTATATAATATTTAAGTACTTACAGATTTGAGCGAAGAAAAATTGAAAAATGGCGAGATTTAATGATTTTTTTTTAGTCAAAATTGCTGATTTTTCTGATAAATGAAAAATTGACTCAAAAATTAGTAATTTTTGACCGAAATATGAACGAAAAATCAATTTTTAATGAAATTTAGTAATTTTTGATCGAAAAATCACTAATTTTCAATGAAAATTATTTTACTGATTAAAAAAGACAGAATTTTTGCAAATTCAACTGATTCCAATTTGAGGAGTGGTATGTTTATTTAAGAAACAGTTACTAAAATAATGCCTGAGCGAAGCGAGGGTGAAAATCTTTTAAAAATCATTCTCTTCTTTGACATTTTTATGATAAAAAAAATCTCCTTGCCGAGGTGGGGGGCTCGAGCCCCCTGAGCCTCCTCTTGGGTGTGCCCCTGTGTAAGCAATTTGTTTGTCTCTTTCAAGCTCTCCAAATTTGCCAACTCTTGTTTCTAAAACGACTGAAAAATTCTCAAAAATTAGAGAAAAATTACGAGATGGCATCTCGTCCTTTCTCCTGAGACAAATAGAAGTTTTTATTTGGCAAATTCAATTCGTGCCAAGAAAATTGCAGACTCGCCAATTTTTTTTTAAATTTGAAGGCAGTTTCGATATTAAATTTATAAAAGTCAGAAAAAATTGCATTCAATTCCAGGGTCAGGAATTTTCAATTTTAGTTTCCCTAGTTGAATTTTATTCTTTTATGGTTCGGTTGATTTTTTACTCGAAGATGAAATTTTTATTTAATTTTTCCTACAATTTGAGGTATTAATTTTGATTTTTTGTTCAATTTCTCTTTCATTTCTCAAGTTGAAAAATAATGATTTCAATTGACAAATAGGTATTGACTCGATAAATAGGTATTTGTAAAAAAAAAAAAGTATCAACATCATTAACCGCCTATTTCTTCATGAGCTCTCTCCATTTACTTATCATGTAAACATAATAAATCAAATTAAAAAATTTTCCCTTGTGAAAAGTGATATTATCTCTTGACGTGACCGTATTTCATTTAATTTCGTGCATTTTGCGTATTCCCATTCCAAAAAAATACCATGAACACGTACTTTTTCCACGGCAGAAACTTCTATATTTTGGTACTTTCGATGATTTTATTTTTTCGTCACATTGGCACCGATTTTATCGACGAAGAAAAGGTTAAAAATATCAAAAAAGGATGCTGTTATCCTTTCGGATTACATTTTCTCGGTATATTTGGTATTTGCGAAGATTTATCAACGACACAATTCTATTGCGGTAATGGTCCTTGCAACATATTCGGCTGCTCTTGCCAAGGAGGATGTAGACTGGGATGTTCGCCTAATTATAATAAAACACTTGCTACGTTTCCGTATATTATTCAACGGATATTGAGGTTTCGTTTCAAGTGCCCGTTAGATTTTTGGTCGCACTCAGTGAGTGCAAAACGTAAATTTAAACCGTTTTTAATTTAAGGTATTTTATTTTCTCATCTGAGAAATTAGTCTTTGATGATTCTGGATTTTTTGTTTAATGTGAAAATTGTTTAGTATGTGTGTTTACTAATAAATTATATTACCTCATTATCAAATACGATCTGGGCGACTGAAAAATACAAATATTTGATCGTGAAATTGGATCAATTGAAGTACCTAATGTTCCTATATTTTTTTGAATCTTGTTCCTTTTTTTCTTCTCATCTTCTCATTTCACTTTTCTACGGTTGTGATAGGTACAGATGGATGATTTTTTATAATACCCAGTGTAAAATTTTTCAAAAACCATTTTGGTAAAATCACATGAAAATTTACGAGTTCCCCCTTCTTCACCCCCCCCCCCCCCAAAAAAAATAGAAATAGATAACATAAGTGTTGTTTAAGAAAAAAATCATTGGATACTTTGTCGAAAAATTCATTGAAATTATTCGAAAAGTTGTTGAAAATGCGAAAAATCGTTGAAATGGTTTTCATAATTCTTCAAAATGTTACAAAAATCGTTTTGAATATTGAAAAAAATCAACAAAATACACATCTGAATTGATTATTTTTTTTAAAAATCGAATGGTTTTGCCTACTTAATTTTTAACAATTTTCTGATTTTTAAAAATTTGAAACATTTTTTCCCAGCGTTTCTAAAAACTTCAATGAAATTTTTGAAAATTTTCCCAAAACTTGAACGGTGTTTTGTCGAATGTTACATGACAAATGAACAATTTTAACATGGATATGTTGAAGTTCTGCTTCTGGGGTCAATCCAAGAAAGGTGAGAACAAAATCTTCTCCAAATTTTGTATGCCGAATTCGAGACAAAAAATATTGTTTACCAATTTCATGATTCGAAAAAATAACATTTTATCAGACTTGAAGAAACGTAAAACTAGAAAAATTATTTTTCAAGATCAAATTTTCCCCACTAAATTTCGGACAGCACTGACCTAAAAAATTTGAAAATTTTGGCGAATTTTACTTTTTTTTTTCCTTTTTGGCAAAATGTCCATAACTGGGTGTCTAACGGTTAAGCTAAGTCAAACTGGTCAAAATAAGTCAAGATTTTGACCAAAAAGTCCAGCTATTCATGCAAAGTCAAGCTCTTCTACTAACGTAAAAGTTTGAGCTTTTTTCAAATATTTTGACGTTCAAAAGAGAAAAATGCCATTTTTGTTTTTCCAGCATGATTTTTCATGAAAATTTTCGCCCTAGAAAATATCTCTGTATTTTGAAAAATTCTATAAAAGTTATGTTTTTTGTTTTGTTTGAAGTTTTTCGTATTTTTTTTTTTGGGGGGGGGGGGGGGGGGTTGGGTCGTCCATGAAAAAATAAAAGAAGTCATGAAAAAAAGTCAAGCCAAGTTGAGCTTTTTTCTCAACAAATAATGTTAGATACCCTCATTTATTTTCAACTGTTTCTATAAAATTTTAACATTTTTTGTTTACAATTAAAATAATTTTCGTGTCATTTTAGGCAATTTTTATAATATTGATTTTTTATTTTATTTTTTGTCATTTTTGACCACTTTCGCTGAAAATAAAAGTTTTTGCACTTTCTAATGTTTTCTAGAATTGTTAGGTTATGTTACTGTTCCACTTTAATCGTGGTTGAATATCTACTTTAAAAAAATGTTTACAACATTTTTCAAAATTTTCTTTCAAAATGAGCAATTTTTATTCCATTCTGAAAAATGTTTTTCTTGTAGTCGATTATTTGGATGGGTACTTTTGTTGATATTCAGCGATTTTAATAACACTTTTCTATCTTTTTTAGATATATATCAACTTGAGTGTTATTTTGATGCGATTTTCTTAAAATTATACTTATATTTTTTCAAAAAAATCAGAAATACCTAAGCATTTTTAATTTTTTTTTTTGCTATAGGTAGATATTTTATCGATTTTTAATCAAAATTCTGCCTAGAATATTTTATAACAATTTTTGTTGAAATTTGACAACACTTCACCTATCAATTTTTAATTATTTTTAAAAGCATTTTTGCAATTTCTACATTTCGTAAAATCTTAATCATTACCCATATCTACCTACTTACACATTTGTCACTTGAGCATTAATTTTTTTGCAATGGGATATTTTTTTCTATTACATTGATTTTTTTCATTCTTCTCTTTTGATACATGTATAGGTATTTTGAGTTTGTCAAATGATATTTAAAACTATCTTTGAATTTCTCACTTTCTTTTAAACGTTTATCCTATTTATTTTGATCATTGATTTCTTTTTTCATTCGTTCGGTTAAACCTAAACGTACAACTCTTGATTTAAGATTAAGATAAAAAACCACTTTTTAATTCGTATCAGAACTGATAAGTTTTCATTTTTGAACCGTGAAATGATTCGCGAGCTTTAAAATATACAGAGAACTTGAAACGTTCAGAGCGTGTTTTTTCTGATGAAATGGAATTTTTAAAAAAAATTCAAGTGAATCGCTGTGATGTTGATTAATTCACCGAGTGAGTAATTTGTACGAATTTTGATTTAATGAGTAAATTCGCAATATCAGTATTAAAAGTAAAGTTTTCAGATTGAAATTCAAGAAATCAACGAATATTTCGTTCAATTTTAATTTCCTGCGTCCATTTTTCATGTCTTAAGTTCGAATATGAATCTTTATCTGTTCTCATTGAGTATCATCGGAGTTGCAATTTTTCCCACGTGCTCTGCACCGTTTACTAGACATACGCTTCTGCCCATAGATGGTTGGGAAAAGTATGAAGAATGTATGGACATTTGTGGTGATGGATGCATACCTCAAGGAAAAGGATTTTATTGCTTGCAGCACTTTAAGACGAAGCGATTTCACTGTAATTGTGGAATTCTTAAAGCTGTTAGTTGGATATAAATTCAGCCAGCTGAATTGAAATAATATTCATTGGAAAGTTTGGATCCCCTCCCCTCCAATAAAATTTGATGTAGATTATTCAATTTTTTATCGGGTAAATTGGTTTCCTAATTTTTAATTATTGTTTTTTAAAATGAACATGTAAATAAATAAATAAATGATGAAATACGTAAGCCCTTATATCTCTCGATCAAATTTTCAAATAGATTCGAGAGATAAGACTACCCTACTGAAAGACTGAAACTAATATCTGCGTATTCTGTACAACGCTTTTCAATTTTAAAACAAGCCTAGTTCGAAAAACTGTGCAAATTTCAAACTGTTAAAAATCAGAATCTTAAAATAAGTAGACTTTTTCCTACAAATTTTTCAATTGAGCGTTGAGCCAACTGCATTGAAGAAATGCGTTTCCTGAGTAAGCCTAAGTGTAAAATTTACCCACACTTTTCAAATTCACAATCGTACATCTAAATATAATTTTTATAAAAAATTTTTATTTTCTGGATTTTTTTATCATTGCATGCCCACAAAAAAACCATTTTTTATACGACAAAAATCCGAAAAAAGTGTCACCGTATTTTTAACCGTTTAATTCTACTTTATCGGTCTATTCTTTCGAAGATTTTTTGACTCATTTTTGGAAACCGCGTCGATTGTAACCTCCTAAATATTTTCACCCCCCCCCCAAAAAAAAAATTTAAATTCAAAAATTCGTACCAAAATCTGGGAAATTGTTATTTTGTTGTAATAATTACCATTTTCCAAAAATTATAATTATTTTTATAGGTAAAAATTACCAGTTTTGGTAAAAATGAGGGATTTTAAAAATTGATAGATTTGTTTCAGACTTTCAGACTCCTAACTCATCCCTTGTTGTCATTAACCAAAATGTCTGCAAAAATATGAATCTTGATCTGATGATGTTCATGCAATATCGCCCTGCTGTTTTTTATCCCATATTCTGTATTGTCTGAAGATGTGAAAAATGAAACCGTTTGGGAGACATTTGGCGAATGCATGAATTCCTGCTTTGACATACCTATGTGTGCCCAAAGAAAGAGAAAGCTATTTTTGCCAGATGAACTTAGATGGCAATTTTCGATGCGACTGGAGATGCGTTATTCCTGAGATTATTTTTTTACCTCCCATTGACGAAGATTAAGAAGTGGATTTCCCCTAGTTTTTGATCTCGATTCGACGAGGAAATTTGAATGTTTGAAAAATTTATCTATAAAAATAGGTAGTTAAATGTTGGGAAATGATTTTAAAAATTCGCATCTGTTACTTATTATTATTGCTCAATTTGAAAAATTTCTCTAAAAATAAAATTTTATAATAAAGAACTTATATCATAGGTAATTAATAAGTGAATTGCAATCCTTAATTACTGTGTACCAGATGACGGCCAGATCATTGAATTGACAGATGAAAATCTCGATGGGATGCTCAGTATGATGGAAGGAATATAGTATCTGGTCAAAAAGCTCACTGATTTTTCTAAAGATATGATCGATTATGGATTTGGATAGTGATGGATTTTTATCCGCCAAAGAAATTGAAATTTTAAAATTATAAGATAGTTTTTTCATTAAAATATTCTACCTTACTTGAAAATTTTCGAATTTATGACGAATTTTGTTATTGTACCTATACTTAATTTTAATGCAAGTATTATCTTTTTGCTGAAATAGAAGCTATTTCATCAATTTTAACGATGACTCAGCTTCTAAAACTGTTTTGTTTTTTGTATCTCTTTTTTCTCCTCTCCACACTCTAAAAATGAAAAAAAAAAAAACAGTTGAAATTTAATTTTTAATGTCAGCCATTCGAATCTCATTTCAGTATATTGAAGTCTTACGAAGGAATTCAGTTTTAACTCATGGCAAGGTTTAATTATTAAATCTAAAAATTTTTCCAAAAATAATAACCTAACGTTTTTAAAACGAAGCTAATGTGCCTGAACGGAAAAAGGGTTCATATGTTTGAAGAGTTCTGTGGTTCTCGCGAAATTTTTCCTTCGGATACTGGAAAAAGTGTGGGGAAATATTTCACCAAATAAGTAGATAAAAAATATTTGTTGTAGAGATCTTAAGCAAAGGAAATCCGATTTTCTGACTGGTTTATTTTTTCCTCAATGTTGGAAGTCAATTTTACCGTTTTTATACAGTTTTTGTGTGAGTGCAAAATGTTTTTTAAACAAGATAGGTATCTCATAGGGTGTAGCTTTTTTCATTTTTTTTTTTGAATTTTATGGACTTATGTCAAAAATTATTGTGGAATGACTTCAAAAAGAAGAGGGAAAAATTTGAATTTTTTAGTTCAGTTTACCCTCAGTTTCAAAACTTTGAATATTTTTTTTTTGTCGGTTAATCGTATTATTTTTATTGAAGAGTAAAAAATTCTCAATTTCTCAGATTTTTTTTTTTGGGGGGGGGGGGGGGGGGTGGTCCTATGATCTTTGTCGGTAGGTAGTTAGGTACATAGGCATTAGGTACCTGAGGACCGAAAAAGCTGTTTTTAGAGATACTTTTAATTGATTGGAATGAGAGGTGATTTTTTTTGACCTCATTACCTTTCTTTGGAAACTCAAATTTGTTTGCATTAACGTCATTAAATGGTATTCTCTTGTTATTTGACGTTATTTCACAGTAATTTGTGGACCCCTAAAAAAAAGTAAATGAAGTCGGTGGTCATTCGAAGTCCATCTAAAATGAAAACCAATCATATTTTTCTAGGTCATGCCTTCCGGAGGAGATGGAGATACCATTTTGGAGTAAAAAATGATCTTTCATAGTACTAAATTAATTTTTGGCAAAAAAAAAAAGGAAGAATAAAAGGAAAAAAGGCATGATAATTGATGGGCCGATTCGCCTATCTTTCCTACTTTGCTTAAGCCTTTATTGATCTGATTTGAAAAATTCTCAATTTTGCTAAAAATTGTTTTTTTATTATTTGTCATATTTGTCAAATTTTTCGAAAAATTACCGCGTTTTCGATGAGAATATTAAGAGAGTAGCACGCCTTCGTCCTTCCTGTTGTTTATTCATCTCTGCAGATGTGACTCATGAATGAAAATCAATTTCTTTGGCATATTCTTCAATTTTTTAAACCAGTATATTTATGGTTCTGAACTATAGTTGTGAGTACTTTTCTTAAATTGAACTAAAATCAATCATTTTTTATTTGAATATTTTTTTCTACCTTGCCTTAGAAAGAAACTAGTTTTAAAAAGCTTGATAATGTTTGAATAAATTACCAATTTATTCCTAGGAAAAATTCTTTCCTGCTAGTGAATGGCAAAAAAAAATTGAACAAGAATGGCCAATTTTTGATTCTTTCTACAGCTCGTAAACTTGGATCTTAAACTATTTTTCGTATCGTAATTTTTTTAGGAGATACTCAGGTGAAAAAATTGGCGATTGACGATAGGAATAAAAAGTTTCGAACAGACATTTTAGAGCAATAAAAATCCATCTTTTTTTATTCTACAAATATAACTTTTTTTCTACCTGAGAGTACACCTAATTTTTTATTTGATGAAAAATACGTTTCGGGATTTTTTGAACATCCTGTATATACGATCAAAAAATTCGCCTGCAGAACATATTGAACAATTCTACTTATCCACATGAGGGGTTGCGAGTTGTGATAAAAAAGAAAAAAAAGCGGAAAATTATTAATCATTTTAAAAAATACAAGATTGAATATGAACTACACTACAATAAAAATAATTGAAAAGCGTTTTAATCGCAGAAGAAATGAAGTGGAACGATAAAAATGCTAAAAAATTGATAAACATCTACATGTAAGAAAAGTTTGAATAAAGAGTACTACGCGAGCACAATGATTTATCAGAAAGAAAAAGGGATCAAAATATCAGAACTTTCTACGATTGTAAATTTACTTTTATACTTACGAAAAAATTAAAAATATAACATTTGAATAAAAAATGTAATAAACTCCGAACTCGATTCGAATCCTCAATCATCGGAATCTATTTCAGATGGCGTTATAAATCCGTCATTATTCACATCCATGGCAACGATACTCTGCCTCAAAGCATCCTCCGGAATGGCGATTTTCTTAGACCTGAAGTAATCCATCGATTCGTTCATGTTGAGTCGACCATCACGATTTTTGTCAGCTTGAGCCATTATCCCATCGACAAATTCATTCGACGAAATACGAGTAGTCACCTCTCGTCTTCTCCTACCGCCGTGAATAGTTGGTGTTGGATTATATACGAGACAATCGGAACACTCTCCTGTTTTGCATCCACCATTACACCAGCATCCGAACGGATTGCATCCTTCGTTACTGTTACTGCAGTAGGGAGTCCCTTGAGAACAATCGTCGCATCGACCTTCGTAATAATGATGGTTTCCAGCTGGAGCGCAGTTGACCAAGGTTACGCTGTTACAGCAAACAGCATTCGCGGTGGACGTGAAATAACACAAGGAAATCGCGAAAAACCAAATGAAAAATGTCATTCTGTGAGACTTCATTTTATGTCGATTACAGAATTTCAGAATAAACAATGAATGACCAACTGATATGTGAAAAATGGTTCACGAATTCTGTTCGTAAATTTCACCTACCCAGAAATCTGGACCTTTACCTATTGTAATCAAGGCTACATAAATACTTAATTTTTACGGTAATTAATAACGAGATAAATATTTAGAAAGTACCTATACAGATAGATAACGAATCGGCTAAAAAGACATTAAAAAAGTACGCAAACAATAAGTTTGAAAAATAAAATAGTCAATTAATAATTCAAGTTTTGAAACGATTTATCTTAATATTCAGGAAGCTGAGTGACTTTTGGCTTCTTTTTTCATCATTTTCGTTGAAATCTGACCACGGTAGGTATATTTACGATTGAGAGTTAATTCAAACGTAAAGTTTTGTTTCGCAATTGATAAATCTGAATTTCCTAAAAATGTAAAATACTTTAGTCATAATTTTTACTTGATACGTAATTGTGGTGAAATAAATTATTTTTCTGTTTTTGATATCGAATGATAATGCGTTTGAAGATCGAGATGGTTGACTAAGCTTGGACGAGTCTATGAAGATTCAATAAAAGAAGGGTCGTGTGTGTCATCGAATTGATCCTAAACAACGATAGAATTTTAATTTAATTGATAATGCATTCGATTAGTGGCGTCGGAAAGTTGAGTACAAGGGGTACATTGTACCCACCCCCCGCATCAGATAGGCATTTTTAAAACATTAAAACATGGAAAAAAATGTTTTTTTGGGCATTGAAAACTCAATTTTTTCAAAGCTTCGCTCGGGCATAAATAAAATCACAATTTATATGAATTATTTAAGGCAACATAGTGAAAAAATACTTCTTTTTGCCCCCTCCCCCGAAAATCTTTCTGGTATTCTAAGTCTTGGTACTTATTTTTTTGTACCCTCCCAAAATAAAGCTTCCGACACCACTGCATTCGATTTTGTAAAATTGGTAATGAAAATTTCATGATTTTATAAAAGGTTTTCCAGTTGTGCAAAATTCCAACGTTTTATTCAATTTTTTTCACATTTTAGGCTGAAAAATGTTCAAATATTTCGATTTTATCATTATTAATTTATTTTTATTTTTCTTTGATCTAGAAACGAAAAAATATCTTGATTTTGACGAGAATTGGTAAAGTATAGCTTACTTTGAGTGGGAAATATCTAAAAAAAAATTGAGTTCTTCTATCCAAGAAAAGAAAGCTATAGAAGGTCTAAAAATAGTGTCGTTTTCTTTGGGTTGTACACCTGCTAGGAACCTTGGTCTCTCCTCCTACCCAAAAAAAATTACGATTGAGTTTCTACAACTCCCTGATCCATTGTCCTCAAAATTGGATACCACTATTTACCCTTTACCAGAGAGTTGAGAAGTTGCAGATCGTGAATTTGAGGAATTTTTTATTTTTACCAAATTCAAATCGCTCCCTCGAACATTTCAAACTCTGGTCAATTTTTTTTTAAATCATCCAAAATAATTTTTGATGAAATATTTCAAACAATAGAAATCGAAAGATTTTCCAAAAAAATTGCAGAATTTTTCAAACCTTAGCAGATGTAGGTATTCCAAAATTTGTACGAGGTTTCTATAATCTAAACAATTATTCATAAATAGAAAAAGAAAACTTGAACATTTTTCTAAAAATTATTTTCCAAACTGAAAAATTCTTCAAAAATAGAACAATTTTTCAAAAACTGATAAAAACTTGAGACGATTTTCCAAAAGTCTGATGATTTTAAAAACTTTGGACGATTTTCTAACAAAAATAATAGATTTCGAAAATTGATCGGACAATTTTACTAAACTTGAATGATTTTTCAAAAATATATCTCTATTTTGGAACCGCCAATTGTAGTTATTTTTTCGAGAATAAACATGGTCATATTCGTCAATGAATATTGATCAAATTTTCATAGAAAATATTGAAATTGCCATCCAAAAAAAACTTCAAAATAAATAAAACATTGGAAAAATTGTTTCAAAATACGCATACCTATTTCGAAGAAGTTTTTGAAAATAAAATGAAAATTGTTTAAATTGAGATACAAATCGTCAACGGTGCTGATGGATAAGATAGGCGAATCTGCCCCAGAGCTGAAATTCGAAACTAACCTATGGAATTTGGTACCTACTTATGGTCTGAAAACCACGTGGTAAAAATTTTGGCTCCCTACCCCTCTTCTAGCCTCTGTTATGGGCAAAACTTACTTTTTTTCAGCCTTTCCATTGAGAATTTTAATTTCTGCGGGGTTTCAACCGAATTTTTTCAAATTTACATAGATAGTAGGTACACCATACTGAGGATATTAAAGGGTGGATTAAAAAAAATTTCGACAATTTTTTCTTTCGGAAACTCGTGTTTGAAAACTTGAAATCTAGTTTTCTACCTAATGTTTCAGATATGCAATTCTGGGGAAAAAAATATATGAACGTTAGTCCCTATGTACTTATTTGTACATTAGGGCGGAGCGCGAAAAAAAAACATACCTCGGATTTTGACCAAATTCGGTAAGGTTGTTGAGTTACCATCGGAGAATACCCCAAAAAAAGTTGAGATCCCTAGGTGGAGGGGGAGAGGAGCAGGGTGTTCTCAAAGGGCACCTTTTTTGAAAAAAACACGTTTTTTCCTTTTTTTAAGCTAGTAAAAATGGGTGAGATTCATGGAACAGCACTAAGAAGGTGCGATTTGAGTTTCTACATCTCTCTGAACCATCGCCATCATTCTTCGATCAAAACTCATTCTGCTACCAGGGGGTCGAAAAGTTGCAGATCGCGAAATTTCAATATTGTGAAATTTTCGCTGACCCAGAATTAATTATTTTTTCACCTGGTAATTTTACCTTTTTCTTTTTTAAGTTTTGAAGAAAATTTTGAGAATTTCTTCAATTAGTGTAGCCAACTGCAAATTGTGATGTTCAAATTTATGAAGTTCGCGTTGGTCTGATAACACAGGGCGACAAAAAAATTTTTTTGCTCTGTTTCTGGGTTCTCATGCCGAAATTCTGTTTCTAGACATCAAAATACATAACCTTGCTCAATCCTGGTTTCCACAGTTTGCTTTGGGGGGTGGGGGGCCAAAAAACTGATTTTTCGAGGTCAATAAGCCTGAGCATTACAAAAAAAATTGAAAAAAATTTTTTTTGGACTAATCTTGTAGGAAATTTTACGGCGAATCTAATGCCGCAAACCGCAGACCTCCATCTCTTTTTTAAAAAAAGTTACTGCTCATTCTTTTCAAAATTTTGTGAAAAAATCGCATTTTTTTGATTTTTTTTCGCAAAGAAGTGAAATTTGAGAGAAAAATAAGGGTTTTAAGGCCATAATGACCATGGTAAGAGTTGTAGGAAATTTCACGGCAAATCGAATGCCGCAAACCGCGGACCTCTATCTCTTATTGAAAAAAAGTTACAGCTCATTCTTTACAAAATTCTGTGAAAAAAAACACATTTTTTGTGCCTTTTTCGCGAAAAAGTGAAATTTGAGAGAAAACTAAGGGTTTTAAGTATAAGCTGTAACTTTTTATAAAAAAGAGACGGAGGTCTGCGGTTTGCGGCATTCGATTTGCCGTAAAATTTCCTACAACTCTCATCATGGTCATTATGGCCTTAAAACCCTTACTTTTCTCTCAAATTTCACTTCTTCGCGAAAAAAAATCAAAAAAATGCGATTTTTTCACAAAATTTTGGAAAGAATGAGCTGTAACTTTTTATAAAAAAGAGACGGAGGTCTGCGGTTTGCGGCATTGGATTCGCCGTAAAATTTCCTACAAGATGTGTCCAAAAAAAAAAATTTTCAATTTTTTTGTAATGCTCAGGCTTTTTGACCTCAAAAAATCAGTTTTTTGGCCCCTCCACCCTCCAAAGTAAACTTTGGTCAAAAAAAATATTTTTTCCTTTATTAGTTACATAAAAGCAACCCAAATTTCGCAATGAGAACCCAAAAACAAAATTCGTGTCGACCTGTGTAATGTAGTAAGTTAAGTAGTTAACTATATCTTATCGTTGGAAAACTTCATAATTTTTTTTTTCAATAATCTGAAATAAATTATGAAGAAAATTTTTCGTATCAGTGCAGCCAATTGTAAACCATGATACACCAATGTATGGAATTTACGTTAATCTTGAACCGATTTTTAGCGGACTTCCCGCTCTAGCGGGAATCCGCTATTGCGTTCATAAGGGTTTTTAGCGGACTTCCCGCTCTAGCGGGAATCCGCTATTGCATTCATAAGGGTTTTTTTATTTATTTATTTATTTATTTATTTATTTATTTGTTTGTTGAAGCCTTTTTTTCTGACGCGATTTCTCTCGCTAAACTGAACAAATCGGGCTGAAATTTTTACAGTAGGTGTAGTTCATGCAAGAGAAGAGCTGATTAGTTTTTGGTGCAATTCTGTGCCCAGAAAGCTGAGCTTTTCAACTTTAAGCTCATTTTTGGGACATTTCTTTCTGACGCGATAACTCACGTTAGAGTTGACCAATCGACTTGAAATTTTTACACTGGTTAGAACGTGTACAGGAGAAGAGCTGATTAAATTTTAAAGTCGATCCGTGCTTTGAAAGTCGAGCTTTTGAAGCTCAAAGTTTATCCAGTTTTTCGAAAATATCTCGCGAACGGCACATCGTAGAGGAAAACGGAGGCCAAAAGGATAGTCAGGAATTTCAAGCTCTACAACTTTGGTTCTTATGAATTTTTCTTAAAAGCTCACCGTTTTCGAGAAAATTCAGCTCAAAGTTGGAAGGCCTGTGATTGGTCGACTTTTCTGATGCGATTTAATCATATTTCTCAACAATAGGTCGGCAGATAAAATATTTTCTTTGAACCCTTGCAATACCACCTGCTGGGTCGGCATTTTTAGACCAACACAAAGACTGATTTTATGGCCCCTTTGAGGCAGTGGTCGGCAGATAAAATCTTCATCAAAAATTCCTTATAAGGCTTGAGCTCAAAGTTGGAAGGCCTGTGATTGGTCAATTTTTCCACCTCAATTTCTCTCGTTTAACTGAACTAATCGTTTTGAAATTTCTGTAGTAGGTGTAGATCGTGCAAGAGAGAAAATGATCATTTTTTGGTTCAATTCAGTGCATAGAAAGCTGAGCTTGGAGCTTTCAAGTTCATTTTTGTGATCCTATAATTCAAGTTAGAGTTGACCAGTCGACTTGAAATTTTTACAGTGGTTAGAACGTGTACAGGAGAAAAGCTGATTAAATTTTGAAGTCGATCCGTGCAATGAAAGTCGAGCTTTTAAAGCTCAAAGTTTATTTAGTTTTCGAAAATATCTCGAAAATGGTGCATCGTAGAGAAAAACGGTGACCAAACGGATGGTTGGGAATTTTAATCTCTACAACTTTGATTTTCATGAATTTTTCTTAAAAGCTCACCATTTTCGAGAAAGTTGGAAGGGTTGTGATTGGTCAATATTTCTGACTCAATTTCTCTCGTTCAACTGAACCAATCGTTTTAAAATTTTTACAGTAAGTTTACATCGTACAGGAGAAAAACTGATTTTGTTTTGGTGTAACTCTGTGCATAGAAAGCTGAGCTTTGAAACTCCAAAGCTCATTTTTCTGAAACCTCAATCTGACAAGATAAATAAAATCGACCGATCGATTTGAAATTTTTATGGTGATTAGAATGTGTTTAGGAGAAAATCTGATTGAATTTGGAAGGCGATCTGTGCATAGAAAGCTGAGCTTTTAAAGCTCAAATTTATTCAGTTATTCAAAAATATCTCGGAAATGGTGCATTGTAGAGAAAAATGGAGGTCAAAAAAATGGTTAGGAATTTCAAGCTCTATTTCTCATGAATTTTTCTTAAAATCTCACGTTTTCGAGAAAAATGAGCTCAAAGTTCAAAAGCTTGTAATAGGTCAATTTTTCCGACTTGATTTCTCTCGTTTAACTGAACCGATCGTTTTGAAATTTTTACAGTACGTGTAGATCGTGCAGGAGAAGACCTAATTTTTTAGGTTAAATTTTGAGCAAGGAAAGCTGAGCTTTGAAGTTTTAAAGTTCTTTTTTGTGACACCATAACTCAAGTCAGAGTTGATCGATCGACTTGAAATTTCCGTAGTAATTAGAATGTGTATAGAGGAAGAGATGATTAAATTTCGAAGTTGATACGTGCATTGAAAGTTGAGCTTCACAAGTTCAATTCTAGTTTGTATATAATAGGAAGTCCGCTCTTTTGACACAGTGTGTCTAGTTTTTTTATTTATTTGTTGAAGCCTTTTTGGTTCTGACGCGATTTCTCTCGCTAAACTGAATAGATCGGGCTGAAATTTTTACAGTAGGTGTAGTTCATGCAGGAGAAGAGCTGATTAGTTTTTGGTGCAATTCTGTGCACAGAAAGCTGAGCTTTTCAACTTTAAAGCTCATTTTTGGGACATTTCTTTCTGACGCGATAACTCCCGTTGGAGTTGACCAATCGACTTGAAATTTTTACAGTTAGTAGAACGTGCATGGGAGAAGAGCTGATTAAATTTTGAAGTCGATCCGTGCTTTGAAAGTTGAGCTTTTCGAGTTCAAAGTTTATCCAGTTTTTCGAAAATATCTCGCGAACGGCACATCGTAGAGGAAAACGGAGGTCAAAAGGATAGTCAGGAATTTCACGCTCTACAACTTTGGTTCTAAGGACTTTTTTTGAAAGCTCGCCATTTACGAGAAAATTGAGCTCAAAGTTTGGAGGCTTGTGATTGGTCAACTTTTCTGATATATTTCTCAACAATGGGTCGGCAGATAAAATATTTTCTTTGAACCCTTGCAATACCACCTGCTGGGTCGGCATTTTTAGACCAACACAAAGACTGATTTTATGGCCCCTTTGAGGCAGTGGTCGCCAGATAAAATCTTCATCAAAAATTCCTTATAAGGCTTGAGCTCAAAGTTGGAAGGCCTGTGATTGGTCAATTTTTTCACCTCAATTTCTCTCGTTTAACTGAACCAATCGTTTCGAAATTTCTATAGTAGGTGTAGATCGTGCAGGAGAGAAAATGATCATTTTTTGGTTCAATTCAGTGCATAGAAAGCTGAGCTTGGAGCTTTCAAGTTCATTTTTGTGATCCTATAATTCAAGTTAGAGTTGACCAATCGACTTGAAATTTTTACAGTGGTTAGAACGTGTACAGGAGAAGAGCTGATTAAAATTTTGAAGTCGATCCGTGCAATGAAAGTCGAGCTTTTAAAGCTCAAAGTTTATTTAGTTTTCGAAAATCTCTCGAAAATGGTGCATCGTAGAGAAAAACTGTGACCAAACGGATGGTTAGGAATTTTAAGCTCTACAACTTTGATTCTCATGAATTTGTCTTAAAAGCTCACCATTTTCGAGAAAGTTGGAAGGGTTGTGATTGGTCAATATTTCTGACTCAATTTCTCTCGTTCAACTGAACCATCGTTTTGAAATTTTTACAGTAAGTTTACATCGTACAGGAGAAAAACTGATTATGTTTTGGTGTAACTATGTGCATAGAAAGCTGAACTTTGAAACTCCAAAGCTCATTTTTCTGAAACCTCCCTCTGACAAGATAAATAAAATCGACCGATCGATTTGCAATTTTTATGGTGATAAGAATGTGTTTAGGAGAAAATCTGATTGAATTTGGAAAGCGATCTAGCATAGAAAGCTGAGCTTTTGAAGCTCAAATTTATTCAGTAGTTATTCAAAAATATCTCGGAAACGGTGCATTGTAGAGAAAAATGGAGGTCAAAAAAATGGTTAAGAATTTCAAGCTCTATTTCTCATTTTTCTTAAAATCTCACGTTTTCGAGAAAAATGAGCTCAAAGTTCAAAAGCTTGTAATAGGTCAATTTTTCCGACTTAATTTCTCTCGTTAAACTGAACTGATCGTTTTGATATTTTTACACTACGTGTAGATCGTGCAGAAGAAGACCTAATTTTTTAGGTTAAATTTTGAGCAAGGAAAGCTGAGCTTTGAAGTTTTAAAGTTCTTTTTTGTGACACCATAACTCAAGTCAGAGTTGATCGAACGACTTGAAATTTCCGTAGTAATTAGAATGTGTATAGAGGAAGAGATGATTAAATTTCGAAGTTGATACGTGCATTGAAAGTTGAGCTTCACAAGTTCAATTCTAGTTTGTATATAATAGGAAGTCCGCTCTTTTGACACAGTGTGTCTAGTTTTTCCTTGATTAGAAATCATAATTTAAAAAAATTCTCACACCAGTGAGACAACCACAAATTATGCTAAAAAAAATTTCCCAGAATCCTTAAAATGCCTAAAAAAGACGTTGGTTGTAGGCAACGCAAATAATGGTTTTTACCTTACCTTCGAAAATAACAACAACCCCTGAAGTCCCTAAGAAAAAAATTAAAGTCATTTTTACTCACTTTCACTTCCTGAATTTGATTCTGAAAAAAAATGCTTCACATTTTTCGCTCATTTTTTAACGCACAAATTATCTTATTCTGCTCAACAATTCAACAAATAATACAAACGCATGACAAAATCGAAGTTTTTGGCATTCTTGACTAAAAAATTAGAAATTTTAACTACATAATTAGAAATCTTGACTAAAAAATAAAAATAAACAATTTTCTAGGCACAACCCTCTGAAAAATTCTAAATCCCGCCTAAAATCCCCAGAATTACTGAGAAATCACTGCGTTTGGCAGCACTGCACATTCAAGGGATTTTTTAAAAACATAATTGGCGATTGTCTCACTGGCATGAGAATTTTTTTAAATTATGATTTCTAATCGAGGAAAAAAAATCGGTTCAAGATTAATGTAAATTCCATTCATTAGTGTATCATGGTTTACAATTGGCTGCACTGATACGAAAAATTTTCTTCATAATTTGTTTCTGATTATTGAAAAAAAAATTGTGAAGTTTCCAACGATAAGATATAGTTAACTACTTGCTACATTATCAGACTAACGCGAATTTCATAAATTTGAACATCACAATTTGCAGTTTGCTACACTGATTGTGAAAATTCTCAAAATTTTCTTCAAAACTTGAAAAAGAAAAAGGTAAAATTACCAGGCGCAAAAATAATTAATTCTGGGTCAGCGAAAATTTCACAATATTGGAATTTCGCGATCTGCAACTTTTCGACCCCCTGGTAGCAGAATGAGTTTTGATCGGAGAAGGATGGCGATGGTTCAGAGAGATGTAGAAACTCAAATCGCACCTTTTTAGTGCTGTTCTATGAATCTCACGCCAGTTTTACTAGCTTAAAAAAAGGAAAAAACGCGTTTTTTTCAAAAGGAGGTGCCCTTTGGGAACACCCTGCTCCTCTCCCCTTCCACCCGGGGGACTCAAATTTTTTGGACAGTCTCCGATGGTGACTCAACAACCCTACCGAGTTTGATTAAAATCCGAGGTATGTTTTTTTTCGATATTTTTTCCTTGAAAAATGCGAAAAACTATCTTTCCACAATGGTTTCACTTATTAAATTGTATTGGGTCGAAAAAAAATTTTCTTGTTATTATATTTCGAAATAAGTGTGGTGTACCTAGTACCTACTCGTCAATGAGCCAGGATTGGCAATTGCATGGGAAATCCTGCTTCGATTCCGGGCGGTCGGGGCTGATTTCCCCGTCAACATTACGCATCAGGAAATAGTGTAGAAGTTCTTCAATTAATTTAATGAATATACCTACCTACAACACTACTTTACTGCGTCATGTTTTAAATATTACACCTTGATAGTGCAGTCGTTAGCAAAAACGTAAAACTGTCAACTAATCATAGGATTGCTTCAGCGAATTGCCACATATGGAAAAAATTTCTTCATAAATGTTATCCATTGCACCATAGTTTAAATATAAATAGGTATGTATGCAAGTTGGAAACGTTCATACCGTGAAAATCTGTGGTATTTTTTCAATATTTATTTTGACTTTTGAGTGATTGAGTACTAACTTAACAAGTGTGTTTGATTCAATTTACTGTAGGAACGTATTTTTTTTTTCAAAATTCTGAAAAAATGAATTCGTTAGTCAGAATTTTTGTTTGGCTATTTTTAATAACTCAATGCCTTTTTATCGATTATGCTCAAGCCGTATGCTGCGATTCTCATCCTCCGGGTCGTTGCAGAGATTGCACCGATCCAACTCCTTACTGCGGTTATGGTCCATGCAACATATTCGGTTGCAATTGCGATGGCGGATGCAGAGATGGTTATTGTGCTCACAATGGCACCCCTTATGTCAGAAAGAAGAGAGACGTGTCGGCGTCGATGTCGAATAATTCAACCGCAGAATCTCACGTTAGCGATATTTTCAGAAAAGTTGATAGAAATGGAGATGGCTTGATCAGTATGATTGAAGGGTTACGACACCTTATCGACAGATTACCTGATTTTTCCAAAGATACGATAAAAATGGAAATGGTGACTATGGATTTGAATAAAGATGGCTTTCTAAGCAGTTGGGAAATCGATCGTATTGAATTGTGATTAGTTTTCAAGTCTGAGTCAATAAAATTCCATTTAGCTGAATTTGTAGGCAACAATATGAGGTCTTCTATACTATATGGCACAGAAGTTATGTCCACTTGAAACACTCCTCAATATCTCAGGACTGAAAAGAGATACAAAGACGGTTCAAACGGCGATGTGTTCCTGGCGATGAAGACATTGAAGATCGATAATAAAACTTCTAGTCCTAACTATAGGGTGTCTGCAAATTGAGAAAACGGTTTGGGTCAAAAAATGGGTGTCCGTTTTTTTTTATTGAGATAAAGTCTACACACTGGTGCGATCAAAATGTTGTACGTTTTTTTGAAACCGGAAAAATTTGAAACAAAAGTTGTAAAGAATTAAAAAACAATAATTTTTCGTTCCATAACTTTTTTTCCATCTTTCAATGGAAAGAAGTTGTACAAACGGTTAGAGTATAATTTTTTCTTTTTCAAGCCATAACTCTTCTCCATTGCTAGATGGAAAAAAAGTTATAGAACGTGAAATGTTCAGTTTTTAATTCTCTACAACTTTTATTTCACACTTTTTTTGATATCTCCACTTTTTAATAACTGGTTATCGACTTGGAAAAAAAAAACACCCAAGAAACAGAAAAATTGGGTTTGCACCGGTTTCAAAAAAGTCGAGATATCAAAAAAAGTTTGAAATAAAAGTTATAGAGAGTTAAAAACTGAACATTTCACGTTCCATAACTTTTTTTCCATCTAGCAATGGAGAAGAGTTATGGCTTAAAAAAGAGAAAATTACACTCAAGTCCGTTGTACTATAACTGCTTTCCATTGCAAGATGGAAAAAAAGTTGCAGAAAGTGAGATGTTCAGTTTTTAATTTTCTACAACTTTCATTTCAATTTTTTTCTGATATTATCCACTTTTTGATAACTGGTTATCAACTTTCAAAGAAAAAATAATTATACCTACTGCAACCTTTTGTACAACTTCTTTCCATTGCACGATGAAAAAAAAATTATGGAACAAAAAATGTTTGTATTTTAATTCTCTTCAACTTTTGTCTTGAACTTTTTTTTATTTCTCTACTTTTTTGGATATTATTGACAACTGGTTCGAAATTTCTGAACCGGTTTCAAAAAAACATACCACATTTTAATCGCGTCAGTGTGTAGGTAGACTTTATTTCAATAAAAAAAAACAGACCCCAATTTTTTAAACCAAACCGGTTTCTCAATTTGTGGACACCCTATAGGAAGGAGTAGAAGTTTGATTATTGAACTTCAATGTCCTCGTCGCCAGGAATACATTGCCGTTGGAACTGTCTTGGTATCTCTTTTCAGTTCTTAGATATTGAGAAGTGTTTCAAGTGGACGAGACTTCAGTGTCATACTGTATATCAAAAGGATTAACATTGTCACAAAAAATATTTTTCGACATTTTTTGTGACAATGTTGATCCTTTTTATAGAAAAGATCTTATTGTGAGCCTGGATATTGAAACCACCCTTAGGTGTCAAAAATTGGTTTTTGAGTTGAGGTTCCCCTTCGATTCTACTCCTTCTGAAAGGCCCAAAATCAGTGTCAACTCAAAAACTTCTATATCCAAGCTCACATATGTTGGTAAAATTAAATCTAACCGCGCCTTCGTTTTGCAAATTGTTAATTGTTTAGATCAAAATACACGATAAAAAAAATCATTGCATTTGCGTTATTTTTATTGCCAGTTTTGCAATGCTTCAATTGTACATAGTAACGTATATGATAAACAGTAATCGCACGTATTTTTCCAATTTTTGAGGACGGAATGATCATTGGAATGGGTTTTCATCCCAACGATTTTTCAGAGCCTTTTTGGGCTATGATTAATTTGGGATGAATTTTCACCGCAGAATTAATCGCATGTATTTTTTTTGTGTTTGAGGCCGGGATGATCATTGGATTGGATTTTCATCGCACTTAATCAATCCACGATTTTTCCAATATTCCAATCATTTTTGGGTTGCGATTATGGCCGAAATGATCATTGAAATAGATTTTCATCAAGGGGCGGCCCTGAATGATTTTGTTTTCGGGTTTCAGGTTTCGGGTCTTGAGCTTTCAATTAAAAAATTCATCGGGGTTTGGACTTGGATTGGGACTTGAGAATTTCGGATTTGGATTTCAGGGCTTACTTTTCGTGGCTTTATAGGGCTTTTCGGGGGCTATGAGGCAAAAAATCCCCATCTTATTAGTCCTCAGAATTAAAAATTACCCTGCTTCCCTAAGCTGTTTTCGACTTAAAATTTCAAAAATTAATTTTCAACATAATCTACCTTCGAAACACTATTTCCAAATGGAAAAAAAGTATTGAAAATACAGGGTGACACGTAAGTGGAGGATGATAGATGAACATGTTGCCTATCCAAACAATTGAAGGAGCCAGTACAGCTTCTAAAAAAATCGAGTTAGATTTTTTCAACCATGGGAATGAATAGTACTGCCCTATTGGCAAGGGAACCGCTCAAAAACCTGCTCAGCAGCAAAATGAGACTATTTCCAAGAAAAATGCCCATGGGCGTTTATTTGCGCGTAATTGATAGCATTATTTATGGCAGTTATGTTAGCACGTAACGGTAATTACAGTAATCGGCATCACTTCATGCCTTGAAAAACGCTTTCCATTTTTTTGGGCGAAGTCCGGATTTTGGGCGTTTTTTTAGGCATGTGCAACTTTTAAGGCAGGTTTAATAGCGTACGCGTATTTTCAAAAACTGCTCAGCAGTAAAATGAGACTTTTCCGAAAAACATGCCCATCTCGGCAGGTTTTAGAGCATTTTTTATGGCATATGGCAGGTTTTTGAGCGGTTCCCTTGCCAATAGGGTGTAAATTGCCTAACTTTGAAATTGAAGGTGCTACAAAAAAATTGTTCATAAAAAATTCTAAAAAAATAAATCGACCAATGGAATGGATATATTGAAAACTGAACAAATTTTGTTCTGAAGACTTTTTGCCTAACTTCGAAAATGAAGGGGCTATGGGCCATTCAAAATAAGTGGGATTCATAAAATTTCAACATTTTGTCAATTTTGAATGATCCGCAGCCCCTTCATTTTCGATGTTAGGCAAAAAGGCTTCAGAACAAAATTTGTTCAGTTTTTAACCTAACGTAACCACGTGTAATTACAACAGTATTTACACAATTTAACACTTTTACAAAGAGCCCTGAAAAGACCCGAAAAGACCCGATCACGATTCGGGTTTCGGGGCTCGCGTTTAGGGCTTTGTTTTCGGAGAAAGGAGTTCGAGTTTCTGGTCGGGGTTTTGTAAAGTAAGGTTCGTAAGGTTTCGGGGCTTGCATTTTGGGCCTCAAAATGAAAGATCGGGGCTTTTTCGGGTTTCAGGTCTCGGTCCTGGTCCTGTGCCGCGCCCCTGATCTGCATAAAAAAATTAATGAAAAATGAACGTTGGACGCGTTCAGTTTGTTCATATTCGGTTTTTATTTTGGATCGTTCACGTTCACGTTCGTTCGAATCGCAAGCCGCAACTTGTCAAAGATAGCAGGGATGAAGAGCCAGCTAAATGCTAAAAGTTCAAAGCGAAAAACCGAAAGTCGATCAAATTTAGGTAACAAACCGGAAGTTGAAAGTTTTAAAAATAGCAAGCTAAAAGCTAGTCGAAAGCTTTTTCTTACAGATTTATTTTTTAGCTTTTGACTTGAGAATTTGAAATCGAAATCAACAATTTTTCAACCAAAATTTTTTTTTCGTTTCTCAGAATTTTTTCAATTTTTAATTTCTTTTTCTTCAGATATTTTTCATCTGAAATAAAATTTTTACCAACTCTGAAATTGGTGAAATTTCCTTTGTGATAGTCAGACCACCGGTAGTCCTTCCATCGCATGAAGCCGAAGACGAAAGATAAATAACACTTCGGGGTTGATCATGTATATATCATCCCTCGAACCGGAATGTTCCCCGCTGACCGGGCTCATTGGAGCATTCCTACATCCTACCAACATGTCGTCACATGGTGGCTGCTCTAGCCTCTAGGAAGACTGAAGTCTGAAGATAAGATTTCGCATTTTCGGTTTCGCCTTCGCGATCGCCAGCTCATGGACAACGTTTTGCACACGACACTCACGTTCCCATGCTTGGTACTACTTGTTTAGCAGAATTTATGACGTAGGCTGTCGCGTACGTCATACTGCTGACTCAAGAGGATTGCCGGATGTAAGCACATCACGTACGTTCCTGAGAATCCCCTCGACGCCACTCATCATCCTCACTACCGTGGGAATCGAGTGGGACCATGTCTTACTCTTACACCTCCAATTTTTTTCAGGTATAAAAATTTTTCAACTCTGCCATTTTTTCCAAAAATACATGGTATTCATTTTTCAATTCTAGAAATTTTTTCTCAAAATTAAAAATCTTTTCTTAATTTTTTTTCTCTCAAAATTTTTTCTCAGAAGTTCAATTTTTACAGCTTTTGAAATTTTTTTCTCAAAATTCTATTTTTTTATCTCAAATGTTTTTCTCAAATTATTTTCCAGCTCTGAAATTTTTAGAATAATTTTTTTTTTTTTTAATTTGGGTTGAAAAACATTTTAAGAAAATTAATGTGAGAAAAATTCGAGAGAATGTCAAGTTTTTATAAGATCAAAAAATAGGATTTTACAGTTGAAAACTTAGATAAAGTAAGTAAATGAAAAATTTTTAGAAAAAATGAAAATTGAAGAAATTGAAAAAAATCTTGGAGATAACAAAAATTTATTGGAGTTAAAAAAATTGATATTACGAGAAAAAATTTCGAAAACTGAAAAAATTGAAATTTTGAGAAAGGTACAGTTAACAGCTGAGTTGATCAATGTAGCGGTAAAGGTGATAAAAGAATCACAAAAAAAGAACTAGATCGCGCATAGTTCGGTCATTTTGTTGTTCATTCCATGTGAGAATAGACAGACCCCATACTAGTTCGTTGTTTCGTTCAGTTCATTTGGTGTTTCGTTCGTGAACATGAACGAACTTTCGTTCACTTTTTGAACGACCGACCCAAGCCTGATAATGAAATACACTCCTGTCTTATGATGATTGCCCAACAATTTAAACTAGCGTTGACGTCAAAAATATGTTAAATTATTGCAGAACAATTGTTGGCATTACACGTGCAACAAAATATGTAGAATAATCTACAATGACGACTACTATGAATTGTGTAATATGTAATAGAAATGCGTATAAAAACTGGAAAAAATTCTCTTCTGCTCATACTTTTTTAGTTTTTTTAATAATAATAATATGAACTGAACCATTATACGATAAAATTACAAAATGTATTCCTACGTGAGTCATTGTGTTTGGTTTCTTGCATTTTCTCAATATCTATTGATAAGCACTGTGCAGTGCGATTGTTGTCATTCTGGCGACTATGATCCAACTTTTTGTCCTGGGGCTGGTGATGCTGGAAGTGGAGTTAAATTTGGGCTATGCGGTGATTGTTCCCAGTCAAGGTTATGGTGGATGCAATATATTTGGATGCAACTGTGATGGTGGCTGCCGATCTGGGAGTTGTGATGGCTGTCCACCGGATGTTGGTTTTGTAGGAAGGAAAAAAAGGCAGGCGATAAATTATTCTCGAAATTTTGGTATCGATGATATAATGAAACACGCTGATAAAGATCGGGACGGCAAACTAAACATGAACGAATCGATGGAGTACTTGCATGTTTTGGAGCTCGACATTCCGGAGGATTTGATTAGGGAAGGAGTAGTCGCGTTGGACCTCGATAATGACGGATTTTTACAACCATTTGAAATCCATTCTAATCATACATGAAAATTTGGATTAATATTGTATTTGTGTCATTTCAAGGTAAAAGGTCCCACTGTTGTATTTCAGGATTTCGAAAAAAATAGATTTTATGTCGAAATTTTTCAAAGTGGGACCATTTTAGTTATTGACGGTTCGGGATACTAGAACATCTGCTATATCACCCGCCAAGGCGCGTCCCTTGGAGGAAGTTGGTGAACTACTGCATTGAAGTTTACCATGGAGTACCTATGTCATTCAAATGTGTATTTTTTCGATTTTTTGAAAATAAATTTTGTACTTTCGCTGAAATATTTTTCGAAATGAGTAATTTCAGACCACAGTACCATATTGGGCATAAAATTATCTTTGAAATTAGATGTCCGGAAGCTTTCTAACTGTTAAAAGTTCCAATGTTATGATTATAATGAAAAAATGTATCAAAAAGTTTTAAGCTCATTTTCTCAAAAACATGTTTTTTGAACTTTCAAACTTTCGGAGGCTCTAACTCGAGAAAAAATCATCTATTTGAGCTGATTCAGGTCCGAAATGATAGTGAATTTCATCCTCTACAACCATAGGCGGAGATAGAACATAACTTTTGGGGGGGCTTGTGCCCCAGTTAAAAAGGAATGAAAAACACGAAACAAAAATGTTCATTTTCGATGACCACCCCCCCCCCCCCCTCCAAAAAATCTTCCTCTATTTTTAAGCAATTTTTTGCTGAATTCTTTTTTGAAGACGTTTATCAAGCCCGAGCGAAGCGAGGGCGAAAATTTTTGGAAAAAAAATCCAAAACTGAAATATTTTCATTTTTTTAAATCAATATTTTAGTACTTATTGAAGAGGAAGTGAAATCTTCAACCTCCATTTTTTATTAAATATTTTAGACTTGATATGCCCGAGCGAAGCGAGGGCGAAGATTTGAAATATTGTCAATTTTTAGAAAGAAAACAATTTCATTTTTAATGGTTTGTTGAGTGAATAAATCCATACTTAGGAGTAAAAATTTCGTCCTTTTCGAAGTTTTTAAACGAAATTTCGTGCTTTTTTGTAGTTTTGAACAAGAATAAAAATTTGTATTTTTTTTTATTTCTTACATTTTCGTGCTAGTTTGCAATTCAGTTTGCTGATTGCTCATAGCACCTAATTATTTTCGTTAGATATTAAAAAGACCATTTTCGTAGCTTGAAAAAAACAGGAAATTCGTCACATTGATAATTTATCCCTTGAAAAGTAAAGGTTCCACATGCCCGAGCGAAGCGAGGGCTAAGATTTGAAAAATTTCCGATTCCCAGAAAGAAAATAATTCTATTTTTAAAGGTTTGTTGAATGAAAAATTCCATTACTTTGGAGTAAAAATTGCATCATTTTCAAAGTTTTTCAACGAAATTTCGTGCTCATTTGATACACACGAAAATGATTTGGGGGGGCTAATTCAACATTGGGGGGGGGGGGGCTTCAGCCCCCCCATGCCCCCCCCTTATCTCCGCCTATGTCTACAACATGACGGTATTGACGGTCTTAAATCCATTTTGCCAAAGTGGGACCTTTTACCTTGAAATGACACATTTAGAATTTTTTTTATATTCCTAATTATGTAAATCAGTATATAAGGTTATCAATTATCATTTTATTTCTATTTTCGAAAAAAATTTCCTGGTAAATTCAACGGTGTTGCACGCCAGAATAGGGTGTCATCACGACAAACATTTGCACGCCCAAAAGAGTTGTCATCACGACAAGCAATCACACAGTTTCACGCCAGATTACAGCACGACGGTAAAGTGTTTAGGAACGACGGGGGGACATGTATTACAAGATAAGCGGTCAACACGCCGAAATAATATTTTACACGACGAATCACTGAAAATTAGTGAGTTCCACTGATTTTTCCTGTGCTGCAATTCTGACTGTTTTCCAATGGATTTTCATTGATTCGGAATGACAGAGTATGAGCAGGGAAAAAGTCAGCGTTGGCTAAAATCTCCAGATCAACTCGAAATTGATAGATGGGGGGGGGGGACGTTTTAGGGTACAAATTTTTTAAAAGATTTTCATTTAATAATTTTTTACCGTTTTTACTTCTTTTTTTTTTAAAATCAATGTACTATCTCATTACGAATCAGTGGAAAATCACTGATAAACAGTCAGAATTGCAGCACAGGAAAAATCACTGAAATTCACTGACTTTCGGCGATTTTGACTGATTATTTAAAGAATTTCACAGACTTTTCAGTAAATTTCATAAATATCACTGAGGTTTCAGTGAATTTCATAAATATCACTGAGTTTACCAGCAGTGGAAAGTGTTCCACTGGGGCAAAAATGGAAGAGGGGTCGACCTTCAAAAGCCACGAAAGCATTGCTTGTACAGTAGAAATTAATTTAGTATTTTTCTTTTTTTTTTGTCACTAAAATTTTTTTTTGTTGCTCAAACAGCATTTTTGGAGCTAAATAGTGATGTCGTGAATTTTATTTTATCGGTGTTCAAAGTAATATAATGAAGTGATTTTTTTAATCTGTCGTGCAATAAATTATCTCGTCGTTCAAAAAATGTGATTTCATTATGCAGTCGTGGTATACCTTTTCGTGCCGTGAAAAGTGTCTACACTCGTCGTGATGACACCCTTTTTCGTCGTTGCTTAAAATCATACCCTTATTTAATTACATTAAATGTTTTGTTTCTTTTTCTCATTTATTCCTCTTACACCAGTAAATTTTTCATGTTGGGGTTCTCCTCTACCAATCAATGATGCTTTATTAAATGGAACTGTAGGGCTGGAACAGATACTCTAATTCTGAATCGGTGAAAAATCATTGATAAACAGTCAGAATTGCAGCACTGGAAAAATGGCCGTATTTTTCGTTGATTTTTCGAAGATTTTCACTGATTTTTCATCAATTTCATAAATTTTACTGATTTTCCAGTGAATTTTCACTGATTTTCCAGTGATTTTTCTCACTGATTTGTTTTCAGTAAAAAAATTTTCACCGTTTTCTCCTGTGCTGCAATTCTGACTGTTTTTCAGTGATTTTCGATCATCTTAACTGATTTATAATTGAGAGAGTACATACCTATCCCTAAACCATTGACCTTGAATTTGGATAAGGAGGTTTTAAAAATACAGATTTTTAATTTGAAGGATTTTTTTATTTCTGTACCAAATTCAAATCCAATGGCGTCGGAAGCTTTTTTTGGGGAGGATGCAAAGTGAGTTACAATTTCTCTCCCACCATTTTTTGCAATAATCAAAAATTTGGTTGTTACAAATCTGTTGCTCGTCCCTTCTTTTACCTTCTCATTCCATCATTTTTTTTCATTCATATATCGAGGTGTATCTTATCGAAAAAGAAATTGTTCAAAGTAGCCCCTGATATGGGGCTACTTTGAACACTACTTCTCATAATATTTATGCAACTTATGGGGAATTAATCGAAAAAAAATTGAAAAAACGTGTTTTTTAAAAAAATTTACAAAATTTTGGCCATTTAAATGCTTAAAACATGAAAATCGTCAAATTGAGACTTTTTTTTTGAATTATTACAATACACCTAGTTTATTAAAATTTTGACCGTTGAAAAGATCAAAACAGATAAAAATTGTAGAATTGTAATAAAAAAAAACCAGATTTTTTCGATTTAATTATTAGAAATTAGAACCGTTCAAAGTAGCCCCATTTAAAAAATCGCCTGTAGCGGGGTTACCATTTCATGAAAACTTGAAAACTTCGAGTATTTTGATAGAGGATTGTCCAGACTATTATATAAAAATATTTTCCGATTTTTGAAATGTGAAATCAAATTTCGTTGAGCTTAAAAAATGAACTTCTTTTAAACAATGATCTCTCAAGGAACACTACTTAGTTGACATTTGTGACATTTGGGAGGGGAGGAGGAGGGGTTAAAAATAATAAAACTAACTCAATTAGAGATTCTTATACTTGGTAGAACTAGTTCATTCGGAAAAAATTTCTTACGACCGTTCAAAGTAGCCCCACATTACGGTAATTATGATTAACTCTGCTGCTCAAATCGCTCACTAAAACACTTCAAATTCGAACCAATTTTATTTTTAATCATCTGGAATAATTTTGGATGATATATTTCAAAAAAATTTCATGGTATTTCGGACAATTTTATTTTGATTTACGCCATTTTTAGAAAATGTCATTTGGTAGAACTGTTACAAAATTTTTAAAAAAATTTAATGACCAAAAAAATGTTGGCTCAATTTCAAGTCGCTGGATAAACAACTTGAAATTATGAATAAGTATTACGTAAATCAAAACACAGTTGGCTACACTGCAATGAAATTTTTTGAAAAATTTCATTGAAAATTTATTAGTTGACCATGAAATTTTTTTTAGCTCGATTTCGAGGTGTTCGAGTGAGCGATTTAAATTTCGTAAAAATTACAAATTCCTCAAATTCGTGAACTGTAACTTTTCAAGCCTGTGGTCAAATGGCAAAAAGTGGTATCCTATTTTGAGGTCATTGATGCAGGGATCTATAGTGTAGAAACTCAAATTGAAACTTTTCAGGGGTGACTGAGGTTCTAAGCAGGTGACACTTTCCAAAAGTGGTAAAAACTGTGTTTTTTACAAAAAAAAACAAAACATCCTAATTTCGTGACCTCCTGGCTCCCTCTCATTTCCCACAAGGGAGCTCAAATTTTTTTCTGGGAGGTCCCCTACTCAAAGTAAACAACCTCGCCAATTTTTGTTAAAATCCTAGGTATATTTCTTTTGAACTGGCTTGATCAGTATGATCGAACCTTGTCGACAGATTACCTGATTTTTCCAAAAATACTATAAAGATGGAAATGGTGACTGGGGATTTGAACAAGGATGGATTTCTAAGGAGTTGGGAAATTAATCACTCTGAATTGTGATGAGTTCTCAAATCTATGAATGCAATTCCATTTAGCTGAATTTCTAGGCGATAATCTGTGAGTAAAATAATATCTACCTGCATCTTCGTTTCACCAATATTTTTTTCTTTTATGGTACCTAAATTAAATAAATTTTACAGCGTGTAAATATTTTCGAAATTTTAATAATATTTTTTTTTTTACAAAACGAATACGAGTTTCTAAATTATAAATTTCTTCAATAATAAATATTCATCTGCTACAAAAAACGAGTATAAATTCTCGTATACAAATGAGGAGATACCGGATTTTTAAACACTTGTTCTCCATCTTGCTCGAAATAAATATAAGGCAGGCAATACACACAACTCCAGCCTAACGACTGGCATAAATTAGCAGTAAATTGACTAGCGCAGGTACAAATGATCAGCTTATAACCTTTATTCTTCACCACCTCTGTGCCATATTCGAACATAGCCCTCAAAATACCTCTTCTTCGAGCTGCTGGTAAAACAGCAGCGATATGGAATTCGACTCCTTTATCCATATTGCTAACTTGGAGAATTTTTGAACCCTGTTCCATCGTTTCGTAGAATTTCAAAAGCTGTGGAAATTATACGATTAATTTAAGATTATCGACAGAGTGAGAATCCAGCAAGATACCTACTTTTAAGAAATATTCGGATGGGCAAAGTTCCATTTCTTTTCGTCTATTGATTCCACTATTATGGTCAACTTCGCCCATGAGAAGAACTCCCAAGATAGTTCCATCTTGAGCGACAGCTGCGTACGACATTCCGTCGTCGATGATGCCTAAAACGTGGTCATCTTGGAATTTATGTACTTGCGTGATATTCATCGCATTCAAAACCGGATCATCTGGGTAGTAGGCTGTGTGTAGAAATGAGCGAATTTTAGGTTTATCGTCTTCGGACACGTGGATTATTTTGTACTCTGCCATGGTTTTTTAGGAAGCTGGGTAATAAATTGATAATTTGAGATGCTAGAAAATGACTAAAAATTGAGAAATATCACGAGTTAGAAATTCTCAAAGTTTGATTTTCGAGTCGTGAGACCGTTGTGAAAATACGATATAAAAGTTGAATGATTAAAAATAAATATTACGAAATTATTACCTAGGTTTGTTGATAAGATAAGAGCTAAGAACTTGCGAACGAACTTCACTCTTGCTGGCAATACGAAAAGTAAAATTCACTTCGAGAATTTTAATTCAACGCACGAAAAACATAACCTGTTTCATTTCGGCCACTTGAACCTAACGCAGCAAACTGAATGGTGTACAAGTTTCGTCTTCTTTCTATTTTAATGTATTTTTCGGCAAGCGGCAAACTTAATTGATACCATTCACGTTTATCATTCGTGATTATCATTTCATTAACTATTTTCTGTATTTTTTCCATCCTTACTGTTAATGTGTTCGACGAAATGTCATAAAACAAGGAAAATATTAATTTTTAAAAGGAAAACTCCACAAATCATTTTAATGAATAATCATTTATGTACCTAATTAAATCCTGTATTTGAGCTTTTGTGGCGAATATTTCTTCGAAGCTGCGTTATCGAAATGTGATAAAATTGCAAATGCAAACATCGATGTATTTTTATTGATGATTTTTCTTTCAAATTAAAGCGGTTTGAATGATTCATCGATTGTTTAATTTTTTCAAGTGGTCGGTGACGAGGAGAGTGGAAAAACATTATCGTAGATTAGATATCGTTGGTAATTTTTACTTATTCTATGTCAAAGTTCAAATCCCAAATCAAATTCATAAACATGGGTAATATAAATTATGCAGTGTTGCTGTAATTTAAAAAAAAAAAAACATGAAAAATTTTGTCCAGCTGTAAGGTGACTACAAGAACGGCGCAATGTGTGTGTGTGTGTGGGGGGGGGGGGTGTAATTTACCCCTATTTAATTCATTCGGTGAAAAGAAATTCGTTAAATTGTGATTTTTAATGGGTTTTAATATCGCTATTTAGTCTCGGTGATTAGCTCGGGCATACTGCTTTTTTTGAACACGAGTTGAAATGTGGTTTTTATTTTAGTATGACCCAAAAGAAAATTTTCGAGAAATGGAGACGTCAAAAATTTTCCTTAGGAGTGAAGGGAGGGAGAGTTTTAGGGGGAATTTTACCTTTTTTTTCATATGAAGGGGTTGGGGTAAATTTGGTGTCATTTTCATGTAATTTGACCCTCCTGAACTCCAATTTGCGATTAGTTTTCGGATCTGAAGCGTAGAATTCGTACAATCGTATGATTTGTGTCGCGAAAAGAGGCCAATTTTGAGGAAAAAGAGGTAAAATTGTGATTTTTTTCATCTTGAGACGAGTGATGTGGTTCAAGTAAGGTTTGAAACCAGTTTTTTACATAATTCGGACCTTCTGAATTCGAATTTGTTATTGGTTTCCTCATAGGAAGTAGAATAGCTTCTTAATCGCCGCTTTTTAGTGGTAAAAAACAACCGATTTTCGCTAAAATCGACTCGAATTCGCTATTTCCCATCTTCTCAACCCAATACCTCGAACCAATCCTGATATGAAACCATTTTTAGACATAATTCGAATCTCCTGAACACGATTTTTCGATTAGTTTCCCGGATGGTTGGAAAAAATTAAAATTGACCATGCACCCGTCGTATTAAACCCGTGCAGATGCGTCAAATTTTCCACGGCGCTCTCGTGGAAAGTACGGTGTTCACCGGCCAATGGATTTTACATTTAGAAATTTGAAAAAAAGGTCCACTTTCGTTAAAACTAAAGAAAGTTGTGACTGATTAGTTGAGAACGTTTCAAACATTTGTTTAGCTCCATGCGACTTGAAGGGGCTGAATCTGTTTTTTTAAAAGAAGTCCCTACTTTGAGAACCCATGGCTCAGCCCCCTGGAGTCCCAAGAAGCTAAAAATTTTGTTGGTGGTTTCTCGGGGTCCAAAAAGTTTGACTTGGACAAAAAAATGATTTTATACCACAATTGGAAGGACATGTAGTGTTTGGAAAAATTGAAAATCGCAATTTCATGTCAGTTTTGGCGACAATTGGGCGTTTTACACTACACTAATTTCACGATTGAGAAAATTCTCTACTTCCAATCGGGAAACTAATCATAAATTCGTGTTTAGGAGGTTTGAATTACGTCTAAAAATGGTTTCATATCAGGATTGGTTCGAGGTATTGGGTTGAGAAGATGGGAAATAGCGAATTCGAGTCGATTTTAGCGAAAATCGGTTGTTTTTTACCACTAAAAAGCGGCGATTAAGAAGCTATTCTACTTCCTATGAGGAAACCAATAACAAATTCGAATTCAGAAGGTCCGAATTATGTAAAAAACTGGTTTCAAACCTTACTTGAACCACATCACTCGTCTCAAGATGAAAAAAATCACAATTTTACCTCTTTTTCCTCAAAATTGGCCTCTTTTCGCGACACAAATCATACGATTCTGTGAATTCCACGCTTCAGATCGGAAAATTAATTGCAGATTCGAATTTAGAAGGGTCGAATTATATGAAAATAACACCAAATTTACCCCCCAACCCCTTCATGTGAAAAAATAGGGGCCCCCAAACTCCCCCGCCCACCACTCCTATTGGAAATTTTTGACGTCTCCACTTCTCGAAAATTTTCTTTTGGGTCATACTAAAATAAAAACCATATTTCAACCCGTGTTCAAAAAGTGCAGTATGCCCCCGTTTTTTCATGCTAACCGCAGGAACTATATTATACTACATTTTTTTGAATTCTCGTAACTTATCGTACGCTTTACAATCCAACTCTAAAATTATTTTTTCTCCAAATTAAAAGTTTTCAAAAAATTCGGCCTCGCTGCGCTCGGTCTAATTGAATTTTTCCTTCTATAAATTTTTAAAATGATCCAAATCCTACAAGAGTGATTTTTTCCGTATTTTTCCTCAAAATTATTTCAACTTTCATTTTTCTCAAATCAGATTTCAGTTCTGAGTCATTCAAAAATGTGTTATTTTTGAATGTTTATTCGGTAATTTTGAATTTTTTATTCGGCATTTTTGAACCTGATCCCCCCCTCCATTAATTTTGGTTCGAACCGTCTATGTGATTATTTCACTACCTGCTAAATATTTCTTCGCTAATGAGATTTCGACAATCCAAGTTAAAATTTATTCCAAGTTCAGATTTTTTCAATCTCTTTAATTCTAAATTCTTTTCAAAGCTGTAAGTAAGTAGGTACTTACTTATCCATTTTCGAAAATTTACCATCTGTAAATTTTTTTAATATAAATTTTCACAAAGTTTTTCCAACTTTACTTTTTAATTATTTTCTTCGGTTACATATTGTTATTACTTTTTTAATTAAAAAAAAATTATTTATTGAGTTGGAAAAAATTCTAAAAAAACTTGAAATTGAAACTTTTTTTCGCAAAATTCAAACTTGGAAAAAAGTTTGAGAAATTTTCAATTAGAAAAATTTTACAGCTGAAAAAATTTTAATTATTGGTAACAATTTTCGAGTTGGAAGAAAATTTAAAAATATGAAGTTTGAAAAAATTGAAGAAATCAAAGTTGGAATAATTCTTAATTCTATTTTTTACAATTTTAACATTATTTCTGAAAGCAATTTTTTTTAATTCAAATTTTTTCAACTCGGATTTTTATTTTTTTCAACTTTAGGTATATGTTTAAAGATTTTTTCTCGATTTTTTTGCAAACTTTGAAATTGAAAAAAAATTTAAATACCTACCTATGAAATTAGGAAAATTAAGAAAATCAAAAAAACTGTAAAATTTTTAGAAGTGACTTTTGAGTTGCATACTTTTTTTTTTTGATAACGTCAAGTAAACTCCTGTTTTAGGTAGTATGTTGATTACGAAAATTCAACTGTCAAGTTTCAACGAAGTAAATTACCTATCATTAAATTGTGCTGAAAATTATCAAACTTATACCTTATAGCTACAATTTCAACAAGCATTTGCGACAAATATTACATTATTGCAAAATAGTTGTTGGTAATTTTGTAAGTAAGTATATTTTTTAATGCTTTTAAAAAAAATGTCTGTTAAATTCAACAGTATTTGGGGTGTAGGTTGTATTATCATATAATTACATCAATTTCTGGCCCCCGCTTGGCCCCCCCAAAACTAATGTTGTATTTATAAATTTACATTACACTTACATCAAATAGGATTTTCAAAGCATTAAAACATGAAAAAATGTATTTTTGGAGCATTAAAAATCCGATTTTTTCAAATCTTCGCCCTCGCTTCGCTCGGGCATGAACAAAATTACACTTCTATGATCTATCTGAGACGAAAGGGCAGAAAAAGGCTCCCTTTTTACCCCCTCCCCATTTTTAGCAGGTGAAAAAAGTCAGTCCCCACTCCCCCTCCCCTCCCTCTTATCCATTTCGAAAAAGCAAAAAAAGTTGTCCAACACACGGCCCCTTTTGTGCCCCCCCAATTTTTGATTCTGACGACGCCACTGGCCGGGGGCTCACCCAGTTTTAGGTATAGGGGAACCGTGAACTATATTTATCATATTTTCTGTTGTATTAAAATAAAATAAACTGTCTGTCTGTCTGTCTGTCTGTCTGTCTTTGGAAAACATTTTTTAATCATTAACGCAATATGCTTCCATTTCATAGTTTTATACATTTTGAAAACTTTAAAATAACAAAGTGATTATTTCATAATGAAATTATCAATCACAGCTAGTATTTATTTTTTTAAATTTCATAACATTTTTTTAGGCAAGTCACTTTTTGTTTGAAAAAAATGAAAATATGAAATTTTGTAAGTATTGGCCAAAATATACCGAAAAACGGGGAAAATAAGCAAAATATTCAGAAATGTGCGCTTAAAACACCTGAAATAAGTATGTAAAATTAGGCATTTATGGCCAAAATATGCAGGATTTTTTAATTTTTACATAATTTAAATCGGTCATTTCAATGCTTCAAAATCAAGCTAAACAATTTTTTTGGTCCTCTACAAAAATATTTTTAATAAAATCAACTAAAAATAATCAAGCAAAATTAATGAGAAGAACAAAAAATTCAATATAATTAAGTAAATGATAATACACCATACACCCCAAAAACTGTTGAATTTAACAAGATTTTTTTTTTTTCGAAAACATTAAAAAATATACTTATAAACATACCTAATTTTTTTATCCAATTCGGAATGCAAAAAAAAATTCAAAATACAATACTGATCCGAATTTTCATTTATGATCAGAATGGATCTCAAATGGTTGCAAAAATCCATCATTATCGAGATCCAACGCAACTACACCGTCCTTAATCAAATCTTCCGGAATGTCGAGCTCCAATACACGCAAGTAATTCATCGATTCGTTCATGCTCAGTAGGCCATCCCGATCTTTATCAGCGTGTTTCATTATCTCATCGATGCCAAAATTTGGAGAATTTATCGCCTGCCTTTTTTTCCTTCCACTAAAAATACCAGAGCTCGTTGGACAACTATCGCAACTTCCAGAACGACAGCCACCTGCATCCAAATATATTGCATCCCCCATAACCGCAATAAGGAGTTGACTTGGAACAATCACCGCATCGCCCACGACCTGAACCGGAAAATGCAGAACATGTCAGGTAGTTTGAAGAGGGACAACAGTCGCTGTGCACAGAGTTTATCAGAAGATACTGAGAAAATGCGAGAAACCAAAGAGAATGACACAGGTACGAATACATTCTGCAATTTCAATATAGATAATGGTTCCGTTCAAATTAGGTACCTATATATGAAAAATTAACCAAAGAAGGAATGAGCGAAAGTGGTATTGTTTTCAACTTTTATAACGATTTCTATTACGTATTGCACAATTCATAACAAAGTCGTCATTGTGGTTGGTAAAATTTATGAAATTTTCTTATTTTTTTTAAATACGTAATACCATTAGATATAACCTAATTATTTTGCAATAATTTAATATTTGCCGCAAATGGTTTTTGAAATTGTAGGTAAGGCACGAGTTTGACAAATTTCACAACCAAATGATGATTTACATTTTTGAAACTTGGCAGTCGAAATTTCGTAATCAACATAAATCAGGATTTCACTAAAAGATAGTCATCAAAAACATTCTGCAAACTCGAAGGATAGTGGTTCACCAAGGGCGCCGGCGGTGTTTGAGAATTTTTCCATGTGCAGGCATCATAGCGAAATTTTGAAGAAAAAAAGTGACTTTTAGTGACTTTTTTGAGCAAAAAGTAACCAAAAAGTGACCAAAAAATGACCAAAAAGTAACCAAAAATTCGATTTTTTCGAGGGGAATTTTTTACAGGTTTTTTGAGGAGAATTTTTTTTGTAGTTTTCTGCAAACATTTCAGAGATAAATCAACTGAAACGACGTGAATAATTTCATTTCAAGTTCCGGTTTTTTATTTTACCTACACTATAGCTAAAAAAATGTGGAGGATGAGAATTCAAGAGAAAATGAGGGGAGGGAGTCGAAATTCAATGAAGTAGTGAATTTTTATGTTTTGAAGATCTTTTTTCGCAAAAATTTTCGCCCTCGCTTCGCTCGGGCTCAACACGTTTCTATATTTCCGTAACATGATGTATATTTTACCTCCTCATTGATTTTTTTTTATTTATTAGTTCAAACCAAAAAATTGCAGGAGATGGTGTGAATTTATAAATTTGAGGCATGTGTTTTTCATGGGGGGGGGGAGTTTTTGAATTTTCAGCTCAGACAAATCCGAATTTTCATTCGCTTGATTTGGTAGACATTCTGGCATAATTTGTTTCCTTTTTCAAAACTTAATTTTGCGTTGGAATACTTTGTTTTTTCTTTTTATTTGAATTTTTTTCTGTAGGTGATGAATTCAAATTTTCAAATTTTTGTGGTGAGGGGGAGTTGGGTGGGTTCAGAAATTTTCAAAATTGAATTTGAATATTTTTGTTTTTTCCCGAAGAGGGGCAACTAAAGATCTCGTAAAAAGTATCTGTAGTGATTTTTGATAAAAAAGTCGTTAGGCCCCATGCATTTCATATCATTCTTTTGCAAAATTTCGGGATCTAAATATATCACGTGAAAAAATCCCCCCCCTCCTATGTTTACAAATATCATGTTTAAAAAGTCTAGAAAAATTTGAAAAATTAGTCTGGAAAACCTGGAAAAGTCAGGGAAAATCATTTCTGAAATTTAGTGGAGACGCCGTATGATCTAGATCATGCATGCCCAGGTCTATACCTTATAGCTACAATTTTAACATGCATTTGCGTCAAATATTACATTATTGCAAAACAGTTGTTAGTAAGTTTGTAAGTATATTTTTTAATGTTTTCAAAAAAAATTCCCTGTTAAATTCAACAGTATTTGGGGTGTAGGGTGTGTTATCATATAATTACATACATTTTTTGTTCTTTTTCTCAATAATTCTTCTTGTTCTTGCATCAATAAAAATGTTTGTTACCGGTATTCTCCTAGAATGGGTTTAATTTTCTTTTTTTTATGATGGAGGGAGCTCATTGAGGTGGAAGGTGGTTAATTTTACGAAAAAGTTTCAAGATTTTCCGCAATTTTTAGAACATTTCAGTATGTAATACTGCTACAAAAACTTAATTTAAAGTGATTTTAACGACCAAATAAATTTTGGCTCACTTTTCATTTTTCAACTTACGAAATGAACAACTTAAAGTTCATGAAAGGGTATGGCCGGATAAGGGATGAATTTGGCCCCCGGTGCTTTTGGGCTACTAAACACTTCAAGTCGTGTATATTGACTAGAAATAATTTTTCACAAAATTTTGGACCCCTACTCCCCTCTCCTTCGAAGCTATGGCCATCTTATTGCATCATTTTCAAGAATTTTTAATTTCAACGGAAGTGAAGGAAATTTTTTGTTCTTTCGCGCAAAAATACATCTCGTAGAGATGTATTTACGATAATTTTTTCAACAATTTTGGTGCACTCCTTCACGTTTTTTCGGCCATTTGAAGTTTTCAATCGTAAAAAATACCATATAAGCGAAGAGCGACCACCCTGGAAAAATTTCTAAAAAATGCGTTTTTTTATGCAGAATATCGCTGTGTATTTAGTTTTGGCGATTTCTTTGAACTAAGGGCCGAAAATCGCGAAAAACTGCACAGAAATGTTATTATTTTAGCGGATTTTTCAAATTCTAAGCGTTTTATGCAGAAAGAAATGACTAAATAAGGAAACCAATTCCATATTCGTGCTCAGCAGGTCAAAATACCCCTATAAACAACCTTTTCGCAAAAGTTTTGATTGAAATTTCAAAATTCACCTTTTTCACTGATTTTTCATGAAAAAAAAGTAAATTTCGAGACTTCGAAAAAAATTCAAGTATCTTCGATGCCTCCGTCTTGTTTTCATGAAGCATTTTTCAATCTTGAATTGCTACGAGTATCGTGATTATTGTGAAAAAATGTCAAAAAATTATCGTTCGAGATCAGGTAGCTCAATATTGTAACTCATTGGTAAGATTTCATGTCAAAGACATGGAGGATACATGGAAACAAAATTCACCATTACTCCTCTTGGGCGGTTTCTGTAGCTAAAATGTAACTCAAAAGATTTGAAATGGAAAGATTTCGATTTCTGACTAATTTTGGGTCGCAGAACACGAATATGGCATTAATTGTTGTGTATACTAATTTTCTTGCTCAAGAGACCAGATTCAAACTTGAAAATGGGGGCGTTTTAGGGAAGAAATGACGAAATGAAAAAAACAAATCCATATTCGTGTTCAGCAGGTCAAAATACCCCGAAAAACACTTTTTTCGCAATTGTTTTACCTAAAGTTTCGAAATCTACTTTTTTTTCATGAAAAATCAGGAATTTCAATCAAAACTTTTGCGAAAAGGGTGTTATCGGGGTATTTTGACCTGCTGAACACGAATATGGAATTGGTTTCCTTATTTGGTCATTTCTTTCTGCATAAAACGTTTAGAATTTGAAAAATCCGCTAAAATAATAACATTTCTGAGCAGTTTTTCGCGATTTTCGGCCCTTAGTTCAAAAAAAAATCGCCAAAACTAAATACACAGCGATATTCTACATTAAAAAAAACGTATTTTTTAGAAATTTTTCGAGGGTGGTCGTTCTTCGCTTATGTGGTATTTTTTATGATTAAAACTTTAAATGGCCGAAAAAACGTGAAGAAGTGCACCAAAATTGTTGAAAAAATTATCTTAAATACATCTCTACGAGATGTAACTTTGTGCCGAAGAACAAAAAATTTCCTTCATCTCCGTTGAAATTAAAAATTCTTGAAAGTGATGCAATAAAATGGCCATAGCTCCAAAAGAGAGGGGAGTAGGGGTCCAAAATTTTGTGAAAAATTGTTTCTAGTCGATATACACGACTTGAGGTGTTTAGTAGCCCAAAAGCGCCGGGGACCAAATTTTACCCCTTATCCGGCCATACCCTTTACCTCAATCGAAATGCAGTGGACAGCACTGCAATGAATATATATTATTTAAATTTTATTAAAAATCTTTTAAAGTGACAAAAAATGTTTTTTGTTTAAATGAGCGATTGAAATCCGGCAAAAATTAATGAAAAGCTCAACTTTCAAACATTTTAATAAGCTGTAATAGAACTGCATTGTAATCAGCTAAAAAATACCAAGAATAACCTTTACCATAATTGAAGTGCTATTACACAGGTCGACACAATTTTTGTGTCTGGGTTCCGATTGCCAAATTTTGGTTGCTTTTATACAACTAATGAAGCGGAAAATAATTTTTTGACCGAAGTTTAAATGTTACAGCTTGAACTTTCCCGAATTCTGTGAAAAAATCGAATTTTGTTGTGCCTTGCTTACCAAAAAAAGACATTTCTGAGCAAACTAAGCGTCCTACGACAAAAATAATGAGAACTAAAGTTGTAGAGAATTAAATTTCCGATCTGGTGAAAGAAGTTTGATTTTTCTGGGAGGCATAGTTTATAAGATATTTTTGAGTAAATTTGATTATAAGTGAGAAAAAAATCAAATTTTGACTGCCATAATTTACTACTCAGGCGAGTTTAGGCTCCTAAACACTTCAAATGTTGTATATTTACTAGAAAAAATGTGTCTCAAAATTTTGGACCCCCTACCCTCCTCCCTGTCGGAGTTATGACCATTTTATTGCATTATTTTATAGAATTTTTAATTTCAAGGGAAGTGAAGGAAATTTTTTGTTGTTAGACACAAAGTTTCATCTCGTAGAGGCGTACTTATGATAATTTTTTCAACTATTTTTGTGCACTCCTTTACGTTTTTTCGGCTATTTGAAATTTTCAATCGTAAAAAGCACCACATTGGCGAAGAGCGACCACCCTGGAAAAATTACTAAAAGTAAAATAAGTATACGTTTTTTTATGTAGAATTTTGCTGTGTAGGTACTTGGTTTTGGCCATTTCTTTGAACTAATGGCCAAAAATTGCGAAAACCCGTATAGAAATGTTGTCATTTTAGCAGATTTTTCAAATTTTGAGCGTTTCATGCGGAAAGAAATGACCAAATGTAAAAACCAATCCCATATTCGTGTTCAGCAGGTCAAAATACCCCGAGAAACATTCTTTTCGCGATAGTTGTGCTTAACGTTTCAAAATCCATCATTTTCACGTATTTTTCATGGCGAAAAAAGTTAATTTCGAAACTTCCAAGTACACAGCAAAACTCTACATAAAAAAACGTATATTTTAATACTGTATCCAGGGTGGTCGCTCTTCGCTTATGTGGTGTTTTTTACGATTGAAAACTTCAAATAGTTGAAAAAACGTGAAGGAGTGCACAAAAATTGTTGAAAAATTATCTTAAATACACCTCTACGAGATGTAACCTTTTGCCAAAAAACAAAAAATTTCCTTCACTTGCGTTGAATTAAAAAATTCTTGAAGATAATGAAATAAAATGGTCATAACTCCGATAAGGAGAGGAGTAGGGTCCAAAAATTTTGAGAATTTTTTTTTCCAGTCAATATACAACACTTGGGGTGTTTAGGAGCCCAAACACGCCTGGGGCCAAATTCACCCCTTATTCGGCCATACCCTTGGAAAATATTGAGTAGTGAACCACTATCCCTTGAATTGCATAATTTTATTGATGACGTTAAGTGAACTCCTAATTTGTGTTGATTACGAAATTTCGACTGCCATATTTCAACAATGTAAATTATCATTTTGTGGTGAAATTTGTCAAACTCGTGCCTTACCTACAATTTCAACAAGCATTTGCGTCAAATATAACATTATTGCAAAATAATTAGATATCTAATGGTATTACACATTTAAAAAATTAGGAAAATTTCATCAGGTACCTCCTACTTATAAATTATATCTACTTACTAACCGCAATAACGACTTTGTTATGAATTGTGCAATAAGTAATAGAAATCGTTATAAAAGTTGAAAAAAAATCCCTTTCGCTCATTCCTTCTTTGGTTAATTTTTCATATGGTACACAGTTTGCGCTATCTTTGATATTTTTCATAATAAATGATAATAACTTGATTTTGAGTAATTCTATAAGTACATTTTTGAGATTTGGAATGCAAGGGTGACTCCACAGCGCATTTTTGTAATGACCAAAAATGTAGAGAAGCTTTCAAGGAAGAACTTTTACTTGAAACATTTTTTTGTAGACTGAAAAGAAAAGGAGATACGCGGATTTTTAAGAAAGGGGGTGAACCCTTGGAAGGGGAGGGTCCGGAAAAAATGGCACCCAAGCTAGTTTTTTTCTAAATACATTCTAAATGATAAATCAGTTATCAAACTGCTTTTTACATTTGGTGCGAGCGGAAGCATTTTTTTGACGTAATCCAACTATCTGTATCTTTCGATTGCGCAAGAGCCTTCAATTCTTCAAAAATTGCCAACAATTCAAAATTTTGAAAATTTTGAAAAAATTAAAAATTGATTTGCATATATTTTGATTTTTTTTTGGAATTTCATTAAAATTTTGAAAGTATCGAATTTTTGGAGATTTTTGAAGAATTGAAGGCTCTGGTGCTATCGGAATATATGAATCAATTTTGAAATTATTCATTTTTATTTTTCTAGTCTCCCCAGCCAACAAATTTTGCGCGGGGTATCTTTTCAAAAATCGAGAATTTTGGTTTTTCTACCCACTCTAGTCAGTGTTGTACCGAAACTTAGTCAGCTCATATTTAAACCATTCTCAACTTGATTGGTCAACTTATACTTATGGTCCAGCTGGAATTTGTTACCTTATATTTTTGGCGGTCTGAAGAGAAGCCGATTAAATTTTGGCGCAGACGTGACCTCTAGGGTCGTGTTATGATGTACTTTTTTTTTTTGTTTGGGCTCAAAATTTTACTTTGAGTTGGGATACCCCCTTGTTAGGTATTAATTGATTAGCAGAATCGAAAATGTTTTAGATGGCGAAATGTGTCTAGTTGATCGCTATCTTTCGAGTTGCATAATTTTTTTGATGGCGTTACCATAAGTAGGTAGGTATAGGTACTAGGGGGGCACCGAAAAGCCAAAAATTTTGATTTTTGAAAAGTTACCCCCACAAAAGTTGTTGGCTGGATGGACTAGAAAAATAAAATAAAAAATTTCAAAATCGATTCATATCTTCCGATCGCGCATGAGCCGTCAATTCTTCAAAAATGTTGAAAATTCGACATTTTCATAAATTTTTAAAAATTAAAAAAAAATCAAAATTCATCAAAATCAATTTTAGAGCTTATTTAGGGTCTATTTAAAGCAAAACACACAACTTTTTTGAAAAAATCCATGTTTTATAGTTTTTTTAAATTTCTCATGTTTCTTCGCCTGTGAAAAAAAATTTAAAAAAGTTATAAAACACAGATTCCTTCAAAAAAAATGTGCTTTTTGGTTTTGATAGTCACTACAGAAGCTCTAAAATTAATTTTAGTCAATTTTAAATTTTTTCAAAATTTTGATTTTTTGGCAATTTTTGAAGAATTGAAGGCTCTTGCGCGATCGGAAGATATGAATCGATTTTGAATTTTTGAATTCTAATTTACTAGTCTATCCAGCCAACAACTTTTATGGGGGTAACTTTTCGAAAATCAAAATTTTTGGTTTTTCGGCCCACCCTAATAGGTACTCCTGTGTTTTGTTGTTTACGAAACTTTAGCTGACAAGTTTCCACGAAGTATAAATTATCATTAAATTGTGCTGAAAATTGTCAAACTCGCACCTTTTGACATGGATATGTCTTTAGGCCTGGGGGGTAAAATTTTGAAACTGTTACGCTAGAAAATTCTTACGCTAGAAAATTCTTACGCCTGAAAATGGTTACGCTTGAAAATTCTTACGGTTACGATGGATCAAGACATTATGACATTATGTTAGACTTAAAAAAACTTATAAATAAAATTAAATATTATATTTTAACATAATAATTTGCTGATATTATGTTAGACTTGGACGGGTTACCGGTTATTGTAATGATCACAGTGGATCAAGACATAATGACATTATGTTGTTACAGTGGATCAAGACATTATGACACTATGTTAGACTTAAAAAAACTTATAAATAAAATTAAATATTATATTTGAACATAATAATTTGCTGATATCATGTTAGACTTGGACGAGTTACGGGTTATGTGTAATGATCACAGTGGATCAAGACATAATGACATTATGTTAGGCTTGAAAAAACTTATAAATATAATTAAATATCATATTTGAACATGATAATTTGCTGATAACATGTTAGACTTGGAGAGATTAAAGTCGGTCAATAAGTCGGTCGAAAAGTTGATCGAAAAGTTGGTCGAAAAGTTGGTCGAAAAGTTGGTCGAAAAGTTGGTCGAAAAGTTGGTCGAAAAGTCGGTAGAAAAGTCGGTAGAAAAGTTGGTCGAAAAGTCGGTAGAAAAGTCGGTAGAAAAGTCGGTAGAAAAGTTGGTCGAAAAGTCGGTTGAAAAGATAGTTGGAAATCAGAAAAATAGTTGGAAAGCTGTTGAAAGGTCAGTTGAAAAGTTGGTCGAAAGGTCAGTCGAAAAGTAAGTCAAAAAGTTGTCGAAAAGTTGATCAAAAATTCGATCGGAAAGTCGATCGGAAAGTAAGTCGATCGGAAAGTAAGTCGATCGGAAAGTAAGTCGATCGGAAAGTAAGTCGATCGGAAAGTAAGTCGATCGAAAAGTCGATCGGAAAGTCGATCAGAAATAGACGGATTATTATATGGAAAGTTAGATGGAGTATTATATGGAGCGTTAGACAATAACATTTTTAAATTAAGACATAATGACATTATGTCAGACTCAAAGAAGTTAGATGGAGCGTAAGATGGAATGTTGGATGGAAAGTTAGACAGAATGTCAGACAGAAAGTTGGGAAAGATTGCCGGAAAATGATTTTCTGAGAGATAGTAGTTGGGAAGATATGCGCTAGTTTGGTAGAGGCACAGCACTAGAAGCTGAGTAAATGGTGCATCCCTCTCCTTGATGGTAATCAAAAGTGTCTTTAGACCTGTGTAATAGCAGTAACACAGTAACTAAATGAAGCTGCCATACCTTAAGGGCATTGAAAGAAGTACATCCCATGTTGAATATAAGTTGATGAACATCATGAAGAATTATATTAAATTTGAGAGTATGGTATATCTTACTGACATATCCATGTTCTAAGATTTTTGCTTTAAAGCAAAAAACGTGTTCATTTTTAACAATTTCAACAAGAATTTGCGTCAAATATCACATATTATTGCAAAATAATTGTTGGCATTACACATTTTAAAAAAAGAATAATTTTATTAGATACCTACCCATAAATTTCCTAACTACAATGACGACTTTGCTGTAAATTATGCAATATGTAATGGAAATCGTTATAAAAGTTGAAAAAAATTATCTTTCGCTCATTATTTTTTTATTTGATTGTGTATGAACATATGTAATTTGAACTGAACGATTATATTGAAATTTACAAAATGTATTCCTACGTGAGCCATTCCGTTTGGTTTCTTGCATTTTCTCAGTATCTTCTGATAGACTCTGTATACTGCGATTGTTGTTATGCTGGAAACTTTAGGAAAGCAGACTGTCCTGCTTTGGGATCTGAAGTAGAATTTGGAGTATGCGATGATTGTTCCCCTAAAACTCCTTTCTGCGGTTATGGCCCATGCAATATATTTGGATGCAACTGTGATGATGGCTGTCGAACTGGGGGTTGCAGTGGTTGTCCGTCGTTCAATTTGCCTGGCTATGGAGGAAGGAAGAAGAGACAGGCGATGAATTATTCTCCAAATTTTGGTATCGATGATATTATGAAACACGCTGATAAAGATCAGAATGGTCAACTAAGCATGAACGAATCGATGAGTTATTTGCGTATTTTGGAGCTCGATATCCCAGAGGATTTGATTAAAGATGATGTAGTTGCGTTGGACATCGATAATGATGGATTTTTGCAACCATTTGAGATCCATTCTGATCATAAATGAAAATTCGGATTAATATTAGACTTTGTAATTTTTTTCCTGTTTTCGTAATTGGGTAAGAAAATTGGTAAGAATATTTTATTATTGTTTAAAAGAAAAATTGCCTGGTAAGTAAATTCAACAGTGTTTTGTGGTGTGTGGTGTATTATCATTTAATTATGTACATTAAATTTTTTGTTCTTTTTTCTCATTATTTCTACTTGATCTTGCACCAATACATTTTTGATTCTGACTAGCGTCTAAGTAATTGTACTCGATTTTAAAATTTTTCCCTCAGTAAATTTTTCTTCATTTTATTTTTTTTTTTCAAATTCATTATTATTCTGATTTCCAAGTTCAAATTTTGTCATTCCTAAATTTTTTTAATTTTTTCAATTTATTTTTTTTTCGAAATTGTGTATTCAATTTTGAATTTTTTTTCAACATTAAAATCTTTATCAACTTCATCTTCTCAAAATTTTTCTTCAAATTATTTTCAATTCTGAAATCTTTTCGATTAACAATTTCATTTATGCCAACTTAAAAAATTGAAAATTCAAAGTTGGGAAAATTTTGAGAAAACTTGAATTTAAAAAAATGTTTCAAATGAAATTTTTTTTAAATTGGATGAATCTTTGAAAAAATTAGGATTAAAGAAATTGAAAAAATTAAGATTTGAAAAAAGTTGAACTTTGAATAAATTTGAACTTGGATCGCCGCAATTCCATTTGCATCAAAATTATTCAGGATCTAGTTTGATATTGGGGTTTTCTTCTACCTACCAATGATACTTTATTAGGTGGGAGAGTGGGAGAGTGGGAGAGGAAGAGAGGAAGAGATGAAATCACAGGCATGCCACAGAGTCACCTTTTTTAGTGACTTGTCCCCTATTTTCAGAGTTTGTCAATAAAAGTCCCTTTTTTGGCCAAAAGTCACTATTAGTCCCTATTTCACTCTAAAGTCACTTTTTTCATTCAAACGGCCTTCCGCTCTTGCATAAAATTAAAAACAATACTAGCTTATTTTTTAGAACTCGTAATTTTTAGATGCAGAATATTACGGTTTTTTGTCAGTAAAAACTTATTTTTCACAACTGATACATGTAACGTACACCATTATATCATTGATTTTGCGAATTAAAAGTGAGTGTTTTCAGATCACCAAAATTCAGGGAAAAAAAGTACTTTTTTCCCCTAGGGAAATAAAATAAACAACATAGTTACACTACATGAGTGCAGAGCGCGCTTTTGTAGAATTCTAATTGTTCATGTTTTTGTTTTCAACGGGTCAAAACTCGTCATACAAAATTTGTAATGCATTACTTACATGATTGTCGTATCTATAGAGTAACGAGTATCATTTCGCTTATAATAGTTTTAAAATTGTTTTGAAGTTTCATTTAGTTTTTTTTTTTAATACTTGCTATGGATATCGAAGAATTCCGTATGTTTTAAGACCGGCGGAAATCTAATGACGAACTAGGAATCAATGGAAGAGTATTGATACGCAACTTCACTGAACTTTAAAACTATAATAAGCGAAATGATACTCGTTACTCGATAGATACGACAATCATGTAAGTAATGCATTAGGTACAAATTTTGTATGACGAGTTTTAACCCGTTACCATCGGATTATTCTACGGTTTTTAAAAATTTAGAAATTTATCAATGATATAATGGTGAACGTTACATTGTATCAGTTGAGAAAAATAGCGTACGCAACTCGAGTGAAAAGTGTGTGTTTATAAACTCGTGCGATACAGCCCTCGCCTTCGGCTCGTGCTGTAACTTTTCGCACTCGTTTATAAACACGCACTTTTCACCCTTGTTGCGTAATATACTATTAGACGGAAGTTATAATAATTATAAAATGTATTAATATAATAAAAGTTTATTTTTTTTATATTTTTAAACTCCTAGCTTCAAGTAAAGATTTATTAAGGGTAAAATGCCTTAATCTCGACCGCTTCCTAATTTCGACCACCGGCTAATTTCGGCCGCTATAGACGCATTGCTGAAAGAAAAAAAACCGGCCCAGCGTTCGAAAATATTTCCCGAATTTTGAACCCCCTTTTTTGGGACCCAATTTGGGTCCAGGGTTTAAATTATTATAAAAATCGAGTTCAGCGACAAAGAAAACTCCTGAAACCAACTTGTTGGCAATAGGTTCACTAGATTTTTTACCAGACCTACATTTCATCTATTGAGTTGATAAAAAATCTTTGAACATCACAATGCTTTTTTTCTTTTTGCAATAACTCGCCCCCAAAACCACGTAGAAAAAAAGTTAAAAAAGTAAAACGTTCGTCTTTTAACGCTCTGCAACGTTTGTTTGGACCAATTTTTCGAATTATTCACTGTACCTACCTGAGCTATTCTGGGGGGGGGGCTCTTCCTACAAAGGGTCCACCCTCCTACTTTGAGATGAGGGGTCGGTTGTACATTTTTCTTATTCTAATCTACTTAGTAATAGGATGTATTATGCAAAAAACCGCTCCTAAAAGTCGATTAACCCGATTTTTGGTAATTATTTGTGTCAATGACAATTGGAAATTTTCAAAATTGATTTTTTTCTGAAAGCCCTAGCTCCTCACCATAACATTCTGAGGGAAAATGGTAAATGACAAAATTGTTCGTTTTTTAATGCTCTACAAGTTTTGTCTCAACTATTTTTTCGTTAGTGCGTAATTTCGAAAGTTATAGACGAAGAACTAAAATTTAAACCCCCTTACATCCCCAAAAAGGGAACTAAATATGCACCAATTTTAGGGAAGTTCAGGAATCTCGAAATACATACCCTACTGAGCGTATATACGAAACTTCTCCTTCCTGCTAATTTTTTTTGGGGTTAGGGCCATATTTTAGCTAAAATGACTGGTGCTACAGCTGAAAAAAAATTTATACGTATTCTTTGATCTGATATTGTGAATATATTTGTGATAAATTCTACAATATAATTGTGAATTGTGATGGTACATGGTGTCAGATTTCAATAAAATCATCGTTTTTGAAAACAATTGAATAAGGTACGTACCAAAAATTTTCACGAAAGTTCGAATTGTTTGGGGTGCCCTAATCTCGACCACCTTTATTACCTTATGTAATCTGTTGTTTTGAATGCGACTTTATTTTTTCCAATTTTCTTCGCAATGTTTTAGCTGTAGAGTTGTCGTGTTGGTTTCATTTTGTTTATCTGTGAAAGAAGAATATGAAAAAATTCTTTTCGGGTAAATTCCGCTCATTGCAGACGAAATCAGCTGGTGGTCGAAATTAGGAACTCAAAATTTCGATAATCAATTTTTGAATTCCCTCATTTCTGAAGTTTCTACCTCAATAAGTCTTTGATTGGTGGAAGTTTGAAAAAAAGTGATCGAAATATGGCACCCTTACCCTTGATAAAAAATTTTTCCAGAAAAAAAGTATTTTCAGCACTATCGCAGAGATAAATGGAGTTTAAGTTATGATTTTTTTTTTGGGGGGGGGGTATTTATTTATGAAAAAAAATTGAGAAATTGGTCACTTTTTTCGAAAAATACGTCACTTTTTGCCTCATAAAAAGTCACTAAAGTCACTATTTTTCCCCAAAATCTGCGTGGCATGCCTGAAATCAGGAAATTTCAACTTCCAGTTTTTCGAAATTTGTCCAAATTTTTTAAATTGGATGCATCTTTTAAAAAAATTAACATTAGTTGGGAAATTCTATCATTTTCCCAACTGATGAATAAGGCTTTTTTTGGGCATTGAACATACAATTTTTTCAAATTTTCGCATTCGCTTCGCTCGGTCCTAATTCATTTCTCTCGTATTCAGATTAAAACTACAAACTTTTTCAAATTAAATTACAATTGTGACCCGTGCAGGGAAAAGGTACCTAAAGTCGGAATTTTCAAAAATGAGTTTTTGAGCTAAACTGATGAAGGAGACCAAGAAGAACATTTTGAGACTTTGATGAGCACCCAAGGTCCATTTTTCGCCGAGATAGAGACATTTGAAGTTAGGAAAATAAGAATTCAATAAAAACAAAATTCTGAGAAAAACACGTTTTAAGTTTTTACTCTGGTTTCTCATGTATCAATCATCAAAAAAGCTGCCAAAACTACTTTCAGATACTGAAATTTCGCGAGGAATTCGTTTCTGACGTCAAAAATTACTTTAAGAGGAGAGAAAAATGAAAAATTCACTATTATGATGAGTTTAATTTTGAAAAAAGCTGCATTACAAAGAAAAATCCTTTTTTTCATACTGTAAAAATCATCAAAAAAGCTCTCAGAACTTCTTTTTTGTACTGAAATTTCACGAGGAATTCGCTTTTAACGTCGAAAATCACCTTAGGAGAATAGGAAATCGTTTACATCCATTTTCGATCATTTATATCTCAATATTCTCGAACAAAATTTCTCAGTAGGTACAGTTGAATTTGCACACACAAATCTATGGGTATTTTTCTTTATTTTTCTAGTCTGGAAGAATCCCGAGGCTCCCCTTACCTTCAACAGACCGCATTTTGCAGCACATGCACATTTTTTTAACGTTCCGACTTTAGGTACCTTTTCCTCAGTCTGTTTGAACGTCATTTAGACGTGTTGTAGTAGGTTTTCCGAAGTGAAATTTTGGTAACAGCTGCGTAAAGGTCTGAACCACTTAAAAACGCAAAAAAAAATTGAAAAAAATTGCCCATTTTTTGTTTTTTGGCTCTAGTGCAAAATTCCGCTTTCCGACTTTAGGTACCCTATCCCTGCACGGGTCACAATTATTTTGAAATTTTTTACTCTCGTTTCAATCTAGATAAATACTTACCTTGCTTCCGTCTGGACAAATGGACGATGTTAATAATCGCTGGTTAATTTTTTTAAAATTGAAATATCAATAATATCGGCGAAATGTAGTTGGAAATTTTAAGAATTTGAGTTGGGATTTTCATCACCCCCCCCCCCCCCCTGGAAAATACCTTCGGTAGGTCACTGGATCCAGGAGTAGCCATATGAGAAATTCTGATACCAACATGGTTTTTTTTTCACACTTTTGAAGTTAACATTTAATAACTCTGCATTTTCACACATATTCACGGGTGTTGAATGTATTTTTTCTCTCGAAAATACAAAATAACGTCACCTCAATTTTTTAATATACAGGGTGGCTCAGTTAAGATGTGAAATATTAAAACCACGTATTCTACTTATCATTTGGAGTAAAAAATGTTATGTACATGATGGGTCATAAACGCTTCATTACTGAGTTATTCGCCTTTAAAGGGGGCCCAGATTCCTTGCTTCGGTCGGGACAAATAGACAATGTTAATAATCGCTGGTTAATTTTTTTTAAATTGAAATATCAATAATATCGGCGAAATAGAGTTGGAAATTTTAAGAATTTGAGTTGGGATTTTCCTCTCCTCCCCCTCCCCCCTGGAAAATACCTTCGGTACGTCACTGGATCCAGGAGTAGCTATAAATGAGAAATTCTGATACCAAAATGTTTTTTTTTTTCACACTTTTGAAGTTAACATTTAATAACTCTGCATTTTCACACATATTAACGAGTGTTGAATGGATTTTTTCTCTCGAAAATACGAAATAACGTCACCTCAATTTTTTAATATATTAATCAGCATGTAAGATTTTTTTCAGGATTTTTGGCGATTGACATCATAGGGAAATGTCATTTTTCAACTTTTACAACTAATTTTTCGTATTGAAAAACGTGGCAACACTGATTTTCAAAAAATCGTCAAAAGCTCTTCAAAGGCCCTACACATTACAAAAAGTTTCAACTTTCAACTCATCATAGTTTTCGAGTTATCCACGCCCCAAATTTACCATATCCAACTTTACCTCAAAACTTTAAATGCTCGTGGCAGTCCTCCAAAAAGACTTTGAGAGCTGAGGTCTGCGGTATTCGTCATCTCTCGTCGAGGTCCCCCAACATAAAAAAAAATGAAAAAAATCGCCGACCCCCCCCCACCACTTTGCGTACAAACTGACGTGGAATGACACAGTTGCGAATTTCCGAAAATTGAACTTTAATCTATCAAATAGATCACCATTGCGAGTAATCCGCGATTATAGATGCTGAAGTTCATATGGACCATTCTATGGTTTTTTTTTATCGCTGGAAAATTAAAAAATTTTCTGGTGCCTCTGAAACGTTTCGAACCTGCTTCCATTCGATTCGGGAGGTCGAATATAGGGTATACACAAAATTTCAGCTTTTTTCGTTGATTAGATCAAATTTTCATACAGGGTGTTCCATGAATCGTATGCCAAACATATTTTTTTGGATATAACCGGGTACCACTAAAAAAAACAACTTGAGATGAACATGTTGCCTAACTTGAGGATTTAAGGAGCAAATGCTACTTCTAAAAAAATTACGTCAAAAAGTTTTTTTAACCGTGGGAATGGATAGTACTTTAAAAACTGAACAAAGGGTATGGACGGATAAGGGGTGAATTTGGCCCCCGGCGCTTTTGGGCTCCTAAACACCTCAAGTCGTGTGTATTGACTAGAAATAATTTTTTACAAAATTTTGGACCCCTACCCCCCTCAAAAACCAAATCCATATTCGTGTTCAGCAGGTCAAAATACCCCGAAAAATACGTTTTTCGCGATCGTTTTACTCAAAGTCTCGAAATTCACTTTTTTTTTCATTAAAAATCAGTGAGAAAGGTGAATTTTGAAATTTTAATCAAAACTATTACGAAAAGAGTGTTTACCGGGGTATTTTGACCTGCTGAACACGAATTTGAAATTGGTTTCCTTATTTGGTTATTTCTTTCTGTATAAAGCGCTCAAAATTTGAAAAATCTGCTAAAATTACATTTCTGTACGGTTTTTCGCGATTTTCGGCCCTTAGTTCAAAGAAATCGCCAAAACCAAATACATAGTAAAATTCTACATAAAAAAACGTATTTTTTTAGAAATTTTTCCAGGGTGGTCGCTCTTCGCTTATATGGTATTTTTTACGATTGAAAACTTCAAATGACCGAAAAAACGTGGAGGAGTGCACCAAAATTGTTGAAAAAATTACCATGAATACACCTCTACCAGATGTAACTTTGTGCCAAAGAACAGAAAATTTCCTTCACTTCCGTTGAAATTAAAAATTCTTGAAAATGATGCAATAAAATGGCCATAGCTCCGAAAGAGAGGGGGTAGGGGTCCAAAATTTTGTGAAAAATTATTTCTAGTCAATATACACGACTTGAGGTGTTTAGGAGCCCAAAAGCGCTGGGGGCCAAATTCACCCCTTATCCGTCCATACCCTTTTCACTATAATGACTTGTTGCCTAACTTGAAAATTGAAGGGACTACAAAAATTTTTTTCAACAAATTTTTTTCTGATAAACTAATTAAGAGAATGTATAGTACGTTGAAAACAGAAAAAATTTTGTTCTGTACTTTTTTTGCCTAACATCAAAAATGAAGGGACCAAGGGTCATTTAAAATTGGGAAAATTCGAAAAATTTCTGAAGCCCGCGTATTTTGCGCGAGCCGTAGCCCCTTCATTTTGGACGTTAGGCATAAAGTGCACAGAACAAAATTTCTTCAGTTTTCAACGTACTTACTATCCATTCCCTTGATTAGTTGATTTTTTAAAAATTGTTTTTGAAAAAAAAAATTGTAGCCCCTTCAATTTTTGAGTTGGGCAAAAAGCCATATGTGTCATGCTCTACGGAAACCTACCTCTGGGTCAAAAAATGGATTTTTGTTTTATTGTCGATTCTGATATAAAATTTCACGCTCTTTCGAATGGCGCAAACCCCAAATTCTGATTTCGCTCTCTCTCCTCACAACTCGTGTTTAAAAATTGAGAAAAAATCAAAAAATGGCCAAGAAATTCAAAAAAAGTCGAAAAATTTAATTCTGACATAAAAATGCATAAAAAGATACAAAATACAAAAAAAATCTAAAACTAGCTCATTTTACAAAAATTTGGCTTAAAATTCATTTTTTATTGCAATTTTTTGCGTTTTTTTTGTTTCTTTGCCGTTCAAAGCATCCTTGGTAATCGTTTTGACCGGAGCTTCAATTAATCAATTATTTACGAAATTAATTAATCACTGATAAAAAATGAAACAACTCTTGTCATTGTGCAACGAAAAATTTTCTAGAACGTTTTTTCAGCTTAGAAAAAGTGCTCAGAGTGGCAACACTGATGCATGGTGAAAATTGTCCAAATCACCAAAATGTCGAAAATGATCACCAGAAATAATGTAGTGAAAGAATAGTTGCCTATCGACCCTTAAAACGCGGCAAAACGAAGTGCAATCTTCAAATGCGTTTTCTCGAAAAGTTGATTTTGTCCCAGAGGTAGGTTTCCTTAGAGCATGACACATATAGTGAAAATTTGTTCAGTTTTCAAAATACTATCCATTCCCATGGTCAAAAAAAATTTTGACGTGTTTTTTTTTAGAAGCAGCATTTACCCCTTAAATTCTTAAGATAGGCAACATGTTCATCTCAAGTTTTTTTTAGTGGTACCCGGTTATATCCAAAAAAATATGTTTGGCAGACGATTCATGGAACACCCTGTATTTCGCAGGGCGGAGGTAATTTTAAAATTTCAAAAATCGGCCAAAAGTCGAGAAATTAACTTCAGCACCCAAAATTTTGGATACGGGGTCCTGTTATGATGTACTTTCGATTTTTTTTTGTTTAGGCTCAAAATTTTACTTTGAGTTGGGATATCTCCCTTGATTAGGTATTAATTGATTAGTAGAATCGAAAATGTTTTGGATGACGAAATGTGTCTAGTTAATCACTGTCCTTTGAGTTGCATTTTTTTTTTATAACATTACCAGAAGTAGGTATAGGCACTCCTGTGTTTTGTTGTTTACGAAAATTCCACTATCAAGGTTCCACGAAGTATAAATTATCATTAATTTGTGCTGAAAATTGTCAAACTCGCACCTTTTTAACAATTTTAACAAGAATTTGCGTCAAATATTACATATTATTGCAAAATAATTGTTGACATTACACCTTTAAAAAAATATGATAATTTTATTAAATACCCATAAATTTAATATCTACAATGACGACTTTGCTGTAAATTGTGCAATATGTAATAGAAATCGTTATAAAAGTTGAAAAAAAATTATCTTTTGCTCATTCTTTTTTTAATTGATTGTGTATGAACATATATAGTTTGAACAAAACCATTATAAGGTTATTGAAATTACAAAATGTATTCCTACGTGAGCCGTTTCGTTTGGTTTCTTGCATTTTCTCAGTATCTTTTCATAAGCTCTGTACACTAGGGTGGCCCTTATTTATACTTGCGTGTGTTTTTTTCTTTGAATTTTTTTGATGCTACCCCCTGAAATGGTTACCTACCATGAGAAAATAATTCCCAGAAAATTTTGGCCAAATTGGTACACATTAACCCGTGCCGCAAACGCGATGAAGTATTAATACTGCCTTGAGCGCATCGCATCATGAGTCCCACGCGAGTTACGTGGTGTGATTAGTAGGCAACGCGCTGTGTTGATTGCAGCAGTAGCGAGTCGCGTCATAGCTGCCCCCAGGAGACGTACCATGAGGGTGAAGTGGTAACTTACTCTCCTGGTCCTGGTTGAAATTTTTCAGTATTTACTTCGGAAAACTGACTATTTCTACTCATATTTTCCCAAGTCGGAGAGTAATACAAATAAGTAGTAGGTAAATTTTCACAACTAGAGAAAAAATGAGAAGGTTCAGAATGATGAATTTTCCCAACTTCATGAAATATGAGTACAAATAGTAAATTTTCCCACAGGTAATGACCATTTCTTTGTTTTTTTCTTTTCTTTTTTTTTAATTTAATAAAATAATAATTTTCATGGGAAAATTTACCATTTGTACTCATATTTCATCAAGCTGAAAAAATTCATCATTTTCCCTCATTTTTTTCAAGTTGTGAAGGAAAAACTTTGAACTTTTCCCAAGTTGTGGAAATTTAACATCTGTATATTTCACCAAATTATGAAAGTTTGATATTTGCAACTCCATGGTTTTTTTTTGAATGGAGATAGCAGAATTATATACCCAAGTTATCATTTGTATTCATATTTTCCCAAGTTGGGAAGATCAACCAGTTTTTTGCACTTTTATGATCTTCTAATACAAAAAAGCAATAAAATTTTTCAAAAACTTTGGCTTTGCTGCACTTGGCCTTATTGTATTTCTCCTTTCATGGTTTTAAAATAATCCGAATCCTACAGAAGTGACTTCTGTTTGTATTTCTACTTGAAATTATTTCAACAAATTGTGTTGTATTTTTTGCTTTTAGTTAAAACTCATTTTCGATGTTTGAAAATCAAATTTTTAAAAAGCTTTGACCTCTCTATGCTGGGCCTTATCATATTTTCTTTTCAACAATTTTAAAGTAGAGATGACCGATTTTTTATTGAGATTTATTTTTTCAAACCATTGTTTTATTGCACCTTGATTATGAGTTTTTTAAAAAAAATTCGCCCTCGTTTTGCACGAACCAAATTCATCTCTCTCATACATATTCACATTGCAATTATAAAATTTTATTTACTTAATTATAACGTTTCTTGAATTTTTTCGCCCTTATTGCTTCGATGGAGGCAATTCGCCAATTTCGTAAGTTTTTTCAATGTACAGTGAGTAGGTAACAATTTCGAAAAAAAACGACAAATTTAGAATAAACAATGAAATAAATTATGAAAGAGTGGGTCAACATTAAAATTTAGTTGGGTTGGTAAATTTGCGCCATCCCCCTCCCCAATCACCTTGCCTCTTGCCCAAATAAATATAGTATGACCAATGGCCAGCATTAAAAAGATTATAAGTAATCCTCTAAAAAAATTTTTAAATGAAGTAATTTTTTAAGCTAGGAAAAATCGACAATTTATGTGGTTGAGTTAATGAATCTTGAACATTTTATCAATCAAACTTGATCAAAATTAATTATAATTTAATTTGGAAAAAATAAAATTACAAGATACATATTTATTTATTATTCAAACTAACCACCTATTGGGCTAAAATTTTTGTTTGTTGATAAATTTGGTTGATACTCTTTGTTAATTGATTAAAATGTAACTTACTCACTGCAATTTAAAATTCGCTACATACCGTATGTACACCGCGCGGCCACACCAGTGTGATGCGATGTTCGGTATTCTGAACCAAACAGCGCGTCGCTTACCGATTACACCACGAGACTCCCGTGGAACGACACTGATGCGACGCACTTAAGGCATTATTGATACTTCATCGCGTTTGCGGCACGGGTTAATGTGTATCAATTTGGCCAAAATTTTCTGGGAATTATTTTCTCATGGTAGGTAACCATTTCAGAGGGTAGCACCTAAATTTTTCGAATTTCTAAAATAAGGGCCACCCTACAGTGTACACTGCGATTGTTGTTTTTCTGCAAACTATAAAAATGATGAAGGATGTCCTGATGTGCAAGCTGAAGGTGATCAAGATGCACTTGGAAGATGCGAAGATTGCTCCCCTGGAACTCCTTACTGCGGTTATGGCCCATGCAATATATTTGGATGCAACTGTGGAGATGGCTGTCGAACTGGAAGTTGCGGTAGTTGTCCGCAGTTCGCTGTGCCTTCTTTTGGTAGAAGGAAAAAGAGACAGGCGATGAATTATTCTCCAAATTTTGGTATCGATGATATAATGAAACACGCTGATAAAGATCAAGATGGTCAACTAAGCGTGAACGAATCGATGAGTTATTTACGTATTTTGGAGCTTGATATCCCCGAGGATTTGATTAAAGATGGGGTAGTCGCGTTGGACCTCGATAATGATGGATTTTTGCAACCATTTGAGATCCATTCTGATCATAAATGAAAATTCAGATTAATATTAGCTTTTGTAGGTCGTTTTTTTTTGTTTTCTTAATTGGGTAAGAATATTTTATTATTGTTTTAGAAAAAAAATTGCCTGTTAAATTCAACAGTGTTTTGTGGTGTGTGGTGTATTATCATTTAATTACATTAAATTTTTTGTTCTTTTTTCTCGTAATTTTCCAATTTTTTTATTTCTAAATTTTTAATTTTTAAATTTTTTTTTCGAAATTCTATTCAATTTTGAATTTTTTTCAACTTCATCCTCTCAAATTTTTTTTTCAAATCATTTTCAATATTGAAATCTTTTCAATTAAAAATTTCTGAACATTTTTTCCAACTTCAAATTTTTCAAATAATTTTAACTTCAAGTTTTTCGAAATTTTTTTCAATCTGCGAAATTTAAAAAAAAAATAAGAATATGAAGTCTAGAAAAAAATTAAAAATTCAAAGTTGGGAAAACTTTGAGAAAAATTGAATTTTAAAAAATTTTACTAATAAAAAAAGTTTTTAAATTGGATGCATCTTTGAAAAAAATTAGGATTAATGAAATTGAAAAAATTTAGAGTTGAAAAAAGTTTCATTTTGAATAAATTTGAACTTGGATCGCCGCGATTTAATTTGCACAAAAATTTTTCAGAATTTAGTTTGGGATTGGGGTTTTCTTCCGCCTACCAGTGACAGCATCTATAGGTGTTGTACCAATGATATTTTATTAGGTGGGAGAGTGAGAGAGGAAGAGATGAAATATTTTCCGCATACGTTTTTCGATATCGTGTTGGGGGGGGGGGGGTGAAAGGAGAGAGATCCTTGAGGTAGAAGATGGTTAACTTTAGGCACGACATAGTTTCATGATTTTCTGACTTTAGTTACGTCGTATTTTGATAACAAAAAATAAAATATGACTTGACCTCATAAGCGCACCCAAGGGGGGGCTCAGGGGGCTCGAGCCCCTCCCTTAAGCTCGGACAGGAGATTTTTTTATTGGAAAAAGTAAAGAAAAATGATTTTTTTTGTTTTTGAAACATGATTTTTCAAAAAAATTTCGCCCTCGCTTCGCTCGGGCAGTATTTTAGTTCTTCTGTTTTAAAAATTGATGATTTTTCACTGATCTTTCGGTAAAAAATTACTGATTTTTCTCTATCAATTCACAGTTTGTCAGAAACAAATCAATAATTTTGACTAAGAAATCAGCAAAAAATAACTGAAACTCCGTAATTTTTTAATTTTACTTGGCTCAATCCGTTTATGAATTATCAATCTAATAAAAATACCCTGACTACGCCAGCGCCACGGAAATAACAATTTACTGAATTTTTTTCATTGAAATTTCACCCCCCCCCCTATTTTTTCCAGAATTCTGAGCCCCTTCCTTAAATAATTTCTGGGTGCGCTTATGCTTGACCTTAATTTCAACTTCATTTTGAATCAGTGAAAAGTCACTGATAAATAGTCAGAATTGCAGCACAGGAAAAATCAGCGAAATTCTCTGACTTTCAGCCGATTTTTTCCAATCTTTCAATGAATTTTACTGATTTTCTAGCAATTTTCTTTCACTGTTTGCTTTTAGTGAAATTTTTTCACTGATTTATTACTGTGCTGCAATTCTGCCTCTTTTCCAGTGATTTTCGGTAATTTTCATTGATTTATAAATATGAGAGAGCAGATACTGGATCTCAGATTTCACCACTGAAATGTTTTGAAATGAGCTATAATTTCACGAAGATGATAAGACGAATTTTGACGAAAATTTGTGAGGTAATTTTATGTACATCGAGTGGATAACTTGTCAAAAAATTGTTAAACTCCCTAGCTCAAAGAAGGACAGAGCTTGATAACCTCAAAGTAGAGTCTTTTCGAAAAAATGTGCGGTTTTTGGTATTTTGGGTGGTGTTACCTTCTGGAAACCTCGGTCCACCCCTAAGAAATTGTGATTTGAGTTTCTCTATCTCCCTGAATCATTGACCTCAAAATTGTATATTACTTTTTGCCCTCTACAGAAAAGATTTGAAAAGTTTCAGATCTTGAATTTGAGGAATTTTTCATTTTTACCGAAGGGTATCGGCGCTTAAGGTGGGCGAATCTGCCTCCGAGCTGAAATTCTAAACTAACCGGTGAAATTTAGTTCTTGGCTGAATTTTCAAAATTTGAGTGTTTTGATCGTACAAATGGAGTTTATTGAAGTAAATACTTAGTTTGAGCTGCTGAACATGAATCTGTTGCGAACATTTTCGTATGACAATTTCGTATGCAAAGAAAGTGAGATATTCAATTTTGAGCCTCGTGCTGTACTTATTTTAACTTGAAATTACAAAAATCACGAAAAAGATATGATATAGAACGAAAATAGGTCAAGTGGTGTATAAATACGTATTTTGGGATATAATTACCTACGAGAAAATTTTTTTTGGCCAAAAATGAGCATTTTTATGAGTGAAAAACGTTGTGAAAAAATGGGTTTTCGCAATTTTCAAGATGTTCTACCACCTAAAAAATTAAAAAAAAAATATCACGTTGTACATTGGGACTAGGTAAGTACATAAAATATATTTTTTTCAAAATTTCACCTCTGAAACATCATACAGAAAACTCAATTTGAAGTTTTCAAACACGATTTTTGGCAAGAAAAAAATCATCAAAAATTTTTTTTCAAACCGCTCACTAACACCCCTCAATATAGTGTACAGCTCACGCAAATTTGAAAAAATTTGGTTGAAAACTCGTGGAAATAAAATTTTTAATTAAAAGGCTGAAAAAAGTAACGTTTTGCTCCATAACTATAGGGCTAGGAGAGGGGCACTGGGCCAAAATTTTCATCACGTGGTTTTCAGATCTTAAGAACTAAATTCCATCGATTAGTTTCGAATTTCAGCTCGAAGGCAGATTCACCTATCTTAATCGCCAGTCCCTTTAAATATGCATTTCCTTTAGAAGGTATGAAAGTATGTAATATTGTTTAAAATTTTTAAATCAAAAATGATTATTTTTATTTCATCTTCCCACTTTTTGGTTACCTTTACCATCTGCATAGGTACTCGTATGTTGAGAAACACTTCTGAACCTTATAGAATGCATTCCTCACAAAAATAATCTTAATGATTATGCTGTAGTAGGTGTTGGTAAGAAATCCATTTATAACGTCGCGACTGCAGTTCTTATTTTTTCCCCAGACGAATAATATAAATATACCGTTATCCACCAGATTTTGGCGACTTTCATTAACACGCATGACTGCAGATATACATTGTACCTAGTTAATTATTATATTTCCTCTGCACGGACACGGACAGAGACAGGAACATGCTGAGGGATGAACCATTATCAGGGTGCCACAGCTAATGTTATAATTTCACAATTCGCTGATAAAAATGAAGTCCCTAGGTATTTTGTGTGCATAGGCTTGTCGTAGTTGTGCTGGTGTCGATGTTTTTTAAGATTGTGGTTTGATTGGATAATCGGTGAGTTAATTTTGTCCTTCTGTATTGAGAGTTATTAACTATCTGGCTAGGTGTAGGTATTGATATGAAGTCGCTATAAGAACCTATGTTGAGAAGGAACCCAGAAGGCTTAATACGATTCAGATCATAACATCGCCTTAGGCTGGTTACTTTCAAATCTTGTTTGGTGAGGTAGAATTTATTTTGATTATTGGATTCAGTGATTCAAAAATCAATAAATTTGGGTTCTCGTTCGTGCCCCGATTTCAAAAATCCGTTTGCTCAAAAGGTCATGGCCGGATAAGGGGTGAATTTGGCCCCCGGCGCTTTTCGGCTCCCAAACACCTCAAGTCGTGTATATTGACTAGAAATAATTTTTCACAAAATTTTGGACCCCTACTCCCTCTCTTTCGAGCTATGGCCATTTTATTGCATCGTTTTTAAGAATTTTTAATTTCAACGCAAGTGAAGGAAATTTTCTGTTCTTTGGCACAAAGTTACATCTCGTAGAGATGTATTTATGATAATTTTTTCAACAATTTTGGTGCACTCCTTCACGTTTTTTCGGCCATTTGAATTTTTCAATCGTAAAAAATACCGTATAAGCGAAAAGCGACCATCCTGGAAAAAATGTCTAAAAAATACGGGTTTTTAAGTAGAATTTTGCTGTGTATTTGGTTTTGGCGATTTCTTTGAATTAAGGGCCGAAAATCGCGAAAAACCGCACAGAAATGTTGTTATTTCGACAGATTTTTCAATTTATAAGAAAACCAATTCCATATTCGTATTCAGCAGATCAAAATACCCCGACAAACACCCTTTTCGCAATAGTTTTGATTAAAATTTCAAAATTCACTTTTTTCACTGATTTTTCATTTAAAAAAATTCGAGACTTGGAAATAAAACGATCGCGAAAAAAGTGTTAATCGGGGTATTTTGACGTGAATACGAATATTTTTTCATTTCATCATTTTCTTATATGCATTACCTCTTCATTCACCCCCAAGCCACCATTCACAGCATTTTCCTCTAAATATATATTTCAACGTCTTCACCGAAATCATCTGTTAAGACGTAGGTATTAGAGTTAAGAGTTTTTTAGACATGGTTTCATTTTTGCCACTTTTTTAATACGTTGTGTGGTAGTCCTAGAGTTGAAATTCTCCCATTTAAATTTTAAACTTCTTAATACTATTGATAGTGAAGTTATTGGTCTTAAATATTGTTTTATTTTCAAAAAAAATATGTTATTGTGTTTTTGACCTCCAATGCTCTCCCCCCCTCCACAATTAGAAAATCTATTTTGAATTAATTTTTTACCTACAGCGTAACAACGAGATTACAAAATGTCAATTTAGGGATTTGAAAAAAAGTCAAGTATCTTCGATGCCTTGCTCTTGTTTTCGTGAAGCTTTTTTCAATCTCGAATTGCTATGTTGATTCTTGTGAGAAAATTTCAAAAAATTATTGTTCGAGATCTGGTCGCGCAATATTGTAACTCATTGGCACGATTTTATATCAAAGACATGGAGGATACGGGGAAAAAAAAATCACCATTACATACTCCTCTTGGGCGGTTTCTGTAGCTCTAAAGATTTGAAATGGAAAAATTTCGATTTCTGACTAATGTTGGGTCGCAGAACACGAATATGGCATGAATTGTTGTGTATTGTAATTTTCTTACTCCAGAGACCAGATTCAAATTTAAAAATGGGGACGTTTTCGGGAAAAAATGACGAAATGAAAAAACCAAATCCATATTCGTGTTCAGCAGCTCAAAATACCTCGATTAACACTTTTTTCGCGATCGTTTTACTTACTTCAAGTCTCGAAATTCTTCTCTTTTTTTATAAAAAATCAGTGAAAAAGGTGAATTTTGAAATTTTAATCAAAACTATTGCGAAAAGGGCGTTTGTCGGGGTATTTTGAGCTGCTGAATACGAATATGGAATTGGTTTTCTTATAAATTGAAAAATCTGTTGAAATAACAACATTTTTGTGCGGTTTTCGCGATTTTTGGCCCTTAATTCAAAGAAATCGCCAAAACCAAATACACAGCAAAATTCTACTTAAAAACCCGTATTTTTTAGAAATTTTTCCAGGGTGGTCGCTTTTCGCTTATATGGTATTTTTTACGATTGAAAAATTCAAATGGCCGAAAAAACGTGAAGGAGTGCACCAAAATTGTTGAAAAAATTATCATAAATACACCTCTACGAGATATAACTTTGTGCCAAAGAACAGAAAATTTCCTTCACTTCCGTTGAAATTAAAAATTCTTAAAAATGAGGCAATAAAATGGTCATAGCTCCAAAGGAGGGGGGGGGGGGGGTCCATAATTTTGTGAAAAATTATTTCCAGTCAATATACACGACTTGAAGTGCTTAGGAGCCCAAAAGCGCCGGGGGCCAAATTCACCCTTTATCCAGCCATAATACCCTTTAGTGTTTTTCTATTTTGATGCGTGGTTGGTTAGGTTTCTTCACTTTTTGTTGCTACTTTTTCTTGAAAAAAAGTTTTGTTGCTCGAAAAATCAATTTTGATTTCCGGTACCTACCTATGGCCTAACGACCCTCCTCCACCTTCTGCATGTTATTCCAAAATCTCACATCAAGTTTATGAACTAAACAAATTACAGAATTCGAGTTCACGCATTTCTCTCTGAACTTGGTTTTTTCTTATTCGCTGGAAATGCCAAAAAAATTAGCGTAAACACATTTTTTAAATTGAAAAATACGATATCTACTCACATAAATAGGATGTATGTAGTTCAGTAGCGTAACTGGACGTCCCTTCTGGGGGGGGGGGGGTCTGAGATATAGTAGCGTCGGGAGCTTTTTTTGGGAGGGTAAAAATTGGGTATGGAGATTTGGAATACCAGAAGATTGGGGGGGGGGGGGTAAAAGGGAGCCTTTTTTCGCACGTCGTCTTAAATAGATGATATAATCGTGATTCTGATCATGCCCGAGCGAAGCGAGGGCCAAGCTTTGAAAAAATTTGGTTTTTTATGTCCAAAAAAAGACATTTATTCGCGTTTTAATGCTTTGAAAATCCCTACGAGATGTAATTTGGGAGGAGGAAGTACATTTGATATTTTGTACCCTGGTCGCGATTTCGGGAGTACAACGTACTCCTCTAACTCCATTTTCCGACGCCACAGGTACATTTTTCAACGTTGAATTATCAGTTTTTATTACATAACAAAGAAAAGCAAAAGGGAGAGGGTCGTGAAAAACTGACATGAAAAGTTTTCTCACGTTGAATTCAAAAAATTGTTGTGAGAAAATGTTTCAAAAGTAGATAAATTGAGGTGATTTTGATTTTTAATGAAGTTAGGAAAATAGCAAACTCAGCCCGAGCGAAGCGAGGGCAAAATTTTTTTGTAGAATATATGTTATTGCTATCGAAAAAATATGGTTTTAAGATCACAAACACTTTCGAATAAAAAATTCATTTTTGAAGGGCTTCTGGGGGGGGGGGTTTGTCCCCCCCCCCGTATTTACGCCACTGATGTAGTTTGATTTTTGTTACCTATGTATAAAAATCTATCAAGTTTTTCCTCCAAAAATAAAAAATACCGATTTTCCCATGATTTAAAATACTTAAAATACGAAACCATTAAATTCGATTCATTAAATTAAAATCTTACGAAAAAATTTCAAATATCTACTTAGCCAACGTAATTTTACGGTGGAATTTTTTTAAAAGTTGTATTAAAAATCGCGTAATTTTCCAACTGTAAAATTGCTAACATTTAAATTTCTCAAAATTTTTCCAATTTTGATTCAAGCACTCACATTTTTTTCAATTTTATATTTTTTACAATTTCTTCTAATTATAATTAAGTTGATTGAAAAACAAAAATCTTTTTTAAAAAGTTGAAAATAATTTTAAGAAAAATTTAAAAAACATTGGAAAGAGTTTTTGAATAGGAAAAAATTTAAAAATATAAAAATAGGGGGGATTCAAAAATCAAGTTAGAAAATTCTAAGAAAATTCAAATTAAAAAAGTTTGCTCATAGTTGGAAAAAAATTCTGAAATTTGAAAAATTTGATACCTTCAATTTTTTTCAGCTTCATATATATTTTTTTAATTTTTCAAACTCGAAATTTTTTTCTAATAATTTTAAATTTTTTTCAGCTTTAAGATTTTTTAAATTGAATTTCATTGAGAATTTTTCAAAATTTGAATTTTTTAAAAAACTTTTCATTGCTAGTAAGTAAACTGTTGAGAAAATTCAAATTAAAAAAATTTTACTGTTGAAAAGACTTTGAATTGGATACAATTTTGAAAAAATGTTAAATTAAAGAAATAAAAAATTTTATTGTTGAAAATGTTGAACTTGGATTAATTTGGACTTGATAGTTGTAATCTTATTTGTGGCAAAAATAATCAGGAGCTAAGAAAAGCTGGAAAAATATAAAATTATTTTTAAATTTACCTCAAATTTTCAATAAAAACTCATTGAAATACGAGGATTTTCATATATTTTTTATGAACGAGAATTTGAAAAATTAATTGATTTTTACCATCACTCGACTTGAATCCAGCACAAAATGTGGATTGGGAATTAAAATGAGATGAACTCAGTACCTAAATTTGGTCCAAGGGACGGTGATGTAATATAGGTGCCTACTGCCTACCTAGTACATACTTATAAATTGGATGTATACCTATCCATTTCAGTGATGTGCTAAGGTGTTTCTTGAAATTATATTTCAGGTAGAAGCAGAAAAATGTCAATCTCGTTCCAGTTAATTTTGTGAATAATAGTACCCACCTAATCTCTTATTAAATCTCCCTTGAATACTTTTCCCCTATTTTTTGTAGTTTTCTAGGATTTTTCAATTTTTTATCTATCTTTCACTACACTGACCATTTTCCTATAAATTAGAAAATACCTACTTAACTCAAATAATGGATTTCTATGCGAGACATTTTATTTTATTTTTTGCATTTTCCCAATTTCTTTCTACGAGCACCGTTCGCTGTGATTGCTGTTTCCGTACAAACTACGTGAATTGTCCCGCTTTGCCAGATGAAAAAGCATTTCAGGTATGTGGAGATTGTACCTCCTCAACTCCTTATTGTGGTTATGGCTCATGCAATATATTTGGATGCAACTGCGATGGTGGGTGTCGAACTGGATCATGTAAAGACTGCCAAAAATTAGTTCCTCCTATTGCCTTAGCTCTTTCCAAATATAATCCCCTATCTGCAGAAGAATTTCTCCGTAGGAAGAGAGAGGCGATGAATTATTCTATAAGTTTTGGTATCGATGATATAATGCAATATGCTGATAAAAATCAAGATGCTCAACTCAGCATAGACGAAGCGATGGGTTATTTGCATACTGTGAAACTCGACCTTCCAGAGGATACAATTAGAGACAGCGTAGTCGCGTTGGATCTCAATAAGGATGGATTTTTGCAGCGATCTGAGATCCAATCCGATGATGTTTGAGAACAATTTGAATCAGTTTTTCATAGTTCGCTAGATTTTGTAATTTTGTAATTTTTAGGGTTTTTTTGTTAAATGCATGTTTATGCAAAAATAAATTGTAATTATTTTTTTGAAGATTTTTTCATTATTATATTTTATTAATGGTTCAGAATTATTTTTCTGGGGCGATTGAATAAAGTACCCACCCAATATTTCGCAACTGGGAAAATGGAGAAAGATTTTCATTTACTTATGTTAAGAAATTGTTAAGAAATTATGACTAGATTTGTTGAGATTTTTCGACCATTACTCCTCCTCTACTATTCAATGATGTAAATCGTAAGCAATGTTTTTCAATTTTTCATAGTTATACTGGTATTTAAATGGATTTATATTTGAGAAAAAATTTCACTGAATTTTTTCAGACGACACAGTTTTTCCTGAAATATGTCCTGGGGGAGTATTCGGGGGTCAAAAATTATTTTTTATCGTATCTACTGAATCGATTTTTGAAAAAAAATTGAAAAAAGCATCTTGGACCGATTCACAAACTGTCTTACTCTGTTACAACTCCTTGCAATTTTTTGCTGTTCGAATTGCGCAATATTTCGATATCTTTCATTTCCACGTGCAAACAAGTAAACATGTTATTACTTACTTTTTACGTAAAAAGTACACAATTTTCGATTTTTATCAGCATTACGAAAATGTTGACATTTACCTACGTAGGTACCTAACTTTTGCGAAAAGTGACGACGATTTCATAAATTTAATTTTCACTAAAAAAATTGAAAACAAGTAGGTACTCTTGAGTAATAATTTACTTACAATGTATTTTTTTATTTTGGAAAATATGCAGGAGGGCAATGGTAGAAAATGGCCTATTCTGATTTTCCTGACTATAAATAATAGCAGGATCATTTTTAAAAAAGTTCTCAAAATGTTTTTCAATTTTTATTTAAAAATTGTGAAAAAAGTAATTTTTTTAGTAGGTACCCCTGAAAAATTTGGATATGCAAAAAGTGTAAAATTTGTCCCAATGGTATGACACAAGGTGCCTAAAAATCTTGGAAACTGGCCTACGTGATGATAAGTAGGTAATGCATTTGCTTGGTTACTGTTCTCAATAAATTTGAAATAAGTAGTCGATTTTATTTTCAAGTCCGTTACCATAGAGGCATTACACATTTAAAAAAACAGTAAAATTTTATTAGGTACCCATAAATTTAATACCAACCACAATGACGACTTTGCTGTAAATTGTGAAAAAAGTATGATAAAAATCGTTATAAAAGTTGAAAAAATTATCTTTTGCTCATTTTTTTTTAGTTGATTGTGTATGAGCATAAATGTAGTTTGAACAAAACCATTACCTATATTGAAATTACAAAATGTATTCCTACGTGAGCCATTCCGTTTGGTTTCTTGCATTTTCTCAGTATCTCCTCAAAAGCGCTGTACGCTGTGATTGTTGTTCATCTGCAAACTATAGAAAAGAAGGATGTCCTGATTTGCAATCTAATGATGATCAAACTGGAGTTTGCGAAGATTGCTCCCCTTCAACTCCTTATTGTGGTTATGGCCCATGCAATATATTTGGATGCAACTGTGATGGTGGCTGTCGAACTGGGAGGTGCGGTGGTTGTCCGCAGTTCAATTTGCGTTTCTTTGGAAGGAAAAAGAGACAGGCGATGAATTATATTCCAAATTTTGGTATCGATGATATAATGAAACATGCTGATAAAGATCAGGATGGTCAACTAAGTATGAACGAATCGATGAGTTATTTGCGTATTTTGGAGCTCGATATCCCAGAGGATTTGATTAGAGATGGTGTAGTCGCGTTGGATCTCGATAATGATGGATTTTTGCAACCATTTGAGATCCATTCTGATCACAAATGAAAATTCGGAAGCCTTTGTAATTTTTTTTCTGGTTTCCTAATAGGGTAATAAAATTTGGTAAGCAGGAATATTTTATTCTTGTTTTAGAAAAAAAAATTGCTTGTTAGATTCAACAGTGTGTTGTGGTGTGTGCTGTATTATCATTTAATCACATTAAATTTTTTGTTCTTTTTTCTCATTATTTCTTCTTGATCTTGCACCAATACATTTTTGAATCTGACTAGCGCCTAAGTAATTGTACTCGATTTTAAAATTTTCCCCTCAGTAAATTTTTCTTCATTTTATTTTTTTTTCAAATTTATTATTATTCTGATTTCCAAGTTCAAATTTTTTCAATTTTTTTTTCGAAATTGTATTCAATTTCGAAATTTTTTCAATATTAAAATCTTTTTCAACTTCATCTCCTCAAAATTTTTCTTCAAATTATTTTAAATTCTGAAATCTTTTCAATTAAAAATTTCCTAAAATTTTTGCCATCTTCGAATTTTAAAAAAAATGTCAACTTCAAGTTTTTCGAAATTTGTTTCAGTCTGAGAAATTTAAAGAAATAATGAGAATATGAAGTCGAGAAAAAAATATAGAATCAAAGTTGGGAAAATTTTGAGAAAATTTGAATTTAAAAAAAATTACTAATGGAAATTTTTTTTAAATTGGATACATATCTGAAAAAAATTAGGATTAAAGAAATTGAAAAAATTTAAAGTTGAAAAAAGTTGAACTTTGAATAAATTTGAACTTGGATCGCCACAATTCCATTTGCACCAAAATTATTCCGGATCTTGATATTGGAGTTTTTTTCTGCCTACCAATGATATTTTATTAGGTGGGAGAGTGGGAGAGGAAGAGATGAAATATTTTCCGCATATGTTTTTCGATATCGTGGTTTTTTTTTTGGTGAAGGGAGAGAGATCCTTGAGGTAGAAGATGGTCAACTTAACGACAAAGTTTCATGATTTTCTGGCCTCAATTACGTCGTATTTTGATAACAAAAAATAAATTATACTGACTTTTCAGTGAATTTTCACTGATTTTCCAACAAATTTTCTTTCACTGTTTGCTTTCAGTGAATTTTTTTACTGTTTTATTACCGTGCTGCAATTCTGACTGTTTTCCAGTGATTTTCGATAATTTTCACTGATTTATAAAACCTCGGCCCTTCCTCCGCCCCTAAGAAATTGTCATTTGAGGTTCTACCTCTCCCTGAATCATTGGCCTCAAAATTGGATATTACTTTTTGCCCTTTACAAAAGTAATTTGAAAATAAGTTTTAGATCGTGAATATGAGGAATAGGGTGGCCCTTATTTATACTTGATGGGAAAAAAATGTTGGGATTTTTAAACCCCCAAAATGGGCCTATTGGGGAGGTGTCAGGGAAGTGCCAAATCGAAAAATTTTCATAAAAATCGAGTGTGGTATCAAAATTTACGTTTTTTTAGAGAGGAAAATCCGTCCCACGTGCTCGTGGTTTTAGTTAAGAGTCAAAATGAGCTAAAAAAATGGAATATAGAGGTCGAAAAACATGTATTTCGACACCTCATTTGATATTTATGTAAAATTTTCAATTTTGCTCCTCCTCAACATTTCCCCAAAGGGCTCATTTTGGGGTTTTTTATGAAGAAATATCGGAAACGGTCCCTCTGGGTGAAAAAAACGTAAATTTTGATACCACACTCGATTTTTGTGAAAAATTTTCGATTTGGCACTTCCCTGACACCTCCCCTAATGGGCCCATTTTGGGGGTTTTGATAGAGTAACATCGAAAGCGGATTTCGAGGGTAAGAAACGTAGATTTTGGTACCACACTCGATTTTTTCGAAATATTTTTTCACTCCTCTGCCCCCCTCTCCCACCTCGGGTACTGGTTACAGTTCGAAGTCAAAATGACCCCAAAACTGGGTTCGGATGCTCTGAATACCCCTCGAATTAAATCATCAATTTTTCAAAATGAGCTTTGAGGGACAGATTAACAGGCATCGATTGGGCTGAAATTTTTTATACGTCATTTTCTCATGTAGTGGCACCAAATTAGGGGAGGGGGGTCCCAAAAAAAAATCCCAACATTTTTTTAAGGGCCACCCTCATGAGGAATTTTTTATTTTCAACATTTTTTTTCAATTTTTATTTATAAATTGTGAATAGAAGTAATTTTTTTAGTAGGTACCCCTGAAAAACTTGGATATGCAAAAAGTGTAAAATTTGTCCCAATGGTATGACCTTGTGTGCCTAAAAATCTTGGAAATTGGTCTACGTGATGATAAGTAGGTAACGCATTTGCTTAGTTATTGTTCTCAATAAATTGAAATGAGTAGTTGGTTTTATTTTCAAGTCTGAAAATTTTCTTCAGTCGTCGACTCGTAATGTCGAATTTTTCTCAATAAGGTGGGTACCTAAGTACAAGTTTTAATAAAATTTCGAATTGAGCAATAATTTCGCAAATGTGATAAAATTCAGAAATATTCGGTTTGTTATTATATTCCTCAATTTGACCATATCAATGAAATAATTATTTTTAAAGCTTTAAAATGAAATCCTATAAATTCATTTGCATTTTTATACTCACCGAGTGTTTTTTAATCAGCTACGTGAATCTTGTGTGTTGTTTTCCCAGACAATATTATTTATGCGAGTACGTGAGAAATTCTACGGAACATAAGCTATGCGGAGATTGTGGTCATGGTACTCCTCATTGTGGGATAAATTCGTGCGACAAACATGGATGTAACTGCGTTGGTGGTTGCAGATGGGGAGATTGTTCTACTAATTGTACCTACGTAATACATTCCAATAGGACTGGAATTTATCTAAATAAGTTTTGGAGACAGCCAGGGAATTAGTTTGAACTATTTTAATGCAAGTTATTTAATTTCATTAGGTACTTACTACTTAATACTTAGATGATTGGAAGAGCTTCAAAAGTGTAATTGAGGTGAATAAAATTTTAAAATATTCCACTCTTGAAGCACTCATCTCTTTCCAATTTTTCACTTAAAATGATATTTTTTAGAATCGAGAGGAAAATTTCTGCAATTTGAAAAACTTTTCTCCCCTCTTTCGAATTTTTTCACTTGAAATGATATTTTTTAGAATCGAGAAGAAAACTTCTGCAAATTGAAAAAAATTTCTTGTTGACAAATTTTTGCTCCCTGTGTAGTTTTTTAAAAGAAAAATTGTTTTCAAGTGATAAGTCTTTTTTGGAAGGAAGGAGAAGTACTTTCAACTGATTTATTTTTGCCAAATTTTTATTCGAAAAAATTGGAAATTTTCGTTAAATAGATATAATGCAGTCAAGTTTTTTGAATAAATAATAAATACACATTGCCTATGTAACTGTGAATTTTTCGAGTTGAAAATATACTTACTATGTCGATTTCTAGTCGTGAATCGATATTTTCATTTTCCATATCTATACCAAGTATTAATAGGTATCAAGTACCTATCAAAATGATTTATCTCATTCGAAAAAAAGTAGAAGGAATGCAAAGAAATAACACATTGAAATGATGACAAATTGATTGCATAACATCACAGATTAATTTATTTAGTTCAAGTTTTAAACAAAACAAGAAAAAAAATTTAGTACAACAAAATAAAATGATAAACTGATCACAGAAAAAAAGATTATGAAAATTGCATTAGAAACTCGTATCATATATCGAGTTTGGTTACCACAAAAACAAAACAAAACTTCAACGTACAAAAAAAAGTAATCCAGTAGAATATCAAGTCTAAAAAATCTATCTATTTCTATGAAATAGACGAATAAACACATCGGTTCTAAAATTTATCAAAAAATATAGTCGACCAGATAATTAACATATTAAGTGAGAAAAAAATTACTAGGTATTCCATAATATTACCCATTGCCGAATGAAAAATAATCTAGGTACCTAGGTGAATGTTTCAGAAATTTTAATTGGATCGTTTTATCAAGTTGTTTACTGTTTAGTATCTATTCAGTAATAAACTAGCAAGTCCAACAAAACAATTTATTTTAAGAAAAAAATGTCTTAAAATCTCAACGAAAAGTCGATTAATTTGAAAAAAATATAAGCTGAATAAGTAGTTAAACTTGAAAAAGGTACTTGAATTTTTTTTATCCATCAACGACGTACTTTGACTGTCAGTGACAACGTATATTTGATGTTGAAAAAATTGTGAAAAATGACTCAGAAAATTGGTAAAGATTTGATAATTTGATTGAAACCTACCTGAAATTTCAAGAACCTAATTAAGAATAATTTAAATCCTATCAGATGGATATTGAATCCGAGCCATTACCCCATTATGGTTATAAAAACGAAAATGTGAAAAAACTGTAAATTCTCCTGAACTAGGAATACAGTTTTATGAATAGAGAAGCACGTCAGAAAAACTCCAAAATGAGAATTCATTGATTCGTCGAATTATACTCGTAGATTTCGATATCGAATCATTTGAATCTCATTGGATGTGTAAACTGTGGATTTGACGCTGTTATAAAAGAAATTATATGGGTTTAGAGTGGATTCTGATTCAAATTTCAATAATAGGTACTTATCTATTAATGAGAAAGAATAAATCAATTCGAATCCATAAAATAATGGAGAAGTTCAAGAAGTTTTCTTAAAGGGATGAATCATTATTGGAAGACATTTTCTGAAATGAAAATACAAATCATTCTCATTTCAATTATATGAAGGAACTCGGTATCATTTGTACCAATCATTGGAAAAAGTATGGGTGCCTACACAATATTTTATTTCCATTTTGAGATAATTAAATCAGTAAATCTAAATGGAAAATTGGGAAATGCGTAAATACATTAGGTACCTACCATTTAAAAGTACCTAGGTATAAAATTGAAATAATGTTTTTTAATTATTTATTTTAAATTCCAGTTTATTAAAATTATAAAAAAAAATTCCCTTTTGTCCCAAATGTGTATTAGGGTGAACCGAAAAAGCAAAATTTTTGATTTTTGAATCGAAACACCGTGCAAAAGACGGGGACTGGGGAGACTTGAAAAATACACTGAGAAAAATGGAGAATGAAAAATGAATAGAAAGTGTTGCAAAAAATAATAAATTTTATTCAAAAAAAATAAATTTTATTCAAAATAAACAAATTTTATCCAAAAAAAAATAAATTTTATCCAAAAATAATAAATTTTATCAAAAAAAAATAAAGTTTATCCAAAAAAAATAATAACGGGGCACCATTCGCAAAATTAGCAATTTTTATCAAAAAAAATAAAATTTATCACGAAATTTGGTAAAGTTTATTGCATAGAAAATAAAGTTTGTCAATTTTGCGATAAATATTATTATTTTGCAATAAATATTATTATTTTTTGAATAAATTTTACTAGTTTTTTGAATGGTGCCTTTTTATTATTACGTTTAATAAAATTTATTTTTTATTTTTTTGAGTGTAACAGAAAAATTCAAAATCGATTAATATCTTCCGATTGCGCACGAGTCTTCAATTCAATAAAAGCTGTCAAAAATTCAATCTTCAAAAAAAATTAAAAATCAATTAAACTCAATTTTTAAACCTTATTTAGTGATTATATACCTAGACCAACAAAAAGCACAATTTTTTTGAAAAAAATCAATCTTTTATAGCTTTTTCAACTTCTATAGGTACTTTTCTTCTATGACGAAAATTTTTTTTAAATGTTATAAAACATCAGTTTTTTTCAAAAAATTGTGCTTTTTGGTCTAGATAGCCAATAAATAAGTTCTAAAATTGATTTTAATCGACTTTGTATTTTTTTAAATTTCTGAAAAATTTGCATTCTTTACAATTTTAAAGGATCGAAGACTTTAGCGCGATAGGAAGATATCAATCGATTTTGAATTTTTCTTCTTTTAATCTCCCCAGTCCCCTTCTTTTGCGCGGTATTTCGATTCAAAAATCAAAAATTTTGGGTTTTCGGGTCACCCTAATTAGGTGGCTAGGTAGCTACTAACTAGGTATTGAGCAACCATATAATTCAACAGATCTTTCAGTAAAATTGAAAAATCCATTCAGAAAATATTAATGCAAAAAATCTATAACATCGCAGGTTATCATTTTTTTTTCAGCTGATGGAAAAATATTGGACACTTTTTTGACAAAACTAAAGCGCAATCAAAATGCCCAGTTTGCAGAAAAAATATGAAAAATTTATCGTCATCAGCAGCTCTTTTTTTTTACGTTGGTTAAAAAAAATCAAAATGTCCAACGGTTAATTTTAAAACCACGATGGCAAATTTTCGACATAAAAAATATTTCGTACAATTTTGACAACACTAAAACACAATCAAAATGCCCAATTCGCCAGAATATCAGAAATAATCACATTCAATAGCACTTTTTTCAGTAGATAAAAGAAAATATCAAAATGTCCACTAAAGCACAATCAAAATGCCCAGTTTGTTAAAATGAATCGGATTTTTCTCACGATTAGGACCCTTGGTCAGAAAAAATTAACGCCTTTATTTTTGCTAATTTTTCATCAATATGTGGTAGTTCTTAAATTGAAATTCATTCATATTTACCTACATAATTTTAGCTCACTCTGATCCATGGGAGACGAGTTGTGGGTCCCCAAAATAAGATTACTTACTTTGGAAAAAGAAAAAAAACTCAGTTCTCGATTACTTATTTTCATTCTCCCCTCCTCGCCTTTCCAGTACTCCGAAATCAAACCGAAAATAGAGTATTTGAGATTCTGAGCTGGCCTGCGTGATTCTTTTTAATTTTGAAAAAGAGCTAGGAATATTTCAGCCTCCTAATGTGTGCATTTCCGAAATTCGAATTCGAAACAAATTTTGAAATTTTATATGAAAATGGTGCTCTAATTCAGAAAAAAAATCATCAGAAAAAGTTCGAATTTCCAACTACTCAGTGAAATTGAACTTTTTTTCCTATCAAAATGAAAATTCAAAAAACATGTTTAAATTTTCTGAACCAAAATGCGGGTTGCAAACTTTTTCCTTACAATAATGGTGATTAGGTATTAAAATTTTTTTCATCTGAGGTACCTACCTATCTTTTTCACGTAAAAACTTCAAAACCGGTTTCGAATTTTTGAATTATCACTGAATCTTTTAGAAGTTGAAACAGTTTTCAAATACAAAAAATTAATTTCGTTGGTCAGCTATGAATTTCAAATCTGTTTTTAGTTCGATTTTGGTTGCGACAAGATGAGGAGGGGGTTAAAATGACTAGAAATCAGCCAGATTTTTTTTTTCGAAAATGACCTTAATTTGGGAACTCGTATCTCGTTTCCAAGGTGTCAGAGGGAAATAAAATTTTGTATGGGTGAATTTCAGTTTGAAAAGTACCACATTTTGAAAAATTAGTCACCAAAAAATAATTATTGAATTGTGCTAAATTTCAAATTTCCTAACGCGAAAATGAAGCAAATTATCAATCACACAATAGTTCGCAAATTTTTTTGAATCAGATACCTAAAACCAGCCCTACTTTTCATGGCCATGCTAAAGCACTATCAAAATGCCCATCTTTCAAAAACTATGTGTAATAATGGGAAGGTTTTTTTTAATCAATTGAAAGAATCATATCGATCCAGAAATGAAAATAATCTGTTTCTCACTAACGTAAAATGGGTATTTTGTTAGTTTTTCACTTGAATATTTCTTATCAGTCAGAACCAATTCACTATGCACGTGAATTACTTACAAAAGAACTACTTGAGACGTCTGCTTTCGATTGGAATGATTTTTCGATTTCTGGAAAGAACGTGCTCTGAAGCAATTGTAGCCAGAATTTCAGCTTTCCAAGTTGTAATATAGATTTTTGACGAATTTTTGAAAATTCAAAAATGGTTTTTCAGCAAAAATGTAATATTTTGGAAACGTACTTTTTTTTATCAAACTTAATGAAATTTTTATTCCTATTGAATATGAATCTACCACCCCTTCAACTCAAAGTTGACCATTTCTAGCCATTCTGAATTCTCCAGCGCAATTTCGATGTTTTCCAACATTTTTGAATATCTCCAAAAGGCATTTAAATTAATTTGGGCTGCTAAAAATCAACGTTTTCATTTTCGTTCGCGTAGTTTAGCGAGAAAATTCACTTTTGGTTCGAAACCCAGACGAACACTTCAAGATCAGCTTTTCATTAAATTGAAAAAATTGAAAAATAGGCTAGAAGCTCTAGAATGGCTGGAAATAATTTAATTGGTTATGGAGAACCAACCAGTAAAGCAGCTCAATGATTTAACTATTTTTAATTATTTCGAAACTTTTCCAATTTAAAAGCTGATCAGAAATACACATTGTCAGCTTGGAAATCGAGCCGAAAGTGAATTTTCTCTTCAAAGTAGGCAAAAGGAAACGAGAACTCGAATTTTGGCTGTCCAAGTTATTTTGAAGGTCTTCTGGAAAATTTCTAAAATGTTGGGAAAATTGAAATTGCATTGGAGGCTCCAGAATGGTTGGAAATGGTTGAATTTGAGTTGAAGGGAGGAGGATCGATATTTGCTAGAGACCTAAATTTTTATTAAGTTTAGTAACAAAAAAAAAACTCAATTAAAAATAATGAAACATCTCTGCTGAAAAATTTGATAAACCATTAAACCATTAAAATAAATTTTTAAAAGTGGCCAAAAATCGAAATTGCAACCTGGGCAGCTGAAATTTCAGTCATGGGCGTTTTAGGACATATTTTTCCAAAATTCTAAGTCAAGTTTCAATACCTAGAAGATGAACACTTCAAGTCGTTCCCTTTTTAGTTGAGGTATTGCTAATAGAATCTTTGAAATTTTATCCTAAGAAAAAAAATTTATAATTTCTCCCAATTCTAATTTTCGATAGTTTTCAACTAATTAGGATTAGGAATTGGGAACCTAGGAAAATAGCTCATACTTAATAAATTTTGAACCTAGTCGACTGCACAAAGTAATCTGCAGTACTTCGCGTACTTATTATGATTCAATTTCATAGTTTCTAAAAATTTGTTTATTTTTATTTCATGTTCTGATTGGCGAAAATTATTGACTCTTTTGAAGCCACGTAATGATTTCTTTAACTTGAGACAAATCAAATCCCAACTGAAATGCCCATTCTGCTGAAATATTAAGAAAATTTCAACCGATCAAATTGGATTTTTAGATTTTTAATCGATTCATTGACCATTTTAGCAACTAGATAGGTACCAACCTAGTTATGCAACCACCTGGAAATTTTTTTGAAAGCAAAAATATCGCAACATTTTTTTTAATGACTAATTTATAGGCGATTAATAAATCTTTGAACTTTTCTTAAAGCCACAATTGCATATCTTCAACCTGCGACTGAAATTAAAATCAAAAACGGAAAATGTCCATTTTGCCCAAATATTGAGAATTTTAACGATTGAATTGAATTTTTCCAATTCATCGACTCATCGAGCCACCGACAATTACTCTTATAGGTACAATTTAGATACCTATTACCTAGCTATGTAGTTATGCAGCTACCCAGCACCTTTTTAAAACTAAGAGATTTTTGGGAATTTAAAAAAACAACGTACATACGTGATTTGAAAATTTTTAAAGATTGAGTAGGTATCTATTAAGAGCAACTATTTAAAAAAATGGAAATTCTTCATGGCATATACCTATCTCATATTTGACTTATTTCATGACAAATTGTGTCTGAAAAATTGAAATAAGAAAGAACAAGTACATATAAAACATGTGTAACAGATTAAATAATCTTAAATGCCCATTTTTGTGGAATAACGAGAATTTCAACGATCAAATTGAATTTTTGCAATTTATTGATCAGCTGTCTCGTCAAATTTCAACCACCACAATTAAATGATCTTTTTGAAAATCCACGTCAGCAGTAAATGCTGATTTAGAAATCTTTAAGAATTAAGAATAATATTTTAAAAATTGGAATTTTTTAATGGCACTTAATTTATGAGGAGGTAATTTTCAGAAATTGAAATAAGAAAAAACAAGTACCTATAATATAAAACATATGTATGGGGTTAAAAACTACCCCGGAGTCACCTAACGTAATTGATGACACCTTCGCGAACAGATTCGTCGTTAAGTTCTACTGAATACTTGAAAGCTAGAAAATATACAGATTGAAATTTTTGCAGATGAACTGCACAACATTCATCATAGTAACAATGCTGCGTTTTCAATTTGAAGCCATAGAACATCATTCTGAAGACAGAGATGATAGATTTTGACTGAATATCGATCTATCTATACTTTCAGGAAAATTCACCCACAGAATGAGGTTATTTGAGTGCTTACCAAGTTTTGAAACTACTTAAATGAAAATGTATTGAATTGAATAGGTACTCCATTTAAAATACTCAAAGGCAAATCTATCAAAGTGGGAAAAAAATTCTGGGTTTCGACGAAAATTGGAGAGGTAAGTAGGTGGTTCACTTTGTATATGGAAGACCTCTCGAAAAAATTGTTAAACACAGGTGTCTGTCACTTTTGGGTAGTGCCACCTGTTGGGAACTTTGGTCACTCCCCCAGAAAGGTACGATTCAAGTTTCTACGTCTCTCTGAACTAATGATTTAAAAATTGTATACCATTTTTTGCCCCTTACAAGGGGATTGAAAAGTTGCATATCATAAATTGGATAAATTTTTCAGCAAAAAAATTTAAATCACTCATTCAAATACCTCAAAATCGAGTCGAAAAAATTTTCTGGTCTAAAATAATTTTTGATGGCATTTTCCAGAAAATTTTCAAGACGCCAGATGCATTTCAATTTACACAATTTTCGTAAAATTCAAGTTCATTCAGTAATTTGAAAAATATCCAATATTTTTTTGGTCATCAAAAAAAATATATAAATTAATTTTTTTCAATTTTTTGCAACAGTGCTGTCTGCTGAAATTTTATAAAAATTGTGTAAATCAAAATACGGTTGGCAGCACTGTCACGAAATTTTTTTGAAAAATTTCATCAAAAATTACTCTAAATGATCAAAATAATTCACTCGTTTTTTAGGTGTTTGATTGAGAACAGCCTTTTAACTCCTTGTGGAGAGCAATAATTTGCATCCATTTTTGAGATCAATAGTTCAGGAAGATGTAGAAACACGAATCGTACCTTTTTAGGGGGTGACTGAGGTTTCCAGCGGGTAAAACTATCCAAAAGTTGCATAAACTCGATTTTTTTATCGAAAATTGCCCTTCTTTGAGGAAATCCTTAGCTACGTTTCCATTTGACCTGGGGGCTTAAAATTTTTCTGGAAGGTCTCCCACTCAAAGTAAACTAACTCATCAATTTTTGTTCTAATCCAGTATGTTTTTTTTTTTTCAATCCGCCTTAATATTCAAAAATAATGATACAGAATTTCACATGAAGTTTCTTTGTAAACAAAATACGAATGAAAATTTAAATTTTTTGAATTTTGTTTTTAAGAGTATGTGAGATTATTGGAAAAGCAGGAAAAAAGAGGCTCTGACTAATAGAATCAATCTAAGTAAAGAACTCAAAAACTATGAAAACAAGCTTGTCATCGAATGGAAATTCAGTTTTATGAAAAAAGAACCAAAATGGAAAATTTATATCAACTCAGATACGTATTTTGAGTCTGATTTAATAGGTACCTACTTATAGGTAAACTGTGGATTATGAACTATTCCTAGATTTGTGTGTAGGATTTTTTCATCGAATTCTAAAAAATTCAAACATTACCCTGAAATTTAAAAATAAGTTGGTAACAAAGATTTTTTCTCAATTGATACCATTTCATAAAATTTTATGGAAAATTTACTTCAAAGTAGGTAATAATAATAATAAAAAGAATGACATGAGTTCTTTTTAATTTCGGATTCATTTTGGAAAAAATGGATAATGATGAATGAACATTTTATTATCGAAATTCATTCAAAATTTCTACCATTTTTTTTAAAAATACTGGAACAATTTTTTTGAGTCGCTGAGTGACTTTGTTGAAAAACCAAGAGTCTGGTTAGGTACCTATTTTTTGGAAATTTCAACACGAAGGAAGTGCCCATTCAAATACGGGGTTTCCTTCTACTTTGGATTGCGATGCTTGATTATATTCGAATTTCGCATTCAGTCATCTCGTTATCAAACAGGATTGTTGTTTTTTAATTTGAATGAAAAGAGGAGTGGGAAAATTGGATCTATAACCTCAAAAAGACCTGGTAGAAATATTGCTCTTCCTGAATCAATCTCACCCCTACTTAATTTCATCAAAAATCCAACTATAGTTGATTCAAAAAATTTTGAAAAATTCGAGTAATGTAATAGCAAAGTTGTTTTTATCCTAAATATCATTGAGGAAAGTGCCAAATTCTTTATAATTTTTCAATTTCTTGTAAAAATAATTTTAAAAAACTATTTTTGATATTTATGGATACTTTAATCCAAAAAAATCCTGTCCCTACTGCAATTTTTCAATTTTTCCCTCCCATCCTGATAAATTTTCAAGTATGAAAAAACTGAAAGAAATTGACTCAATTTGAAGAAAAAAATACAAAAATAATTTTTTAGATTTTTTACAAAGAATTTAAAAAATTAAAAAGTAAACTCCAATGAAATTTTTTAATAAAAATTTCTTTCCTGTTTATCATTTTTGATAAAAATTTTCAATTTTTTCAAATTTTCTTCAACTTTTTTGCATAAGTTACAATTTTAAGGATAGTTTGTTGAGGGTAAAAATTGAATCAAAAGAGTAAAATTGTGACCAGGTCTTTTTGACGTCAATCACAAAACTTTCCGACCTCGACCCCTCTCCCTGCACAATCTAAGGATCGAAAAAAAGGCGAACCGATCCGCTCATCTGTTACTCTGGATGGGTAATTTATCAATTTATAGGTAAATTCTTTGGTGCTAATTTTACTGAGGTATATTTTATTGAAAAACATTACCAGTACATTTTTTGTAATCTGTAATCAATCACCTATAAGTTCTTTGTTTCAGTTAAACTTCGAAATTTCCTACAGCTCAAAAATAATTTTCTTTCTTTTTCAGAATGAACGAGGAATAGATGGACGAAAATTCAAAGTTTTCTAATGGGATGACGAAATGAGAATCAGACGATGAGTAAGTGCCTATTTACTCATAATATGAAAAAATAATTGGCCACCTCCTAACATTGAGGTGAGATCTGTGATTTTGAACATGATGGGATTTTTCTCACCTTTTTCATGTAAATAATAATGAGCATCCGCCCCCCCCCCCCGTCACCCTATTGGAAGAATTTTTCCATATAATATAAGCATTAAGCAAAGTACAATGTCATCTTGACAACAGGAAAAAAAGTAAAAATTGTATGTATTATGACATTTCGCCATTGTGACAGGAAATAAATCTAGGCATCCATTACCTATCAAAATTGATACCTTGAATTTGAATGTTCAGTTGATATGATTGTTGGACTTGGGCTTGTGTACTAGGAGTAATTGTTTTTCACATTTTTTTTGAAAGTTGCAAAGAAGGGTAGTTATTTTTTCTTCACCCGTCTTCATTACCTCCACACTCAGCCTTAAAATCTGACTATGGTTAAAAAATTCTAAAAAATTGAAAAAAATCGATAAAATTTTCAAGTGGTTTTTAGAATGGAGTTTTTTTTTTTCGAAATTACCACTAGTTCTCATTTTTCATAATTATTACTTACTCCATTTTCCAGTGATACTTAAAAAAAAAATGATTTTTTTTCGAAAAAATAAACTTGTATGAAGCATTTTTTTTTCATTTTGAAAAAATGGCCTAGACAAGGGGTGATCAAAAATTGTCACCGATGACAATTTTTAGCAAACATTTTTTTCTATTTTTTTCTACTGAGTAGGTATTAGGTATTTGAAACGAAAATATAAAAAAAATCATTTTTTAAAAACTATTGAAAAATAGAGTCAAGATTTAAAATCAGTACCAGAGGTATTTTTGTGGAAAAAATGCATTCTGAAACCATTTTTGAAACAAATCAATTTCTTAAAATTTCTTTTTAAAAAATTTTTTATTTCTTTAAAAAAATTTGTTTGATTTTTTAAAATGTTCAATTATTTGATTTTTCAACATTTGAAGCGATTTTAATACTAACCATATTAGTCAATTTTTGACCAATTTGAGATTTTTGGTAGAAATCTCAAAATGTCCCTCATTCAGAATCTAACAAAATCTCAAAATGGTCAAAAACTGACTTATACTGTTAATATTAAAAACGCTTCGTGTTTAATTGTTTGATTTTTTTTAATTTTTATTCATTTGATTTTTTACTTTGTAATTGTTTGATTTTTTAAATTTGTAATTTAGTATTTTATTTTTAAACATTTTTAATTAAGTAATTAATTTTTAAATTTTTTATTATTTGATTTTTAAAAATTAATTATTTGATTTTTTAAATTTTTGTTTGATTTTTTAAATTTTTTGAACATAGTTAAATAAAACTAAAATTAAATAAGGAATAGTAGGTGAATGTGGGTCGAAGTAAGAAATGTTTACTAGCCCATTTTGAGGTTAGATCTACACAAATTCCTAGTAACCTCTCTTCAATTTCAAAAAAATTTTAAAACGATTACTATTATTCCTACCATGGACTCTTCTACTTACTAGTTAATATTGAGTCATTAGAACTTCGTTGCATTCTATAAATTCCCTACATAGGTACTACGTATTCACTGAGCAATAATCCACAAAAAGAATTTAATTCGAGGAGAATGGTTGCTCTTACTCATAAAAAAATTCTGAAATTTACAATTAATCGATCAGAGTGGGCACACTACACTTTGAAATCTGTAAAAATTCAGATATTATTTGGTGAAATTAATTTTTCTCGTTTCTTACGATCGATGTTAGATTTTCGATTTCGTATGTAATTTGAATTGTATGAATTTTTCTGGTAAATGGTTCAAAATTTTCATCCAGAATGATGAATTAAGGGCAAAATTCTGAAATATTTTTCGTATGGGCAATGGATAAAACAATAAAATGAAAAATACCTATCGAAGGAACGTAGATCATTTCATATTCTTACAGTACGTAAAATTCAGAGATGGCTTGAGAGTATTTTTAAATCATCGGAGAAAAAAATTAATAAAAGAAAGCACTGGTCGACTTAAATTAATTCCGAAGTGATTAATTAAGAATTCAAAATACCTATGAATAAGTAGGTACCACAAACGATATATGAATTGAATCCACTGCTGTCGTTTTTCCATTTCAAATTCACCTGAAAAGAAGAAATTACAAAATTAGATTCGTCTATTTTTAGGCGAAATAATGAAGGATAATGATAAGAAGCATTCTGTGCCAAAATGTACGTAATATGGAATTAAATTTAAAATGTGTAATTTGATATGAATCGAATCGTTTTCAACCTAGTGTAGACGTTGAATTCTCACGATCAAATTAATTTTATTTGTAAAATGTGGATTATTTTAAGCATTTTTATTCGTGAAATTTATACGTGGATGCAGTAAAGCATGGTTGGTGTCGTTCGAACTTGAAGATATCGTGTTAGATTATCTATGTGGGTTTATATTGAAGCTCATATGAGCATTTCGTTCTCGCAAACGGACGACGCCAAGCTGTCTGGTTCTCTTGTCTCGTTATCAGTAGGTACCATATTCAAAGTAAGTACAAAACATAGATAAAACTTCAATAGAAAGTGCTTCATACTTTTCAACCAAAAATAACTGTATATTTTTTGCAGGTAAAATCAAAGTATGTTCGGTTGAGTTTAATTTTTAAATTTTAAACAGTCCTGTGGTTTGAGTCAAGATTGGAAGACGTTATGAATTTTCAACAATGATCAAAAACGGTGAAATTAATGGTAATGTAATTTTTCAGTTCGTCATTTTTGATAAAATTAATTCTAGTCAACTGAAATCGACACGTACCCAAATTATCGAGAAGGTTTCTTCCAATTTTGATGTACCTAATAATTTTTTCTTAGTTTATAACTCGAAACAGCAGTTAAAACCAGCACTATCTATTTGTTCGGTGTTATCTGTCAACGTGAATTTTTCAGAACCGTTTGTATGAATAAAATTTGTATTTTTTTTTCACCATTCATTTAGGTACGTTGAAGAATCGCAATAGATTAAAATTATTTCAAATTTATAGAAAAGAAAAATCGATGTTTAGGCCAATTTAAATTCAAATAATACACTCGAGTTCAATATAAAAGACACATACTCAGTCCAACGAACGGCCGGCATCGTATAATTCTGATTTTTTGTTGTCTTTGTCGATATAAGATCTCTGCTTCAAGGAATCCTATCACAAAAAATAAAAATTGTCAGCAAATCAGGTATGAATATAAAACAACGAATCGACGAAAATTATGCTGAATTTAAAAAAAAAAAATCAAAGATTGAATTACATAGATAAAGTATTCACATACCGATTTATGTTGGAAATTATCTTCTTTTCATAACAATATCGACGACTTCGTATTTTTCTTATCGATAAAATCTCAACCTTCATAAACGAAAAATAATCAGTCGATAGTTAATATAAGTAATTCAACATGATCAATATTTTAATTCACCTAAATTGATTTTTTTTCCAAAATCATGTTCAAAATTATTTCCAAATTTTATATTTGGTTCTATAATTTTATCGATTTTGAAAAATATTTTCAAAAAATAGAATCGGAAAAAATCAAAAACCAAAGTGTTTACCTGATCACATGATGAGATGTCATCGAAGGCCAAATTTATATTCATCTTCAACGTTACAGTGAAAATCGAATTTTCGAAAAAGGATAGGCCTGTAAAAAATAAAAATGAGGATTACACTGGTGTTTTTGAAATAGTAATTACAATTGCATTTTTAATTTTCAGATAAGGATAATCAAAAAAATATTTTCGAAAAGCTGGAATAAGAAAAAAATGAAAACTGGAATGCATACCTGATCACATGATATGCCATCAAAGGCAACGAATTTGATTTCACGTTCTAGTAAAAATCGAATCTTCAAACAAGGAAGCATCTAGGCCTGTGAAAAATAAAAATGAGAATTACACTGGTGTTTTTGAAATAGTAATTACAATTGCATTTTTAATTTTCAGATACTTAAGGATGATCAAAAAAATATTTTCGAAAAGCCGGAACAAGAAAAAAATGAAAACTGGAATGCATACCTGATCACATGATATGCCATCAAAGGCAACAAATTTGATTTCACATTCCAAATCGAATCTTCAAACAAGGAAGCATCTAGGCCTGTGAAAAATAAAAATGAGAATTACACACGTGTTTTCGAAACATAACAGTTACATTTAAATTTCTAGACAATCATATACAAAACATCATCATTTGGGATTTGGGAATTAATGAATAGCTACGAAGACCTAGGCCTATTAAAAATCCCGACGAAAATTGAACACAAATTTGAAATATAGTATAGGCCTATCGTAATATTCAAGAAGATTTGCACTAATCTACAATAAATGCTGAAAAAACCTGGAAATTGTATTTTAAAAAATGATAAAAATCGATTTAATCATACCTCGAAGGCTTGGAACCGGAGAAAATGAAGATTTTCGTAATTTTCAATACATGAAGACTACGACCACGTTGCACCGAAAGCAGAAAATCAATGGATCGTAATTCTTCGAAGCTCTTGAAACTACGAATGGAAAAAACGAAAAAAAATGAATACAGAAAGCGAGCCTATGAAAATTCAAAATTATCGACTGAATTTTAAAATTGCTTTTGTTTTTTAATCCAATTATCTTTAAAATTTTGATTTAATTCTTGAAAAATAAAACATATTACTTACCCGATGTATTTCATTCATGCACTAATCAATGCAAGTAAATTTTAGACGTATTTAACTTCTCGGTCTGAAGTTCACCAGCGAAATGAACGAATAGTCGAGGATCGAGATTACAAACGTAATTTCGAATGAATTTTATTGGAAAACTAACTAATCAGAAAAAACTTTAACAATAGAGAACTGAATGAGAGATCGTTATCGAAACTCTCAAATTAAAAATAAATTATCGAGGCACGTATCAGTAATACTACTATATACCAAAATGAGTTCTCACTCTCAGATATCTTCGTCAATTCTCTCAGTTCTCGGAATGTTAGTGAATGAGAGATCCATTATCTTATCACCAAAATTGCTGGCGCCTATGATATGCCTTTCACGTATCTACTCAAGCGAAATGATTCGTTAGCATTTTTCGTATATTTCTATTCATTCCGATAATGATACGTTTAGTTCGGACAATGAATTCGAATTCGTATGAAAGAGAGAAAAACATGAATTGAATTCATATGGAATTTTAATTTTGCAAAATATAATTAGAGTTGTAATGTGCACATCTTGGCTTGAGTAAGAAGAAAAAAAAGTATCTTTCATTGTACATTAATTTTAAAATTATTGGAAGAAAAATGATACAGGAGAAATTAAAATTCACCATCGTAAAACCTATTAAAGGAAGTTGAGGATATATATTTTTATTTTTTTTAAACCGTCAGTCATGAATTGACGTTCATTTTTTCAAACACATTTTTGAAATTTCCTTTGCTTTTTAAAAATAATTATACCCTTCAGCAAGCGTGTTAATATAGGAATCTTTTCATGTTGTCTTACAAAATGAACACAAAATTTCTTACCTTTCGTTTCCTTTAATTTCTATAAAATTAATCATTATATAAAATGGAAATAAGTAATTAATTTTGAAATTTCCATCATGAAAACCAATGGAAACGTTGAATTATTTTTTTAAAAAAATTAAAAACAACATTCCTACTTAATTTCACCTATTTTCTCAACTGTGAATTCTGATTGGTTGTTTTTTCCTACTTATTTCACCTATTTTTATAATACTCGATTTCTATTGGTCATTGGTACAACTTCGTGCTGCTCGAAAACGTTGTTTTGGAAGTCATTTTGCACGTTTGAAATTTTTATTTTGTAAACAAGCGGCGCACGAGGATTTTGTCTGATTAGTGATTTTAGTGATTTCGTCTTCGTCAAATACTTTCCATTTCTCGAGTGTTTTCGAATAATATTAATTAAAATAGTGAATTTATTATCCATTCGACATCAATAATGGCAGAAGAAGCAAAACCGGAAAAGTTAACGTACAAAGATAAGTTGAAATTCGCGAACGCCATCTCTAAACCAATGGCCTCCAAAGGTGCTACCAAACGACTACTCAAATTGATTAGAAAAGGTAATAAATTCATTGAAGTACGTTTTTCTATCGTCTTCTAGTCAATATTTATGTATTCTAACATATCTACGCTTTACTTATTACAGCTGCTGAAAAGAAAACTATCAGTGTGGGATTGAAAGACGTACAGAAACAAGTTCGACGAGGCGAAAAAGGGTAATTATTTTCACATTTTTAGCGATCTGAGGTTTCAGTTCTGATAAACCATTCATTATAATCTATACATTCTAGATTAGTAATTTTCGGAGCTGACGTCACACCGGTCGACATCATGTGCCATATGCCAGCCATCTGCGAAGAAAAAGATATCCCATATTGCTACACACCTTCGAGAGAAGATATCGGTCACGCCGCCGGACTCCACCGTACCGCTGTCATGGTCCTAGTGAAACCGAATTCTGACTACGAAGAATTATACGACGAGTGTAAAGCAGAAGTTCAAAATTTACCAGTACAATTGTAACGTTTTATTTGTGTGTGTTTATTTGTAATATATTTTTTATTTCAGTTTCAAAGAAAACGACTCGTTTGTTCTACGATGTGTATTAGCGATAAAAAAATTGACAGAGTCTATCTTAGAAAATATTCAAAAATGAAAAAATTAAAAAGTAATTTGTATTAAAAAGAAGGAAAAGGGTTTTAAACATGGTGATCTATACGTTAAAATTGAGAGAGAGAAAAAAACAGCACAAGAAAGTGATTTTTTTTTTAAAGTAAAATGATAACTTACATAGAAAATAGGATATAAATTTATAAAAAATAGTAATAGATTCTCGTTCGTCGTTGTAATATGTTTGATTTAAAAACGTATCTATTTTGATATTTTAAATGTGCGGAAGAAAAACACGACGTGTGACCGTTTTCTACCGGCAGCTTAGATAATCAAAATGAAAAAAAAAAGCAGGATCATGAATAGTAGAACTAGTAAAGCGACTACGTAGGCTGGTAGTTGTCATCTAATCTTCCACGTTACTGTTATGGGAGGAGGATCGGTATGATCCGGACTAGTTTTATCGTTACTTCCTCCGAAACAAAGACAACGACTGTTGGAAGATCCTCGTTTGAGAAACAGCTTATCTTCTCGCTGACGTTCGCTAACGTGCTTTACGTAGTAATCCGAATCCTTAAGGTACCTAGAAAATCGATATTAGAAATGTAGATCATTTGCTCGATGTTGGAATTCCACTCGAGATGGATTACTCACCACACCGGAGGCCATCGATGTTCCATTAAATATTCTTGATTCTCCGGATGCAGACTTTTCAACAGCTTTGGTGACATTTTACATAGTTTGTTGTAATTGACGCATAAATAACTCATGCACCAGTCAGCCAACTGGTCAGCGTTGTGTAACTAAAACATATAAAATTCTGGTTAGATGAAATATTCGTCGTTGGATCATCGCCGAAACCTCTCGAGAGTACCTTGCACGTTTCCAGCAACCTCAAACAAGGTTGAATCACGTCGGAATTATCCGTAGCCGAAAATCTATTCAGTTCATCGATCACAGCTCTTTCTACTAAATTTATTAGTCTAATGAGGCATAAACGATTAGCTAATTCTATGAGATCAAGGCACCTCGTAGATGAGATCGGTTTAATATCGTCCGTATACAAAAACATCAGCAATTGGAGAAACGTATCCGAATGAACTCCCGGAAAGAAAATCTACACGGAGACCATAAATTAGGAGAATTTTCGATACCTGTAGTGAAATTTCAACAAAAATACTTACTATTTTAGCGCTTTTTTCTTTGAAGTTGCCAGAAAACATGGCTCTCATTACGTCGCATCTGGACGAAAGTAACGCGCGATGAGCAGCGAATACGCCATCGTCTAGTTGAAATATTATATCAGTATACTGCCCTTCTTCTAAACAGAGCTTTGCCAGTCTTTCGCGAAATCTCTGCGAATTTTTAATACATCTAGTGTTATTTTCAATTTAATTCGAAGATGAAGAATTTTAAGTTGTCTTTGTAACCTGTTTGCATCGTTGTCTTAATTCAACATTTAAATAATCGTCTTTAGATTGGATATTAGTTACGTAGGTGAGCAAATCATTTAATTCCATGAATTCTGCGGCTTGTCTCAGATCCTACGAGAAATCAATGAAATTTTAGTCGATTTTAGTATAATCTAGAGCGAAGATATGAATAATATCGATCGTATATTCTAATATAGGTAGTACTTGTAAATGATTGTAATTTGGTTCTATAGTTCCAGTATAAAGAAACTGTAAGCATTGAGACATCGCCATAGGGGTAACAAGTTTGCTAACTGTGATTACTGTGTGCTGGCAGTTTTCAATTTCGCAGCTTTCGCTCGACATGTTGCACTAAGAAAGGAAAATCGATTTATATGAGTCTTTGAAGATAAATTAACAATGTAGATATAATTTTTGAGGTTTACTTCGATTGTAATGGCTAGAAAAACAGGATGATTTATTTCTTTTCTAAAACTGTATGATCTTATATTAGCTGAGTTACTCATTGTGCTGGCTATTGGGCAGTCTTTGAACTTTCTTTGTGGTAACCTGAAACGTATAAATAAATCGAATAAATTTCATTATAATTAAAATACCAATTCTATAAAAGTAAAATTCTGAAATTTAAAAAAAAATTAAAAATTGAAAAGAACGATATTTCTCGTTATCAAATGAACGAACTAAATGATTTGTTTACATCATAAATCAAAATTACCAGTAATTACCGGTAATTTACCAACAACAATTTCCTCAATTTCGAGAAATTTACCAGAAAATAAACAAACAACGAAGTGTTTTCAAATGTTTGTTGTTATTCCGCCATTTTACATTTTTGTTGAAAATTTTCACTTATTTACGTTTTCATGAGTTTTCATCTGATAGATTTCGTAATTTGTGGTGATTATTCGTGTTTATTAATATTATCTTTTCATCGAGTGATTAATAATTCAACTTCTACTTACTTTGCAGTTTCGTTGACGATCAAGCATTCGGTATCGTCGTCGAATTCAGCTAAAGTAGCTTCTCCGAAATTCGTCATCTGAAGAGAAAAGTAATCGTTAAAATGAATTCGTTATTTCATACCGAAGATGAATATTATATCAGTGCGGAGAATCTCACTTACAATACTCGATTCGCTGGTACTTCGTTCGACTTCATTCGCAACAACGGTTTCGTTGGGTATAGAAAATAAATGCTGAAACACAGGTGAGGCAGCGGCTAGTATAAATTTATGAGCAGTGAATCCGATATTATTGACGACAAAGACAACATCGGCATGTTGCTGTTGATGATACAACCACTGTGTGTTTTCTTCGTAGGTCGATGCTAAGATCTGAGCCGGCGGCGGAATTGGTTTCGGTGGACAATACGGTAGCTGTAGAAAGCTCCAGTTAATACCTACTCGAGTGAGTACTTTGTAACCTAATAAGCAATATTCACGTATTGTTTACTTGTAAAAGTGGTTTTTGAACTTTTTTCAAATTCGTCATCCAGAATCGTTGATTTTTACGTGATATCAACGCTGCTCTGATAGCATTTTCGAATACTTCGTTGACGCCGTAATAAGTCAATACGCTCGTTTCGTAGTAACTTACACCGAATTCTCGAGCCATTGCTCTTGCTTCGTCTGGCATGACTAGATCGCTTTTTCTTATCGGTCTGTTTGTGTGATTTCAGGTTTTTTTAGAGTGATGTACGTTGGTAGATATTGATTCGAGAAGTGTTATAGATTACCTTATGAACGGACTCCGATCTCGAAAAAAGCTCAGATACGTTTCGTCGCGATACATGTACCGTAAATCGCTCTTACAACCTACGAGTAAGATCGGAGTGTGAGGACAAAACTGCCTTATTTCCGGAACCCACATCGCCTTGCAGTTACGTAACGATACGTGGCTGGTTACCGAGAAACATAACAGGACCACGTCCGATCTGAAATAGGTACATGTGTGTTTAATTCAATCGTACGAAATGATGATTACTACATAGCTACGGTTAAAACAATTAGAAGTGATTGTTACCTTCCGTACGCGAATCTGCGATCTTTTTCGTGGTCGCCGAAAGTGTCCCATAGTCGTAATGAAACGTTTACTCCGTCAACTACCTCCCACGAACGTTCCAATACCTATAAATACACGTGTTTGAATTTTCACGTTTTTCGATGGTGAATTGGTAATAATGTATTAGAGCTGGATTGAAATCAAACATTGATTAGTTGTTACCTACTCGTTAGTCTTAGAATCTCCGAAGAATAGAATTCACTTATGTCGTTTGTTTATTGTTCTAATTAAATTTATTTAGTAGGTATTAGTTTGAATTTTTGAATTGTTTCAGGTTTGGTAGCTGTATCCCGAATTCTGTGGAGTATATTTCGCAGCTTTTTCGACGATTTAATCTGTCCAGCGCCGTTGAAAGATGTGAATGTAATTTTTGGACTTTTTTTACGAAGTGATGCTCAAAAGGATTTTTTTTGGAAACGTAAGTCTTTGTTCGAATTTGTAGATCAACAAAAAAAAAAGGAGCAATAATCCATTTGGTAATGGGAACGAAATTTCATGCTTTGAGTTCTTGTGTTTTAGAGTACATTTGTATAATAATTGAGAAATGTTTTTCCAACATGTCCTCAGTTACATTGACTAAGTATAATTTCACTGGAGAATCAAAACACTGGGTAGTCTCAATCCCAGCCATTTTTTTTTTTTTTTGAAAATGCAAATTCGGTATAAATGCATCTTTTGCTTCCTCTCTTACCAGACCTAGAAAAAAAGAGATCTTCTGAGTTGATTCTTGGAAAAATATTTAGGTTTGCAATATTACTTTTATCTTACGAAGACAGTAGAGTGGCACGTTTTCGAATGAGGATTTCTAAATTTTTTCACCCAACAAATTCGGTTTTGAAATGCTATATTTTTTTTCGTTCATTTTCATTTCTGTTTCTTATAAAGGCATGAATTACATTTTTTTTTCCATTTAATATGTTTTAGGAAAAGATTTTCTTCCCATTTCTGGAATGCTTAAGACTTTTTGGCAAGAACTTTCTTCAATCAGTCGTCGAAAATCGATGAAGGTAAAACGATTTTGAGTAATTGATTGAAATATGGGTTTTTGACACGATTCCAGGATTCATTTTCCTGTATGTTCATTCTTTTCTAAAAACTTTTCACATTTGAAAAAAGAGGAAGAAAGAAGAAAAGATGGGTAGGTAAAGAGATGAATTTTGAAAATTTACGTAAAATAATTGCATAAAATGTGTTAACAGGGGTATAATTTAACCTTCTGAACACGATTATGAGATTATTTTTCTCCTGCTTGATCATTTTTTTCTGTAAGAATTCGTTTTTTTACGTATGAATCGATCGTCGCGATTTTGGATTAGTAACCAAATCCGAATTTGAATACCCTTAAAATTGTTGTATGAAATATTCTTGATACGAATCAGAAGTTAGTTCCATAGAAAAGTTTGGAAGGGGGGGGAAGAGTTGTAATGAGTTCTCAAAATTTAAATTCTTCGAAATTTTGGAACCTAACCACTGCCTAAATTTTTTTTCAAGTTTAAATGTATTGAGAAACAATTTGACCATTTTTCAATTCAAATGATGAAGGGGGGGGACATTTTTTTTTAAATTGTCATTTCTATTTTGTATATTCCTCATTGATTCTCACTAAAAAAATTTATCATATTATGATCGTGTCTATACGATCTCCATCCTGCCATAATTACAGTTCAATTCAAATTTTCGCTGACAAAAAATTAAATTTTTGATTTGTTTTTAATAGTTTAAATTAAAAACCCCTCTGACGAGATTGTATTTCTCAGTAAATTTTCCTATTTCTGAATTTTTCTCCCAAAAATTAAATTACAATCATTGCAGGTTTTGATTTGAGCACTGATCAGCCATATTTCTCTTATTCCAATAAAGAAAAATAAATTTTTATACATTGAAATTTCCATGTTTTTGGTCATAAGTATAGAGCTACGAGCTAACGAACATAAATTTCCGCCTTAGAATTCGAGTGGATTTTTTTTGGGATTTCGTGGGTTTTGAAAAATCAATTTTTTTATTTTTATTGAAAAATTCCCCCAAATTGGTAAAAAAATATTGTCCATAGATCCAAGTTTCGAAAAAAATATAATTTCTTGACATTTTTGTAAAAACACCTCAATTATTAAAAGTTGGAAAAATAGAAACATTGTTTCGCGAAAAATGAAATTACCTACTTGTACATCTGTTCAAATTACTTTTTTTTTTTGTTCACAGACGATGTTCATTACGCCCCTCCAGCCCTTCCTCTTCCTTCTCGGTGTTGGTGCTTTCGAACGGACAACTTTATCGGAAAATTTCACCTTCCTCGACTAACGATTCCGTAACAAGTAAGCAACGGTACTGAAAACTTACACTAGCTATTAAAACTAAAAACTTACATCTTTACACATACGATACTGATCGATAGCCCAAACGGTCGGCACATGAGTGGTTAACAATTGCGACAACGATAAACGTTTATTACATGCTCGGGCGCAAATTAGACGAGTTTTTCCAACAGCCGTGTCTCCTACGACGACGCATTTCACCAGTTCTTGATGAGGTTGTTCGTTATCTATCATTACTAAAGGCTCGGCTATACCTTGCGATGCTGAAACAGATAAAAATCAAAAATCTAAAATTACTAGGCTAGCATTTTTTTCAACTTTTTTCTGTCGAATCAACCCTGATAGGTGATTCTGATCTAATTGTTTGATGCTGAGTTCGAATATGATTTCAGTTTTTCTCCATCGCGTGAGGAATTTCCATAATTTAAATTTTTATTTGTTTTTAAATTTTTGATGACTTCTGACATTTTGAGTCGATTTTCTGGGCAAAGAAAGGGTTCTAGGAAAAAATGAATAGAATATAAATTATGTTAATTTTTTCCTCGGTAGTCAAGTTTTCGAGATATTTTCGCTGAAAGGTCAAAATTCAACGATTATCTTTTATTGAAAATATCTCAAAAAAAGCCTCATAGAAAAAAAAATTAATTGGACTCTACAGAAACGAAATTTCACTCTCCGAAATTCACGTTTTATTCATTTTTTCGTTTGGGGCCTTACAAAATTTTAATTTTAGGTTTAATTCAATTTATCAGAAATTTTTTTAAATTAATATTCGAAAATGTTTTTTGAATGTTTAAATGAATGAAAATTAATAAAGTTAGAATGATTGGTATTAAAAACTGAATAACAAAAAATCGATCAATAATAATAATAATATTAAAATTTCCTCAAATTCAGTGTTATAAAATTTTTCATTGAGGCTTGATTTTCCCAGAAAATTGATTTTTTTTAGAATGAATCACATTTCAATTCTGATAGGTAATTCTGATCTAATTTTCATTGCTGAGTTCGATTATGATTTCAGTTTTTTTTTTCATTACGTCATGGTTTCTTCTAATTTGATTTTTTCGTTGAAATTTTTTTTACACTTTGAAGTCGATTTTATGAGCACAGGAATTGGATCCCACGTAGAAAAATTAATGGAACAAAAATTGTAGAACGTAAAATTTCCTTATTCTGTAGAGTCTAATTTAGTTGGTTTCTAGAAATCTTAGCTTTCGAGATATTTTCGATAAAAGAGAAAAGTTGAACTTTGAACTTCTGGCTGAAATTTCTCGAAAACTAAACTTCACAGGAAAAAACGAATTAGCCTGTACTGAAATAAAATTTTACATTCTACAATTTATGTTCTATTGATTTTTTTTTTTTGTATGACCCTTCTTTGCCTAAAAAATCCACTTCAAGTATCATCCCGGCGAGAAATCCTATCAAAATCATCTATTAAATTTCAAACAGCTGACCTATGTTATAGTTTGAAACATACCGAATCAAATTTGGGCATTTGAAGTACCCTTTTTGATTTTTTCCCCAACCAAATCCCACGTTGAAATTTTTCAACCGTTCGTTAACCCCACCGAAATTTTCCTCCTGTGACGTAAGGGCAAGAAGATCAAATTTTGTTAAAAGCATCCTCTCTTCACTCCTTTGTCCATTTTCAAAAAGCAATCATTAATATAGGTAGTCTTCGTGTTCGGTTTCGGTTTCGCGTCGACTGACGTATGATGCCTGCTACCTATACCTATTCTTTTCTTGACCACCTCTGCCTACCTGTTTTCTTGCAGAGTATACAATATATTATTAATGTATCAGGTGCTATTATCGATTTATGGGCTGTATCCAAGTTCAACGATATACGTTCCTTAACACCCCTTTCCTACACCTTTGGAACGCCCTGATCATTGACACCATTTCTCAAGTGCATTCGTCGTGCCCTTTTGTATAGATTAATTTGATGACACCCCCCCCCCATATTATTTCTTCAACTCCTAGGTAATTTTGCAAGAAATGAGATTTCAACGATCCAAGTCCAAATTTGTTCCAAGATTGAATTTTTTCAACTCAAAATCTCTGTACATCTCTTTAATTCTAATTTTTTTTTAGAGCTGTATCCAATTTTTAAAAATTTCCGTAGGTAAAATTTTTTCAAACTTACTTTGTTATTATTTTTTTCAAGCTCAGATTTTTTCAACTCCAAATTTGTTTAATTTCCTCAACTCTAATTTTTTTTCGAAATTGTATCCAATTTTGAAATTTTTCCAACAGTAAAATTTTTTTCAACTTCAATTTTCGCAAAAAATTTTTAATTTTGATTTTTTAAATTTCATTTACTTTAAAATTTTTTTCAATTATTGAGTTGGAGAAAATTTTGAAAAACAAGAGATTGAAATTTTTCAAAAAATTTGAAGAAAAATTTTTAAATAAGTGAAAAAAATCAAGATTGAAAGAAATTAAAAAAAGTTATCAAGTTGACAAAAAATTTAAAAATCGAAGTTGGAAAAATTCTGAGAAAATTTGAATTAAAAAAAATTTACTGATGGAAAAACTTTAAAATAGGATCTTTGAAAAAAATTAGGATTGAAGAAATTTAATAATTCGAAGTTGAAAAAAGTTGAACTTGGAATAAATTTGGATTTGAATCGTCGAAATCTCATTTGTGTCAAAGTTATTCAAGAAATAGTTTCACGAAATTTTTTAAATATAGGTACTCGAAAAACCTATTAAACGGTTTCTCTTTTTTCTCTATACACACTCGCGATATAATTGAGCTCGCGTGATCATCGAGTTGTTCACGAGCAAACTACGCATTCGTACACACAAAATTCAAATCCTCGTATAATTTTTTTCGGTGCCTTTTTAAATTAATTCCTACGACGTATATTTCTATTCGCATTTGTTTTACGAAAAGGTGAGAGGCGTGCAGACGACTACGAATAAATTTCAAATCACATGTTTATCGAACAACCAGACCGAGAAGGGGGTTTTTATTACCCGATGTGTAGGATTTCGTGGCAAAAAAAAAATAGACGGAGGAAAAAAATACGCTCACGAAAGCGAAACGACTATTTTCGCAGATTGTAGGAGGATAGAAGAAGGAATGCAGGAGTATACGTTGTAAATTCGCCAAATGCGCAAATAAATTACCCTCTATCGATTGACGATGGGATACGGTTATTCCCTTCATTTTCCTAAATTACATCGGCGAATTATCTGCCTAAGATTTGATGGGTTTAATAAAAGATTTTTATGTCGAAATTATCACGTTTTTGCGTTCCGAGCCTTCTTTGCGGGTAAACATTGATAAGAAAATATGACGAGAAATATTTGAGTATAAAAGTTTACGATCGGAAAAGCTATAAAAAAAGGTTGCCGTCGAATTGGAAAATTATTAAGAATGTCGAACTGGCTGATAAATTGGAAGACACCGTTTTACGTCAGTGCCGAAATTATCGCGACGAGGACGAATGAATTTTTGAATGTGGAAAAAAATGAATGAAACTGAACAGAAAATGTAGACAGGTGAAATGAGTTACGATGAGAAAAATTTACGATGAAATTTCAAATTAATGATGATTTTTTCCTCGACAAATTGATTAAATTATCTATACTTATTCGTCGTTGGTTTAAGATATGATGGGATGGGGAAGGAGGGTATCAAGGCGATAAAAAAGAGCAAAATTATTATTTATTTTTGGAGCCAGATTCCATATTGTTCAGCTTACTATTTTTATTTCCTATTTTTTTTTTCGCCCAAGTTCAATTTTTTAATCTAAGATTTTTTAGAAACATTTATTCAAAAAATACTTACTTAATTGGCAAAATTTGACGTAAATGAGAAAATTCATTCATATTTTATAAGGTGTTTTATCAACTGGATAAATTACATTCTTGGTAGAAAATTGATGAGAAATTATTTATCATTATTGGAATCACAAATCCGGAGTATTAACGCCATATTTCAAAAAATCAAATTTATAGAACCTCAGAAAAGAAACTCTTAAATTTTGAAAATATATCTTCCCGTACAATTCGACCATTGGGTTTGATCAAACACATTTTTGAAAACCTCAATGGTTTTATTTTTCGAAAATATGAATATTTTTATTATTTATTGTGTTTTGTCGATATTCCACCTGGAAAAAATTATGCAAAGTTATTGTAACTTAATTTTGAATAATTTTAATTATTTCAACCCCCCTTCCCCAATCCAAAAACCAATGACGAAGAAAGTTCTTAAAAGGGAAAGCACTACAGTTAACATTTCGAAAAATTTCCATTCCGTCATCAGAGTGTTGTTTTTCTAATAGAGTCTATTTTTGAGAAAATTATGGTCCAAAATTCCAATGAGTCCCAGAAAGGAGGTGGAGGGGAGGGGGAAATTCAAACCAATAAAAATCAAAATTTTTCGACGTTATTAAGTGAGGTATTCAAATATGAGGTTTTTGTACATCCAAATCCATTTTGACGCATTTCCACCCATATAGTTGAAAAATATTTCTATCTCATGGAGGGGGGGGGGGGTGTCTTTCCAAATTGTGGAAAATTTTCAATCTGTCTTGTGCCTTTTTTGATCTGTAAAATCCATTTTTGACGTAATTTAGGGCTGAAATTCTAATGGAGTATCAGTGAAGCGGTTGAATGGAAGGAGGAATCTTGGACCAATACTTAATCAAAATGTATCGTCGTTATCAAATGAGTAAAGATGGGAAGCCTTTGTACTTGCTTCGTAGCACTTGAAAGATGCGGTTTGAGTTTCTACATCTCCTTAAACCATCGCCATCCTTCTCCGATCAAAACTCAGACCGCTACCAGGGGGTTGAACAGTTGCAGATTGCAATATTCCAATAATATGAATTTTTCACTAAGCTGGAATGATTTTTTTTCCATCGAGTAATAAAACATTTTTTTCAAGCACTGAAAGTGAATTTTGAAAAATAAAAATTGAAAATTTCATACACCAGTGCAGCCATCAGCAAATTATAAAATTCCAAAATACAGAATTTATATCTACTTTGAATTGATTTTTTTTTTTGCCTGAAAGTATGTATTATGTGTTTTTTTTTCAATCACTAGAAGTATATTTCGGAAATTTTTTTTGGAAAATTTTGTATGTCAGTGCAGCCAGTTACAAATCGTGACATGCTACACTATGGAATTTACGTTAACATCGAATTAATTTTTTTATCGTTTGAAAAATTCACAATAAATTTGTTTTCAATCATCAGAAATAAAAAACTTTAAATTTTTTTTTGAAAATTTGTACGTCTTTGCAGTCAGTTGCTAATTGGAATATTCTGATATTATGAACTCGAATGCATTATTTTTTCGTCAAGTACAAAATTATTGTGAATTTTTCAAACGATAAAAAAATTAATTCCTGGTCAACGTAAATTCCTTAGTGTAGCATGTCACGATTTGTAACTGGCTGCACTGATATACAAAATTTCCCCAAAAAATTTCCGAAATTATTTCTAAAAATTAAAAAAAAAAATACATATTTTCAGGCGGAAAAATAATCAATTCAAAGTCGATATAAATTCCGTATTTTGGAATTTTATAATTTGCTGTTGGCTGCACTGGTGTATAAAATTTTCATTTTTTTCAAAATTCACTTGCAGTGGTTGAGATTGACTAAAAAATACAAAAAACAGTGTTTTTTCAAAAGGAGGTGCACTTTGAGCACCTCTTGTTCCCCTCCCCTTGGCCCTAGGGGGCTCAAAAAATTTTTAGGAGGCCTCCCATCGAAAGTAACCCATCTCACCAAAATTGGTCAAAATCCAAGATACATTTTTTTTTTTCACTCCACCCTAACCTACATACGTACATTTCCTTTTGTTTCATTTTCACGAAGATGCAGCCTACTTTTTGTAAAGAATATTATCTAATTGAACAAGAAAGGAGAGCAAAAATTACCCCACCAAAAAATTTAAATCATGTATCATGAAATTTTGATAATGTTTTTTGAAAAATATAAATTCAATTTAAGTATACCTATTTTCCATGAAATCAGAAGGGTGCTTAGTTTTTATCCAACGGTTATGTCAAAAAATTGAAAAAATTAAGATTTAAGTGAACAAGAACTTGTAAAATAGTATATGATTTTTACAAATTACAAGCTGTTTCATATAAAATGAGGTGTAAAAAAACACAATTGAAATGAACATGTTGCAGATATTAAAAATGAAAGGGGTAAATGCTGTTTCTAAAAAAAATCACGTTAAAAAATGTTTAACCATGGGAATGGATAGTACTTTGAAAACAGAACAAATTTTCACTTCATGACTTTTTGCTCAACTTTAAAATTAAAGGGGTTACAAAAAAGTTTAAAGAAAATAATTTAATCAAGAGAGAAGATAGTACGTTGAAAACAGAAGAAATTTTGTTTTGTAGACTTTTTGCCTAACATCAAAAATAAATGGGCTAAGGCTCATTCTATGTCAACTCGACCAGGTTTTGACCTTGGGTCTTCCGGTTTCGCTCAATTTTTTTTTACAAGTTCTCCTCGATGGTCTAATGAAGGAATCACCGTCATTCCGATCCAAATCTTTCGGGGGGCGGGGGGATCTGTTCATGCTGTTTTGTAGAGAATTGAAAGGAGATTCAAAATTGGTAATCACTTTTTGAAAAGTTCAAAGTTGAGCTTTTGTGGTGGAAGCTCAACTTTCATGATAAGTACAAAAGATGAAGGGCCCCATTAAAAAATCTGAAAAAATTACTATGAAGAGAACTTTTAATGTATTTTTCAACTTATTACTTTTCAAGATGGGATCTCAATACCCCTGGGGAGCACAGGGGTCCTAAATTTTGGTCAAAACTCAAAAAAATGGAAAAAGTGAAGTAATATATCGATCTCTACTAATTCGAAGGCGCTGAGTTCGAAGAGTTCGAATATGTGCTTAGTTTTTTCATTCGACCCCTCTGAACCCCCCATCAGCCTCCTAATGAGGTCAAAATTCAAAAAAATGAAAAATAACGTATGACGTGTCGTTTGTTAGGTTTTTGAGAGCGCTGAGTTCGAATATTTGCTTATTGTTGGGATTCGACCCTTTAGTGCTCCCCTAGCCCCCAATTTTGAAAAAACACATTGATTTTTTAAATGATTTAGTAATTTTGGAGTCAGTTTGGAGAACGAAGGAGGCGGATCGAGAAAGTAAGTTGATAATGGAGCTCAGCACCCTCGAATTAGTAGAAATCGATATGACACATGCTATTTCCGATTTTTTGCATGTGTTTTTTCAAAATTGGGGGCTAGGGGAGCACTAAAGGGTCGAATCCCCAAAAAAAGCAAATATTCGAACTCAGCGCTCTCAAAAACCTAACAAACGACACGTCATACGTTATTTTTCATTTTTTTGAATTTTGACCTCATTAGGAGGCTGATGGGGGGTTCAGAGGGGTCGAATGAAAAAACTAAGCACATATTCGAACTCTTCGAACTCAGCGCCTTCGAATTAGTAGAGATCGATATATTACTTCACTTTTTCCATTTTTTTGAGTTTTGACCAAAATTTAGGACCCCTGTGCTCCCCAGGGGTATTGAGATCCCATCTTGAAAAGTAATAAGTTGAAAAATACATTAAAAGTTCTCTTCATAGTAATTTTATCAGATTTTTTAATGGGGCCCTTCATCTTTTGTACTTATCATGAAAGTTGAGCTTCCACCACAAAAGCTCAACTTTGAACTTTTCAAAAAGTGATTACCAATTTTGAATCTCCTTTCAATTCTCTACAAAACAGCATGAACAGATTTATCTTAGACCTAACCAATCTCGAGATATGCTCCTTCAAAGTTAAGCAATTTCGCAAAAAATCCCAATTATACGAAAATTACAAGGGCCACCCCCCCGCCCCCTGAAAGATTAGGATCGGAATGACGGCGATTCCTTCATTAGACCATCGAGGAGAACTTGTAAAAAAATTTTGAGCGAAATCGGAAGACCCAAGGTAAAAACCTGGTCGAGTTGACATAGAATGAGCCCTAAGGGTCATTCAAACTTGTGAAAATTTGATAATTTTTTAAAGCCCATTTATTTTGAGTAACCCGTAGCCCCTTCATTTTCGATGTTGGGCAAAAAGTTTTCAGAACAAAAATTTTCAGTTTTCAACGTACTATCTAATCCCTTGATTGGTTTATTTTTTCAGAATTTTTTTTGAACAATTTTTTTGTAGCACATTTAATTTTAAAGTTATGCAAAATGTCATAAGCTGAAAATTTGTTAAGTTTTCAAATTACTATCCATTCCCATGGTTGGAAAATTATTTTAATGTGATTTTTAGAAACAGCACTTTCCCCTTCAATTTTCAGGATCGGCAACATGTTCATCTCAATTTTTTTCAGTGTTATCCGGTTATATCAAAAAAATAGTTTGGCAAACGATTCATGGAACACCCTGTATTACTCAAGGGCGGAAATTTTAAAGAAAATTATGTTAGAAAAAAAAATTGATTTTTTATTGAGCATTCAATGAGACATTTTCGACTTCATGTGGAGGCATTGGCCAGCTCCGCCTCCCCCATGGCTACCCCATTGCAAAAAAAAACGATTCACACGAACGAAGGGATGATTGAGTATTCGTAATATGTACTTTTGGTATAACAAAGTACAATAAAGTACTTATGATAGTAAACTCCGCAGCAAAACCAACGCAGATTTGAATATTCATCGGTCTCTGCCAGTATAACCATGGAATATAACCCGTGTGCGGTTAACCACGCAAATATATTGTGGCGGCGTGTGTTTGTAAGAGAATTTGGTACACCTATATAAACGAGAATAGCTATAAAAGTGACCGAGAAGTGGAGTGTGGAACAGACATCCCGAATGAAAATTTTACCCAAGGTGTTTATTACTTCAGCGAAAGTTAAAGCACACACGTACGTACACAACGCATTACAGCTAACCGGGTGGCCTTTGATTTAAAAATTGAAAAAGAACATACGCACATCTCCACGATAAAGGCTGAGCTGCGTGAGGCGTCGGGGTCTAAAGGACGCGATATTTAAGAGGAAAAAAACGCGCAGTGTACATAAAACGCAAAAGCCTTTAAACATTTGTAACACGCTTTTTCGCGTGCTATAAAATGCCTACCCTTTTGCCAACTTTTATAAGTTTACGTAGGTAAGGCAAATTAATAAGAGTTACATTAACTGCGTAACAAATAGCGATATTTTCTCCCCTTTTTCATCGTAGCATAGTTTGGTGTTTGGTGCTGAGAGGAAGGTCGAAGACGAGGATGAATTTTTTTTCACCTTTACCTTGAAGTTTGCGGATATTAAAGGCTCGACGGAAGCGTATCTTTTTATTTTCGCGTGTTTGGCTGGTTGCCGAATTAAATGTTGGAGATGGGTGAAATTAGGATGAAAGAATTTGCGATTGTGGTTTGTATGAGCTTTTGAAGATGAGGTTTCGCGATATGAAGTGGAAATTGGGAAGAAAAAAGGAAAAAGGCAAGAAAGTTCGTGAGATTGGTAAATCGAGATAAAAAGTAAATTTATGAGGTCAACATGTTGTTCATTGCTTATTTCACCAAAATCAAATTAAAAATTTTCAAGCATGTAGATTTACAGATCCTTGCCCTTTGTTTCGCTACGATTTTACCCTGTATTTACATATTATAATTAAGGTGATTGAGGGTGAGGGGGAGTTTGCCAGTGTACTTGATCAGTTGGTGTTGGCGTTCAAACACTTCACATGCACGTTTGCTGCTTTATTTTGATTTTTTTTCAAAAATCTGATTTTTTGGACTTGATAATTATATGAAATGTAATGGCAAAGGCTCAAAGTTTCGGCAGCGAGCAAAACGTTTAAATTTTTCTATATTCAATTTTGAGCAAATCTGATACAGCTCGGGACTTCGTAAAAATTATTTTCTTTTTGGAGCATTTGTAAAGATTTTTGAAAAAAATACCGAGAATTATGGAATTAAAAATTTTAATACAAGTAAATGAAAATTTCTGCTGTTTGGAAGCAATTTCCTCCATAAAAATGTGCATGAATTTTCATTTAATTAAAAATTAGATCTTAGCTCATAACATGGTGTCTACTTGGCAAAAAAAAAAACAGAAAAAAACAGAAAATACCAAGAATTTGACCTTGATAGTAAAAAAAGGCAAAAAATGGCAAGAATTTTAATAATTTTGGTGCAAAATGCAAAAATTTTAAACATTTCCTCTTTTTTTGAATTTTCTTATGAGAAAATAAAAAAATGATTTTTTGGGGGAAAATTCGAACCAGGAAAAATTACGTGAAAATGGCAAGAATTTTCATTTTTTGAATCTAGTAGACACAATGTCAATAAATGAGACACTTCTTTCGTTAGAAATTTTAGACTAATTAATTGGAACCAGTTTCAGAGAAAATCATAATATTCTGGATTTTTTTTATAAACAAAAAAGGTTTTTCCATTGTTTTTTTTTTTTTTTGAAAATTCGGTTCTCTTTCTGTTTGTATGGCTAGCAAATATCACCCCCTCCCCCGACACCTTTTTTAAGCTACAAAATGGCTTGTGATTTTTCGTTTAAAGTGTTTTCAAAATTTTCTGGTTTAATTTTTAGAAACACCAGCGAGATATCTCTTTTCTGTTCCATTTGTTACCTATTATGTAATTTGTAAGCTTTTCCAAAAAATTTTCTTCCAAATTACAATTTTTTCTCTTCTTTTGCATAATATTTTCTTTTCATTGCTTCATTTTCCAAAGAAGTTGCATTTTTTAAAATCTCATCTTTGATATTTCGTTCATACTCTTTCTTTGTACTTCCAACATTTAGAATTTATAGAATTTCAAAAAAAAAGTTGAAAAGCAGAAAAAAGCATTGAAAAATGTAAAAAGATGGTGATTTCTGTTCAAATTTGATTTTAAAAAAAACTGATAAAAAAATCGAAAAATCACTATTGTAAGTAGGTACCTGTATTGTTGAATTGTTCAAAAAATAAATTGAGTTGTATAATTTCTAATAAAGTATGGATGATTGGTGATAAGTTATACCTCAACAAAAATTTTATTGGAAAATTTAAAATAATATTCGGGTCTTTCTCTTAATTTCTTTGAAAAAAAAAAGAAGAAAACAAGGTATCTAACAGGCCCTAAAAGTGATAAATAGGTACAATTTGACTAAAAAAATCCTGAATTTCTTGTTGAAAATTACTTTTTTATAATTTACTAGGTACCTAAAAAAAATTTAAAAAAGTGAAAAAATGAATTACCAATTTTTGACGAATGAATTTTTTGAGGAGATGAGGTGTGGCAATGTTTTGCCAAAAGTCCTGCAAAAATTCTGAGTTTTTTATTGAAAATTTATTTTTTTTTCATTAATTTACCATTTGAAATGGGAAAAAATATGAAAAAAGGGATTTCGATTTTGTTTGTCTCGTCTCTTAATTTTTTGTTGGGTTCGTAATCAAATTCTTGAACGAATTTTGATAGATCTGTAAAGCTAAAAATATCAAAAATTTTGAATTTTCAGGATGTTGAATAGGGGGGGGAGGGGAGGGTCGAAACCTTTTGTCGAACGACTTGAAAAAGATCCATAGTTTGATTCGGAAATTTTGTTAGGTACCCCGGAAAAGTTTCCATTTTTTCGTACCAGAAAATTTTCTAAAATTATATAAAAGGCCATTTTTGTGTTTGAAGTTGACTTTTTGAAGTGTTTTTGGAGATAACGTTGAAATTTTCCTGAGAATTTTCTGCCAAAAAATGTATTATTTGCAAAGTTACAAATTTTGAAGAATTGTGCTCAAATCGATCTAATAGGTCACCAATTAGGGTAAGCCGCAATTAAAGGTGCTGAAATTGAAAATACATTCCAGTGATGATTCCGGCCTCGAAAACTAGAAAAATACGCGCGATTAATTCTGCGATGAAAATTTATCCCAAATTTATCGCAGCCCAAAACTGCTCGGAAAAATCGTGAGATTATTTTTTGGAATGAAAATCCGTTCCAATGATCATCCCGACCTCAAAATCTAGAAAAATAGGTAGGTACGATTAATTCTGCGATGAAAATTCATCCCAAATTAATCGCAGACCAAAAATACCCGGAAAGATCGTGAGATAACGTTTTTGGAATGAAAATCCATTCAAGATTTTTTTTTGGCTTTTTGCCAGTTCTGGAAAATTCCAAAATTTTCTGGAGTTCTAAAACGTCTCGACACCGCTCTCAATCGATTTGAGAGGTCAAGTATAGGGTATATACCAAATTTCAAGTTTTTTCGTAGATTAGATCAAATTGTCATGTTTTCCTTGCCAATGAGGTAATTTTGAAATTTCAAAAATTCGTCAAAATTCTAAAAATGAACTTCAGCACTTGAAATTTTGGATATGAGGTTCTTTTATTAGTTGGGATACCTCCTTTGTGAAGTCTAATGTTTTTTATTAAAAAAATAGAATACATAATATATATTTTTTAATTTCTATAAAAGCTTCATTGCAGGAATTTTTTTTTCGTATGTATTTGTAGTACTTACAGCACAAAATTTTTCCCTCGAAATGAAAGTTGAGAAAACATTTTGTACGACGTTATATTACTCTTGTAACATTAATTTTATCAAATTTGAAGCACATAGGTTTAGGTATCCGAGTAAATCTAATGGTCAGTGTGACCTTGCCCGAGAAAAAAAAAATGGGTGCGTCATGGGACGTACCTCAGAAGTGAAAACTTGTTTCTGAATTTTTGATTTGTATTCTGAATTTTTGATTTGTATATTAGAGGTTTCGCTCTTTTATTTTGAAATCTATAATAAGAGGTGGGTGAATAGATAATATTTTTTTGTAAAAAAGGAAATGTCATTTGGAACAAATGATAAAAGTTAAACAAATCGCATTACCTGTATAGATTATGAGAAACTTAGTGAAAGTTTTTATGTAATAGATAGGTAACAAAACATATGCAATATGGTGCAAACGAATGAAGAATTTTAGATATATTAAGTTTTTGAAAACAAAGGAATGGAGAATGAATAATTGAAAAAGTGAGAACGGAAAGACGTGTCTACTTGTTTGTACAATAAATAAGTAACAGGATATGGTCTTGACAAAATTTCAGGAATAGTAATCTAGAACATATAAATGTCATTTATAACAAATGAAAATTTCAGGATTAGTAATCTAGGACATATAAGTGAGAAAAACGTGAAAAAAATGTGCTATAAACGACTGAAATATATTTTCCACTCAAAAACAATATATTGAACGAAAATTAAAATTCGCACGTCAATTGAAAAATCCAAATGACACACAAAAGGTAAAGCAGTGCTGTCAACAAATTTCTTTTTGACTTTTAATAATTTTCTTTTAGATTACATTTTGACTTTTTGTCACACTTAACGAGTGACATTTTTTAAATGACTTTTAAAAGGTAAAGCAGTGCTGTCATCAATTTTCTTTTCTACTTTTAATAATTTTCTTTTAGATTACATTTTGACTTTTTGTCACACTTAACGAGTGACATTTTTTTAATGACTTTTAAAAGGTAAAGCAGTGCTGTGACTTTTTGTCACACTTAACGAGTGACATTTTTTTAATGACTTTTAAAAGGTAAAGCAGTGCTGTCAACAATTTTCTTTTTGACTTTTAATAATTTTCTTTTAGATTACATTTTGACTTTTTGTCACACTTAACGAGTGACATTTTTTTAATGACTTTTAAAAGGTAAAGCAGTGCTGTCAACAATTTTCTTTTTGACTTTTAATAATTTTCTTTTAGATTACATTTTGACTTTTTGTCACACTTAACGAGTGACATTTTTTAAATGACTTTTAAAAGGTAAAGCAGTGCTGTCAACAATTTTCTTTTCTACTTTTAATAATTTTCTTTTAGATTACATTTTGACTTTTTGTCACACTTAACGAGTGACATTTTTTTAATGACTTTTAAAAGGTAAAGCAGTGCTGTGACTTTTTGTCACACTTAACGAGTGACATTTTTTTAATGACTTTTAAAAGGTAAAGCAGTGCTGTCAACAATTTTCTTTTTGACTTTTAATAATTTTCTTTTAGATTACATTTTGACTTTTTGTCACACTTAACGAGTGACATTTTTTTAATGACTTTTAAAAGGTAAAGCAGTGCTGTGACTTTTTGTCACACTTAATGAGTGACATTTTTTTTAATGACTTTTAAAAGGTAAAGCAGTGCTGTCAACATTTTTCTTTTTGACTTTTAATAATTTTCTTTTAGATTACATTTTGACTTTTTGTCACACTTAACGAGTGACATTTTTTTAATGACTTTTAAAAGGTAAAGCAGTGCTGTCAACAATTTTCTTTTTGACTTTTAATAATTTTCTTTTAGATTACATTTCGACTTTTTGTCACACTTAATGAGTGACATTTTTTTAATGACTTTTAAAAGGTAAAGCAGTGCTGCCAACATTTTCCTTTTTCACTTCTGGATAAATGATATTTTTGTAATATAATGTGAGAAATTTCCCTGGATAAATGATATTTTTGTAATATAATGTGGGAAATTTCCCTAGATAAATGATATTCCTGAATAATTGGTGGTTGGCAACCGTGTATAAGCGTAACGCGTCGAAAAAAATAGACCCCCACCATAGAAGTTTTCACTTCAAAAAGTCTCGACGTCTTTTTCAAATAGCCCCGATGAATAAGAAAAAAAAATACCCCATCGAAATTGACCAGCGGCAAAATAAAAGGTAATTCGGTTTTTAAAAACTGGAAATTGTAACTCGCTGAGTGCAAAAAGCACATTCAAAGGTCACTTGGTTGGAAACCCCTAAAGCCAGATTCGATTCACAGAGCTCATTTTGCAGAAGTAAAAATACATAAATCTTGGATACGTTGCGTAGGTACTCTTCGTGCAACGAGAACAATTCCAACGTTATCGAAACAGATAACGAAATCCCAGCGAAAAAGACCCGAAGTCAGATGGTTGTTTACGAAGCGATGATGCAAGAGAGGAAGCTTTGGGGCTTTACGTCGAAGCTTCGAATTTGGGTGAAAGCTGACACGTCGTATAAATCAGGTCGTGGTGCACGGAGTGTCGCATTAAGCAGAGTAGAAAAGAGGGGAAGGTTGACGACGAATATCCAGGGGGCTGGGTCCGACTCTCCTTCGCCGACTGCCTTTAACGACTTGGTTGGTATTTCCTGGTTCACGGTGTATTTGTGTTTCTCGCAGGCCAGCTGAGTCATCCGTGGGTGGGAAATATGGTTAAAGTACGTCTAATGTGAAATGTACGTACGTAAATTTACGTATATTCGTATTCCAGTTGTATTTTCATATTAAATAAAGAAAACTTCATATTTATAAAATACATCAACGGAGAAAAGAGCCGAATATTTGTGCAAAGGCAATTACGACGCATTATCCCGGGTCAAAAGATCTACGAGCGAGCTCCCTCCGCCTCCTACCCGTTCTTACTTCGGTTCGAAATGCTGCTCCTGGCGCACAACCCGCCTATGCCTTGTGGAACAGCCGCGGCGAAAAATTCGTTTCGAAAATTCGCATTTTCTCGAGCAGTCGAGCCGGGCTGCGAATGTTGTTTTCGTAATGACGTCATACTAACTTTCGATTCGCACGCCTCTATCGATGCCGAATGCGGGGCTCGCGGAGGCACCGTGCCGGATCTGGTTTTATTATTTTCACTTTTGAGGTTCCTTCCTTCGCTCGCCGTATCTAAATCCCATTCCTGGCTGGGTTTTCGTCATCCTCGTAGTTCACGATGTTTACATGTATCAGCGGGTAACGATTCGATGGTTATACGTATTAGTAGTAGAGGGGGGAGGGGGATTTGTTTACGATGGAGTAAATTGTGCCGGCATGTCGACGAATTTTTCCGCGTTTTTTCTTTTTTTCCTTCTAACGTTTTTTTTTTTTTTTTTTTTTTTTTTGTTGGAAATTCGTAAACGTATTTGCTTGAATGATTCGTTCGCTATGGATTTCCATTCAATTGTTGTCTGTTTTAAAGACGTACACGTTTTGTCGATGAACCGTGACGAAAAGTTAACAGAATTACTGAAGGGTGGATGAAGCGAAGGGAGAGAAAAGGGGAAAGAAATTCAATTTCGTAACTTTTTTATTGTATTAAACGCGAAAGATTCGGAGAAGGAATTATAAAAACGAAATGTTACTAGGACGTAAAAGTTGTTGCGTATAAAAATTCGAGCGAAGATGATTTCGAAAAATTTTCAAGGTTTTGTCAAAATTGATAATGTATTTACACAATGAAGAATTTTTCGGCAGTGTGAAATGTTTGAAAATCGTTGTATTACGTCTTTTCGAACAGATTATACTTGTGGACAACAGTGCGTGTGAGTTAATTCGATCATTGTCTTACGAATTTTCCGAATTTTTGAAAAATTTTGCAGAAATTTTGAGGTGAAAAAGTCCTTGCATTTTTTCTATTTGAGGTATGGAATTCAAAACAAAATCATTAATAGATCGCCTGTGTACATTTTCCTATTTTTTTCGTCGATACCTTTTATTTAAGTAGATCTGTATGAAGTTTTAACGAAATCTCAACGTATCAATTTCTATATTTACTTGTGGTATGACTTTTTTGTTGAAATATCGAAGGTATTAGAAGAAAAGAAACATAAAACATGAGAAGAGAGTGATATGAGATTTTGCTGAAAAAAGCTAATCATTTCATTTCAACGATTGATATGTTTTCCTCAAGAAATTGTGTTTAAATGTTGGAGAAATACAGTAAAATTGGGGAGGCGGAACAATAGTATTTTATGCAACTAGGAAAATAAGTCATTTCCTGAGTTGCATACTATATTTTTCGTTTTAGAAAGAGAAAAACGCGAATTTAAGCACCGCGAGAGGGAATAAAGTAGCATTTTTCTCCCTCTACAACGAAAAAAAAAGTTATGGAATTTCAAGACTTCTTGTTAAAAATTAAGGATTAGGTATTTACTTTTTGCTCAATTTATTGTGGGTATTCCAAAATTATGTCTCGTTGACAAAGGCAAAAACTAAGAAAAATCGAATGAAAAAGGAAGCAGGTAAGGGGGAAAGAGGATGGGTGAAGTTGAAATATTGAAATGGTGGTGAAAAAAGTAAATTTGGTTTTCTGAAACCTTTTCTTAAAATAATGGAGAAATGCAGCAAAATTATTGAGGGGGGGGTATACCCAACTTGACGATTTTTTGTGGAAATAGATCGATTTCGTTAAATTTTTGTTTGACTTTTTTTCATCCCTCGTCAATCCAAAATCATATTAGAAAAAAAATAAGGAAACTAAAAAGGATGGAGATGTATCCTTTGGTGGCTTTGGTTATGGTCTGTGTATATTATAATTTTTCCTCGGGGCTAGGCATTTATAATTTTTGGTACGAATCAACGTTATATTCAACTTTTTGTCAGATTTTAAGATATTTAGTTAGTAACTTAATTGAATTAAAATCTTTCCAGTTTATAAATTTTTTTGAAAAAAATTTTGCCATTTTTGGTGTATTTCCAACCTGATTTTCATGGCATTTTCTCTTCCCTTTTTTCAAAATTTATACCAATAAAGTCTTGAATTTAGGGTTAATTTTAGAATAATTTTAAAAAAATTTTATGCTTGAGATAAACATAATTTCATTTTTGATTTCTTGAAAAATACGGGTCCGTAAAAATTTGATCGGAATTCGTGTTAAAATTGTTCTTTTTTTCAAAATTGAGTAGAAACCTTCAGTCTGCTTCGCTGGAGAAAAGAAAGATTTAAAAATCTTTAGGTTTAAAAGTGGTGATAAAGTGACTATCATTTAGGCCGGTATTCATAGACAATACTTAAGTACGCAAAAACCTATACTTAAACAAAGGATTAGTATAGGTTTTTGCGTACTTAAGTATTCCTTGGTACTTAAGTATTGTCTATGAATACCGGCCTTAGAAATTCGTTCTAAAGAATTTATTCATTTGAAAATAATTCAACATTTTTTTTGTTTATTTGAAAATCGAAGAAAATATGTCGAGAAAGTAATGGCTGGAGGTGTTTACCTTCAATTTGAACGAGAGTCAGACTTTTGGGGAAGAGTATATTTCTAAAATCCTACTTTATTCCATCTTGGTTAACATATAAATGGTTATCTGCCTTGAAAAATCATTTTTGAAAAAAGAACTGACAGCATCATTTTTCCGGTCTTTTGAGTGGGAAAGGGGGACATGAAGAGCGAGAAAAGTAAATTTTCCAAAAATCGAGAAAAAGTCGAAAAATTAATTTATGGATTTTGGTTGACGCCTTGCTCGAGGGAAAGGACAGAAAACAAGAAAACATTTTTATTGTGATTGAGAAAGCCTCAAGAGCTTCATCTCTATGAAATTCAGTTAGGTACTTAAGTCACCTTTTACCTTATTTTGGGCCATCTAGGTAACTTTTTATTGAAAGAAGGAAATTACGATCCCCATCAACGATTTCATTTTTGCATTGGAAATTCAAGGATTGGTTAAAAAATACGCTCGAGGTGTAAGCCTAGAAATCGCAGCAAAGATGAATTTTCTTGGGGGAAACTCGATTTTTAGCTGGCTTAGAAAGGAGGTATCCCAACTCGAAGTAAACTTTTGAGCCGAAAGGAAAATAAATCGAAAGTATATCACAAAACAACCCCATACCCAAAATTTCAAGTACTAGAGTTCATTTCTCGAATTTTGGCGAAAAATTACCTCATCGCTCTGCAAAAATGAAAATTTGATCTAATCAACGGAAAAAGCTAAAATTTGGTGTATACCCTATTTTCGACCTCCCGAATCAATTGAAAGCGATTTCGAGATGTCTTGGAGCATCCAGAAAATTTTGCAATTTTCCAGCACTGGAGAAAATACAATATACCAAATTTCAGCATTTTTCGTTGATTATAGATAAAATTTTTAAATACTTATTGCAGGGCGATGATGAAATAATTTCAAAATTTTAAAATTCACCAACGTCCAAGAAAATGAACTTCAGCACTTGCAGGCATCATAGTGGGTCACTTTTCACGTCTAAAAAGTCACTTTGGTTACTTTTTCCCTCTCAAAAGTCACGGTTTCTTCAAAATTGCTATTTTTCAAAATTCTTCAAGAAAAAAATTAAAAAATTGATTTTTGCTAGTTCAAGTTCGTTTGTTGTTTTGACAAAGGAATTTAATAAATGAAATTATTCACGTCTTTTCAGTTGATTTATCTTTGAAATATTTTCAGAAAACTACAAAAAAATTGCCCCCGAAAAAAATTGAATTTTTGGTTACTTTTGGTTACTTTTTGGTCATTTTTTGGTCACTTTTTTTTGGTCAAAAAAAGTTACTGAAAGTTACTTTTTTCTTCAAAAATTTTGCTATGATGCCTGCACTTGAAGTTTTAGATACGAGGTTCTTTTATGATGTATTGATGTACTTTCGATTTATTTTTGTTTCAGTCCAAATTTTAACTTGGAGTTGGGATACCTCCTTCACTCAAAAAAAATATATTAATAAATCTAATTTTAAAAAATAATAACGGGCCACCATTCAAAGAGTTGGCAAAATTTAATCTAAAAATAATCATATTTATCAAGATATTTGGTAAAATTTATCATTCAATAATAAATTTTACTAAATACTTGGTAAAGTTTATTATTGAATGATGAATTTTACTAAAATATCTTGATAAATATTATTATTTTTAGATTAAATTTTGCCAACTTTTTGAATGGTGTCCCGTTATTATTTTTTAAAATAAAATTTACTAATATTTTCAACATTTTCTATTATAATTTTTTGCGAGTTTGTAAGTTAATTTCTTTGTTTTCCACTTTAAAATACGGTAGGAAATCAAGATTGTGCTGCAGGTTCCAAAATAGCTAGTACCTTTACCTAGTACCTACTGAAATTTTCAGGTTCAGTGGACCGAAACTTCTTGAAAGTACGCGAGAACTTGGTTTTCAGCTGCTCAAATTTATTTAATAATACTTGGGGAATGAAAATTGTGCTGGAGACCTCAGAATGTTTGGAAGTAATATATATTTTTTTTTTTGGGGGGGGGAGTTAGTTTTGGATATAAAGATATAATTTTTATCAATTTCTGAGAAAATTGCTACTTTTTTTCAAAACTAGGTAAATCGTATTACATTTTTGCTGAAAATTGAAGATTTTTGAAAAATTCATCAAAAATCTAAATTAAGTATAAATTTTGGGAGCTTGAATTTTGATTTCGAGGGGTTTTGAACATCCTGTTTCTAAACCCCTCGCTCTCATCCTTACATTTTGACTGGGTTTTCTGCGAGCTTCATCTACACAAATTAGCTACGGAAGTCGATGTTTTATAATTTTTAGGAAAACTCAAGTACCAATTCTTGAATTTTTTTTTTCAAAATGTGATCTTTTTATCCCAGTTGCTTCTTAAATTCGGGCAAAATCAACTTAAGGGGAAGGGTTAGGCAACCTAATTAGCGTAGGAGTATCCTGCTCAGTCATTTAATTAGTTTCATCTTCACTTAGATACCTCTAGGAATTTCTTCGATACTTCGATGATAAACTTAATCAACTTAATTAACGTATTGCACAAATATTTACCCAACTTGCTCGAGAAGCGAAGAGATTCGATACTAAATCACCTGGGATTCTAAAATTGGGGCTGAATATGACTGGATTTCCATGCACCCAGGGGTTTAAACTTTACACAGACAACCATCTCTCAAACGCGATTGCATATTATCGCAGCGAAGTGCACAAGTTCACCGCCAGAGGCTACAATTGGCGCGAGCTGAGCGTATAAATAGGTTACTCGTTTAACCGGGATGCACGAAATGTTGAATTGTGCATGAGCAATGGAGACCGGGAAAGAGAGAGAAAAAGAATCCATAATAGACTAGATAATATAGGTATTAAGAGGTGCAGCTACAAATGAATTTATACCACGTATATGTAATACCGACAACCATAACAAAGCTCTCTGTACAATGAAACTAGAAAGTTCGTTGAACTTGCATTATACGTAACACGGGTTAAACTGGCGAGCACGCCGGTGGAGGCGACGACGACGAAAGGAAAAATCTATTTAGTCGATTTTCTCGTCTGGAGTCTGGGGATTCGACACGTAACGCCGAACTTCGAGTATGTCTCCGAAAATGGCACTCGAAGCGGAGAAAAACTCGAAATTATTTCCATTCGAATAAAATAATTTCGCTGGAAGACGAGAAATGAGAATTTCGAAGCGAGATCGTCTTCGGTGGCCAATTTTAGAACTTGGTTAATTGTTGTCTCGTGTATTAAGTAGAATGACTCACGCGATATCTAAGAGTCTTGGACACGAGACTATATGGTTTCTTTGTTCTTGATACTACTTTCGTGTTAATTGTTTTTAATCGATGAGTCAAGAACGAACGCTGCGAGACGTGCGAGGGCTAAATGCGAGAATCCGCGGTTAATCGAAAATTTTCTCTTTGTTGCAGGGTACACCGGAGAAGAAAAGATAGAAAATTGTACGTCGTACTCGAGTAATACTTCTGCTATACTTCGGTTTCCTTCCCAAGGACGGTGAAAATCGTGGTAAGTGTTTTAAGGAAAACAATTGTACTAATACGATGGGAAGTTGGTCGAGGGGAGGTCTTGGAATTGAAACAGTTTATATTGCTGGTGAAATAATTAGACCAAAATGAAGTCTCGTTTTTTGCTATTTCGCTTCTAACGTTATCCTGTTATTAGGATGAAGCTAAAGTTTCGTATATTTCTCCTATCCCCTCCTCCGGATGATGAAGCGAGTTGAATAATTCGTTAGTGGGAAATTATATGTTTCCAAATTGCTATAATTTTGAACATCTGAAGAGATACCAAAAAGTGGAGTAGTTTTCAAGGTTTTAATAATTTGAAAAATATAGAATTAGCGAGAAAATTGTCGAGGAAAAATGAAGTAAAAATAGATAAAATACCCATTGAAAATCTGGTAAAATGAAACATTTTTTTAAAATATCTTGAACAGGGTTGGAACGAATCTACCTAAAATTGGATTCGAATTCGAATCCACGAATCAGTGTTCTTTTTTGGATTCGAATATATTCCGGGTTTTCGTGATTCGAATCCGATCTCGAATCGCTGAGTGAATTCGTAAATTCGAATCCATCATTTGGGGAAAAATTGACGAGCAAAAAAAAAAGTTTACACGACTTAACCAGGCATTAAACAGTAGGGTGGACCGAAAAACCAAAAATTTTGATTTTTGAAAAGTTATCCCCCCCCCCACAAAAGTTGTTGGCTGGATAGACTAGAAAAGTAAAATAAAAAAATTCAAAATCCATTCGTATCTTCCGATCGCGCAAGAGCCTTCAATTCTTCGAAAATTGCCAAAAATTCAATATTTTCAGAAATTGAATTTTTTTTAAAGAAAATCAAAATTTATTAAAATCAATTTTAGAGCTTATTTAGGGATTATTTAAAGCGAAAAACACAACTTTTTTGAAAAAATCCACGTTTTATAGTTTTTTAAATTTCTCATATTTCTTCACCTCTGAAGAAAAATTTAAAAAAGGTATAAAATACTGATTTTTTCAAAAAAAAAAAAGTGCTTTCCGGTTTAGATAGTCACTAAATAAGCTCTAAAATTAATTTTGATCAATTTTAAATTTTTTTCAAGATTTTTAAAATTTTGAATTTTTGGCAATTTTTGAAGAATTGAAGGCTCTGCGATCGGAAGTCATGAATCGATTTTGAAATTTTTTATTTTATTTTTCTAATCGATCCAGCCAACAACTTTTGCAGAGGGTAACTTTTCAAAAATCAAAATTTTTGGTTTTTCGGTCCACCCTATTAAACAGAGTCACCTTTTTTAGTGACTTGTCTCCTATTTTCAAGGTTGGTCACTAAAAGTCACTTTTTTTGCCAAATGGTCACTAGTGGTCACTTTTTTCATTATGAAGTCACTTTTTTCGTTCAAACGGCCTACCGCTCTTGCATAAAATTTAAAAAAAGTCCTATCAAATCTTTTTTTGTACTTATCAGTTCACCAGCTTTGTTGATTGATACCTTGACAAAGATTTATTAATAAAAAAATGTTCGAAATTTTTTTTTCAGTACCTACTATCGCAGAATACAGTTTGAGTAATGAAAAAAATAGGGGGATTATTTATTTATGAGAATAAAATTGAAAAATTACTTTTTGCCTCATTAAAAAGTCACTAAAGTCACTATTTTTCTCCAAAATCTGTGTTTGATGCCTGCTTAACCCATAAAACAACATAAACTAAACCACAGGAATATAAATTTTCTGTTTGGGAGGACCCTCCGCAACAAAGGCACCATTTTCCTCCCTCTTTGCCTTAATGGGCCCCACAGACTCCGCAAAAAAATGCAGAGAAACAAATCCTGGCGAATCCTTTAAAACGATTCGAATCCATTTCACGAATCCGTACTATTTTAGGGATCGGAATCATTAAAATGAATCAAGTTTCACATAGTGGATTCGAATCAATTTTTTCGAATCCGAAAATGGATTCGAATCCGTTCCAACCTTGATCTTGAATCGTTGTCCTAACATTTGATACGATTTTAACGTATTTTCAATATTTTAAACGATTTTTTCAGTATTGTATTTGATTTTCAATGCAATTTGATGGACATTTACATAATTTTTGATAATTTTGCTTCATTTCAAAAGTTTTTGCAACGTTTCAAACTATTTTCGAAGTGTTTAGAATTCTTTATCGACGTTTTATAACAATTTTTGCCCTATTCGGATGCAATTTCAATGAAATTTCATCAACATTTTTGTCCATTTAGAGAAAACTGCCTGCTTTTTGGACAATCTTGGTCCGATATTAATAATTTTCACAGAAATTTAATGAGTGGTTTTTCAAACAATATTCCAACACTAAATTTTTAAAAGATTATAACCATGGAATTTTCTTGAAAAATTATTTCCAGGGATCAAATATTATTAAAAATTTTTCAAAAATCTAAAAATTACCATTTGTTTTCAAAATTCTGAATTCTGAAGATTTTTAGACATTATTTTTATTTTTTTCATTCAAGTTTCATTGAAATAAATCGGTTGTTTAACCTTGTGAGGTAAGAAATTTCAAATTAATCGGACTAATGGCACGATCAATTAATTACTTATGTGGTGATGTCGGAAGGGGGGAGGGGCAAAGTTTGAAAAGAATTTCATCCGATTGAATGGGCTGTCTTTTATTTTTAAAAATGGGATTGGAAATAATTTGCGAATTTAATATCATCGCTTTCCCCTCCCCTCCCCTCCCCTCCCATTTAATCTTTCGAATGTAGTTGAAGCATACGTTTCCAAAATGCCCTAAAAGTCCAAAATGTGTATGTGAGAAAAGGGACCCAGGTTTAATTTTTTTTTTCAGTACACCTATGTCCATTTTCTCCTTTACAGATTTTGGACTTTGGGCAGTTTGGAAACGTATGCTTCAGTTTAATTAATGTGTAGAAATTTTCAATGAAGCGTTTTTTTTTTTAAATTAGTTCAAAATGACCCAAAACTTGAGTAAAATATGTCACAAGATTCCTTAAAATGTTCATAATCACTGTACAAAATATTGATTGGGTATGATTCAGGTACTTGTCGTAAAAATTGTTGAAATCTTTACAAAAATCATTGAAAAAAGAGGTTGAAAATTGAAATATGGTAAAACTTCTTTAAATTTTTTAAAATTCATACAAATCGCGTTTAAAATGTTACATGGTTGAAATATTATGAAAGATTTTTCAAATTTTCATAAAAATTATTCCCAATATTTCAAAAATGAATAAAAGCTATGATAAGTTTTGAAAGTGTCATTAAAATTTATCAAACGTCCGTGGAAAAATAATTTAAAATATCAAAAACGGGAAAAAGTGAGAAAATTTTCGAAAATGTTGCAAAAGTGGATGAAATTTTCATAAAAATAATATATTATGAAAGGGATTAAAATATTGTAAAAATTGTTTCAATTTTTTATAAATTGAAAAAAAAACGTACCGAAACATGGGGTTACTTTGGTCCAGTGCAGAATGTACTGAATTTTGCCCAATATGAAAAATGAGACCGTTTCGGCAGCACTGGGCCAAAGTAACCCCATGTTACAATATTAAATATACTTATTTAAATTATGTTGAAATTTCCATGAAAATGTTTAAAAGCGCATAACAATGACCAGAATATCGTGAAAAAGGTCAAACATGTTTTAATGATTGAAAAATCATAAAAAAATTTATTGAAAGTAGGAAGAAGTCATGTAAACTATTGAAAAAGTTGTAAAAATTAATGAAATTTTCATAAAAATCATGAAATAGGTATGTAAGGTTATTAACCTTAATTTCTTCAACCATTTTTACAGTTTTCTGGCCATTCTCATTGAAGCAATTTTCATTCATTTTTGAATTTTTTATCCAATTTTCAATGAGAATTTCACTAATTATAATTTTTCAATAAGAATTTCATCAATTTTTACGATATTTCAATAAATTTTTAATTTTTTTTTTACCATTTCCATGAACTTTGAAATATTTTAAATATTGTTATTCAATTTTCATAATATTTTCAATAATCTTCATAAAAATTTGAAAATGTCTACCAATTTTTGTAATTTTCAAATCCTTTTTTTAAAATAATTGTTCAAAAAAATTCAAAATTTTGAAAGACAAAAAATATTTATAATAGGTATTATAATTTTCAAGGCGAATTTGAAAAAAAAAAATCATCATTGTGTAAAATGAATCTTATTTTTTGGAGAATATTTAAAAATTTAAACCCCATTAAGTGACAGAGGTCCGAGTCAGAGATTAACATCAATCTTTACTCGATCTTTCGACATAATGAAATTGTCCTTTTTCTTCTCCAACTTTTCAAAAAAAAACAAACAAAAAAGAACTCACATTCTAGCGAATATTTTTCATTTGAAAAACTATCCAATACTTACATTTTTTCTGAACAAAACTAGTTTTGAATTTGGTTATTGAAAAATCACGAATGAAATTGGAATTATTTGATATTTACTTTTTAAGGGTCAACAATTTTTTTACGATGATAATAAGTCAATCCTTCATATTTCCATTTTAATTTATTTCTACCCTAAATGAATTTCAAAATTCTGTGTCTGTTTTTCATATCTCTGACGCCTCTCCGCCTTCCTCTAACACTTCTTTAGACAGTTCTTTCTTAAAAATCAATTAGAATTGAGCTCAGCTTCTTCGAGATATTTTGAGAATGATTTGCTATACCTTCTGCAAGTAAGATTTGAAGTCTGGTACGAATTTTTAAACCGTCTGCAGGATTGTCACGGAGCATTTCTCATTAATGAAATGTTGCCTAAAAAACATAATTTCAAGAAGTTTTCTAAAATTAGCCAATTTTTGGAGTTCGTTTCATTTTTGAAACCTTTACACCATCTTATCAAATTCGGAATTAAATAAAAGTTCACCCTCCGTTGCTCTACACCCAGATCCCTCACCCAGCGAATAAGAAAAATTGACAAAAGCCGAACCAACCGCCAAATCTATCCGCAAGATAAGAAGCGGAATAAAAATTCGTCAGACGTACTAGGAAAATACAGGGGGTCAAAAAGTAACGATGCGATAGGTCACGGACATTATATCTGTATTTCAACCCCCTTCGCGACACCGACCACCGCTCGTATGTACACCAAAGGTGCAAGAGACCCAGCAGCGGGCGGAGGAATGCAAAGGTTCATTCCAGGACACACGACTGTTTTCCTTTCAACCCTCCGCACATGTCTTCGATTCACCGATCGAAAAATGTACACAAATTCGACCTACCTACACCCAAAGCTATGTTTATTTAGGTATACGTACAAAATTGTTGATGAAAATATCAATCAGGTGTATTAAAATAACTTACCTTGCAATTAGACTCAAATTTGAAGGTAACTCGTATGACAAAAATTGTTTACGGAACCGAAATAAACACCATGGTGTCGAATACATACAAAAATAAACAATTTTTTGAAACTAAATTTCGATAATTTTAATTTCAAAGTAAGAAAATGAAATAAAAAATAGCACCGGATTTTTGGTAACTCGAGAAAAAAAAGGAAGAAAATTAAGCGAGAATAAGAGCAGAAAAAAAGGTGATTTTTGAAAAAAAAAAAAAGACAACTCGTAACGTCACGTTACTCGATGCATTTGCGGTTTGAACTACTAAAACGTGTACGATTATGTCGCGAACTCGGTGAAGAATACGTACGTACGATTTGAAAACAAGGCTGAAGAGAGAACTGGCCGTAGAAATGGCATCAGTGTTGCCAATATCGAGGTTCGAGTGATACGTCAGACCGAGCTTTTTCAGCCTAAAGCTGTGGAAATTTCCGTCGAGCCACGAGGGATCAAAGGAAAGCACGAGAGGGGAATTTGTTTACACTTTTCGACGTCTTACGCTCCGGCCCGCCCACTCTCGTTCGACCGTTCATATCCTCTACGTGTGGCGAAGACCGCTGTGTAACGTGTTGAAGCGTTATTTTTCGATGAAGAAAAGCAAACTGAGGTCCCCCTAGCCCCCTGCGCCCTCGGTCGAGATGCGGATACGCGATAATAAATTTCCATTTAAAGTTCATCGGTGCTGGTAAAATTTCCCCTTGAAATTGGCCTTCGCCGGTGGAAAAATGTCGGCGGTGAGAAATCACTTCGTATGGTTTCCATTGTACGACTTCCGTATTTCAGTCGAGCTTTGTTTTCCAATTTTCCATTTCGATCGCGGACTCGAAAAGACAAATTGCCCTCGTAGAGTGACGACGTTTGCGAAATGTATCGTAGAGGCCTGTTTAACTCGAGCATAAGACGGCCCATTCGTCGTGCCTGGCGAAATCTCTAAATGAACCGAACGGATATGAAGATCCGGAAATGAAACAGCTTGGGAGGAATTCGCGTTAAACCGCCGATTCCCTGTGCTCCCCGGCTCCCTGGGATCTTCGTTTTAAAAGTTTTGCTCGTAGTCGACGTCGTAGGACGTAGAAGCCTAGATATTGCGATAAACTAACACGTTCCAGAGGTGAAAATTTAACGCGAAGTTTGCCCAGAATTTGAGAAAATTATGTCGATGGGTGGTAACGATGATGAAGGTGCAGGAGGGGGTTATTTTCTATTTACCAACGGTGTCCTTTTGGCCTTTATATTTTTTTCCTCGATGTGTTCAAAGGAGAAAAAGTGTGACGAAAGTTTTTAGTTTTTTTTTTGGTATCGTGTTCATTGTTTTTTTTTCACTCTTAAAATTATTTCGGAGAGATTTCCTTTTAATTAAAAACCTCTTTTTTTTTATTATATCGACTCAGGCTTAGGATAGGCGCTTGGAAATTACGCATAATTTCGCCAAAAAGTTATGGAAAAAGATTTTAGTTTTGATTTTATAGAAAGAAATTAAAAGTTTTGCTTGGAAAATGGAAAAAAGCTATATATGTTTTTTTCATTTTTTACCCAGATGATTACATTTCCCTCTTTGAAAATTTGGATGTAAAAAATCTCTCATCTGGCCTTGTGAAAGATGTGGCAACATTGATTTTACAGATTCTGATTTCAGATATTTTTACCTTAATTTTTCTCAAATCAGTTGAGAGCCAGTATCGATTTGTTATTAAAAAGAATTGTTTGGGAACATGTTTTTAATAAAACGTTCGCGACTGACTAAAGGACCATATTTTCTTAATTTTGAAAATGGTTGAGTACTTATTCGTCCCTCTTCATCATTGACATTGGAGTAATTTTCACAAACGATTCCTTTAAGTCGTTCGCGAACGATTCATTCTGTAATTGAATCTTATAAATCGTTCGCGAACGAATTGAAAATTGTATATTTTTTAATAATTGTTTTCTAAAAATAATTTTCATACTGAGTTTTTGAACGAATCGTTCTCGAACGATGCTCCCTAAATCAATTATAAATTTTGTTGGTCGTTCGCGAACGATTCTTATCTTTTTTGAAAATTGTTCGGAGTTTCTTTTTTGGTATGATTTTTGATTTCTGAGTCGTTCACGAACTAATTTTATTTCATATTTTTGTGATTCGTTCGCGAACGATTCAAAAACTTGATATTTCTGTCATAGAAAACTTGGTCAACTGCCTTTTTACGAATTAGAATTCTTCCGAACGAATTGTTCACTCAATAGATGTTACAAATCGTTCGTGAACGATGTTCTCAGATCAGCTATGAATTTCGTTAGTCGTTCGCGAACGATTCAATGATAACTTTTCCTGAAATGTTTTGGGTTTTCATTCCTGGTATGATTTTCACTCGTAGTAATTTCTGAGTCGTTCACGAATAAAATTTGTTCTATATATTTGTGATTCGTTCGCGAACGATTCAAAAACTTGATATTTCTGCCATGACAGTACCTAGTCAACTGGCATTTTATGAATTAAGAGTTCTTCTGAGCGCATTGTTCACTCAATATTGATATTGAAAATCGTTCGCGAACGATGCGGTGTTCTCTGAATCGACTATTAATTTCGTTCGTCGTTCGCGAACGATTCGATAAGATTTTTTTCTAAAATGTTTTGGGTTTTCTTTTTTGGAATGATATTCTACTCGCAATCATTTCTGAGTCATTCAGGGTTCAGGGACACATTTTATTCTATACTTTTTGTGATTCGTTCGCGAACGATTCAAAAACTGTCTATTTCTTTTATGAAAATACCTAGTCGAATGGCTTTTTACGAATTAGAATTCTTCTGAACGCACTGTTCACTCAATATTGATGTCACAAGTCGTTCGCGAACGATATTCTCTGAATCATCTAAGAATTTCGTTAGTCGTTCGCGAACGATTCAATAAGAACTGTTTCTAAAATGTTTTGATTTTTTTCTCCTGGGATGATTTTTTATTCTCAATAATTTCTGAGTCGTTAGCGGAAAAATTTTAATCTATATTTTTTTTGATTCGTTCGCGAACGATTCAAAAACTTGATATTTAAAAAAATACCTTGTCGACTGGCTTTTTACGAATTGTAATTCTTCTGAGCAAATTGTTCATTCAAAACTGATGTTGGAAATCGTTCGCGAACGACTAGATTTGAATTTCTAAAAAAAATTGCCCAATTTTGTCTTTTGTAACTATTCTTTTCCTCGGGATCAACTTCGACGTTTTTCTTGAAAGTGAACCAATCATTCAATGTTATTTTTATTTCAATCGTTTAATTTTTTAATTTAAAAAATTTTATTCAATACTTATGTGGCTCATGAATCATGATCATTCCGAAATAGAATCATTCAATTTTTTTTTTAATGTTTCCTGAAAATGTATGAACACGATTGAAAAATTCTGAGAAGGAGTTGAATGAAACTTGAGTAATAAGCTAAGTATAGAAATGTGTTTTGAAGTAGGTAATTGTATCTGCACCATAAAGCCATAAACCAAGGTTACCTACAATTCGCGTTATCTCAAAAATTTACCATTTACTGCGACGATAAGTACCTGTACTTGAAGAATTGGAGGTTAATGCATTGTTACGTGTTAGGTTGTTAATCCTTTTTTCCCCTTCTACTCTTTCAATCCCTGCGCCTATTCTAAACTTTCATAATTGAGTACCCCAGCAATGATGTTGATCTTGTCGAATACAAATCGTTTGAAAATGTTAAGTTTAAAAACAATATAAGTGGCAAGCGAATCGACTAAAGAGTTAAAAAAAGATTACGATAATGATAAAATCAATTTTTGTAGAAGCTTTTCAAGATTGAAGTACATTTATACATGTATAGAACTGGTATACCTGTTTTTTGCTACTTAAACAAAATCAAGTATAGAACAACCCGCACTCGATATAAACGTTTATTTGGGTACGAACGGTCAGCGTTCTATCAGGCATTAACCTTGAAATTTCCGGACACGCGAAAATTACATAAAATTTTTTTCACACGGGTCGATGACTCGTGAAAATGTACAATTTTAAATATACCTAAAAGGAGAAGAAAGAAGGGGAGGAATAATCGGGCGCATGTAAACTGCACACACGTTAGAGTAAACAACGTTACGGTGTATGTAAACTGCACACATATGTAAATTGCACACTCACAGCGATAAGGTATTCTGCACACCGTTGGTTTGAATGAACGATTGAATCGTTCATGAGATTCGGCAGAATTTACAGTTTTTGCATACCAACGTGCAATTTACTTCTTTTTTGGTGTAGGTGAATTAGCAGAATCCAAAAAAAAAAAAGGAACAATTTTCGCTAATAAAGCTTTTACTGGGAAAAATTGTCGAGTGAGTAACGCTTGGAACAATTTTTAAACCCCTTTCAATCCAATTATATGACTATTATGAGAATTTGACTAAATTCTGTAAATTTTTTGAATTTATTTCTCCCCCTTTTAACTGATTTGACAACCTTTTGGCAGCACTTAAGGTTGACAGATCAAAAAAATTCTGTAATTTCTCTCTCATTTTGAATCAGTGGAAAGTCACTGAAAAATGATCAGAATTGCTGCACAGAGAAAATAAGCGAAATTCTTTGGTTTTCAGAGGATATTTGCTAATTTTACAAAGAATTTCACTGATTTTTTAAATAAATTTCAGAGATTTTACTGACTTTCCGGTGAATTTTCACTGATTTTTCAGCAATTTTTTCACTTATTTTTACTGTGCTGCAATTCTGACTTTTTTCCAGTGATTTTTGATAATTTTCACTGATTTATAAATGAGAGAGCAGTTGACACCAATTTTGATCATGAATGTTTATCATTTTTTGTATGCGCCATTTCGTTCATTTATTTTTTGTGTGCTAATTACATATGTGTGCAAATTACACTTCTTCTTAGTGTGTGCAGATTACATACGTGTGCAAATTACACTCGTTTGTGTGCAATTTACTTTCTTCCGAATAATCGTGGCTTCATAATCGTGTAAGAGTGTTCAGTGTTTTTATTAAATTTTTTTATGTGCAGCGTGACTCTTTCGATGCATAAACGTGGACTGCGTGGGATGAAATTTTTACGTATTGTTTTTTTCGATTCGAAAAATGCTTAATTTCAGTTTTAAAGATAGCTATCTTTAATACCTATTACCTACGTGCCCTGCCTATTTTTGTTATCCGAGCATCAAGCTCAATGTTTCGACTTTCGAATAATTTGGTGGGTCTTTGAACTCTCCGGAGCACATGAGAGTTCATTCTTCCTCACGATTTATAACTTTCCTCTGTAATGACTGGATTTTTTTCATATTGTATTTGTTTTCAACGAATTTTATGTTTTTGGTTCAATTTCTTTTGATTTGTTTTATTTTTTGATCAATTTTTCAATTTTTTGTTGAATTGAATTTTTTAGTAGACAGCTTTTATTCCATTCCAAATTGTTTTCAATTTTTAAAGAAAATTCTATCATGTTTTCCACGATTTGGTTCGATTTTTATTTTCATTTGGTTTGAAATTTTTAGTGATTAGGCCGCAGACTTGTTAAATCAATCCGAGAATTTATAAAATGTTCGAATTTGTTCTTGTATTCTTCGAGTAAATTTCATTCAAAAACAAAAACAATTCTTTGCATATCTCAAATACCTCCTAGAACAATAAGAATAATCCGGAAGTCTAATTGATTGCAGTTGTTTTGAAAAAACTCATTTTGACTCAAATTCACTCAAAAAAGATGTTTTTTTTGAAATGGAAATCCATTTTTTGATTAGGTTATTGGAATTCAAATTGAGAATTTTGATGAAGTGATTTTTTTTTGGCCGAAGTTTCTAAATGAAGAAGGAGGGTGTAAAGAAATTCTAATGATGTAATTTTTGGGAAGAGCTGATAAAATTTTCAACATTATTATTGTTATAAAATAACTGAAATATCAACTTCGAGTTTGCAAACTTGAATAGGTTGAGCTTTTTGATAGAAATAATAAAAAATAATTATTTTCTGGAAAACTTGAAAACTGGAGGAGTCCTGAATTTCGATTGGTAAATTTTATTTAATTGGAACTTTAGTTCAAGATGATGATTTTGGTTGAGGGAAATTTACTTCAGTATAGCTGTCAAATTTCAAAATTAGATCTCTCTCCATTTTTTTGTATTCAGTTAACTGGTTGCAATTTTTTTTAATGGGGGGGGAGAAAAATATTTTTTGAAAAAAAATTTATATTTATTATTTTTTTGTATTTTTACGTCTCTCTTGGTTCATTTAGCTTATGGTATTTTTAAAAATTTTTGAATGTGACGAAAAAATTAAATTAATTTTTTTTTGTCGTATTCTTTTTAGATAATGTCTGCTAAATGAATAGCAATATTTTTACCAAAAATGACTATTATTTTTAGAGAATTGTAATTTTTGCCACAAAATTATGATTTTTCGGTTTACGATACTCATTTTTGAAAATGGTTATTTTGAAGCAAGTATAAAAATCTAGGAAATTAGCCGGAGAGGTTCAAGATTTAAGACCCAAGAAAACTTCTGCGGGCTAACAGTTAAAGTTGGATCTTGGATGCTCCTCTGCGCCACTTTGAAGGGGGGTAGAGCTGGAGGGCATCCATTGTTTTTTTAGACTCTGTGATTTTTCATAACAATACCAAACTTCGATGTCTCATATCACAAAATTGATGATATTTTGAGCGATTTAGCCACCGCAAAAAATTTGGAAAAAATCCCGCGAATGGGTTTTCAATTCGAATACTGTAATTTCGTGATCTTGACTCATCTAGAAGGGCACGAGGCTCCAAAATTTTGAGCAAATTTCAAAATAACAATAATCACAAATGGCACTTTGATTTTTATGATTTTTGAAGCCCTGAGTTCGAATATCAATTTAAAGTCCCCATCCAATATCCATCCTATTCTTTTTTTTAATGAATTCAATGGAAAATGGCAAACAAGATGCCAAAAGTATCAATTTTTTGGAATATTCAAATATGTAGGTATTAGATCCAAAATGTTAAAACTTCTTTTTTAATTGAATTCATTGAACCTTGAAGTTGGAGAAATATTGTATTAAAAAAAAATCGTTTTGAGTCTAATTCAAATGATTTCATTAAGAAATTGGGTAGGGATTTAAAATTTGAAAAATTCTTACTTTATTGGTAGGTACCTCGTTTCCCCTAATTTCCCTATTTTTCCACAGAAAAATTATGAATTTGAAACTCATATTTCTCACTAAAATTGAAGTTTTTTGAAATTAGAGGGAAAGGGAGGGCTGCCTTCGGCTCTGCTTGGTATAGCCACAAAATTTCTAGTTTTTTGCAGTATTCATTTTTCAAAATTGATTAGAATTCTCCAAAATCGCAACACAGTTTCGTGTATTTTGAATTTTTGAAAATTCTAGAAAAATCAAAAAAACGGATCCAAACGAAGATTTTATGAGAGATGAAATACTTTTTCTCTAATTTCTTTGGATTTCCCGGAGGAAGGGCGAAAATAGTATTGGAAGCACTGCTAATATCAAAAAATTAAAAAGTCAGAGTGTCTAACAACTCCTGTTCGTCCTGTTTGTACTGTTTTGGGCTGAGTGGTCCTGTTTGTCCTGTTTTTGTTCTGTTTTGGGGCTTTTTCAGTGAAAAGTCCTGTTTTGTAACAATTTTGAAATTCCACCCGCCAAAATAGAAAAAAATTTCAATAAATGATCGTAATTGAAAAAAATGTTAAAAAATTAAAAAATGGCCAATTTTTTTGGAACTTTTTTTTTGAGAGGCCGTTAGTGGCAAAACTGTGTGAGATACTATCTTCCTTGTCCTTGAATTTTAAAAATAAATTTTTTGCTCATTTCTAACAATTGGTTATTGAAAAAATTCGTTTCAATTTTTTTTGCCAGAATAGGATTTTTTTTTGGGGGGGGGGGGGGGTACAAAATCGATCAGAACCGATTTTTTAAAGGTCCTGTTGAAGGTCCTGTTTGTCCTGTTTTTTGGGTTTTGAAATTTTGTTAGACACCCTGAAAATTGAGGTTTGAGCTACATAAAATTGAAAAATGGTGTGTATTTAGACTAATTTTTCAAAATTTAGAATTTTGTCGTATAAAGCAGGATAGAAGTGATGCTCGAGTGAAGCGAGGGAGTATTTCAGCTTTCACAAGCTCTTTGAGACCTCTTACGAAATGAAAATCCCTCTCCTATTCTGATGATATCCACGCTTGACAGATTTTTTCAATCTAAAACTTCCTATTTTTACCACTTTCATTATAATTATTTTGTTTTCTATCACATTAACATTAGGTTGTTTTTTTTTTTTTGAAAAATGGCAAGTCTTAATAATAATAATGCATAAAAATCAAAAAATAGAAAAATACAGAAAGTTTATGAGGTAGCGATCGCTACCGCATGGCGTTGAGGTGGGGAAGAAATGAAAAAATGTAGCATAATTTTTACATTTGACATGACAGGCAGATGGTGAAGTAAAGTGGAAATCTCGATTTTCAACTCTCTTTATCTCCATCCCTTGCCTCTCAAATGAAAAAATATAGCTAAATTTGTGTTCTACAATCTTAAAAACGTAGATTCAGACCCATTACTCGTTATATAAAATTTTTTCACCTCCACACCCCATCCCACCCCTTCCTTGAGGGACGCCGGTGGATACAAAACCTGACTTCAAATTCGTGGTCAGCACTTCAGAACACATACTGTTCCATAAAAACGAGCACGTGATGCATTCGTCGAAAAAGTGCCACTTTGGTTAATTTTTTTGCCAAACTCGAATTCTACAGCCCAAAACACATACATGGTGATCGATTTTAACAAATGTTTCTGGATCGGTTTTGAAATATAGAATTACAGCCATTTTTGAGGGCCTTTTGGCCCACTGTACGTTGTTTTTTTTCTTATATTTTTGTACGTTTGAAAAATGACTATTTTTGAGGGCAGTGCATGGTCAAAAAATGCATAAAATGAATATGTACTTCTATCCAAAAATAATAATTTTTGACCAAAAATGACAATTTTTGCTTACTCGGAAAATGGATAATTTTTTTAAAAATAGGAAATTTTCACCCAGGAAAACTGATGATATGAGAAATTAAATTCAAAACAGTAGTATTTTCATCACGTCATTCGACGTTTTCATTCTTCACCCAAAACTAATCGTTTAGTCGAGTTTACTTATCGTCGGTGGCGCAAATGATACCTCCTATGTGACATATTTAGGGAAAACCACTTTTTGTTATCGTTGAATTCGTCTTAGCAAGGCGCATCGAATGAAATTACTCTCATGTGCTTAATTTAATTTTTTCCCGCTAGAGCGCACTATTTAACACCTCCTATGTGCATGCCGGTGCATGCGTTTCTAAAGTTGGTTCCAAATACCTCCTATGTGCGACTGATAACATGATTAGAAACAAAAACGTGATTTTTTAAATTGCCGGTATGAGTTTTTTGTGGTTAATTTGACTGTAATTAAATGATATAATGGCTACTAGATCTCGCAAGATGTTAGAGCTTGCCTTGCAGAAGGATAACGCTCAAAAAAGTCCAACTAGTAAGTATTTTTTTGATGAAATGTCTTACTCTGATCGGGTAATGATAGCTGGCTGAATAGATACTCATTTTAGAAAAATTTCAATACGTCAGTTTTATATTCATGAAATTATTTTCACAGCAGAAAAAAATGATGATCAAAATGAAATGGACGACGATGAATTACTTGCTGCTTGTGAAGCATTCATTCAAAATCAAAATACCGATGAAATAAATATGAGCATAGAGAATCCAGATTTTGAATTTCATTGTGATAATTCGAATTCAAAATAGTTTTTAGCGTTATTTTACTTTTTTGACATATCGAAACCGTTTTTTGCGCGATTTTAATTTTTTTTGACGTATTAAAACAGTTTTCAGCGCATTTTTATTTATTTTTTTGACATTTACAACAGTTCGAGGTGTGAAATAGTTTTTTTTTTGGATTAAAAGGAACACAGAAGTCGAGGTTTACATCACCGAAAATTTGATTAATCCCTCCTATGTGCAAAAATACCTCCTATGTGCAAAAATAACACCTATGTGCCAAAAATGGGTAAAAATGGTCAATTATGGGTTTAGGATTTTTTTTTTTCAAAAATGTATTCAGGGCATCGAACTTGACAAAAAAAAAGTTTTTTCCAAATTTTTTGGTCAATAATGTGGTTCTAAACAGTTTTTTTCGTTTCCTGAAAAAAGTTGCTATGTGCACATGGGAGGTATCATTTGCGCCACCGACGTTATGTACATTATATTGTTTGAAGACCGTTCTAGTAATGAATTTCCTTCCAGATACCGACACGTACTTTGTACCACTCGACGTGTGTGAAAAAAGAAGAATAGATCTGCCATAATACTTATACATAAGATGTGTACGTGAAATTACCCGGTATCCAGTTGCCTCCAGTCCATAGAGTTTCACTAAAACTAGACCAGCTAGACATTGGTAAAAGGTTCGACGACGATCACGATATTACGATGAAAACTCGCGGTTGAAAATTGATTTTCACAAGCAACCGACCGATTTCCAATATCGAAGGTGGCATACGGGACCCAACCGGTTACACGCGACGGTCACTCATGAATTTTCAATTTTTAACTGATAAACTGTTCTTCAGGTACGTTATTTCACTTATGGATATAAGAATAATATATTTACGATACACCTTACGCATCGAGTTCGCTTATCATTCGAGAGAGTTTTTTCACCAAAACTACGCGACACGATAACGTAAAAATTACACCGTTCGCGACGACTTCGAGCTAATAAAAAAAAGACTAATCGCGACACAGCGACGTAGAGTTGATAAAAAAAAAATGAAAAATGGGTAAAAAAAAAACAAGCAGCAAGAATCGCATTTAAATGTACACTGTGCTTGTGTACTGTATTATGGCGTCCTTGTTGAGTAAAACGATGATAAGTAAGATAGACAGAGAGGTGGAGACGAGGTGTATCAGATTTCTTACTCTCAAACGTACGTACTATGTCGAGTATTACTCGCACACTATGTACCGAGATGGATATCTACGTAGGTATTCGCTGGTGATCGCGAATGTACGAATTTACTGGCGTAATTAAAATTGACGACGAGGCGTAGTGGTGTGGTTACGGATTGAATTTTATTTACATCATTTGACGACAACGACGACATCATATCCGTCGTCGCGACGTCGTTCGTGATCATGCGGTTGAAAATTTATAAGGTATATAATACCTATGTCGAGGTTGCTACCGTTATCATCCTTGTTTGTTGACTTTATAGGTAGGTGAGAGGGATGGGAGAGGTCAAGAGGGAAGATGGAATGATGAAAGTATGATTTAGATGCGGATTTCTATTTTCATTCGTTGTTTCGAGGCGTCTAACAGTCCTGTGAGTTCTGCTTTTTTCTCTTCTTTTTGATCAAATTTCGAAATTTTGAATTTATTCTCTCTTTTTTGCAAAATTGGGGTTGAAAATTTTGAAAAGTGAAAAATCAAAATGGAAAAAATAGAAAAATAAATGTTTGACTCCTCCCTGTTGCAAAAATTTGTGAAATGCTTTAAAAAAATTAGAAAGAGATGAATTGAAGGGAAACAATTTGAACTCTCTTCCCCTGAAATTCGTGAAGTGTTTGAAAAATATTTTCTGTTAAAGTCCTTCTATTTCATTATGAAATTTTACTAAACACCTCGATTTTGAGAAAGGCAAAATCACCCAATGCCAAGAGGGCCAATTTCCCTTCTCACAGATTTGAAATTTTTAAGTTTTGATCCAAGAAATATTCACATGTGGGTAAATTTCATACATACGAGTAGGTAGGTTGTGTGGGGCATGTATTTAAACATATTCGAATGTCCATAAAAATCGCCAAATTTTTTCACTTTTTTTTTGGGGGGGGGGGAGTAAAGGGGTCATATTTTGGTTTTTCTGCAATTACTTTTCAAATTTTGCACTTACAAAAAAATACTCCAATGAAAATTGTAGGGGACCGAAGTTAGTACATTTTTTTACTAGGAAGTCGCGGAGAGAAGTTGGGTGCGCGGAAATAGTCAGACAAAAAAAGGTTTCCGCGCGAGATTCTTGTTAAAATTGATTTTATGATTGATTCTTGTTTTAGACCCTAAAACGAATAAATTTAGCTTAGATTCCCCTCCCCCTTTTCCCAGGATCCACCCCCACACACATTTCAAACGCGTGTACCGCCCAATCTATGGGTCGTAATGAAAAAATTTTCAAACAAAAGTTGTACCTCAACGCGTTCCGTATGTTTTCATTTCTCATAAAAATCCATTTTAGAGCAAATCCTGCCCCCCAAATTTGAAAATAAAACAGTTTTCAGAAAACTTCAAAATCACGTTTTCTTCATTTTAAGCGAAAAGTTTCAGAGGTAGGGCAAAATTTGTAACTACAAAAAGTATTCAGAATTGAATTTACTTTCCAATGAGCTTTATCACGACCATTTTCATCAATTTTTCCCGACAGGGTGGATCTCTCCCCCTCTCCCTTATCTCAAAAGTTGGACCCACGAAAAAAAATTGAACGATTTTTGTTCTTCAATATCTAATGCATAATTTCATTTATTATCGGGATTCATTTTGGAGCAAATTTTGCTCGTGGGTCCAACTTTAGTGAAAACGAGGAGGGGGGAGAGGTCCACTCTGTCGGGAAAAGTTGGTGAAAATGGTCGTGATAGAGATCATTGGAAAGAAAATTCAATTCTGAATACTTTTTGTGATTACAAATTTTGTCGTATCTCGGAAACTATTCGTTTAAAATGAAGAAAACGTGATTTTGAAGTTTTCTCAAAAACATGTTTTGTTTCCAAATTTAGGGGGCAAGTGTTGCTCCAAAATGGATTTTGATGAGTAATAAAAATGTACATTAGGTGCTGAGGAACAACTTTTGTTTGAAAATTTTTTCATTACGACCCATAGATTGGCCGGTACACGCGTTTGAAATGTTTGGTGGGTTGACTCTGGGAAAAAGGGGAAGGGGAAAATAGGCATCTAAGCTAAATTTATTTGTTTTAGTGTCTAAAACAAGAATCAATCATAAAAACAATTTTAACAATAATCCCGTGCGGATGTTCAATTGAGACCTAACTAAAAATACTGTAAGTAATTTTTCAAAATTTCAGAAAATCTAAATTTTTTTTCAAAAGTGGGCTTAAATTGATTTTTGGGAGCGGGTTTTTGCATAGAACTTCCCACCATCTTGTACAATAAGGAAAACGTATGACAAACCCCTCAACTTGAAAAAAAGGAATGAATATTTTTTTGAAAAAGTTACGACTTTCCCCTATTGTACTTCGATTACGGTTGAAAATTTCGAAAATTGGTTCAAATGAACGCTGTCTGGGCCATTGAAAAACAAACATTTTAATTTTTTTCATTTTTGTTCTGGGTGGTATTGGAGAAATGCTATCGCTACAAAAAAAAAGTAACATTCAAAAAATTTTCATAAACTCAACAAATGACTCATATAAACGTAAGCCAGACATTACTTCTGAGGCTCCAGTGAGTAACAAATCGTAATGAGCCTTATTCTGGAGCTTTCGTAGGTGCTGAACTTGATTTTTCACAACAATTAAGTTTTTGGGCCCGAATTGGGCTTCGAGGAGGGAGTTAAAAATTCAAAATGTTACATATGAGTATCGATGTAGGTGTGGATTTTCGAATATGTGGATTTCGATTTTCGATACGATTCAGTTCTGATTTTTTTTTGGGGGGGGGTGGCTGGTTTTATTTAGTTAAAGTTTAGTTAGGAAAACTTTTCACGAAATTTTTTGAAATTCTTATTTTCTAAAAATTTCTTCAATGGTTTTTTTGCTACTTGGACTCTTTATTTTCTTCAAATCATTTTCTCCACTGAAACTTCAAAAACATTAAAATCTTCATCCAAACATCAAAAATCATATTAAAAATATCGAAATCTACATCAAAAACATAGTTTTTTTTTAGTTTTTTTCGACTCAATCACCTCAAAATTTTTCTGACTCGAAATTTTTTTCTTGAAATTTTGTAATACTAAAATTTTTTTCTCGAATTTGTTTCCCAACTAATCTAATTCTTTTCTCAATTTAGATACTTTTCACAATTTTCTGATTTTTAAACATTTTTTCCAACTTTAAATCATTTTCCCCTCGAACCGTAGAATTTAATTGTGTTCAAAAATTTTTGAAAAATCAAGAATAAATTATTGAAAGTTTTTTTTCAAAAATGGTTTTGGATATTTTTGTCCAAAAATACCATAGCAGGGTGTCTAACAGGACAAGCTGCCCTGATAAGTCATGTTTTTTTCAAGGTCATGTCGGTCTTGAAAAGTCAAGCTTTTTGACCAATTTACCCTGATTTACTCAAAAGGTCAAGCTTTTCTCAGAAATACAGCTATTAAAAATTGCGTTTTCTTGAATTTAGTGTGTTTGGTTAAAATTTTAATTTTCTATAAATAGCTACAAGCACACAAATGTGTAGATTTTTTTTGGGGGGAGGGGGTACTGGCGTACAGACTCATAACTTTGGGGAGGGGGGATTGCTCGGTAAAGTCATTCCAAAAGGTCAAGCAAAATCAAGCTTTTTGCTCAACAAATTTTGTTAGACACCCTGCATAGATACATTTTTTTTCAACTCTGAAATTTTTTAATCTAATATTTTCTCAAATTTCAGTTTTATTTTAAAGTTTTTCAATTTTCTTCCCAACTTTGAATTATGAATTATTTCCTCAAAATTTCTTTACTTTTTATATTTAAATTTCGAGATAAGGTGAAATTTTGATAAAAAATGAATCAAAATTTTCCTCATTTCAAAATCTAGGCATAAAAGCATTATTATGAGAAAATGATTCAGAACTGAAAAAAAGATTGAGAACATTTAAAATAAAAAAGTACTTAATTTGAGAAAATTTCAGATTAAAAAGTTTTAGGAGTTGACAATTTTTTTTACTAAATTTAGAGTGAATGTTGGAAAAAAATATCAATTGAAAAAAAAAAGTGAAAAATTTATATTGAGAAAAGAATTAGGTAAAATAAGCATTAAATTTGAGAAAAAAAATGAAGTTGAAAAACAATTTTGAGAAAAACATTTCGAGTTGGAAAATTTTTAAAGAATGGATAATATTGAAAAAGTTGTTTAAAAAATTGAGTTCAGAAAGTAATTTTAAGTTGAAAAAAATAAGAGCCTACGAGGCAAAAAAATCATTGAAGATTGATTTTTAGAAAAAAATAGTTGAAAAAATTCAAGGGTAAAACTATTCAAGTCGAGAAAGAAATGTTTGGATTAGAAAAAAATGTGAGATGAGAAAAAAATTAAGAGAGAATAATAGAAAAAAATAGAAAATTTAAGAATTATTCTTTTGTTGAAAGAATGTTGGAAACATTTTTTACGAGTCGAAAAACATTTGGAAAAAATAAGACCCGAAAAAAATGTTGAAAAATAGATTTTGGAAAAAATATTATATTCATTTGGACTTGGAAAGAAACGATTTGCACATTTTTGCATCGGATTTTAGATGGAAATGGGTAACTTAGACTCGCGTGTAATCGTGCTGCTGCAGAAATGTATACCCTTTCTTCAAATCTAGTCTTGGATTTAACCACGAAACCTTTTTTCATCGTTATGCAACTACTTTGTGAACTCAAGTACACGTAAGAATGCGGATACTAAATCTCTTCGGTCGTTACGTATTGGTACGTCTACGTACTACGTACTGCGTAGCCTACGTACGTGTTGTAAAGTAACACCACCTACGGAGGTTATTCAATTGAATTGAATTTTTTTCATTTTATTTTTTGATTCGAGATAAATTACAGATTGAGAGATGGAATGAAGAGAAGGGAGGAAATCTGCGTCGCCAAATCTGATCACTGCGTTACTCCCTTCGCCTACCTAAATATATGTGATGTTTGATGATGATGTTGATGTTGAAGATGGTTTTTCACCATCAACATCGGTATAATCTGTCATCTGTCGTATACTGTATTCGAAAAGCTTAATACTTACAGCAAATTATTTAATTCTGTGCAATATTTTTATAATTGAGTATCCGGTAACCTAAATAAAGCTCTCGTGTATGTACCATGTACGATCTACGTACATCGTATTAGGTACGTTATGCCGGAAATTTCAACTTATTGTACGAATATCTATTCGACGACACCATCGCGTCGAATTACCCGCCCAATTACCCGTGTCGTAGTCGTTGTCGTGAACGATACAATATGATAATTCGCGTGTTTACCGTATTTATTATTATCATCATCATTTTTAAGTAGATGATGTGTATTAACCATATACGTGGTATTTGCAGATCGAATTTACCTCGTCCCGTCCTGATTCTGAAACGGATCGTGATGAGTTGCTGGCTGAGTAATCATGAGAATGGATGTTTCTAATTTAACCCTATCAAGTCGTCCAATCGTAATGCAGACGCGGGCCTTTGTTGAGAGATGCTGATTATTGATGCATGTTCCGAGGTTAAATATAGTGAAAGGATATGAACAGGAAGAGGTCGCAGGGATGTTGGCGAAGTTCATAATCGTGGAAGAGATTGTGATTGTGATGCGGTAAGAATGATTATCTTTATTGGAAAATTTTTTTGGGATAAATATTTAAGTTTTTTAATGCTTAAGCATAAATTTTTTTTGAAACTGGGCCAGACGATACGGACAAAGATGAAAATAATGGCGGAACTCTTCCTTCCTCCAAGAATTTTGAAAAAAATGAAATTCACGAAAAAGTCTTCAGTCTGAGCTCTCCAGCTTGGAATTGGACAAAAGTACTCTCTTATTTCTGAATTAGTGAAATTTATCAAAAATCACTGGAAAACAGTCAGAATTGCAGTACAGTAATAAATCAGTGAAACGTTTTTCACTAAAAGCAAGTCAGTGAAAGAAAATCACTGGAAATCGTTAGAAATTCACTAAAAACTCAGTGATATTCATGAAATTCATTGAAAAATTTGAAATTCTTCGAATAATCAGTGATTTTTAGTGATTTTTCACTGATTTTCAGTGATTTTTTTACTGATTATTTTAAGATTTTCACAGATTTTTCAGTAAATTTCATAAATATCACTGAGTTTTCAGTGAAATTTCACTAATTTCCAGTGATTTTCTTTCACCAACTTGCTTTTAGCGAAAAAAATTCACTGATTTGATTTATTACTGTGCTGCAATTCTAACTGTTTTCAGTGTTTTTTCATAAACTTCACTGATTCAAAAATGAGGGAGTAGAGTTTTTATAAAAAGCATGTTCCAAACACCCTCCCCTTGAGCTTACCATTTTTGGTTAATTTTTTCGAAACTTAAAAGTGTACTTTTTTTGTAAAATTGATATAAATCTAGTACATAGTTAATATTGATCTCGAGAAATCGAATTTTCCGTTTTCCTTTCTTGCGATGCTTCCAACGAGTTATTGATTTTTTAAAAAGATTTTCGAATTGTGCTGAAATTGAATTGACCTGCCAGAAATCGAATTTCTCTTTCTCTTTTCGAGAAGTCCAATGAGAAAATTCACCTCAGCAGAATATTCTAACCAACCGTTTAAAAAGCTCGATTAAAAGGATTAGTTTGGCTTTTCACAAAAACGTGTAGAATTGTAGGTATTTGAAAAACAACGTATTTTCTGGATGTTTATGAAAATTGGTGAGGAACCTAGTTAACTTTAAGTGAGGGCCTTTCAAAAAAAATTGAGCCCCTCGACTTAAACCGGAACGGATTCTCAATGTAAAGTCACAGAGGCGTCGTCAAGGGGGGGGGGGCAGGCCCCGAAAAAAGTTCTGGCCCCCGCTTGCCCCCCCCCCAAAACATCTGAGACGAATGTGCGGAAAAAAGTTCCCTTTGTACCCCTCCCCATTTTTAGCGGATGAAAAAAGTCGGTTCCTCTTTTCTACTTCGAAAAAGCAAAAATAGTTGTCCAACACATGGCTCGTCCCCCCCCCCCCCATTTTCGATTCTGACGACGCCACTGTAAAGTCATATTCCAAGAAAAAAGCGAGTTTTCACTATCATAAGCGCACCCAAGGAGGGGGCTCAGACTGCTGGAGCCCCCCTCCTCCTTAAGCTTGAACAGGAGATTTTTTTATTACAAAAATGTGAAAAAATTAATTTTTTTTGCTCTTGAAACATGATTTTTCAAAAAAAATTCGCCCTCACTTCGCTCGAGCAGTATTTTTATTCCCTCTATATTAAAAATTGATGATTTTTCACTGATCTTTCGGTCAAAAATCACTGATTTCAATCAATCCCCAGTTTGTTGGAAAAAATCAATAATTTTAACTAAAAAATCAGTGAAAAATAACTGAAATTCTGTAATTTTTTAATTTTACTTGGCTCAAATCCGTTTATGAATTACCAAACTACTGAAAATACCCTCACTATGTCAGCGCCACTGAAATAACAAGTTACCGAATTTTTTCATTGAAATTTCCCTCCCTCCCCCTTTTCTTTTCCGGATTCTGAGCCCCTCCCTTAAATAATTTCTGGGTGCGCTTATGTTCACTATCACTTCTAGATGGAGTAACCTGCTGGGAACTTTGGTCAGCCCCTAAAAAATTGAATTTCTCTCAAAATTTTTATTAATTCTACACCTTTTTCTAAAAACTTTTTGAGACTTGAAAAATTACTAACAAAGTATTTGAATTTGAAGTTTTTTTAAATTTGCAATTTGTAAAAAAAAAACTGAGTTGAAAATGTAGTGTTGAAAAAGGTTGATAAAAAATTCTGAGTTGAAAAAATGTACTATTTTAAAAAATCCGATGAATTTTTTTTTGGCTTGATAGAAATTTTTAGTAAACAATTTGGAGTTGTTTTGAAGAAATTAAGCTGAAAAAAGTTGAGAAAAAAATCAAAGTTTAAAAATATTAGAAGTTCAAAAATTTGGGATGCATAAATTTTTAAAATTTGTAGTCAAAAATTTGTAGTCAAAATTTGGAACTGATGAAAATTTTGAAATGAAGATTTGGAGCCTAATTAAGTTTTGAGACAACAATTTGAAGTTTGAGAACATTTTTTTAAAATTGAAGTTCAATAAAATTTTAGAAAAAAATTGAGTTGAAAAGACGTTTACAAAAAAATTAGAGTTGAAAGAAAATTTGAAGTTGATAGAAATTTTGTTTTAAAAAAATGATTGACAAAATTTGGAGTAAGAAAAACTTTTGACAAAAAATTTTTAAGGGGGGGGGGTAGGTTTCTGAGTTGAAAAAAATCGTTTTTTCAAAAAATGCACACAGTACTCAGGAATTAGGACTTTCATGAGGGGGGACACTCAAACTACCAGCAACTCATCTGTAAAGTGACAAAAACCTGGAATTTCTTTGAATATTCCAGAGCCATCTTCTCAAAATACAGAATTTCCTTTAATACATCGCCAGAAGTCAACATATTTTACACACTTCAAGTTTTTAATCTACAATCTATTACAACACAGAACTGTGAGCATTTCGTTCATTTTTTTTTTCACTTCAATGGAAATTTTCATGTTTTGATGAGTATAATTTTGACTTGACATGTGTAATAGTTACTGAAGAAATTTCAATTCCAAAAAGATTTATGGGGGGTTGAAACTGACCTTAATTCAAAACGTTCACAAATTATAATACCCTCCTATAAAGTACTCTGACCAATGATTAGAAATTGAATCGGAAATTATTTTTTATCTAACCTGAGAAAATTTTTTGAGAAAAGAGGTCTTTCCCAAATGCCCACAACGAGGGAGGTAAACTTTTCAGAGCTTTCCGAATTTCAAAAAAAAAGTTCAGTTTATGCATACAGTGAAAGTTGGACCGTAAATTATCATAAAAATTGATTTACAATTTCATTTCAAACTTGACAAGCTCCACTTTTTTGAGAAAACAGAATTATCCCCATACATCCACTGAGGAAAATGAACTTTTTTGGGCTTTTACTTTTGGACTGTAATTTTTTGCATACAGTTGAAGGATAGTGTGTGAATATCGTAGAAATTGATTTGGTAATTATTTTTAGGCTGAACTGAGAAAAATTTTCGAGAAAAGAGGCCCCTCCCAAATGCCCACAATGAGAGAGGAGAACTTTTCAGAGCTTTCCGAATTTCAAATAGAAAAGTTTTTTTTTAATGCATACAGTGAAATGTGGCCCCGAAATTACCACATAAATTAATTTACAATATCATTCCAAACTTGACAATATCTACTTTCTTCAGAAAACGGAATTTTCCTAATAAATCATAAGGGAAAAATGAACACTTTTGAGCTTTTACTTTTGGGCCGTAATTTTTTGCATACAGTTGAAGGATAGTGTGTGAATATCGTAGAAATCCATTCGGAAATTATTTTTAGGCTGAAGTGAGAAAAATTTTCGAGAAAAGAGCTCCTTCCCAAATACCTACAATGAGAGAGAGGTGAACTTTTTAGAGCTTTCCGAATTTCAAAAACACAGTTTTAATTATGCATATAGTGAAAGTTGGACCGGAAATTATCACCAAAATTCATTTACAATTTCATTTCGTTCATTTTTTTTCACTTCAATGGAAATTTTCATGTTTTGATGAGTATAATTATGGATTCAATTTCTACAATAGTCATACACTTCCCGTGTTGAATCGATTTCCACGATATTCACGCACTTTCCCTTCACTGT